>CM072162.1:14901682-16173657 GCA_036850595.1 Rhyacichthys aspro | reverse complement strand
TTTTTGCCAGACATAGTGACTCACTAGGCGTTTTAAAGTCTCAGACCTTACTGTGCGAAAGACATTTCTGTCAAGATGACCATCCTTTCCAGATACAACCAGGGGACCTAACCATATTGCGCTCACCCTTTGGCAAAGGGCCCCCAATCAGGGATGAGTAATGACTAGACAGTCCTGCATGCAGTGATCCCAGCTTTCTAATTAGTCTTCCATTAACTTTTTCAACCTTGATGGCTGCGGGGTGCACACTCAACACGTACAGTTGGAAGGCACACACATTCATGCACCTTACAGCCCACGTTTCCTTTAAAGTGAATAAAAGTACTTGATATTTCTCTTTGAAATCCTTCTCATTTACACTTATTTTGTTTACAGCAGAGGAAGTGCTTCAGATCAGATTTTTTTCTGTATCATGTTAGAGTTCACATTGCTTTTACACTTGGTGGATGCTAATTTTACAAAAAGAAACTTCACAGATTGGCCTCTGTTGTGTTTGTTTTAGTCAAGTGCTTAGCTACAGAGAGAATACTGTGGTCTGGCATTTCTGGTTTCGTTTGGCATTGTGGTCTGGCTGACGACTGTCAAAGGCCATATCATGGCTTTCTGATCTGAAGAATAAAAGATCTTACAGAGCCTCTGTGCAGAATATGAACAGAAAAGAGTGACAGAGCCTTAGAGAGAGTAAGAGATGAGTCTACATGGCTGCTGAGATTTTCTATTTGGTTTTGTTTGAGCTCTAGTTGTCATCCACCTGAGTGTAATATTTCTTCTTTATCCCATTGTACATACGATGAGAAATGTGATCAGCGTCAGTGGAATCAGTTTGTGTGAGCACATTGAGCATCCTGGCCATTCTCAGGCTTTTATTCAAAGTGTAATTTATGATTCATCCTGCTTCACAGTCAACGGTCAGTTTGAGAACACAGCCATAAAAGAGTAATGGGGATTCCTGGGGAGCGGTGTCCTGTGGCCTTCAGTACCCAGCGGTACGCACTGTCTTGGCACAATCTGTTTGTCAGAGAACCCACCACTTCAAAGAGGACTTTAAGCTTTTTCATTTTCTGTCGGGTCGAGGGGTTGAGAAAGTGACTCTAGATTTTATGAACAAACCCTGAGACATCTTGCAAAATAATATGTCACTATCCAGATTCAGCTCTAACATTTACTGCAAAGCGCAGATCATAAACTATTAATAGATAAATGTCTGTCTGAGCAGCAGAAGGGTGCCTCTTTGAATTGGATCCTTGTGTTTGCAGGGGCAGGAATGGGGCCCAAACATCACTATCCTCAACCAAGAGAATGAGGGCGGAGAGCTGCCATTACGGCTGTTGTGTAAAATTGCCATTATTCAGTCAAGCGATTATCTGCTCCGTGGTGAGTAATGCATCTGTGGCTGATGCCTGCACATCTACGGCTCCACAGAGCAGGGTGAAAGTGAAAAAGGTGACCTCTTTCACTGCAGTTGTTCTGAGCAGATCTGTCTTGGACTCCTTTTAGACACATTATCGCAGCAAGAGCAAGGCTTTCACAACATAGGCTTAATACTACTATATGTATAAAATAGTTACTACAATTGGTACAAGTCTTTGTTTTCAATTTTATCTTTACGAGTACACTAATACATTTTCATTTTAATGCATAAAAATGGCTTCAAGTGGCATATATGAAGGATTTGAAGTGCTCCATACACTTTACTGTAACTTTTGAAATGAAAATCGTTGCCTTAGTTTCCAAAGTGACCAACAATTCTTGCTAATTGTACTGATACAAATGAAAAATACTCTATGCTGAAAGTACTGTATTTTATGAGTAACTTTGTACAGTGTGACTAAAAAATATTCACAAACACAAGCTGTGTAATGTAATGAAAGTGGTCTGTCCTGTGTTTGGTGTGGTTGCACACTTAATAGTGAGATAAAAGTCCTCCACTCTCACCAATGCATTGCTAATGCTTATTCTGATGTAATGTTGAGTAATATGATAAAAGCTGCGAGGTTGGTGGGTGGTCTTGAATGGGAGGATGACTAATTAGATTTCTGAATGGCTGAATGATTATTTCCTGCTTGTGCACACTGTTGTCATCAGATGTTTACTTGTCTCGCCCTTTTATTCTCTCATGTCCTTCACAATCGAGACCTTTTAGGAATCAGGATGCACGCTAATTGCCTTTTCATCTGTGTGTCTTCCTCTGCAGATCACACGGGTCATATTCTGCGTCTTCCTCGAGACAGATTTCAATATCTACAAAAAGAAAATGGCTGTCATTTTTCAAGGTATGTGTATGTGCTTTTAAGTGTAAGCTCAAAATTATATGATTACACTTCCCTTGTTAGCTACTGCTGTCGAGAAAATTCTGATATTAAATGATTAATAGGCCATTCTCTAGTGTCATGCATTGTGTTTATTATAGCATGTGACCATATGTGTTGGGCGCTGCAGCTTATTGTGTACACTAGAAACAGCTGCAGTACGCGATAGCTTGCCCCTGAAGCACTAGAATAAAGACCTGTCAGGCTTGGGTGACACCTAAAAATGTTAAGAATTTGAATGTGGCCATTTGGGAGATTAACATTCGCATTTATGTTGACAATAAGCATGTCTCTATGGATGGCTTTAATAGGATTAGAACTTGTCAGTGAAGCAGCAAGCTGATATTTTACATAATTGGTGATATTCTGATGAGACGTTAATGTTAGATTTGATTGACTGTAATAATGGCCCTAAACTGTGAGTGTCTTCTGCAACAAAAATTCAGGGATGCATAGCAACTGCTGATCATCCTTGGTTACTGCTCTTCAATTCTGTATGCGAAATAAACAAACATCCATTATCTTCTACTCCCACTCTGCCTTCCCGTCTCTCTCTTTCAATTCCCTCCCCTCTTTCACGCCATCATCTTTTTTCGGGGGCCAGGAGCAGTCACCAGCTCTGATGGGGCCTCCACGGAGGATTGTGTTGAATAGCTGGGGAGCTGAAAGAGGCTGGCTGGCTTCAGCAGCCTAGCATTACCTCCCATTTACCTCACTTTTCCCTCCCCGCCTCCCCAGCGGAATACGCTCTCAGGCCTTCATCTCGCCGCTCCCAGATGGAGAGTGTTTTGTTCCCCCTGCGCTCTCGTCATCTGTCCGCTCCCCGCCCCAGCTCTTCCTTGAAAGATTACATTCTGGGGAGAGACCATAATTATATTGGCTGCCCCCATGCACCCAGCGCCCGTCTCATCATATTAGTGCTCCGAGATGAGAATCTGGAGCTGTTGTTCTCCAGTTATCACTCACCATTTACAAGTGCTGTCGGAGGATAAATGCGCTGTACCCCTCTGTGACAGTGACAATACAAAATAACAGGCTACGAGCGTGTCACTCTGAATGAGATCAGGAAAGTTCCGAAATCTTACTGTAAAAACGATTATTTATGAATTGCTAATGAGCTCATTCTTGTGATTAAATGCAAGTTCGTTCCAGGCGGCTACCTCTGCAGACACAGTGATGCCAGCCAAATAGCTTTTCCTCATCACAGAGTCTTGCTGTCACGCACCTTTGACCTGAGGGGTCAGGGCCACCGTTATCAGTGCTTTGTGTGCACATGTGGGTGGCAGACAAAACTAATTCCATTATAGACAAAGTGGCTGCATAAGTGTAACATTCCCATTCAGGGTCACCATTTGAAGTGGCAGCTAGTATTAACTCAGTTTTACTCTGCTGACCTGCACTGTGCTCATAGCTTTCACTGTTTTTGTTACATACTGCAGCATCAGCTCTGGATGAAACATAAGTGAACTTTCATAAGTGAACTCTCTTTATGACAAAACACTAATTGTGTTTCCATTGTCTTTGAGAAGACACAGTATGCCCAAAATTGAAGGTCTACATTTGTTCCTTTGTGCATATGTTTTTAATATGCTGATCTGTGCAGCACAAATACATGATCAAATGAAATCATAAAAAGTACAAAATATTGTTTATTCTTGGATTAGATGTAATCTACAAAGCAAAGGCCACAGGATGTAAGAGAGTTAAACTTTTGCTATAAATAATTTGTTTTCTGATACTACACTGTAAATAAAATCAGTTCAAAAAAATGCAGTGTATCTTTTAGAAAAACTCATGGATGATATAATTACCAGAGCTGTGATTGTGCTCTGTAGATTGAACTATATATTTTTATGCTGAGTTTAAGTGAGTTTTAGGTGAAAAACTGCTGATTGGTGTGATTTCACTATGTAGCAAATACAGACATCCATTTAGCTTGTGCAGAATGGCAGCAGTGAATCAGTCTGAGAATTAGCTGTGCAGGTGCGCCTCGGCTCTTTCAGGACATCTCATCATCCTCACGCCTTGAGACAGACAGTCAGGTAGGTCTGGAGGCAACACCGAATGCACAGCATAAAAAGTCTGGGGCCATTCACTATTCTGTATCCTGCAGCATCCTTTCAATAACCCTCTGTCACGTCGACCTCTTTCCATTTTCTCTGCTTCTCCCTTTACTCACGCTCGCTTACAACTCGCTTTTTTCCGTGCCATTTTCCCAATACCTCATTTCTCTACTTTCTATCATTCTTTCTCATTATATCAAGGAGGAGCCTCACTACCGCCTCCTCTATCAGCGGGCTGTTATAGTGCTGCTGTGAATAGTAGCCGTGATCTTTCTGTAATTTGTATTTGTGTGCGTGCTTGTGTGCAAGCGAAACTCAAGATCTTCCCTGTGACATCAGTTTTAAGCATGTCTAGACCCGAGCGCAGGCACAATAGTTTTTTTTTTATTGAAGTCTTACTATTCTCATTTTTCATTGTATAGCTGCTTTCCTCATATTCAAGCAATCTGTCAAGTGACAATGACTGGAGCAGGGATGTGTAAACAGGATATTTGCATACAGGAAATTGCTTTATTACAATGTGCATTCCCACAAGCTGTCACTATGAGAGACTATGGTTACATCTTTTTGTGGAAAAAAAAAAGGAGCTGAAAAGTAGCCTTTGCTGACTACAATACACACATATATAAAACAGGAAGTGGCAGCATCTGTTCAGGTATTGCTCATTTAAACACTAAATTCACAATACAACATCCCAACACATGGCTAAAGCAAAGCATGGCCACTAAGCAGAGAAGCAGCTGTTAGGTGAGGTAGTGCTCAGAAACAAAGGCCTGAAAGCACGTTTTTCACTTGTTTGCAGTCATACATTTTGTTAGCGGAGCCTCTCGAAACACACCAGAGGGTGAGCAAATACACAAACAAGCTGATACACGCAGAAAGCACACATAAAGCTTTGCCTCTGTAGTACCATTCACCATCCATTACCCCCCTCACCAACTGTGCTCATAACCAGTGATATAATGACCTATTCATTATGCGCAACAGCTATAAACTCCACACATCTCAAAGGTGCTGTTACAGTCCCAGATTTTACTAAGAGGGCCAGTAGTGTTGCATCATTGGAAAGACGCCTTCGCAAACATAAAGCAATGTAATGTTCAAGGGATTTCTTTAGTTCGATTCATAGCAATGGTGTAACATATTGGGAGGTTTGGCTTTCACAATAAAGAAGTCTATATTTATGATAAATGCTCTTTGAAATTAAGCTGTGAACAAACATCCCTCAATCTAGTCTTAGGAAAGTGAGGGAGTTAGAAAGTTATTTGTCTCAGATTTTTGTGTAAAGGAGCAATAATCTACTCTCTGTCCAGAAACATGAAGCCTTTTTCTTACAGAAAGACAATGAGGCCAGAAGGATACCTGAAAAATTACTATTATTTTGTAATGATTTTTCAATGGAGTACTTCCTAATGAAACTCCTCATCAGTAAGTGATTTCATGGTCCACTATTCCTATGGTCTATGGTTGGATTTGGAAAGAAAAGAATCTGTGAGTAAACCTATTAATACACACAGAGCTTAATCAGTGCAATTAATCATATGACATGCTTCTATTAGATATTCAGATTGGATCATAGATCGTGATTGACCACATGCTTGCCTTGGCACGTATTATTTGCAGGCATAGAAGCAGTCAGACAGCTGTGGTTGCAGAGAGTAAAAGCATGTTGGAATTGATTCTGGGTACACTCCTCGACTAATATGATCCGGGTGGCTGCCCACAAGCTGGGCTCCATCTCTTCTTCTCCTCAATCAGCCACAGTCCTGACAATATTAACACAGCCCACAGATCTGCAGGCCTGCCGCTCTCTCTCAACTGTTTCACTCTTTTTCCAATTGACGTTATTTACATGCCTCTTAATATACTTCATACTTGCAGCCGCACAAGCCGCACACTAACCCCAATGTCCATAATAGAAGGAGTAACACTGCCAGCCCCAAGCTCCCCACTGGGGTGTGCACACTCTGGTATCACACATGTAATTTGTTGACAGAGGATATGAAGGGCTACAGGAACCCTGTGAGGGGTGAAAATGAAGTCTGTGTCGGTTTGGTGAGGCCATCCCTCGGGGCTTGGAAATGAGCAGACCACGGTGCGTTAGTCATGTGATTGCTAGTCTTTCATTCGGCTTTGGATCATACAAAGGTTCAGTTTCAGCTTGTCATGTGTGACAATGTTCACATGTGTGTAAATGGAGGACATGCAATAAAGGGAAATGCAGCTACATGCTTCTGACATGTAGGAAATGGTGGTATGTTCTGACTAAAAAAATGACCTTAGATTAAAGTGTACGATTAAACTATCATATAGAATGTGACTAGAAAATATACACAGCAGTCCATTAGGTTTTGCATGAAAACACACGTTTTTTGGGTGATGTCAGTGTGCCAGTTGCACTTGTTTTGATTTTAGCATCTAATTGAATGTGTGTTTGATGCAGAAATTCCATTAATGCAAGACAATTTTCTCTCATCAGTGCCAATAAAAGTCACCTTAACTTGAATTAAGCTTTTGTTTAGTATGTAAAAGACTTTAATTCAGAGGAGGCTTTGCCAAATAAGATACCATATAATCAGACTTTCTGCCCCATAAAACAGGAAAACAAAACAATGAGGATTTAAGAAGTGCATTATCAACAACAGAATAATTAATCCTAATGTGTACATCTTGTAAACTGTGTCCACACTACAATGTTCATTTTACTTACATTCTTATCATTATCTTCTAATCATTATTATATCAGTAGATATTATTTCAAAAAGCAACCATGGCTTTTGAAAGTAAAACATGGCACTCAGCTATCATGTAAAAATGCTTATAATATGGCCAGCTATTCTCAAGCATCACATAAAGCCTGCCCCATTTTAGATAAAAGGTTACAAATGAAAGGAAAGGATTTCACTTTGAGAGAGTGGGTATCCTTTCTATCTAGGTATCCATTTTAAACTGAAAATGTGGACACTGGCTTACAGCTACTCCATGTCTTGTATTTATGCATTTATTTTTTATGTTTTATACTGTGAATATATGGTGGGTTTTTAGTTTTTTTTCCACTCAGTTACGTGTCCTGTGATGACAGCTGCATAGAGCTGAGCAGTGGTAATAATGTTATTACATGTTGCAGTAGCAGACAGTCCATGTTTCTGTTTCCGTGCACTATTGTTATACAGTATCCTTTGTTTCCCCAAAGCAGGGTTAGATTAATGCACTGTACCCTTTCATTCAGTGTTATACAAAAGAAAAGCCTGTCGCCGAATCCGCTGGGAGCTCTGATGGTTACACTTCTATAGAGCAGATGACAACAGCCTTTCATCAACGCTAACGCCTGCTTTTGCTTGCTAACCACAATGCAATCGTTGCACAGACTCACATGCAGCGCTGGTGCTGGGCTGTGTACGCCGAAACACAAACAACAGTGGCATGACTCAAGGCTGCGCTGCCAGATCTGAGCATGTTTCAGTGTGTCCGTATCACAGGAGCCAGGAGCCGCGAGCAGACGTCCACATGTCCACTATGTCTGTCTCTCACTCCCGAAGCAACAGCCAAAGCCTCCGTCTCATCTCCCACTGTGCAACTATACTCATCCACCCAGAAACACCTCTAGTTCACTCGCTCTGTCTCCCACAATGGACTTACAGAGAAAAGAAGGCCAAATCAAAGGCTTTTTTCATCCGGGCCGCGGTTGTCCACCCAAGCCTCCAGTCCTAGTAATTTGAGGAAATAGGAGGCTTTCTGTCATTTACACTGAGCCGACCAGTGTGGATTTAATTGAAAAAGACTGTCTTGTGAATGCGCCCCCTTTCCTTTACGTATATGCACCATAATTTAATGTAATAACTATATCCAAGGCCGTCTGGTGGGGATTTGAGGAAGGCTGTAAAGTTGTTGTTTTTTTGTATGTTTGGTTTATTTTTTGGTGCAGAGCAGATGGTGAAAGGGGAAAGATATAGACGTAAATGGTTTGTTTTGTTTTCTTTACAGTTAAAAACATCAAAAAGTCTTTGATAGAGCTATTCAAAAGTTTCCAGGAATTGAGGAACACAGAAGTGCAGTCATCATTGGATACCCAGCAGTTCATAATGTGAATATTTTAGCAATGCGTTCTGTATTTTGTCTTTCACATTTCCTGAAGCATTTTGGATGGAAAATCAACAACAGTTTTTAAAAAAGTTTTGACAAAATTCTGAGTCCTTTTGGGAATGTATTCTAGTATTTTAAAGTTGCATACTCCACTTCAAAGCTTTACATTACTTACATTATGTTTCAGTTGCAAAGCTATTTTTATATTGCACTATGCCACAAAATGCCACTGGTGCCATTGGCAACAGGGCAGTTATTATAATACATCCACGGGTGTATTTAGCAAGATTACATTCATTGCTTCTTTAATGTAAAACTGCTTATTCCGTTAAGGGTCACCTTCTTCTGTTAGGGGCTGGACCCTATCCCAGCTACTATGAGCTTAAGGCATGGTGCACCCTGGATAATCGCCAGTTAATTACAGGACTGGTTAGTGTTAGCTATAGTCAACAGTTTAGAGCAGTGGTGTCAAACTCAAATTATTAGAGGGGCCACGATAGTTAATAAGAATCCTTTCAGGGGCCAAAGATGGTGACATTTGGAAGCTTTCGTTAAATTTTGAATGGAAGGTTTCATCTTAGTTTGAGTCTTACAAATGTTATCTTTAACTTTCCTCCAATTAAGGAAACTGGTTTTGTTTGGATATGAACTGGTTTTAGATGTGTTTGACCTGGTTAAAGTTGGATTTGAGCAGGTATTATTTGGATTTGAACAGGTTTTATTTGGATTTAAACAGGTTTTAAATGGATTTGAATAGGTTTTATTGGGATTGGATTTAAGATTTCATAAACAAATAAAAATAATCTGATTTAAATCCATCTAAAACCTGTTTAAATCTAATTAAAACATATTGCCAAAAATTGACCAACTAAATGCATTAGAGGGCCACATAAAACATTGCAAAGGGCCGCATTTGGCCCCCGGGCCTAGATTTTGATATGTGTGGTTTAGTCTAATGAGAATCACTGTAAATGGTGACTACACTTCCCATAAAGATTTGTAAGCCTTGGAAGTTTACAATGTGCTTTATCACCTTGAACAATAAGTACACTTGGGCTTTGACTGTGATTTTAAGTAACTTAAGTTTGTCTGAATTAAACAAACAATATTTAAAAGTCATCTTAAAATATTCTCCAAGTATCTGAGTGTAGTTTGACATGTTTTTTTCCTCCATAGACAAAGAGATGGAGGTTACAGAGGAGCAGCCGACAGGAGGTGAGTGACAGAATATTTCATGGTTGCCTTTTCACCTTTACACCTCCATTAAAGCACACAGAGGCTGAGTGAGTGCCGTAGCTGCATCTCGCGACAGTGATTTCCTGGATTTTATGTGAGGTAGAGGAAATTGAATGTTTATTCATTCTGATGACAAGCTGAATCAGAGCGCTTCAACACGCCACAGTTAAAAATACTTCATGTCAGGTGCATTACATTACAACAGCTCATATATCTACAGCTTATTCCCAACACCATTCTCTTCAGCTGGCTTTTGGACACAATGCCTTTAGGCCTCCTGAAGAAACAGCCATGCAGCATCCCTCTGCAGTGAGCACAAACACAACTGTCAGCGCATAATGCTTTTATCACAGCACCATCTTGGCACATGGCCTGAAACTCCCTGATACTGCTTATCAGGATAAACTATTGACATTTGTCTGTGCACTCATGTCCTGAATAAGCAATGGCACGAAATAGGTCCTTGGGAAGCCTGTTTATTGTTGGAAATGCATTCAGGAACCATATATTCAATACGTTGAAACTATCGTATGTAATTTTTAATTTAACTAAAGAGCACAGTTGTGTAAAATGCAGTTTTTATGTCCTCCTAAAAGTCCTTATGTTAAATTTGTTCTGGGGATCTTCTCATTCTCTCAAAGATGTGCAATCATCCAAAAACAGATCAATGTTAGTTTTACTGTGTATCTGTGAAAGAAACTGTTCTGATTACTGTAGATGTAGAACCTGGCTGCTATCAAAATGTTTTTACTTCTCAAAGTCACCCCATGATTTGCCAATTACACGCATCTGTGTTTTCAATGATATTCAATTTTGGGTGAACATAAAAGGGCTGCTTTATAAGTGCACACTAAAATCTGATCCTGCAGAGTGAAACAATGTGAACGTAATGGCAAAGTCATAAAGACTTGGCTGAACATTTTAGAGTTTGTCCTGTGGCTGAGTGACTTCAGTATTTCTGCTGAGAGTTATTTCACACTGCACACAGTATAATAACATCGCGCCAGACTGGATCAGGCCAAATAAAGTCTGTTGTATGGTCATGCCAGACCTGACCCGGTCCAGTTTGGCCCTGTTTGATATTGCCTCTTTTGCCAAGAACTGGCCTTTGATTCTTTTCCATCAGCTCGAGTCTGAATCAATCTGGAACCTTTTCCGATTTCCCAGTGACTACTATTCACACATGAAATGGAGCTTTTGTCCCAGACTCGTCTCAAAGGCTCACATTTTTCCCCGTCTCCCGCGGGAGACTTTTTTATCTGACAGGTTTAAAACACAACTGTTAAAGCTGGAGCCTCTTGTAGTGTGGTCGCCAGAGACTTGGCCAAATTAAAATGATCACAACCCCAATTCATAGATACAATATATTAACTTTTCTAGAGTTTGTATTGTTCTTCTGTATAAAAAGTAATTGTTTTTGTTTGTTTGTAGATAATACACCACCATCACCCAAATCCACCCCCAAGGATGAAGATGAGGAAGCCAACAGAGGTACAGTGTGTGTGGAGATTTAATGTATTAATGGTGACAAGTTGTTTTGAAAATGCCATAATGCATCTTGGGTTGTGAAAACTAAGTGCACTGATATGTGTTAAGAGCAAAATAGGTTTTGCGTGTACGTGGTAATAAAGTGTGCTTCTGGTCAGTAATCTCCAGCTCTCTGGTGCCAAGCTTCCTCTGTAGGGAAATGAATACAAGATGAAGCTGGGTCTTTTTTAAAGAATGTTTTCTTGGAGGTAAACTTGTTTAAGAAGCCATTATCTGGCCATTCTGCAGTTTCAGCCCCTTTGGATGTGTAATATTGAAACAATTATAGGCTTCTCTGATACGATGGACCAAAGATAATTAGATTCTTACACTGGAGGGCGTTACTAGGCAATTAAAATGGTACACCATCCATTTGTCTTGAAGCTTTAAGGTTGCGGGGAATTTTTAAAGATAGCAGTCATGGTTGTTTTCTTTGGGGAAATGGTTCCTCACGCTGATTGTGTGTGGCTGGACTAGATAGCACAGTCACTTCAAGGGCGTCAATACATTCTTCTTTAAACAAGGTACAAGAAGTAATTTCTCCTGCCTTTTCAACAAACTGTACCTTCCCGTAATCCTTAGCAGTAATTCAATATGATTCATAAATTCAATCACCAGCATTAGGAGGGCATAAGTATTTTGTAATAATCTTTATAAATCCTAATTTATCAGGCCCAGCAGCTTAATAGTAACTAATCCATTCACAAAAGGCCTTGGCACAGCTTTCTAGCATGGGAACACTCAGTCCTTGAGACAACCTCTCTCTCAGGAAGGCAATGAAATGATTTTGTACTGCCTCCATTGTAAAGGTTAGGACTGGTTCGATGTAGCACGTAGAAAGGATTAATCACTCAGATGTCAAGATATCAGAGAGCACGGGAAACGCTGGCTGCAGTTATGCCACACTGATATTTTAAGACTTGATGTTCTTACCAAAGCAGCAAGTAACATTTCACGACAAAAAGCAGGTCACCTATTTGAAATAAAAGCAGTAAAATGCGGCTGAATTAGTGGAGTGTATCTGTCAATATGGCTCAGTGTGATCCATCACTGTCATCACGCTTCTCTGAGGGGGGTGTTCAATCTCCCCGGTCCACGTTGCAGCCACGAGAGGCTTTTAGCTCCGGGGCTGATGAAGAGGTGGAGGCATTAAAGCTTTCTACACTGTTGTTCCATGATAAGTACAGCGGTCTGCGGACAGTGCACAGAGGTAATTATAGAGGCGCTCCGTCCTCCTCTCAACTCTTAGCTTACAGTTGTGTTCGAGCAAAATGTTTCTTCATCCTCTGTGGTCTCCGGAGCTAAACTCACAAACGCTAACTAGCAGGAAAACGCCAGCACTCACCTGTGTTTAAGAAAGAACACCTGCTGGAAAAGAGCTTGCAGCACGTCCACAGCATGTTGGCTGTGCATGTTATTTATTCTGTCCATATTTATCATATAGCAATCTCAAATGTAACTCTAGATTAAGTAATTACATTAAATAGTTTGATGTGTTTTTTTAAATGGAAAGGAATAAGTAACAGAGACAGTACAATCACTGTATGTAGTATAAAGAGAAAGGGGATGACTCTGTGCAGGACTGGGTCTCTATGCAAAGGTTTTTCTCTCAATTTCTGACAGCTTAATCATCCATGTTATAGAAAACTACAAATAATAAACTCAGTGTCTTCCTTTAGTGGAATTTCAAGGTGTATATCATCCAACTATTTATTTTTGCATTGATTTTGTGATGGCACTACTGAGAATTTGTTCTTATTGATCCCATAAATCTGTGAAATTGTGACATTTTAACTAAATGTTTATTTTTGGACAGACAAACACATGCAGCCATAAACTTTAGACCAGACTTCTAAATGTATATAATATTGTGTGCTTTTGCCAAATTCCTTAAATAGCATATTCCTTACTGTTCCTCAAATACAACTAATCCTGTTTTGTATTTGCACAGAGTCAGATTAACTGTGTGCGATGAGTTATGTTGTGTGATGTAATCCAGATGAAACACAAGCCCGGTGCAGAGATTCAGTGCTCAGAGCCACAGAATAAAAAAAAAAAAAAGGCACCCGCGATGGAGCGAGTGGGTGAAACGCACACAGACGGAAAAGCTGGCAGCATGGTCCGTGTCTCTTCAGAGCGCACCTGAGCTGGCAGCCAGCCCCCCAGTGTCTATTATTTGATATCAGATTGGTATTAGAGAGATTAGTAGATGTCACAGGGCACAGTAAAACGACGTGTTCATCGAGCCAGGAATCGATGTCTGGATGGGGGCTTTTTGCTTGGCATGAGCTTCTGGGAATGACCCAAGCAAAACAGAACGAGGATGGTGAAAGAGGGCATCAAACGTGCAGATTAATAACGGTGTGTGTGGACAGATACGGAGCTTCTCCACAGGACGCCAGCTTTTCCTCAATGGCTCCCTGTCAGGCATCACTCGCCAGCGCACTTGCACTTACAGACTTACACACACATCTCACATTCAAAAGCTCTGAGTGATGGCTTCTGGTCATCTCTTTACACATGTCTAATACATTTTTCATGTAGCTTTTTTCATCTATTTGGTATTTTTGCTTTAATATCTGCGTAAAGAGAGGGTTACAGAGAATGATTTCAAGAATGTGTCTTCCAAATGAACTTCAGTTTTATTTATATCTAAATAAAAGATAATTAATTATTTGTCCAACAAAATGTCCTCTGTAGACGGTGTTATTCTCATGTTCACGCAAATAGGACACTCCAGAACGGTTGAATGTCATCGTCTAAATACTTTATGCTCGTGTGATACAGTAACCCTGAGTTTGTTGTTGACATAAATAAATCATTTACGTGTGTGAGAGATAGCCTTTTATTCAAGAGAATGTGGATCACTCCAAACAGGGCCAGACAACCACTTAAAGACTGGGTTTTCATCAATAAGGCTCGATAAGTGCTTTTCATGTAAGGCAGTGTAACTCTGGGGGTGTGGACTTTGGAGTGAAGTGTGTCAGAGGCATGTTCTCAGTGAAGACAGTGGTGAAAAGTTTGCACGAGCGCTGTAACAATGCTGCCACCTGCTGGTCACATCTAATGACTGAGTGTGCTCCTACTTGGCCCAGACACAGTTTCTAATTGAACCCAAGCCATTCTCTTCCCTTCATAAAATCTTTGGTTGTCAGAGCATGTCCATAGTCGTCCACAATGGTCCCTCTGCATGCTTTATCCCAAATTGAATACTGTTCCATTCAATAGTCCAAATCCAAATGATCAAATAACAGGGAGGAAATTGCTTTCGGCCTTTTGTCGTTTCTGATATATTGTTGTTTAGGATCACTTTAGGCAGATACAACAAGCCTTGCATAATTTTTCAACACAGAATAAAGGTCAAATGGACCTTGTGGCCAGAAAGATAGTCCTGCCATAACTGCTTTTTCTCCCAATGAAGTATTCTCTTCAGCTCTCATGTCTGTGGCTCCATCTCCAAATGCCAGTCATGATTAATAGAAAGGATTGCCATCTACTGTGTGTCACCAGCAGTCTGCGTGATGGACACAGCTACTTGAGACAAACACGCTGCACTGGTACAACTGGCCTTTTTCCCATTTAATGGAGGCTGGCATTTTTATTGTTCTGAGTGCAGGGCAAAATTGCATAGATATGAAAAAATGGCTTCTCTCCACAGCTTGTTAAAAAAGCAATTATAGAAGCTGCACAATAGCCATTGTAGAGCATGTTCTCTTATTGGTGTCATGGCTTTCATTTACTCAATTTGTCTCAAATGTCATTTGTTTGTGTGAGTGTGTGCATGTGTGACAGAGCAGAGAGCAGCGTATTAGATATGATGTAGGGATTAAAGTAGTTTTATGTCGCCACTTAAATGTGGCTTCCATACCAACAGTGTTTAATGTGAGAGTAGTCTCAGATGGACAAGCCGCTCTAAATACTTAGTCTTCAGGCTGATTTAAGGTTTAAATTCCTTTGATATGTGTCATGTCTAAGTGATTTAAGCTTCTTAAAGGGATCGTATTATTATGCATAAACTTTAGAAAAGATGACACATAAAGCCAAGAAAATAAGAGGCAGATAATGTGGTGGTAGAAAGTAATACTTGAGAACTATCAATTTGTCATTCCTTAACTTGACATCAATGTTGCCATTGTCTCTTAATGACCATTGTTGTAGCCTTTACATTTGTTTTTCTTTAACAATGTGTGAGAATGTAAGGGTTGTTTTTTTTATCATCTGAAGATCATTTGTCTTGAATTAAACAAGGCCAACACTGGTAACAAAAAGAGTGAGTTTAGACCTCTTGGAACTTTAGTGGAAGTACTTCCTACTGTCATGATATTCTCTCTTGAGTCATGTAGTTTGTGGTTGTTTCGTTTGAATTTTGTGCTGAATGGCAAGTGTTTCTTTCTGTCAGACATCTTTCTGTTCTCTGATGATGTCTTCCTTTCAGGTAAAGAGGAAGATGGTGATGAAGAGGAGGGCAACAATGGTAATGTACCTCTACGGACCATTAACATATGAGTTTTAGCCCCTGGGCTCTACCCCTGCTTCTTCATGTCATTTGTCATCAAAAATTGAATTTTCTATTCGCTCCAGTCCACCAGCCTTTCTTTCTGTGCGCCTACTACAAAAAACTTCTCTTATCACAGAAGCATGGAACAAAGAAATCCCTCAATTATGTATGGCTTTAGAAGTGACATTCTTTTTCCCGTCTTTTTTGTCACTTAATTTATGCATGTCTTTGTGGTTCCATTGCGCTCATACTGCAGCACAAAGACAAAGCTACACAAAGAGATGGAATAAAAAAGCTTTTTGAGGTGATATCGAAATCCGCCACTTGCGCTGAACTAAATTACTCTTGTGTTTCCAGATGCTGAGGCAAATACCGACGTGGAGATGATGAGTCAAAACCAAGGTACAGTGCGGTTTTGCTTAAGTGCTTAGGCGTGGATAGGGGGTGCTTAGGGGTAACAGCCCATGCATGAGTTGCCTCTACTCTCGTCGTCTCTCTCTGAAAAGGAACAAGCTGATCTCAGGTCTGTCAGATGGAAACACATGACTGACGTGCTTCTCTTAACTCCATCTTGTGTCCATGAGTAGTGAAATTTAATCCAACATTATCCCATTCACTGCAAAGGAACGACTAGCTTCCACAGCTCTCGGTGCGTCTGTGTGAGCTGGTGCTAAAGACCCTAATGCTCTGATGTGCTGTCAGTTTTAAGTGAATTGACTGTGTGCATATGTTACAAAGGGCCAGCCATTAACTTTAAGCTACAACCATTTTTCTTTTTCAAGTATCCTCAGTGCTGCTGCTATATAATTAAGATTCCCCATTTGCATATTGCCAGCGAGCAGCGCCTTGCCTCTCTCTTCTGTTTATTCAAATCTCATCCCAACGATTTGCTAGAACAGCTCTGAGCATGAACTTTTTTTGTGGTTATTCTATGGTAGACTTTTAGCAAATGCAAAACTGGGATTCGGTCCAAGGCCTAAGATATGCAATCTGTTTCTCACAGGACATAAACAAAATGGTAGAAGAAAGGGGGGGGGGGGCACACCTGCAGGCTTATTTATCTGAAAATGCTGTTCTGTCATTCTTGTCTGTGTTGTTGTTTACTTACCACACCTAAGGATCAATATGCTTTTCACTTTGGTGGCTTTAAACCCACTTTCTTCAAAGCGCAAATCAACTATTTCCTTGGCAAGCTTTCTTATTAAAAATGTAAGCGTACTATTCTGCCACAATTGGTATCCTTGGAGCCGCCATCTTGCCAGAAGCTAAAGCTAAAAAAACCAAGAGTTACAAATTCACTGTGAAGCTTCAAATATATAAAAACGTGGCAATTCTGACATTTTCCTTCCTCCTTTCTTGTCAACTACCCGTCTTTCAAACTGCTATAGAGCGACCTGTTAGCATGGAAATGTTCCCCGGAGTTTTCAGTCTGCAGTAATGAACTATTGGACTTCAACTATGTTTTGCAGAATTTGATGTGATAACTTTGACTCCCCCTGCCGCTTCCAATCCCTCACTATGTCCTGATTTGAACATTTTTCACCGACAGATGAAGAAATGGGCCATGATGAGCCGAACCCAGAGGAAAAAGAGGAACGAGATGAGGAGGATGAGGATGAAAACCAAGGCAGAGTCGAAGATACAGAGGCTGACAGAGAGAAAGATGAAGACGCAGACATCGCTAATAACAAGGAGAAAGGTATTTACTGTGAAAGGGACACCAAACCAGTGATATATCGGAAAACAAATGTATTATCATATTGACAGCGCCAATTTTCTTGAGCAAAGTAGACATAGATAAAAGGGACAGGCATATGTGAATAACAAAGCTTGAAACTCAAATGGGGAATGCTATGATAAAAGAAAACATTTCATTTCTCAATTGTAGGTTTACCAGCTTTCTGATAGGCACTTTCCCAGTCTCTTTGTATCTCTGTATTCTTATCATAGAATAAAACTTTGCAAATGTATAATTCAAGTCAAGGAAGATTGCACCGTGTGATGTGAGCAGAGTAACAAAGCAGACGAGTTATAACATAATATCACTGGCGCATATAGTTTAAAAACTAAAACAAGCAATTTGACATGTTAGCCATCTTCTCTCTATAAAAACACCAATATCATGTGCTTGTATATAAGGTATTTGAACCAGTCTGAATATATTTTTCCAGCCGAGGATGAGGAGGATGCTGCAAAAACAGTCGAGGAGCAAGAGGAGGACACACAGATGTCCTCAGTAGAGATGGAAGGTAAGATCCGATTTGTTGAGATCTAATTTGATGGGATTTAATTCGATGGAGGCCTGACTGCGGCTTTCTATTAATGGGTCTTGTCTGTCATGTTTGGATTTGTAAAGACAAGTATTGATTTATTTAGATCAATGCTGTTTTCCTCATTGTTGTTGTATTGTCATGTCTTCAAGGGAAATGTTGTTCCTTTCATGATCCACGCCATCGATCATGTGACATATACTGACATTTGGTGCAAATTGTGACACTTTTCTTCCACGTACAACATTAGACAAACATTAGATAGCTGTCAGCAATATTCAAAACACTGAGCATTAGTTACTAATTAAATAATTCCTGTGCTTTGTGTTTTAAGTCAGTTGACAGCTAGCATCGACACCTTTCTGCTTGACATTGTTATCAGCTTTATTCATGTAGAGTGTGAAACTACAAGAGACAACCATAGGTATCTCACGCTATTAATGCAGTATGTCAAAAATAAAACACTGAATGCACTCATATGCACTTTATCATACTGGCAAGAAAAAAGATTGAGGGCTGTTTAAATGGCTGGATTTGAGATAATGCTCCCCTGTAACTTATCTGATGTCCCACGTGACCTCCTCCTGCATCATCACACGTTCCCAAACTATTCATCAAAGCCTGCAAAAACAATCAGCATCACAAGAACAAGAAGTTTTATTCAGGCACATTCTTCCATTACGAAAACAAAATGACAATTTTCACACCAATAATTGTAATCCAAAGACTTTTTCTAAATCTTTTGCCTTACATTCTGCCTTGATTCCCATGCAGCCTCTCCTCTCAAATGAGTTCATAATGAAGCCAGCTATTATTCACCGCAGCCCTCTCTGTCTTCAGGCTGCTCCTATTTACGTTCCCGTTGACCACATGGGATATCAGGCTTTATTTTTCTCCATTTATTCTGTGGCTCACATTGGCAGTGATTAAGCGTACTCTCTGGAGAAGTCAAGGGTAGATCTGTGAGCAGCCTCTCCCACCATCACACTAACACAAAGGTCTAAGTCACTCCCTCACCTCCGTTTCACTTTCTCTTTGACTGACATTCAATTAATTTAGGGTGAGAGTGAGCATTCCAGATAGATCTATCTGAGATAGGCTTCTCCATCCTCTGAGAAGCCATTGGAATACGTCCTCCAAACGCTGCAGCCTTTCCATCACTGGAAAACTTCACTCCAGCCTGTTGATTGTGTCCTGCCGAGACCCGCCCGTGTCTGTCACCGCCTCTGGGTTACCGTGGCCTGCTGCGGACTGCCACTGTCAGCCAGTAAACAGTGGTGTCATTCCTGATTGCAGGCAGATTGGATTTTGTGCGGAGGAGAGGCGCCTTGCACAGACTGCGGACCCAAACTGTCTCGGATATTGAATCGCACGCAGGCCAACACAGTCCCGCTCAGCCATCCGTAACCAGCTATTCACAAGACTAAACCCAATGAATCCCAAGCCAATACCCTTTATTAAAAATAATAACAGTAATCAGGCTGCCGGCTCACAGACAGGGAGGTTAAATCTGCTTCATTGTGAGGAGTAATAAAACGGCTCATAACGATGGGAGCAATGAGAAATGAAGCAAACGATTAAAGGACAGCGGAATATGAAGCGGATACACACATCTGCATACACCTGTGTTGTCTCAGTGTGTGTTTGCTACTTTGACTTGTCCTAATCATCTTGAGCATCTACCAAAATAGTTTAAAGCACAAATAACTTGAATAATAATGAATAATGCATTGTTTTCCTTTTCTCAACTTTGCTTTATCTTGTTTTTTTTTAATTCAAATTAGGAAATGAATAGAAAAAAGTCTTTGTTCAAAACAGTGATTAGTTTAGTAATTTGTTATTTATCCTCCTCAGTCATAACATTATAATGACCACTTGATGTCGAATGTTCCTTTTGCCCTTTTGCCCCGACCCATTGTGGCACAAATCTTGGGTTTAGCTCTAAAATGTTAGCAGCAGATTCTTTAAGGCTTTATAGCTTTAAAGTTAAAGGCCCAAATAGAGCAGACTTGTTTTACAAAGCTGTCCTTTTTCTGGTTCACAGCTTGTGTTCTTGCACCCATTTTGCTTTCAACTGAATTGTCAGAGCCACAAAAGTGTTTAGTGGCGCCTCCAACACACAAACTCTTCACCAGTGGTCATAATGTAATGGCTAATCAGTGTATATTTTCAAATCCTATTCATATTGCTATCAACTATTAACAAATAAAAGGATTATGGATAGCCTAGAACAATTTAGTATGGTTTTAAACAGTTTTATAACTCCCATATTTGCATTACTTTCTGAGAGATTATTTGTGCCTGGCCTCTGAACAGCTCTGTCGCTGACACCTAACAAGCTGGAGTGTGAGTGTGGCTGTGAGACGCTTGGTGCCTCTCATTTAGCTGAACACAGTCACAGCAGGAAGCTCGACTGATCAGCCGCCTAATGAACGGGTCACGCCGCCGTACACGTTAATGATGCTACATCGCAGGATGTGTTACAGACAGACATGTCTTAGCAGTCTTCTCAAATACCTTTGCATTGACACATTCCTGTGCACATGCTCCCAGTTGTCAGCTCCCCTGTTGACACCCCGTGGTTCACACATAGCTCAATATTGCACATTTGAAGTGTGTATCGCAGCTAAGCATCCCAGTCCCAGTGCAGTCACACTCCATAATGCTACCCCAGAGACAACAGCTTTTTTATTTTGCTTCATCACTTTAATTCGCTTAAAGAACATCAGGACTGTACACAACTTTAACACTAGTGCTGTAGAGGCAGAACTTATTGTCACACACATCAATGACACAAAAACAGAAGAAAAGACACAAATATATACTATTGTCCTCTGCTTATGGACTCCCAGATTGCTGTATCAACAAGACTTTAGCAGTTCTTCCAAAGTCCTATGCCTTTTTACATTTAGCCTATTTTTTATCTCTTTGCTAATATTTACCAGTTACACATATAGTTACACAAATTTCTTCTCCACACGAGCTGATTTAGCTCATGAAACACATTTTGAAATCTACAGCCAAACTTATAAAATATTAATAGATAAAGATATAAGCTATGATACAGCTCACACAGGAGTTGCATCAAATTATACCAGCTCTTGTTTAAGCTGTAAATCTGTTACACACAAATTCTGCCAAAACATCTGTGAGTATGTGTGTTATTCGTAGCTCTGCAGTTTGTAAGAAATGGTTTTAATCTTTCGAATGTAAGATTATAAGCAACCAAGAGCCATAGCGTCCAAAGAAATATTGCATCAGAAGGATTTTATATAGCTTCCTATAATATCTGTGTGCAGCAGAGAGAGGTGGCAGAGAAGGGAAGCTTTCTGTATTTTATATCAGCCTTAGTGCTCCACTATATAAATCACATGTATTAGATATGTCCCTGCACAGGCAATAAGAAAGAAGTCTGATTTTCAGGGAGGCTCCTGTATAACATCTCACCAAATTGAATTCAGCACGCCTTATTTATGAATATTCATAATACACTTTAAAATGTAAATTGAGGCTATTGTTCTTGTGTTTGAAATATCTATCCAGCACGCCTTTCTGTTTCTGTGGCTTGTGAGTGGGCAAGCGCTTCACTGAGCTCAGGCAACAGCCATAAATTAAAATAAGACAGTTCTTGCCTAAAGCTAGGAATAAATAAATCTGAGTTGTGAGCAGAAATTGTTTTTCCTTCATGCAGTGTGATTCTACTTGAGTCGATAGCTATTGTCTTATCTCTCAAGGTAAGATCTAAAGGCTGCACAGACTCAATGGCACTAAAAAGCAGCTCATCATTCGTCTTATTCAAACTCAAAGGAGATTATCCTGTAAAACATTAGTGCTGATGTGATACAATGATACAAACCATCAGGATTTTGTCTGAGCGAGTCTTACCTGCAACAATGCCTTAAACAGTATGTGTCTATAATGTCTCTAAAAGACAATGCTTTTCTTTTATGTTGCTCTTCAATATATGGCTAACTATAAAACACAGACAGCTTTGCAATCAAGGGAGTCTGGAACAGAAATGTCTTCTATACTTTAGTCTGTTTGA
This sequence comes from Rhyacichthys aspro, assembly GCA_036850595.1. Taxonomy (NCBI): domain Eukaryota; kingdom Metazoa; phylum Chordata; class Actinopteri; order Gobiiformes; family Rhyacichthyidae; genus Rhyacichthys; species Rhyacichthys aspro. The sequence continues at coordinate 16,151,626 of CM072162.1, read as the reverse complement.
TGAAGCAGGCCTCTGCTGCAGAATGACTCTGGGATAAAAGCAGCTCTGCAGAAGGACGATACAGGCCATACTTTACAGAGGTGGCTTATAGCTTTGTATGGAGACCAGACGTGAATAGAGGGATACACTGTAATGGTGTACTAAAGCCAGGCCCTGCAGGGAAGATGGAAAGGAAAGTGATGGAGACACAGACTCAGCAGGCAATCCCAACAGAGGCTGTCCCAACGCAGCAGAGACAAGCGTTACATCAGCCTGCGGGCTGTCGGATCTGACGATCCCACGGCTCCACTCTATCTTGATTTTATCTGTTTCCTTTCCTCTCCTTAGATCTATTTTGTTTTTAAAACACAAAAGAAGTCCACTGGGACTTAATGAATCATTCCTAATTTTCCACACAAGTTTTACTTTTTTATAGTTACTTTATTTCTGGGGCTTCCTGTCACGTTTTTCTCATTGCCTGTTGGCTCAGTGATGCTAAATGTTGATGGCTGTGGCTGCTTTATTTAACAGTCACAGACACTCACTGTATGTGAGGCTCTAAACATACAGCTCAGCTGCATCCACAGTGCCATATGGCACCCAAAAATGGCACTAAAGACACTTAACGTACCCACCTCAGTATGATCAGTATAAAAACTGCTCCAAAACTCAGGCACAACAAATACCCATTTAACAACTGTCATGAGAGTTGGTTTATTCTCGTTTGCAAGTGTTATTTGGGAGATGTTATTGATTTCTATGTATTTTACTTTCCCAGCGGTGCAACTAGAGTGTAACAACAAGGCGAAACAAATGGCTCCTTTAAATCCCAGATTTAGCTGTGGCAATGTGAAGGTGCACACACGTCTCTCACAGCACGTGACTCTGTGGCTATTCTTTTGTGTCAAACAATCTAGTACAAAGACCAAACGTCTTAGTAATCCATCTCAAACCAAACCAGTGTTGTTTTGAGCAGCTTGAATAATTTATCTCTGAATACATTGGTATATTCCTCACTGAATTAGTTGCGATTGAAGTGTGCTTTGCATTTGCACTTCTTGTGTAAAAGCAAAAAGGATTTCAGGCTTTGCTTAATTGGTTGGCGTGGGCCTTTTTGTCTTGGTCTTTCATGAACAAAGGGGCACTGGTGATGTAAATCTAGTTTTGGAGAGCAGTGCAGTCCTTCCTGTGGCTAAGAGCTGTCAGCACACAATTAAACTTTTGGCATAACTGTGTACACTGTAACACTGAGTGGCTCCTCGGGGAGCAGGCTGCCAGTGGTGGAAGACAAGCTCTGCTCCTGTTTTAATACTTTTTACACGGCTCTAAAAGTCCAGGAGCTGTGGCTACACCAATCACCGCCCGCTGCGTTATGTGTGAGTGCTTTAAGGAGACTACCCACGGTTTTAACTTTGTCTTTATTAACACAGCTTATTGTATTACATTTGGCTGCACTTGGTTTCACTTAGACTCCATTCAACAGTATATTTTGCTGTGTTAGATATCTGAATACCAAATCACAGCTTGTTTCTCAGGAACAAAAGTTTACCTTTTGTTGACAGTAATTCCTGCTGGTGCTTTAAAGTTCTTCAAGAACAGGACTCACTCAGTGTAGCTGCACCTTTGGTTGTTTTTCATAATATAATTGATAAGAAACACATGACGTGTGTTGACTAGAGCTGGACTGAGCAGTACCACAATGTGTTGTCACCTCTGACCTAGGGGTCTACTTCTGAGAGAGGGGTTTTGGCTAATAGGCTACAAGGTACGCACTCTACAAAACCTCCTTTGAAGCTTGTCTTTTGATCAGCACTCTCATCCATACCCTCACTACCCTTGTGTGGGTCACAAAAATGGCAAATCAAAACACTCTTCTGTGAGTGTATGTGTTGGCAGCAAAAATAAGTTGGGAAAGTCTGGAACACATTTAGTTTGAGTTTCAAACACTATTTGAAACATACATACAAGATGGTAATTGACTGATGAGTGGACCCTGTATGGATTACCTGTCTGCTGTTAGCGCTACATCATTCAGAGACAGATCTAAACCCACAAGACCTCCCAACAACATTAGTCTCTGATTCCAAATATGTCACACAGAATTTGCATTGGCATTTGTCACTCATCATCGAGTTGTACACAGTTGCTACCATATGATGCAGTAAGAAAAGTGTAATATTTCTTTGATTTCTCTTGGCTGCAGAAACCATTTCATTTCCAGCAGTGGAAAGGGTAATGTTTGACTTAACATCTTAACTCTAGTGCTCCAGTTTCTATCACCTCTTTGCTGAGGTTTGCCAATCAAATTGCTGTTGCTTTGACCTTTAAGTCATGAAGAGCAGCTCTGCCAGGGCCGAGCTTTTCTCCGCAGTCAAGATGAGTATTTGATTTTTTTGACCAGTTCAATCTATTATCTCCCATGAAAAACCTGTAGCTGCCCCGACGAAGCATCATTTTCTAAACACAAATCAGTCAGAAGCATGAACCGTGGCCTTTTGACTCACATTCCTGCAGTGTGTCCTATTTTAATGTAGCATAGGAGACTGGTCAAACCACCTGTGTCAAATGTACCTGTCCCCTGTCAGCCTGTCTGTCTGTGCCTTGATCTAGTAAACCACAAAAGGCACTAATGGGAGTGTGGAGCGGCCCCTCACAGCAGGTCCAACAGCATAGGGAGAGCCTAAAGATTATGTAAAGTAATTCAAAGTGATGAGAGAGGAGCAAGCCATGGCTGACAGCAGGTTTAGCAGGTATGTAGGTCACACAGGGGGAGGCTCTTTTGCATCTCTCTCTTCATGTCTATTTTTGTGTTGTCTCCCTCTTTCACTTAATCAGTTATTCACTTAGGCCTTTCATCTCAGTGTCTCTCACGATTTCTGTTTCATCTTGTGACAGACCACTGTGATTGTCTGCTTTGGCCACAAATTAAAGATCAAGAGAACAGAGAGACTGCCTGCACTGTCTTTGAATTTAATAAATACACGTTACAAACTTAGATTAAGATTATTATGTGTGTAAACCACATACTTTTAAATCGAATCAGTGGGTGCACTGTGTCCTGTTGTTTTTCTTTATTTTTCCATAGATCAATAACTGATCAGGGGAGAAGACAAATTATGGCAGCCCTTCAAAGTTGCAAAAGTTTTCAGCATACAGTTTTGTTTTTTTCCATGTGATGCAGCCTTTATAGCATGTGTACGTGGTCGTCGAGCATGTGAGGCTAAAAATGTGTGTTACACAGATACAAGCTCTACGCAGAAGATTCTTATTAAGCTGCATGCTACGATCTTTTTATTTTTTACTCCATTACTACAAGGGTCCAGAATTGGTGATGCAGTCAGCTTTGTGTTTTTTAGTCTTTAGTTTTTGTGTGTTTCAGAAACAGCCAAGAAGCACACATTTGAATGTCTTACAATTCATGTTTAAGAAATGTACATAAACACAACAGACATATATGGAATGACAATGATAAAGACGTAATGGTGTTATTCAGTTTAGAGAGATATGTCTGCTTCATAATTGAATAGAGAACTGCGAGGGGTTGAGTCCACTAGGCTGGTGTGCTTACTCACATCAGTTGAATCATCAGCCTGTGGGCAAACTTCATGAAGAAAAAAATGAGAGTTTTATTGTCCAGTACAAGGTGAAAATGCTCACACATTGTTCAGTACAGAAAAGGCATATATGACAGCTTTCAACACTTACCCAGTCAAGATTGTTCCTATTAATATAGTCAGATACTACAACCATGGACAACAAAGGACTTTAACACATACATGAAACCAAGCCTTGAGTTCATTGGAGGATCCTTCACCTGTCTGTCTAGATTTGTACAAGAACATACATCGCTGTGTCTTTTCAAAGGCTTTGCCAGTGGTCACTTTCCTTCCGTCTTTGTGGCATATGTTGCATGTGTCTCCTCTGTGTTCTGTTGCCATCTCTAATCATTGTCGTCTATAAGCTCAAGCCCAAAGCAGATGGCATCCTGTTCTCTTTTCATCCCCAAGTACTTTGTGTTTTCTCATCTTGTCAAGCAAGGCTCTAGCTTGTGTAATGAGCTCAGGGTCTTTTCAAAGTGTTTAAAAGACCCTGACCCAACTACAGCGTGGCCACCACTCACAAGGTTACCCAAACTCACAAGGGTGCACAATGCTACTTAGTGTCCACAACCCTGTGGCCTTTTCTAACGCAGAATAAAAGCAGAATATTAATGAAGACTCTTAGCTTTTGAGGAGAACGGCAGCATAGAGAGAGGCGGTCACAGTGTTTACTGAGCAGGCTTGTTTTCGTCTCCCTGGCCCGCAGGTCACAGCTCAATGCTCTTTAATTGGCTCAGATTGGCAGACTATGTTCCATCTCATAGAAGAGACTATCAAATACTGAACCGAATGCTTTCTTCTTGTTTAGAATGGCAGCTCAAGCGATTTCCGCAAGTCTGCTTTACAAACTTAACATTAACATATGAAAATAGGCTGCTTTCCACATTTACCAGACCATTAGTTCTTTTGGTCAGGCACTTGTTGAGGTGCACCCGCTCTTGTTTTGCTTGAGTGGGGAGATGTCTTTAATTATCTTTGCACTGGGCATATTGGACCCAAAGCTATTAGAGCATGCAAAGTTCAGCTAGGGGCCTCTTTGATACTTGTTTAATATACATAGCCCAATGTAGAGTGTGGCTAGGTCCCTCCCAGGCCACCCAGTCTGCATTTTAAAATGAAAGCAGCTCTCATCTACTAAAGAGAATGGGGCATCCCAGTAGTCAGATTTTTTTTAACCTTTTTCTCATAATTCTCATAACCTTCCACACAACCACAGCCACAATATTAATATTTGTGGGTGTGTATGCAGAGTGTTTTGTACAATCAAGACTAATTCTGTAAATGTTTTAAATAAAAATAATATATATTGGACTATTTTGGAGTGTTAAGCAGCAACTCCAAGATAACCATAAAGTTAATATGGCTTTCACTGTGTAAGAGTGGAAGCAGCTGGGCACCTGTGTGACCCGCCTGAGATCAAAGCCTCAAGACCTGTTCAGACATAGCGGACCGGCCTGCCACGGTTTGAGGATCAAACGAACTGGAGAAATTCTCTGGGGGAACAGACACTTGTACATGTCTATTGATTTTTACTCCACTCGAGGCGAAGGAGTTGGAACAAAAAGGCAGCGAGGTGTCCTGCGGCTGAGGGGCGGCCGCGGGACAAAAAGAACCTCCTGTTCTACCCACGGCTTGCGTCTGGAACATTAAGCATGGACGGTTCCCAGGCTGCCACATGAATGACCCACGGAGACTGCTTTCCGGAGCCAAGTATGAGTGATGATTTTAGAGAAACGTGTAAAAGCAGAAAGGACACAGGTTGTGACAAATGGGCTTAAAGTAACACATTGTAAAATTGTCAGGATACACACCCTTTAAAGGACATAACACTTCCTCCTTACGGAGATTTGATTTGGGCAAAGATAGCTCTACGTCCCTGACACTGTGTAATAACCTTAATTTTGCACAAATATTGCTCTGTTTCATTACCATCAAGTGTTTTCAAATAGTGCACAACATCTATGATTCCTGAATATTGTGGTGCACTTGGCTAATACTGACCAACAAAATGCTAACTACACCCTGTCTTATAAATGAATGGAAGGTGGGGGAAGTAATTTTCTGCTTGTCTGCATGTGAGGGTGACTTATGCCTTGCTCACTTCCTTCCTTTGCCTTTTGTCTTGTGTATGTGGATGGAATAACACACACACACACACACATTTTCTTCCCCTATATTCTCACACACCTGAAAGCCTAAAAGTGACGGGAAGTTTCAGCAACTTAATCAAATATTCAGTTGTAATTGATGCGTACAAAAGCCTTCACCATGCATATCGCTGTAGCATGCGGTCCTCATATTTGCAGATCAATAAATCTTTGGTGATATGAGCACTCTTGTTAATGTTGCCAGTATCTACAGGGCATTCAATAAAACAGATGTGATCTAAAAACATACCCTTGTTTTATGGATGCATGAAATACACCATAAATGTTTGCATCTGGGTGACATCTGAGAGTTTGTAGTAAGATGAATTTAAAGTAATATTTCAATCTAAAATATAGAAGACATTGTATCACTTTGATGGACTCATGAAACGAAAAAGTCCCATTAGCCTTGAGTCTAGCGAAAGGATGGAAAGTTTGGGAACGTTTAAACTTGAAACTCACTTGTAATTCAGAGGTCTATGGTGGAACGAGTGGACTCTTTAGGTAAATGCAGTCTAACAAAATGGCTGATGCATTATATGAAAACTAATCTATTCAAGAGATCTTTATAGTCTTTGAATTAATTGATCATTTACCTCATCTCTTTCTTCGCTTGTTGTGGTTTTTTTCTTGCCTGTGTAACTCCCATGTGATCTCTGCCGTTTGTTAACTCTGCGGCTTGCTTCCTTATCGCTGACAGCAATTTTCTGCTACTTGGTGATTAGTGATGCAAAATAATACTTGTAATTCTCAGGTGCATGGCGATGCATACGAGATCAGAGGATGGTATGTGTGCGACATGTAATTAAGTCAGCTGAAGTATTCGGCCAATTGGAAACTGTTCTCAGCTGACTCATCCTTCCACTTGAAACTGATATTTGGCATTGAACGAAAAAGAAACAGATCTATTATACCAAGAGAAAACAGCTCTTTTATTGGCAGGTTCTTCAGGAATAGCTCTCTTGTAACACATTTTCACACTATTAGTAGCACTTTATTGACTTCAGCTCTTTTTAAAAAGCAGTTGCCTCTTATTCTTTAACACTCCACTCAAAGTAATCGACCAAATTCACTTCTCGAGCCTCACTCTTGTGGTGGATATACTGAGACTGGCTTATCTTATTGACAGAGATTATTTTTTATTCGCAAGGTCCAGAGAATTTACTCACCTATTGACTTTCTCTTAGATTTCGAACTGATCTCTGCCACAGAAATGACCGAGCACCTCCCTGCTGAAGTGCAGCTTGGTCAATGCGCTGGAAATACAGAACAGGGGAGTAGAGAATAAATCAAAATATAACAGTGTTTTAGATCCCGGATGAGCCCCTTCATAGGTTACACTTTTTTTATAAAACTGGTTCTAAAATATATAACACAGAGACATTTTGCTGCTGTGCAAAAAACATAAAATAAATGGGTTCATTTTGGCCTCAATAAAAATAAACAAAGAAAGCAGAGAGCAGTAATCAACTCTGCAGTGGCCTCCTCACACGGTAATTGTTATAAGTGCTTTTGTTCCATGTTTCTATTCCCTTAGACTCAAAGATAAATCCATAAAAACATACACCATAATCAAAGATTCAAAAATCAAAGATGTTTTATTGTCAATTCGCTGTATGTACTGCTGATGTGTGGTGGCTAAATGGGGGCCAGGGGACACACAAGGAGCCACTGTGGGTCCAAGCTTCAGGAAGCATTGATGTAAGCCGTCTGCCTTCCTGCTCAGGAGTCAGTTCAGTCCAGTGTTTTTCTGCTTTTCCTTATCAGCCCTCGGTGGACTGCGCCTCTCCTTCAGAGGAACCTTGACAGAGGCCCGTTTTTCTCTCTGCCCCCGTCTTGTTTATGTGTTTACTGCAGCACACTCACATCCTCTTAAATGATAGCCCCTGTACTGCCAGTACCCCAGAGTCAAATTAGACCAAACACCAGCATTTCCTCCTAGCTCCAGGCTGGGGCCACACTCAATTAAAATTCTCATGTTTTTTGGTTTTAATCAGTGCTAGATATTTAAATAGCCTAGCCCTCAGAATGCTTTGTTGTTACCTGTGAGAGTGAGGCACAGAGCATCTGGGATGAGGCCAGCACTTCAGTATCACATTGAAAATAACCCAATGATGAAGGCTATCTTCCAACAAACAGCCTTCATTTCCTCCACGTCTCACATCGTGCTGTAATATCCATAACATGATTATATGGATAAGTGTTAATGCATGGCATATCATTTCATGCGCCTGCATAATTTATGGAATTACTATAAACCCGCCGTCACAGCCATACGCTCTGTGGGAATGTGTATGCATGTTTCCTGTCAATTTATTCTATGACACATTGTGTTGTTGTTTTATTAATTTAAAATCAAGCACAACAAATTAAAGATTGATGGATGGTACTGTTTTGGTTTATATATTAAAGATCTGTCATATTTTTTCACATGAAACAGGATTTTTGTTGTTGAATCATGGCGTTTTGTAGCTAGGTTTCTGAATTCCTTCTATACTGATGTTTTATTGTTAACCTGTGTGTCTGTGTGAATGGGAAGTAGTGTACATTTAAATAATTATGTAACACTCTTAACAAAGCAAATGTTCAATCCAGTGGTAAAAGGCAAATGCAAACTTCATGGAAAATTGTGAGGACACATCAGTTCATGTAGTGGTTGCTTGTGTCATTTAAATGCAGAGATAGTTCATTAGTGACCTTGAAGGGAAAAACTGCTGTTCACTAAAGCCTTTCTCCAGGGCAGAGACATGTGCACGTAAAAATGATGCAAAAATGAGTTTATTGAATAATCATATATTTTCTAGATATTAACATTTTTTTGTTGCATGTTTTTTCTTTGATTTATTGTTTGTTTTAGACCAAAATGAGCAAAGCCTAAACTATTTTGACAGGACAACAAGTGCGTGATTTGCTGACCTGCCCCAGTACTATGAAGCTATGATTACAGTATTCGGATATACCAATAACAGTCCACCATAGAACTGAGAATGAAAGAGTATGCCACACACTGAAGCCACTTTGGGTCGCTCCTCGTTCCTCTGTCGCGCCTAAACAGTTGTATTTGTTTACATCATCGACAGACTGCCTGGGGAGCGCAGTTATTTTTACGCCGTGCTTTGTTTTGGATGATTGTTGTTGCAGAGGGGTGGAGGAGGCGAGGTCTGCTCTGGGAGTGAGGGGAAACGTGTTGGTACAGCGGTAGTGGGGAGAAGGTGGAGATGGGGCGGGGGGCTCCAGTGCTGCCTTACAGGGATGGCAGTGTAATTAATTTTGCATCCATCTCACTCCCTACTCGCATTTGTTTTGTTCTTTTGAAGTAACTCTTTAAGATGGCACACGATTTCGAGGCATGAGAGTTGTTAAGTGCTATTCATGACAAGAACTTATGTCTGTACACAATACGTGGAAACTCTTTTAATAGCACGGGAGGGTGATGCACACAAAAGTGCAGTCATCCATACTGAATACACAGTTTGTCCCTGCACTACTGCTGGTCTTATCTGATGGACATTCACCTTGAGCTTGGGTCTAACACCAGGCGTGTGTCTGGTTAGTGAATAGCAAAGGGGTTAAGTTTAAAGCTGCACTGTGGAAAATTTTGTATAACCTTGAATATAACAGAATAAATCAAAGAAATCTTTATAATAGCTTTTTATGTTTGCCCAAGTTAGAATAATAGACATGTGAAGCTCCAGAGAACCTCATGTATGGAGCCATTAGTTCAATTACTTCTTGTTCCTACAGCTGCCCACAGAGGACAAACTGAGCACTGAAAATAATACCATGTGTTTACTCCAGTACAAGCCATTCAAATTATGTATAAATTGCAGATACTGATATTACAGTCATAGTAGGAAGACACTGGTTATTTCTAGAAAATAATACTGGGTTAAATTTAAGTAATGACACAAGTTGGTATTTTATCATATTTTATACACTTTTAATGTATGACCTGCTATATTGCCTTCAAAATAAATAGATGTTGAGATGCCTACCTCCAGACAATTTTATAAACTGTGACATGGATTAATGAGTAAATAAATACTGTAAATCCTCATACACTTTTCTGAAATCTATGCTGTTTAAATTCACAACACACTTTTGCTCCAGGAACATTGATTTTATTGTAATCCTGTGGATACGTGACATATTTACATTTAACTGCAACAAGTAACATCTCTCTCTCACTTTCTGCTTTCTTCCAGATGTGTCTGACATCAATGAAACTGGCACCAGCAACGGAGGCGAGTGCAGCTTTTGTTTTTCTCCCTGATCGCACTGTGACACATCACTTCACACAAACCTCGTCGTATACCGTCCACATCTTTCCCTTTTCTTTGAGCTTCCTCTGCTTCTCGCTGCTGGATATTCTGCCGTCCTTGAACATACCTGACTACATTCATAAAACATCACACTAGACATTAGCGCTTTGATTATACACTTAGGATCCACGTCTACGTGTTCACAGAGCTGCCGTCGAAGTGGTTCTGTGGAGATGCAAAAAATAAAAGTAATCATCAACACAGAGATGCTCATATCCAGCTGAGTACAAAGCACATATTGTTTGGATGAATTGGTGCTTGTCTGCAGAGGATGAACAAACATTTTGCTTGATTATCACTCCTCTACCTATTCTTCTTGTCTCCCATAACAGATATGAAAGATGAAGAGAAGAGTCTACAAGAGTCTGATTCAAATGCTACTGACAACATTCAGTCCAAAGGTAAGGACACAGAGGAAGCACTTATCACTCCCATCTTTATTTATAAACCTACTCTTATTAGCGACCACAGCTGCTGAATTAAAATGCACTTCATCCTTGGTGAGATGCAGCTGAGCGCTACCAAGCTTGTCGTCGTTTTTATCCTCCCCCCCGCCCCGAACTAGATCCACTCCTGTCTCAGTGGTTCTCTCTGTTGGGGCAGGCGGCAGGCAGGCACACTCAGTCTGTGCTCCTCCAGGGCCAAATGCATTTGTAAATGCACTCTCCACGTCTCAGGTCCACAGCTATGACCCTGATATTTTGGTATGAACGTGTCAGTGTGCGTCTTTGGAGATTGAGTGTGATGAATTACCCACAAACTCAACTATCAGACGTTTAATAAATCAAGTGAGCAATGCATATTATTTTAACATGCAGCCAACACGGACTGTAGGAGAAGTAATCATGCCAATAAATCATATTTGATAAGGATACCACACTGTTGTTATTCTCGGTCTCCAGTGAGATTTGGGGTAATAAGACAGCATGTAATCTGAGAGTAGACAACTGTAGTATGAGCTGAATCTCTCTGTCTTCATTTGGTTTTGGGCGGCTCTACAAGCCAAAGAATAGGAATTCAGATTCGGGCATTCACTATTTTCCAGGTAGAAAAAATTAATTAAGCAACTGTTGTGAACAGATTGTCGGGGTTGAATAAATAGGACAGGCTAGCAGCATATGAAATAAGTTGGCAGAGACAAAGGGCTGGTGAAGAAAGGAGAGAGCTTTAACAATGCCAGACAAAGAGCCAAGGAAGAAAAAGCCTGTTGTCGAAGTACAGTGTGGATGAAAAAGGCACACAGTGTGCTGTTAGAGTGCATTATCAGAACACATGACACTGGGCCACCTTAACACACAGCCACAGACGCTTTTAACAACACTCTGTGTGACTTTATCTCCAGCAAAGGCATGTCTGTCATGTTCCTGTGAAATCAGAAAACACACAGCCTTTAAACTGTTGTTGGGATTTTCACCATTTTATTAAAAGTTGGTTTACCCTTTGTCCAGTATTGATGCAAAAAGTATTGTTTATTATAAACCTTCCGAGGGTAATTTATCTATTATAGTTAAGGGCTTTGTTCAAGAAAAAATCTTTTTAGTATAAGGCATGTCTGCCTCTCCTTGTATAAAAGTATGTCCTGCCGAATTATTTAATGTATTTAATGAGCACAATATAATATAATATTGTCTGATAATTTCATTTCTTCTTAGACACTGATGGTGAGAAGAAAGATTGACCAGCTAAGAGGCGGACAATCAACCTCATCTGACAGCCAGCAAACTGTGCGAAGGCCAACCACACTGGTGTCAGAGCGGCCCACAATGCTGTGGGCTCTGACACTGGCCCAGGGCAAACCAGTAACTCACTAGACGCTCACATTCCCAAATTTACTTTGCCTTTTATATTTGTTAAGAAGTTTATCATCCCTGAACTATGTATGTATATGTATATGTATGTATGTACATACTTAATTAACCTATAGGACTTGAACATATCAACCAGACGATGAGCCATACCTCACTGTGTGTTAGCCATTCATCATTTTGCCGCTGTATGTCTGTGTGAGAGATAAACCAGGTCCAAGTCTTTTTATTTGATGTGTAGCCACTGTGAGAGCGTGGTGTAGCTGTCAGTCGACAGCCATCACAGCTCCTCCATGTCGACACTTCAGGCTGGGTGATGCTTAACATCAGCCATCCTTTTGTTCTTACAACTCAAATACCACCACCTCAGTCATGATGACATTCAGCAGTGAAATAGCTGACAGCGCCCAGCCTTGCTGAGCCCCCACCTAGTGCACCACACAGACACCTGCCATGTCTCCTCACACACTGCTGCAGTCCGGCTCTATTGTTCAAATCTCAAATCAGTCGATTCTTTGATTCACACTGAGGTCTCAAAGGTGGTGTGCCACTCTCAGGCCTTTTATCTGAACAACTTCCACCCAATCACCGCCACTGCTGATGTAACCGCGGCTCCATACGCCCATACACACTAAACAGGATGTGAGTGTCTTTTAACAAATCAATTACCCCTCTTCCTTCCCTCATTTCAGATTTTTAGAGCCAGTGCATGCCAGAATATTGCTTTCAACTTCACCGACATAAACATGAATTACTTTGCTCTTTGCGTATCTCCTACCAGATTGTCTCTGCAAAAGGAATCTGCCTTATTTCTTATTGAACTCTTAGATTGAAGGAGGTGGTCCAAATATGAATTCTTAGATTATAATCTGTGTTCATGCAGAAGATTTGTCATTTTAAGTTCAACTCATAATGGCTTATACTTACTGTTAATAATTACTTTATCCGTTATTGATTTTAAACCTTTCTTTTAGGTACTGGTATGATTCCTCTTTTATTTTCAGTGGTGCCATACTCAAGATCAGATTAATGACAGTTCTATGAAATGATGCCTTCATACTTTGATGTTTGCTTTGCTAAACTATAACAGAAACACCTAATAAAGTTTAAGGTGAAAGCCATGTCTCTTTCAATGAGTCCTTTTGTGCAAGACCTGATCAAATCTGATTAGAGTGCGTCCTGCAGAAAGACAAAAATAAAAACATTGGAGTCAACTCACAGAGAAAAACATCTGAGTGTATATGAGAGCAGCAACCCACCAGTAAACAGCGCAGTAAACACTATATTGAATACACACACAGAAAAAGCAATGGCAACCGTAATCTCCAAAACAGACTTCATAAATCCATCGTTTTCTGGAGCAGCACTGGTAAAAGCTTAAGGTTATGTTGTAAGCCTGTGTATTATTACAACATGAGTTTCTGAATTACAAAACATATGTATTTTCCAACTGCTTTTGTTCTGGTGCTTTGTCAATAATGATTTTTTAACAAGAAACTCCATTGTCCCCTTTTCAAATAACAGGAGCTTTTCTGAAAAGACTATGTAGAGGCCATTGTCAAAAGTTTACATTCTCATGGACAAAAACAAGTTAAATTTTGAGAACCGCTGCCGTGTAAACAGTCCCTAAGAGAACAGCTGTGTTATCTGTACAGAGAAAGACGTTATTATTCTGTCCTGTGATCTCCGGGACGCTGTCTGTTTAGATTTTAGGCTCTCTCCTCCTTTATCTCATGGGACGACATATCTGCTCCTCCTCTCTTCTCTCTGTGAATCTAATAGCCAGAGACCTCACAAAGAGTATTATCAGAGAGTGGGCAGCTCTCCAGAACTATTATCTCTTATCTGAAAAAAAGAGTTGCTTTGTGATGTTCCAAATATTCTTGTCCAAAATCCAACTTCAGAAGCATTTCTGCCTTATCCCACTTGCCCATAGATGTGCGTGTTGGGTGAGGTGGTGAAGCAAAATGGCCCATCGTGAATGAATGTGTTGGCAGAAGCAGTTGTTTTCAGTATCAATTGTCCTGGATGTCCTCACACCAAGAGCACCAGATCAGCTCCAGGCCCGCAATTTATAAAAGACAATTCATAGAAAACAAATGAATAGGTAAATGATTGCTAGAACAGTGATATACCTACCAACTATCAACTGTGAAGAAGATTTAAAACCATTTAAGCGTATTAACTGACCGGTCATAATGACATCACTTTTACTGTTCTGCTCTTGAGAGGACACATGTTCTCAAACACTAATATTAACCAAAAAGTGTGTTGTTTTTTTACAGAAGAGCATGCAGAACACATCAGCTTGCTGAATAATTGCTGCAGTGACAAGGTCGGGTCGTTTGGAAAGCTGTGCTGAACGACTTAGGGGTAAGGATGGGCGAGTGCCAGTCGGCTGATTTAGTCCGTGCTTATCTATGGGTTCTGTTGTGCTAAGCGGATGAGAAAAACTCCCTCTGGATGGGACTCTAGCCCAGAACCGGCCAGTGCTCCGTCTGATGTAAGTGCATTTATTCAGCTTATTTGACTGGAGGAAGCTGGGTCAAGTGTTGTGTCTGAACAAAACAGAGGAAATCAACGCAATGTTTAATTTGGATCACCAGAAAGAGACTGTAACTCACCTCAGTGCCTCAGTTTTAAAGAGTTTTGCTCAAAAGGGAGCTGTGCACTCCAATTCAGCTGTTGAAATTCAAAGACAAATTGATTGAAATGAATCAACAGGTGTCCATTGTGTTGTGCATTGACACAAAAAAAAAATTTAACTTTAACTTGCCATGTTTACGTTGCATTTACTCATGGCTCACTGGGCGCGTGTCGGGAGTGTCTGTCCCTGGAACGGAGACGCTTTAAATTTTAATGGCTTCATTTAAATGTTGCATGTCTAGCAGAGGGTACCCTGAACTTCAGCGCTCGTACTGTCAGGGGAAATGGCTCCATGGCGCCTGCTCGCTGCTGTTACACCAGCTTCTTGGCATACAAAACGTTTCACAATCACAAGCCTCCTAGTCCTCAGTTGCAGCCTGCCAACCTAGTTTAAACTTAACAATGTCAGATTCTCCTGGCTAACGCTATTGTATTTCTGGAAGGCTGTAATTGTTCACATCTTTCACTGCAGCATATTGAAACATCTCTGAGGACCTGTATCTGTATGTACGCTTTAAAATAAACACTTTGATAAAGGATTCATGTACATAACAGTAGCCTTGATTGACCTGTGTACTAAGCATGTTTTTATCTGTATCTCTGTCTGCTGCCTTTTATCAGGAGGCTCTGGGCTAATACAATGTGCTCTGTTTATTCCATTTTCCAGATGAAAGCTCTGTAGACCTCTTCTTATACAAACACAAATGACTGTGTTCTCTCTACCCCTCTGAGTTTTTCCTACTACTCTCCCGCTGCCAACCACGCCCACTTTCTCCAACCTTCCCGCCACACCACAGCGACCCCGGCGCCACGATGCCTGTTAAGACAGAGCAGACAAATCGGAGAGAGGTAATTCCTAGCTCTAAAGCTTTAAATCCCAGCGCTAGATAAGCTGTTTTTATCTGAAGTACAGTGTTTGTCCTTCATGAAAATTCATCGCCCCCACAAGAGGAACAGGCTACACTGTAGGTGAACTAAGCCGAGATAAACACTCTAATTGGGATGAAAATTGACGCCGTTCATTATAGATGCAAGTCTTCAAAGGCGCAGAGGGCCACTGAAATGTTGAAAGGAAATTGACTTGCAGTGCTGCTAGTTCGCTTTGAACAAGTGCGAATGTGTCGATTAAACTCCTCCAACACAAGACAAGATATGCAAATCGCGTTTGTTGTTTGAGTGAAAAAGCACATTTGTCTCAGGCTGATGGCCTCTCATGACATGCGATCAAAAGACAAAGGAATAACTCAAACTAACTCTATCTCAAGTCTCTCGCCTTCTGTTGTGTCTTTAATTACCAACTTGATAATGTGCCTAATCAGGTGAAAGACAATTTGGGCTATTGTTTCAAAAATGATTACTTGAGGCCGGAGCTGAATTTCCAGATCATTGTCATAAAAACTACTGTCTTCTTCTTATTGGCTCTATTGACTGATACTGTTGGTGCAAATCAGACAAATTGCCTCCTTCAACTTATTGGTCTGTCTTTTTTGATCTGGCTTGAAACAATAATGGACCCAAAGTGGCACTAAGGGGCTTGCCTAAAACAGAAAATCAATTATGTTTATGTCAATAGCTGCTCATCAAACTGCGGTGTGAAGAATATTACAATGTTAGAGCCCCAGGAAAGTGTTTAGTGTGCAGATCTTAATAAACCAGTTCAATTTATGCACATCATCAAAACAGCCAGCAATGTCACCATTTATTAATAATTAATAATAAAAAAAATACCTGTGCAATATTAAGTTACTGACAGCCATTCAAATGTCCAACACAGTTTGATAGTCTGCAAAGTTGGTAAAAGTTGGACAGCAGAATAACCTTTTGATATTACCCACAGGTGAATGGTTTCACAAGAAAAGAAAAAAAACATTTTATTTGCTTATGAAACTAATCAATGTGAAGCAATGAATTTAGTTTGTGCTTTATGGGGTTGCACTGTTCACCACCAAGACTCAAAACAGCAGCTGGGGCTAATATAAGATTATGTTTTTTTTTAACTTGAGTCCTATGAACAATGCCTGTTCATAAACCACAGTTAAATTAGCATCATTAACTCTGAATTGTCCCCATTATTGAATAGGTCAAAGCTTTTATGCTGTGAACAAGCCGCTATGTGGATTTAATCTAAATAAAACCACTGTGTTTGTGTGTGAAAGGACATATTTGGGCAAAATAAATTAAAACAGCAGATTTAAACACTAATGAAGTGAAGTAATGCATGCTTGTTGGGCTTGTTAACAAATCATTAACATTTCTGTTGTTATTCATCAGGCAAAAAAGTCTAATGAAAGAAAATGGAATGCAGTGGCTCTGAAATGCTCTGTAATTAAAATGGACATTAATAAATGCAATCAGCTTATTCTGCAGTAACTTTGATTAACTCATTAAAGCAAAATGTCACCTGGATGCTTGGCTTTCAGTGAATAAATTAGCAGAGCATGCCAGATCTTACAACTCAAGGTGAGATCAAGTTTTGCTTTTTTAACTCTCAACAGTGAATGCATTTTAACTCCAAAATGCCACAGAACAAATGCTGCAGTTTGAAACAGTAGGATGGGAGCAAGGTCACACTATCCCTAGACTTTACAGTACATTGGTAAAACACATGCTCTACCACCATAGCTCGTCCAAACGTTGTAAACACTGGCACTGGTTTGACCGAATGCGTGTTCCCCGTGTAGTTATGTATTTTGTTGCACAGAGACAACTCACTGCACTAATCAACAAAATGACTGTCTTAAGAGCCATTCAAATGAATTCTGGCAGCAGCCTCATGTCTGTGTGATTAGCAGAACCTCTCCAGACAACTTCTTGGCCGCATGCTAATAACCACCGCCAAAGAAGTTGCCACAAACTTAAATTGTCAAATGAAGTAAAATAAACTAATTCCTTGGAGTTGTAAGTTATCTGTAGCTGTAGTAACGTCATGAAGAATAACCTTCAGCTGATTAATTTACAACACTTTTCACATCACATTGTCACAGTCGAGCCGATAAGCCTGATTGCCTTTGCATTTCAGCATCTTGCCTGTCAGCGCCGCCGGAGCCTTTGGGGTCCTCCGGTGCTTCAGAGACAGGGCTGTTGCCGTAGCAACAGGCTGTAGTAAATGTAACTGGGTATGCATTCAGAATCAAGTGAATGGTGTTTAAGTGAATGGGCCAATCCCAACTACTGCGCCCAATTTAGCTTAGCCCATTTGCTGTGGAAATGTACAAAAGGTTAAGTTATGATTAGTTCATTAGATGAACATTTTCCAGCTGGAGATAAAAAGGGAGAGGGCTGCTGCAAGGCAAGGTTTTCATTTCACAGGTGAGCCACTGTGGAGTTTGGACTCTTTCACTGATCCATGTAATGATAGCTGCTGGTTGGTGGGCTTTTTATTTAAATAATGCAGCTCTGCCCTGTTGCGAAAGGCAGAATGAAGATATTAGACCATTAGGTGGTTAAACTGACATCCTGTGCTCACTAAACACCTCTCTGCCTTTACTCTGCTCTCACTGTAACATTTCTCTCACCTACAAGACAAGCCTGCAGTTAACAATAAGAGAATATAGTGAGGTGAGCACATGTCATGACAGAGTGTGACCCTCAGGTACATACTGTACATTCTTTTATGAATTCACAAATAAGTGTGGAGTGTGCTGCTCCTTCCCACCAGGATTCATTATTTTCCGTTCTGTACCCCTGCTGCTTATGTTAATGTATCATAAAATTTCCATAACAAAATAGGCATCAAGGTAGGCAGGAAATCACTTCAACACAGCATGCAATTTAAATGTGCCATTTCACTACCAATCATTCTGAGAGGAAGAGTGGTTAAGACAGACATGTGAGTCATCTCTGCCACTGCAGGGGGGTGGGGGGGGGGGGGTGGAGGGGTGAAGAGCAACTCACAGTGGTCCATGTATGTCCATGTCCTTGACTCAGTCTCTTCTTTTTTGCTTTTCCTTTGTTGTTCTCTCCTAATGATGGCAATTTTTAAAGTAAATGTTGTGTTTTTAATTGGGTTCCTTGAGTTACTGGTAAAAAGTTACCAACAAAGGCTTTGGAAGTTTTATGAGTGGATTGAAAGTTTTCTGTGGCATCTTCTAGTAAAATTGCAGATGAAAATGGACTGCTGAACAATCAACATGGTTAGCGTCTGTCTAAAGCTGCAATATTAGCCATCAGCACCACTATCAACTTAGTGTGAAGCTATCTTTGATTGGCTCTTCCTCTTTCCTTGAACACAAACAGTGGCTTTATAAATTCTGACTCCCATGGCTTCACGAGCCCTTTGCACGTTTAAATTGGATATATCATTGTCTGTTATCCACTTATTTCTGCAGTCAGTGTCAGCTGCTCAACAGCAATGATAATGCATAGCTGTCTAAACACCATTAATGAATATAGGCCTCATTTAGCATCATTGTCAAATTCCCTGTGCCTGGTGATAAGGTGCTAACAGTTCAAACAACATGTGAGAGATGATTAAAATTACACCAAACACCACATTCGACTGTTTTCTGTCACCAAACGCCACAGTGTCTCAGTGTCTCTGTGCAAAAGCAGCTCACAAACACCTCCAACTGCAACATTGAGGGAGATTTTCTCATTCACTGTTAATTGGCTCATTTATTCCTCTGCAGCGGTGATAGGGAAAAAAAGGAGCAGAAATTAAACAAACTCATCTAACAAAGTTTAGGAGCGTGTCTGAACGGAGCTGTCTGGAAGGGAACAGGCGCTGACATTAATGGAGAGAGGATGGAGCGCACAGACCACGCCAGCCGTCTCTGTTGTCTCCAGGCTAAACGTCTCTTGTCACAGCTGACAACTTTGCAATTGATTAAGTCAGTCCCGCTGACAGGAAGACACAAGGTCACAATTATGATGAATGCGGTGTTGATTCTATTGATATTTTTTCAGCCTGTAATAATTACTTTGGACAGTCAGTGGGCGATAACGTGGTCTTCTCACATGTGGGATTCTCTTCAACACATGACTGAGCACTACTACAACTTTTCCACTTGCTGTAGCTAAGAAATAAAATTCTATTTCTGGGACAGCAGCATCGTATTCAAGGCTTCAATCTATTGTGCATCTATCAGCTCACCTATCTATTAAATGTAGCCCAGTTTAATCTGAGCTTAGGTGCTCCTCACCTTCAGCTACTGAGCGCCTCAATATCTGCCATCTCCCCTGCTCCTCACGGCTCAATACCCCCTCTCTAATATATATGACCAATCCTCTCAGAAGCCAATTCAGGGGCTAACCACCACAGTCCAGACTTCTATCGAGACCCTGATAACGCCAGGTTTGACCATCTGTCACCGCTCCGACTGCTGGATATAAACTTCACGGCTTGCCTTTTTATTCATCTGTTTTTGTGAGGAAAGCTGAAAGCCGAAAAGCCAAATCAGAGCGAGGAGCAAAATCCATTACTGCCTTCGCTTCTGCTTAAAACAAGCCGTGTCAGATGCCATCCACAAAAAAAAAAAGAACACAAAAGGGTCCAGTGGCCCCTGGAAAGGTCCTCAGCCTCATGGGACTGGGCGGAGAGCACCTTGTCATGAGATCTGACATGCGGCCGTCACTGCCACCAGCACAAAATAGGGTCCTGTCACAGCTCAAGATGACACCTCAGTCACTCCTCGCGCAATCAGGGCTACATCTGGGGAAAATGAGCTCAAAGAGGGGAATGAGGGGCGACAGCGAAGAAACAGCTGAGGAGAAGTCAACCATTTGGAAAGGTTTTCACAGAGCACATGCAGCTTACAGTAATGAGGCATTGATAATAAAGGGTGCACATGCTAAATGAAAAGATTATGCTTGCTTTTTCATACTTCAGCTGTGGCATGTTTTCTCTGTTCTGTGTGTGAGGATGTTTTCAATGCTCCAGCAATCAACAATCCACTCTCTGGATGGATATCTACACCAAAGTGAGCTGTCAGTGCCCACTAAAAACTTCCTTTAATTATTTACATTCATGTTATATGCCATGAGCAATAATGGATGCTAAGTGACTGCAGCAATATACCGCTAGCTGGGCAATTAATCAAATTCACAACATGGTAAAACTGAAGTCTCGGGGGCTGCGGTTCTGATGAAGGTAAATATGTCGCAGTATTAAAATTGAAACATTGTGTAGCACTGCTTAAATACAGTAATCTCCAAGGAAACAGCCCCCCAGAAACCTAATCAGTTTGTAGAAATTAAATGCAACAATTAGCATCTCCACCAAAATCACATCAGGAAAAAACAAATAAGCATTTTTGTATGTCACAGCCTACGTACCACTAATTAAATTACAATATACTGCTAGAAAGTGGAAATCTGAATGTCCTTATCCCATACTTCATATTTAAGTAGTTCCTCCTGTATTATTGCTGTAGTCAAGACCACACTAACTAACACTGTTTCAAGAAAGACAAGTCTAACTGTATGACCTGCTCATTAAGCTGTTGTTTGTTGTCCAATCTAATCATTATCATTGCTTTAACCACCTCTAGTCTTGACTGATTTGAAGTCCACTATTACCTTTTTCACACCGACCAAACTGGTTTCGGTTCAGTTCTGGAGACTCCGAACCGTGGTGTTCTCTGTTAAATTGTAACTCCATTTATATTAAAGCGTGATAAAAACAGCACTTTAATGAGGCTTGAAAACAACACGACGCCCGGTTCACAGGAGGAATCAACTATGTTTGGTTTGTGCTGAAAACTTCATGTTCCAAACCAGGTTATTTTTGGTTTGAACAAGTCGGTCTGTTTGCAATTAGGTTCGGGATCCAAACCTGGCACAGAGCCTGGTCGGTGTGTTCAAGAATGACCGCTTTTGATTAGAAGGTATGACTGAGACTTTAAGAACAACCCAAGAAGACCTACACTAAATATCTAACACCTATTTTGTCCAAAGCAGCTGGTGAGGCCCGAGTCAAAACAAAGCATCTGTTAAGAGGGGAGTGACCGGACCCCTAGCCCACTGCCTGTGTATGTGTGTCTTGGTATGTCTATGTAACAGCATGGACTGCAGAGAGAAGCCATGTCACAAATGGCCGCTCCCTTCCACGCGCCAGGGACAGCGTGCCCATTAGCTTGGCATGATTACGGCCGTGAGAGAGGGGCTGTGATTGTGGGACTCTGGACCGTGAAGCGTTAGAGGGATGGAGGGGAGGCCCAGCTGGTGGCGCCTTCTAATTGGCCCGAGCAGGTTTCCATGGCTGACCAGACCCATACGCGGCACGGATCCAAAGAGAGAGACGAGACTATGAGCAAAGTAGTAGGGCAGGCCGGGCTAGAGTTGACGGGAGGGGGGTGAGAGTGCGGTCACACTTCAGTAACTACAGCCTCTTTTTGTGACGGGGCAGAGAGAGCCAGCTGTCACCCCCTGACATGAGCACGGGCAGATAACACAGGCTCAGTGAACACACAAAAGCATAAGGAAAAGGGAAAAAAAAGGCCACTTATGAACAACTGCTTTAATCAAGGCATCCGGCACTCACTGAGGGCGGGAGTGAATGAGACCCCACGAAAAACAGAAAGAGACCTGATGAGGAGAACCAGGGGGTATGAATGTACTACGATCCTTCCCGCCGGATATTTACAGCGTGCCATTGGAAACAATTAGAAGTGATTAAAACAGAGGTGAACTGACAAGGGGAGTGCAGACCCCCCTCACTCCCCGCCGAGCCTGTTAGACGGGGGTGTTAGTGCGTGTCCTGCTCAGGGGGCGAATCGATTCACTTCACACTCTCACCAGCATTAATTAATGATCTGCTCTCTGTATTGTACACTGACTGACTGTCACGCCATTCTTTCTTTCCTAACTTCTCTCCATCCTCAATCCATTCTCCAGGGGCCCCTTTTTTTTTCCGCTCATATGCGCTCTTTTTTTATTTTACAAAGACATAACAGGGAAAACACAGATGCACTTACACATAAACGCTGACACCAACAATAAATGTACCAATAAGGATTATAATATCGAAACAGAATATGTTTGCATGGAACATAAATTCTTGGAGCGTCATTCATAGTCCTTTGTTTTTTATTTATTCATTCCTTTTACAACCAAGCAGATGTCTGGAGGGCAGAGCACAATGCAGTTTATGAGAAGAGATGGTAGGAAGAGGAGTCTTATGTATGACTTACTGCTGCCCCCTACAGCTAATAAACAGAGAAGCATCCACGGTGTGAAGCTAGATTCAATTCAAGACAATGTTGTGTTCTTTGTTTTCTCATAGCCTCAGGTCTCAAGTTTAATTTCTTTGCACCAATATGTCTTGAATATCGCATTCCTCATTCACAGAATAAGCCGGTTCACAGTGTTTGATGGTATGTTTTGTCCATATCCTGCAGCTTGTATAACCACAGTAAACAGTCTGACATTTCCATTTGAAATGTAAACTACTCTACAACATGCTTAATTATGGGTGAAACACCAAAGTTACATTATATTTATATCCACGCACAGGCGTTTGTGGGCAGGCGTAGGTTAGAGTCCCCTGGGGCTCCGGGAGAGATGGCAAACTAAGCCATGAGAAAAATCAGATCACCTTGAATTTGCATAAACAGTCTTCAAATGGCTGCGCAGAGGGTATAAGTGTTAGCTATCCGAGCCTGAATAACCAGCCCTGGATTAGTATTGGGTTCACCAGGGTCATTTAACACTTAAAGACAGTCTCCGGGGAACCCATTCATGTTGGACAAATTGTTTTGCCTTTACAGCAGCTCTGGCACCGCACAAGGGTGTTAGTGGAGTTCTGAGAAGTAATTTGCCGCCTGTAGTGAAGACCAAGATGCACCCTGTTCCTGCAAAAAGCGAGGACATATCAAAATACTGAATAGCAACAGGGGCAACAACAGCATCAATTACAGGAAAATGTCTGATTTTAGGTCCTGAGGAAGGGCCGAAGATGAAGGGACTAATGAGCGAACAGTTCCTCCTTTGGATTTAAGCAGAACAGGCATCTCAGAGCACACCCATGAAACTGGAGCACAGA
Source organism: Rhyacichthys aspro (assembly GCA_036850595.1). Lineage (NCBI taxonomy): Eukaryota > Metazoa > Chordata > Actinopteri > Gobiiformes > Rhyacichthyidae > Rhyacichthys > Rhyacichthys aspro. The sequence goes on along the minus strand of CM072162.1, from coordinate 16,128,148 downwards.
ACTTTAAAAAGTGCCATTGAAATAGATAAACTTTGTTAAGGTGGACAGAAGTTGTCAAAAAAAAAAAAAGCAACTATTGAGAATATAACAGAATAGTCAGAGTCAGTGTCTGGCTTTGTGTCCCAAATGAAATTAAAGCCAAAACATTATGACCACTGGAAGGTCAAGTTCAAAAGTCTTAATATCATGATACCTGACAGTAGTTGCATAAACATAACAACAGTATAAATTAGACACATATACAGCCAGACAACCAAAAACCATTATTTTGCACAAAAATTTGTATTAGCCATTACTCACACAAAATAAAAGTCTTGTAATCCCTATAGGCTTAAGTCATTTTCTATGACTCCCTGATTGAAAAAGTCCAAGACAAAGACCACCCTCAGCAGATCCACGACCAAATCTTTTAGCATAAAATATCACAATCAAGCCTGTCATTACATTGGATCTCACAAAACACAACCTCTTCATTATCCATTCACCAGTTTCTGTTCTGGAGGTTTGCAAGATAGATCCCAAAAGCATTGGGCTACAGCAATTTCAGGGCAGTTTTTGGAAATACGAGCAACATAAATATCTGTGTTCTGCTTGAGATATCAAGAATAATCTGAGGGGACAAGATCATCAAGAGCATTTCATCAGACTGTTATTTTTAATAACATTTTGAAGTCCAAAAGTCCAAAGTAATTATTATTCTCATGATGAACACCACAACTAAACAATATGGCGGTAAAATAGATCTGTTGCAAACTAATTATGCATTCCTTGTGCAATCCATAACACAGCAAAGCCTGCAATAACACTTAACTGGTGAAGCTTGATTAATGGCACCCTGCCTGAAGCTGGAGGTGTGCAGGAGAAGCTCACGTTACTACCATCAGCAGCTCCTTCTGTCACTGCACTCTCAACACTGAAACACTGCAGGCTTTTGGTTGCCATAAATAAATAAATATGTTAGTCAAGATCTGACTGATAGCTTCAGTGATGGTGCTTCAGTGGTGGTCAGACAGATAAAAGATCTTCACATCATACTCATTTGTTGTTGCAGAAGGTGATTAGAGTTGATTTAAAGCTGCAAATTGTTCTTTTGCAAGTGTATGGCCGTATTATCATGTTTTATCAGCTTTGCTTTGAGAGGCTCATTGATCATTAACAATTATGAATGATTACTTTAGGCTTTGGTTTGTTTTGCCAAAGAGAAAAAGCATCCACCTCATGCACCTGTTTAGAGATGCCGACCATGCTCCAGTCTAAGCAAACACTCGACACCACGGTATTTAGTCAAGCTACATGACAAAACACTCTATACTGCGCCGGTGATACATTACCTTGGTTTGTTTGGACCTCTAATGAAGTGCTTTATTCATGTCTGTAGTAATTATAAGGCTTTTATTTGTCTAAATAAACCCATACAAGCTACAGAGAGAATTAATAAATGCTGTTATATAAGGGAAGTTTTAAATAACACAATGTAATTAACAGAACGTGTTGTTTTGCAATAACCGTCCTGTTGTTTCTATCAAACTTCATTTCTGTCAGTCATTTTACCCACAGGTAAGTGGCAAAGCAATTTTCTGCTGTTGAGAGATTTACAATAGATGCATAATTAGATAACCTGATCTCCAATAAAAATAGAGCTCACAATTATATTCTTTCAATAGCTTTGCTTAACTCTGTTTAAACTTTTAAAATCTACAATTCTGAGTGTTATTTAACGCCCTCTCATTCATCCAAGCCTTTGCCCAACATTTATAGTAAAGGCACATTCAGAGCAGCTAGTTATCTATGCAACCTGCTGCCAGCAGCTCTGCGTGCTCTTATTAGGACATAATCACAAACCTGTGGTGGTCTCTGAGGACAAAGCCATGCTCTGTCAGCAGCACAAACATCAACTGCTCTTCATTTTCAAGGTAAACATTTTGCTTGAATAAAAAAATACATAAAGGAACATGATTAAGCTTAAACTGAGAAGCACAGGGCACTCCAGAGACCCGTCCAAACAGTGACAAAGATGGCAATTGCCAAAATGAAGCAAAATGTCCCCTCGGTCACTTTTGTCTTTGTGTCCCAGCTGAGGTTTCGCCACAAGTTATCACCACATTTTTGGCCACAGTTGTTCATCACACAGTTGAAACAGCTTTTCACAGACAACACAGCTTTAGATTATTTTCATGGGATGGAGAGTTTCACCATTACTGCAGCTAATAATCAGTGATAAAATCGACAAAAAACGTCACTTCTCCACAGCTTTGGATAAGCAGACCTCTCCTCATTTAGCCTGTGCTGGTGTACACCACTATTGTCAATGGACTGTTTGCATTGGCAGATCCTAAGTCTCTTATGGAAGTACTACAGTCACAATCAACAGATGGTGCACTGCAGCCTCTTCGGCCCTCGGGACCGCAGTAAAACTGAGTTTGTGAATTCTGTCACAATCCGAGGTGGTAAATGTCTCAAAGTTCCTGCAAATGCTAATTAAGCTCATGTGAGGTCCAAAACGGAGCCGGCACACAGCCGGGCACAGAGAAATGGAGACCAATTTAAAAATGACACTGTGTGACAAAGCCATCGTTCTAGAGGGCACAGTGCTTCTGTCTGGCCCCAGGACAGACGTTCACAAATGAGCCCAGCTCAAAGATGCCAGTGACATTCAGGGCGCTATTGTGTCCTCCTCCTTTGGGACGTACCCCACACATTCCATCAGAGGCCCGGATAAATGTGTCGGAGCTGGCAAACACAAGCTTCATTAGAAGGGAGAATACTGATGGAGATAATTAAGACGCCATGTTTTTGACTGAAATGAATTAAAAACTATGGGGGGCAGGCACTGGACAGTTACAAAGACCTGGACTCAGCTGGAATTAAAGCTGAAAAATGCCCTTGATTTAAAACCTTTCCAAGTATTAGAGGAACTCAGATTTTATCTATTAATGAGCACTTCTAATAGAGCTACTTCTCCAGTCACTCAGTCGAAATCATGGAAATCACAGGCACAAGATTTTACTCACTGATTTCACCGGTGAGCCGTGGTCTAGTGGCTTTTATTTGTTAATCCTGATACTAAATGTATTTATTGGGCTCAGTAATTAGCTGTAATGTCTTATGTTTTATGTAATGTAACTGTAAAGAGATGAGACCAGCAAGGAAACAAATCTGACCTACAACCACCAACACACAAAAAACTGAAAAATAATATCAAGATGGCAGGCAGCACTCAAAACCCATTCACACCAAGCCTTTTCTCGAGGGAAAAGTGGCACTACCTCGGCCAGCAAATGTGTCAACAAGCACTTGGTAAAAACAGGTGCCACCATTGCAAGCAGCTTCTTTGTAAGTTGTGTTTTACAGTTTATCAAGATTTAACATGTTGAACGAGCATACCAAACTGTGTGCCGGGATAGATTTTATTTGGGTCATCACATAATTTTTTTGTCTGTAAAAATGGCTGTTTAACCAGTAAAGATGAGGCTAACAGGGGATCAAATTGTTAACATTTTATTGTTGTATATTGTGCACAAAGACAGTCTAGTGGGTAAGTCAGGTTCATTTGGATAAAATGTGAGTCCAAATGAAATGTTATGTTGTGCATAGGACTATAACATAAGTATGCTATACATGATGAAATCTTCCATAGGCCTTTGCTCTTCTTGTTTAATGAGGACATGGAGCTTGACACACACACTCACACATAAAAGAACTGAGCCCATAAAAGTTTACTAATTTTCAAATTGGATCTCTTTGAACATTTAGCAGGCTTTTTCTCCTGCTGCTTTACAAATGGACTTTACTCACACGAGTGTTCACAATATAGGCCAAACGCAACATTATTTATGTGCTTTGCTGGTCTGCTGGCCTCTTTTCCAAGGGCCCTGTATTAATACCAGGTTAAAATGGGAAGCCTGTGAAAGATGATTTTACTTCACAAAATGGTTCTATTCCAAAGCAAGACTTGTTTGTGACCTGAAAATACTGGCAAATAAAAATAAATGCACAAATCTGACTTAATTGATCTGGGCTGACTTACTTGGACATGTACTTACTTCATGTAACCTCTAGAAATAAATGCAGGTTGCATGTGGCTGGGAAACGACAGAAAAAAGGTTCAGCCCATCAACAGCTAAGCAACGGGAGGACAGACTAAGTCACGTTCGACTGCTTCGAAAGGAGGAGGTAAACAAATTATCCTGTTATGTGCTGTCAGTGATGGTGCGCATTAGGCCTGGAAAACCCTGTGGGAAATCATAAAGATTAGAGATCCTGAGTCTGCCCAAGGATGTGTCTGAAAGAGAGCCTTGCCTTTAAACAGGCTGTGCTCAACAAGAGTTCATGTCTATTTCACACAAACAGCCAAATAATATATAAAGAAGAACAGGTTATTGCAGCATTAAAACAGATTTAAAACCTCAGCTTAGCAGACTTGATATGACTTTTTATTTTTAAAGTTTTTAGATGGATTTAGACAGACAGTAAGCGTAGAGAGAGGGGATGATATGAAGCAAAAGGGCCCAGGACGGGACTCAAACCTGCGCTGCTGCTTTTTTCTCGTTTATCCTCTGTTTGGCACAACAATGCTTGCTTCCTTATTTTTTTTGTACATACAGTTAAAGAAAATTTAGTAAGTTGTAAATATGGTTCTATTAAAGACCTTTGAAGAGCTAAATTACTCCATATAGTAGATGTTTGCCAGCACACAGCCTGTTGAGAGAAGTAGATAATGCCAAAGATGTCCATTTAAATTTGTGCTTCAGTATATTTTTTTGAAAGTCTTAACTGTTTTTACTGGTCTCATTAGCTTCCAAACGTAACAAAAAGCCTGGGTCATTTTTCACATGTGCCCTCTCCAAACTAGACCCCCCCCCCCCTCCTTGAGTGTGTCAAACGGGATTTTTGTTGCGTCAGAATTAATTTAAAAGAAATCCTGCATGTTATACCTTTACCTCAACAAAAGGAGACCAGTTGCCGATGTTTCTATTCATAACCTGAAATGAACATTTTCAATGCATATGGGCTTGATGTAATGTCAAAAACTGAACTGTAGTGAATTAAAACCATAATTCTAATCTCCAGCAGGTATGCCACTGTCACTTCAGTATATTAGCTTATGATTTGTCTGCCTTTGTTTATTACCCAGAAGCCGTGAAAGTTCAAACACTAATTAAATGTCTTGAGCGAAGGAGAGAGACGAACAACCCCATCACATCCCTGAGCGTTCCTCTTGGCTCAAAGCTCACTACCATGAACTGTGAGGTGTTTCTTCATTCAGGACCAAATCTCCTTGCTTCATGCTAGAGTAGACAAGAGGACTGATTGCACTCCATTGCGTTGAAAATTACAGGGCCACAGTCAGGTCACTCATACCAAGAAAAGGAGCAGCCAGCCTTTGCCTCTCACTTTCAAGTGAATCTGTGGAGTTGTTTGAAATTACATCAACACACTCAAAAGTCAAGCTCTCCTCAAAAAATTAACTAGTCTTTGGTCTTGAATAGACTCGGCAAGAAAATCTGTCTAAGAAGCACTTCTACATGGTTGGTAATCATTTAACTTAAAGTGCTGTGAGAAGGATCTGAGACGAGAGTCTGATCCAAGCAGAAATTGACAAAAGGTGCTCAAAGTTTTCTAACTGGAGGTGAAAATTATTACATGTAATACATTGTTTTCGGATATGCATTTAACAAAGCACATTACAACTGACACAGAATTAATCAGATTTTTATTTAAGGAGCTGTCACAACATAACAGTAAAAAGTCCATTTCAATTTAGCACAACTAGACATTGAAAGAAACAACAATAACAGTGTTTTAAAAATCTTTTAAAAGTACAATGTTGTTGAAATAAATTTGTAAACGTTTATCACATTTTAAAATATTGAACGCACTCTTTTAATATAAACTGTTAACATAAAAATTATGAAACTCAAGAACAGTCATACACAAACTTCAAATAAGCCACAATTTTCTCTCATTTCAACAGCCGATTGTCCTTTGTCTGGTTCAAGTGCACTTTTGCCACTGCTCCGTGTGAGAGAGAGTTTTCAAGCTGGGCCGTTCATTACTGGCTGTTCAGTCCCTGATCAAACGTTTGACAAGTGATTAATCAGGCAGGCGGCCTCAGTGGAGCAACTGAAAGTTAATTTCCACACTTCTGCATGTGAGGATGAATTTGAAGTGTGTGCGGACACTTGCACCGCCTCAGTCACGCTTTCAGGGTGACCTCTGGCCTTCATATTTGCTAGGATTACATCCACAGTGACAGTTCCACGCTCGTCTTCATCACGCACCACTACACAGCGCACATCAGAGAGCTGACGCAGAGTCAAAGTGTGAAACTGTAATCGGCACAGCTCTGGTGAGACTGAGCAAACAGGATGGAAGATGATGTCCTCTTGGAGAAGACCGAGGTGGGTGTCGGTGACAAAGAGTTGTCCTAAAATCCTGTCCTTTGAATGGGAGTCAAAGCATATTGCTACAGAACAGTACAGGAGCAGCTGCACCTCTCCCACACAGCCCCGCTCTTCATTTGTGTTGCAGTGAAGAAGGTAAATCAGATTGGCCAGACTCTTCTGAAAAAAGCAGCACACCCTTAAACCAGTATCCAGCAGCAGGTCAGGAACAACAGCCTGCCACTTTAGGGACATCTTCATCAAGTCCCCACGGAGCAGCGGGTGCTGAGATACCCTAGTGTCCCCAGGACAGATGACACAGAATATGGCCCCACACAGCTCTTTGGTGAGCTTTTGGCTAAAGGTATAAAGTCCCAGGACGCTCTCCTCTGTTGCTCCCATCAGACACAAACTGTGGCCTGCATATCCTAACTGCAGCTCCTTCAGCTGGAGCAAGGGCAGGTGATGGAATAACTCCAACGTTCCAGACCTTTCAGTGAGTGTGTACACACCAGTCTCCATCACAACTACAAGAGCAGGAATGGCTTTGGGTTGCTCACTCTTAGCCGCCTTTAGCCAAAAAAGAGCTACATTATTCTGTGAAGTGAACAGTGAAATGGGAATGAGTGCCTGTAATGAAGCTCCTAGGTCTAAAAGGGATGTTTGTAAGTTCACCATTGAATCAGTGAAGGTTATTAATGACTGACAGAAGATATTGACATCATTGAACCACACAGTTGTGGTGCCGCCCAGAGTTTGGTCCCTCTTCTCATGGGCACAATTAACCTCAAGTTCAATGCAGGGTTGCACTGCTGCAGAATCAGTAATTATTGTCTCTTCAGCCTTTACCACATCAGCTGTGTCCGGTTCTTGTAGCAAACTACTGCTCACATCATTTATATCTTCCATTTGCTGTTTTGGAGACTTAAGATGAGTAGAATGATCTTGAGTGCAAACATGAATATTAGTGGGGTTCACTGCCTGAAGGTGCTGAGTCATCTCTAACTGAATGTGCTGAACGATTGGCAGATCTTTTACCAAAGAAAAAATCTGAAAGTCAGTGAGCAGAGATGTAATGTAGCTCTCCTTAACCAGTGAAATAACTCTGCTGTCCTGCAGCACAGATAAGACCTTGCTGTCCCTGATGAGTGAGACCATGTGACTAGACCAGCTGGCCCCAATGGGATGAAGACTCTGCTCTATGACCTGCTGTAACACTATGGATGAGCTTAAAATGCATCGACCTGCACCTTGGACAATCCAGGACATAGTGTTGACCAGCGAGCCAACACCTAAGGCTGGAGCAGGGTTTGCTCGCACTTCCAGGATCTCCTCCAAACCTCCAGGTTCATCTGTCTCTCTACAGAAGGACTGGTCTCCGGTGGTGGGTTCCTTGGTTGGACAGCTAACAGCCTGACTGCTGAGAGGTGTTTTGTCAAATTGAGAATGAGTGCTGGTCTGTGGCGGGACAGACACAGAGTTAGTGCCTTCAGTGCTCTGCAGGTGGGATCCGCTGCCTAATGAGCTCCCACCAGAGCCAGGTCTCCCCTCATAGCAGTCAGCCATGACTTCTTGGATCTCGTTAGTGTTCCCTGCTGGCCTTGTGCCACATCCATCACCAAGACCCAGGACACTCGTCTGCTGAAGGCTGGCATCCCCTGACCACACCTCTCCCCCACAACCTGCATCTTCAGCCCCACTCTCAGCTTTCCTCCGTGGCCTCTCAGACGTGTGCCCTGGCCCTGATTTATGACACCAGTCCCTCTCCTGCTCTGAGCCATCCCTGGAGCTGACTCCACCCTGTAGTGCCTCTCCATCCTGCTCCAAAGTAGAGTGAGGGACAGCACTTTTTCCAGATATGGCCTAGTTTACATTTTGCAGGTACAAGAGAGAAACAGTGACATTTAAACATTTTGTTTTAGTGTTAAAAAAAATTACATAAAAAGCACAGCCTTGTTTATGTAGTCAATTAAATTTTGAACTGGAAACATGGAGTGGAGTAATTTAGAAGTGCTCTCAGAGCAATATATGTGTCATTTTACACAAACCCCTGCAGAAAAGCATATAAGGGTTTAAATATGTGCATAATAAACATAACAAGCCAAGCCAAGGGAAAGAGCATTTCATGCCCCATAAAACTCTGTATTGGGCACGGCTCAGGGAGGGAAATGTATTGACATTTGCCATTTTCCGTAAAGACATAAGAGACTAGTGCTTCAGTTTCATCATGACATCCTGAAAAATAACTACTTTGAAAGTCTCACTATTTTCCCCTGGATTTAACTGCAAACCCTCATAAGGCTTTTTGGTTCAATAGTTATCCCATTATAATTGTAAACTTAGACTTATAAAGATCAATACATACTGTGGTAACAGGTCTCTCTGTTGATATGTCTATCTCCACAGCCACCACATTCACCGGGCTAAAAAAGATTAAACAATGAAAACAATAACTGCATCTCAATCAAGGTATTCTATCTTCAGTGCTCATAATACATTAAAAAAAAACATTTTTTCCCCCCAGATCTAAAGTAATTTGTTGTGGTATGACATGGGAGAGTTCAAACAGTTTTCAAAAGACAAAACTAAAATAACCTCAACCTTACTTGGCTTCTCAAATCAAATGGTATTTTTGCAAACAGCTCAAATGGTTGGATGAGATTAGAGCCACTCTACTAGCTGTGAAATTAAATAGAATCTGTGCATGTTGATTTGAGGATTTACATACAATACTGAGCACTCATGAGGGGGGAACAGAAACCATCTGAACAGCTCAGGATGATTTCTGACAGTAAACAGCAGCTTAGAGAAAGCTTTGTATGTTACAGCAGCTTGACCGAAAAACAGAGGCTGTCAAGCATTCACAGCATCAACAAGAGAGACACAGGTCCACACAGTGATTAAAGGATTTTTGCAGACTGACAGGATGAGAACAGGATGTCCAGTACTCAGTAATGTTTGTCTACTCACACGGGTAAATAAAACACTACTGATCTGGGATTCCCAGTATAAGACGCTGACCAAATTTCTTGATACTTTTTTCCTGTCATGCACTTCAGTTTACAGAGCTCTTGCTGCGCAAAAACTATGTACACAACAAATTCATTATTGTCTCCCAAGGAGCAGTTCGACTCTCTCAAACTTACCCAGCGCCAGTCTCTCTGGTTTCTGCCCCCTGTGATTCTTCTCCTTTCTGCTGATGGGGATCCCTGCTGTTTTTGTCCAGAAATCCTTTAATGTCCTCGTTGCATTTGCTCAGTTTACTTTCGACCTGCTGCCATTCTCCCTCCTGCTGGCTGTGGCTGCACTTCCCCTCCATGGTCCTAGCAATCACAATGCACACACTGATACTAGTAGTAGTAGTAGTAGTGGTAGCACTAAAGTTTTCTAAACATTTCATGACAAAAGCTCTCTGAAAGGACAACTCCATAAGCACAACAGAAAGTGTTACCCATTTAAGTCATTTCCTGTTTTTATTGAATTTCTTCCCTTATTCCCCGTGCATATAATGCATGTTTTCTTATTTGTGGATGCATGAAAATGTATTCAGTCTTTGGAAACCAAGTTTTGTAAGTCCAAATAAATTAAAACTCAGAATTACATTATGTAAATTTATGTACTAGTCATAAGTTCTCTCTGAAGAAATGTGAAGTCCCAGTGACCTTGACATTTGCTTTAATTATTCTCAAACAACTTTTGACCTCAGCTCTTGGCAATGTTTGAAAATAAAAACAACTTTCAGAGCTAAAAGCGGTTGGTCGGAGATAGCAGTGACTGTGACAGGACTACGGCTGTTGGCAGAGTTACTGAGAGAAAGAGGAGCTCCCAGGAGGTGCCAGCTCGTAATAACAGCCTGACAGTGGTCAGAGAAGGCACGATGCTGAGAGGGCTGTCAGACAAGGGACTGTGAGAGCAAAGGGGGGCACGAAATGTTGTTTTGGTCAAATACCAAGTGGCCCTGTTCCATCAGAGTCCAGGCTTGGTCTGTCGTGTCGAGTAGTATTCCACCATTACTGCCTCTGCTACACAGTCCATTTAATAAAGAGTGAATAAAACACAGTGGTCACCTTTTACTCTCAACAAATCAAGAAATGATTTGTTGACTATTGTTAACAGTCGCAAGTTTATGTAACAGTTAAATCTGTTTTTAGCTTCTATACAAATGTCTGAATGTGTGCGGTTTTATGGAATGTATATAATAAAAAGAAACAAGCCCTGTGCCTCACTGTCACATTTATAGAACAGTAGAAGCAGCTCAGAAAGCTGTGTAAAAAATAACTGCCTCTTGACTTAAAGAAGAGCCAATCAGTGTAGTTAGACAAGACTGCATTCAGTATAATTGACTCAAAGAGGATTTAATGTGTGATCTTTAGTTGAAGGCACATAAGTGCTGAAAGTTATTTATATTTCACTAAAAATAAAAAAGTAAACCATCTTTCCTTTCTCTGGGGATTAGCTTTCACAAACAGGATAAAGATGGTAGCAGTGAATAGAGAGATAACAGCTTTGTAGTGATACTACAGTTTAATTTACTTTTGTATCAAGACTATGTCATGTCGGGGCATCAGGGACATTTCCTGACAGGGTCTGAAATCATCAGAACACAAGGAATAGTGTGCAGTAAAGTAAACTGTACATCAACAGATGCTGCAAAACAACATTATCAGATTGCAATACACGGTGTCTGAAATTGGTCACTACTTCAGTCTGTAGTAAACAACATAAGGAGCAATTGAATTTTGGGGATTCATCCTGTGAACACAGACATTGACCAATCGATAAGCGGATCCTGAAGTCTGGAGCGTGGGAAGATAAAAATGTCACATTAACATTGTTCATTTTAGAGTTCAGTGTCTTCTGTGACAGACATTGGCAAGAACTTTTGAGGTAGACAAAAACTTGTGAAGCTTCATACAGCCAAAACATTGACTACATTAGCTGCTTTGCTCTAGTTTAGTGTGTATGAATATATGTATGTACGTACGTGGGTAAAAAGAGCACAGTAAAAGCCTGCCTGAGTCTTACCCTGCTCTCTGCAGCATCACCTTGGACAGATTCTCTGCAGATTTGGACATGTCTGTCAAAGACAGGCTGATGGTGGAGAGTAGCCCACTCTGCAACAGAATGAGACAGAGCTGTGAAAAAAAAATCTGTCTGGAGAGTTGGAGATGAGTGATTGCTGCCTAAAGCAGATATGCTATAATTATACAGCTGTGTAATTGCATGTCACCAGTTTTCATGACACATTACAAACAGGAGAAATATTGTACATGACAAAACGTTGCAAGTGAACCCATATGAAACAGTGTTTAACTAAAACAGCAAGTTCACAACTGGTAAAAATCAAACTGTGATGTTCAACCAGCAGCCATTAAGTATTTTAATCTGCTGGCACTTAGTGTGCAATTGTTCCCTGCAAATTCCTGAAACATTCACACTCAGGGCAACTATTTTATAATCAAGGTTATGAACAAGAAAGCCCTCAAACCAGATTTGAATTTTACTTGACAGCAACAGGGTTCAATTTTTTAAATAGTGTAGCATTTGGGAACTAAGCCTTGGTCTTCGTTCTACACTGTACAACGTAAGCCTGGCGGATGCTAAATATAAAATGTGTATATTAAAATAATAATCTCAAGTTTTGATTTCAATAAAGCATATTCTAGTCAAATGTTACAAATGTATGTATATCTTTATTACTCCCACACAAAGGCAAATCAAATCAATATTCACTGTGAATACAAACACAATGGCTAGCAGTCATCCACTGTTTATTTGATGCTCTACGTTTGCTTAAGAGTGCTATTGAGAAGCAGGTGGCATGTTGCTGCCACCAACTGAAGATACTGAAGGATTGTTTCAGTGTCTGCAATTTTCAGACAGATTTGCAGCTGTATGACATGGATTTTAAGGGCTCTTATAACCAATCTAAACACACAATTACTATGGTGTGATGCAGGTTAAAAAGGGAAAAGCCAAGCGGAGTTGTTACAAAGACACAAAAGTGACGGTTATGAAAGGCACTGCACCTGGATTCACTTCATCTGGAAACAAGACAACATTGTGTTGTATGTATTTATCTACTGGACTGTTATTGATGAGCCAGCTAATTATGATAAAGATGGACAATTTCACATTAGACAGGGAAAACCAGTGGTAAAAAGCAGACAGGTGTTTTTAGTTTGAAAAGAGAAAGGTCTGTGTGGATCAGACGGATAGTGGAGTTTCTGATGTGCAGCGAAGTGTGAATTAGTGTAGTGTAGCCCGTAGTTATGGAAACAAAGTGCACAAGGCTGACTTGCTTTTAGAAAATTGGAAGCAGACAATGCACTAATTTGAAAGAGCATTTTTTGTTGTTGTCCATACCTGCTGTTTCTCTCTCAGTGAAGCGGCCTCTTTGGGGTTGTTAAAGCGAAACATGCTGCCTTTTCCTAGTTGTATTATGGAACCTAGACACAACCAAAGATGTGGTCACGCAACAGCAGTAAGCATCATGTTACGTTTAACGGTTTAAGGGGTTTTGCCCTTGACTGTGGTAAGTGCATCAATCCAGACTGCCAGGAAACCTTTAGAGATGTATACATAATAAGTCGGTGCAGGATCACAGTTAACCATCTTTGCACTAAACTTGGGACAAACTTGACCAAATGCAGAAAGGTTCGAGCAAGTTTTAGTCTCTGAATGAATTGCGGCAAAGAACACAATCCCCAGAGTGACTGGCAGTGACCTAAACAAAGGAGGATGATTTACGGCAGAAAATGGTCTAGGAAAACTTGAGAAGTCTTGTAAAGCTATAGAATTGAAGTGATATTAGGGTTTATATATCAGGCTCAAGCTCATACCGCCACATCCATCCAGATTTTCTCCAAGTCTCTTCCCCATTCTGCTCCTCTTCTCTGCGCACAGCAAATACTAATCTAGCTACTACTAATGACTTCTGACGAGTGACAAAGGACCTGAGAGGGCAGCTTGTGATAGATTCCAGCAGCTGTTGGACTGAAAATTACTATCATTTGTTCAAGAAAATAGCTTCAGATGCAGCCATTTCTGAAGGGGATATTGGATAAATTGAAATGGTTATAAAAGCGACTAGCATGGCCGTGCACTGTGCCGCCTGGTCCTGTGTGCAGTTTTTATCTCTTGAAAGGCAAAGCGATCTGGATGGCGAGGCAGCAGTGAAACTCCTAGTCCCAGTAAAGCAGGGTGTGCTCAAAAGCTGGGAGTTTTAGCTTGGCTTGGCTCTGTCCTTTAAAAGGTTAAAGCTCTGGCCCACTTCAAACCTGTCGGCCCTATCAACTCCATCTGCCAATTAAATGGAGGGCCCGGGGCTTTGTCTGGGGCTTTGTCCAGGCCCTCTCGCCCTTCAAAATGTTTAGTAAGAGAAATGGCATCTGCCCTGTGGAGAGTGGTGTTCACATCCCACTCCAGCTTTGAGAGTGCCGCTGCAGCGAAGCCAGGGAAATAAAGTGGATTTCATTTGTAGATGTAATGCAGTGATCTCATACTTCTTCAAAAGGGAAAAGCACAACTGCGTACCACCAGCTAAATGATTGAGAGCCCAGGAAAGGGCAGGACAGTGATTTGCCTTTCCCTCCCAAATGCCTATAAAAGAATTAAATTGTCATAATATCTTCTCCAAAATGCTTACCCTGAGTCAGCTGGCAGGGTTCAGTGACCACTGAACCGTTGAATGAACACAACGCACCGTCCTGAGGGATCAAGATTACAGCACCATCTTGGTTTTTAAGCACACAGTGTTCACCAAGAAGCCCAGTCCCACGAAGTACTATATAAAAAAGAACAGACCGTTTACGTTGACTTGGGGAAATAAAACTACCCTGGAGTATTTGTTTAAGTCCCCCAGCTTACCAATACCCTGACCACATAATGCTTCATTGCTCCCAATTGTGGTTTGACCCTCCTGTAGATAATAAAAGTTCACAACACAGCCTGCAGGTCATATACAAACATAATGGCTTTAAGAGAAGTTGTTTTTTATCCTTGAATGATATTACCTTTAAATAATAAAGGATGATGCCAGTGCCCAACAGGTCTTCATCAACGCCGATCAGATGCGGTAACTGGCAGTCCAAGACCACTCCACTTCCCTCTTTTCGCAGAGCCACTGTCTTCTCCTATGGAACATGAAGTACATCAAATGAAAAATATATCCTGAAGCTAAAATGGCACATAATATAAAATAAAATGCTGATAGACATTTAATGGTGACCAGCAGAAAACTGAATTCTTTATGACTGCTCTTCCTTGCCTGAAGGCCAGGCAGAATAGCAGCGATCCAACCATGTGTCACCAGGAAGCAGCAGAGTGGCTAACGGCTAGTGAGACGCCATAAATCATTCAGATTATAGTGGCGAGAGTCAAACTGTACATTGTGTGCAGCGAGCGAAACAGACGCAGTGCCACCGCCCACACAGGTGCTTTTATACCACGCTCCATCAGCTTTATTGATACATGACTATCATCACTGTATGTCGCTATTAAAATGGTGCCAAGCTCGTAAACTGTGTCAAGTTTAGATAACAGCAGCAAACTTCACATAGGTCTTTGTCATTTACAATGTGTTTCCAAGACAAGGTCAAACAAACATTAAAATTGACTGTACATGCCTTATGAGCTTAAATACTGTTAAAAAAAACAGATCTTTTGCATTAATAAATTGCCAGTTCAATGCACACAAACATTGCTTCCTTAGAAGTTTGCTCTATAACTAGGACGTTGAAATGCAAATACACCAGTAAATATTTTTTTTCACAAATATGGAATAATGTTAGATGATAATGACGTTTACAATTCTACTTTGCATATTCCTTCAAAGTCAACGAAATACAAACTCAATCCCATCTGCCTGTCCAGAAACCCATAATTCAATGTGTTTAATGGTGTTACAGTAACACAACATGAGAAATTAATTTAATCCATTTGGAGGCCATTTCTAAAGGCTACACTTAGACCTCTGATCAGTTCCACTTTACTGCCTCCAACAATTGTTGCCGAGGAAAGTAAAAGCTTGAGTCATACATTACAGCTCGTCTGCCAAGAGGTGACACTTAAATTCCTATGAAATGCTGTTTGTATTATTTGATATTTTCACTTTCACAAAAAAAAAACAGATCAGAAAGCCCACTAACATAGTGAACAGTTATATCTGCCATTTACTTCTAACAACTTACCTCAGAAAACATCTTAATTAACAACTTTTACTGCAGGCATTTAGGGCCATAACTTTTTGCTCTCAGGGCAAAAGCTGTCATTCAATAACCCAGACTTTACCTAAATTTCAGTGGTCCTATCAATACTACTCTCCTGTTAAGCTGGTGGCCTAATGCCTCACATTGCCTTGGATTATTATAAGTACCTCCCAAAGAGACAGAGCGGAAAATCTCACATATTAAGGATTCAGACAGCCCTCTGCATAAACTACCTCCCCTGTTTTTAAACCTCCTCCTAGTCCCTTTTGTATAGATTGGACTAAGAAGGCAGAGACACGACCACCACCCCAAGCACCTCACTCATTGGCAGTTGTGAAATGGGAGAAATCCTTTTTTCTAATGAAGAGGGAGAGGCATCGACCCCAGCGCCTGTACTTAATTAAAAGGGATCCTTCACAGACTTCATTAGGGGTGAGCAGCAGCTTGGCAGATTAATGCACTGTGTCACTTTCCTTAGACATCAGGAACAGATGAGATCCTCAGACTCTCTTCAACATCGGCACACATACCAAGAGAAAGTTGTTCCTTACACCAACCTTTCAGTGCACATTTTAAGACGAAAAGTCAGCTTTTAGATCGAAATACACTGTAATTAACTGTGGCCTCGACGAGCAGCCATTGCTGTGCAGCATTCAGACTTCCATTAAAAGCCATCACCTACATTTATACAGAATTTAAATAGCTTTTTTTTTTTTTTAAACATTAACAGTCTGGACACCTGACTTTGTTAATATGCATTAAAATATTACTGCCAACCTCAAGTACTCAAGTTTAAAAACAATATACCCATTTTGACTTTGCACAATGTGATTTGGCGCAAAAATTTTGATAACACTGTTCACCGGCCTTTGTAACCAATATTTTTAAACTATAAATGGTGTTCTGACTTTGATGATTTTATGACTAAAACAAGTTAGCTTTGTCTCTTTCTGTTCTATTAAACAGGCTTTACTTGCATGTAAACATCAAAGACACACCTACAAGACTAAGTACAAGTCCTGCAGTGCCTTGATGACGAACAATGATGCAGAATTACAAACAGTGTGAAGTATACGACTTTAAACAGAGCAAGGCTTTGAGTCTTTAGAGGCTTTAGTTTTGTCTTTTTGCTGATTGTAGGGAAAATATAAGAATTAAGCATCAAAGAAACACAGGTTCATTTTATCTTTAAAGGAGGTACCTCCCCTGGTTTCTTACAAAAGAACCTAAAAGGATGGCTGTGGGCGCAGAACGTAACTCTGCTTGTGCTGTGGAAGTAAGAATGAACAACATTTCATTTTACCCTCCTACCTTTTGTTCTCTCAATCTATCGTCGTCTCTGGTTAGAGGCTGCTCTGGAATCTATCTCATATTAATTACTTTCTCTCTCGCACATGCCCTGTAACCAATCCAGGAAGCTGACGATGAATAACTTTGCATCCTAAATCTGCTTTGAATACAGAATTCAAAATTGTATTTACACCGCTTGGTCAACTTGTATCCTTATGGCTACTGCAGAAACTTCATTTAGCTCTCAGCCATTGCATTAGAATTAAACACCAATATAGCACTTGAATCCTAATTTACAATGTACAATTATCAGGGACTCATTGGTACTCTGCTGCTATATAGTAACAATCTATTTTAACACATGTCACAAGCAATGTATTATAATTATGCAGGAAAGTGTTGGTTGTTAAGAATGTGTGGTGAATTTTAAAGAGGACAACTTAAAACATATTGAGTTCTTTTTTAAGGACACTGTGAACCATCTCATGCAGGAAAAAGCACTTGCCAGAATGAAAGCAAACTGGAAGACAAATGTCACATGCATAAAGTTATCTATCCAACATGTTCATGCATCACCAGAGTGGACATCTACACAGGGGTCTATTGTTAAGTTGTTACATCAGATCTGGTTAATAAGAGGTGTATCCACATGGATTGGCACAGTCTTATATATTATATATTAATATTTTTCACCACGACAGATGAATGACTCCAGATTCAACATAAAGCCATCAAGACTTGCTAACAAATTTACAACACTGTAATTTCAATTACTATGCAGGACAGTGAGAAATTAAAGTGCCATATGTCAATAATCACAACCTCCTAATTAGGAGCAGTGACATCTGCTAATGAGTTCCAATACTGTGATGAATAAAGGCCTGTCAAGCCTGTAAATGTCACTTACAACTCTACAAAATTGAATGTTAACATGCACATCCACAGCTAACATTCACAGGCATCATGTTGATATATCACAGGTTCACAAGCACATTTGAAGAAAAGCTATTTAAGATCCTTATAAAAACAAACACGCTGACTTGAAACATGCTAAACCAACACAACTAAATAAATACTTTAAGTGTTCAGCTTCCATGTGAATCAATATATAGTAAAAAAAAAACTAAACAACTAAATTTTCTAAACAGGTCTGCCTTATGCAATTTAATGCATAATGCAACAAGCTACTTGGCATAATACAATGAGTCTCCAACCGATGACATTTGGTGTTATTTGGGAGGTTGGGCACAAATTCAACTGAGGAAAAGCAGTCAGTATAGTCACTCATTTGGCAAGCGCGAGGATCTTTTTGGCCAACTGAGGCTTGTCATGCTGCCGCTACCCTTTCCCAGCATTGCAAAAACCATATTGGGTTCGAGGAGGCATGTCTGTTTGGTTTCTGTTAGACCAAACACTGTAACACACTTACTTCAAAATCAACAACTAACATTAAGACAAGATGATAAACTAAATATTGTGTAAATACAATTCAAATGCCAGGTTGACTTGCTGCATTTGAAGCAGTGGCTCTACTGTCCTGTTTACTGGCCTTGCAGTGACACCATCTGGTAAGACATTATTACTACAGTCAACACATGCTCTGCTCCAGCAAGACTATGTTGTGGTGTGCCAGAGCACCATTGTTTACAGCGGTTTTGTTTTTACAAATAATAAAAAGAGAAATGTAAGACACAAATACAAAATGCACCAATCTCTAAACAATTAAGTTTCCTCTCTCATAATATATGCCATTGTGCTCTTAACAATATGCTGTATTATGAATTATGTGTTGTATTGAGTAATGTACAAGTGATAAAAGCTAACACTATGTTGTTCAACTGGCCACAGGATAATGGAAAAAAAAACACTTTACTCTGAAACTAAAGAAACAGACTGCTTAGGTTTTGTCAAATAGCCTCTTAGTCACAGATGTTTGGGGGTAAAAAAAATTATGACACAAGCCAAGACTAGATATAATCTGCATAAAAAAATACAAGGTACAAATTGTTACCTGCAGAATATGGTGCGTTTCCTTCCACTTACTAGCCCACTCTTTAGTCAGAGCTACAACCTGGAGGGAATTACAGGAAATTTTCAAATGTATTATTTACTGACCAAAACATCAAAATGCATCAGCTCTCCATTTGGCAAAGGATGACTCACCTTTGCCTTGTTTTCATGCAGCTTTTCTTCTACTTCAATAGAGGAAGACCGCTCCCCTTTGGGAACCTGCAGCAGTAAGAAGAGAAAGCACTAGCTAAAATACAGCATGTGTAAAAAAGCCTGCTAGACATACTGTATATTTTGCCGCATCCTTTAGCATGAATTATAATATACAGCACCTGATTGGCCTCTTCCAGTAGCTTTTTGAGTTTGGCAATCTCTGCCTGAAGCCCTCTGATCATCTTTACACGGTTATCTTCATTCACTGTGGGAGAGTTCACTATGTTTTTAGCTCGGCTGGCATAGTGCAGAGTGCTTAGGGTCTCTCCGTAGTTTACATCAGCAGGAGAAATGGCTGCAGAGATAAAAAGGTGCAGTGTAGATAGGTCAAAACACATAATTGAGGAAAAATGAAAGGATTAACTTTGTCTTTTCCCCATTTAAATAAAACAACTGTGAGAAGAGATAAGCATAAAATGTAAATCACTTTTAGAAATGTGCGCGTCAGCATTTTTCTTAATGCATACTTGCTATCATTGTTGTCTTGGAGTTTCCACCCAGGCTGTCTTTAAGTAGCCATGTTAACACAGAGTCTCTGTAGGGAATGAAGATCTGCTTCTTCTTTTTGGTTGTCACTATATTTTGAAACAGGACTTCCCAGAACAACAAAAATATAATCAATTTGAGAACCTTATGGTCACAATAAATAATTTTTAAAAAAAAAGTTAAGCCACAAATAGTAGTGAGGGATATTGATGCAAACCAAGACTATATTTACCCCATTTTAATCTAAATACAATAAAAATTGACAGAATATATTATTGTATAGAAGTATTTAAAATTTGTCTTTTTGCTGAAAACAGTATAGTTTATTTACTGTGTTGCAATATCTAGATCAATAATAGATGATGTGGTTTCTTTATTTACCGAGAGTTGAGATCACACAGCCCAGAGTTACAAGAGATTTGTTGATATTGGCACCTTCTTTTAACCTGGCCCCTGTGGCGTGAGTGGCATCAGCTCTCTCGCTTCCTGCCAGGTCTACCAGGTGGATCTTACTCACCGTCTCACAAGGCAACTCATCTTCAAACCATGCCTGTGGCATAAAAATATAACTGAGCAAACCCGGATTATTTCAAAAGACACATCATTAAAGAGAAATACTTGAGGCCTCATGACAAATGTGCTGCTTGAGGAACAAAAAGTAGTCTTTGAAGATGGCAGACATGTCAAACATGAGTATTCAAAATTGACACACAGTTAAATAAAGCACTTGAGGGATGGCCTACAACAACAAAAGGTTTAGCATGTGTATTTAAAAGAAGAGCCTAGGCGAGCACACTAGCAGGAAACTAAACAGTCAACTCACCAGAGTAAATCTAATTGTGAAAATAGCATGAGATCGGCTGCTGGTTACATTCATGTCGGTGCTGGAGGTTGTCCGGTTTGTGTTTCCAAGTAAAATCAGTTCTTCTACATCGCTGTAATTTTGCACCGAATGCCTCGTCAGATCTAAAACAAACGGAGCAATAACACAAGTTCAATTAAAGCAATTACTGTTACTAAAAAATAAAAAGTTACAAAAAATTGTAAGAAACCAAAAACATGACTTACTTTGCACATAGGGCCCTTCCTTTGGGTGCTCTCTTACTTTCAAACGCACATTATGAGTTGATGGTCCACTCTTTCGGAGAAGGTCCTGCACTCGTTCATTGTATATCTCTAAAAAGCTTGAGCCAAAGAAAGTAAATCTAAAAGTAATATCACATGGTCCAAAAAGCTAAATAGCCACAAATTAATTTCACTTCTCATGTGGTTGACACAGCATCAGACTAGAAAAAAAAAGACTTACTTCCAGCTGTTTTTCAAAAGAAACGCACAGTGGGTTTAGAAATTATTGTGGCCGCATTGTTCGGCTTTCCTGGGCAATGAATACAACAAAGATAGGCCAAATAGCTTTTAGCAGAATGTGTCACTCAATACCGTGGTGGGAGTGTGACAAAAACACTAGTCTGAGTCAAAAACAATGCAAGGCAGGGAGCAATTAAGATTTATGAAAGCATGACAGTAATGAAAATGGCACAAACTGTATCCTGCAGCCAGAGATTTTTGGCAGAATAGGAAAAAAAATTACACAGTAAAAAAATGCTTTATTTTGTCACAAACATAGATAGATGGTAGAAAGTTATGCTAAATTTGTGAAAGCATGAGTATGAAAATCTTAGTCAAATATTTGACGCTACCAGTCTCCTTAAAACACAGTAAAACAGCATTGACATGATGTACAGACTTTACCAGCATCAACACACTGATTACAGGCCAGTAAAGAGTATTTGTATGACTCCATTGTGGAAATGTTAAATGTAAAAAATGTATAAAGTCTCTTGTCTAACAGCAGTTGATCATATATGATGGAGATGTCCCTTACCTGACCTCTGTTTGACAGGACACTGAACTCTTGCTTCTCTCTGAGATCTCCTGGAATAGGCCTTCACATATCCGAGGGATTAAACCCTTATCTTCCTAAAAAGATATATTTTAAACCATTATAAAATGGTTTTGGGCACACAGTGTACTTTTCAATAACACTTCCATTTATTCTTATTATGTGCTCTTAATTTGGGTAGCTGTGACCATGGCTCAATGCAGACCTGCTGAACAACATTAACACAACTCAAAAGCAATTCCACTTTGAGCCGTTTGCCCTCTTGTTTTAATTACAAAGTAACAGATAGTAAGTACTAAGAGTCCTATATAATTATCTGGGATGTTGACAACAGCTCTGCTGTTAACCTTGTACAAATCTCCAGGCAGAAAACAAGAAACCTTATTGGCTGTGTGAAATTTCCCTTGCTGAGCGAGGTGAAGAGAAAAGCTGCAGGCTGCTGCCCTCATCATTTTCTGATTTAGAGGAGCAACATGGAGATAAATGGAAAGAAGAGGACATCTGATGAGGTACACGTCATTTAGTTTTAGATTTGCTGAAGCCAGAGCGTGGCTCACAACAGGCTGGTCACCATTGTTCACACAAAGTTTAAATCTAAAAGAGGCCTTACCTTGTGACCCATCATGGTGTAAGACTTCCCTGAACCTGTCTGGCCATAGGCAAATATACAGGTGTTAAAACCCTCAAATGCAGCTTTAAGGACACCAGACCCCAAGTCTTCATAAATCTAAAACAGCAAATAATATTATGTAATATATAATATTCATACCACATCATAATTAATTTTACTATTATAAGCCAATTTAAAACCTACCTTTTCTTGTGTTGCAAATGATGCACTGTGTGGGTCAGTAGAGTCATAGGAGTAGTCAAAAGAAAATGTCTTGCGCTCATCTGCTCGAACAGACTGGCCTATAGGCTTGAAAAAAAAAAGGACATTTTATTATTTAGGTAAAAAAGCTTAAGTGCATTATTCTAAATGTAATGCATACCTTATGACTGGTTATAGTGTTTGCCTTTACTTTGATAACAACTTTCGAAGACATCTTCTTTTCTCTATAAAAACGTTTCAATTCAGTGTTCAATTAAAGTTTTCATCAATTATGAAACAATTTGATGGTACCTTTCGTCCAGGGGTCGGACTCGGACAGCCACACACACTGAAGTCATATTTGGTCAGACAGATCCCTACTTTCTTTCGCCTCTTCCAATCTTTCTTGATAAAACCTCTGGGCGAGTAAACACCTGCGCTGACTCCTGAAACACGCCAACCTAATTATCACACCTGTAGTTAATCCCCACAAACGATACGGTCTTTGAATGCATCAAACGATGTTAAATGCAGCTAGGGCCTACGCCGAGGCTTACAAATTGATGATGCCCCGAACATTTACCACTAAAAGTATTTTATAAGCTGTATTATTAGCCCTCCCTTTTTAACGCGAGCAATGCCTTTCTGTATAATGATTAGTTTAGTAGTGATGTATCTTACAATTTTTACGTGCCATAAATGCAGCATCTGCGTCACTCCCATTTCCCATGATGCACTGCGGCCCCGAGCGGACATTCAAAAATATGGAAGAGGTGTCGAGCGTATTTAAACTTAAATTAAATTATGAAAATACGGACATTAAGTCGGTCCTTGACATCGGAGGTAATGGGACAGAAAAGCGGAAGTCGTTTACGTTAGAAAATGAAAACAATAAGGGACAGTCTTTATCTCTTTTACAAAGTGTTTCCGATGAGACGAACTCACACGAACTCTCGCAAATCAACGGAGATTTAACACAACACTCCCTACAAACATGTCTAAAACCAAATAATGTTGGTGAGTTTGCAGAAGAGTTATCTGAAGCGCGTCCTACCACCACACAGCTGAAAGGAAACTGTTCAGAAAATAAGGAAAACACCACCGTGCCTTCAACTAGCATCACCCCAGGTACGTGACAAACGCGTCCTTCGGCTTAGCCCCATGTTTTATCACACTAGTCCACTGCAGTACGTTAGATTCAATGTGTTTTAGCAGAGGTTTATTAAAGAATCTACTAGACACAGCTGAAGTCTGGTTAAATACATCTTTGAATGAGTGTCTATTTGCTACATATCATCTTAAACGAAGATGGCATATTTCACGATTATTTTACCAATACATGTTGATTGTTCTCCCTAATTACTTGTGTGGTCTGTATTGGGACAGATAATAACCAAGAAGAGGACAGACTGGATCAGAGAAGTGTGCAAGACTCCAGTGCCAAGACACAACACAACTGCTCAGAGGATTTGGATACTGAGCTCACTAAAATAGCACAGGAGGAAGGCTGTGTTAATGTGATATTTCCTGGTACAGTTACTCAGGACGGTTGTTGCCGATTTGTCAGTGAGATACTCAAGTGCATCCTCTATCAGAGGCAGCAACTACCAATGACCTATGATCAGCTGGTGTACTCCCAGAAGAAACAGCAGGCTGCATTGCAGGTAGAACAAAATATTTAATGACAGGCCAATAAGCCTTTCACATGATTATAGGTGACACATTTTGTTTTACATTTTTCAGGATAAAGATGTGGTGAACAAGAGGCCAGTGAAGTCTACAGGCATAGACTGGAGGAAGAGTGAGCAGACCCTCCAGGAGCTAGAGGAGGTGCTACAGCATCTGGAGGTGCTGTTTTCGCTTAGCAGGGTTCCCCGTGTGTTGCTGTTAATGGGTGGCTCCCTCGTCCTCCCAAAAGAGATGTACGAGATCAATATGGAAGCACTGGTTCAGGCTGCTGGAGATAAATGCCTGCGTGTTTCATCATGCTTAAGGCAGCTGTTCCGCACACTCTTTGTGGCAGATCTTTTGTCTGACCCGAGGCCTGTTCGTTTAATGCCCACCACAGTCTTAGTTTTAGCTCACAGAGATTGTGGCGTTGGTTGGTTTCGCCCTAAACTGCACTTTAAAGTACCAACTCAAGTGAAGAACAAAGTTATTGCTCTCTCTACTGACCTATGTTCCTGTAAGGAACTAAAGATGAATGAGTCAGACTGGCAGGATTATGTGTGGTTTCAGGCGCCCATGACTATCAAAGGCTTCAGCAACTAACACATAAGGTTTAAACATTTGCTGAAAGATATTGTACCACATTTTAAAAGTGGCTGAAATAAAATTTTAATTGTACATATTTTAATTATAACTATTATGATTTATATTACTGTTTAAACCAGTGAATCAACACAACAGTCTTGCAGTGCTACGTAAACAACCTGTTAATCTGCTAACTCTTTGCTTTAAATACTCAGTACAAATTTTAAAGGACATGAAAAATGTATTGTGAAATTTGTTTTATTTTGTAAGCAATAAAGGGCTAGTGTTTTCTGTGATTGTCTAGCTGAACGTATTTTATTAAAAAAAATAAGCATCGCAGTGTTTAACAGGTGTTTGTGACCATGTTACCTGTATCTAAAGGTAACTGCAAGTTTACAATTTTTCCACTTTTTTAACAAACTGAAAAATGTCATCGGCAAGTAGCTGGGGCTCTTCAAAAGCAGCAAAGTGAC
Organism: Rhyacichthys aspro; assembly: GCA_036850595.1. Classification (NCBI taxonomy): domain Eukaryota; kingdom Metazoa; phylum Chordata; class Actinopteri; order Gobiiformes; family Rhyacichthyidae; genus Rhyacichthys; species Rhyacichthys aspro. The sequence goes on along the minus strand of CM072162.1, from coordinate 16,103,120 downwards.
CACCTCGGGGCATGAAAGTGTAGGAATGAATGTTTCTGTATTTGCTTTTTGCCCATGTCTCAGGGCAGTGCATCAGCTCATTGGGGAAAGCAGCCAGTCCAGTCGGGACAAACACATCTGTCCTAAAAACAAAGAAAACAATATTACAGTTATTACAAAACAAAATCCAAACGATGTTTCCAGGTAAAATGTGTTAACTCAGTCACATACAAGCCATCCACTCTTTTGTCTGGATTGGTGTTAAAGTTTTCTTTGTAGAAGCGCATGGAGGATACTATGGAGCCAGAGGTCCAATAGATCATGACGGCTGTCAGCAGTTCATCCAGGCTGTATGTCCTGTAAAGATCAAAGATATTTATGATTTCTCAAGATGAAAATTTGACTTGATAATGTAATCCAATTTAAAACGGAAATAAATAGGTTTTTCCAGTGGTATAAGATTTGTTGCCAAGAAGCATTGTTACAACAAAATGAGTACCTCTCCAGTCCACCATCCTCAAGGCCTCTGTTTTTGAAGTCAGTCCAAGTTGAGAGCTTTTCCAGCAGATAGGCAGCCAAGCCTACAGGAGAGTCATTCACTCCACAGCCTGTGAGTTAGAATGAGGTGTATTTACATTTATTGCATTAAAAGTAGTATTTCAGTATTTCTTGCCTGCTGTGTTTTCCCACCTGCAGTGTCAGGTTTAGTGGCCTGAATATGCATGTAGCCACTCTCTCTTAAAAGTTCCCAAACATTTTTTTCAAAGTAAGGAAACAGCCGTCTGACATCTTCTCGGGTAAATCCCACCAGGAAGGGTAGATATGGGCCAATCAGCAAGGACAGCATCACCTTGAAACCCCTTCTTGCTAAGAACATGTTCAAATGGAGACCTTTCACGCACCTAAAAATAAAATAAACATGTAATCTAAGCAAATATGTACTGCACTGTGAAGAACATTATCATTATATATGACATTAGTTTCCTTCTCTGCTCCAGGAATCTTTAGCGTCAGCTTTTTGAGATAAATAGTGCACAATGAACAATGAAGTTACTGTTTGACTATTTAACTCAAAATGCCACAATGGTCTCTTTTGGAAATAAGTGGTATATGGGCATTCCAGTGGAGGGACAACTTGTAACCATTTTGGTAAAGATCTTCTGGTATTGACTTACTCAGGTTTCATCTGTGCCATGTTTGTGGTGATAAGGGAGCCCCAGTCTCCTCCCTGCAGATAGAACTGGGAAAAACCGAGCCGCTCCATCAAGGTCAAGAATATTCGGGCAGCTGCAAGGCTGTCAAATCCTGAGAAGTGTAAAAAGGCTGTGTAAATAGTCTCATCTCAAATAGTAAAGAGTGCAAGAGACTCCGATACCGATACTAGTATGTGGTCAACCCTACCTTTTTTATGCGGTGCTTCTGAGAAACCATATCCTGGAATAGATGGGCAGATCACTTCAAATGCAACATCATCCTGGTTTTCGGTGAGAAGTGGTATGATTTTGTAAAACTCGTAGAAGGATCCTGGCCAGCCGTGAACAAGCATAAGAGGCAGAACCTTCTGATGTGCACAGTGTTGTGGCCGCACATGGATAAAATGCACATCCAGTCCTGCAATGGCACAGCAGTGCAAGAAAATAACACATACACGACCTCACGTACACAACTTTTTAACTATCTGTGCATACCTTCAATTTTGGTTTTGTAGTGCGGGTACTTGTTAAGCACTTCCATTTGTTTTTTCCAGTCAAACTCATGTCTCCAATAGGACACCACTGACTTTAGATAGGTTGAATTAAAACCATAGTGGAAGGCACTGTCCTCTAAAGGCTCTGAGAAGCGTGTCCTGTCAATGCGCTCATGAAGGTCCTGTAGATTAGGATAATAATTTCTGTTACCTTTACACTGTTAGACTTGGGCTCTTAAAAGTTGATCATTTACTTGGATTTCTTCATCTGAGGTTTCCACTTTAAAGCTGTAGACTTTTGGATCTTCTGACAGTGGTTTCTCCCCTGCACCCCACCATCCTTCACCAAGAGGAATGCTTTTTCTCTCTTTTCTTCTGTGCACCAAGTAAGCCAGCATCCCTCCTGCTGCCAGGGCTGAGCCGATGACAAGTCTCTGTTGAACGACATCCAAGCTGAAGAAAGTGTCCCTGTAGAACAGAAATTAGTTGTAGTAATGCATTCTTTGATTTCACAGTTTTATGTTTCAATATGAGCAACAGTCATAGTAAATTGCGGTGCTACTTACTGTAAAACATGTAGTCTTTGCATTGTGTTGTTTCGACGCTTCACGAGTCAACAAGATTTAATCAAGATCTGCAGAAGGACAGAGGTTGTATTTTAGAACAACACCGGGAAGGATCAAACTACTACTTGTTTCTACATATGCTTTAGCTCGTTTCTTTTTTAAATTTCTCAGACTTTCTTAAACTGCGCACTTCAGTCGGAGCAGACGAGAGCATGGGGAAAAAAAAACAGTAAAGATCGTTGATTGGTTGCAGGATGTGCCACTCCCTGTACAAAACGCAGCTGTGACGTCGCCCTCAGACTGTCAGGTGTTTTTGCTGAGTTCACAGCCCGACATCATGATGAAGTCTTCCTTATCTCTGGTGATTTTGGCTCTGGTGTTACTGATAGAGTGGTGTCCTTTTGCTGCCTCTTTAGGTTTGATCGGAGGACCACAAGACATAGATATTAAGGAACACGAAGAAGCCAAAAATGCCTTGAAGTACGCAGTCGGCCAACACAACGACAGATCCAATGACATGTTCCTGAGAGACGTGTCGGAAGTGATGAGTGCGCAGAGTCAGGTCAGTTTGATGTTATTTTGAAACACTGTGCAACCGTGAATTCATTCGACATTCATTAATATCTTAAAAAGCTCATTCTTTTCTTAATTAGTCGTTGATTTAACAACAACAACACTTATTGAGGCCTACAGGCCACACAACTAAGTCAAGATGAAGGTGTCACAGTTGAGTCCTATTCTAACTCACTGGATAGGCTGAATGTGATAAAAATAAAAATTGAATTGTGTTTGTCATTTTTAAACACAGTTTCTTTTCCATTTCTAACATTTCTTCTGCATTACTGTGTGAAATCTTTGGTTAAAGGTGGTGGAAGGAGTTTTGTACACTTTCAAAGTAAAAATGTCAAGAACCAACTGCAAAAGGAACGCAATGAAGGAAGTGTGTGTCATCCAACTGGATCCAGAAGATGCTCAGGTAATTTTTATTGTAGTCTATTAATTTATGTCGACATTCAAAACCACACCTTCTTTATTTTAAATGTCATTAACAAGCTTGTCAAACTAGATGAACTAGAAACAGATGACTAGTTAACTTTCATATTTTCCAAGTATTAATTGTGTTAATGTCTTTGCAGGCTTATGAGTGCACATTTTCAGTGTGGAGCCGTCCCTGGTTGAACTCAACTATTGTGGATGAAAAATGCAAGTCTTAAAACACTGCTTAAAATCCTGTATATTTAAGTCTGTCTCGCAATAAAAACATTTTCTGTCTTGTCAAAGTAAAATTTATTCTTATTTTATCGCCATGCCGACATTTATACATACTTACATTATGAGTATTTTATTTGTTTTCAGGCAGGAAGTTTATTGTTTTTTGTTTTTATTTTATTTTATTTTATTTTAAAGACTGGATTATGCCATAGAGGCGAAAGAGGAGGAGAAAAGACTGAGTATTTCCTTGGCTTGTTATTAAAGGAAAGTTAAACACTATTATGTACTAACTAAAACTAAAGTTATGTTTTTTTATTGATTGATCTATATGAGGAATAGGAATATGACTCAATAACCTTCCAGGCTGAGGCAAAGGGTCCAGTGTCAAATATATTGCAGTTGGTTCCAAAGAAAGCAGTAACAAAAAATTGGGACATCAAGTCTGCGAAATTGTTTTGGTATTTGAAGAGTAATGAGTTTAATTCTAATCTTTTTCTTTTCCAGTAGAATGACTTGACTGACTTGAATGATTTTAATTATTGAATTTTGAGAAGGGAACCAGCCCTGGGCTGACAGGAATCACTGTGAAGAGGTCATTTAGTTTTGGTAGTATTCTTGATATACAGCCACTTAGTGAGAGTGGGAGTGTGTTCTGGCCAAATCTTCATCTGCATGAACTCTTTGATAATGATTAAGGATTTATGTTTTTACAAACTGCATTGACTGCTTAGTGTTTAACTACAGCTACAGAAAAGTCAGTTGAAGTCATATGTCCATGTGAGATTTGGTCATTGAGGTCTAACACCTGAAATATAATGGCTTATTATGTCATGTATCATCACGTATCATGTATTATAAAACATGTGTTCAGTCCACATTCATTCATTATTTCAAGATATTAGTCTATGTGATGTTCTTTATGTGTATTTATTCATATTTAATTACCTCAGACATTTGTATCATATTTTCTAAATGAGTTTTTGAGCTCTTTGCACAACCCACCAAATCAATACTTTCCGCAAACACGGTCGCAAGTTTACGGTAAGAGTTGCATAAAAATTGTTACTGACTTTAATATAAATATTTACTTGATTGCAGTAACTGATAACAACTACAAATTCGATACAGCATTTCAGTCTGCATAATGTTTGCCAGAATGCAAAAATTACCACATCTTTAGTATTTTATTTAATTAAAGCTTAAAATCTCACCTTAAATTATGTTTTTTATTTATTCCATAATAGTAGAATATGGGTATTCATTATATACTGTATGTTAACAAACATATTTCACTTGATAACAGCTGTTTTTGTCTCCTCAATTTTTAAACACAAAATTAAAAGAATATGATAAACTATGTTTTGCATTTACCAATTGAAAGAAGAAATTCTTAGGACACAATTGTTTTCTATTTGTATGTATTTTCAGATGTCAAAATGTACAAAGTTCAAGATAAAAATGATCCTCTTTGGCGGTTTAAAAAAAAAAAAAAAACATCAAGAGAAGAGTTAAAAATGCGTTAATATTTGCTTGTTCTTTCTTTCATTTTTTTTTTTTTTTTTTGGCCAAAGAAACCTTGTGTTCTGTAAACATCGAATGTTACACATTTGATACCAAAAATCCACACATGGTTATTGATTTTTTTATTTTCTTTGGAGTTTGTTAAAAGATCTAATAAATAGCTCAATTTCAAAATATCAGAATATTCTGCCTATTATTTCATATGCCAAGCTTCACAGGGACACAGGCTGAATGTTGGGAACCAGTATAGCAAAACAATAATTGCATAACTTGTTTGCAGTGTAAATGCACTTGCATACTTTGCCCTAAATGAATAGGACTATTGGCAACGATTATTGATTGGCTGCAGGATGTGCCAGTCCCAGTCCGAAAAGCTGCTGTGACTTATATAAAGACAGGCTCTCAGACTGTCAGGTGTTTTTGCTTAGTTCATTGTTGGAGCCCAACATCATGTTCATCATGAAGTCTTCTGTATCTCTGGTGATTTTTGCTCTTGTGTTACTGATAGAGTGGTGTCCAGTCTCTGTAGGTATGCCCGGAGCACCACAAGACATAGATATTAAGGAACACGAAAGTGGCCAAAATGCTCTGAAGTATGCAGTTGACCAACACAACAACAGAACCAATGACATGTTCCTGAGAGACGTGTCAGAAGTGTTGAGAGCGCAAAGTCAGGTCAGTTCATTTTTGTATTGTTTTGTCACATTGTGCAACTGTGTAATAACACATCTTTGATCATCTCAGATTCAGTAGTAAACTTTAATCCACACTTAGTTGTTAAGAACACTTTCTGAGGCTTAAGATACAAACGTATTTTATGAGTAGTTCAACATGTACATATACATATAGAGACATTTATAGGTAGCCTACATAAGGTAACTCAAAAGTGTCACACTTGGGGCCTACCCATAGAGTGTATAAATGTGTCCTGCCGAAATTTCCATGGTACTTGATTGATTGAAGGACGTTACAAATATTGACCTGTGAAATTTTACTCAGTGCATAACATCTGTAAGGTTTTCAGTTAAGACTTACAGAAAATAAAACTATAGCTTCATGCTGCAGTTTAAGTCGTTATATGATTATCTGATTGTAAACTGTTTTGAACCAAGTTGTATAATCTGTATAATCGTTGATAAAAATAAAAACTTGAGACATCATTGTCATTTCCAACACAGTTTCTTTTCCATTTCTAACATTTCTTCTGCATTACTGTGTGAAAAATTTTGCTTACAGGTGGTGGAAGGACATTTGTACACTTTTAAAGTGAATATGGCAAGAACCAACTGCACAAAGGACACAATTGATGAAGTGTGTGTCATCCAACAGGAGCCAAAGGATGCTCTGGTAATTTTGTTTTATTTTTATCTTAGATACCTGGGAGTATGTTAAATAAATAATTCAATCAACAAATAAACATAGCCAGCCACTCTTGTTTTTTTTTTCCAAATGCCATTATATATGGCCTATACATTTATTTATTTATTTTTTCTGTATTTTCTGTTAATGTCTTTGCAGGCTTATGAGTGCACATTTTCAGTGTGGAGCCGTCCCTGGCTGGACTCAACTATTGTGACTGAAAAATGCAACTATGAAAACTCCACAGTGTTGCAGTCATTGCAGAATTGAGTGAACTCTATCTTGAATTAACACATTAAACATAACACATTAAAATTGACATGAACTTTTTGATAATTATCTAGAAATCTTGTTACAAACACATGCCGTCTTTGCAAGCACAGTGTTACAATAATAAGTGTTAAAATAAACTTAGTTGAAGTCATGTGTAATCTTGTCATTAAGAATTACCCCCTTTTAATGGCTTATATCACATTTTATCAAAAAAAACAAAAAAACAAAAAAACTGAAATCCTTCTGTTTTGCTCATTATAGTTTTAGCATCAGGTCTGCCTTCTTATAGGCTGACAGTCTCACTAAAGTGCATTAATTTGGTAGATAACAATATATTATGCTGTCTTTGACTATTAAATTTACAAGGCCTATAATAATGTTAAAGGTTTTAATTTATTATTTTATTCCTGATTCAAAATGAGACAATTGTTAATATACCACACATTATTTAATGGGCGTAACTAACCTGTGTGATTAGCCATTAGCTCCTGCAGTGTCGGGTGCTTGCCCACATGGGGTCCACATAAAAAAATTGATAATTCGATAATATAAAAACAGTTACAGCACTAACAAGATACCCAAAACATGACGAGGCCTTCACAAGAGCCCAGACACTCTGATTATTTTGTGTAACTTCTATTCATGAGATGCTCCAAAAACAGATTTAAAAAGAGTAGAAAGAACAGGTCACATACACATTTCTATTGCTGACCAAACAAGTAAAATGACAGTGTTTGATCTGATTCAGCTCCACATTATGGCTTAGTCACTAAGAGTCTGAACTCTTGCAACATCTTGCCCACGTACGTTTGCAATGAAATAAACTTAATAAACGGCCTGTATAAACATGAACTACAGGTAACACACCAGACTTATATTTTAATCACGACTTTTTAAATTGTTGTTGCAACTGAGTCTGGTTGTTGCTTTGTGTGTGAAATTTCAACGTTACTCTGATAAACAAGGTCAGGTCATTATTGCCTAAAATGGTTCAGCCCACGTGGCTGAGCTCAGGACAAATCAGGAAGGAGAAGTAGAAGACAAAGCCCTTTTTGGCATTGAGCCTTTATTGGATTTTGACAGCAGTAGAGACAGGTAAGAAATAGAAAAGGGACTGGAAATAAATCGTACAGAGCCGGAAATCGATCCTGCGTCGCTGCGCTAGATCTGGTAGTTTTTTTACGCACGTTACGCTCCACTTACGCACTTACGTCGTGCTGATATAAAGGCGCACAGACGGTGTTGTTGTTTTTCTCTGAGATTGTCTCCGAGGCTGGTCATCATGTGGAAGTCTTCTGTATTTGTGGCGGTGTTCGCTCTCCTCCTGATGGTTGAGTGTACTCCCTCAATGCCCGGAGGAGTACGAGACGTGGACAAAAACGATCACGGGGTAAAGAACGCCCTGGAGTTCGCTGTCAACACACACAACGGCCGCAGAAACGACGTGTTCCGGAGCGAAGTGGTCGAAGTGGTGAAGGCTCAGAGTCAGGTCAGTGTGGCTCTATTTTGGATTCACGGAGAGGCTTACTGAGATTAACGCCGTTGTTTAGCTACTAGACAACCAAAATGGGTTTAGCAAATACGCGAATGTGCTCAAATCAATGCTCCTCAGACTAAACGAGGCCTGTGTGACTGAGAAGGGAGTTTCATCAGTAATGCCATTGTTTATCTGCTGCGTTGTCATCACTGATTGGATAGGGAGGGGGAGGATACCAAAAAATACTCCCTGTTTTATAATCCAGACGCAGTGACTGTGTTGTAAAGTATTTAACCCTTATGCTTAGACAAATATCACTCACTTAAATATGTAGCATAATCAGGGTGAGTCCTCCTTTAGTCACTCACAGAACAGGAAAAAAACAAACACATACACAGATTGGGCCTCCTTTATAAAGCATTTATAGATAACTACAATAAATACAATACAAATACAGTAAAGTTTCTAGACTACTTAATTTGACATTTAAACTCCCTCATGCGTCTGGTTCCATACCTGCCAATAGCTATGTTGAAAATTAGCTTATTTTGTAGTAAACTTTCATTGCGTGTTCAAAGCTTTATTGTTACAGGTTATATTATAATATGATGTTTGTTTTGTTGTCATTGAAATATAGTTTTGATTGATATTTTATTTACCTACATTACTGACCTGATACATATCTTTGTTTAAGATCGTGGCTGGTCTTAAGTACATCATCACAGCAAAGATGACAAGGACTAACTGCAGAAAGGACAGGACAAATGAAGTGTGTGGACCCATGGATGCACAGGTAATTTCATTATATAAATTTTTACTCTTCTCTTCTCGCACTGTAAAAATGTCACATATTAAAAAGGCTACACATTGCAAAACAGCCATACTTCCTTTTTTAAATGTCAAATTCCTTGTTTTTGCATTATAGAGTGGGAGACCAGGGAAGCTACTACCTTAAAACAATATGTATGTAATGTGCTTTCATTTAATGATTGTTCTTTCTCTTCTCTTGCAGACTTACGAGTGCACATTTACTGTGTGGAGCCGCCCCTGGTTGAATGACATCAAGTTGATGGATGAGAAATGCAGCTCTTAGAAATGTCTGCACTGTTGCATTTATAGCAAAATAAAGTCAGTGAAACTTGATATAGCAAAGTAAACAGTAGCAATAACACATTTCCTGTCTTACCTGGACAAACCTAACCTACAGTGTTTTTAAAAAAGCTTGTTTAGATTGAAAAGTTCAATTTAACCTTTACACAATGTATTGCTTTTTTCTTATCATGTTACATCAACTGCTTAGTGTTTGAAACCACAAGATGTTGAAATAAAGTCGGTGGAAAATAAAAAAGCATTTGAATTCTCATCTGTCCATATGTGAATTTGTCAGCGAGACTTAACACTTAAAATGACTTACAACAGACTTTGTTGTTATAGCTTCAAATTACAGTGTGAATCATAAATTACTGAGGTATGATTTTAAATGTAAGTGGGTTGTTTTTGGTCTTTTGGCAACATCTGGTGGCAAAAGTGCACTTCAAGATCCAAGATAGACAAAAGCAAAGAGTGTTATTTTGCTCCATCTGATAAAGTCCAGCCCAAATTACAGATTAATCATTGACTCCAGGCTGAACTTTTGAAAATCGATCAGCACAAGTTTACATGAGCAGTGTGTAAGGTAAATGCACTCCTTTCCAGTCATGAAGACCTTGGACAAATATGAACTACAGAAGGCCGAAGAAGTCCTGAAGAAACACCTACCAAAGAGTTACAAGGTAGGAGTCAAACTGTATCTGGGTCATTGGATTTTACTGTTAAAACCGAAACTGCCATTTTAACCAGGCAGAAAGACTTGTATGTCATGTCATATTAAAAAGGGGTCAGTCTAGGTCCACTATCACATAAAAACTAAATATTTGGCTATTACCCTGCAGGAATTACTGGACCATGGCTCCTTTTATTTACTAAAATGAGTATGAGAGTCCAATGCTTGTACAAAGTAAAATGTTATTGTGGAGGAAATTACAAGCAAAATTTATACTGGGTTTAATGAATGATCTAGAGTCTGAACTGTATGATAAAGATTTTATGATTTTTGGTTCCATTAACAAATGGTAGAGTATAGCAAATGAGAGAATAAACTGCTGTTTCTTATTCTACAGTATTCTGTTTCTAGGTATATGGTTTCCTTTATAGTATTAACAGGAGAAAACCTACTACAATGGAGGTAGTTGTTGATTCGTGGCCTGACTTTAAAGTAATCATTTGCAGACCAGATCTTAAGGTAATCACAGTTCACTGATCAATCACACACATAAACCAGGGTATTGGATATTTCATTATAACATATTTCTTTTCACAGAATAGTCTTGCCCTGGATTACTCATTAAAAGTGACAATCTACAGCACAGATGAGCAGATCTTAAGGAAAATGCTGACAGAGCAAAATGCAGTTGACTGGAGCCTTTATTTCTATTTTGCAGGTAAAGTTTACAACAGTGAGCAAGATATCACATTTGTTTCTGTTGTCTAAAGGGTTGAACATGTCTTTCAGGCAATAACAGTTTATGAATTTGGGAAGCAATGCAAAAGACCATTAACTCATCTTAAATATGTTTGTCTGTCATACTGAATTGTATTTGGGTGTGGCTATAAAATTAAAAAAAGAAACATTTGTTTATGTTTTTTTTGTTGTTGTTTTGTTTCTTATAGGACTTGATGTGTCCAGTCTCCCCATTCTCAGAGAAGTATCCATCAGCAAAGGCACTAAAACGAGAAATAACATAACAGTGCATTTGTTGCATTTGCCGGACTCCAGTAACTTGGTCCCAGCTCCAGGTGATAGGTCAGAAAATTACACCACAATGTTATTCCACTGTTATTATTTATTTTACTTATTATTTTGTTCAAGGACTTTTTTTTTATTCACAGTCAGTCACAGCTTGAATCAAGGATTTCATCTCTAAGCCTTTCTCATGTTGATTTGGTGAATAACACTTGGAAGTTTGGAGGAAATGAGCAGAGCTACAGAAACATTAAGACCCTCATCACTCACTTCCCTTCATGCTGCATCACTGATGAACAAGGCCATCCAGTGTCCTGGCTTCTGGTCTACAACTACTGTGCAATGGGGATTCTGTACACTCTTCCTGAACACAGAGGGAAAGGTTATGCCCGAGTGTTGGTCAGCACCATGGCAAAGAGACTGCATGCCGAGGGGTACCCTGTCTACTGCTTCATAGAGGAGGACAATACTGTCTCCTACAGACTTTTTAAGAACCTGGGCTTTATTGAGGACCCCTCTTATAAGGCTGTATGGCTTGAGGTTAATTTTTGATGTGCTTACTAAAATGTTAATCAAATTATGAAATAATCGAGGTCTGCAGAGTTTCTGTGTAATGTTTTTTTTTTTTTGGTCATGTTTCATTAATTCGCTTTTAGACCAACTTTTGTGTATCTATAGGCCTAATTATTATTGAATCAAGGATTTTGCTTATTGCACATACACCATATGCCACACTCACACACTAATGTATATAATTTCTATATATTCTATTTCATTGTTAATAAACTGCTTTTTATTTCTATTTGAAGTTGTTTCGTCTCGGGATTCATTGTGGATAGCAAAGAAAAAATTTAATCGTCAAGGGAAACTTTTTTTGTAACAGTACATATGACAATAAAATACTTTGAATCTTAATGTCTTCTTTAGAGATAAAAATTATAACTCATGCAAAGTGTGATAATTATTATTTTACGATAAGTATTCGCCTGTTTACTTTTGGCTATAAACCATTTATTAATTCCGTTTTTAAATAGTTAAATGGCCTTCTCAGTGTGTGGGCAACGTCACCCTTCGACTGATTCAATATTTTTTGGTATTACATTAGAACAGAGTTTAAAGTCTGTGCGTAAACCATAAAGAGTAGAATATCATGGAAGCTGTGATTCCTTCAAACCATCCCACTGCGGTTTGTACGCATTTTACATTCGCGTGTCGAATGTGCGATTGGGACTCAACCTGAATAGTCCACGCCTGTCCCCATAGAATGTATAAATAAGCCCACGAGTGAACCGTCCGTTTCTTTGGTTTAAATCACTGCGCGTCCACAGAGCGTCCAAACACCGGTGCACAGTTCCTCTTTTCGCACCGTTGACTTCTGAATTACTAAACACTTGGGACTACAAAAACACAATCGACATTTCCAATGGAGCTGACAGACGAGCACTTGAAAGCTGCTGAAGTGAAACTAAGAACATACCTACCTCGTTCACAAACGGTCTGTGAGCTACTGATATTTACTACAGATATAAGCATGTCATTTCTGTGCATTTTCTGTTGTTCATAATTACCTTGCTTTATGTAGGTTTACGGACATCTGCTCCTCAGAAATAGAGTCCCTTCAGACCCTATGAAGGTTTTTGTGGACAAATGGCCAGACTTTAGTGTTGTTGTTTGTAAACCTCAGTGTGAACAGGTATGCATATTAAAACTATGTTAGAAAAAATAAGCCCACACCCTGATGTGATTTCTCTTATTTTAACAGAAAGGTGACTCTTTTAAAGACATAGCAGTTTTTGCAAATGATGAAGCTATCCTGGATGCAACCATAAGAAATCCCAGTGTTTTTGAATGGACTGAGTACTTTTGTGTAGGTAATGGCAACAGTTCTTTCGTCACTTATAATAAAAGTATTTTACTGCTTGATTCTATCTCTCTAAACCTGGCCATGTCTGTTCATAAAACAGCACTTTTGCCCAATCATCTAGTTTTGAAAGACCATTATAAAATATAATAAAATGTGCTGTGTTGCAATTGTCTGACATTAAGATATATTTTCCTCTTCATTCAACATACTTTGCATCACCACTTATACTGTATTATAATAGTTTCATTTTATTTAACTTTTCTCTTATTCAAGTACTAACCAGGCCCAACCCTGCTTAGCTTCCGAGATAAGATGAGATTGGGTGTGCTCAGGGTGGTAAGGCCCTAAGCAAAAAAACAAACCAACCTGTACTAATTTGGTGCCATTGAATTCTTATTTATAGATTTAAAGATATAGTATAAAACTGCCCTGTGTCTGTATTTCACCACATTACTTCTTTGTTTGCACAGAAAGAATTTTTTTTAGGGTAATCACAGTTCATGGAAATTGAAACAAAAAATTCAATGTTTCAAGTTAATTAAAAAGGCTGAATAAAGCTAGTCTATTAATCATTACTGAACACTAAAAGAGTGAATGGGCCATGTGACCAGATTAATTTGTAAAAACCTGTATATTAAGGTGTTAAATAGGCAAATTAAATTAAATTTATCTTGATTAATAGGTGCTGATATTGAGAACATGAAGATATTCAAAGCAGTGGCAAAAGAAAAACACATTTCAAGCAGAAACCTGGCAGTATGTCACAAGATGATCTTGAATGATGTGTCCAATCTTCCTTCTACTGACAGGTACAATAATCATTATCTATTTGATAGTCAGATTGTCATAACATACTCTAAAAACACTCTGCTTGGTTCTACATTAGTCCAGGGATTTCACTAGACTCTTTGAATGAATCACACATTGGACTGATTAATCAGATGTGGAAGTTTGGCCAAGGAGATGAGGCTGCGAGGATGATCCAAAACATGGTTAAAAACTTCCCCTCCTGTTGCCTGCTGGACGCAGACAGAAAACCTGTGTCCTGGGTCCTGAGCTATGCATCATGTGCAATGGGGATGCTGTACACTCTTCCTGAACACAGAGGAAAGGGCTATGCCAAAGTGGTAGTTAGCACCATGGCTAAGAGGCTCCACGCTCAGGGCTATCCTGTATACTGCTTCATAGAAGAAGACAACACAGTCTCTTATCAGCTATTTAAGAGACTGGGATTTACTGAAGACCCCTCATACAGAGAGGCTTGGTTTGACTTCAACTTTGACAAACAAAATGTTAAATATAACTGAATCTGGGAACCAAAAGTCAGATTTGTCATGGAAGCCTGCATGTTGCTCTTTTAGTAAAATTAAATGAAATCAAAGCCACACCTCATCTCTTTTCCGAAACACTATTTGATGCTTGACTGGATCTGAAAAGAAAGAAGTCATGATGAGTGCTATAAAGGAACTATAAATGAAAATAATGTCACTGTTTAAACACTACTACTTGTCTATTTAACAGTTTTTCTGAAATGAACACAAATTGATTTTCATTGAAAATACTGTTTGTCACTGTACAAAACAATTAAACACATTTTTTATTAAAAATTATTGTAACCTAAACTTTGTTACATTTCTTTACCTCTTTTCATAAAACTCTTCAAGACGAAGCAGCCATGTTTTCCAGTACTCTAGCATCAACTCTGATTTCAGCTGATGAGCGTGGGCAGGTGAGCCATCTTTGTAGGCCACAACAATGAGCCCATTTTCAACCTGCCACAGAAAATGACAAATTTGGTCACATCTTCTCATGTTCTTGTTAATAAATGTAGTGTGAGAGCTAAACAGAAATCCAAATGTGAAAAGAGCACCTGGTATTTGTAGTTAGCATCAGTGTTCAATGCTCCAGCGTAGGCTGCTACTTGAATAGGGTTGTCATATGTGTTGTTAAGAAATGGTTTAGGTTTTTCAGATGTCTTCCAGTCAATAACACATAAAACACCTCTGCAGGAATAATAAATACAGCCAGGTTTAAGCATTGGGAAGAAAAATATTGTACATAATACATAATCAAAATGTGTAAAACTAAATCTTAACCTGTAGCGAGCCACACAGTCAACAATTCCAAGGTAGTTCAGTGTGTTGTGTTGGACAGTGCTCTCAATAGCTCGCACTTCCCTCACGTCCTCCAGTATGTGAGAAACACTCTCCATGTATCCTCTGACTTCAGGTGGATACTCTGACATCTCTGAGGGATCTCTGTCCTTCCATGTTTCACCTGATGTCAGAGCCTCCTCCAAAGCAGAATGAAAAACCTTACCTTGTCTAAATAATTCTGAAAGAAAACAACAGGTATTTAATCAGCAACCATCTCACTTATTTACACTTTCATCAGTTATATAGCATATTAAAGCAGTTTTGTAGATGTCTGATTATATCATATAAAGCTTACTCTGACTGTACTCCTTGAAGCCTTCCTCTCCAAGTTCAGCGACCATCTTCCTCTTCCATCTCTCCAGGTAAAAGATCTGCTCTGGGGACAGGGTCTGCTGTAGGATACGGGTCACACTCGGGGTACCACTCCTGCCTTGTCCCCGGTTCAGGTGAATCCGAGCCGGGGGTCCTGACTCAGTCTCGTCTGATGTCTTCTCTTCATGATGTAAGAAGGGATGGAGGACTTTTGGAGCCCTCACACCGGATCTTACGGAGGGCGGTGGCGTCTTGATGACAGGTCCATAAATGTGTTCGTCCTCCTCTTGTAGAGTATGAGGGGTTTGTGGACTAACCCTGGACATGACGGACTTCACTAGAGAAGAGTAGCGCTCCGTGTCCACTGAGCTGTACGGACTGTGTCTCTTTGAAGCATCTAACCCGTGACCAGCAGAGAAATGACTCACTAGGTAGGATGCACAATAAGGCATCTGTACAATAACAATCCCCACAACAGAAGCATGTTTGAGAGCGAACATTCCAGCACACTTCAGCTAAACAACAACGCAACAGACAAAAAATAACCCAGCTCTTATATTGTTTACTGAACGCATAAAACTACAAATAAACAGCTTATTTTAAGGCACAGTTTAGATTTTTCGAGGTAGTTTCGTTTTCAGCACTTGCCCAGACATGTCCGTGACTGCTATCTTCAAAAACCAGAACAGTTTCCAAACGACGCGCTCTTTTCGGTGCACATATTTCCGTCAAGTGGTAGTTGTAGTTCCAGAGCACATTTAGAATATTGAGTTTGTGAGCAAACAAACTACATTTCCCATAAAGTATTGTGCATCGGTTAAGTTCGTCCGTGGGACACAAACTTTCACGTCGTAAAGTTACGTCTATTTGTACGTTTATTTTTAAGTACATAACGGTTACTTCTTTTTTTAGCAACTTTAATACTTAGCTAGTTGTTTAAAGTTTATTACATGCAACTACACTAAAATGATAACAGCGTTCAACATGCTTTATAATTGATTAGTTCAAAGACCAATCGCCGTATACCTAAACCTGAAACTCTCCAGTCAAATTAAGCTTGAGGCGGGACTTCTCCGTCCGTCATCGTCACCGAAATGAGGGTCAAAAAAACTAGTTGACAGCTCCTCGTCAGGCATCTCTCCAGCAGCAGAGAGCTTCCTGGATTTAGTTTGGTTATTTGTGCTGTCGGCCTGCTTTTGCCAAACAGCCCGATTTTTCTAGTGCCATCATGACATCCACTTTAGACGAAAGTAATAAGGAAAAAGTAAGTTGTACATGTTTTATCATGCAAATTGCACCAAAATCAATACTTGTGGTTAGCATCCGGGTAGCTAACACTGTTGCTGTTTGGCTAAGTTACTGCCGCTAACTTCATGTTTGCCAAGCTAACGGATATGTGCATTGCGACTAAATATTGTCAGTGTTAATTTATATAGTTTTGTATTAGTATGGAACATTGTTGGTCCATCCTAAAATGCTAATGTCGATCATGGGTAGGTATTGGTCTGTGCAACGCATAAAGCTGTAGTAAACTGTGTTCTTTTCTTTTTTTGTTACTAAATACGTTCACGCCTAGATTTGCTTCACAAATATAACTAATGGGTTTGATTTGCCAACTTAAAATGATATGCTTTCCAGTGTCATTTATATAAGACTGGATAGCTGCTGCAATTGCTATAATGTCTAAATTTCAATCAAGAGCGTCATAATAGTGTGTACATATAACATTTTTACTAGTTTAAAGACGGTATTCCATTTTCACTGTCTTATTGATTTCTTTGCACATTTTGTCTCTCTCACTGTTAAATTAAATACGTCAGAAAAGCATGTATAAAGAGAATAAATGGGCTACATATCTTTGCTTTTTTGTGTGTCTTAGATTCGTTCAGTGTCTGTGGACTTAAACAATGATACTTCACTTCTCATTGACATCCCTGATGCACTCTGTGAAAGGGACAAGGTCAAGTTTACTGTCCATACAAAGGTACACATTTCATTTACATTAAGAGTGAGTCATTCTCTTTACGGTGATTCATGGTTTAAAGCTCCATTGATAAAGCATAAAAAACTGTGTTCCCAGACCACACTTAGCTCTTTCCAGAAGCCTGAGTTCTCCGTTCCCAGGCAGCATGAAGACTTTATCTGGCTACACGACACTCTTGTTGAAACAGAGGAATATGCTGGTCTAATTGTAAGTTAAAGCTGTCACGAACACCGTACCATTTCGTATAATTACTAGTGTAGTTCATTTAGACTTGTTAATTTATCCACAGATTCCTCCAGTGCCCCCCAAACCTGACTTCGAGGGTCCTAGAGAGAAGATGCACAAACTTGGTGAAGGTGAAGCCACAATGACTAAGGAGGAGTATACTAAAATGAAACAGGAACTGGAAGCGTAAGGATGGCACTTGGTCATGACAGACATTATTTTATCTTATCAGTTACTTTAATTTTTTGTGTCTTGTCTCTGCTCGTATTTAGTGAATATTTGGCTGTGTTCAAGAAAACTGTGCAAGTGCATGAAATCTTCCTGCAGAGACTGTCCTCACACCCCATTTTAAGCAAAGACAGAAACTTCCAGATCTTCTTAGAGTACGACCAGGATGTGAGTGCCTCACAATGCTGACTTCATTTCCCTGGTTGTCTCTTGGAAGCAGAGGAAGTGGAGTTTACTGGAGAATTGTGACACACGGCCTGTATCCTGCTGTGATCAGCATTTGTTGCTCATATCTGTGTAGTCTCAGCCAAGCGCTAGTATTTGCTAACAGGATCAAAGCATTACATTGCTAAGATTTACATATATTTGTGAAAACCTATGCTTTACATTTTATTCTGTACAAAAAGGTGTGATACAATTCTTCTCTGTATTGTTTATATTCAGCTCAGTGTGAGAAGAAAGAATGCAAAGGAAATGTTTGGTGGATTCTTTAAAAACATGGTCAAATCAGCTGATGAGGTCTTTATCTCAGGAATAAAGGTGGGTTTTCACAACATGCTTTTGTTAATGGAAGCATTGTTGAAGCACTGTTTTAACAGCTTCCTCAATTACCTTCATGTTTTTCCAGGAAGTGGATGACTTTTTTGAGCAGGAGAAGACATTCCTGCTCGACTACTACAGCAAGATTAAAGATTCTACTGCTAAAGCAGAAAAAATGACCCGCTCACACCAAAGTATGTCTTTTTATCTTTAAATTAAAGAAATACTCCTAAATTTGTTTGAATTGTTCTGATATGAATTTTTGATTACAGGTATTGCTGATGACTATATTCGCATTTCTTCAACTTTAAACAGCATTTCTGCAGATGATACTACAGCAAATAAGAAGTAAGTGTAATAGTTGACATGGTTAGATAACAGTTTGATTTAAATTATAAATCCATACTAACCATTTTGTAAAAATGTAAAATCCCTTTATTTAAACAGCTCCCTGTCTATTCACCTCTTACACTATAAAGAATATTCTTAACTCATTAAATTAATTTTAGGCACTTGGAGAAACTGTCTGACCTGTTTGAAAAGCTGAGAGTAAGTAACATCTTAGGGCTTTGAAGTGTATATATTTATCCTAATTCATAGTCATTGCACTCATTATGTCTCCTGTTTATTTCGCAGAAAGTGGAAGGAAGAGTAGCATCTGACCAGGAGCTTAAACTTACAGAGCTTCTAAGATATTATATGAGAGACATCCAGGCTGCCAAGGTGAGACACACGCTTTAGATTTGTTTTAAACAGATGTTGTTTCCCAGCTGTATTCATCTGTGTGTATTACACTGTTTGAGAATTGTAGCTCTACCATATTTTGAAATAATCTGATTTGATTCTTCTTTCTGCTTTTGTTCATATAGTTCATTGTAGCACAGTTTTGTTTTCTTTACTCATATTTTTGCTGCCATAACTGGGACTTGACATGTGTGTAGGACCTGTTGTATAGACGAGCCAGGGCTTTAGCGGACTATGAGAACTCTAACAAGGCCTTGGACAAGGCTAGACTGAAGAGCAAGGACGTTCCCCAGGCTGAGGAGCACCAGCAACAATGTCTGCAGAAATTTGACAAGCTTTCTGAGTCTGGGAAAAGAGGTTTGTGAAAAGTGTCCTATATATTCAATTCATATTAATAAATTATTATTGATTAAATATAATGATGTTTATTTTCTAGAGCTGACGAATTTTAAAGGCAGGCGTGTTGTGGCTTTTCGGAAAAACCTCATAGAGATGGCTGAACTTGAGATAAAGCATGCCAAGGTGAGAGCGTGCAGCTGTTCTTTCTATATCTCATGTTTAAATCTTCATGTTTTTTATTGCCTCGTAGGTGGCACATTTCTACAGTACTAGAAAACTGGTCAGGCGCAAAAAAAAAAAACAATATTTTTTTTTATTGTTTAAAAAGTTATGTACAGTAGATTAAAATATTCAAGACCCACAGTGCAGGAAACAGTACTCATCTAAAATGAAGATGCATTATTGAGTATGTGTGTGAGTATGAGCCTTTAGGGCTATCCTTTAATCAGTGTTTTACTCTCATGGAAATATGCCACTAATTAGTATTGCACTAATCAGTGCTATTGTCTCCATGCGTGTCCACCCTCTTTTTGCTTTTATGTTATGTATTAGAACACAATCAAACAGACACTATCAAAGGTTTTGATTATTCACATGTGACTTTACTGTGTTGTCCTCTTTGCACAGAACAACGTGACTCTATTACAGGGATGCATTGACCTGATCAAGAGTAACTGATGAATCCACAACGTCCTGCCCTCCCATCACCAAGTCACCAGTCACGTCTGGGGTCTGGGATTGGACATAAATACAAAACCTTGTCTCTGCATCTACCCATGGGCCTTCTAACACCTTACAAACCTACAGACAACCTAAGACCTAGTTTGTCTTGTCAGCAGTATGTCCTCATGTTTACAGTCTCCGGCCCTCTGCTCCATCCTTTATTCATCATTTTTGGAAGTACATCTTTATTGTTATAGCCTTTAAAAAATAAGGCGGCCAGCATTAATGTTGTTAATGTGCAATAATTATTTTTTGACACCATTAACAATCAGACCTCCATAAAAGACACATGATAGTACTTCATCTATAAAAAATCTGTTTAATTTTTACTTTATATTGGGTAATAAAACAATGCAATGAGACCAGTGCATTGATTAGTGCTGAAATTAGTGTATAACCAAACTATCTACAGTCATTTACTTTGAGCACTCCTTTTTGAGCAACCCTTTATTTTTTAGAACAAACAGTTGGACCGGTCCACAGTTTAAAACACAGGCCTCATATTTGATTGTTATTTAAGCTGTACGATAGTTTCTCCAACAGCATTTGCTGTGAGGCAAGATATGTCATTGTCGTGATGCTTTGTGTTAGTATTCCTGGTTTATTTTCACACACTTCTGCAATACATGTATTGTGCTCTGCGTTTGTTTTTCTTTTCAGTATGTAATTATAGTTCTTTTCCTATATTATATTAGACTTGTATTAGAAAATTTACTAGACTTCTAAAACAGTTTACTTTTTTAAAGGATGCTCTAAAAGGGTGGAAAAAGTACGTCAATCATTACAGATTCTGTTGAGGTAAAATGCATATAGTGTTTTTTAAGAAATGAATGTATTTCTAATGGATTCCAGCTGTTTGCAAACCTTTCAAAAATACTTTATAAGAAAACATTAGTGTTTTATAGATTTGTAAAGATGGAAATAAATCCTACTTTCCCAGAATGTATGTGTGTCTCTTTACTTTAAAAGATATTTAAAGAGTTGACTACATACCGTGTAAAATCAAGCTTAACATATGAATAACTAATGCTCCTTAGCTCTAGGCCTGTGTTTGAGACAAGGCTCTTCTGTGAATGCCTATTATATGATCGTCAAACCAATAGGGGGCAGTGTTTTCCCAGACTCAGTGTGCAGCCCCCTGAAGTGAAACGCAGCTGTATGAATGGTTGTGTTAAATCCATTGGCCACCACGGATCATGAAACGAGGCTTTCTAAAACTTTAGGTAAGCTTTTAGGAAATACCAGGATGCTCCAGGGAATCACAGCCAGAATGCTCTTTTTAGCTGAAGTAGACAAAATTTGATACAAGTTGTATTTACATTTCTCCGCACTGGACTGTACAGAAGACTAAGAAGACTCACTGACAGTACTTCTGCTGAGTCAAAGTGCTAATCTTTACCCTTTTATGATGCCTTTGTGTATTTGCATTATACTTTTTCTTTCACATTTGCCCTGTACATTTCCTCCCATTGGGCCTGCAAAGAGATAAAATGGATTTTTGTGTCTTGATAGGATAATTACTGCTGTTGCGACAATATGCTCAAATGCTTTTGCCCAAAACATTAATGTTGTTGGTTTTAACAGCAATACAAGTCTTAAAGAATGAATCAACGGACCAATTAAATTCTGAGACCACGCATCCATCATCATGTTTTTTTTAACAAGATGCCTACAGTGTTTCTTATAGTAGTACCTGTTTTTCATCTGTGAACTATGTGTAGTTCCTGTTACCAGTTCAAAGATCCAAAGAGGGCCAAAAGTTGGACAAGTCACAAATCAAATATTGTTGAATAAAGTGAAGAAACAATAATCAATGCATTTCTTGTTTGATTATTGATGGAGACTAATGCAGAGTATATATTTCACCATAAGGTATTTGTGTTGTATTCCGGGCAATTCACTGCACAACTGAACAAATTCACAAATGTTAAGCAGTGAAATATATATACAAAAATATTAATTTAGTTTGTAATTACACATCGTCTGGAAATTATTTGATTGTTTTGGCGCAATGCAACTAAAACACTGCTTCACCACATTTAGCCAGACATTTATTTCACTTTTTCTTACACTTTATCTTACACCACATGGGTTCATGAGAGGTGAACTGTAAAGAACTGGTCAACCTCTTGTTCTGCATGCTGACTGAGCCTAGGAATGTACCTGCTTCATGGCCCAGTCTACACTCTGGAAATATCAAGATACATTTACACAAAAAACTTGAAGGGGAACTATAGAAGCTATGACCCTTATTTAAAGAGTCTCTTGAAAATGTGCTCCTGCTCTATAAAACTGGTCAAAGTCACGCTGTGGTACAAAATGGTACAAAATGTTTGTAACTAGAGTTATTTAAATTATATTAAGTTAGAACGATATTTAAGTGAGTTATTAAATCAAAGTCAGTTATTAAGTCAGCAGCACCAATGACTCATGCTTTAAAAGTATTTTCACTCAGAATTAGATCCAGTCTCATTTACACTTTGGTATCAAAAGATGCTGGTTCTAAATTTAGACAATGCTCAACACAAAACCCTCAGGTAGTGCAGGATATAGTCTCACTACACACTGACAATAGTCCTTCTTAGATGTCACAACATAGGAAAGCTCAAATGACCAGAAAGTTTTGTGAGGTGCATGCTTTAACTGAACCTTTTCTAGGTTAGATTGCCCTGCCCTGCCCTGATAGTTACACAGAACAAACACAATGTGATCTCAGGTTTTAATTGAGTGGCATGGGTGACAATACGTTTACTCCTGTCACACAACGGGGATATATTGTAAAGACAGATGACTTTTTCAATCTAACAAACACAATGTGATCTCAGGTTTTAATTGAGTGGCATGGGTGACAATACGTTTACTCCTGTCACACAACGGGGATATATTGTAAAGACAGATGACTTTTTCAATCTAACAAACACAATGTGATCTCAGGTTTTAATTGAGTGACATGGGTGCCACTCACACCCATGTGTGACTACTTCACAGCCAACAGTTTAGGATGGTCTTTGTAGTTGAACGTGATGTTGTTAAATTGCCTATAATGGCACTGAATTGACGTTAAGCTACACTTTGCCACTGCTTTCAAAGTTACAATATTGTCAGTATTATTATCAATGTTGATTTGGACCAAGGTTAGTGTTGCGTAAACTGGAGACAAAATAAAATGGCGATAGGCTAATTTACCCATTAGTTAGTTTCAGATAATAATTAATCTAAACTTCATGTGGTTTCTTATGCTATCATTTTAAAAGCCTGAATTGGAATATTTGTGCATTACTTGTTCATCCTGTGTATTTCTTTGTATAAGATAACTATTGTGGCTCCGTGCGTGTTTTAAAAGAGTTAAAGAAATGCAATGCCTACATTAGCGCTGTATTTATTTTTTAAATGTTATTTGTGTATTAAAGTGGCAGCGGTTTACTGGAGCTTGTATAAAAGATACATGCAGAGAACATTCACGTAAAAGACCGTAGATGCTGTTTTTGTACTGTGGTGTAGATAAATACCAATAATTTGGCCTTCAGTTAATGAGAACAACCACATGAGCACTGCGGGTAAAAACTGGGAAAAAAAACTTTACTGTTGTCATTTGAACTGGACACAATGTTCATTGCAAAGTAAATATCATAGCTCTACTTAAATATATATTCTACATAAAACTTTGATGCAGCTGCATTTCTTTCACGTTACTGCCAGTAGCCTAAATGTCACAGGATGTAACTTTTCGTTTCAAACAAACTACCTTTGTTTGACCAAGAACAGTTTGACCACGCATGCTTTAGCAAAAAACTACACCTCCCAGCAGGCTCACTTCCGGTTCGAACGCCTTTCAGCCAATCATAAGCCTCCTGGATTAATGGTAGCTATCTGGGGCACGGGGCCAACACGTCTAGCCAGCTCGAAGTGCCACGACTTCACAGTGGACCACGGATTCTCCAGCGGAGTGCAGGGGGACGTCTGTAAAAAGCAACTTAGCTACATCGCTGGGCAGATAGATATCGTGCAAAGGGAGGCATTGCTTCTTGGACTAAAAGCTATTTTTCCACTCTCTTTTTGAAGAAGCCGACGTAGCCACATCAACGAGGTGAGTGGAATAGTGGAATTTTATTCATACAGGGAATGGTAGCTTAGCCCTGGATGCTAACTTCAGTGCTAACTACTTTTTTAATAGAAACAACCCGATAAACTTTAGAAAAATGCTATTAGTCTTTTATGAAAATTCTAGTCTTGATTACGACAATAGTCAGTGCAATTATGTAACAGACATAGTCACACTATATCACCCAGGATGCACGCAAAGTTCATTGATTCATAATGTTAGCGAAAACAAATATTATGAAAAATAACAACCTTAAAGTGATATATACTTAAAAACTGTCCATTAACGTATTTATATAAACTGTTACGGTTTCAGTCGATAAAAGATTTGCATAAAAAACCCACAGTCATCCTTTCTAAGCTGCAGATGTGTCTGATGTCTTCTGCAGTCATTTTTGCGTCAATATATCATACTAAATTAGCTTTTTTTTATATGTGTAAAATGTATTACTGTTTTAGTTTATTATAAAGTTTTAGTCTAAAGTACACATCGGAAAAGTGTTGCTTCTTTACGTATATAAAACACAATTGGCACATGTTGTAGTGTTACCTTAAAGTCAGATTCATTTTCCAAATGCTGGCATGTGATTTACAGTGCAAACTGTTCCCTGAAGTGGACAGGGACTCTGGACCCAGTCGTGACTCCAGTCTATTGGCTCAGCGGTTTTACATCTCATATTTGTCTTTAGTGAACTCTTCATGTGTTTCTGCCATCTGCTGGGGTTTTGACATGTCTTTATGTTACCTTTAGTACATGATGTCTTCCTTCTCTATAATATAAACAAGGATATCACTGTTTTAGCTGCAGGAATAGATGAAAGAGGGGTATTTAAAGTCCCCTGGTTGGCCTCTGCCAATTTTCCTACCCTAGAGGCAGGCTAAACATTCTGGTCTGTGACATAAGTCTTTAAAAGCCTTAAAGACACTGTTGAAGGACCCTTGAAGGGATACTTTTTATGGGGTAGGAAATTAACACAAATGCCAACTTACGGAAATGTAGTTTTACGTTAGTTAAAAGGTGGTTTGTACCCTGTAAACCTTATTGACTTTTCTTGGTGTGGCTCTTGTTTAAATGTCATGGTTATCATGCTTCAGTAATGGCACTTAGCCTCATATAGTGACAGAGTACAGAGGTAAACCTGGACTGAACATATGTTTTACATAAGGTTCAAATCTATATGACATGTAGGCTTTGACCATCTGGTACTTGCCTCACAGTTTGTTGATAAGATTGCTGCCCTGCCTATAGTTGGCTTCAAGAGGGAAAAAAAGTTTAGGGGTTACAGTGACACCCTGAGGTCAGTAAATGTAAAAGCTATGTGTGTGTAGAGTGTACTGTATGTGCCTTTTAGGATAGATAAAACACATGCTGTATTCAATGCGTTTGTGGTTAGATTTTAAACCCTTTCTACACGCACCTTTCATAGCATTTTTTTTTTTTACTGTAGGTTAACTGAAACTGAGCAATGGATATCTATGACCCCCAGACGCTTGGGATAATGGTGTTTGGTGGATTCATGGTGATCTCTGCTGTTGGGATCGCTCTTGTCTCCACTTTTTCAATGAAGGAGACATCTTATGAAGAAGCACTAGCAAAGCAACGTAGAGAGTTGGGTAAAATACAGTCTACCCGCTCTGAGAAAAAGAAGAAGGACAAAACATCTGAGAAGAAGAGCCGTGGAAAAAAGAAGGAAGAAAAGCCCAATGGAAAAATCCCAGAGCCAGAAAAAAGTCAAGAGGAATCTGAGGCTGACTCAGTTGCTGAGTCTGCTACAGCTCCTGTTGTAGCCGCTCCGTCTGAGCCTGAGCCCGCTGCCGAGGCCAAACCAGAGCCAGCCGACCCTGAACCAGTAGCACCTGCTGATCCAAAACCTGTTGTGGATGAGCCTTCGCCTGTGCCCTCACCCAAAGACAAGAAGAAAAAGAAGGTGGCCAAGGTTGAGCCAGCATCCACCCAAACAGCTTCACCCGCCTCTGCATCAGTGAAAACTTCCTCTGCCCCTGCACCAATCCAGGTTTCTGCCCCAGCTCCGGTCCCTACACCGGCCTCATCCAAGTCTGCCTCCTCCAAGTCTACACCTGCCCCAGAAGTAGCTAAAGCTGCTCTTGCTCCAGCGCCCAAGACGGCTCCAGCTTCAGCCAAAGCAGCTCCTACCCAGGCCCCTGCTTCAACTAAAGCCACTCCTGCAATAGTGAAGTCTGCCGCAGCTCCAGCCAAAGCTGCAGCAGCCTCTCCTAAGGCTTCACCAGCTCAGCCCAAATCTGCCCCGGTGCTCGAAACTGTCACTAAAGATGTCCCTGTTATGGCAGTGCCACCAGTTGGAGCTCAGCAGGTTCCAGCTGTTGCAGCAAAACCACAAGAACCTAAGAAGAAGGCCTCCAAGAAGAAAACTGAGCCTGGTAAGCAAGGGCCTAATAGTGGCCTACCCAGTGACTTTTATACCATTACTATGCCAGACATTGATTTAGAAATACTGTCTGTCTACTCTCTGTCTCACACCAGTTTCTTATATTTAGGAAATTGCTGTCTGTCGAGCCAAATGTTTTTTATTATGAAAACAAGTCTTTCCTTTTAAATGCTTAAATTAGTAGTCCAGGAACTACAGTAGCCAAAACATTGTTGATAATAGCCACTTAGATTTAATGTGTGCGTTAGAGGAGCCGTTCCGGTGTACACACTAACTAAGGCCCAGCATGGCTGCAATGATGAACCTCAGTCTGTGTGAAGTACAATATTATGCCAGTAGCAATGGTGGGTAATGTCTGGCACATGTTCCAGAGGGCAGAGAGCAGACCAGCTTGTACAAACACTACTGCCCTGTTTTCGTAGCTGACAAAGGCTCTTAGTGCCCTGACAATGAATAGGAAGGGTGGTGTGGTTCTCCTTTGCCCAAGGCTTGTCTCTGCCTGGTGCCACAGTGCTGCATCATTTCACCATCTTAAACTGACCAGGCTCCCAGACGCTTTGACAATCCCAACCTTAACCCTTTATTGAAGCAGCATGCAAGCTTCTTTGAATATAGGAAGAAGTCATTATGTTTGTTTGCTTTTGTTTTTGCAGCAGTGTCAGTGGACTCTGCTGATGCTCCTCTCTACTTGCCCTACAAGACACTAGTATCCACCATCAGCAGCATGGTTTTCAGTGAAGGAGAGGCTCATAGGCTTATTGAGATCCTGTCTGAGAAAGCAGGCATCATCCAGGACACATGGCACATGGTGAGTGCCAGAATTGTCTAGTGTAAAGACATTGATTATACACTTTTATTCATGTTGACTTGAGAGCATTTGTTGGTGTACATTTTAGGCCACTCAGAAAGGAGACCCAGTGGCTATGCTGAAGAAGCAGTTGGAGGAAAGAGAGAAACAATTGGCTGCAGAACAAGAAGATGCTTCTGCAGCAAAGAACCGTCTCAGGGAGCTCACCAAGGTTTGCTTGTCAAGACTTTAAGGTCTAAATAGTAGAGAGCTGCCCTAAAAGTAGGCTGAAGGATATTTTGGGCTAAAACAATAAAAAAAAAAAAGAAGCTGCGTTGGTAAATTAAACTTTGTAACACCCTTTGCCCTCTAGGTGGCACTAACAGATAGGTAACAAAGAACTCAGGCTTTTAGAAGTGGAAAAAGGCCTGTATTAGTTTACAGGGTTTGTAGTATATGTATCATATCTTGCCCTGTGTAACATTATTATCAATCAGTGTGGCAGTAAATTCAACACAAACATATTTTCCTGTAAATTTGGCTTTCGAATTTTGAGGCCAAAACTGTATTGCAAACATGTTGATAAAGCTATAATCACCAAATGACTCACTGTACTTAACCAGGAACTGTCTGCTGAGAAGTCTAAAGTGGCCAGTGTGGAGACCAGGCTGAGTTCCCAGCTGAGTAAGCGGGAACAAGAAATGATTGCTCTGCAGGCTCGGATGCAGGCCAGTTATCAGGACCATTTAGCCCAAACCCAGAGGCTCAATGCAAAAGTAAGTCTTCCCCCACAATTTACAAGGTGTTACATTTCATCTTAATACGTAAAATGCAAAAATGTGACACATAATGTAATTTCTACTTCAAATTGTAATTGTGGTTACTGATGTAAACAGTTGTCAGGAATAAATACATGATAATAAATTGCTCTTTTAGATTGCGAGCCTACAGGACCAGCTTGAAAAAGGCCCTAATGCCCAGCTGGCTCGTCTCCAGCAAGAGAACTCCATTCTCCGTGATGCCCTCAACCAAGCTACTAGTCAGGCTGAGAGCAAGTGAGTGCTTTATTTAAAAAAACTCTCAAAGCATATCCACATGTGTATGGATATTTATGGAAACTATTCTCTTTTATGCTTCATCATAAAATAGATATTCAAAAATACTTTGCTTACTGTTTTGTGTAATTAGCATGCACATATCCTTAGTAACCAGAGCTTTTATCTCTTTGTATTGACAGGTCATACTAAACAACAATTTAGCCACATCATCTGTCTAAGAAAAATTAACATGTTAATTTGTTTGAGTTATTAATTAACAGACTTTTAGTGTGTTAATAACTGTGCTGTTTGGATCAAGTTATTTTGTAAAACACTCTGGAGACGATAAGATATGGGAATATTTAAAAATACATCTAAATGTCGTCTAGGCCTACATCAAGTTCGTGGTCTTTTTGAAGCAGACTTCTTGATTTGACTCTGTCTTTGATCCTTAGACAAAATGCAGAGTTAGCTAAACTGCGGCAGGAATGTGCCAAGCTAACTAAGGAACTGGGAGAGAAGACTGAAAGTCTGCTTGCTGATGAGCACGTCAGAAAAGGTCTGGAAGCCAAGGCCTCCGCTGCTGAGAAACAGCTCTCCTTGATACAGGTTGGTCAGACATCTTTATCCATTAAAATAACAGGGATACAACTGTTTTATCTGTATTGTGAGCCCCAAGATTGTTACAATTGCTTCATGAAAAATGCAAACCTAAACCTTTCTCACTTTTTAGTGGCCTTCTAATGTTAAAGGGAGTTTAATTGCCCTGTAATCACAGAGCCCAGGACCTGGAATGTAGCTGTTCAATAACGGGTCTGAGGGAAAATGTGTCCCAGCTGGACCAGCTGGAATGTGTGCATGTTCGAGCATCTCCCACTCCAGGCCAAAGGAAAAAAAGAGAAAATGCCCATCTTTGCCACAAATTTAGTGCACTTAGTACAATTCACACAACCAACCTACAAACAAGCTTTTGTAATACAGCTAATACTGTGAAATGTGTCAATATTCTCATGTAGCTTAATCAAGCAGCGTCTAATAAGTCTGTGCTGCCCCCTGGTGTTTGACACTGCTTTCTGGATCTGGATTGATTTGCCAGGCTACTCAGGCAGAGAGTGAGCAGGCATTGCAGAAGAAACTGGAAGAGGTGTGTGAGGAGCTCAGAACTACACAGAGTAGAAACACCAGTCTGCAGGCCACACTGGAGAAGGCTCAGCAAGACAACAGTGCAGTCTCAGGTCAGAAAATTAGCCAAAATTATTAACACAAATAACTTAAAAATTGATATCACTTATAATATCAATGAAATAGTTTTGACAGTGGTCTTTATATTTGCAGAATTACAAGTACGCATTGGCGAATTGGAGGCTGATATCAGAGATCGGGCTGGTCAGGTGGATGCTCTTACTGTCCAGTTAACAGAAGCACAGTCGGATAAGGAGCAGCTTGTGCAGCAGGTGGCCACCATCAACTCACTGCTGGAGGCCAGTCAAGACAAAAAGGAAGAGGAAAACAATCAGGTGATAGTGGGACTCTAGTATAACAGCCACAGATGGAAAGAGTTGCCAAAAACTTGACCAAATGAAACATACTATTACTTTAAGATAACTTTAACTTCTACATGAGTGCTTTTATCACTAGATTTTTAGAAAAAGAAAAAAGTCAAGTTCAGAGTTACTTTTGATTCATACTATACATTAAACCAAGTCAATTGTATAGTAGTATAAAAAGTACATGTATCTATAAGTAATCATGAAACCTCCTAACTCTGCAGGTAAACGGTGAGGATCTGGGGCAGCTGAAGCAGAGGTAAGAATTATCTCCTAATTAAATAAACCTCATTTTAGTTACAGGTTCATTCAACAATTTTTTTATTCTACAGTCTCCAAGAGAGGGACAGCCAGTTAAATGTGCTCCAAGAAGAGCTGCAGCAGTTACGATCAAAGCAGGAAACCGCTGTGAGTTTTGAAAGCTTGTGCTAAAAATATCATCACTGCCTGATAATAATTAGAAAAACTTATCTATTTGTGGAAGGTGAGCTTTCTAATGACAATCTGCTCTTTCACCAGGAGAACACTATTGCTGAGCTAGAGAAAAATAAAAGGTACTGTCCAGTTTACAAACCATCTTTTCGCCTCAACCATTACACATATGTTTGTTTGTTTTGATTGAGTTATTTTTGTGTCATTTAGTGAGGATGCCAGCCTCATTGTGTCACTACAGGAAGAACATACAAACCTCAAAGAACAACTTCAGAATACTCAAGTAAGTGCATTTGCATAACTGTGTACCATTAAAGCTGCCCTGGAAAAACGAATCGTCAACTTTGCATTTCCTCATGTTTCAGCAGCCAGATACTTCGGCAGAGCTGGAAACGCTACAGAACAGGTAAATGAATTAACTGTGTGCAAAGATTACTCGCAACTGTCTTTATGAAACTGAAGCAACGTAAGGTGCATTTTGGTTTTATTTTTATAGTCTGACTGAGAAGGATGCCCTCATCACAACACTACAAGAGCAGCTCAACGGAGTCGAGGGACAGACCACCACTGATGAAGTAAAGATCACTCTTTAGTGGACTTTGATTACTGCAGTTCCCCATAATTCTTACACTCTGTTGTATTTTTAACAGAACACAGTGTCTCAACTAAAAGCATTTCAAACCAAAGCCAAAGAAACCCTCCAGACCCTCTTCCCACAGATACCTCTTGAGGCAGAGCAGGTAAGCATTAGCATTATATGAAGTTTGCAATCTTTTGTGTAATATTATTTCACAGTAATTATTTAAACCTTTTTAGCCCAACTGGCTCGAAGTGTTTACACAAAAAGCACAGGAAGCCATTAGTCAGCAGAGCCAGGATTCCCAATCAAGTGTAAACGTGCCCGTAAGTTGTCATTTTATGTCACATCATGGACTTTAATTCATGATAGAGTATGTTGTCAATGTATTCTCTCACTTTTGTTTTGTAGGAGTTATTGGAAAAACTGAAGGAGGCTGAAGAGAGCCATACCTCACTACAAACTGAATGTGAACAGTATAGGACAGTCTTGGCTGAAACAGTATGGCATTTTATTATCAGCTTTTTAATTATGCAACTATGTCTGTCAGATATGCTAATGTATTGTGTTTTTTTCTGTCTTAGGAAGGAATGCTGAAACATCTGCAGAAAAGTGTAGAAGAAGAGGAGTTGGTGTGGAAGTCTAAGATGGCTGCCTCAGAAGAAAAGCTCAGGATGGTAAGTAAAACACTGTTCAGTATCTTTTTGGATTCGGGATGATTGTTACAGTATTCTCCTCGGCCCGACTCTGGCCATCTTTGTCATCATCTTGTGTTTACTTCTTTTATAATTTCCTGTTCAGCTAATTGGGTATTTTGACATTTACTTGCTTTTTAAGTCTATTCTTTGTCAAACTGAAACAATACTTTATTTTTTGGGTCACTACAACACACTGACTGACAATGCAGTTTTTTTTTAATCGACAGTAATATCTTCCCTTTTTTGCAGGCATTAGAGAAAACACAGATGCTGGAAGCAGAAAACCAAAGTATTGAACAGGTGAGAATACCTCTGTGAAGTTAGAGTGCTTCTGTTTTAAGACTGAGGAGGTAACTGTTTAAAACCTTTTTGCAGATGAAGGAGCAGATAGCACTGCTAGAGGCGCAGCTGGAGAGGCAGGCCGACAGCCAGGAGATGACTGAGGAGCTGGAGCAGGTATGGAGCGGACAACAGCACATGCCCAGCTTGTGTTAACTTACAAGAACGTGCAATAGAAATTGATAGCAAGTTTATTCCAACCACCAACTAAACCACACCCTATAAACTCAAAGGAGCAATTAAACCAGTGCCAAACCAAAAAAAAAAGTCTGGTAATCTGTGAAATGAGTGAAAATGCTTTGAGGAAACATTTACACTGCAGATTTAGAAACCATTAGTGTGTACAGTTAACAGTTTAGCCTATAGCCTTTTCATTAAGTGTAAAATTGTACTGAGCTAGTTTCTTTTTTGTGCTTTTCTTTTTTGTAATGCTGTTTTTTAAATTCATTGTCTAGTATAAAATACTGAAAAACCCTTCTGTTATCACCAGGGTTCAGACAATCTAAATTAAATGTTCACATGTACCATGCTTTTATTAAGATGCCTAACCTTCAGTGTTGTTTGTACTAACAAGAAAGCATAGAAAACTATCAGTATGAATGGTTTATATGTTGTATGTTTCCTTCAGGTGAAACTGCAGCTGTCAGAGTGTCAGAGCCAGCTGGATGTTGCCCAGAAGGAAGCCCAGGCTCACAAGGAGGAGCTCGCACAGGTGAGTTCTGACTTCACCTGCTTTTCCATTCTCAAGATTTTGCTTTTCCATTAGTTAGCTTCTTGTTAGTGACGTGCCCTGGACTTTTTTATGAGATGACTTGTGCAGGAACTTGTGGAAACCCCTTCTTCACCGACATAACCAGCCGGGTGAGGTGTCATGACTCAAGAATCAAAGTTATGTAACCAGTGGCGGCTTCCTGTTACAGGTCCGAGAGCAGCTGGGCGAGGCCATGATGCGGGCCCAACAAGAACAAAATGGCCTATCTGAGGTTCAGCACAGTCAGGTCAGGGTGCAGAGGTCATGGGGCACCCTTCATTTGCTGTTAAAGAGTACTGGACAGTGACTACATGAAAACATAAAGTTATGGAGACTACATATATTGATTTATTTTTTAATGCAGAAAGTTACAGTTGCTTTAATTACACAAAGAGTATAATGACATATGATTGTGTAGAAAACAACTGTACCTTGTCTGTCATGTTGCAGTTTGACAAACAGACTTTAAAAGAAAGATACTCTGCTACAGTCCAGTCTGTCCAGTACTTCTTATACACTGCAGTTGTTTTGTGCTTACCACTGTTTGTATTCACTGAGTGCAGTAGCTCTAACCACTGCTCTATAGTTCACATTTTCTGGCATGGTCACTTCTCTTGTTTACCTTTCCTTTAACATGTTCTTAGAGAAAACTAACCTGGCACACAGGTTTGGTAACTTTAGCCTGTGACGTTCTGCTGCTTTGGGACAAGAATGTTTGCATAGAAACGTGTTAAACACTGGTGTGTGTGTGTGTGTGTGTTTGTGCACTAATCATCTTTGTGAATGTCTGTCACCAGGTACAGCATGAGTTGAGCCAAACAAGTGATAAACTACAAGAGGAGTCAGCTCAAAGACAACAGCTCACTGAAGAGTT
The DNA here is from genome assembly GCA_036850595.1 of Rhyacichthys aspro. Lineage (NCBI taxonomy): Eukaryota > Metazoa > Chordata > Actinopteri > Gobiiformes > Rhyacichthyidae > Rhyacichthys > Rhyacichthys aspro. The sequence goes on along the minus strand of CM072162.1, from coordinate 16,069,598 downwards.
CGAACAGGTAGCAATTTCGAAGTCTGTCTTCAGTCTCAGCAGCACAGTTCAAAAATCCTCACCAGGTGCATGTACATGTGGATTTGCCTTGTAGGCACGGAAGACTATAGCAGACCTTCAGGCTGAGCTTGATCTTCTGAAGGATTCAACAGAGGCAGCTCAAGCAGGCGAAGATGATGTTACTCAACTGAAGGTGCGGCAACAAGTCCATTTATACAATGTGGCCGTTGTTAATTGGGTGGATCACCTTGAATGCTTGCTTTTAACAGATGTTTGTTTGTGTTGGTTGTAATGTAATTTTGTATGATTTACATCTACTAAAGAAAGTGTACTGCTGTAAACTCTTTTCAATATGTTTGGAGTATTGTTGATGTGAGGGGTTCTGATGAGTTACTACGTTGTATTGTATCGTTAAAAATAAAAAGTAATATAATCATTGCATGTGTGGGAACAGGAGCGCCTGGAGAAGGAGAAGAAGTTGTCCAAAGATCTGGGACAGGCAGCCACCAAACTCCAACAGCTTCTCAAAGCCACTCAGGATCAGCTGAGCAAAGAGAGAGACACTGTGAGAACTCTACAGGAGCATCTGGACGGCAAGGTAAGACGACACACGTACGCTCTAAGGCTGTGGTATGTCTCTCAAGACGCTAACCTCCTACTTTTTTTTTGAAGGGAGAGTATATGGAGCTAAAAGAAGGAACATCCGTCTGAGGAGGCTCACCAGAGACACTACACAAACTTGCCAAATATGCCTTATGATTACTAGTTTATGCATTCCAAAGCTATTTTTATGTAGTCAAATGCATTTATTGCAACTGTAGGAATCAAATATTTGTTATCATGAACATTTCAAAATAAGAGTCCTGTTACCTGTACCGAGAATTGCATTCCATTTCTGGCTATGTCAGAAGTTATCTATTCCCCTACCTTTTATTCTAAACATTTCCCCCATAGTTCAGTGTTAAAAGGGAAACTGACTGTGCGTCAAACGTGCATCAAACAGTGCAATTAATTTGTATGTCTTTTCTGTGTTAATTAATGGGAACATTTTATGGTTCAACGGTGTAGCGTCTTTGTGGCTTGCATTCCTTGTAGCTGGCCATTCGACACACGTTGGAATTTATATGAATAAATAAACTACAGTGTAGCTCTGTCATTTTTGTCTTGTATGTTTTAGTTGACACTTCTATAAAAGTAATTTTCATCTACAACTGTTAGTATATTGTATTTCAAGCTAGGCATGTGTTTTTTTTTACTATTCACTCTGTCACTTCAGGGGTTATCTGGAAAGACGGATCAATACAGATAGGGGTATGTGTCACTAAATTGCAACATTCTATGTAAATCATCAAATGGAGAAACACCGATTGACTCCAATGTATTTGAAAGCATTTAAAAATTTGTCTAAAATGTGATAAATTAAAACCTGAGTATGTGCTTAGACAAACACAAAATTGTATGCTCAATGGAATATGAGTAAGAAAGGGAGATAGCACTGAATATTTATGAAAAGTCCATTGGCCTTGCTTGTAAACTAAAAAGCTTATTGTAGCCTACTGGGACAAGTAGTAATCTGCCTTGTGTCTGTAGCTGAGTTGCAAGATTAACAAGAAACCCATTTTAATGTTTCTCCAATGGGTTTTAGTTACAATAGCAGGGCTGGGCTGCTGGTCGCAACTTGCAGAATTGTGGAAAACTGGTTTTAACACATTTAAAACTGAAAAGCAAGTAACCTTGTTTGCAGGAGTTTTAATAGACATAACCACACAACATACTGAAGTGTTTTCAATGACTTTAATAGACAATAGTGCACTATTCAGCACACCAAAGTTGTACTATCGTCTCCATAAACATGTAACAGTCCAGAAAACAGATGTCCAGAAGCACTCTTTTGACGTCATGACTTCTTTTTAGTTATATTAAAGCATTACATTGTATTAAGACTAAAGGTCCTGAGTGAGACAGATGGTGTGTTTGAATGTATGCTCATAAATCCTGTAAATAATTATGAAATAAATCAATGTAAAAGTGGCCATTTCAAAGACAAAAATGTACATCTCAAGAGAAACACTTTGTATAATCAGACAAGTTAGCTCCACAATGGTTTGTAAATGGGAATGGCATTCAGAGCCCATCCCTCTCCTTTAAAATTTGCTGACCCAAACACAGAACCCATCTTTAATCCCTTTAAACTAGTCTTGTGGAACCAGCTGTCCCATTGCTCTTATTACTTCAACTTCTGCTTCTCCAGAGAGATGACATTTTTTCCCAGCTGCTCTGCAAATGTGTGGGGAGCATATTCTTCCGGTTCATGTAGTTCCATTTCATGTTTGGCATCTGTATAAGAAGGTAGAGATTAAACAATTTGGTTTCAGCACATTTACAGCATCTGTACGGTATATGCAGAGGCAGAGACTAAAGAATTTAAAAATATATAGACTTTACAGCACTATAATCTTGTATTGGTGGAGAGACAAGTACTCACCCAGGACTTTCTTAAGGTAGAGTTTGGAGCTTGCATATTTCATTCTCAGTTTGATATTTGCTTTGTCATGAACCCTAGCAAGAGTTAAAAAGAAAACATTAAAACTATCACGATGCATTTTCCTACATAAGGTTTCAAGAACTTCTAGAGCTACTTCTGAATGGACCTACCACATCACAAAGACCAGGTCTTCTTTTTTTGACTCAGCGGTTTCATAATGGCAGTCATACAAAATGTATTTGCACTCCTTCTCTGGCATCAAACTGCAGAAGAACAGATAGATGTCGTTTTGATCCTCCAGATCCTTCTCCTGGTAGACTTTGTCCACGGTGATAAATTTCTCCTCAACTTTAAAAGTGACCAATCTTATACGCTCCCGGGCATCTGCATCATTTCTCATTACTTTCATCTTCTGGTGGACTTCCTTCACCGAGTCATGGATGTTTACTCCAGAAGACTGTTGAAATGACAAACATGAGGAAATAAAGAGCATTTGAGCATTTTACCAGAAGGTACATAGATAAATGTGTGTGCACATCCTGGAGTTACTAAAACATGAGAATGTTAAGAAAAGTGAAATTAAACAGGAAGCTTAAAACTAGCCACTAAAAGAAGTTATGTGCAACTCACTTCACTACCTAAGCCAAGGAAATAAGTGCTTTCTGAATTTCAAGGCCTTGGCCGTGTCACATTCCTGTCATTGTGGAACAAGTTAGCACAAGAAAGACCGCCCCAAGGGATTCTCTCAGCTCAAGTTTGAAACATGAACAAAGCGCCCTCCATTTTGAAGACACACCACACCTTCCAACAAGTTTGAGTGAATAACACTTTCCCGTCACAAGAAACTGAAAAAGGTGAGTTACAAAACATTCAATTCAAAACGGTGCACAGGCTACACCAAGCAAACACGATTTCACTTGGCGCCGCAGTTTTACGCACACTGTGAAAATGAGGATGTGGCAAATTAAACCGGCCACGCTCAAATGTCACAAAGTCACACAGTTTAGGTAAATGTGTCCTCGCTGAGAGAGATAGAAACTTACCATCTTGTATGTGATGCGTGAGGGAAACCGGGAGCAGGAAAATGGAAGCTGCAGTCAAACAGAACAGAAGTAGTCAGACGGACGGAGAGCAGGTTGACTCAGAGGCGAGGGAGGAGACTGGGTGGATGCGCACACCTCCAAAACACGGCCCCCCTCTCCTCCTCTTCTGCCCCAGGTGAGACAGCTTCAACTGCAACCTCAGCATTTGCATTTAATCACTCGACTTTATTTGAATTTGAATGCTGAAATCCCAATCCCGTGCGTTTCACTTTTGATGTGTTTTTTCCCCATATATTTTCCACTTGGCTCAATCTGACACTAATTAAGATCTCTTTGAAGAAGTATAAGGTGAGCTGAAGCCGCTCATGGGTGGGAACAGCCAATTGCATCCTTATATGGAAACTAAACCTGTCCTCATTGTAACTCGTCGGCAGTTCCTTATATGGTAAACAGGTGTGGGGAGTGCAAAGATGCGACAAGTCATTTTTTTTGCCTTTTTAACACTTTGTAAGGTGAAAATTAAAACAACGTGCTCAGAGTTGGCGCCTGTGAAGGAATTTCTGGAGGAACTGTTTTAATTTTGTTCATGAGTGAGAGGAATCTTTCATAACACAGTGCCAAAGAGGGTCACCAGTCTGCCTCCATAGCAAGCAGAAGTGGGCTATTTATGGCAACGGTTTGGCACTACTGGCCTTGGTCCGGTCCAGAGAAAACAAATCATTTCAAACATGTCTGGCCAAAATTTCACTGTAAATTCATGCTTTTGTAAAAACTAAAGTGAGCAATGTTACAGTTGTGTATTAGTTTGCTGCATCACCTCTGGCCATTAAGACAAGGTGCTTTCATTTGGTGCATGTATTGCTCTAATGTTGGAATAAAACATGTTTCTTTTTCAGAAGAATAGCTGCTAAAGTATTACTCAGTTGCTTCCACAAACCCCAGTCTTCATTCTTTAACTCTTGTCAGTGGTCACTTACGACGGCCGTAAAGAAGACAGTGCACTGAGCTATTCACAGAGTACACAAGAAAATAAACAGTGTTTCTATGAAGTGGAGATTCTCCTGAGGCACTTTTTAGAAGATTTACATTTAAGTCTGAAGCACTGCAAATGTCATCCTGATGAAAAATGTGACGAGACACACACATCTGCTGTGGACATTATAATAAACAATAAAGCAAACTGTACTCAGGTGATACTGGTGTCATGTGCAACACTGTTCCTCTGAGTCATGGTCAGATCATGAACGAGGCGTGTTACAGACTGCTGGAACAAAGCTGCTTTAAGATGCAGTACATTGTTGTTTTTAGGACTGTATACAATATACTAAAGAAATCTTGTTAATTTGTGGCTTCAATTTAACACCATTAAATCACTGAAGCAGGCTTTGGGGACATTATGAACCAGGCAGGTTACTTCTTCACACTTAACTTAAATGGAGCGTGATGGGAGCGAGTGCATTGAAAAGACAAGCTCCTTTCAGAAAAAAGGCTGCCATGAAGTCGAAGAGTTCCTGAACCGACTACAGCTTTGTCTGGCTCAGACCTCAGACCAAGTACACATCATTTTTATGTTAGTTGTAGCCTATTTGCTTAATAAAACTATTCTGATTCTTGTAAATACAATGTTCCAAATGTTCTCTATTTTTAAATCATTCTGTATTGGCCCACTGCAGTGTCACACAGTGGGCCAGGTCTGTAGTGCACTTTGGTATAGTTTGGTGCATTTTTGGCTAAAGGGTTCTGATTTTTGGGCCAAAAACAGAAGCAGAGCACCCTGTTGTCATCCATCCACGCAGTGTCTGGGTCAAATGAACTGTCTGCACCCATCCATGCAGTATTAATGATAGTAGTAGGATCAGTTGTAGATTTGACTCATTGGCCTGATCAATCAAAAGTAACTTGATATCTGAGTAGTATTTTTACTGCGTATTTTGCTATTTTTACTCTTTTTTACTCATTCATTTATTTACTGTCTCGGTTCATGTTTATTTAATGAAGAGTTCTTTAACCTTGTTTTATATTATACATTTTTCTTGGTGGTATTTCAGATGAAGACGCTAACTATGCAAGACAAATGTAAAATCATGAACTGCCCTCATTGTGACGTAAAATGAAGCTCCTCTGTTTCCTCCTTTGTGTGGATTAGTGGTTTCAGGCAGTCCTAGACCCGCCCCACATCCGGACTAACTTGTATTTTCCAACACAAGTGTCTAAATGTCAACACAGCTTGACTAAACATGACTAAAACATTAGGCTTAATAAAACAACATTGAAAAATCATGAAAAAGAAACTTAGTGTTGACTCTGGGCTTGTTTCTGGGTGCATCATCTCTCTGTTAAGGACGGCCTACCAGCACAAATGGCAGCCAGAAGTAACCTTTTATAGAAGTAGAAGGGAAACACAGCCAGGGGCCACAGAGCAGGAAATGGAGTCTGAACTGCTGCTGTGCTGTGTGAGCTGAAAACTGCAGGCTTATTGCATACTTGGCCACAACCCATCAAGTTTTGACAGAGCAAAGAGCCTGACTCCTGGTGTTCAAAAGCAGGTACTGACTGTTGTATTATTTTCCCAAGCATCAGCCTACAGCAAATTTTGTTGCTCAAATCTAATCCACTGTAGCTCAATGGAAATCTGCAGACACTACTTCTTCTATACTTCTTTAAAGTCTATTTAAATGTGTGGTGGTCCATGGAAGATATTTAGTTATGAATATATGTTGATGCGAATTGCCGCAAATGTTGGTTTAGGCAGACAGATTGAGGTGCTTGTACTGAGGAAGTTGTAGGAGGTGAATAAAAAGTTATATGTACCTAAAAATCTCACAGACCTATGATGCATCACTCAGAAAAAAGTTCTGCAATAATGAAAAATAGACATCTATATCAACACCAATCACAGTGTTCCAAGAAAAATAAAAACGATGAAAGGATTTTTTAAAATTAGTTTTCACTGAAAAAACATGGTTGTTCCCCTTTTTTGTGTCAGCCAGTTCTATATTGCCTTTATGACTCGCACCATCATCAAAATAAGCCTCATTCAATGTAATATTTTTGTAAATGCAGAAGATTTGGGCTTTTTAGTTGTTTGTGTTGTAGGGCTTGCGATCGGACTTGGTCTCGAGACCTGCCTTAAGACTATTTGTCTATTGGTCTTAAGGTCTCGATACCTAAAAGTCTTGACCACAAATGGTTTATTTGTCTGTTCTAGGATAGAATGAAAACGTCAATCATTTTATATTAAATTAAAAATCTCCTCTAGTTCTGCCTCCTTCACCAAACACTGACCTCCATGAGTCTGGACTTGGTCTAAGACTGGACTAACTCTGTCTCCTTCACCAAACACTGACCTCCATGAGTCTGGACCTGGTCTAAGACTGGATTAACTCTGTCTCCTTCACCAAACACTGACCTCCATGAGTCTGGGCTTGGTCTAAGACTGGACTAACTCTGCCTCCTTCACCAAACACTAACCTCAATGAGTCTGGGCTTGGTCTAAGACTGGACTAACTCTGCCTCCTTCACCAAACACTAACCTCCATGAGTCTGGACTTGGTCTAAGACTGGACTAACTCTGCCTCCTTCACCAAACACTAACCTCCATGAGTCTGGACTTGGTCTAAGACTGGACTAACTCTGCTTCCTTCACCAAACACTAACCTCAATGAGTCTGGACCTGGTCTAAGACTGGACTAACTCTGCCTCCTTCACCAAACAATAACCTCCATGAGTCTGGACTTGGTCTAAGACTGGACTAACTCTGCCTCCTTCACCAAACACTAACCTCAATGAGTCTGGACCTGGTCTAAGACTGGACTAACTCTGCCTTCTTCACCAAACACTGACCTCCATGAGTCTGGACTTGGTCTAAGACTGGACTAACTCTGCCTCCTTCACCAAACACTAACCTCAATGAGTCTGGGCTTGGTCTAAGACTGGACTAACTCTGCCTCCTTCACCAAACACTAACCTCCATGAGTCTGGACTTGGTCTAAGACTGGACTAACTCTGCCTCCTTCACCAAACACTAACCTCCATGAGTCTGGACTTGGTCTAAGACTGGACTAACTCTGCTTCCTTCACCAAACACTAACCTCAATGAGTCTGGACCTGGTCTAAGACTGGACTAACTCTGCCTCCTTCACCAAACAATAACCTCCATGAGTCTGGACTTGGTCTAAGACTGGACTAACTCTGCCTCCTTCACCAAACACTAACCTCAATGAGTCTGGACCTGGTCTAAGACTGGACTAACTCTGCCTTCTTCACCAAACACTGACCTCCATGAGTCTGGACTTGGTCTAAGACTGGACTAACTCTGCCTCCTTCACCAAACATTAACCTCCATGAGTCTGGACTTCAATCAATGATGGAAAGGAGTCGCACAAATTACTGGATGACAGAAAACAAACACATCTGAATGTTGTTCACTTTTTTATGCTCTGAAAATTTTTGACAAACTTCCCTATAACAATTATTTAGCATTTTGCATTTAGTTTCCTCTCTTCACACACTTTTATAACTGTGCGTAGACTACAATAAAACACTTGGAACATTTTTACAGAAAACTAGTCAAACAAATGTTGATATAAGAAGAAAGAATTAATTTACCTTTTCATAAACGTCATTATACTTCAATGTTTCATGAACAAAAGATGATACTAAACTGTAATTTTAAGATGCACTGTGTCAAACTCAGTGTGTAAGCCAAGTACGTTTATGAACTACATTGATTTTATTAATATATTTGTGAATATCTATTATTATCTAAGCAACTTCCTCTAGATTTGCCCATAGACAACGACATGTTTACAGAGTCTAAAAACACTGGTGCAGAAATGCAATGTACAGCCTTGCCATAAATGCTGCCTTTTATGTCAAAACAGAGAAAGACCATAGATTTATGACTGAAGGAAAAGCTGGATCCTTGTTTATGAACAGAGCAGTCGTCTCTACAGCAAAGACAGGTTCAGCCACTGTGGATCAACAAAAGCACAGGTCACTTTGAGATCCACAAACCACATTTACATAAGACCAATGACAGGCTCTTACCTGCTTAAAATCTACTTCAATCTCACCAGATCCATCCTTGTCCAGGGTTTTGAACGTGTCTAAGGTAAATAAAGAACAATTAGATTTGGCAAAAAAAACAAAACATGCATGTGGCTGTGGGTAGATAAAGTAGAAACTTACTGAAGAGTAACTCCAAGCGGAAGAGGCAGCCCACAAAGTTATCAAAGTCGATGGTGAGGCTTGGTTCACTGTAGCGGGCAACAATTATCTGGTGCAAAGGATTGTTGAGACAGAAACCTGCCAAAAATACAAAAGGAAAAGATAATGAAAAAAGTTTAAAGTGAACTGTAGCATATATTTAATTGGTGAACTTCTGACCTGCAGCCTCCACAGCCGACCTCATCTCAGTGCTGCTCATACATCCACTTTTGTCTGTGTCCCTCTCTTGGTACAGTTTCTTATGAAAGCCACAGAGAAACATCCAGCCATCTCCATTTTTATAAGATACATTCTGTATGGAAAACTAAAAAAAATCAACAAAACATTTACCAGGAACTTCTGGATTTTCGTCCACACGATTTTGAACTCCACTAATCCCAGCTTGCCACTTCCATCTTTCTTTAAAGAGCGCGTCAAGGAAAATGACCAACCCGCTCATAGTTTTTGCTTTACATACAGTTTACATACAGTTATAAACAGCAGGGCACATGCAAAAGATACATCCATCAGGTTGACCATGTTACGGCAGGTTGTCAGGCAGAATCCACTGGTTTTGATGTCACTTTCTGCAAATGGAACAAAGATATCAGCTGCGATAAAAATGGCACAAATGGGACAAGATTAAACTATATCTCTTTAAGTGTCATATACTTTTGGTCACCACTCGATTGAGGATTCTTTGCAGCTCGAACACAGAGATCTCCACATCCTAAAAACAAGAGGAGATGGGTACAATAATGAAGGATGACGAGATAAAGGAAACATTTTGTATGATTGTTCAGTGTTTTGGAAAAGGGGTCTGTGACTTAGGAATGGGTTTACTTAATCACTGCAGTAAATAATATTCAGTTTGAAGAAGCAGAGCAGGAGCAATGACACGGGCTTTGTGTTGTGTATGGCTTCTAAAACAACAACTAACAAGCCTTCTAAAACTTCAATCAGTTTGTGCAAGTGTGTGTTACATAGAAGGTATTTACACTTTATTTCACCATGTGACTGCTTTTTATTCTTTTCCTCATTTTTTTGCCACCTGAACCAAAATAAGGACCATTTCTCAGCAACAAATGGGAAGAAATATTATCTTCACTTCTCCTGTCTGCTTCTCCAAACTGGAAGTGTGTTGACAGTTATCTAAAAGTGTCTCACAGAACCACTTTTACAAAATACTTTTACTTGTTTAGTGTGCATACATGTCCAGCAAGCTGTTGAAACAGACTCTTGAATCGGTCACAGATATCATCTTCATCCACGTGAATCTAGGGATCAAAATGTTTAAATCAGTCAAATACATATCTAATGTTGTTTGAATTTAATGATAAAGTGAGAGTCATAGGTGTTACCGGCTCAACTTTGCAGTCCACAGGATCGTCAATCTCCCTGAAAGCAGCAATATTATGGAGAGTGTCTTAATTGAGCTATGTTTGGATTTGGATGCATTTTCTGTGATTACAAAGTAAACGTACTGGAAGTCAGCCGGTTTCTCAGAGAAAACACGAACATAAAAGTCTGCATTCTTGTTGGGTTCAAAGGTGGAGGGCACAATGAGGTATTCGCCCGGGGGGAGGCTGATGCGGTTGGACACCTCACGCAGGTTGATGAAGGTCTCAGAGCGAGCGGCTGAACAGTTGTACAAGAAGAATTTTTTCTTCAGATGCACTTGTCTTTGGCCAGAGAACTGAAACATCCCACAGTTTAGGATTAGAGGCTGTTGTCTGGGACGGCTATGAGTAAAAACAGCTTTGAGTCAGAGTGATGAGTTTCTCTTACCTCTTTGGGAAGCTACAAAAAACAAGAAATGACAAATCAAGGTGAATATAAACCAAAAATTTATCATTGAGTATTTCCATCACAAAAGAAGCGTCCTACTTCATAGATGGCGAAACCGATAGTCTCCAAGTCTTCACCCATTTTCCTCATGCGCCGCTTGTTCTTCTGCATCAGGCCCACGATAAAAGTGCAAACGTCCTCCCCATCGTCAGGGTCATCATCCACATCCTCCAGCTTGATGACAAACTGAGGGTTCATCCAGAATGTGTCTTTAAGATGGAGAAATGCAGAGGTTAATCACAAACATCTGGGCACAAATGTCAAACATAAAGCTTAGGGGACAGAGTATTTCCTTTGAATTATCTGGTCCACCATTACATTTGGATAATTCATGTAATTAAAGATTTAAGATGTGCTAAGCCTTTAAAAAACATTTGATGGCACTGCTTGTTTTAACTCCAATTAGCAACTAATCATCAAAATGTTTCTTATTTATTAGTGTGGCCCCTAATATTTAAATAGGAGGCACTTCTTTACTGCATATAAACAAGGAATATGAGAGTAGAGATGTGACAGCCTAATTATAATGAACCATAAAAAACTTTTGATTTGAAGTGGCTTGTTTTAATGAGGCCAGCTTTTTGAGCCTCTTGACACTTTAAAAGAGTGTTGCTTACAATTTGCGTGAATTTATAATCTTCATTACCAGCAAAGCCTGTCCAAATAGAGATGTACAGGGAAAGGGACGGATGAAAACTATCACTGAGTTAAGATACTCGGATGCAGGACTATGGAGGTCTGAAAGTCTGACGAAGAAGTTCTAACAAAGTTGACTGCTCCTACAAGTATCTGGACAACCCTAATATGAACCAAAATAGTTTTCAAATCTGGATCTAGAAGTGCTGAGTATACTTGGATAGTTTCTGCAGCCTCCAGCAGACACGCCCCTTCTCCAGGTGTCCTCAAACTCTGCCTCTGCCCACTTCTTGTATTCGTCACCTGTGAGAGCATCAGGGGTGAGGTTACAGATCTCAAGGCGAGAATACTCACGGAGGAAATCAGAAAATGACATCCTGCCATAAAGAAAAGAAAAAAAAAAACAAAGCAGTTTAGCACCAGAAACAGTGGTTCTTTTGTAAATGTTTATGCTTTATGTTTGAATGTTACCAGAATTCGCCATCTTCACTCCGATTGGTCAGTCTCTGTCGGTCGCGGTCACTCACATATCTCCATTCAGAGGAGCTACAAGGCAAGACAGTGTCATTCATTCAAGTCCAATAAATACACTGAACAGACCTCATTAAAATGTGGCCTGTCACATGCTTCTCAACCCTCCACTTGAGGACAATAACAAGTTTTTATACTTCAGTCTATACAGGCACTGGGTGTGTTTGTTCCACATGTTAGATGCATGACGATACACATACCCAAACAAAGGATGTGCCAGTTTAGCTTGGCTCATGTTATAACATGTTATATAACACTTGGGTTTGTATAGGTGTCTCAGGCTTAGTGTTCTCATGAAAACGCTGTCTTATATTTTATTCTGAAATAAATGCATCAGAAGAAGAAAGGCAACAGTTAAGTGTTGCTATAAGGCATCAGATTTTCTCCTTTGAATTTAAACTAATACAAGTGACTTAGCAGAAAATATGCTTTAGTTCAGAATGTGGTTTAGGCAGATTAGGCACTGCAGTAGCCCCCTCTACTGGTACCAAGTATTTATAGCAGACCACTCAAAACAACACTTTCTGATTTGTATGGCTGAAATTTCTCCAGTATGACACCTTACGCATGCTGTCAAACTTATTTAAAAACACTCTTAAGATGTTTATTACTTTATTTAGAAGTAAAAATCTTACACACAGTACATTTTCATCTCTAAAGGGGTCCACTCAACTCACTTGTCGCTCCAGGCTCCGTTCCACTCCACTTGGCCCCATGGGTTTCTGATCCGAATCAGCTGCACCGTGTCCCCTCTGTGCTCCACCTACAAGTGTCAATCATTTAGATGTAACCTTCTCTGCCTTTCCTCACACAGTACAGTACACAGTAGCTCACCTCATCTGCTCCAGTCACAGAGTACGCATGGCCCTTCACCAGTTTGCGATAAGTGACGGCTTCTGAATCAGCCGAATTGGTGATCTATGGGAAAAAACAGAATCAGATACTCAAAGACAATACAGTATGAAGGTTGAAAAATACAAATAAAAAACCTACATCAATTGAACAGCCCAGAAGAGATCCTCTGTCCAGGGCTTTTCTAATGATTTTAAAGAGGTGTGGATGTGGCCTGTTCAGGTCATGATTCTCAGCTATGCCTCCAGTGAAGTCCTCAAAACCTTCAGTGGTGCTACCTCCAGAAAGTGCCTCATAGCATCCATTCAGCCTAAAACAAACACACACATAAAGGGTAAATATGAAAAACGGCTCAGACAAAGTCAAATTGTAGTGTTGTGTCTGTCTATACTTGGCATAAGCCTTCTCCAAAAGTGCACTCCAAAACTCAGAGCCCTCAGCTGAGTGAACAAAGAGTAGCTCTCCATTTTTGGTCGGCAAACGGTCGTCCACCACCACATCCACCCAGTCACCAAACTGCCAGAACTGAAAACACACAAATAAACTGCACTAATAACTCTGGATTGATTAACTCAATGTCTGCAGGTTTTTGTGTCTGCCTTCTGTCTATGGCACACATGTCAAACTCAAGGCCCGGGGGCCAAAAGCAGCCCTTTGCAATGTTTTATGTGGCCCTTCAATGCATTTAGCAGTTTACATTTTTGGCCCTAGGTTTGAACAGGTTGTAGTTGGATTTGAACAGGTTTTAGATGGTTTAGATTTTTGCTACCTTGATAAACTTACTACCTTCTATGAAACTGTTGAAATCCAACTAAAACCTGTTCAAATCAGACTAAAACCTGTTCAAATCCACCTAAAAACTGTTAAATCCAACTAAAATCTCTTCAAATCATCTAAAAATTGTTCTAATCCACATAAATCATGTTCAAATCCAACTAAAACCTGTTCAAACCTAAGTAAAACCTGTTCACAAATGAAGATGAAATCTCACATTCAAAATTTTATCTCCTTTGGCCCCTGAAAGGATTCTTATTAACTATTGCGGCCCCTCACCACTTTGAGTTTGACACTACTGGTCTATGGGAACATCATTTGTGGATAAAATGACTCACTGAAGTGTTATCCAACCAACATTTTACCTTTACTGAAGCTGGTAAAGTCACAATACCGTACCTCAAAGTGAAAGATTCCAGCATAGCCTTCATCAAAGCTTTGGTCGTGAGGAACAACTCGATACAGCACCTGTTTGTTCAGAGTCAAAGAGGCGATAGCGGCCAGGAGCCAGCAGTCACCTAAACAACAAAATCACCCACTCAGTTCTGTAGCACAGAGAGATATCATTTTCCGTGTATTAATCATCATTATTATGACCCCAAACCTCCCAGGAATGTTTCATGTGCACACATCCATGTTGTGTAAAGCTGTTTTTTACGGTGTAGTTTCACAAAATGCGGTGCAGACAGAGCTGGTATGTGGCATGTGTTGTGTCAGACATGGGTGTAGACAGAAAGGTGGAGGTGTTTGTGGAGTCTCAGTTATTTTTGTCTCACTCTTAAGTCCAGCTTAGTCACCTCAGACCTGTTACTATGACAACTACGCATGTAAACGGGTTAAGTTTGCACAAGAGAGATTCTATGCATTTTTCTTACCAAGTGCTCCTTGACAAATATCAGTCCTGGTGGCATTTTCAACAATAAATTTTGGTCTGGGGTGCAACTCCTGTGAAAAAAACAACATCAACCATTATCTTTTAAACTGTATACAATTATTCATAATACCATAGCTTACATGTTGCTTTTGTGATGCATTTATTTTGGAGCGTAACAGCTGCATGTCACTAAAGTTGTCACAGAAATGCTGATAAAAAATGTGTGTGCTAGATTCTCAAAAGCTCACTTGAACCGTTACCTTACCATTACCTCTTTTTAGGCTAGCAATAAAAAAACAAACAAACATGTAGAGATGCTTCTAGTTCCTACCATAGGTCTCATCCAGGTCACGCCCCGGACTTTGTAGGAATTTGGCCCAAGTTCATTGAAGCCCAGAGATGAAGGCTCAGCATCAAAGCAGTCATCCTCAAACAATCGTCCTCTCTCTAAACAGCTCCTCTTCAGTGACTCGTAGTCCTGGTTCAGGTACTTCACTGCCGTCGAGTTGGATCCAATGCCTTGTGCTTTATCTCGGTTGTGCTTGAGTTTCTGTGCAATCCCGGACATTTTCAAAAGGCTGCCAAGTGCTCAGCTGTGCCTGACTGCGGAGACCTGACTGGAGCGTATGGTTACACAGGTTCTGTGACATGTATGTAGTTCAACTGTCTGTTTCCCCACCCAGTTTTGTTCATACCAGCCAGCTCATTCACATGGCCTTCAGATCAGCCAGTTCAGTATTCATAACAAATAACAGATCTCATTGGAAAGACACAGGCAATAAACCAAACACACAAATCATAGTTTCTTAAGATTTTATTAGTCAGTTTCACAGAAGCAGCATACTTTGACTTTTTATGTTTAGTATATAACTCTCTTTATTATCTGTGTGCATGTGTTGTTCTTGTTTCTTGCTTGCGATGTCTAGAAAAGAGCCAGACATAACCACTGCAAAACAAATCAAAAGGTTAGACAATGAAGCCTCTATTTAGCATCTAATACCCATGATATTACGCACCGTTTGTATATCGAGCTCTATCTTTCCAGAGTCATTCTTTTCCAAAGCCTTAAACATTTCTATAGAGGACAGACAAAAACAGGACATTTTAGTCACAATAAATAAGATAGATATATGTACTATTGATCATTTCTGACACTTACTGAACAGCATTTCCAATTTAATGAGACATCCAACAAAACTGTCAAAGTCTATTGCATACTGAGCATCAGCAAAACGGCTAACGATGACCTGCAGCACTGCACTGTTCATTTGAAAACCTGAGGATGAAAAATATAAATAATCATTAAGATTTGTGATTCTGGGTGATTTATGATGTTATAGATGATACCCATCTTATATTTCATAGCCTTTCCCATGTTTGTTTTGTTCTCAGCAAAAAGAAAAACTGGCTTATCCAGTCTATCAACTCTAGGCTTTTCTCCGAGAATCAAGTTCAGCTCCGTGCTTTGTCTTGGTCTTAGTTGGTCCCAGGCACTTACAGTCATAGTCCTGCCGTATTAGTCTGGGTACACTTTTTTCTGGTCTGACTTAGTCTCAGTTTAAAGCACATAAAAGCATGTGGAATGACTTGCTAATGTTGGTATTTTGTTACCAGCGTCATTGGCAGCCTCTCTCATCTCGTGTGAACTCATGGTGCCGGAGTTGTCACCGTCATGATTCTTGAAGATCTCCTGTTAAATGCCAAAATACACATCTGTTACATAAACTGATACAGATGGACATCAAATACAAGTGAAGCAGCATCCAGAGCCTACCAGGTATCTCTGGATTTTGAGCCAAAGCTTGTGGAATTCCATGAGTCCCAATGTGGAGCTTTCATCTTTCTGAAAAATGTTAAGGTTTATATAACAATATCTTACAGACACTCAGTTTACTTAAAAATTAACTCCATGGGGTTCTCATTAAAGAGGATACATCCAGCAGACTGACAATGATGCGGCCAGTCTCAAGGCTGAAGCCGTCTGTCTTAATGTCAGATCCTGAGAAAATGAGGAAAAGCTATATGTTTAACGTACATTACAATAAAAATTAAAAAAAAGACAGATTTTGGATGAAAGACTTTGATGTGCTTACGGTGAGACACAACGTTGTTCAATATCCGCACCAGTTCAAAGACAGACACCTCCATGTCCTGTTGAAATAAAATATATATTCAGATTTCATTAATGACATTAGTCCATTTTATTTGACGTGTAGTTATGTTTTACGTACATCGCCTGCAATCTGCTTGAAGATTTTCTTGAAATGAGGATCCACATCACTCTCTGAAATCTCCTCCTGTGAAAATAAACACAATCTGGTCACTGACTTGAATAATCAGTAAGTACACATTCCTAGTATTTTATTACATACTGTTTACCTCCTCTATTTGAGCATCAGGTTTTTCCTCCAGAGGGCTAAAAAAGAGAAAATAAAAGAGAAAATAATCATGTTATTAGAGAGAGTAGTGCGTGAGAAGAGAGCTGTGCCACTAGAGGGCTGTCTAACACACAGATTGTACCTGGTGTCAGCCTCTTTCTCTGAAAACACCCTCAGGACAAATCTGCCGTTCTTGTGCGGCTGGAAAGTGGAGGGGATTACGGCGTACTCTCCCGGAGGAAGAGTGAAGCGGTCACACACCTCGCGAGTGTTGATGAAGGTGTGGCTCATGGCCACAGCTCTCTGACGCAGCAAAATATCTGGACCAAGATGGACATGACTGGAGCCTTTGAACTGAAGACACAGACTTATCTTTAACAGTGTGTGAAAGTAACAGACTTTTGTCTTTTCCATTTGAAAAAGATCATTCCAAATGAAACAGCAAACAGACCTGATCTGGGACCTGTGGAAAGAAACAAGTAATAATATTAGAATAGTATTCATCCACTTCAAATGAAAGTAACCTACAAAATAATACCATTCAAATAATAAAAAAAATCACCTCATAAATGGCAAAGCCTATGGTCTCTAGATCTCGAGCGAGCTGCCGCTGTTGGCGTCCGTCCTTTTGCATCAGTCCAACCAGAAATGTGCACCCCTCTTTTTTCCCAGTCAGAGATTCATCGTCCACTTTGTCCAGACGCACCACAAACTGAGGGTTGGAGGTGAAGGTCGCTAACGGAGACATTAAAACATTAAACAAATTCACCCTAATTCATGACCAGTTACACTGTGGGCTGTCTGGTGCACCTGGGTGGTTGCGGCAGCCCCCTGCAGTGGAGCCCACCCTCCACATGCCCTCGTACTGGTAGTGGTTCCAGTGGCTCTCGCCCTCACTCTCCAGAGTGTCCGGGGTCAGGTTACAGATCTCCAGCCGGGAGAAGTGTTTGATGAAGTCTGAATAGGATATCCTGGAACAAAAGATGGGTTTTAACCACAGCATGGTCATTGTCATAAAGAGTTACACTGACACATGAAGGAAATAAGTTT
This sequence comes from Rhyacichthys aspro, assembly GCA_036850595.1. Classification (NCBI taxonomy): domain Eukaryota; kingdom Metazoa; phylum Chordata; class Actinopteri; order Gobiiformes; family Rhyacichthyidae; genus Rhyacichthys; species Rhyacichthys aspro. Next base: position 16,051,919 of record CM072162.1, on the reverse strand, counting down.
ACCAGAATTCACCATCATCAGCAACATGGTTCAGTTTTGCTTTTTCATCTTCATTGACATAATTCCACTCCTTCGATCTGAATGAGGTACATGTTCATATTGTTAATAATATACACAATCTAACACCATTGTAAGGTTGTGATGCCCTGAGCCTTGGGCTCTGTCAACAGATAGACCCAGACACCTGTAGGATAACATGTCTCCAACCTCGAGCCCTATCAGCCTAATAACAACTGAATAACATCTCTTTTGTTATTGCATTGTTTGCACATTGACCTTCTAAGAGGTTTTATAAGCTCAGTCCTATGAAAGCATGGCCAGACTTGAATGTTCAATACTACGCTGTGTTGACTGTTCAACTGTCTCTGGGCCTGTATGTGATGGTAATAAACTTCTCCTGCTTAAGTCATCCAGAGTTTCTGCAGTTTATCTATGTGTTCCAATACTTCGCAGCTCTAAGGCAGTATACCAATTCTCTTACAACACTGATGATTAAAAATGAATTTTATTTTACCCATCACTCCAAGGCCCTGTCCATTCCACTTGTCCCCAGGGGTTTCTCACTCGGACCAGCTGAACTGCTCTGCCTCGAGAATGAACCTGCACACATCTTCACTGTAACTTACATACATAAAAACAAAACAAAACTTAAACTAAACAGACTTTTTTTTTTTTTACCTCTTCTGCACCGGTGACAGAGTAAGCATGCCCTTTGACAAGTTTAAGAGATGTGACTGCCTCTGTTTCATACGCATTGGTGATCTGAAAGCAGCACAAAGACATTTCAGTATGGCCCTTATCATGTACATCTGATAAGGAAGACATGCAAATAAGTATGAAAATCAGTCTCACATCAATAGAGCAGCCCATCAGTGAGCCCAGCTTCAAGGCCTTCTGTATTATTTTGAAAAGGTGAGGTGGAGCTTTCTGTAAATCGTAGATTTCTGCGATTCCTCCAGTGAAATCCTCAAAGCCCTCGATGGTGTTTCCTCCAGAGAGGACCTCGTAGGAGCCGTTCACTCTGACAATCACACAGTACAGTTATGTCTTTACCAAAGGTGTTTGTACTGTGAAGTGATTAGTGTAAGTGACAAGTGTTCGTGTAAACAAATAGTAACTGAGGCTCATGGTCAGTCTCATGGTTTTAATTGGGCCATTACTGTACTTAACTTAACACTACTTAAGTAATACTTGAGATGAGTACTTAAGTGATTTTTATTTCAAGGCAATAGTACCTTATTCAGTCTTTTTGGCACCTTTACTCTCTTTTGGTGCTTGTTTGGTTGAAACAATATTTAAAAGTATCCATACTTAGCATAGGCTTTTTCCAGCAGGGCGCTCCAAAACTCTGAGCCCTCAGCCGAGTGAACAAACAGCAGCTTTCCATCTTTCGTGGGTAAACGGTCATCAATAACCACATCCACCCACTCACCATATTGCCAGAACTTAAAAAAATAATAATAATGTAAAATGAGAGTTAAATATTGATAACATGAGTTTAAACTTGATATCAGCAAAGTTCTCTGTCAAACCTGAAAGTGAAATATTCCAGCATAGTCTTCAGTAAAACTTTGTCCAGTGGGCACCACTCGAGCCAAGATCCGTTGGTCCAGAGTCAGAGAAGCAATGGCCGCCAGGAGCCAGCAGTCACCTGCACATCATCAGATCACATTGCCACACAGTTAAGCAACATTTATTACCCAAGTGAAGTGCTGTAAATAACATCTGCTCAAAGGTAATCCCTTTAAATGATCAGGATTACACAATACGTCAAGGTTTAGTGGTTTAAAAGATGGAGAAACATAGCCTCATCAGTCTTCTAACATTATTGTCCAGGCTATTTTAACGAAGCAGGTGACTTACCCAGAGCTCCCTGGCAAATGTCAGTCCTTGTGGCTCCATCGTCAATGAATTTTGGGTCAGAACACAATTCCTAAAAGTAATGACAAAAACAACCAAATTCACATGGCTTTAGTATAGTAAAATACAGCTAAAATGCAATGTATGAATTGTTTAAAATTTTAAACACCTAGATACACCGACAGACTGAGGTATCCATGTTACTGACTGAAAACTTTATAACCGTGAAGGGTTTTAAGCACTTTAAAACAATCTGCTATAGTTTCAATAGTGTATTATAGCATCCAACCCAAATCACAAAAAGTTCATCCTTAAAGTTACTCTTTCATTGTGTTTCCTGTCAGAGGGGTCATCTCAGTCATTCAAGTCTATGTGGGTTATTTTGGATTTAGTAAAGCCCAACTGGGAAGTCCAGATTCCATTTTATTTTTGTGTTTCTTTTGTTTCTTACCCTTGGCCTCTTCCACTCCACACCCCTGGTCTTGGAGGAGTAGGGTCCCAGCTCGTTGTAACCCAATGACTTGCGCTCAGCTGGAAACTTGTCATCTTCAAACAGGCCTCCTCTCTGCAGACACTGTTTCCTCAGGGTCTCATAGTCCTGGTTCAAGAACTTCACTGCCTGCTGATTGGTCCCAATGCCTTGCTCCTTATCCTGCTCATGGGCCAGTCGATCTGCAGTGGAGGTCATCCTTTCCTCTTCAGTGCCTACGATGAGTTCAGTAGCGATCCGAACGTCCAGCAGCGAGACACAAACAGGTGGTGTCTCCTTTATATGAGCCACCACAAATAAAGGGAAGGGAGGGTGGATCACGGACTGAGTTTCTATTGGACAGGTGAGGTTAGCAAAGCCGACAGAAGCAGCCCTAAGCAAATCTGCCTTGATATGTCCGTGACCACAGCTGAAAACAAACAGGGACACACCTACATGCAACTCCATAGCTCCACTATTTGTTGCATGTTTTTGGGAAGACTATATGTCCACATTTGTCTCAGTTAAAAAAAAACTTTGAGTAACTTGCATTTTATGAGAACAATTTCTAAAACATACTTTTTATGCTGCACTGCAAAAAATGTCAGTAGCATTTTACAAAAATCACCAATAAAGATCTTCCTCCAAAAAATGTGTGAAAAAACCTTAATGGCAATAGTTTGTCTTCATTGAATGGGATTAAATTTGGCATAAACAAGTTGCAAAAGGTTATTTAGCAACTTTAATATGAAGCAAGAATCAAAATGTGGTCGACCTAAACTGCAGCTGTCTGCGTCTGCTCCATACATACTAGAATACATATGCCCCGTGGTTCATGTTCTACTCACTATAGGCTCCTGAGATGAAGTAATCCCTAATTATACACTGTCCCAATGGTCAAAGATTATCTGTCACCTTTGTTTATGGAAGATCATTAGTTTGAGCTTAGCTTTAGCTTAAATGTATAGAGCAAACACAGATCCTTACAATAGTACATTTCAGTGATGTTGCATAGACTTTCATTTTGTCCAGAAAGACTATGTCTCTGTGTGGTGCAGTAATACAAAAGCATTTATTTGCATTTTATTGAAATTACGTTGAGTGTCATAATGAGATACTGAACAGTTTTATGTATAAGAGAGTGGGTTATTGACATGTGACGTGTGATTTATAATACTATGCTTTAGTCCAGTCTGTCCTCATAAACTGTGTACTGTTTTATCATCACTGTTGAACACAACCAGCGACCCATCTGCTTCATTTAACATGCTTCACATTAAAATAACTCTATTGCCTGTGCCAGTCTTGGATAAATACACAGTTAAAAGACCAGGCTTAAGTAAACATTACTTTTGGTTTCTGATCCTGCAAGTGCTCAGAGTGGACAAACTGAGCCCAACCAGGACAAACTGAGCCCTGCTGAGAAGAACATTCCTTTATGAGCAAAATTTGTTGTTGTTGCTTATTATAGGGGTTGCCAGGTTCTGGTTCAGGTAAGTTTTATTTTTCTCCTTTAATTCCTTAATTTTTCACATCCATAATTGAGTGCTATATCCAGAAAAAGAAGACCATGGAGCCAGCCACTATCTCAATATAATCTGACATATTTTATCGCATAGAAACTACACCAGGAACAAAATACAACAGCCCAGTAATATTACAAAATGCATTCCCAGGAAATTATATTCCCCTGACCTCTTTCATCACCATTCATGTTGTCCTCTGCGCCCTTATCCTGTCAGCCACAGACATTTACTTTTCTTCCTTTGCTCGATTAACCTATCTTTCCCTCCCTGCTTCTCCAGGCCTGTCCCGTTTGTTGAGATCTGTCTCCCTCCAGTCGCAGTGTGTGGGACTGCAGTCTGAGGCTGTGGGCGTGAGCAGAGGACCCTCCCTCTGCTGATCCCGCATGGGCTGGGCCTGGTCGCAGCTTGTGTGCAGCTGAAAGGCTAGATTCAGCTCTTGTCCACTGAACCACCAGAAACTACTGCCTTTTCTCAGATTCTTACGATCATTATCACTTTGTGAGTCGTCTTGAAGTGGCCTTGAGTTTTATTGTGAGCGGCGGTAAGTCTACGTCTCTGTGTTAGTCCGCTTCTCTGATTTATCTAAAGGAAGCCTGACATAACGGTATAGCATACACCTTGGTTTATTGTAGCGCAGGCCACCGAGCTGCTTTGCTGAAGTTAATCACTCTTTGCTGACGGTAATGTTATCGCAGTGACCATTTAAGCTAATTATTAAATATTAGAAAGTGTGTGTGTTTGTAGGTTGTCTGTGGAAGGAAGCAGAAGCAGACCAATGAGCCGTGCGCATAATATTACAGTATAGGCCTTGCACTTGCTCCATTGAACAGGTGCTGTAAAATCCTAAGCCCTATCACACCACTGACAGGCTAGCTTCTTGATCAGATTGACTCCTATTATTTGTGTGTCTTTTATGGGCTCCATTTGCAGCGGTCTATCGTTTTGTTGAAGTGTATTGTTGGGGTTAAAGTCCAAAAGGTGACATCATCAAATCAGGACTGCGTGGATCAGCTTTTCTCTGCTCATTGGGGAGAAAGATATCCATCCATCCTCTGTGGCTGTGGGCATGGGGACATTCCTGCAGTGTAAAGGCATGTGGGGCCTCACTCTGAGGGGGGCTGTCCATAAACAATGTCCCTGTCTGGAGAATTGTTTGAATATAAAACAACCTGTTTTACTCAGGAGCAGGAGCTCCTTTTCAAAGTTACCCAGTAGTTTTTTTGTTTGTTTTTTGTTTTGGCCCAGCTGCTTCATCTAAATTTTCACCCAGAGCTTTGAAAGATCACATTGTTTACCAAACTCAGCTCATTAAAATTCCCTTTTAGTGGAGCCGCATAAAAGATCGTCCCACGGCCCAGTTTTCCCAGCACCTTCAGAGTAAAAGGGAGACTCCATGTAACAAATGTAAATGATAAAATCTATTTTAAACTAATTTTGTTTGCACTTCTCTCTGGCTCAATCAAGTAAGTGCATCACTTTAAATGTAGCACAGAGTCATTATCAAAAGCCATTAGGGCCCCTTTTTACAGAACAGCCATAAGAGGCTTTGCTTCTGCTTGACTCTGATTTAACCGTTAGTTGAAAAAGTAAGAGTTACTTATATTTACTCAGAGATTAGTGTTTGACCTATGTCTTTTTGTCTTCCTCTCAGCCTGCCCATACAGTGAAGGTATCAGATTTCTGACTTCTTTTGTTATATTTTTTGTGGTGTTTAAAGTTACCCTGTGGCTATGCTGTTCTTGTCTAATGTTTCTTCTTAGAACTAGCTGCTTTCCCCACCCCTTGTCTGTCTCTGTCTTATCTCTGTTGGGCGTTGGTACCTTCTGTTACTATAGCAATGCATAATCAAAGTTGCTTAAGGTATCATTTGCTAAATAAGTTAATAAGTGTTCTTTACTGCCATTTTATTTTTGCTGCTTGGGTGAATTTAAATGAACTCATATTGTTTGAGCCATGTTTCACCAGTAAGACAGTTCATGGTTAATCAAGTATGCTTATAAAAATACATCCATATGTACTCAATATTGTCATGTATATTTAGAGACACATGCAAAAATAAAAGGAGCTATTATAATGACTACATTCAACATTTCCCTTTCTATACCTGACTGTTGTGCTGTAACACTGACACAAGTTTCTCTCTGATTAGCTTGTTGCTATTTATAGAAAGCTGTGTGGATACTCACTCTGCCTCATGTTTATATCTTTCACTAGTATGTACCCAACTGGAGGGATTTGTGCAAGCATATATGCAAACAGGCTGCGTGCAGAAGGCATGGGCTCCAACGAGCAGGCTGTGAAGTTTGCCAACCAGGATTATGAAGCGCTGAAGCAGGAGTGTATAGAGTCGGGAGGCCTGTTTGAAGACCCCTGTTTCCCTGCAGAGCCTCCATCTTTGGGCTTCAAGGAACTCGCCCCGTACTCCTCTAAAACCAAAGATGTGGAGTGGATGAGACCCACGGTGAGATAAATTAGTTCTTCTTTTTTGCTCACCGTCATTTTTTAACACATCATTACTGTCACAAAGTCTTATATTAAACAATATAGTACTTTTTGATGGAAGATGATGCACCTTTATTTTGTGCAAACATTTTCCCAGGACACATTTACTCAGTGCTAAGTCTACTAATGTGGTATTTCTCACCAGCTGTTTATCTGTTGTTGACCAGTTGAACTTCTGTGTAAACAAAAATATCTTTTACACCCAGATATTTTGTCTGTGCAAGCTCAGACATAATGGGACAAGTAGAGACAGGAGCCGCTCAGACCTCAGCAGCTGTTGGCAGCGTGTGGCATTTACTGACCACTCCCTCGCTGTCACATACTCGCTCGCTGTCACATACTCACGTTTACACTGACTCATAAACATTTATTTCTTTGTACTGACCAGAAGATCCAAATATAGACTATTCATTTAATTGTGAATGGATTAAACGTAATAAATATTGGTGTATTTTTAGGAGCTGGCAGAAGATCCTCAGTTCATTGTGGGCGGTGCCACCAGGACAGACATTTGTCAGGGAGCACTGGGTAAGTTAAAATATTGTTATAATGTTAAATAATGTTTAAATCTTAAATTCTTCCTCTTTTACGTCTACACACTCAAAAGATTAGAATCATGGATTAGCTCCAGCCTATGGTCCTAAAACCAGGGGCAACCGAGCTTTTGATGTGGTCGCCCTGAAACTGTGAATGAACTGCTGCCCTACACTGAAATGGCCCCAACAGTAGAAACCCTTAAATCTTTTCTTTATTTGTTTTTTAACCTGGCATGAGAGGAGTGTAATCTTCTGTTGTGTTTTATTGTTTTACTGTTCATATTTTTATTTACTTCTAATCTAATGCTCTTATTAGATTTTATTAGGTACTTCTAATAACTGTTAGTAACTACAGTTTATCTTTACTATTAGTTCATAGTTACATATTTGATATTTTTATTGCTGGCAACATTTTCTTCTTGTTCTGTGCAGCACGTAGGAAACATTGTGTCTAAAGGGTGATATATACAGTAAACAAAGTGGATTGGATGAAATCGGTAGTTCTCAAACTGTGGTACAAGCTGGCTCTCTTCAGTCATATTTTTTAATGAAAATACCATTATATATCTACAAAATGTAGGCCAATCCAATTATACAATCTAGTAATTGTAGTATCTGTTACAGTATAAAGTATACGTATTACATGTAAAAAGCTGAGGTAGCTACAAATGTGACTGTTTTTGATTATAATCATTATTATCTGAACAGATAAAGGTCAAACTGTTTGAATCATGCTGGAATACATATTTACATGTGACTGCTTCTAACAGTTTTTTATCTTATTTGCAGGTGACTGTTGGCTCTTAGCAGCCATTGCGTCTCTCACTTTGAACGATAGGCTTCTTCATCGGGTTGTTCCCCACGGTCAGTCGTTTCAGGATGACTACGCCGGCATCTTTCATTTTCAGGTACCCCTCCCCTTGCATCTTGGGTGAGACATTGACACAGTTGCTGATTATTGCTCTTTGTTGCAGTTCTGGCAGTTTGGCGACTGGGTTGACGTCGTGATAGATGACCGACTTCCTGTCAAGGATGGAGAACTCATGTTCGTCCATTCTGCTGAGGGCAATGAATTCTGGAGTGCACTGCTGGAGAAGGCCTATGCTAAGTAGGTTTTTCCATAATACTAAATTATTCAGTGGTACAACAGGAAATGGTCAGGCCCTTCTAACAAGCTCATAATGTGCAACTTTAAAGGCATTTAGCTAAAGCTTTTTTTTACTCTGTGGTGTTAAGGCTGAATGGTTCCTATGAGGCTCTGTCTGGAGGCAGCACCACTGAAGGGTTTGAAGATTTTACTGGTGGTGTATCTGAGATGTATGAACTCCGCAAAGCTCCACGAGATCTGTACAAAATCATCAGAAAAGCGCTAGAGAGAGGCTCCCTGTTGGGCTGCTCTATTGATGTAAATGTGGCTGACTGGCACACTCCCAGACACACAAATCAGTGCTGCATTACATATATTAAATGGATTTTGATTGGGTTTTTTTATGTCTGTATAAAATATTACATTCTCAAATACAGATCACCAGTGCCTTTGACATGGAGGCTGTTACATTTAAGAAGCTGGTGAAGGGCCATGCCTACTCAGTCACAGGCCTGAAAGAGGTCTGTCTGTGCCAAGATTTGTACATTTTTTTAAATAATATTTTCCATTTTTGATAACAATACATATTTTTCTAATATGATGGTGTCATGTAGGTCAATTATCGAGGCCGGATGGAGCGTCTTATCAGAATACGTAACCCTTGGGGGCAGGTGGAGTGGACTGGAGCCTGGAGTGACAAGTAATTGTGCTCACTGTTCAATACAGTTAATGGGCTTTGTCTTGTCTTCTATATTTATCTGTGTGTGCTTGTCTTTGTCCTGTGTAGTTCATCTGAATGGGATCAGATTGACCCGTCTGAACGAGAAGACCTTCATCTCAAAATGGAAGATGGAGAGTTTTGGTAAGCTCAACGAGTTGATTTATGTGCTTCATTTATTAAAATCAAAGCTTATTTTTGTTAATATTCTCTTTATGCTATAAAACAATGTAGAGAGTCCATGATTTGCTCAAATGGCCTGAGATTAATCTTGAGATGTACAGTCGTATAGCGAGGGATTTATACATCACTATGTTCAGGTTTTCTGACAAACAACACATTGTGGTCACAGGATGTCCTTCAGTGAATTCCTCAGACAGTTTTCTCGGCTAGAGATTTGTAACTTGACACCGGATGCTCTGAGTGAAGAAGGTCTCAGTCACTGGAACACAATCAAGTTTTACGGCACATGGAGAAAAGGCAGCACTGCTGGAGGCTGCAGGAATCATCCCAGTAAGTCCCAGTGTGGCCAAAAGAACAGTCCTTTTGTATAAATAAAATTGTTTTGATGAGTTAAAGGTGGGGTGTGCAGTTTTCACTGGCAACTCGTGGCAAAATTGCAGATTACAACAGGAAGTAACCGGACTTCCTTTTTTCAGCTTTAAATATTTGTTGACAAATGCAGAGAGTCATTTTAATACAATTGAGTACGGTACCTCTGAAGACAGTTTTGACTGACTATGTTCTACACAATGGAGCTTTCACAAGAAAAACTAATGTAATGTTTAAATTTTCAAAATTGTAACATAATAGTCTTTTTTTATTTTAACAAAATAGTCTTGTTTTTTCTCCAACTGAACTATGCAGTGTGAAAACAGACATAACAAATACTATTGATTGTCTAAGAAAAATGTCTTTATGTTATGAAACTCACTTTTGACACATGATTATCTTCTGTCTAGACACATTTTGGATCAATCCTCAGTATAAGATCACATTGTTGGAGGAGGATGATGACCCTGAGGACGATGAGGTGGCCTGCAGTTTCTTGGTGGCTCTGATGCAGAAGGACCGTCGCAGATATCGGCGCCAAGGTCAGGATATGCACACCATTGGCTTCGCTCTGTATGAGGTAATGTGTTTGATTTGCTGTTCTTTTAGTTTGCTGTTATATGTTATTTAACCTCACTCATTTTGTCTTTGTCCTTCTTTGTACAGATTCCTGAAGAGGTAGGACAAACATGATGTACTCCCGTTATTGCTGTCTGCTTGTCCATATTCGTTAACTTTGGCTGAAATCATTAACTGAGATCTATGTATTATTACTTTTAGTTCAGAGGTTGCCAGAATGTGCACTTGAAGAAAAATTTCTTTTTGAGCCACTCCTCATGTGCTCGCTCTGAGACCTTTATTAATCTAAGAGAGGTGAGCACACGGCTTCGGCTGCCTCCCGGGGAGTACCTTGTCGTCCCCTCCACTTTTGAGCCTAGCAAAGAGGCTGACTTTGTACTCAGAGTGTTCACAGAGAAGCAGTCAGAAACAGAGTATGTATCTTTTGAAGTATTTTTCAATCTTACTCCCATTATGGAAACCAATAAATTGTCTTCTTGTGCATAACAGGGAATTGGACGATGAAATCTCTGCTGATTTAGAGGATGAGGTAAAGCCTTTTTGATCATAGTGTATGTAAAATGAATGAATGGATGTGTTATTGGTGTTTTTATGAACTACAATGATTTTGCTTTTTTTAAAGGATGAAATTACAGAAGACGACATTGATGACTCCTTCAAGTCTATGTTTGCCCAGCTCGCAGGGGAGGTAGGTGTTGAATAACAGGCTTTATGAATAAAATCTAAAATAGGCACATTTTATTTTGTAATAGAAGTAAAAGTTAATGCCATTTTTATGACTTCCTGTCTCCAGGATATGGAGATCTCTATCCGAGAGCTTAGGACTATTCTCAACAGAGTGCTGTCCCGACGTGAGTGTTGTACTAAACATAATATCGGGAGGAAAGTTTACATATCAGTAGTAGATCTTGCATCACTGCAATAGATTCCTTTGTAGAGTGTGCATCACCAACATCTTCTAATTGCTCTCTATAATAATAAGTCTTTGTTGCTCCTGTTGACTACACACTTTGTTACTGCAGACAAAGACCTGAAGACCGATGGCTTCAGTGTGGAGTCATGTAGGACCATGGTCAACCTCATGGATGTATCCTTGTTTAATATGAAATATAAACATATTACTTATCTTTAAGGAGATGGCATTGTTTCTTCTTGTTTCACTTCCTGACATTACTTTTCTCAGAAAGATGGCAGTGCTCGTTTAGGGCTGGTGGAGTTTCAGATCCTCTGGAATAAGATTCGCAAATGGCTGGTAAGAACAACTAGAGCAATGATGAGACGCGAAAACACTAAGCGTTTGTTTACCTTCAATTTTATACCCTGTGTTTCAGGTTATTTTTAGACAATTTGATCTCGACAAATCTGGCGCCATGAGCTCATATGAGATGCGTCTCGCTGTGGAAGGAGCAGGTTTTGAAGCCCATCATTTTACTTCCCCTATAATAAACAACTCTGGAAGTGTTACTGGAAGTGTAACCTTTTATGTTTTTCCAGGTTTTAAACTGAATAACAAACTGAACCAGATTCTAGTTGCCCGGTATGCAGAGAATGAAATGATTGACTTTGACAACTTCATCTGCTGCTTGGTCAAGCTTGAAGCTATGTTCAGTGAGTATAGCTGTTGTAAAAAGAAATGAGTGTACATTAAATCACGTGTATATGTTGGAGCCAGAGCTAATGCTTGGCACATTTTTATAGGGTCTTTCCAGCATTTAGACAGAGATGGATCAGGAACGGCTGAGATGACTCTGACAGAAGTAAGTTTTGTTTAATTTTGAATTTACATTAATAAATGCTGTTCCTTTCTTCCAACACTAAATATCTATCTCTCATTACTAGTGGCTGTGCATAACCATGTGTGGCTAAAATACTGTTTCTGCTGGAAAAAAGATGCTTAAAAAGGTACAGTGCCATGCAGACTGTCATAAACCTGGAGCCCTGAAGACACTCAGCCTTAGTGACATGTTAATACTCTAACACATCCCACCTCAATGTAATAAAGTAGCAAAAGAGCTGTATATAGTAAACCAAAGGCCTACTCAGACAAGCGTCTTGTTATCCTTATCCTTATATCTCAGAAACTATGCAAAGCTAAGTATGAAGCAGGCACGGTGCCACTGTCACAGCATGGACTAAAGCATGATAAAAAAGCAGCAATGTGCTTTGTAAAGTATAATGTAGTTTCTACATTTTATGTCAATGTCAAAGCGATATAGCAACAGAAAAGAGGTACATGGAATGTCATTAAATTGTATTTTGCTTCCAAAAGTGAAGTCTTATGGCTCCTCCTATTACTGCTGTATGTGTAGTACCTTTTAATCTCATAAACAACCATTATTGATAGGAATTTATCACCTGTGTTACATTTGTAGTTTTATTCTTGCACCTCCAGATGGCAGCATAGACATGACTTGTTTTTCATTGTGGACTGATTAGGTTTTTATTTTGCACCTGGATTGTACTTTAAAGCTTTAGAGGATTTGCTCCAGATGATTAAGAAATGCTGTAACATTTAGCATTTAACACTTAGCATTAAAAGTGTTAAGTGACATTAACAGGGATCACATGGTACTGATTGCCTTATAGAAAACACATCTTGAAGTTTAAACACTGCAATTAAAATTGTGCCAGTTATGTGTTTTGCGTTGTGAATGTATGTTGTGCCTTAAATAAATATTTGCCACATTTTCATGTTCACTGCATTTGTATCATCACTAACTTGACCTATATTTTATTGATATAACTGTGCCAGGAACATGTATAACATTACTGTTATACGTAAAGGTTATGTTTATTGTAAGCAGAGAACGACCTCAGTAAAATGTCAGACATCCACAAAGATATTAGCTTACTTCACAGGTAGAAAATCCCAGTAAACGATAACAACTGAGTTTTTTACATGTAATTATGACAAAAATCATACAAGTACAAATACCCTTCAGTAGATGAAGATATCAGATGAAAATATGAACAAAAAATATTAATATAATGATCAATATTATTAAACAAATGAGCCAGCAATTGCTAATACTTTAGAGTAGTCACCTTCCACTTTACGCAGCTGTGTAGGTATGGGGACTTTAATTCTTGTTCCAGTAGGATTTCCATTGTCCTCAATCAGCACAACATTGTTTGAATCAAAACGTGGAGTCATGCGATCCCCTGGCATCTTGTGTCCAACAATTAATGCCTTCTTCTTCTGGCCTTTTATGGCAAGTAAAACTCTATCTCCAACTTTTCCTATGCCGGTCTTGGTATAAACATGGATCACTCTTGGCGCACGGTGATAAGGTGTATTTCCAAGAGAGCTGTTGTCCACAACCCGTACTCTTGTCATTTTCTGAATGGCAGCTGCGGCAGAAGATACTCTAACACAAAATAGACAGTTTTATATTAATTTGGTGAAAAGTACTTATCTGCAGAAATCTAAGGTCAAATTTACTTATGTCCAATGTCCAGTGTGTGCACAAATGCATATCTTTGCATGTTTCATGTGGGACTAAACTTTCTTGTAGCTGTGTTTTGGTTACAAAACAAACAAACAAAAAAAAAGATGGAAAAGCTACAAAGCTTTGTAAAATGGTTTATGCGTAATGTACCCCCTTGTCTTGATTAAAGAGAAATGGTGGAAGCTATGTTGTATTGATGCAAAAATAATAAAAAAGAAAAAATCATAAGCCACCTTTATATTAACTACAAATGCAACCTTTGTTGTTCTGCTGATATTGTGAATCTTTAAATGCCCTCTTTCATAGACTTTGTTTCAAACTGGGCCTTAGTTCATATTGACATACAGACATGTCTTACCTAAAAGTTCTTTGGTGAATTTTTGACGTTGTCTCAACCAAAAGCCCCACAAGAGACCTCGATAAGTGAGAGAGGGCCATGACTACATGAGTTTGTCAGAAAAGAAAAGAAAAGACTAATTACCACACGTTACCATTCGAGTTGATAGCATTAGCAAGCTAATATTAAAGATACTAGTGGCATTACATTACCACAACAACTCATGTATACAAACTACAACAACACTGTTAAATTAACATTGTTAATTAAGAATAATATCAACCAGAATGACTAAATCCCAATAGAGAGGTAAGTAACTATATACTTTTAAAACATTAGCTGCGTTACCCTTTTGAATTCACCACACGAGCAATGTCAAAAATGGTGTCGTCAACAATAGGCGACGTAAGTAAAAACTAATTGATAGTGCAAGCGTTCTGTACAATATAAAAACTCAGATATGTTCACATGTATTTATATTTTACTTACTTATTGTTAAAAATGCCAAGCCTTTATTAACATTAACTACCTTGAAACTAATCCCGGCTGGAATATAAGGGGTTATTACGTCATAATAGCGCGCCGTATAGAAATACGTTAATCTAGAAGCAACATAGCAGGCTGAGCCGTTAGCGCTGAGGTCTGTATGTGTATTTCTATGTGCGCTGTTCCGCTGTACGTCACTTTCCAAACCCTCCGGCCTCCCCTCCCTACTCCTGCTCCTGCCTGCTCCCGTCGGACTGGTTTGGGTTAGCGACAGTTCAGCCGCTGCCTGACAGACGCTGTCCTTAGCACCTTGGGTTCACTTGTCAGTACTCACAGCGATCTCTTATGATTTCCAGAGTCTGCCCTCTTTGCTCTAGGCTTTTGCGGGACTTTTGAACGACGTATACTTCCATTCAGCTGGGATTAAAGCCTCCACTTGTTATTTGCAACAGGGAGAGGGGCTAACTTAGCTAGCGCCCACAATAACGCAACGCTTGGCTGCTAGCCCCTATTAGCTGTTTGTTTCTCCTGCTACGCACCATACTAAGGTAATTATTATTTTATAACTTCCTATGTTAACATTGCATGTGTCTTTTGTTTACTCCAACGATTACAGGAACTGACATACATTTTCGTTTATTAGAACTACTTCAGGACTGCTCTGGGAACAATAAGAACATAAACACATGACAGGCTATCAACAAAATTGTTGTAGAGCTTCGTCAGCTCGTCGTTAACTTTGGCACTTTCATTTCTAACGGGTATTACTTATTTATAACACAAAAGATGCTAAGTAATGATTGGATATTGTTTAAAGTGACATTCATGATTCATTTATGTGTCACACTTGAGCGATAAGCCCTAGATTAAGTCCTCATGCTGGCCCTCACTGGCCTGGGAACATTTGGTCTCCGATATACAGTCATTTTACTAAAAACTAAAGTCAGTAACAGGTTGTTGCATTTTTTTTGGCCCTGTTTCATTAGAGTCTGTCACTTCTGTCGAATCCAGTAATTAAGAAGTAAACACTGAAGCTTCTCAGATGCAAATCTTAATATAAAGTGACAACAATGGCCTAATTTGGGTCTTATTTCCTAAAAAAAAACACTACACAATTCAGTAGACACTTAGAATCAAACCAGTATTTTTGACATACCAGTGTATTAGTAGCAGTGTCAGTTTTCTCACTGGGAACATTGGCTATGACAGCTAATGGTCTAAGCGATTCCTTCTGCATATCTTATGAAGTGATAAACCTGAGCTGACTGCCACAATAGTTAATGGCACTGAAGTGTAGAAACGTTTTGTCTTTCATACCACTTCAAACCACTCAATCGATATACATGTATACATCCATACACTTTTAGGTCTGTTCTAATCTCTTTGTAATGTAATCATGTAAGACTCATTTACAGTGGTAAGGTTGCTTTTACAGAGATAATATGATTCAGTGACTTTATAATAGGAGCATGCCTGGTCCTGTCCTTTTCTGCTGCCAAATCTGTTGGAGCTCTGTCTCATGCATCACATTTCTTGTCCTCTGTTTACCTCTGTTACAGTGTGTTATGTTCATCTTTACTGTCACGTTTCTGTAGTGTCGAGTACGTGAAGTTCTTGTGTAAACAGGCAACTGTACACATGAAGACCTGTGGCAGACGAGGACATTTTGTTTTATTTATTCTAGTTTTTTCAGTCTGTGGGAGTGGATTATGAAACAGCAGGACCCTGGAACTATCACCATCTGTTATCATAATCGACGGTCAGGCACTGTTGAATTCACAAGTAGTCAATCATTAATAGACTAATACATGATAAGCTAATGTGTCTCTTTCAGCTTTATCAGCCTGACACACCACTGTATTTCAGACAGTCATTGGTGTAAAGCCAAATACTGTGTATATTTTCCTTAAAAGTAAATCTAAGTGAGATTTTTTTATTTTACATGAATGATTGCTTAGAACTTCTCATGGATATTAATCACAGTTAATATTTAGGAGTACACAGATTTTAGAGCCAGGTTTATTTTAAAGTGACTTTTTATAGGAGACAGTTTTTGACCTTCTCGATTCTTTAACAAGATAATGTGAATGCATCGGTGCAAACCCTGCGTCATGTGTATTACTCAACTGCCTCTGTAGAATTCAGCTTGTTGCACAGCTTTTTCCATTTGTTGATGGTGTAGCTCTCATTTGTCATCTAAAATGTGAAACAGTATACCAGACCAGTAAATAAACCTTGTGATTAAAATAAAACTGTTTGCCAAAAGAATCTGAACAAACTGCAGATTCACTGTAGATCGAGTTTTAAGTGAAGTCCTCATCCACAGTATGTGCTCAACTCCTGATCACTTAGCAACCAGCATCATTTCGAAAGGTAGCAGCGTGGCTCAGAGCTGCTGAGTCATGCTATAATTGGTGCTGGTAAACATCAGAAACTCAGACTCTTTTGTAGCAATAGAAAAGCCAGTAACATCTGATTTATTTGTAATACTTTTTAGCCATTTCCCTTTTCGACCATTCTTGTCTAGGATTTTTTTGGATGATGCACCTATGTCAGTCTCTTTTTTTTTTCTACAAATAATTTATGCTTTTGAATTCTCAACATTTTGCTGTTTTATTCAGACTCTTGCAAACATCTCAAACAGCTAAAAGCTCAGATCACTCATGGAAAGCACAAGGAAAACCAAGAATATACAAGCTTTAAAAATAGTTAAATTTGTTTTTAGACCCCTTTTGAATGAAGAGCAGTGTGAGCTGCCGCAGTGGGTCCAACGCGGGCTGCAGTGTTTCTGAAAGCACAGGGGGGTATGTTGTGTCCTCCTCGGGCTGAGACCGGTCCATTTGAACCCCGCGGACTCTATCGACTTATTGTTCGGCTCCGGCTGCGTCCCTCTCCAGTGATGTCACAGCATTCCAGGCAGCAGATAAATGAGTTAGTGTTCGGGCAGATGAGCCGCACCGCGCACGCAGCTGATACTGGGTCAAAGGGCACGACCAAAGCACTTACTACAGGAACATCTAGACCTCTATTGGACAGCTATACTTCCACAAGCACTGTGTCGTTATAGAGCCAAACCCTTCTGTACTGTCTATGTGTGTAGTCCTTTGGAAATGCCATAGATGGACTATAAGCTGGATCCTAAAGTTGGTTTCTTACTAGACCTAAACCTAAGCTGCTGTAAAGCTCAAAAACATCCTCTTCTGCTTTTGTTTTTCTGTTTGCTCATTGTTCATCTGTGGATGTACATTGACAATTTACTATCAATTTGAAGTTGAGCCCTATATGTGACCAAAATGGTCAGGATTTTAATTTGCATTGCATGCCTGGTTCTTTTTGATTGGTGAAAAAGTTTGACGATAGATTAAAGTGGGGATCTAAAGATAGGATCACTGTTAGCAAATACTATGCAATGGTATTCTTCTGAATTGTGTATAGACACTGGATGTTTGAACAGTCACATTTCGCACCTAAACAAAGCTGATTTATAATTTGTGAAGATTTGTGTGTGTCTTATTATTAGGATGATTTAATGAAACAGGCACATCTTTATATTTATACAGTGTGAGCCTACAGTTTCTGAATGTGTCCAAATTGTGTCTGGCTCTTGTCACACCACTGGAAAAGCTCTATAAAGTTCTATTTCTAAAAATGAGAGCAGAGTTTAACTGTGTGGCTTCAGTCTATTGTTTAACCCAAACGAGGAACAGAAAGTGTACCATAGGTTATAAGCTCAGATTTTAGTTGACATGCATGTGGGTAAACCCTTAAGGAGAACATGTGATTAATGACAAGGACTTCTCAGTATTAAAGTGTTCATTTTAATCACTGTCAGCAGTTTATTTAGGCAGTGTAAAATAAGAGTGTTTATATTGTTACAGATCTTCAACATGCTGCAGTGAGTGATGCTCCGAGTGCTGATATTAATGATGGCCTTGTGGGGGGCAGAAGGATGCAGCAGTACAGGGAGCTGCCCCACTCTGGCACCAAATTCGTCCTGGTCGAAGGAATATTGCTACTCAGCCCGAATTCGCAGCACAGTGCTCCAGGGTTTGCCCTTTGGTGGGGTTCCTACAGTCCTTGCACTTGACTTTATGTGCTTCTTGGTAAGTCACTTGTTTTTTTATGTAAGACCATCAATGTTTTGATCTTTTCACATCAAATGATCCTAGTTGGACCATCTTTGAGAAGATTATACAACTTTTGTTGAGGAGGTCAGTGTTTTGGAAATAATAGCACTAGAAGTCTTACAGACGCTGTTTATTTTGTGTCATCTAGGGGCTGCTGGTTGTGTTTTCCTTCTTGCGAAAAGTAGCGTGGGACTACGGGCGGCTGGCTCTGGTTACAGATGCTGACAGGTAAATAAAACTCCTCTGTCCAAGTAATGTCTATTAACATGGCTTTAGAGTCATCCAAATGCACAACTGTTAATCTTTCATTAAATTATTTTCACAGAAATCACCCGTTTAACTGAGGTTGATATTAACCTCAGTGTTCTCCCTTACTTACTCTCAGTTTACTTTATGAATGGCTACAGTTTACAGGAAAAGTTTTACAAATGCACTCATTGACATCTTAATAACTGATCCTCATGTGATATCATTTTTTTCCTCATTTGCTGCCTGAGTATCAAAGCATGAAATAGTTGCATTACATTGTTACCTTCTCTATGGTCTGGTAGACAGAAACTGACTGTTCTTTAAGGACTTTAAAGAGCAATACACAACATGTTAAAATATGAATGAAAAACATTCCAGAGACACAGGTCAAAAAAGATTTCTTGACTATTTTAAGTGCTTCTGGATGAGGTGAAACAAGGGTTAATCAAGTTACAGAGGCGGCAGATCAGACATCATTGAAAGCCTTTTGGCCTCCAAACCCTGGAGACTTGACACATTGCTCCATCACCTACATCCCCTGCTGTCTCTGTGTGACGATACAGTGCCTGTATTTTCACAGCTGCATGTGAGCAGCATGGTGGAGAGGGGTGACAGCGTGGGTTAGTTTTGTAACACATTAGAAAATGTGTCGTCTTATGACACTTAGACGCACTGTGCTTCATCAGCGTCTGTCCTTAAATTCCTTTTTTGTGGCAACTGTAGTTTCAGTCCTATAAGTCATGAGTCTTAACTCAAGACTGAAATGAGTAAAAGGGTCTGTAGACGTCAGCATGTAATTGCATTTACATGGCTGGATTATGTATACTGAATGGAAGTCTTCATTGGTATTCCTGTGGTGTAATATGCTTTTGTAGTTTTTTTCCCCTAAACCAGAACTGGCCAAAGCGGTCATTTCCTTAAATTAAGCTGAGCAGCTTTGTTTTGCTTCTCTCTTCTTTAGACGAATGGACCAGCAGCGATACAGTCGCCTGGATGATCGGGAATAGTATGTTTCCATCTTATATTGACCACTCAGCGCCTTTTCTTCCACCTCTATGTAGTAAACCTAACTCCTAACTCTAGTCCACTCTGACGAGGCCACTTTGGGTTTCAGTGCATTTACTGGTTTACAGTTTTTTTCCCTCTTTCTCAAGGAGTCTTTCCTGTTCCAGATCTTTAATCATTTCTTCTCTCCTTGTCACTCTCATACTTCTGTCAGTTGCCTCTGTTCCCTCTTACCATCCTAATCAGATCTATGTGTGCTAATCTGTGTATTGACCTCTTTATGAAGCATGGCCTTCTTCTGTGTGAGCGCGCTGCATGAGCCGCACAGACGGGATGCTTACAGGGAGAGGTAATGCTTCTATGATCTGTGGTTGTGTGTAGACAGGCCCTAACACGGGGCAACTACAGTCTCCATGTGTTAGCGATAAGATTAGCCTTTCTGACTTCTGACTAATAGGAATGTGGGAGAGGAGGGCTGCTGATGGATTACAGCCGCAGGCTCTCTCCTCGTCCCATTAGAGACGTCTTAGAGCTGTGAGTGATGTCATCCTTTTATATCCTCATTAAACCAGAAAACCCAAAGGTAATTACAGCAGGGCTTGAGTGCTTTTCAGCACTTTTTGAGCAGAAAATGAAACTGATAAATTTCATAAATTAGAACTGCACAACATGAAAACAATTTATTGTCTTTGCAATATCAAGTGCAACACATATTGCACAGACTGGTTAAAATTGCAGTAAATGTTCTTGTATACACATGTACACGTACATTTGGCCTGTCACACGGTGAAACTGAAACTCAAAGTTGAAAGATAACAAGGTATTCTTCACAAATAAATTTTTAATACGCTTTACCTAGTAATCTCTCAGTGCCTATGACCTGAAGCACAAGCTAAGATGTAGAGATGATCCTGAGGCACTGTTCAGTGACAGCCCATTGTTCCTACACTATGCCCCAGTGGCACTAGATATTGAGAGTGAATTTCATTTCTGTCTGTTGGACATTAAATCACCATTACAGTATTTGAAAGCAATATTGCATATCACATGCATTCCTATTTACACAAACCTGTATAATGACTCAGCTTCCCAATCACTCTTTTATTATTGTGTGTAAACAAAGGCAATAGAACAAGGCGGTTTGAGCCCCCTCCTGTTTGCAGTACCAAAAAGCAAGAAATGAAACCCCAACTTACCTCAGCCCTATAGCCTGTTGCTGTTATGAGGGCTGTCCTAAATAAGGTTAGGTGAGGTCATTGTACTTCATAGTAATACTGCATAATACCACATAGAGATACCACATAATGCCATTCATCATCAATACCAGCACAAATGTCAATTTCTAAATAAAGAAAAATTAAAGAAAAGTGAACAGACTGTCATATGTTTAAGATTATCTGTGGCTCTGCTGGACAAATATTACAGAAGAATCAGTTTGTCCTTTTCTTTTGTAAATGTTTATTTCTTTGGGGCTTAGCCTTCCAACCTTGAGTAGATTCCTTTCCTCTGGTGGTGGTGGTGGTGGTGGTGTAGTAAGTTTACTACTCCTAATGCTACCTGGAATATGACTGTTGAGATCATTTCTGTGAATTGCCAGTGTTTCTGTCAAGAGCCTAAATCCAACAGAAAACACTCACTGGAGAAACAGAAATTAATCTCTTCAGGCAATTTCAGGGCGTGTTTATATATATATGTGTGTGCATTGTTGTCATCTTTACCATGCCGATGGTAATTCCTGTGTGCTGAGACTCGAATAACTAACATCCTTTCTTAGCACATGGTGATACTAGGTTGTTTAATGCAGAGGGTATGCTGTGTTTCAGTGTGGCTTCAGCGCTGACGACAGAAACACCCGAACGCTATGAGCGACTTACTTCAGTTTCGAGCTCAGTGGACATTGATCAGAGAGACACTGTAAGTATTTCACCATCTGTATGTGCTGAGCTGTAGAGTCTTCAAAACAAAATGATGTTTTGGAAAAACTAATGCTTCAGCAGTTACTGGTTAATAATTTTCAATGGCCCTTGTTCTGTTTAGGGCTTCTGCTCATGGCTAACAGCAATCTTTCGCATAAAGTAAGTTTCCATTTTCCAATCAACCAAAATGTTTTGTTTTGTGTGAATTTAATTAATGTGTTTTTATAGAGATGAGGAGATAAGGGAGAAGTGTGGTGAAGATGCAGTGCATTACCTGTCCTTTCAGCGGCACATCATTGGCCTGCTGGTCGTCGTGGGTGTGCTGTCCGTGGGCATCATCCTGCCTGTGAACTTCTCTGGAAACCTACTTGGTTTGTAATTCATCTGTGATTATTATAAAATGAAAACATTTAAACCAGTTGTCATGAATGTATTCTTAGTGCTTAACCAGTTGAAATGATCATGTTTTTTTGTTTTCTTCTTATTGTGTACTTTATAATTAAAGTCGAGTTTTGTTTTTTTCAGAAAATAATGCCTACAGTTTTGGGCGAACCACTATTGCAAATTTGGATGCAGAGTGAGTGCATTCTTCATCGTTATGTATCATATTTATAATTTTAAAACATTTGGGACATGATTGCTCAACACCTTTTTCTGGTTTGTAGTAATACACTACTGTGGCTGCACACTACCTTTGCGTTCCTCTACCTGTTACTGACGGTGTACAGCATGAGGCGGCACACCTCAAAAATGCACTACAAAGAAGATGACTTGGTACGTGTCACAGATTTCAGTGCATTTCCATTTAGAGGACTGAAAATTGAAAATAATTATTTTTATGTGATTATTTTGAAGGTGAAACGCACTTTATTTGTGAACGGAATATCAAAATATGCAGAGGAATGGGACATAAAGCAACACTTTGAGTAAGCATTGTTTCAAAATCAATATTTTTCACTAATCTTGTCTGCGTAAAATGTACACAGCTCTGTCAAAATGTTGGTGGGCTGGTCAGTAACTACATTAACATGTATCAGAGCCATCCCTTCTCCTGTTAAAAGTGACTATCTTGTTCCAGTCCATGACAATGGCAGGCCTATATGTGTAATTATCCATAATGGAAGCCAGATGAGTAAGATTATGCAAGTCATGTGTTAAAATGACCAGGAAGAGGGTGTCCTACTTGGTCAAATAGTATTAAGTAAAATCATATTTGGTTTTGGATATTAATAGCTTCTATCCCCACATCACATTTTGTGCTTCATTGGAATGGCTATAGTATTTATAGATGTTAAAAATTTAATTTTGTCTTTTTATAGGCAAGCTTATGAAAACTGTGTTGTACTGGAAGCTCGTATCTGTTACAACGTGGCAAGGCTCATGTATCTGAATTCTGAAAGGTACAAGTATCTTCACTCATTACTGTCTTGGTGTTTTGGTCAAATAGTCCTCTTTCTATTTGACACTGGTAATATTTTGAATACAGGAAGAAGGCAGAGCGCAGCAAGAAGTTCTTCATTGACCTGCAAAACAAGGAGCATATTACCACCATGATCAACCCAAAGCCCTGTGGACACCTTTGCTGTTGCATCATCAAAGGCTGTGAGCAGGTTAGACCACAAGTGTGATAAATAGTAGAAAAAGACTGGACTAAAGAGCCATGTTTATCGTTGTATAAAAAGTTTGGTTGTAAAAGGCAAGGCCCGATCAACAATATGTTTATGTCTAGTTAAAAGTGCTTGTAGTCTGTAATGTACTCGTGACATTTGTCAAGTATTAGAAGAACACATATATGGTCTGACTTAAAGAGCTGCACAATGTTAGGAAGACATGCTATAAACAATAACTGTTAATGATAACGATATGCGCTGTCAAATTTAAATGTCCCTTTTGGCATAGTAAAAGTAAAATTTTATTCAAATATATAAATATGCAGTCTCTCAAACTTCCACTTGTTTTACTGATCCCACAAACTTTTCCATTTGGACTCACCTACAGTAATACTTCCATGTCCCAAACTGTGCATGTTGATAAATTATTTTGACTTGAACTATGAATGAATACAGCCTTTGAGGATATAAGATAATGAGGTTTACCGCTCAGGAACAAATAGACAAAGAGAGGCTAGTTTAATCAAGACTTTACTACAATTCATTTTGCTCTAAGGTTTTTTTAATAAGACAAAATTTCCCTGATCATGTGATAGATGTTTACAGAAAAGACATTATGGAAGCCATAATCTTATTAAGGCTAGTGACTCTCAATGCTAAGCTTTTTTATAGTAAATATAATTGGACACTACAGTTACTGGTGGGCGTCCTGTATTTTTAAAATGTGTTTTAATGTTTTAATCTGAAACAATTACAGTTTCAGATTTTTCATTTAAAAATAAAAAAAATATGACTTTGACAATATCCTATTAGAATACTTGTATTAACTCTGTCATGTCATGTGATTTATGAGCAAAATTGATTTGGCTTATGGCAATAAGTCAATGCTAATCTAACAATAGCACTGCACTGACACAGGAAGAAGCAGTGAGCTACTACACAAAGTTAGAAGCAAACCTGAGAGAGGACTACAGAAAAGAGAGGGAGAAGGTTAACAGCAAACCTTTGGGGATGGCTTTTGTCACCTTTCAAAACGAGTCCATAACTGCGCTGTAAGTACTTGTGTCACCTTATTCAGCACATATTTGTTTGGACTGACTCATGTTGAGCTTTTCTGCCGTTACACTTCCATTTTTCTGTCCACATTTCACTTTCCAGAATCTTAAAGGACTTCAATGCTTGTAAGTGTCAGGGCTGTCATTGCCGTAGGGAGCCCAAGAGTTCAAATTTCAGCAGCAAGCTTCACACGCAAAACTGGACAGTCTCTTACGCTCCTCATCCACAAAATGTCTACTGGTAAGAGAGCAGAGGGACACTTTACCTTCAGCTGTTGACCTCACTGTTTCAAAGCATGTTGGCCACTTCTACCATTCTGTTGTTTTACTGTACAATTTTACCTTCTGATGCCGGTAAATCCCAGCCTACCAAAGCATTGTAATTAGTTGAATTATTTATCACATAATTGTGCCTCTTATCAGTGTTAGCTGTCTCTTAACAAAATAAGAGATCCTCCCTGACATTAAGTTTATGCTAATTATTTATGTAGTCCATTTGGGGGAGAGATTTTGTGTCGGTTTCAGTTTAAAGACCAGCTGTGTCCATAACTGCGGGTTATCACTCAGTGTCTAACAAAGTGCTGCTCATCCCGAATCCCACAGGGAGCATCTGTCCATGGGAGGATTTTACTGGTGGGGTCGTTGCTTCATCATCAACTGTGTCCTCTTCCTGCTCCTCTTCTTTCTCACCACTCCAGCCATTATCATCTCCACCATGGACAAGTTTAATGTTACCAAACCAGTGGAGTACTTAAATGTAAGTTATAGCTTGCACTGGTCAACATTTGGTTGATCCTGTTTTAAAACCAATATGTGATGTTTTGTTTATAGAATTTCTTTGATAAAACAATAGCAGCAACACAAAGCCAAGCAAAAGCTTATCTGTATAAAGCTGCAGTGGGGCTTTCCGCTCCCTCAAGGTCCCTAATCAAATATGTCCTTGTCTCTGCTCTGTCCTTCAGAATCCAATTGTCACTCAATTCTTCCCCACCCTGCTTCTGTGGTCGTTCTCAGCACTACTTCCTACTATTGTCTACTATTCTGCTTTCTTTGAAGCCCACTGGACACGGTAAGACATTTCCAGCCAACAGACAGGTCAGCCTCTGATAACGGCGAGTTAAGCATGTTCTTATCTTCTTGTCCTACAGATCTGGAGAAAACAGGACCACAATGCATAAATGCTACACATTCCTCATCTTTATGGTCTTGTTGCTGCCCTCTTTAGGACTTAGCAGGTATACATTTTCTAACCTTACATAGCACCAAATGTCATGATTAGAAAAATAATATTTATATTGTCTCTTTGTAGCTTGGATGTATTCTTCCGCTGGCTTTTTGACAAGAGGTTTTTGGCAGATGCTAAAGTTAGATTTGAGTAAGTCATATCACATCAAACATCCGAAGACTCAGCTGGAATTGTATTTTCTTATATCTTCAGTCCTACTGTGATCCTAACATACAGCTCTTTTCTTCAGATGTGTTTTCCTTCCTGACAATGGTGCCTTCTTTGTGAACTATGTCATTGCTTCTGCGTTCATCGGTAATGCCATGGACCTGCTAAGGATCCCTGGCCTACTTATGTACATGATCCGCCTTTGCCTGGCTCGATCAGCTGCTGAACGAAGGAACGTCAAGAGGGTTAGTCTATCCCCCCTTGTCCATTGAAGTCATTCATATTGAATTAATTGATCAACAAATCTATTGATGTTAAATTGCGACATAAAACATAAATTAGAGTTGAGTTTTAACAATTATTTACCAACTTTAATACATCTGTGCTGCTGGTAATATTTCTCTTTGTCCCAACGTGGTCTTTTTACAGCACCAAGCTTATGAATTCCAGTTCGGAGCTGCTTACGCGTGGATGATGTGTGTTTTCACTGTGGTAATGACCTACAGCATCACCTGCCCAATCATCGTTCCTTTTGGTGAGTGCTGCCCCTTATCTGACAGGGCTACTGTTTCACATTAAGATAGCGTGCTGATTACATGACTGAAAGAGAAGTGTACTAAAAACAGAGGCCAAATGTTGGGTCTGTTGCTTTTTCAGATGCTTATCGCTCGGTTTAATAGGATTACATCCACTGTCTGTGTCTCACTCTTTCCATATTCAGGGCTAATGTACATGCTGCTGAAACACTTAGCAGACAGATACAACATGTACTACGCTTATCTGCCATCCAAACTGGACAAGAAGATTCATTCAGGAGCTGTTAACCAAGTAGTGGCTGCTCCAATCCTCTGTCTCTTCTGGCTTCTTTTCTTCTCTACTGTTCGCTCAGGTAAGAGAAGAGCTCCATCTGCTGGCCATGTCTGTCTTTGCACAAAAAACTCATTAAATGTAAATTGATTCATGCCTTGGATGACTACCATTAAAAATAAATTTAGCTTGAAATATTATTGTAACATTTTTCTCTTTATGATATTTTAAATGGGTCCATCTGAGTCAGCATTAGCTCAGTTCTCATTTTCCCACTTCATATGCAAAACTATAACGTCACTTCTTTGACTAAATATAGTACATCTGGACACAGCAAACCAGATCACCTCAACTTTAGATCTGATCTCACTGGACGCACTGAGAACACATTTTAATCTAATTTTAGTGCCAGGTCTGAAGTGGGCCTATGTTTATTTGTTGCGTGGCTGATTACGTTTCAATTTAGTTTTTCGTAGTAATGTAGGAAGTTTATAAGGCTTAGAGCTCTGTTGTAAGACCTTTCTCCTGTTTCTCTTCCCACAGGTTTTCCAGCAGCAACATCTATGTTCACATTTGTTGTCTTGATCATCACAATTATCATCTGTCTCTCTCATGTTTGTTTTGGACACTTTAAATATCTCAGCGCTCACAACTACAAGGTAACAAGATTAACATAACACTAGTCACAGATCCCTTGTATATTCAGCTTCTGATAATGATTGTTTTTGCTTCAGATTGACACACAGGAGGTGGATGGGATGGAGAATGGGCGTGCTGTGGGCAATGCAGATTCAAGCAAGGCAGCAGTAAGTTATTCAGAAACGAGGGAACTTCTGATATGATAAGCTATTGTTCACCTGTTCTTTTGTCATGCCCTTCAGTTATTATGAAAGTGAATATCAGCTGTAGGCATTTTTTAAAATAATTTTTATAGTTTTACTTTTCTTTATGACTTATATGTAAAAGAGACATTAAAGATTCTAGATAAATTTTAACATTTGGTAGAAAATTAACACTTCTTTTTCTGTTATTTCTCTCTACAGCAGATGTACATTGCTCAGGTACTTCAAGACCCAAATTCAGAAGAGGGAGGATCAGGCAGCGGTGAGGATGACGGCCAGGGGTCCTCGCAGGACGAGGATATAATCAATGTTGAAAATGGCCTGAATGAGGACTTCCAGTCTGGTGAGGACAGCCTCATCGATAATGAAGTGCGGCACTGATACTGCCAGGAACAGAAGGCAAACCTGAGCAGTGCACTGAAAATAGAATTTAACTTAGAACTGAACCCATGGTTCTCCAAAGCATCTCAACCTCCATCGAGGGACAACACTAACATAAGCACATTGCCTACTAAGGACTAAATGGACCGTCTCTAGGACTCTTGCATTTCCTTCTCTGGGTCTCATCACAGCCTCATGTTGTATATTCAGAGGGAGTGTGCTCTGATTGGACAGTGCAAGGGCAACATCCTTCTGATTCAAAAAGCGGAGGCCCACTTCTTGGACCCATGAAAGACAGACACTAACGCACATATGAAGAAATGTTTGCCTTGTCTCTTTGGGGAAGTGATATTCTGTCTGTATTTCCTTAACATTGCACTTGAAAACGGGGACCTGTCCTATAAGCTCAAGTTTCACTAAGGTACTGTAGTACAGCATGCCTTCATGTCCAAAAGGTGACAACAGTCTCTTGTAATCCCTTCTTGTCTGCACTAGATGCTTCAGCTGAATTTAGCAGCATCTGAAAGAGGGGTTTTCACACCAGCAAAGAGCTTGGTTTATGCAGATGTGATTCTCCCAAATGTTCTTCCAATTCTTTAAAGGCCTTCCAACAAAGCAACAAATGGAATAATTGCTACTAACACTCCTAGACATGTTGACTCTGTAGAGCTAAAACTGTAAAAATAACCTCTGTTGACATATTTATTTGTTGGCTTGTTGTAAATGCTACTAGGCTAGGCGAAACCCTAAACTGTGGAAGATTATACTTCAATTCGTGGCACACTACATTAGTTTGGAACTGCTGTTGGACTGCTGCTCCTCCAGTAGGGGGTACTCCTTGCACGGACACCACAGTAGACCAGGATCTAACTGGTCTTGGTTATGTGGTGCGTAGCAGACTGGAGAAAGGCCTCTTTTTCTGGGTCAGTTTCAGTTGTTACCCATTGTAAATGTTCTTTTTATTTTTTTTTCCGTGTTTACATCTTTATGTAGAGATTTCGCACTAGCATTGACTAAAGGGGGCGTCTCAGTTTTGTTAATGAGTAATGTGTTTCTTATCGCACAGCCCTGTGTCTGACTCTCATCATGTTTTTGTAGGCACTTAATCATGTTCAATCATCAATCAAGTAGCTAAACCTTAAGCTTCAGTCATTATTGTGCATTGCCTCCATTAGCTAGCACTCTCAGTTCTGAGCTAAAGATTGTTTAACTAAAATGATGCACTTTTTTCTGATAACATATCGAATTTTAGTCCTAGTTGCACAAAAAAGATAAGCGGTTACATCAATAGATTGAGTCTAGACTAATTTATTGGTCTTTGATGATATTGCTTTTAGGTTACTTTGATGTAAATTGTACTTTCTACTTTCAAATTAACCCTGGAAAGTATCCATTTGATGAACAGCAATGTTAAAATCCACTGCAACTAAGCTAAACATTTGATTGTAGAACAGTTTCATCAAAGATCTAAGTATTTTTTCATCTCAACCAAGCAGCTCCTTTTTTGCTTTTAGAAACTGAAACACAACATTAATCATGAGCCAACAGTTAGAATCTAACTCAGGATTTCTGTAAATTCTCCTTTAGTTAACACTGAGTATTCCCATTTGGACGGTTGTTGGTAATGAAAGGCAAGTCACTGCAGACAAAGTACCACTACGCTCTTCATTGTGGACCAGTTGTTGTTGGACCATAATGTGATCGATGTTGACATTATCCAGCTGCTCAGAGAACCATTGTGGGAAATGTGCACTAATCCTACTTTCACTCATATGATTGACGCAGAGGGACAAGCCCTTGTGGCTGTGAAATGACAATGGTGAACTCAAATATGTCCATAACTTGTCCATAGTTAAACATCATGTATGGTATATATTATGGTACTTATAGGAGAATCATTTAACACCATTGAGTCTGTTCTTCTAGTCATGATGAGGTGATTTTACTTTTTTATACCTCTTAATTTTTATACCTCTTGAAATGTCTTGAAATCTGAATGTGTCACGTCACAATAACATAATGCCTAGCTCCGAGGGAAAAACTTTAATAATCTCAGCGAACATACAGAACTTTTTAAAATACTGAATGTAGATTAACCCCCACTTTTTGGTTACTTTAAAGTGTTAAAATAACTATGTTTCGACTTTTATTATACTCAGAAACCTACTCATGTTACAGCATTTCATTTTGGCAAAGATCTACCTTAGTCTTTGTTTGTTTCGGACTCAAGCATCAGTGCATTAATATAACTTCTTAATGTTCTTTTCTCTTTTCTCTATCTGAATAGTTTTTTTTTTGTAAACAGCCAAGCACTATGTAATAGAAGTTCTCAGTTTGTACAATGTATTCACAATGGGTAGGAAAAAGCCTCTGCGTCTAAAGACTGTGCACTGTTAGAATGTGTTTTGTGTGCTTTCTATCTATTTTTAGTTTTACATTGTGCTAAATAGGAAGAGTAACTCTAGACTGTCTCTTATCATTCTCTTCCATAAGGGCCGTCTTTGTGACAGATTCATATCTGTACTTTCGCTCAAGCTCTTTACACAATAAATATGCATTTAAACTTTTACTACTTTCTTTTGTGTAGCATGTTTAATCCCATTCAGCTTTGATGAAGGGCTTGTTGTGTGGTTCTTTACATTTAATATGAAGCCTTTTATCAAATGATGTCGATTAAATGCTCTCCTAAAGCAACACCGCGTTACATTTCAGGATCTATATCTTTAAAAGGACTTAAAAGTCAAATGCAGCAGCAAACTCGCAATGTCATCTCTTCGTGAATACTTTACATTTATGTTTGTGGTATGACGTGTTCTTATAAGAGAGTAGTGTGTCCCGTCGAGTTACTCAGAGTATTTGCTGAACCAGGTGAACTTTGGCTTACTTCAGCAGTTTCATCTCAAGAAACCATTAAAATTACAACATCCAAGTACCTAGTGTTGCTTTAACTTAAAAAGCCCAATATTACACCTCAGTGTATTATTTATTTTAACACTGGAGTGTGTGATAGCCACCCCCTACATCCTTGATTGAAACTTACAAAATCCAGTGGAAAAAAGCACTTAACACTTGGTGATTTGACTAAGATGATGCAGCCATATTGGTTTGTTTTCTCTGTCCAATAGCCTACTGAGTATCACTGAGCATTTGTCTTACTCAAAATTATCTGTGTTTACAATTTTTCTGCCTTGAACCTAACTCAAACAGCTCAAAACGACAGTGCTGGAGTGGATCTGATAAAGAAGCAGAGGTTCAGTGGTGGTGAGTGCTTGGCCCTGCAGCTGAAGAGGGTGGGAGCTGCAGTAGCATGTGTCCGCCACTAGGCGCTGCATGGGAGGGAAGTACTGTGGGGTTAAAAAAAAAAAAGAGTAGGCAGCGCAGAAGGCGACGTGTTAAGTCTGTAAAGCTCTCATGTCTCCTCTCCAGTGAAACAAACGGGGTCCAGCGGCTCTATGGGAAACAGCGTTAGTCTTCTGCAGTCGGATACTACAATGTGACGTGCTGCTGACTGGGTTTTTGTGGTTAAAAAAAGAGAAGAGTGCTCCGCTATGGACGGGGGGTTGACTATCACTTTAATATCTGTTGCGATGTTTTTAGGTTGTTTTATACTTGGATTCATCCCACTTTTGTTCAGACTTTCTCAGGTAAGAGCACCACATTTTCTTTGTACTCCATTATACCTAAGCACCGTTATAATCAATACCCAATCAATACCCACACTGTTTCTCCATGAGTTACGTTCATACATTTACTAAAATTAGAGGATGTTGCTGCTTCTTTAAAAGGCTTTAGGCAAGAATTCCTCTGATCAGCTGAAATGTGTCATGTGTCGACCCTCAGACCAGCCTGAAGTTTATCTCCATCCTGGGGGCTGGGCTGCTTTGTGGGACTGCTCTGGCCATCACCATCCCAGAGGGAGTGGACCTGCTGGAGGACTCTTTCAGTGGGGAAGGTAAAGTATAGGTTACACAAATACCAACCAAGTAATTCATCTCACTGAAATGATCCCAACTCATGTAACATGTAATCAAGGGTATGAAGCTGTACGCGCAGCATGGACATGTCTCCTGCCACCCTCTGTCTGATTATGTTGATTATGTATGCACTAGTTTATTCAGTAAAAGGCCCCGTGTGTTATTTATTTTGCTGATACCTACTTATTTCCGCAATTTATGAGGTGCTTGTTCAAGGGAGTGCTTAGTTCTGGGGTAGTAAAAGCATTCATGTGAGCATTTTATGTAACACACACTTTCACTGGTAGGTTTTGAAGATTTAGAAGCCTTGTTAAGTTTATTACATGTAATAAAACTGTATTTTCACTGGCCTTATTAGCAGCTTCAAACGGTGCTAACAATTACCTACCTGTTGCCTGCATTTGTCACTGTGTTAAGCTTTACAAAGAGCGTTAATTGTCCTTCTGATTTCCATATTAAACTCTGCTCTACTGTTGTATGTAATCATCTTCAGCAGACCACTGAACACCTGTGTTTGACTGTAACCCTTTTGTCTTTAAACCAGCTCAGTGGTCTCAACTCATCTTCCTCATTGTCTTTCATGTGGATGTGATCAAAAGCTCTTTTTGTTCTGCGTCCTCTCTCTGCAGAGTCCTCCTCTGTTGAAGCATCAGACCAGAACGCCACCGACAGAAACACAACGTCCACAGACACAGCCTCTTCATCAAAGTTTGTAATCGGAGTGGCTCTAACTTTCGGCTTCATCTTGATGTTCGTTGTGGATCAGATTGGAAGTTACCTTTCCACACAAGGCAAGCTGTCAGATCTGTCAATTAGTGTATATTCAGCAAGAAAAATAATGATTGGCATTAATTTTCTACTCTGTAATTTTAGGCAAAACAGCTTGTTTGTCAAACAGCACAGGGATCACAGCCACCCTGGGGCTAGTTATTCATGCTGCAGGTAATTGGTTGTTTTGTATTTGCACTGCGACACTGAAACATCACATATACAAACCACAAAGCACATATTCACATCCTCAACATGTAATTGTCTGTATGTGTCATCCTGTTCATTTATGTGCTAAACTTTGTTGTGGATACTTGTCTTTATGCACACAGCTGATGGATTTGCTCTGGGTGCAGCTGTGGCCACAACTAAAGTAACCGTGCAAGTCATTGTGTTTTTTGCTGTAATTCTGCACAAGGTGAGACTGCTCCGAATAATATATACATGACAGTTAATTTTTTTTCCACTGGGTTTTGTAGATTTCAATCATGGTCACACAGTCCAGTAACAAAATAAATACAGTGTCCACAGTAGAGTGTAGGATGACGTTTCCACAGTAATAACAGATATTATTTATGTATTACAGGTTTCTAAACCAATCCTCTCAGACACCTGGAACCATAATGTAACAAACATGTGATGAAAATGAAAACATGTGTAATTATGTATTTATTGAAAGTGGATGTTAATGTGTTTTTATTCTAGGCTCCTGCAGCTTTTGGCCTGGTCTCATATCTGATGCACACAGGCCTAGAGAAGAAATACATTCAGGGGCATTTACTTGCTTTTTCGGCTTCAGCTCCTATTGTTGCCATCGCCACTTACTTTATTTTGCACGCAGTAAGAAAGCTTTCCTCTCCAAATGAAAACCTTATTTATTCAAATCAAACAGAAGTATGAACTCAGATGTTTCCTTCCACAGTCTGGCAGTTCATCTGAAAACCACCACAATGCGACGGGTGTGGGGATGCTCTTCTCCGCCGGGACGTTCCTCTACGTGGCCACGGTGCACGTTCTTCCAGAGATCAGCAGCAGGGCAGGTGGAGCAGACCAGCCCCAGAGTGACAGCCCTCAGCAACATTCAGAGAGTCAGCTGCACCACCCGCGTTACTTAGGGCTCCTGGAAAGTGTGACTCTAGTTCTTGGAGTTGGTATTCCCGTCATACTGGCTCTCGGACTAAATGACGAGTAAGAACAAAGCACAAGATCCTCTCTTTTTGGCATTAAATTTGTGGCGCAGATGTTTTTTTTATATAATTCCCTGGAAAGACATTCAGAATGTTACTGATTTTCTCATTGTGTTGACCCGTTGTAATGAAACCAGTGTGCTCGTAAGTAAAAGATAAATAGCAGTCAAAAGGATACATTTCAAAATATTTCTCACCTTGTTTGACAAAAAACACCTCCCCAAGCGAGTCCTGGTTTCACGGCACTTTTCAGATACATGATAAGTTATGGGGAAACTACCAAATAACCCGATACACTGTATTTTGCACTACACAATAAAGAAACTAGGCCAACTGTACCAACCTTCCCATGAAATGAAAAGGGTTGGGTTATTTACCAAAAACTTGAATATAGGTAGAGAGTTACAGTTTTTGTGCAATGTAACTTACACATGTTTCAGTTAGATGTATTTTCAATGGATTGGAAACTTTAAAATCTATTTAATTCTATACAAATAAATAAAACTACTTTGTTTAAAATTGTGTGTCTCAAAAGCTCATTTGAATGGCTGTAAACAGTTGTATAACACAGATCCTCTTACTTCTTAGTTGGGTGTCATAGCACTTGTGTTACAGCCAACAACCTCAATAAAAGACTGGGTGAATGGCTGTTGAATTAAAGATTAAGCCTGACTCACTCTGACCAGGATGTGTGTGTGTGTGTGTGTGTGTGTGTGTGTGTGTGTGTGTGTCAGCTGTTCGATGCTGTGAGGCCTCTACTTTGCCCTCGAGATTCGTGTGCAATATTCAAACAAAACAACATGTGTTTAGTCACGTCAAGTAATATTTTATTCAATGTGATTCAACAGAAGACAAGATAATACTTTAAATTAATAATACTGTCCACAGGCTGATGGAGGTGCTGCACCATATATCACACATTTAGTTATTGCAGTATCAACAAAAACAATATCCGTAATGCACAGAACTGCTTGTATTACAAAATACTATGGTCTTCCATGTGACAGAAACTTATACTTACATACATATTACGTCCAGTCAGCACCTCAAATCAAATCAAACTGTGGTGCAACCAAATTAAGTTCAGGAATTTATTGTTTTGACCTGGTTTAGTTGCTTGAGTCAAAGTCAAGAGCCTTGTCGTTTTACTATGTCAAAAAGGGGTATTCAAATATCTCAGGTCATATCTCATCACAGTATTTTATGCATGTTTTTCTAATATCATTCAGCCCCATGTTCTATTTAATATTATTCAACAGTAAACATGGCCATGACAAATTACACAGAAATCAAGTCACATGAGTAAACTCAGTAGCCTTTGGTGCATGTTGGTGTCTAGGGATGTCCCAATACCACCATTTTCATTTCCAGTAGGCCTATTTGTACTTAAAATTAGGCACTTGCCAAAACATGGTATAGTTTGTGTTACGTACATACAACATGCATTTTCACTAAAACATGTCCAAACAGAGCTTTAAAGAGAAAGGGGGAAACCAAAACTCAGACTGTGGTCAGTAAAGTACTGATATGGCAGTATCTCAGCAGGTCACATGCCAGTGAGAACCAAATGTTTGTTTTGGCATCAGGACAACCCTAGAGTTTAAAATCACACCAGCACGTACATACTGCATTTGGTCTAGCTTCATAAAACAAATACTTATATGATAATTTGGCATCTTAGAAAAACAGCTCTGCCCAAATCTTCCAAAATGTGCATTAAATCACATTTTTTATTCCTGTTCATTTCTGAAGTGTGTTGTGTTGATCTCTCAATGCGCAGCCACTGGTTCAGCTCAAAAGTGCACCCCTGAAAATGTCCTCATTCCAAGTGTTTCTTGTGAAATAACACTTTTATAATGAGAAAATGTAACTTTGGCACGTGTCATTTATGATCTTTTGTTTTAAGTCATGACTGTATTTTGTGTTTACATTTGAACTGTTCATTGCTGTGCCAGTTTAACGCGGCTCATGGCAGCGTTGAGTTCAGCCTCCTTTACCATCTGATCAAAGTTGTGGCTGGATGTGTGCTGTCTCACTCTGTCTCTCAGGTGAAAGGATGCCCTCGCCAGTCTGTGAGCCTCCTCCTGTATTTGCTCTTTCTGTCTGCGCAGCCTCTCTCTCTTCCACTCCTTCATCAAGACATAACTTTCCCTGACCTTCCTCATGGCCTCCTCCTCTTCCTCTATCCTCTCTCTCAGCTGCTGGTGGCACGTTTGTCTGTGTTTGTTGCGTTGTTTGATTTGCGAAACTTTAGTCTTGTTTATTTCCGAGGCATGTTGTGTTGCCCTTTCAATGCGCCGCTTGCTCAGTTCGAACAAGATCCTTTTGTGTGTCAGCTGTTCATTGGTCTGTATCTTGGCCCTCAGCTTTGCCCTGTGAATCTGCTCCTCTTCTTGGGCCACTCTCTCTTTGAGCTCCTTCAAACGTGCTTCAACAACATCAGCATGATTTTTACAAGAGTTCTGCATCTTTTTATCTATTTCCTTCCTTTTCTGAGCCTCCTCTTCCTCCGCCTGCTGCTCAATCTGCATCTTCATAAAGACTCGTCGCAGAAGCTCCTGTCGGTTTTCTTCCTGGAGCCGTCTCCTCTCCTTCATCTCCTGCAGGGCTTTGCTCATTTTGGCTCTTTGCTCTCGCTCCACTGCGAATAGCCTCTCTCGCTCTTGTGCTTTTTTGTCCTCCTCCTCCTTGTCTCTCAGAAGCCTCTCCTGGTTTCGTTTGCGCTCCTCTACCTCCTTCTGTGTGGCCTTCATCTTCTCTCTGCGTTGTATCTCTACTTCCTCTTTCAACCTCCTCCAGCGGTCTTCATGTAAAAGCACCTCTTGTTCCAGTTGTCCAGTTCTCTCCTTCTCCAGCTGCTGTCTGACTCGTCTATGGGCCTGTAACTGTTCATGCCAGCGTTTCATGCTCTGCTTCAGCCTCTTCCTTCTGCTTCTCTCTGCCTCAATCCTCTGAGCCTCCTCCTTTCTGCGAGCCTCTTGACGATCCTGTTCCTCCTTGTGACAGAGGTCCAGGCGGCCTTGCTCTTCCTCATGCCTCACCAACATCAAGGCTGCTATCTTGCGGTCCACCTCTGACACAGTGACATGCATCTCCTTGTTGATGGCCTTAGTCATTCTCTCTAGTTTCCTCTCTGTAGCAGGGGAGTGTCTGAGGTCTCCAAGACTAAAGCTGCAGAGAGTACTCCGATCTGGATCTTTGTTGCTACTCACAGATTTCCCTTTAAAACACAGATGTGCATATGTAATAGGACCTTCATGAGACTCGTCCTTGCGTTTGTTTTGTGATCTTGGGAGCTTAGGTGCCACTTCCGGTGCAGTTTTACCACTAGGCCACCTGTCCCCGTGATGAGCTTGGATTATTTTCTGCCTCTCTTCTCGGCACATTTGTAAAAGCTTCCTCCTCTCTCTCTCATAAGACTCGTGCATCACTTTAACCACCTCAAAAGGCACGTCACGCTTCTCTGCCACTAACTCGTTCAGTGACCTGATCAGGAGTTGGACAGGCTTGATACCGAGGCGGGCGCACGACTCCAGCGAGCGCGGACTTGTCAAAACGTAGCGACTCCTACGAGCTTCTGAAGAGTCAAAGTTGTTCAAGTCCAAATGAAGCACAGGGGACGTGGAGCTCATTTCTCCTATTGTTAAAAAAAACACATAAATGAATTTAAAATTGCTGCTGTCCGTCTTCAGTCTCAGTGCGGCTTGGTGATGTCAGGAAAGGATTAGCTGGGACTTATTTGTAATCACCATTTAAAGGATCCGTACACCTCAGCAAATGTATAGGCTATCTTTGATTTTCATACCAACAAGTTGCCCTATGGAACATCACAATTTACTGCAATTAGATGGAGTTTATGAACTAACAAATAAAGTCAACTTAGCTAGCTAATAAACGAAAATAGGTCCACAGTCAAGGCAATCTTGCGTAAATTATCTAACAGAATATATTACCCATATGTGAAGTTATTAGCAACTGGGATACATCTATTACATGTAAAAATATTATTTAGACCACTTACTTGTGTTATGCAAATAATGAAGAAGTCTAGAAGTGTTGGTCAGCTGGAAGTGACTGGCGCTGATTCTGGGACGAGACACTGGACGCTTCAGGTTCCCATGGCAACAGCAGTCATTATAATAAAGAGGGACTTTCACTCGCCGCAGACAAGCTAACTGTGGATAAAGCGCCATCTAGTGTTATCTATAGTCCATTGACATCATACATACAATAATGTCAATGCTGTTTGTAGACGGTTATTGTTGTAAACAGAGACAGATATGTTGATTTCCGGGGAGATACCAAACACCAAAGACAATACCTGTTGGTTCTATTAAGGATATGTTCAATAGAGTTGGGAAAACTACCACTTCTACTTCTTGGTGGTTAACCTACTTTTGCTAGTTCCAGACATAGAATGGTTCCAGATAAGCATTATAGTCACTCTTTAACAAAATGAAAATATTTCCTTACAAAACGTTCTGAGCACTTTGCCACTTGACCAGAGATACGGAGGTACTCTCCTCCTGACAAAAAAGTCTCTGAAGGAAAACACCAGATGACGTATTTCCGCCATCCCCCTCGGACGTTTCACAGATTATTTCTTTCCTACATTTATAAACAGGCGATAAACTACGCTTTTAACGCAGCAAGTATGTTTTATATGTGACGTTTATATTAAACAGAAAAGTTGCTTATTTTCGTGTTTTTTTCGCTGCAGCTTCCGTTTGATCCAAAGTGACGAAACGTCTTCGGCGCGCCTTTTGCTCAATACGGAGGTACAGTCACTTTACTTGAAGATAGTTTTTTTTCTTGCAGTAACAACATCATACAAACCACAAACGAACACATTACAAACGGGGAAGCAAGTGTAAAGTCTTAGTATTATAATACAGCGTCAACACATCTCTTTGGTTAGCTAGCAGGGCTAATGTCCATACTGAGAATAGAATATAGCAGTTAACAGTTGCTTCCTTGTTGTGATTAGCCTAGATATTAGCTCAGGTGTTTGTCCAGTGGCTTTGTGTACATAATGTATTTTTGCAGTTTACCCCAATTGAGATATTGAGAGTAGCTGCTTAACTACTTTTTTGCATCTAAAAGTATTTACTTTTAAAATAAACATTCTTATCCTTCCATTAAACTGTCAATGCAGTATCATCTTGTTAATTAAGAATCTGCCACACCATTAGTCTGTTGTAATAACCAGGCTTAAAGGAGAGTTTGAAAATAGGCTGGAGCATTTGTAAACACTCCAAGTTAAAGTGTTCACTGCTTTTCTGTTGGATTTATTTGCCTAAGAAGCAAGCTTTAAATGGTTTAAGGGTCCCTATCCCATTTCTAAAAAAAACTTGAATGAATAAGATTTTGTAGTCTAAATTCCAAGTAAAATCAAAATTAGGTACTTTAGGGGTTATAACAGCATTAGACAGAAACGTTTTCTTTAACATCAGAGTGTCTCCAGGTTGTACCCGGAGTTATCCACTGACTGAAGATGAAAAGAGCTAAAGGCGGTGGTGATGAGGACAGTAGTCGGCACAATGGCTCTGCTCCCCGCAAGAAAGGAGACCAGAGGGCTAACAATGAAGGTTCTGGTATTGGCTCAGGAAATTTGAACGAAGATGACAATGACCCGAGCCTCAGGAGAGAAATACGGAGCAAGTACAGAGAGCTGATCAACTCGGTGCAACGTGAGTGAGATGGGCTGACACAGAGGTCATGTTTTTTATGTTGCCCATAGGTATGTGATGTATTGTCCTACTGTGTGTTTTTCAGAGAATAGAGAAGATATGTTAAGTCCGTCCAATAACAGGCTCACAGAGGTTTTAGAAGAAGCAAACAAACTTTTTAAAGATGGTATGTATAACCCTGAAACATTTAGGATGGTTTAAAGTGTTTTATACTGATAATTCTTTCTA
The DNA here is from genome assembly GCA_036850595.1 of Rhyacichthys aspro. Taxonomy (NCBI): domain Eukaryota; kingdom Metazoa; phylum Chordata; class Actinopteri; order Gobiiformes; family Rhyacichthyidae; genus Rhyacichthys; species Rhyacichthys aspro. The sequence continues at coordinate 16,012,586 of CM072162.1, read as the reverse complement.
AATATAATAATGTAATGTTCTCCTTTTGTCTTCTGACAGTACGGCAGGCGAGGGAAGCAGCTCTGGATGCACAGCTTCTTGTTGTTGCCACTGACCTAGGGAAAGAAAAAGCCAGTCAGCTGTTTTCAGAAGGGGCCTCTTTTGATCCGACTGCATTTGCTGAGCACCTCGTGAGTAATACCATCTGTAAAATCTTGTAAAGCATGATAGTGACAAAAATGCTGTCAATAAATAATGTTATAAGAAAGTACTACCAAAATGATAGGAAACAATTAAACAATGACAGACTAATTTCTAACTCTGGACTAGAAATGGGACGGTATGAGGTTCTGATTGTATAACCTTGGGAAAAGGCATCACAATACCTAATATTCAATTTAACTGAATATTTTGATAAATCAAAAGTTGAAGAGTTACGTCAATCACACAGTGTTTTGTAAATATGTCTTTTCTGGTCTTGCCTCATGTATTATGATATAATGAAAGGTATAACACAGTATTAGTGGTTTTAATTCCTTGATTATACTGACAGCGATAGTCGTGCAATGTCTAATGTTGAAAATTAATTTCCCAAACAATGATCAAATGTAATAGTGATATTTTTAAATAATGTGAAGTGACCTTTTACATTACATACTTTTATTACATTTGTGGTTCCTTCTCAGTTGTCCTTCATGGGTCTAAATCGATTAGAGGATGGGGAAGACGAAGAGCAAAATGGAGGAGATGGCTACCTGCCCAGTGATGCATGGGACAGAGTGGCCCGGAGAGCAGAGTGCTGCTTCAGAACGGCACCCTCCTTCCACTACATGTCAGTTTGCCTGAGTAGTATCTGACCTATTTCAGGAATTGACACTCAATGTTCAAGTAAAACCTTAGGTTTTTACCTTAATTTTATGTTCACTCTTTCATTAGGATGGGCTCATTTCATGCAGAACCTCCTCCACCAAAACAAAGAATTGAGAGGCAAAAAAGGGTGCCAAACAAAGAAGCAAAAAGAATAATGCCCACCCAGGTATTCTCCAATTCCTCTCATGTGCTGAAATGGGTTGTGACTTACGATTTAACAGTTACAGCAGTAGCATCTGGTAATATGTTTATTACTGTAGTATATTATATTAAATAGCATTAAGCAGTTTATTATATTCGCTTTATTAGCTTCTACAGGATACTCACAAGAAACCCACTTAATTTACAATGTCATTTTAAAAGCTTTGACTTAATGGCTTTAATGTTGTATTGAAACATGATTACATTGTCCCTTTAGCTTAAGAAAATGGAAGAATCCTATCAAGAAGCCACAGAAAAAGAGGTGGAGAGGATCCTAGGATGGCTGAGGAGTTATCACCGAGATGATCGTAAGTTGACTGCATAGACATTAGAAACTTGTATCTGAGGCAATAAATCCAACATGACTTTTGTTTATTTACAGCAACAACTCCGATATCCTACTACGAGTTTGTTATCGACCCCAGCTCATTTTCCCGAACGGTAGAAAACATGTTTCACACGTCTTTTTTGATCAGGGTGAGTTTCTTGCATCAAAATCATATATTCAGATTTTTTTATAATAGTTTTTGTGCTACATTTGACAGTGATACATTTGAGCTGTTAATGTAATCCTTTGTTTCTCAGGATGGTTTGGCGCAGATGTATCTAGATGACAGCAAATTGCCCTGTATTGGTAAGAGTTTTTTTTTTTTTTAACTCTACCTTAAAGTATGCTATAATAAATTATTTTTAAGCAAATTTTGTTTTTGCTTTAGCTCCTGTGGAGGAAGGGGGGATGGAGGCTGGAGCATCAACCAGTCGTAAACAGTGTGTAACCTCTATGAGCCTTAAAACATGGAAGGTAAGAAGGTTTTATTCACCTGGTTTTATTCACCTGATATTAGCCCTTATTGAATTCTAATATGTGTGTCTGTCCTCTCATAGGAGCTTATTGAGGCCTTCGACATCAGAGACACAATGATTCAGCCTATAAACACACAGACGGAGTGATGAACCATGGCACTTTATTTTGGCTGAAATATATCTCTGATTTTAGGGCTGTTAATATTTCTTTTATTTTTTAAATAAGACACATTTTTAGAATTTTGCTACAGTAACAATAAATGTTCTGGTCCCCTACCATATAGTAAACAGTTGTGATTTCTTACATTTTATTTTATGTTTTTAATACATTTGAATAAAAAGATTGAATTAATATGTTCTGTTTCAGTATTTATTATTATGGCTGAATGTTAATCTAATATATGAGCTACTATTTGCATATACGATAATATTGTGCATATAAATGTATTTTCTTTTACAAAATATGTCACTATTTATGTTTTTATTATTAACCTTTAAATCAAATAATATAAAGATGCTTAAGGCTTTGGCCTTCCAAATTGTATGATTAAAACTATGACCTTTTTTTTTTTTTCAAATCATTTTGTGCTAAATATAAGAAAGGGTATTATTATTATTCTATATTATATTATATATATATCATTAGTTTTTTATTTTCCTGCTTATTTTTACTGAGTGCATTGTGTTATTGTAATTCTCATCATTATGATGAAGCAGAATTATATTTGTTATCTCCTGATTTTTTTTGTATTATTTAAAGGCACAGAGACCACTGATGCTGCCGCTTGTATCTTCCTCTCTCCCTCTCTGCGTGGTTTTCCCTCCAAAGCAGCGTTCAGTGTGCTCACCCGTGCAGTGATGTGAGCCTGAGCTGCACATGAGGCTGCAACTAGGAGCTGCCTTTTTACACTCATCTGATTAGGCTGCTGTGTAGATTTTACATAACAATGGCTTGAAAATATATGTCACAGACGCACCAGGAGTAGCGCAGAGCTTTTCTTAGTCATTTACAGACACAGAGGCGGACACACGCTCACTCTGTTGCTCCAGAAAAGATCCGCCTGCCTGGGGATGCTGTGTGCTGCCGGTAACGATGCAGTTCTGCAGGAAGGTTCTGTGCAAGCCGTGTAGTGCCAGGGTCACTTCACCAGAGGAGGACATGGAATACAAGATGGGGAGCTGCATTGGGATTGCAAAGAGAAAGGTAAAGGGAGGAGTCTCTGCATGATGTTGGCAATGTCTTACATCAATGCTTGAACTGGTAGAGGAAGAGGGAATATAGCTGAGTTGAGGCTGTGACGGAGAGAAGGTGCACTCTCATGTTGGAGGAGGGGCCATGTCAGCAGAAGAAAAGGAGCTGTGCATAGTGACTGGAAAGGAGGAGTCAGAAATGATTACTACTAGATGGAAAGGTTGGATGGAGACATGTACAAATTAGAGAATTGTATGGACAGTCATTGTTAATCTATTGTAATGCAAATCGATAAAACTGCTGTGTTATTAAAGTCATTGTTAATAAGCAGCAGACTGGGCTCTGGGCAGATATACTAGCTTCAAAAAGGGACCCCTTCTGTGTACAATCTGTGTAGGCATTGTCATCATATTTTGGTTGTTGAGTGTGCTTTAGCTGTTGTCATTATGTGTCTCATGTTTGGAGACTTCTTGAAGGGAAGGAAGCTCAATGAGTTTAACTTGGCTTCAGATGTAAATATTCACAGCATTAGGTCATGGTTTTAACAGATCTAACACCTCATCTAGTTTGCCTATTTGTTTATAGCGTTGCCTGATTGTCCCCTCCAGCTGACTGTCTGTCAGACCATGACCCCCCACACACCCCCTAACTACTGCGTCAAGCAGACATGGCTTCCCCAGCTCCAGTTCAGTATCCTCCTCTTGTATGTGTTTCCTTCTGTCCTGTGCCCACTTCACCCGCTCTCAGCCCCTTTAGCCCAGTGTCCTTTCCTCTAGCCCTGTGTACACTTCCAAAATAGCTCTCAGAAGACGGGGCAGAAACAAACATTGATCTTGATTTGGACAGTAAACACTGGATTTAAAGTTTGTTAAATGCTTCATGCTGTGTCTGCTGGTGAGTAAACTGTTGCACTTGGACGGACCTTGTTTATTTTGGTTAGTAGAGTTAGCCATGTCATTATAGATTAATAAAGTTAAAACAGTTTTCAGTGTGAAGTATGCATCAAATGACAAAGAATATTGCATTTGCTTACAGTTTAAATTGTCTTTTTTATTTAGTACTGTTATATAATTTATAATTCACTAAGTACGCAGCAATTTAACACAGTTTATCTGTTTGTTCCTACTTCCTACACTTGTACTTTAATAAGATACAATATGTCATGTGTATATTCTGTAATAACATAACAACGCCATTGTTGTTGGTTTGATAGTGTGACGTATCTTGGGTCAGGTGCAGTGCAGGAAACTGTGACCTCATAGAGCAAAATCTTGGCTTATGTAAAAAGTGATGGACAGGCCAAGATGTGGTGACAATACCAGATAATCATATGATTGGCTAAAGTACCCTTAGAGCTGCCAAAATCCCATGTAAACAGTGCAGCCAGTTAAAGTGCACATGCGTCCACACTGAGAGAGGCTGAAATTACACCCCATTCACACAAATAGAAAGTGGACAGAGGAAGGGTCGCCACACCACAGAGCATGACTTAACTGTGAGCTGGGAAGGCATATTCAAATCAGTATTTTGTATAATCACGGTTAGATTAGACAGTAATATGCATAAAGTGAAGTTGTGTTTGTGACAAATGGTGCAAAAGACTGGAATAACATCTAAGAGTGAAAGACTGGCCAGATTTCTATTTATAAGTCTTGCGTATTCAGGTCAGTGATTTCTGACTAAACTGAGTTATGATCAAGTCCCTGCGGTTGTATGAGCAATACACAAACAGTCTATGGCAAAAGTGAAAGTAGGTCTACAATCTGAATGGTTTATGACAAAATGTTTTGTTTTTACATCAGTCATGCTTTGCTTTAAATTCCTGATGTTACTGAAGAAAATAGGTGAGTCATTTATAAAGATGTGTGTTTAATGAGAGACTAAAGACTGCTGGCAACTAGAAGCCAAATGAGTTATATTATTAATTACACAACATTATTTATGGGATTTACAAGCCTTTGAAATCTCTATGATTACAGGGGTCATATTTCCTAACCAACAAACAGACTTTTTCAAGCACCTTTGACAGTCCCAAATCTTGTGTCGAAAAATGTGTCCTCCATTACAAACAATACTATTATAAAGCAGAAGTGAATACAAAACTATGAACAAGAACTGCATTACTTACTACATTATTTTAGAGCTCCAGAAAACCTTACATTCACAACAAACACAATGCCTAGAAGTGACAGTTTCAGATTGAACATTATTACCATCTATTTATTTTATTTATCTCTATTTCCAAGAATTTGAGTTGGTAAGAGTGTTTTGTGTTACTGAGCTTCTATGACAAAGTAATTTCTTAAGTAATAAAGTAATACATGTAAATCTATGAATCTATGATCTGACCTGATTTATTGGTTAAAAATGCAACAGGGAAACTGCATTGAGCAAAAAAAGAAATGGACAAATTGGTTAAAGCTGAAGATATTTGGTAGGATTTGCTACCTGGAGCACTCCTATCAGATTTTTATTGTTATCCAATATATGTAAGCTGTCAGCAACTAAAAATAATGCAGATCTGGAGGTCAGTAGTTATAGTTAGATAAATAGTAGCTGCTTTATTACAGAAGATGCTGTTTCACCTGCTTCTCTAAGACTGAGCTGATGTATAGTGTGTACTTTGGCCCTCTAGGGTGGTCTTTAATCACAGCACACTTACATTCCCCTTTCGAGCAGAGTATAATCCTGTTGAGAGTCTGTTCAGTGCTGTGTTGAACCTGGGTCTGGCTGGATGCTCATGGTCCTCCTGTGACTTGCAGACAGCTGATGTGAGAGCACGGTTCTTTGGGCAGCTGTAGCCCTGCAGTCATGGGGAATGAAAACAGCGCATCTGAGGCTCTGGTAAGAAAAAATGAAAAAATAAAAATAAATAATTAATTAATTAAATAATTATAGAAATAAAGCTACACATTGTGATTCATGGTAGCTTCAGTATAACATAGCCAATCAACTAAACTTTCTATTAACCATAAAAACATAACATTCCTATTTGCTGCTAACACTTTGCTTTGTTAGCACTTAGCTTCCACTGTTGTTAGACTTTCTGTTAGAGTTTGGCTAACGTTAAGGCTCCAGGTGCATGCTAGCTTTGTTAGCAACTAGCTGCCTGAATTTATTTTTCTGCTTTATATATTGTCGTCTCTAAAAGCAACATACAGCTCAACAGAAGTTTTGTCATGTGACTGTATTTTCCCCATGGTATTTTTGGATTATCTTAATAGGATTTACTTAAACATTGTCTTATGATCTATAGCTGTTATTCAAACTGAAGGGCGTTATGGTATGTGATAAACCCTAGCCTGCTCGGTTTGAGAGTGTTATTTAACGTATTTACTACAATAATTGGCTTGTTCATTGACTACATGTTAAATTAAGAGAATATAAAGCAGGTTCATGTCTTCCATTTCCCTGTTACAGCCAGAAGAGGGCGCTCCAGAAAATGTTGTTCTGTTTCCACCTCATGAAAATCACAATGACTCCCCAAAGGTACATTATCTGTGTGTGTTTGTGTGTTCAAGGAGTAACCTACAGACAGAGGCTTGAGCTCTGGGTTTATTTTGTATATTTGCCTACCTAAACTGTTAGCTAAACACGGAAATTTGTTAATAAATAGCCTAACATGTTGAATGAACTCAGAATGCAGTGTATGGCTGGAATAGCTACACATTTAGATGTTAAGATGGTGTATTTTCTGCACATTTGAATTGGTATAATGACTGGATCAGGGCAGGTACCTTTAATTGGACATTGTTGATTGGTTAGATACCTTAACAATTATTTGAGCCTCATAGTTTGGTTACAAGGTACGTACTATTATGCCTTACTATTAGTTGTTTTAAATTATGTCCATATATGTTTGTGATTTTGTAATGGACAAGATAACTTCAACTTAAATGGTTCTGATTGTAAGCTATAGTGATTTTTAATTTTAATTAATTGCCTAACTTTGTTTATGCATGAAAGTAAAAGGATATTATAAAGGAAGACTTATTGAATTGCACAAACAGTATGCTTCACGTATAGTCTTGACATAATACAATTTTGTGCTACAAGTTAAAATAAAAACTAAAATGGTGGTTACTGTCAGTCATGACCAAGTGTGCTGCTGCAGACAGTGATGACAGTAAAACAAAGAGGTCCGTTATAGGCTTTATTAGTAGTGCAAGAGAGCTGTTTGTGTGTTCGTGTAACAAAAGCCTATAAGGAGTGAAACCTGATCCTCTCTCTGGGGGTCACTGCAGATAGACCCCTGGCCTAATTCCCATCATTCACCTGCAGAGGCACTGTCAGTTAATGCAAGCAGCACAAAGCAAGGAGGGGGAGGAGAAGAGAGGATGTAAACAGGGAATAAGTGAAGGAAGGAGGAGGGAAGGGAGATATTAGCGGGAGGAGGGCATAGAAATAGAGCTGACTGAAAGTATAGGGGGTGGAGAATAGGCACTGCTTCCCTCTGGCCAGCCACTCAGGTCAGCCAGTAGTGTAGTGTTTCTCAACTCGGCACACTTCAGGAGCAAAAACCTCATGGAAATTCAAGCGGGGAGTGGCAGCAGTGGAGGACTAAAAGAAAGAAGGCAGGACTGAGCTGGAGATAAGAGGGAGGAGGAAGTTAGCTGAGTCAGTTCAAGAGAGGGAGCGTCAGCAGCATGTGTTGCAGCATGTTTGTGTCATCGTGTGCCCCCTTCAAAACACACACGGTCCTGCAGTGGCTGCCTGCACAGTGAGCTATAGAGACCGCACTGTAGAGTCACCTTCAGGACACTGCCGGGTAAGTGCTGCGTGGATGACTGTCAGTGTTTTGTGAGAAGAAAGAAGACAGTAGGTACATTTTACAGTAGTAGTAAGTAATAGTAGGAGACAGTATAGTGTATTTTTGAGTTTAATAGTGATTGATCATTGTTTAGTCAAGAACAACACTTACTCAATGAACTGTTTAATTGTTGGACAAGACTCTAAGCAACCTCAGTGTACTTTCTGCTTTCTGTTAATGAATAACAGATTGAGACGTGGGATGTGCTTTTCCACCTCACAAACTTATAACTGGTTTTGCATTGTCCAAGCAATGACGGGGGCTGCATGTAAACAAGGCTTATACATTACACACCTGTCCACCTGTCTTTGCATTTCTGGAGTTCTGTTAAGTGTTGCACATTTTCCACTCTGACATTAGGTGGTCATAATGACAAGGTGAGCGTTTACAGGAAACAGGAAACCAAGACATGTGAGCCCAAACCCCTGCGAAGCCGTGTCCATGCTCTATATGCGTTCAAAGCGTGTTGTTTTTGATGTCATTATGTAATATACCACAATCAGCAATCATAACAGGGGGCTCACAGCATTCAGAGTGAGACTTTTACCTGTAAAGGGTTTTTACAGTGGTGTTGTTTGAAGTTTTTGACAACCAAGTCTTTTTGACTTTTTGCATATTTAAAAATAGCCCAATGAACTTTTCATATAAAGCTTAGTAGATTTAGGTCAGTTTATGTAAATGCATTGTGTGGGAGAAAGGACATAGATCCTGTTGTTTTGAATATGTCACATAAAGGAGTATTTTGTAGCAGGGTATAGGCCAGTGTATCCCGTTACACGCAGTCAGTCACCTTTGGCATTTTGATATTAAATACACATATAACATACTTATATTCTACAGTGTTTTTGTTTGAACTGAGTCAGAATAGTAAAAGGAAATGGAATAATGTGTATAGGTACATTTGATTATGTGCTGCCAAACTGTCTGCTACATATAAATAATACATGAACATATCTCAGCAGCTTCTCATAGACACACCTCGGACATATTGCAAATTTATGTAATTGACATACTGTTAAATAAATTACAAAAAGTCTGTCCAAGGTTTTTTTTTTCTTTTTTTTGTTTTATAGTGGGTGAATACTATAAGACATCTGCTCTTGCCAGGAAAACGGACAGGACATCATGTGCACTTGATGAAACAATATAAATAAATGTTAAGATATTATCAAAGTTAGAGCTACTTATCATGTACTCAAGATAAAATCTATAATGATTCACACTGGATAATACTTATGCATGTGTTGCTTGAGCTGTTTGTAATGATTATTCAAATATAAGGTGGTTGTAAAGTTGACCTTCTTGTGGGGTAAGTCAATGTTATTTTTATATTAAATTATACAGAAATACTCAAGTATATAGAACATAAATCATGTGTTATAATGTTAGTTATTGTAGAGAAGGAAAAGCGTCAGACTGTGGCAGGCTGCAGTCAATGACCTTTTTGTCACAGTACAAACACATACTTAATAGTGGGTGGAGTTAGACATTTGTCCTGTTTGGCTTTAAGCATTAAACTCACGGGTGTTCCTGTGTTTGCTTCCAACAAGCTCACACTTGTCAATATACACACTCGTCTGCCATGTGCTTGATAGAGGTAACTCTAACAGGTCCTGTCGCTCACCCTGTGGTGTTTCTGTGTCCTACAGGCAGAAGCCCACACCGAAAGCACATCTAGGAGGGACGACAAACCGTTGCTCACAGGAGCCTCCACCAGCCAGCAGAGTTTGTCACTGTCCCAGTCGCTGCTCCCAGACGTCCCAGTAATCACTGGAGTGGAGGAGAGGAGGGAGGCAGCTGGAGACCTGCTCGAGGACAAGGAGGAGCTGGAGTTTCCTCATGACCTTCTGCCCAGTCTAGACTTCAGCAGTGAGCTCAACATCTGGGAGTCATCATTGGGGTAAGGGTTACACTACCACACAGACGTGAACATATGAATGGATATAAGTCACCACCTGTGAAACAGATCAGAGTTACATTAGGAAATCCCTGAGGCCTTTTTCGGACACTGTGCCAACAAGGTGCAGTGTATCTTTTGGTAATGCTAAAATAAATTACACCAAAAGCAGACAGACAGGTTCTTTAATGAAGACTGCGGATTTAACTGCGGAATTCTGCATGAAAAACACAGTTGTCACTCTTATACTGCTCTAAACAAAGAAAAGGCTAAGTAAGATATAATACGTTGATCATAAAAACAATAGACAACTTATGTAATAGTGTAATGTTTTTATTATGCACTTTGTGTTGGATTACTTTATGTAGTACTTATACTGTATATTTGTATAAATTCTTAATTTCTTTAAACACACTGTAGAATAATTGTTATTACATTATATTGTGCTATTTATTCAGGCTTTACATGTATTTGGTCAATCCTTCATATCAATAAAAAATCTTTGGCCAAATAATTCACCCCCCCCCCCCCCCCCCCCCCACCCACCCCCCCCCCCCCACACACACACCCCCCCCCACCCCCCCACATTATTATAATTTTTTTTTTTTTTTTTTTTTTTTTTTTTGGGTTTAAAGAATTAAAATTTTTTTTTAAATTTTTTTTGGTTTAAAAAAAAAAAAATTTTTTTTTTTTTTTTGGGTGGAGGGGAGGGGTTCCCTTTACAATAAAATTCTTTGTTAGCTGTCCACAATGAATGCTGTGACAAATATAAAAAGCTTAAAATATGAAAGTTAAAAGCAGCTTATTAATAATAAAATAAAATAGAACATATACTGATCATATACATTAATGTGCAAGGTAAGTGTGCAGTATCAGCTGTATATGCAATAATTACCATTGATTTGTGCAAAAAAAAGGTTTGTATTATCATACGAAATCTCTGTGTCTTGGTTATGTGTCTGTCTTGGACATATGTCAGCAGAATCCAGGCTAGTTCAGGCCAGAGGAAATGTGATCAGGTGAACCCCCTGCTGGCAGGTCTGCAGCATCACATGGAGGTTACTCAGCCGCTGGTGGTTGTAGATGCGAGGTACACAGTGCCTGAGCATGATGGGATGTCTGTGTTGGAGTGTGCTTTGAGGCAGAGCTGCTGATTAAGGAGAAGCATGGAGTGAAGAAAATGATTAGAGAATTGATTGCTTTTAGCTTGACTTGATGTCACTGTGTGCGTGCTGTGTGTCAAAAGAAGAATAGGGTTTGAGGTGTGGCAGTGTTTTTAATGCTTGGGTGAATGACTATTTTTTGACTCAAGTGTTGCTTGACATTCTGATTAATATGACTATGTGCTTAATCTTTTATTTCAACTTGGTTTGTTGATAGAACTAAACTAAATAATACAACATAGGAAAAGAGTATATCGCTTAGAGTTGTCCATTTACGCCATAGACATCACATAACTTTACTTACTTTAATACATACCAGGTAGGCTAACTTTATAATAAACTGTATTTTAATGGATTATATTTCTTAAGCCTTCAGGAAATCTTTGGATGCTCTGATAAAAGTTTGCCCTAAGTTCTGATTACCATTATCAGTTTTTCACAGCTGGTATACAACTTTATTTTGTGCCAATTGCATTGTCACTGTGAGTTTAAATAAAGCAGTAGAGTAGGAAGTCTATGCTACATAATGCATTCTTGACATTTATGAACAAACCTGCAAGTTCATTAGTATTCACACACATGAAGGACATGATTTTTTGTTGTCGAGGAATGTACATCTCAGAATAGGCTTCTGAGGGCAGCTGTGTGATGTGTGCAGTGCTGTGTCTCAGCATGGGCTTGTGCTGTGCCAAAAGCAGCAGTCTGTCGCATTGTGGAATGAGCAGCTGTCCCCCACCAGCTCTTAACTCTGTCACCCTACCGTCATCTCAGGCAACACCACAACAACCCTCCTCTCACAGATGACCAGTCCACGCCTCATCCTGCATCAGACTCGACCAAACCCCTCACCCCACCCTCCTCTGTAATAGACAAGGAGCTCCAAGACGCCTTTCAGGAATGTGAAGAGCAAATGGCCTCATTGGGTGCAACCCAGCCCAAGACAGTGAATGTAGTAGTAGAGACTGGAGAAATAATAGTTAAAGAGTCCACTGAGTCATCACTAGTGCTTCCAATTGTAGTCCAACCAGGACATAGCAACGGGCCCCATGGAAACAGGGATACACATGGAAACAGTGAGGCAACAAAGAGTAAGGACAGACTTGTGTTTAGCTTCAGAGATTACATACTGGGAAATGAGACGAGTGCTGGGGAAGCAACAACTGAGACTGAGGATAGTAAGACAACAAAAGACACAGATCAAAAGAAGCAAAAAGACCCTCAAATGCAGCCAGGTGTGAAAGTCAATGAAAGTCACGGGGTTTTGAGGGAAAGAGAACAACCCAAAGTGGATCTAAATACATCAACTAAGGAAAGTGGTACTGTAGGTTGTAATAAAGGCACTGATGTAATAGCAGTGATTACAGACATAAAAAACGATATTGCTAACAGTAGGTCTAGTTTAAGAGAATGTACGGTTGAGAGCAGGAAGACAGATGATGCTGTAAACGAAGACTGCAAAATAAGGCATTTACATAATAGTGCATTGTCAAAAGAGTCTGTAATACAGGTTCAAGAAGACAAGCACAGTATGTATGGCAATTTGAATACACAAAGTGATTCCCAGGAAAGAGAGACAAGGAGAGATGAAAATACTAAGCTGTTTACACCAGCTCAAGAGCACCCGGTTGCAGAAGTTAATTCAGATTTATCACTTGAAACCTCAAAAGAACATCTTATTTATTCTGAAAATGGCACTCAAGGCTGTAGTAATGTTGAGAAAGTTAGTCAGGTCATAGCAGTCATTCCAGACAAGAAAAATGATAATAGAGAGAAAGCTTTTAGTGAGTGTGCTGTTAATAGCAGAAAGAGAGATGATGCTGTAAATGAAGGGAACAAAACAAGTAATGTAAGTGAAAATAGCACATTAGCAGGAGTTAAGTGTGTATTAAAAGCACAAGATGACAAGCACACTGAAGATGTCAAAGTCAAGTCCGATTCACAAAGTGACACAAAAGAGAAAGAGGCACGGAAAATAGAAAAACATAGGTCTGGAACACCACCTCAAGTACAGACAGGTGTAGAAATGAATTCAAAGCCTGATAATTTGGGTGAAAAAGAACACCTTAAAATTGGTTCATACACAATAACTAAGGAAAATGTCACTCCAGGTTGTAATGATGCAGAGAAAGGCAATGAGGTAATAGAACGGCTTACAAACATTAAAAGTGATAGTAGTTTTAATGGATGTAAAGCTGAGAGCAGAAAGACAGATTATGCTGTAAAGGTACAAGAGCAGAAGCACAATGAAGAAGTTAACGCCAAGTTGAATTCACAAAGTACGAAACAGGAAAAAGAGGCAAAGAAAAGAGAGAAGAAGAAGCAAAGGAAGAAGAGAAAGACTGAGAAAAGTCGAGAGATAGAAGAAAAAGCAGTAGAAAATAATGCGCAGGTTGTGAATGCAGATGTTTGCACAGTTTTAGAGCCAGAGTCGGTGTCACAGGCAGTCACTCAGTGTATTACTGTTGACAAACAGCCTGATAATGGCTTTGATTTTGAGCAACAGTTGAGTCTCAAAGGAAGTCCCCCCTGCTCCAGCCCTAACCCTTATGTATCAACCACTGACAGCCAACAGGATCATCCTACTGCCTCTGCCTGTTCACCTGAGCCCATTTCCCCTGAGACAGTTTTACATGAGGATCGTCAGTCAGATAACCACAACCATAAAGACACTGCATGTGGTTTAAATCACGACAACAGACACGAGAGTAGGGACAGAAATACACTCGTGTCATGTGATCCAAAAGCCATTATTGATACTACATTACTCGAGGATGTAGTTACATCTGAATCACACTCACACATTCTGGTTGATATGAGCACCCAAAGTTGTGTGGGAGCGAGTTACGTAGATAGTGCCCTTGAAAAGGCTTCAGCGGTGGGTGCTGTGTTGCCATTGACAACACCCACGATGCCAGAAGTGATAGAGAGCAAGGGAAAAGGAGAAAGCACAGGGAGTATTGCTGGTTTAAAAGAGGCAGGAAAGTGTTTTGCAGTCAAGAAAGGGATACAAGATTCGGGATTCTTGGCCACTCAACGACAGTCTACAAATGAGAAAAGCTGCAGCGGAGAAATGCCACACAACTTGGCTGAGAGTGAGGTGAAAGCAGCGCCAGTTTGCTTTGCGGACACCGAGATCTCCCCATCTGAAGAGGGAGACAGAGAAAAGGAGCCACTCTGCTTAGAAGTCGATATTAATACTTCTCCCCTTGGGCTACTCACTGGTGCAGATTGTCAATATAACGCTGCTGCCGCTGCTGGGTTGGAGGAAGAAGGAGAAAAGAGAACAGGAGGAGGAGAGGAAGTCAGAGAGAAACAAAGGCTTGTGGATGAAGAGCACAGTTCATTCGTCCGGCCACAAGGCTCTGCTAGTGGGGTGCCATCAGCTGAGACGGGAGAGTGTCCGCCCATCGATGTTGCCGAGTCACAGCTGAAGTCACAGAGCCGGAGTGAGAGGATTGCTACCATCACTGAAAGCATCTGTGCTGAACAGGACCGGCTTTCTCTCCCCTGCCCGGAGCAGCATGGCGCAGCAATTTCAGCTCTCCCCACTTTCACGGAACAAAGCAGCAATATAGATCAACACAATCTGAATTCAGAAGAAGTTTTGGGATCTAAATGTGAGTCGTCCTTTTCCGAAAAAGAGACAGTCTTCCTGCCTTCAACCTTTCTACAGTCTTCAGTACAAATACCAGCGGACAACAATCAACAGGTCCAAACAGAAAGTAGCTCAAAAGAAGCCAGTAATGTATCTCAGAGCAATACTATGACCAGTGCAAAATCTGGAGTGGATATTAATACATGTCATAGCAGTGGACGCAAGAATCGAGTTCACTTTGCGGATTCAGTAAAACAAGAGGATCCTACGCCTTTGGAAAGCATGGCTTTAGGATGTGCCTCTCTACCTCCCCTGACTGTCCACGAGAGTTTGCACCACCCTGTTTTTGAGGCCAGCTACATTTTCAAAGACTACCTCGGCTCAATTAAATCAGAACTCCCTAAAGAGATAGCTGTTACCAAGGATAAATCAGAAAGTCAGAACTCACTTGAGTCTCAAAAAGCAGAGGAAGGAGTTCAGTCGTATGAAGGAGATACTAGCCACAAAGATTTCACAGAGAACAAAGCCATAGTTCAGCTGAGTAATGTTACCACTGAGACTGTGGATTTGTTACCAGAGTCCGAGACCTGCTCTGAAATGCATCCAACAGAAAAACATAAAACTGGTAGTGAGATGGTAGATACTACAGCTAAAGAAAGTGCCATTTGTAAAGCAGTAGAACAGGTGTCAACAAATGCAGCAGAAAATGATTCTCTAAGTATATGTTTATTGGAGGCAAGGAAAGTGGAGGAGCTGCAAAAGTCGGAAAGATTGGTCAAAACTTCTCAATCAAACAATGAAACACCTGTGACATGTTCTGTGAATGTAGTTGATGATCTGAAGAATTTCAACGTTTCAAGTGAGTTGCCTGTTGGGCTTGACCTCTGCACTAATGCACTTTCTGAAATGGTGCCTACCATCCTTCAAACGAATTCAGATGACCTCAACTGTCTGCCGTCTCTTGGACACGTTGCCATAAATCTAGAGAATATTATCCATGGCAATGTGTCAACAACCCAATGTGGAGATATTACAAAAGATCCCCGATCATTAGCCAATTCAGAAGACAAAGCCTCTGCACAGTCGTCGATATCTGTCATGAAGCAAGGGGCCGATGATTTTGCATTGCAGCCTGTTGGTCCAATGTTGAGTCACTTAGAGTCAGTTAATGACTGTGATGGCTCTTCTCCTGAGAAGACAACAGATAATTGCAGTGCTGACGGTGACAAAACTACATGGCCTGGGGATCTGGATGCTAACAAGGAAGTGGAAGTGACACAAAAGGATCTGAAGCACAGTGATGGCAATGCTAATGATGTAGATTCAAAAAACATAAATATAGACAATGATATAGAAACTGTTGAGAATATGAATGATAAGGCTAGATTTGCTTATTCACAAGACAGTGTTTCTGCCTTAATTCCAATTGTTCAACCTGATTGTTCTTTGGACGCAGTTGCCATTAAACCAGTCATTTGTGAAGTGCGCATTAATGAAAGCTGCATAAAAGGAGGCAGCGCCATCAGCTCTTCTGACAAAACTAAAGACAAAATTAAAGAACGCAGCAGTAATCAGACTTCCATTATGCTCAAAGAGGAATGTAACCAACACCCACCTATACTTGGTAGTCAAAGGGAAGCAATGAACTGCAGCAAGTTGGAAATGGGAAAAGTGGACACAGCACTGCAACGAAGTAATGAGCTAGATAAAGAGTCTCTGGAGGAAATTGGAGACCGGCAGCTACCTCATAAAGTAGCAGCAGATTCACTAATAAGGGAGGGAACAAAAGGGAGTGGTATAGTTTTTAAAAGCGAGTCTTTGTCTCATAATGTTGAGTCATTCAAGGACATGCTAAGTGCTGAGTTTAATAGTGAACCTTCGACAGAAAAATTGGAAAGTAGCTTAGACGCTGGCCAATCAGATGTCACAACAGTTTCCAGATGTTTATCTCCTCAGCAACAGGAGCAGCCAAAATTTAGACAAACCACAGAGGGCATTAGTGACGGTTGCCTGGAGCGCTACAAGGACAGGGAAGAGAAAAGGCAGGTTGTTAAAGGGATGTGCCAGTCAGAAAGAAAGGATGACAGTAGCGCTGACAATGAAGAAGTGATAGATGTTAAAGATAAGGCAGGAGCAATAGCTGTAGCAATGGTGGACAATATTGAAGATTCTTACTTTAGTGAGCAAACTAAAAATGTGGATAAGACTGCCTTCTCTGATGTAGGGGAAAATGAATGCACTGACATGAAAGTTAATTCAGGTGACACAAGACTGGATATGTGTGAAAATAAAAGGTTAGAGACAAGTTTAAGGCCAGACATAGACTTTGTGCATGATCTGGGCAAGAAAGGTCAGCAAAATAGTAATCTCTCATCTCTTTGTCAAAATCAACACGAGGCCGTAGGGAACACTGGCGCTACTGTTGAAACTGTATCACAAGAACATGAGACATTACTGGTCTTTGCCAATAGTCGTGACATTCAGACAGACACTCTACTAAACCAGGCAAAAGAGATTAATGGAAAAATAGTCACAGATTCAGTTATGCAACCAGAAAGTGTCAATGAGGCTTTGAGTAAAAATAGTACAACTGAGGAATGTAGAATTCAAGATAAAAAGCTACAAAGCCTCAATAAAAATGCTGCTGCTGCGAGTTGCCTAGTAGCACCGATAAAAGATGTAGAGATTACAACAGAGGGCATGGCAGCTTTGAATGAAGACAAGGCTAGCAACCAGGGGAAAGGACAAAGTGTGGAGAAAGTGTCTAACAATGAAGCAAGAGAAACACAGAAGGTCGTAAATCTCACTGACCCACCGCAGTCTGAATCAATAGAGGTTGTAGACATCAGTGAAAGCCCCAGGACAACTGTGTGTCCCTCTGAGGGGAGACTTTCTTCTTTAGTGTCAGCAGAAAAGGACAGTGACTTAACAGATGAAGGAACTGGCAACATTATGACAGTTTCATTAAACTTCCATGATGATAGTATGTCTTTAAATCAGTTAGAAAGGGCAAGGAATGATGTGACATATTCATTGGCCAATGATGATGTGGTTTCTGAGTTTGAAAAGAAATCATCTGAAAAAGCTCCATCCTGCGTCTCTGTAAATAAAGAGACCTCTGATGTGTCACAAAGCGATGCTGCTGCAGATACAATGGGCTGGATAAGGGCTCTAAGAGAGGCGGCCACCCAGTCTCAGCCTGAACAAGAGAGCACTGTGGAGATCACAAGGTAAACAGCAGAGCACATGCATGCTTGAAGTGTGGACAGTACTTTTTATTCTCTAATATAAAAGAAATGCCCTAGAGGACGTCAGACACGAGACTTTGCAGTGAAAGCAAATGAATGCCATGTGTTTACATGTGGCTAAAGGCTTGGTGGAGGTCACCACACCTCCCTCTCCTTTCACTTAATGGGTTACATGAAGTTTCATGTTAACATGCTGTCACATATCATCTGTTCATTTACATCTCACTGAGTGAGGCACATGTTTTTAGTTTCCAGCAGCTTTGTAGTTTACAACAGAAGACAGCAGTTAATGGAAGATGATCAGTGCTCACTGTTGACTTTTGGTATGCATTTTACTGTATTGACAATTATGCTTATTTTTAGCAGCAGGGTTTATTCAATGATAAAGTATTTTAAACTAAATTCAAAACCATTAAGTTCACAATTGTCTTGAGCTTTCTTGCAGGAACTGGTGTTAAAAATATAAATGACTGTGCTTTCGTCCAGCAGCACTCTTGTTTGTCTGATATGGGCAGTTATAGAAACAAGGACAAAAAGTAATGGCTCTTTCCACTGGGTTATAAAAAGGTTTAAATTATTATTTTTCTCAAGACAAATGCAAAGTCTCTTTATTTGTTAAATTTTTGTCAATTGTATTCTACAAAATGTTATACAATGCACATTTAAAATGAGAAGTTTTTTGTTTTTTGTTTTTTTTACCAATAATATTTACTGCACTAATCTTCCTCTGTAACACCAAAAGATAAAAACAAAAGTAACTGTAATTAATTGTAAAAAAAAAAAAAATTAATCATATTAATATTATATTGCCCAGCTCTTTTGCAAAAACAGCTGTGACAATAAAAAAAAAAAAAAGAGGAGTTGAACACAGAGCTTCACTGTATGACTGAGCGTTGGTTTGCGTCTGACACAGTGTGAACTAGAAGTAATGCAGTCCTTTATACTGAGAGGATGACATCAGCTGTGACCATCAGCCCTGATCTCCGCTACCACAATACACAATACAATACAATAAGACTAAAATGTTCACTTGTGCATACTGTTCTTTTGTATTTACACGAACACAATTGTCATTTGTTCCTCATTGAAGCAACTAATCCCTAACCAACCCCCTCTTCTTCTCTGGTATTGTTTTTCTCAGGCCCCTCCCATCTCTGGATTCTCCTCAACAGGACTTTCATACTCCAACTGAGGACACAGCAGCACCTCAAACACTAGAGAAGATCCCACCTTGGGCACAAAAAGAAGAGACAACTAAAATATTATCTTCAGAAAAACTGGTAGAACCTACTTATACTACAAATGCTGACCTTTCAAAACCAAAAGAAGACATCACAATACTTAAACAGAAGCTAAGTATTAAACTTCCTGAACCAGTAGAAAAAGTAGAGCCTGTCAAGACACAGGAAATCCTTTCTGGGTTTAATAAAGAGAAGGTGCCTGAAGTAGAGTTTGTCAAACTGCCACATGGGCCTATTCAACAAGTGAAGAGTGAAGAACCAGATCTGCCTGAAGTTAATCTTCCGAAAGCAAAGAAAAATGAAGAAGTCCTACTAGAACCTACAGAGAAGTGGCTGCCAGAGGAGCCTGTAGAAAAACGTGTGGAGAGCCAACAGGCTAAACAGCCAGTGGAGGAAACTGCAGAGGGACCTGCTGAGCTTGTGTACAGTGGGTGAGTGTCTTGAAAATAACAAATAACAGTGTTTGGCATGAATTTGAGGTTTTACGTCTTTATCGTAAAGTGCATGCTGGGTACTCTTAATGGGTAATGCAATGTTTATAAAAGATGTTTTCCAATGAAAGTCTGCCATAAACCAATCTGTTACATCCATAGACTGTTGTATGTGTATGGAGGAGGTATAAGGTGGGTTGCCAGAACCCTCTTGTCAGTATCAAACTGTGTTAAAACAGGGTTCCCGGGAGTCCTATAACAACTGAACATTTCAAGAGTAGGTTTCCAGTCATAGAAATGACCTGGAAAAAGATTAAAATGTTCAAGTGGCTTTGGACAAACAGTGAAGTTTGAGTGGGGACTCGCTGAGGCTCGTCTAGTTTGTAGAGTGTAGTTTAGACCCAACCAGAGTTATAGTGAGAATGGCCGCAGATGAACTCTGACTTGACTCTGACTTTTAATGAGAGAATTGCCCTCAGTTGTGAACCAAAAAGTCCTGGAAAATTTATGGTTTTAATAAAAGTTTGCATTGTAGTGTAGTTGAATGGAGATGTTGATGATGAATGAGATGCCACAATATATTTCACTATATGTCACTGTACATCACTTTTCATTTATTCATAGAGGAGGGAGTGGAGAATGCTCAGCAGCTAAACACCCTTAAAAATGATTTCTTTTGGAGCCTTGGTGGCTTTGTTTGTCTTTGACACTCCCCTGGGGCGTCTGTTGGACTGTCACTATCTACAGTGTCAGACGGGATGAATGTGAAATGGCTGATGGGAGAGCAATGAACTCTCCCTGGCGAACTCCTCAGTGTACTGTTTAGTGTACTGTTTAGTCTGACCTCTGTGGTTAGTCATGTTTTTAAATTTTAAATTTAAATTTTAATTGCTAGCCAAATATTCCCTGAATGCATTCTCTCTCTGAGTTGCTTAAAAATTTTAACGTTCAGTTCAATCATTATTTAGATCGTAGGTGTTATCAGCTTGTATGTTTTAATTTTGCAATCTATCTTATTTGTCACTCATCACTTCTGCCTGCCATTTGCTGCATGCCTAAGAGCCATCCGAATGCCTCAGTAGCACTTGTTGCCTGTCAGTCACAACACTTGTCCCATCACCGCTGTTGACGACATAAAGGTTTGCTCAGAGCAGTGACACTGTTGTTTCTAAATACAGTTGAAGTTACACTTATACAAATAGGCGAGAGAGTAATGTGGCTAGAGCGTGGTGTGTGTATGTGACTGTGTACATGTGCGTTCTTTCCCCGCCCCCAGAGGCCGGCCTCGCTGTCAGTCCTGCTCAGTCTGTGCGGCTTTGTGAAGTGAGGCCGTGAAGCTTGTAGTGGGAGGAATTTTTGGGCAGGCACTCAACCCCACTGAAGTCATTTCCACAGGCCAGACAGAGAGGAACAAAAGCCAGAGTTCAGGGATACACTTGAGCATGTGCAGTCCACTTGGTGTGTTTAACAGAGCAGAAGACAGGGCTAAAGAAGGACAGCGCTGTTCAGTTTGTGGAGTCATTTCAACCATGACGTCTGGTGATGGATTTATCTTTTGCTGAAAACACTTAAAAATCTGGGTGAGTTTTTAAGAAAAGTTATTACTGACCTACTTGGCATGTGTGTGCTTGGGTTTAAATCCCTCCAGGTGGATGCAGCAGATGGTCTGTAGGTAACTTGTGCTACTTATGACCTGCCTCTGCTGACCTCACCAGATGGGCAAAAGAGGAGGGACTCGCAGAAAGACAGAAGGTGGAAAAGAAGAAGCTTAGTTTTAAAATGGATCCCAAAAATGCTACAGGTTGGAGCATGTTGGCTCCTGTGTCAGTTGGCAAGAGAGCTACTGAGCTGTGGTAAAATTAATTATGACAAGATGTTTCAGAGTTTCCAAAGCTCCTGTTAGAACATTGCAGATAATAAAGTGTATCAACCTTTTGGCTTATTTTTTTAGATATTTTTACCTCTATGTTTTAGAGGAAGAGGTGGGATGTGCTGTGTCCCACAAGTTGCCATGGCAAATCATTCATGTACTTCTGCTTATTGAATTGAAGTAATAATCTCATGTCTGACATTCATTTAGAAACTATTTGTTTATTATTATGGTAAGCATGACTTAGATGTTTTAATGTGTTGGCTCTATGTAGACTATATTATTTTATGGGCAGTGTGTGTGTGTGTGTGTGTGTGGACAGTGTGAACTTGCTGCCGGCTGCAATCAGACAACTTTTAGGAACACTTTCCAAACTACATTCATCTGGTTTTATTTATTCTTGCTGTTTATTATTTAACCCTCCACATAGTCTCACGTCCAGCTGTTTCTCAT
Source organism: Rhyacichthys aspro (assembly GCA_036850595.1). NCBI lineage: Eukaryota > Metazoa > Chordata > Actinopteri > Gobiiformes > Rhyacichthyidae > Rhyacichthys > Rhyacichthys aspro. Next base: position 15,990,832 of record CM072162.1, on the reverse strand, counting down.
ACATGACTATGTAAGTCAACGTTGGCTTATATATAATAAACAAATAGTCATCTCTGTTTACGTGCTGCTCTGTCTTGAAAATGGAGCATTGAGACTGAGATTGTGATCTCATTTAAGATATGAAAGATGATAAATTTTGTCCCTGAACTGCACTCTGTTCAAATGAAGCTATAGCCTCCAGGTGCTAATGCCAACAGTGTATTTATGTGAAAAGGGAGTGCTGCTGAAAAAGAGCACATGTTCCTAATACAACAGAGAGCAGCACAACGTTGTAAAGCTCCAGCTGTTAACCTGAGACACTGTTTCCACATAACATGCACTGAACCAGCAAATGCTCCTTTCACAGTGTCCAGGGTCACCTCAGCGCAGAGTGTCTTCTTCATGAACTGTTTGTCCATTTTAGGAGGCAACAGTAAGCCCTATAACACTATGTTGTGACTTGGTTGGTTCTATTTCCAGGCAGCATATGCTAACTTGGTCACAGATGCTGAGGATATAGTGTATAGTCTAGCTTTAGATGGCTGATGTAGGCCACAGGCAGAGAGGTTGCAATGCGAGTGAGAGGAACTGTATGAACAAATTCTTCACACATGCTGCATCAATTAGAAACCTGTCATTTTTTTGGTTTAAAGGTGTTTTTGATGGAATGATATGAACCAGAGTCTGGATAAAATATAAACTTTAACTTGCTACGCCCTTAAGAAAAGCACCCACCCTCATTAAATGTTATTAAGTTCTACTTTACAGCAGGCTGCAATGGAGAATAACAGAGCTCAATTTCAGTGAGAAGTGAGCCGAGATCTGTTTGAAAAGCGTTAAGTGATGAGGTGTTTGGGTATAGGTCTGTGCATTGTGAGGTTCTGCTGTGCCATAGTGCTTGCTGTGTGCATGTTGGCTCAGACAGGTTGCAAAATATCTTATCATCAGGTTTATCCAAAAATGAATGGAGATGATAGAGAGGAAAACAGCCAGATTACGCTTGCTTAATCGGATTATAAACACAGTGAAACAGTTAAATACATGTACATTAAGCACATATTTTGAGTATAATTAAACCTCAGTGAATTGTTACTGAATCAACAAAACAAATAATAAAGAAAACATGGCATTTCACAATCAACCAAAGCAGTAATGGAGAGCAGGATCTCCAACATCTCTGTACAATAAAAAAAACCAAACCAAGCCCAACGCTACCAAACTTTAATAAGGCTACTGTAAATTGAAATAAGGCTTGGGGCGCCTTGGTGGCTCACCTGGTAATGCAGGTATGGCATAAGTGGAGTGACCTGGTTTAAATCCTGGCCCAGGTCTATTTCCTCCTTCTCATTTTCCTCTTTCTTGTTCTTTGTTTTCTGTCCATCAACTTTTAATACAGCTTAATTGCTAACTATAATTTTCATTGGTTGTCATTGTTTGAAATCCTATGAGTTCTCACCTCTCATTGGCTAAGAGGACATGATTCTTGAAAATGTAGGATACCACAAAATGTATGTCATTTTTGCAAAGCTTCTACTATTGATGTCTCTTTGAATATAGAGCTATTTAACAGTATATTTATGAAAAAAATATCTCACTTACTTCTCCTTTACTGCATCCAAAAACATAGATGCTTTCAGGAGCCACTGACTTAACAGCTTGAGAGCGTTTGTGGATAACTTTTATAAACTTTAAAAACAAAATGAGAATAGAGGTAGACTTTTGTAAAGGTCTATATGTAGAAAAAAAACCCCAAGAGTTATTTTTAGAGCTAAACAGGAGGCATGCCCAAGTGGAGAACAGCTGCATGGGCGTCCATCGCATTGCCTGTCAGATTAGAGAGCCCTCTGCTCCTGATAAGACACGCTTGGGTCAGGGCCAAATCCACTCCACCAGGTGTCCAATGATGACAGAGACAGGCACCCTACAGACTGCAGCCTACCTCCTGCACACCACTTCTAAGGCAAACCAGGGAATCATGGACCGGCATGAAGGAGCACATACATATCCAGTTTTGTGTAGAGTAACAAACAAAGTGTCTTCAGGATGGTTGGTGCAGGTCTTTTACTCTTCAAGTCACTTTTAGGTTTAGGTGAAGTCACTGAGCAGAGTGATCCGTCTTTTTTTGATCAGTTGAGGTGAGTTCCCTTCACGGTTGGTTTTGTGGTAGAAAATGGAGCATGTCTTCAGAGGGCTTCTCTAATCTCTGAACTAGGAAACCTTGCTTATTGATGTTGTGTGTTCCTCTCCTGCAGGCCCTCCCTTGCTGAAAGAAGTGACTGTTCCCCTACCGTCACCCCTGCACCTCCTTCCCCTCCTCCTCCTCCTCACGTCTCGTCCGAGTTCCCCACTCCTCCCCCCACACCCCCGAAGACACACTCACCTGAAGCTTCACCTGCATCGCCCCAATTTCCTCCTCCCCCTTCAGACCTTGCCTCCACTCCTGAATCTGCTTCTCAACAGACTGCACCCCAACATCCTCTTCTAAGGTATGATCCTAAAGTCACTGTCCCATAGCATGACTTCAACCTCACTGAAAATAACATTATTGAGTGCATTGTATGTGTTGATGTATGTGATCTTTTGGGACTTTGAGCTTGCCCTCTAAAGTCTTTACAGTAGATTTACCCAGTGACACTTTAGCCGACTTGATGAAAAGTAGACATGTCCTTATGCTCTCAGTGCCATTCCAGGCCAAACCACAGTGTTAAATTGAAATCTGGTGCAGTAAATAAACTCAAAGATGTGTATTCCAAGTGCCTTTTAAAATTATATTACATTTAGCAACATTTGTTTTATTTCCCAGTTGGAGAAAATATTAAGAGATACACATAAAAATCATAAAGTCTGGTCAAATCCACAGCTTCTGTCTTGTGCCATGTCAGCATCCCATTTTATTATAACTCTATGCAATTATAGATTTTCTTTGCTTTGCTTTTTACCACAGTAAGTAAGTCTAAGGAAAGAGGATTTGCTAATGTATGAGTTTGGTGGTTATGGAAACTTATATATATGTGGTACAGCTGTGCTGTGTTAATGGTTAAAAGAAGCAAAACATTAGGGTTGCATCCAGTTGTTATGTTGAATTTGAATTGAGTAAGACACACGAATGGTTTCACAATCTGCCTCATCTTTCAAACATGTTGTGGTGTCTTGTTAATAGCACTCTTACAGCTGAAAACACTAAGATTGCATTCACGCTGATGACATTAAAATGAGGTTTATTATATTACACTTTAGTTGGGCTAGTTTCCACACTCGTAATATAAAACATTTATCTCTAATGCCTATTTGAGATGTCATTTGGTTTATGTACTTTCATAAGAGGGAATGACTCAGCCTCTTTCATTGAGCAGTGTTATTTTTAACCAGCAGAGGTCGCCTTCTCTGCAGTCTGAATATTGCAGGCACCTGACAACATAACTCTCTCTCTCATACAGCTGCCATTCATATAAATAATTTCACTTGCATTTAAAATACAGGATTCAATAATGCCACTGATGACAATTGTGGATCTTTACTCCTCTTAGATAGATGAGCAGAATTTTAAACACACTGCGGATATATTATTTATTACACCCATGAGAGGTGCAGAATATCTTACTGGGAAATGAGTCATTGTTTGATTGTAAGATGTAGATAATGATAGTCAGATTAAAAAGCAGCAGTCTGTGTTTATAGGTGATGCATCTAATTCTGTGTGGATTAATCTGCATACATAATGTTATTTATTGAAGGAAAGTAAAGTGTAGCTTTTGTCTTGTGGTAACCCTATAATTTGCAGGACTTTCCTTAAAATTCAAATGAATCTGTCAACAGTGAAAACTAATGACGCACTGAAAAAACAGAGGGTGGGGCACAAGGTCCAGGTTGGTTTATAAATTTATGCCTGGAAATTAAAGGTCTGCTTTTAAAGTTATGTTTTGTTGTACAATAGATGAATAGTAACTAGTAAATTATCATGTTTTTTTATATATATATATATTATATAAAAAAAAAAAAAAAAAAAAAAAAAAAAAAAATTATATATATATATTTTAATATATATAATTTTCATTTACATCCAGGTGAATCGATCTATCTGTCATTTATACCCACATATTTAATATACTTAACTACTCTCAAATATTATTTCTGACAACTTAAACATAAGCACTGTTTTTTACTTGTCATTCTGAATTCCCACAAAACCCCCAAACAATCAGCTTTCCCTGCATTTTCAAAATGTGGAAGAAATTTAGTTTAATCGCTGGTCATTATATTGCTATCAGCACAGTTTCAGTCTACTGTGAAATACTAGCTAACCCTGTCACTGCCTGGAGTTTTGACAAGCCTAAATTTCCATGTGGTCACAATAACACATGTGTCCCATTGAGATAATATGTCACTGACTGTCTAAGCCTTGTGATTCCCCCATCTCCCTTTGAGATGCTCTGATTTCACCACTGACTGCCGGACTTTGATGACAAAAGACATGCTGCTGGAAGATATACTGTAAATGCAGACATATTTGGACCAAATCTTACTGTAACTTTTAATAAATTCAGCAAGATAGACTTACTAATCTTGCAAAGCTAGGATTTTACATGAATCCAATATTTACCGCTTGTCACCTGTATTTTACAGTCAATACTTCTTTGTCTTTCTGTCTAGTTATTAAAAAAAGGTATAACTGAGAGCATTTGTGGCCTATTTTGTGTGCCATCATAGTGATATAAGCCTAGACCACCTACTTAGTACATAGTATTAAATTTATGGGATGAATATTGATTTGGACTTAAAGAGAGAAATTATGTGTTAAAGTTTACTATTTCTCCAGTTGGTTAAAACATACATTGTTTTGTTTAGACTTTCTTATACCAGTAATATACCATGTTTGTACTGTGTGTGAGTTGTGCTGACCTTGATTCAGTTAGAGTGCAGTTATGAATCTTTCAGAAATAGCTGCCGCAGCCACATATTCCTGTGCCTGAGTTTGTTGAATTTTTTATTTCACACAGATGAAGCATAAGTCCAAAGCCAGCCTTTAAAAGTACCAATAAAGACTGATGCATCTACTTTATTTTTCCATTTAGGATTTTACGGCCTATATGCAAAAGATGAAATTGGAGCGGGGGTCTGGGTGGCTGTTGCAATCGATATTTTGGCTTTTGCAGATTCCTGTTGGGAGTGGGCAGCTTTTTTACTTGTCCCCTCGGGCAGTGAAACATCGACTCTCTTGCCCCTGTGAGATTTAAATCCAGTCAATATTCATTGTGAACATGGGTTAATGGAGTTGATGTTTACATGCAAACACACTCTAACATGAGCACTGGCTTTTGTGTGTTGTGCAGTGGAACCGGAGATTTCCTGGTTTAATCAGTTCTTTAGCCCAAGATAAGACATTTGAAACCTCCACACAGTCAGGATGTAAGGTTACAAGCACCGCAGGCTTGGATTTCTTTTGTCATGAGTCCTCATTCCCCACTTTCCCATGAGTTGTACAATAGATTTATTCTCCTCAGATTTCAGACACTGTTTTTTTTACTGCTTCTTGTCAAACAATAGGAATTTGTGGAACCTGTTCTCTTTCATATTGCACTCAAGGCACATGCATCTGTTATGTGCAGATGATTAAAAACTGCTCCAATGATCTTTGATAATGCAATAGGTTTAGAGTGAGTGCCATTAAATTAGATTACCCAGTCTGCCTTCTGTCCAATAATTTTAACACAGAATTCAAATATACAAAATATATGCAGAAACATACCATATGTACCTTTATTTCAGGTCAGGTCTTGCATGTTGATATGTAAAATTAGACATTACGTTCACTTGGCTGTGTTGTATATGTATATGTATGTATGTAAATATATATTCACTGTTGGTAAATATACATTTTTAGTCAGATTAGGGTGTTTTTATGAAATGTGCTTTAGGGGGCCTTCCTATTAGAGTCAATCTGAATAATACATAAGCATACTTGTGTTAAAGCCTATTGTTTACATAAAGTATCACTCTGGTTAGCCATGCTACAAGTGCCGGAAGCATGCACTGTGTGACAAAGAGACACAAAATGACATATTCATATCCTACTTATTAGTTGAGACATGGGCAATGCTTAAGGCAAGTCAAGAGGCAAGGAATGGTAAGAGGCAGAGCTGTTTTGGGGGTCTGCTATTGTCTGGCTCTAGCTCAGTGGAGGTATCAGAGTAGAAAAAAGCCGCTTGTCTTTTTAAAGGCGCAGGAGGCTGGTGTTGGGGGAGAGAGCGGAGAAAGAGCGTGAGGGGGAGGAGGCAGTTCGAGCGGCAACACAATTCAGCGATATCAGCAAAGCAAGCAGCAAGCAGGCAAACATTCAATGTAAAGGAGCGGGATTTTTATTTAATCTCATTTGCTTTGGATTATTGTCTCGTTTATATTTGGCTCTTTAAGAATATCTTCGTCTTGGCATTGCATCGTTTTACCTGGTGACACGGATGACAAACAGGAATATTCCGAGCCTATAGAGGTAGAACAGCAGCACACGGACAGATAGGGATGCTGTGCCTAAAGAGAGGAGCCCTTAATCATCTAATGCTCTGCTGCCTGATATAAGGAACATCTCTGCTCATCCTCTGCAGTGCAGCACCGTAAAAACCCGTCTTCACTAACAATCGTGCCTAAAAGGAAAAGGAGGGCTGCGAGGGCAGAGAAGCCAAGGAGTTATTAGGTGAAGCAGGTGGATGTGGAGTGTGGCTGGACATCAGGAGCTGGTAGGGGGGGCTGGGGGGGCTGAGCTAGCTCAGGATGGGAGCCAACGAGTCCATGGAGCAAGGACAGACCCCCTGTCTATCTCAAGAACACATGTGAGTTACCTGACATTGTACACATTGTTTTGTCTGAGCAGTCAAATAGTGAAAAAAATGTAATGTTGTTTGTGTAAGTGGTTTATTACAAGAGAAAGGCTGTCTATTGGCTTATGTTTTGCTGACACATGCAGTTTTTTATGTATTTATTACTTTAAAACTGGGCTCCCATCCAATAGTAAGCAATAAAAGCCACAATAAAATTTCTTCTGTAATTGGAAACACTTGCAGTTCTAGCTCACCATTTCTATGTACATTATTTTTGTGTACTTACAAAAATCTGTAAAGGACTCCAGTGTGGCTAACAGAGTGTGTCATTGTTGTTGTGCGCCTTTGTGATGTAAATATGGTTGAGGAGATCCAAACACGTGCCCATATGCATGCATTAACTGAATGGATCTGAAATACAGAGCCCTGTGCACCTCAAACATAACAGTGGTTCATGTAATTCCAGCGAGAACCAGATTTAGGTAATGAGTACAGTGGGTGCCGCTGGGAGGCTGGTGGGGTGATGTTTTGCTGAGGAAGGGACCGCCGCGCTGGGACTCGGAGCTGGATCTGGTGATGTCGTTCAAATAGAGCACGCTATGTGTCGAGGTGGGAGGAGGTAACTGAAGGTAGTGTCAGATGGAAAGAGATGGTTCAGAGAGTGGAGAAAACGCTCCTCTGTGATTTATTTATGTCGTACATTCAAAGGATAATTAGAGCAGCAGTAAGTAAGCTTGTTACTGTATGTGTGGTCTATTTTAAGACTCATGTATATAATTATGTATTCGCCATTTAAACAATGTCAGAATTCACTTACTTCAAATCACTGTGCAAACGGATAATAGCAGAAAAATACATAATATACTTTTTTTTAATATTGCAATGACAGTTGTAGTTTGCAATATCTGAATTTACTTTTAAGAAAATGTTTTTTAAATTGAATTTGAATTGAAAGAAATTATTTTTTTCTGCTTTGGGACTATGCCACTGCACTTTATACTGACTTACTAAGTGTAAATGCCATAGTATGCCATGATATGTCTTTCAATCTTTAAGCAGTATTTTCATATATATTGCATGTTTTTATGTAATAGCAATAGTATAATCATAATGACCCTACAAAACTGTTGAAACAATAATTGCCACCTTATTAAATTCTTGTTTATATGAATTAGATTCACTGTAATCAGTGTCCAGTTCTCTATTAACTTTTGTTTGTTTTGTAGCCTCAGTTTTTAGGATGTAAAATGGAATTAATCCTATAGAGCCCAGGTTGTGTTGTGTCTGCACTGATGGGGGTTGTCACCCCCTGTGTTTTCCCGCAGCGTCTGATCTCATCATTAGTATGGCGACATATTTTAACTCCCTCCTCGCTGGTGCTGTGCTGGCCTCGACTTGGCTCTTGCCATTTTAACGTGCCATCTGCTTTACAGATTAGGGCACACAAGGTACAGTCTGAGATTATCTTCTATCCAGTCAGTGCTTTGTCTTAGTGGCTTCTTTGTTTTGGTCAGAAGTAGGGTTCATGTACAAACCAGTCTTAGTGGAGGATTGATTGTGGTTGACAGTTTAAATGGAAATGACCTGAAACAGCATGAAACATCTGCTCCTTTCAGTAAATCAAAATTTTTTCATGGTTCTGTTTATAAGATCTCCAAAAGGTACAGACTGATTCTCCATAACATTTCATTTCCTGAAGCTGAAGAGTAATTGGCAGAAGACAGAGGGTCTTTGTGTTCTCGTCCCATTACAAAGGGACGCGTACAGCTTGTCCCAGCCTATGGAATTACATCTGAGTGTAAACTACAGAGACTATTGTAAAATGAATATTGCTTATGGTGGTTCACAGGGTCTATATTTCCTGATGATGTAATAGTAATAGCTGACTTCCAGACAGTCATTCATATTTGGAAGTAAAGCACAGGAGCTCCCTCTGTTGGTCTCAGCTTTAATAGACCAAACAGTGTAAACAATAGATATTTATAGTCTTGGACACTTCTTTGCAATCGTTTGATCATACATTAAATTTAATCTTTATAGTTTAACTCCTTCATTCCCTAGTATTTGGTCTTTCCAGCATGTTTGCTAGTTGTATTTTGGATATTTTTGCTATAAATTTGGGTTAAATCAATCTTACATAAAATCATGGTCATTTCCAATTCAGTTTCAATAGCAATCGCTGACTTACATTGTGTGCAAATAAAATCAATTTGGATGTCTGAGTAATGCTCTATCGATTCTTTCATTTTCCTATTACGCCTTATGCAAATAGCGGACATCAATCATGTTAAAATGAATGGTAATAGCAGGATAGAAGACCTTTGCTCAAAGATAGAGCCTGTATTTGACAATAGTGGGAGTCTGGCATGTAATCCATCGAGGCTAATCACACTGCTGCTGAGACCAACAGCAGACTGCGTCGATGTATTACCCCCATGTTTTAGGTAGTGCCCTCTTCTCCATGTATCTCCCTCCCATAAACTATCATCCCTCCCTCCATATGTCCATCAATGACTCTTTAAGCTGTTACATTCATTCTGGGGTGGATTTTGCTGAAGGCAGTGAATGCATCTGTCCGTGTGAAACGCAGCGTCTCTGTCTCCAGGCAGGCGTCTCAGCTTCAGAGAGGCAGCTATTAACGTCTGCTGCTCTCTTTGTTTCTGTGCACCCCTGTACATCACCACTCACCCACGCAGCACTGTCGTCTGCTGCTCTGTATAGGAAATAGCCACAAAAATACATTACAATTACATGAGCACAATTGGTTTATAGATGTTTTTGCTTCCCTTATCAATCGGTTTGGTGTAACATTTACTTTTGATATTCTGAGAGTTTCAAGATTTCAGTCAGAATTCAGTCAGAGAATATTGTATTAAAATAGACAGCACAACATAATTGTGTGTGCATTGCCCCAAAAGCTTATGCTGCATTTTGTGTGTTTGTGTGATGGCTGGCGGTTCAGTGTTTCTTCATAGTCCAGAACATAGGGTGGGAACAACCTCCTGTTTCCATGGCAACATAGTGTTTGCAATCCTATTTGGGGCTCTTTCTAAGGGTATAAACTGAACATTAAATGGGAATTTATGTAGGTCTATGTATAATTAAAAAGGCAGATGGTATAGCATATTTCTTTGCCCTGTCAATTATTATTATCTGTTCTTGTAGCTGTGTGTGTTAGTGTATGTCCTTGTCTCGGTGCCTGATCCTGGGATCTCTGTGGGCAGACTGGTTTATCCTGTTGAGGCTCACTGTCTCCCAGAGATCTGTTTTACTCTCACACTCCCCTGAAGCAGCAGTTGCTGGTATTATATTATATTTATTCATATTATAAATGAAGGAAGCAGGGACCACTTCCATTTTATACTTTTGTGGAATTTTTACATAATTTGTGATGGTTTTACGTCTTATTTAATGTTGTGTTAATGTCATACCCCCAGGGTCCCATCACTGCAGCATATGGGACCTTGATAATCAGTGGTATTTATCATTAATGTTTCGAGAAGCCCTTTATCGGATTAGCCATACAGGTCATATTGATGACAAGATAGTGTTTCAGTTGCTCACGAATTACATCCACATTTGGGTCTGACAGTGGCCCCCACCAAATGCTCCAAGGCTCCAACATGCTCGGAATCAATCAATATGCTCAGCTTTTACCTATTCTTCAGCATTGTGTTGCTGTGTGCTTTTACATGTGCTTGCACTACAAATACTGTCTGTCGGTACAATTCACAGTGCCACTATTAATACAAATTTCATTGTTCTTTGTATAAGTTGGCAAAATACCTTGCACTTAATGAGTTTAAAGAGAAAAAAGTGGTAGTGTCTTAAAAAAGTTGCTGTAATTGTATAGTAATTGTAAAGTAAGCAAATATAGTCTTTTGGTAAACAAAATAAATAGAGATTTAATAAACACAACGGATCCCGTCAAAAACTGAGCAAAAACAAGCAAGTTTAATGAGGGCAGGTCTGATTGGTGGGCTGTTGTCTGCCTTTTCTTCTTTGTGGATACAGCAATGTGATCAGAGAGAGAGAGGGAGGGAGGGTGGTAAAAAGGCTGAAGCAGTAAGGGAGAGTGCAACAGAGGCAGAGAGGTGCTGGAAAATACAGCCTCCAGGAGGTGGTCATCTATAGCCTTCATCTCATTTTGATTGGATATTTTTACTTGGGCGAAAAAAGGACAAATGGCTACTGGCTACAAATATTACCAGATGGAGCTTCAATACTGGAAACAAAAAGACCTGGATAATATACCATAGAGAATCCTGGAGACAGCATTGAGATTGGAGCGTCATCACTAGTCAGTGCGTGTCTTCCTCCGCGTCAGCCAATAGCAGCTTAGTGCGGAAGAGCTGCATCCTGCCAGCATGGCAGTGAGTGCGTGGCAGGCTCTGTCTCCGCTGCAGTGGGCCCGATGGGGCTGGGACTCGTTGGTGGGAGGGGCGGCGACGCCAGACGGGGACAGCCCCAGCTCCGAACCGGCTCTGGGTATCCTCCGCCGGATATCATGGGGGTCGAGCCATGACAATATGGTCAAGGCTGCCACTGTCCGACAGAGGTGAGGCAGTGTCAGGTGACGCATTGATTATCATCAACGGAGGTTCATGTGTGTTAAGCCTCGCCATGGTCATGTGTCTGGCCTTAAATTAACACTGAGATGCATATAGTGAATAAGGTGGTCTCACTGTCATGAAAAAATCAGTCATTAGTCCGTGTATACTTTCCTGCTTTTATCCTTATCTATCCGTATTCTATTCGTAAATGGGCTTGCCGCTCATTTGATCTATCCAGTGTGTTACTCTCTGTCACATCATTATGAATTCAACATTTTCATGTTGACTCAAAAGGATACATAGCAATAATATCCAAATGTACAGTGTATTTTATCCATTTGTCTTAAAGATATTGTAACATTTACACTTTTTCTCTAAGGTCTGATGAATGTTTAATTTAGCAATCCGCAGTGTTGTGAATTCATAGGTTAAATGCACAAAGGGCTAGTGGACAATACTGACAATAAAAGCCAGTGTAATTTATCAGTAAACCCCTCTGGAAGCTCTTTATTGCATGAACCATAGTGGCTTTATTAAAACCATCTCTGAAGTGCTGCGCACAGGAACCATCAGCATGTCAGTGGGTGATTCATTTTAGTCTTCACTTTCTATCTTTTTATTTTTACAGGAGCTCAGACTCTGATGGAGCCTTTGAGACCCCTGAATCCACCACTCCTGTGAAGGCTGTGTCTCCTTTAGAAGCCCCAAACCAGCAGCCACTATCCAGTGACAAAGGTATTAAAAACATACAATTTATTCTGCCATTATTAAAACGAAACAGGGAGGAATCACTGCGCCATCTAGTGGATTGATGCAGCAAATACCAAAGCTGAATTAAGATCAGAGATAACATATTCTCTAAAAACAGTTACAAATGGTATAATGTCCTACATAAATAATAAATAAATGTACAATTTTACGATTTTAGTTTATAAATCAAACCCATATATATTTAGTCTTGGTCCCAGGGTGTTGGAGGTTTACTTTTTATTCATGTGATATTCAATTTTGAGTTGTAAGTGTTTCATTAAAGCTGGTTTATGTCTTTTCATGTCTTTCAGTATCAGAAACCTCTGTCAGTGATCCAGCCTCTGACTTGACTTTGGACCGGCCCTGCAACTCCCCATCCATTGTTTTTGATGAAAACAAGCCCATTGCAGCGAGTGGATCCTACAACATTGAGCATTTTGCTGTAGATCCAAATCACACACTGACCCGTTCCCTTAGTCTTCAGAGTGGAGAATTGGACCATTCAGACTTACAGTTTGGATCAACAGGTTTCCGTCCACATTCTGAATCCTTCTCTGTAGAAACAGAGAGTGCGCCAGGAACTCTCCGTCGGCCTAAAAAAGTCCGAGCTGGGTCACTGAAGAAGAAGCCGTTACTGAGACAGAACTCAAATCCAGAGAGTCCAAGACCAGCCTCATCCAGCAGCACTCCAGAGATCATAAAGCGATCAAAGCCTCGAACATCCAGCCCCCTTCTAGCTCAAGAAGAAACAGAAGGTGAATCTGCGAGTCCTGGAGGGACTCTGAGAAGGACCAGGAAGCCCCGTGTTGTGACTCCTCCCCCTCTACCTGAGGAAACCAATTACACCAGCCCAATCGAGACCCCTGTTGTCTCTGCCTTACCTTTGTGTCAGGAAGAGCCCCCTCTCTCTACAAGTCCAATCATCAAAGAAGAATCCCCTATCCCTCCTAGTGGCTCCTACAAATGGGACCCAGACAATTTTGAGAACATTAACCCATTCAAGACTGGAGGTAGTAAAGTAGCCAATTCACCTGTTCTTGGACGTAAAGATCCCTTTTGTGCTACTGATCCTATTCCCCCAGAAAGTCCTCCTGTCCCTGCTGTGGAGACACATCACCCCAGTAACCCAGCTCCTCTTAAAGAACCTATTTTTAACCCAGAAGAACAACCAATTTTACCAAACCGTCAGTCAGTAAAGCTGGAGTTTGACTACTCTGAGGAGAACAGTGAGGCGTCGCAGCAGGCGTCTCCTCCGCCCAAGAAACTGGGCAAGAAGCCTGGTGCCAAGATGCCACTGAGAAGACCAAAACTGGGTCTGAAAAAAGCCCCTCCAGCACAGACGGAGGAGCTGGACAACAACCCTTCAACCAACGGGAACGAGGATGACATCCCTGTTCCCAAAGCCTCGTACAACTTTGAACCTGACAAGTGGGATGATCCTAATTTCAACCCATTTTCTTCTAAAAAAGGCATCAATAACTCCCCAAAATTATCTAGACCTTCTTATAACTTTGACCCCAATAACTTTGATGACTCTATAGACCCTTTCAAGTCCTCAAATAAAAGGGCCAACTCTCCTCCAAAAGCCTCTGCTTCCTTTGAACTGTCTGCAAATGACAACGAGGTTGAAAATGACAATGACAACATTGGGGAACTAGAAGACCAAAACCAGAACAAACCTGCCAAGAAGAAGAAAGCTCCTATTAAATCGTAAGTTCCCTATTATCTTTTATTATTTTCACACTATTACCCTATCCCTATCTGAGTGCCTCACCTGAATCAGTCATCAAACTTGAATCAGTACATTGATGTGTATGTGGGTAATGTCTCCTGGATCAGTTTGTTTGCACTTTGTCTGTACAGTGTCTCTTGTCTGTCTCTCTGTCACCTGTATCTGTTTATTCTTAAAAGTCACAGGAAATCCAGAGGTGTGTCCTCACTATGTTGTGTGTTGTAAGTACAGGGACAACACAACCATTATAATTTCTTTTCCTTAAACAAGCATATTGTCCTTATGTTCATATTAACAAAGATGACTATATTTTTGTAACCCAACTCATCTCCCATTTGACCAAAAGTGGTTCTTTGTTGTGTGTTTATTGTCAAGTAATGATCTGATGACAAAATATTGAGGTTGAAAAGCCGGTTTTTAGAGCCACCTAGTGGTCATTTAAACCATTCTGTGCGCTTAAACAGCTATTCAGTGTTGTATTGTGCAATGCAGGATGTGCTGCCTCCTGTGTTTGTTTTTGGTTACAACAGGTCACAAAAAAAGTTAATGGGAGATATATTCATTATCATTTTCACACAAGTCATTGATGCCTTTTGAAGACTGGACAAAATAAACACAGAATAAAGGTGGCTGTAACAGTATATGTAACTGGATCATATTTACTATGACAAAACGGGACTAAAAACTAAAGTCTGTTAAATCCCTTTCAAACCTTCCTATTGCCTTTGCTTTATAAATGAAAAGACATTGTATAAGCTATCTTATAATTCTTAACTTACATAACCACTTAACTAACCTAACATTTTTATTTTAGCCACAAAGTGTGAAGAACCTATATAATATATACAGCTTTTCCCAAATTCATTTAAAAAGGAGGGTGTTTCTAAGTATTTTTAAGCATCTAGTATCTTTTCTACATTTACATAGATATATGTAATGTAAATTATTGCAGATGTGTAGTAATTCTAATTAAATTATAATCAATGCTTGTGTCTTTTTCTCAGTAACACTTTCAGAGTCAAAAGATCACCAAAGAAATCCCCTCTGTCAGACTTTCCTCAGGTATAAATCTGTCTCTATTAACTCCTTTTTTGTGCATGTGTATTTCCACTCCCTCATTACTGTTTGTCTGTTGCAGGACTCTACAGCTGCAGATGACTCCACCTCAAATCATCAACAGGACGACCATGCTACAGATGAGGAGAAGCTGGCCTCTTCCACCAGTAACAAATGGAACGCAATGCACAACGTAGAAGCAGATTTAAACTCGGATCAACAAGACTGCCCTCAGCCGAGTGACCTAACATCTTTTGTTAATGAGAGCAATCTTCCTCATCAGACATCAGGTAAGGCTTGGCTTTGAACTTGTGTGCACCTGGATCCAAACAAATGCTTAGAGATCAAAGCAAACCACAGTCAGCCACTCTTCAGTCAGCCAGCAGCTTTATTGATTCTGCTGCACCAATAGAAAAGGCCTGCTGCCCTAGTTCTCTACTGCCCTCTGACCCCATAGGCCACCTCTTCCCAGAGGCTGTCTCATTCACCCAACTGGGTCAGAAATGAAACACGAAAGACAGCCCTGTCGTGCCTGTGGTCTTATTATCTTTGAGCTAAAGAGAGAGAAATGTATTTAGACTTTACAGCATTTAAAACTTGTGTTATTGATGAGCAGTAAGGAAGAAATATTTCTCTTTGTTTTAGGCCCAGACTATGAAATTGAATACATGGAGAAGACTGGCGCCTCTTCACCTGTGAGTATGAATGTTAGTCTGATTCATGAGTAAGGTCAGGTATTTCGGTCCTTGACGTTATTAATTGTATTATATGTTAACATAAAGATTTTGATTCTCGTGTGTTTTTTAGCCACTATCTGTGAAGAAGCCATCTTTGTACCTAAACCTGGATTCAGTTTCTGACAACTTAACCAACACTGCTCATGGATCTGAGCCTAATTCCCCCTGCACTGGGTATGCTTTCATATTTACTCTACAAGTTTACTCCCCACTAATTTAGGCATACAAAGACGTACTTCTGTTTACCGTTTATACTTTTCATTAACACCATCCTCGCACATATCTCAAGCTACATGATGTGACATGCCCCTTTCATTGTGTGTGTGTGTGTGTTGGCTATTTCTGGCACTCTCTGCAGGAGTTTTGAGGAGATGGAGGCCCAGATCACAGCAGGCTTGAAGACGCCAGTACTGAGCTCCCGGCCTGGTCCTGAGGGCTCCTCTGGAGACAAGGGCAGGAAGAGAGAAAGTGAGGCTCTCACCCGCACTCAAAGCACAGAAAGAGAAGAACAGGTGAGAAACATTGATGTCATACTTATTTAGCAATCTTCACATTGTCCTATCAAAATTCATTAATCTGTGTGCTCCCATCTTATTCAGATAAATGTGTTTTTATTTTGAAACATTTGCACCATGCCATAGTATGTTTAGACACAAGGGGGAGACAGAGTTCCACACCTGAAAATGTGTTGGTAATGATTTGGCCCTGTAACATGAAAACCATCACTGAGATTCTCGTTAAAGCCTTGTCACTAATAACATGTAGCCAGAAAGTCAGACTAAGTGACTAAGCCCCCAATGCTGCCACTCAAACACTCAGAGCTTGCTTTGCTATGCTGACCCCTGCCCCCCTCCCCCTGCCCTCTGCTTACTCCTCCCGGTGCCCCTGCAGCCCACTAGTCAGGGCCCCTGGGAGGCCCCTGCTCCAGCCCTGGCCATGCCCCTGTTAGACAAGCTGTCTGAGTGTGGCGACCCCCTGCAATACCTGGAGCCTGACCTGGCTGAGACCAACCCCACCGCATTCGCCCAAAAACTACAGGTGTGTTGACAGACCACACAAATTCCACTTGATAATCCTTATGGCCTAACCTCTGTTGGCACATTTGTGGTATCGTTTTGTGAAAGTTTTTGTTTTTGTGCACATTTTCCCATTGTATCTATCACTTCTGTTGTCGACATCCCGCCTATAGCAGCTTTATTTTCTTCTTTTTTTGTGTGTTTCTTTTTACATTCTTTATAAAATCTAGATAGTTAGTTAATTGTATACAACAGCAAGTATGTACTGAAGTGTCTATATGTCTTTCCTTTGCTCTTCTATCCTCGGGCCGCAAACCACTTCCCTGCCCCTCAATCCCCCCACCTTCGTCCCCCTGTGTGTGCGGCCCAGGAGGAACTGGTGCTTGCTGCCCTGAGGATAGAGGCTCTGCAGGTAGCCAAAAACATCTCTCAGTGCCCCTCCCTCTCCAATGTAACCCCCCAGGTACTGCGCTGAGTCAGCCTGCACCTGCTCCCGCTGTGTGTGACCGTATGGATGTGTGTATGTGCCCTGCTATCACCCGAGAGGAATGAGTGATTGTAGGAAAGCAGGTGTGAGAGGACGGCCGCTTGTGTGCCGCTGCTGAGGTGTGTGCATGAGGGTGTCTCAGCCTGCCTCCCTCCTCGTCCCGCCCCCAAAGCCATGGCCTTATCAACATGGTGGCTGCAGCCCTGCATCCACTGGTTCAGCTCCACATACAAACTCTCTAACTTATCGTGTCTACTAGCTCTTTCAGGCTGAAATCCCTGGGACCAAGTGTGTGTTCCTCGCCTAATATATATGATGCATGTTGCCTGTTCATGAGGCTTACAAGAGCATGAATGTGACTGGGAGTGTCATGCTAGGCTTACGCTTAGAACATCTGCTAAAAAAAACATCCACTTTTAGGTTATATATATCACCGCTGTGCTACCATCACTGTTAATCTCAGTCACATTCTTGTTGTGCGATTTGGTCCTGTCTCCAAACTAACATTACTAATAATAGTTCAGGCAAACAGGGACAGTTTAACTGTTTGAACCTTGTGAACCATGTGCTGACAACCGATAAGTTTTCAGTTGATGCATAGGTGATGAGCTGTGGTGGCGTAAATGTTTGGAGAAACCACGTTGGTTCAAGTCCAGTACCTCCCAGCAGGCTGTCAATCCATTTTTCATGCTATCATTTTGCGCATTTCACAGTCTTGCCCCAAGAAACCCAGCACACGTCGGTGGAATATCAACGGGTCCCCTCTTTTCAAAGTAAGAACGATCAGTTTAACACCCCCGACCCGTCTTAACCCAACTACTGTGCAGTTTACACTTACCTTCAAAAGTTGATGCTAATTGTTTACTTTAGCTGTTATATAATAATTCTGTGAGTTGTGAAAGTAAAAGTAAAAGCCACTAAAGCTCAAAGTTAACCTTTATAACAACATAATAATCACCTCCAAGAAGTGTGAGACTGCACTGTAAGCTGTAGATTATGAACATCTGGGATACATTTTGTGTGGTTTCGTATACTTTTTCTATAGGATGTTGAATTAGTCGCCTCTAGACTCTGTAGTTCCACTTTCCTTGTCTATTGTTCGTAGTTTAGATATAGTTAATCTATTTGTTTAAATTATAGTTTGTCTTCACTTCACATCTGTCATAGTAATGTAAAGTAATATTAAGTAAATTTTGCCAAACCACATCAGCTTTTTGTACAATATATCAAAATGTCTACAGTAAAGACATTTAAGGGAGTTTACAAGGATTATCTGGAGACCTTTAAGTTAATTAAGGATATAGAGGATAGCCTTTGTTAAAAACTTGGTAAATTGGTGTGTTGAAAGTCAATTGCATTCACTCGTCTGAGACATTATTCAAGCTTAACCTTTACTGTTACACTGAAATAATTGCTCAACCCTGACCAAATGCACTCTTTTTATGCACAGTATTTCAGACTGTCCATGTCCCGTGTGAGCTTCTCCCATTTCACCAATCCTCTTGTAATCCGGCTCTGCCAAGAATGACTAAATCTCTGTTTGAGCAAAGTTTTTGAAAACAAAAAATGGTATTAAAACTGGACTGTTGTGCTTTTCAATATAAGATGTTAGAAATAGTATTCGTTGTTTGAAGCAGTTGTCACAACAAAGACTATTTATTTTAGCGTTTAGTGTCATTGAAACTGCAAAACAAATCTGATTGTTTTCCTCGTGTATGGTTTTGTATTTGGGGCAGAATTGGTTCACCAGTCTAGTCACTCAGGTAAGACTTGTTTATTGTGAGATACATTAACACACAACTAACATCTATTTCCCTCGCTGCTCAGTCCTTGCTCTAACTTTCCATAAAATGATGCAGTTTCATTTGTATCAAAATGCTTCCCCTTCGTCTTGCCTCAACCCGAGCTACTGAGAGATGAGCAGGTTATCATGTCGCTCAGCTGGAGGCAGCATCAGCCAATCATTCGGCTTATACTGTGGCTACGAAGACTGTATCCATCCAATCATTTGGCGGCTGACCAGGTCTTCTGGAGCATCACCGTGGCTCATTTACACATTGGCTTTGTGGATGTATTTGATATTGTTTAATGCTGCCTTACTGTTTGATCCAGGAATTAAGTGTGTGTTTGAGTCCTGAGAGCATGTGACGTCCTGCTCCTAACTCGTGGCTGTGTAACTAGCAATGTTTCCTTTTCTTTCTGTTCTCTCGTTTGGTTCTTGGGAGCAGCGTAAGGACGTCGCTCCAGTAGAAAGTGCAGTGTCCAAGAATTCTCTGTATGCCCGATCCACCACCAGCTACATAGAGGAGGAGAGTCCCCATCTCCCCAGTGATCTGGACCACTCACTGGGGATTGCACGAGAAGAGGTATGAAGAGTATGTTTATTTTTATCCCATTTAAAAATACTGCACATGTTCCTGGTCTCTTTACAACCACATTTCCGATTCACAGATTGTATCAAAGGAAAAGGAAGTTCTGGAGTGGCAGAAGAAATATGAAGAGAGCCGACAGGAAGTGCTAGAGATGAGGTAAGAAATATTGCTGTGTTAGATATTCTTATATTCTTACATGCTGCATGCCTAACATCTCTTTATATCAAGATTCACCTGCTTGTCAAGTTTAACTCCTTTGTGTCAAATAGATCCACCCAAAACAAGGACTCAATATTAGCAGTTTTAAGATAATTCCTGGTTTGTCCTTGTTTTGGCATGTATATCAGATTGGAAAAACTGGGTCAAAAAATATGAGTTCCTAAAAATAAGTCTTTTTAGTTTTTAGTGTTTTTTTCAGTGAGAAGCAGGTGGGTGGGTGTCCAGCTGGCCACTACCCAGTTAGTGTGGATGAAAGAGGGCTTAGTCCATTTGACTGATTCAACTCAGGATAAGGAGGGGCTAAGAGGCTAAGGGATGGGGCATGCCTAATCAATCCTCTTACCTCTGCTAACCTGCTTTTACCAAAACAATGTTTCCTACTGCGCCCTGCTGGTGTTTTACTGGAAGAGTGGGGTACTTCCAGCTAAAACAGATTAAAGGGAAAAACAAAAACAGAGTAGCCTATTTGAGATACTGTAGATTAAACTGGTGCTAATACTGGATCATTTAAAAGGCTGGTGTTATTGTTTAGTGCACAAAATATATAACAATAAACCCTAAAACACTATGTGCTGTGGTTTACGTCATCTTACTTTTTCTTTCGCGTACAAATGATTTCTTTTATTTGCAGGCGAATTGTTGCTGAGTATGAGAAGACCATTGCACAGATGATAGGTAAGTTACACAAAAAGAAAACAGTACACTTGAATTTTATTTTAAGCCAGTTGCCCAAGCACGTGCCACTTCTTGTTGCTGAACCAATTAATTTGCAAACTGCAAAAAGAATGTCTTCTTATATGCCTTAATCCATCACCACTCAGCGAGATGTAAAAATGTTTATTTCTCCTGTGACGCGGTCGATCTGTCTGGCTCTGTGTTTGCTGCGCTGTTGTACTGACATGACCTGAATCGCGATGCCTTCAGAGAGGAGATGCTGCACCTTTGCTCACTCTAGCGCAGGTTCTTTGGGACTCATTAAATTCCACTGCAGGCTCACTCTCTGCATTCTTCCTGCTTCTGCTTACATCTTTTTTAACACCCCTGGACATTAAGACTCAATTTGCTGCCGTCTAATTTCCTCCCCTAGTTTCATTAAAGCACTGTCACAAAAGGATCTGTCTGTGCTTGTGTCTAACCCTCGGCTCGGTCACGTGTCTTGCCCTCACAGCTTGACTTAACACACTCCCTTCTTTTCTGTTCTGCTGCCATCTTTACCCTTTACTATTTGATACCTCTGACAGGCATGCCAGGTGAGTAAAGCACAATCGTCTTTCACTTGTATGTGTCACTTGGCATCTCTTTGTGTGTCCATCTCAGAGCCACACAGCCGTGTCCACTATCTCCATCTCATACAGTGACATTTGCTTGTTCATTTTTCGCTTTTTGTTTTGTTTGCTCAGACAATATTTGTTATTTTTCCCCCTCAAAAAAGGACATAATCTTTTGGCGTATGCTTTTCAGATTCCCTTTGTGCTCCAATTTAAAATACTGATACTGACACTGCAGTAACCTTTAAATTCTTATGTGCACTTTACTTTGGTGCAATAAATGGTCACTTAAACCAATTATGTAGAGTTAAGATGTTTGATGATTTAAGCTTGGGATGGGAAATGGAGTAAGATAAAGTAGGACAACATGCTTTTTAGAGCTAACAATCAAAACTGAATTGATTTCTGTGTTAAGTACTTTATTTTGCATGCTTCATGGATATAATCATTAATGTTGTACAACAATTTTAAGTCATACACTAACCCTCACATCTGTAGACAAGTGGATGTACCTTATGTCTTTTATTGTATGTGTGCCAGTGAAGGCCATGTATTTGCCCACTACAGAAGACTTGTCAGTACATAAACAGTGATCTGATTAACTGCATCTGTGTTTATCCAACAGAGGATGACCAGAAAGAGAAGTCTCTCTCACACCACACTATCCAGCAGCTCATCATTGAAAAGGACCAGGCACTGGCCGACCTCAACTCAGTGGAAAAATCTTTGGCAGATCTCTTTAGACGCTACGAGAAGATGAAAGACGTTCTAGAGGGTTTCCGCAAGGTGACGGACAAAGACACATGCAAATGACTCCAATATAATCAACATTAGCCACATAGCAGGCTTTGTATATTATGCTCATAAGCTTTATGGTCAGTAATTAAACCACATATCATTGTGTTCAGAATGAAGAGGTTTTGAAGAAGTGTGCTCAGGAGTATTTGTCCAGGGTACGGAAAGAGGAACAGCGATATCAAGCCTTGAAGATTCATGCTGAAGAGAAACTAGACAAGTAAGTCAATACATGCCCTCATTAAATCAAGTTCATTTAGATTTTGCCCAAAGGAATTGCACAACAATATACTGCTTCCACAATAATGAAATACCCAGCTGAAGTCTATTTGGAGGAAGGCCAATGTAATTAACTATTTCTATAGATTACTTAGCATGTGTTTAATTTAAGGCTTATATATAGGTTTGTTCTGTACCAGCTTTACAAATGTACCGCTATGCTTGCATTTGCAGGTTATGGAGAGGTGACTTGTTTCTCATTTTATTTTCCAGGGCTAATGCAGAGATAGCACAAGTGCGGACCAAGGCCAAGCAGGAGCAAGCCGCCTACCAGGCCAGTCTGCGCAAAGAGCAAATGAAGGTGGACTCTCTGGAGCGGACATTGGAGCAGAAGGTCAGTCACTAAAACTCCTTACAATAAGTACTAAGTTAAAAATGCCCCCGTTAGGTTTTTTTGTTGGTTTGTTGTAGATAGCTCTTTGTTTCCAAATAAAGGCGGTATATATTGTGTAACAGGGTACACACAGAAACTAGGAGCCTGTATTTGAACTTTTACTACCAAAGTATGTTTTTTATGTTGTGTCTCTAACTTACTGATTTGTGTGTAACAGAACAAAGAGATTGAAGAGCTGACGAAGATCTGTGATGAGCTGATTGCCAAAATGGGAAAGAGTTAGCTGTTTCACAATGTCCACAACGAACCTATGAGGAAAAGACATGAAAACTGCATCAGAAATGTTCAAGCACTCTTCAAAGAGCGGAGTTGTCTTGGGGTTATTGTTCATGTATGTACAGGAATCCACAGGAATGGCTTCCCCTTAATCACTCTGTACATTTTGATGTGTCAGTGTATTGTACTGTACTGGTGGGGTCTGGTTTAAAGTTTTCGAAATGTACCATATCACTTCTGAGCGTGAATGTTTGTTGAGAGTGTTAATTGAGCGAATGATGTGTACGACTGGGTTAAATGATCTTTAACGATGTTGCCATGACAGCCGCTGAGGGAGAAGACTGTTTACCCGCTCTTGTTGTTGTCTCTTCTTAAGACAAAGATAGATTTTGAAAAAGAGTTACAGAGACTTACTTGTTGATACACCACTATGAGGTCTTTATCTGTAGCGTACTGCATGTGACAAAGAAAGTTATTATCATGTTAACGTTTGTATATACTTCAGGAAAGTATAAAAAGATGCATTTTGATAGTAATTTGACTTCCTTGCCCTGCTTCTCTCATTTAACCTTGTAGATATTTGTCAGAGCTCTTGTCATAGCTTACTCGATAAAATTGTGTATGTACTTTATTTTTGGGATTTTCTTTTGATATTAAAATGAAAAACGTGTACGTGTATTCAGTTGTGACCAGGATTAATTTAATTTAGAAAGGTCCTAGTCCTGCTATGGTTGTTGTGTCACACTGAGACTCTGAGACTAATTCTCTGCACAGCTACTGTACAGCATCTGCTTCAAAAAGTGCAATAAAAGATGGCAATACAACTCTGTGGCTTGACCTTTTGTTTTATTACACAAAGATTCTCTTTTTTTAATTCACTTGAGAGCTGACGCATGTGGAACCAGTCATATTACACCGCACAGAAGCAACAAAACTCATTTAACAGATTCACTGAGTCTATTTTGAATATTTATATCATCAGACTGAGTGAAAACAACAGTATTTATAAAATGTTGTGGTGTTAAACATTAAAAGACAGGAAACATATGTCCACAGTGTTTCTGTGTTCTTTTCTTAGCGACCAAACCAGACCATGGCTGTGCAGAATATGTTATAATTAAATGAGTAATAGTCTTATGTGTTTAGTCTGAACAATAATGCACAGTACTGTTTTGTGTATGGTGGCATTAGATCAATATAAAATCATGAATGGCAACAAGACAAATAACGCCGCTAAGTAAACAGAGGTATTTAATCATCAAGTGTAGGTTGGGATTTGATACACTGCCATCCTTCATGCGACTGTTGGTGCACCGGGGCAGGACCAGGTAGCAGTCAGAAAAAGCCCCACCTAAGGCTGGGTGTGGCTAAAGGTGACAAGTTCATGAAGCTTCCCATTGTCTCTGTGTCTGTTTTACTACTGTCAGCGAGTGGACCGGGCTGTCTGTCTGGAGGAAGTGCTTATCCTCTGAGGGGTTATTAGCTCATCTGATAGCCCAGATTATGCTCGTGTGGCTTTAGGAGCAAACAACCTGCCTTTCAGTGTGTGATCAGGGGCCACCAGCAGAGGACCACCAGCGACATGAGAGGGGTCCAGTACTGTCCGCTGCTTCTGCTTTGCACAGTGCTGCTTTCAACACACGGTAAGGACAGTTTTAACTAATGACAATGTTTGTGTCTGTGCTTTCTAGACTCCCAGTGTTTCTCCTCATCCCCTAAATTTCCCAAATATTTTCTCCTATGTAATATATAGAATCCTACATTTTCCCTTAAGGCTCATTCTAAAATGGAACACAAAATAATATAGCATGCAACAATAATCCAACAAAGTAACCCTGTTTCTGTACTTCAAAGTACTATTGTGCTAATTGCTGTTAATTTCCTGGGTCATTTTCTGTTGTTTTGCAGCCTATTGTATCCCACTGTAACTAGAAGCATGCAATACCAGCTCATAATCTTTTAATAGGGCTGAGTGCTAATACCTAAAGCGTGTGTAGAGCGGCTGTGCTGTGGGGGATAGAATGGGGTCAGCCAGAAACAGCAGGGGGCATTTATTTGCTATGTCAACACACAGGGCAATGCATAAAGCAGCAACAAAAATCCAGCTACTGTAGTTATATAAAGAGGGATTTGAATGCTCTTTTATCAAATGCTTAATAGAACATATTTTCAAGTATCCGATTGTTGAAATAGTTTGGTCCATGTGAGGAACAGTTTTTCCATCTTTTCATGTCGACCAAAACTGGCAAAACATTTCAGACGTGGCATTTGGAAACCCAAGACAAGAGGTACTGTACAGAGCTGCGGGGATTGTTTAAAGCTTTTAGTGATTGCTATAAGCACAGCTCTGTCTGATCCTCTTAGGAAACAGCATTAAAGGATGTTTCTGAAGAGCCACTTTAGAATTTAGGAGACGGATGGAGGTTTTCAAAAGGAAGTGATATTTCAAAGGTCAGCAAGTTCTCCCGAAACTGCTTTTGCCTCCGGAGAGCTTTAGTGAAACATTTAAGAGACATGCTGAAGTGGACTAAGCGGACTTTAGGTGGGAAGTTATACCAATGTTTTTCTTGTTTTATTCTTTAAATGACTGAGTGGATTTGTTTGAAGTGAGTGAGAACGGCTTGAGCCAGGTTCACATTGGAGCTGGATAAAGCATAATGTGTTGATCAATCATGTCATTTCAGCCATGTATTTTTATTTCAGGTGAGGCTCTTCAGTGTTACACCTGTATGGGCTCCAATAATGAGGACTGCAACCGGCAAGGCTCCAAACCCTGTCCCAGTTTCTCTGACGCCTGTGCTGTGGTGGTGGGCCATGACAGTGAGTCCAACATTGACAGTGTAGTAGCTTGTGTTTCTTTGTTCTGGCTATAACTTCCTACCCTGGTCCGTGTTTATTTCTGGACCTGTGCGTACTGTACTGTATATGATTGTGATGGTGTTAAATAGATGACAGGCTGCCGTATGGAGAGACCTCTCAGTCAGCAGGGGGCTGGGGCTTTTAAGAGAATGAAGAGCTTTGCAACTCCTACTTGGTCAAAATCCTTAATTAGGCCACCATGTGTCCACAGCACCCAGACAATTCCTCTGCTCTAGATTACTCTTTTGAAGCTGCAAAATGCATGAACTTTTACACAACTACACTTTGTTAAAAAATAGGACCAAGCAAAATGGCACACTGGCAAGTTATATGTTAATTAGCCATCTGTCTACCTTATATATATAGACAAGATAAGTGGTATTCCCAAGTTCAACCTCAGGGCTACTTGTGACCACATTCACATTATTAATGCTGCAGTTTGTCAAAATGCTGTGAAAGAATGAATCTTAAAAAGCAATTCCTTTTTTGACCATATTGTGGCAGCACCGATTTAATGATGTCTCTTGCTTGACTTCATGGAAAGACAGAAATTGCTTCACGAAAAACGGAAAATTTGTTACATCACTGTGAAAAATTTTACTGTTTTATTATTATATTATATTAGCATTTTGTGTTAAAGATTTCTTGATTGAAATCTTGGGCAAAACTATAATTTGTTGTAGTGTATAATTTTGAAGAAATAGAATAAATAAGATGGATCTAGGGATCCATCATCCATTACTTCCAGTGACCCAGAGCAGACAAACTGCGCACTTCAGGAAGACAAGTGCATTCATATTTCTTTTTAAAAACACAATTTAGCATGAATACTTTTATGACTGAATTGATTTTTAAATTGAACTCCAGTACATCACTAACACATTAAGATTCAGCCTTTGATTAAAGCTAAACAAGTCTAATATTGGTTCAAGGAAAGTCATACCAATACAGTGAACCTTTGAATGACTTGTTCTTGTCTTGTTTTTGTCAGGTGGTGTGATGAAGTCGTGCTCGTACAAGTCTTTCTGCAGCCAGGCCAACAGTCAGGGCTACAGAGCGCCAGGAGTCAGAGTTCACTGCTGCTACGGCAACGACTGCAACGTGACAAACCTCGCCTCTCATCTGCCACAGCTTCATCACCTGCTGCTCTTCCTCTCGCTGCTCTTCCTCTGTTTCTAGACAAATAATTTTACTTGCAGTTGACGTTTTCTGAAACATAACCGCCAACGACTACGTCCCTTTTCCTAACTCTGCCAAATGATCTGCCAAAATGCATTTCAAAGACTGTCTTACAACCATTCACTTTAGTCTTAATGAGTTGAGGAGTTTTAGGTGTTGGGTGTGATGACAGGGGCACCATGTTGAACTGAAGCCTTGATGCATCCGTGTGTCACCCTGTTGATGGAACAAACAGCTGCTGGATAAAAGACTATCTCAGTTTTGTTGACATTCAGGTTACTTTTGGTATCCTCTTTTAGCATCTCACCCCCAGCCTATAGGTGTGTGTCTGTGTCGAGTCGCAGCAGATGTAACTGTGGCTAAATTTGGCACTCACACAGCTGGGTGTTGTTGTATCATTAGCTTTGCACGTGTCAGTCACTGATCTGCGGCTGCGTGAGAGTGAGAGGGATGTGATGGAGAAACAGGTCTCATAACATATAATATAAGCCTTTTACATTTCTATGATCAGGGGGTTTTAAAACCAAGGAAAAATAGTGTGTAAATACCGTGTTACATTTTATGTTTAAACATTCTCATATGAAAAGAAAAAGTAACAAAGGCTACTTGCTGGTAGACTGATATTAATATATGTACTGTGCTAATACATAAGACTATATTATGTACAGGCTTAAAAATATTGTAATAATGATGAGATATGATGTATTATATATTGAACTACTGAGAGACGTTGAGGCGCAAAGTGTTAATGAAACCAAAATTAAAAGCTTTTTGTAATGTTTTCAGCTAAAATGGTTTGCTTTTATTTTTATCTGCTGTAATCAATAAAATTCAGTGGAGTAACTTGAGCAAAAAACAATTACTGTAACAAGTCTTTAACAGATTAAATTACTTGGGTATCTTATTTTATCAGTGTGAGGACATGAGTGGGGTGAGGTAATTAGTGATAAGGTTTCAAGGACCCATACTTATGAGAAGCAGGCTTAATAAACAATCAAAAAGGCATTCAATATACACACAAGAGTGTCTTAACGTTTTTGCAATATGCACTGTAACTTTAACGCAAATGTCACGAAACAAGAATACAGCAAATACCATGCTGCAATATATGGCCAATACAGTTCTCAGAGCACAGGATGCCTCATGTAAATTTTTTTAAGATGTCCGTACAGAACACACGACAGGTTCATGTATTATTCAGTCCACTGGGCAAAGCTTGATGCCTGAAGGTAACAGGCACTGGGACCAACTCTTATTAAAATGTGTCCATATCAACTGTCCCACTTACCTTAAGCAGCACATGTTCCAGTATAACTCATCACGTCTCCACAGAAACATGCAAAAGTGGCTTCTCACTGTCGGAGGGTTTAGAAAGAGGTGGGGAACAACATACAGCCAGCAATTGTTCCATATACGATGTGTCTGGATTGTGTTTAATTATGTAGTCATTATTGTACGGGTCGCGTCCTCACCGAATTTAAATCTGCTGTCTTTAATAATCTATTGTCATGACCATAGTGACCACCGTGGGGCAGTCTAGTCCCATATTTGACTCGACCAAACTGAGTCAACCTTAAAACAATGTTGTAGTTGTATCGACCAGCCCTGCCTCATGGGTGCTGCTGAGACTGGCTGGAGTCAATCGGGATAATAATGTACCATTTGATTGCTGTCTGCTGAGGTTTGTACTTTATTTAAAAAAAAAAAAAAAAAAAAAGCTTCACTTTGTTTCATGTTTTGACTTAGTTTCTCCCTTCCTCTGTGTTGTACGTGCTGACGTCCCGCTGCTCTCTCCTTTGACAGGCAGGTGTGAGAGTGTGAACAGACTGCCCTGGAGAGGGATAGACACTGACCCCAAACCGTGAGTCTCGGGGCCTGTTGATCCGGAGCCTTCGCTGACCGCTCACGTCCACAAACAGCTAAGAGAGCGGCCCCTTGTCAGCTCTCATAAGCTTTATTTGAGTAGTTTGTTGTTTTTTTTTACTTTAATTGGTGCACAAGAGTTTGATTGGTCTGAAATATGAGGGTTCATGGGTCGTGGTGCTGGTAAGGTGTAGGTGGGGTGTTTGTCAAGTTTGTCTTTTGGGCTCACAGTTCAATTCAAATGTTCAACAGTGTTATGGTCATGACTGGTACAAGTGAAGTGTTTGTGTGCACTCGGTGAATTTCCCCGCTGCATGGCTCTGTGTGAAATGTCACTCGAGGCAGGTACAGGTGACATTTCCCACCCCAAACAACTCCAGGACAAACTTTGTAATTTGATGGAGGATTTGATCACGCAATCAAGACTAAAGCCTCTACTGAATTAAAGCGTCTCCGGACAATAACACCAGTCATTGTATTCCCCCCACATGTACGCTGTCTAAGTTAAAACTGAAGGTCATTGCCATGGCAACTTTGCAGTTTAAATTGAAGTATGTTTAATCCCAATCCTCTGGCACCTGAAGACATTATCACCGCAAATCCTGGCGTCAGTCATCAAAGGGATGAGCCGGCTGCCCTTTAAGGGAGGCTGTGCCAATGTAACAGGCTGAGAAAATATGTGCTCATGTTGTATCTAGGAAAGGACCCAGACACTCACTTCTTATGAATGCCACAGAACGACAAACAAAGCTCCCACCTTTTTT
The DNA here is from genome assembly GCA_036850595.1 of Rhyacichthys aspro. Lineage (NCBI taxonomy): Eukaryota > Metazoa > Chordata > Actinopteri > Gobiiformes > Rhyacichthyidae > Rhyacichthys > Rhyacichthys aspro. The sequence goes on along the minus strand of CM072162.1, from coordinate 15,961,502 downwards.
GTGTGTGTGCTCTTATGAGAGGACAATTATCAATAGTGCGTGCCCTTGAAAGATCAACATCTCGTAAGACACTTGCTTCAATTAGTCAGGCTCACATATTTTGTTACTTTGGATACTTGGTTGGTTTTTTTTGCAATTCTAATTTGCCACTGCATTGATTGCTTGACCCGTTGGTAATAACAACAGACAGCAGAAGAAGTAATTAGACTGATCAATACTAAAAAAATAGTCCTGTATTTTTGCAAGCAATGTTGATTTTGTCATTTTGTCTGTTTTGTTTGTAGCTAAACTCACACCCAGATATATTTCGCTCTGACAGGAAAATGAACTTGTGACCCATCGGGACAAAGCTGGTCCATATTAGCCAACATGTACATCTAGGCCAGTCCCCTCTCTAGAGAAAAAGCATTTGTGCAAAGGTGGGTCAGACTATTCGGGCAGCCTCATGGCCCCTTAAAATACAAAACATTGAAACAAGTTAGCGGATTCTGTGTCAAGGACAGTTTTCTATCTTTAAACCATCAATCAGCGTCCCTTTGGCAACAGCCGATAACACAGACTTGGATTGTAGATGGTGATCCGCAAACGCAAACAAACACATGCAAGCTAAAAGAATACACACTGTTCCACATGAAATGCTTGAGCCATTGTAGGCAGGGAACAAAAGCGCTCCTGGGGAATGAGAGCGTGTGAGATGATGGCTGTGTTTACAAGTGCCTGGGTCCTGGCTGGTCGGCCCGGGTTCAACTGGCGGTCACTGGTTCTGGGGTCTCCAGGTCTCGGGCCCTTTTTGAAAAAGATCTGTGAAGCAGAATTAAAGTGATCTACCTCCGGACTCTGGTCCATGAGGGTTTTCTGGTTTTTGAGAGAGGAGAGTTAGACAGAGCGAGGGGGGACAGAAGGGGGATCCGGGGCCCAGAGGACGAGAAGAATTATGTGTAATGAGTGAGTTTGCCAGTCTGAGCTACTTTGAAATGTGACTAAATAGCCCACCTTCTGTGAAGCTGGTGCTTTCTCGAGAGCAGCTAAGATCCTATCAACAGGATGTGAATGGGACAGCAGACAAATTTAAGCTCAGGTTTAGACATTTGGATGACTTTTATTTAACTGTGTAATCATTTAAAATTTGTTATGCAAATTTATTTGAATTTAATCATAACTAAAGATATAAACCTTCTGACTCGCTTTAGTGCGAGTGAACTGTCAATCACACCGTGCCCATCACCCATGGAGGGAACAGACAGATTTGACTGGTGCAATAACCCCATTCTCACAAAAGTGCAAAAAAAAAAAGAGACAAGAATTGTGATTTACAAAAATTGCTGATGATTTCATAGAGCCAGGCCAGCATCTGATCACACAGGCCACTCCCACTGTCTATGAAAGCTTTTCAAAGAGCATAAAATTATACATCACTTTATGTAAAGTCAGTTTTAATTCAAAGAAAACCAACCAACCAGAGAATATGTTTCTGTAAAAAAGGCCCTAATGAGCAAATGTAGCACATTTCAATGTTTGAGGTGTTCATTAAACATGCTTTGAGTCAATGCACAGCATCTTGCATCTGCCATATGTTCTCTGTAGTTTTTACCTCCTTTCCTCTACTGTCTCCTGAGAAGACTGTATTTGCACAATTTTTTTATTTTTATTTTTGAGCTATAGCTGAGGAACAGGCTGCCTATTTTTGCTATCCCCCATGAGGAAGGAACAGGTTTACATTGAGAGAGGATGAGTCTGTTTTGTTGAATTACAACGGCTGCTAATTTACTCTTTCTTTCCTCCTGGATGTTTACATTGTAGCATTTTGCTTTTTAATACAAATGTGTCTGTAATATAATGGAGGCTTGAGATAGATAACGCACCGCTGAAGCAGGTTGTTTTAAATAAGTTTAGTTGAAAAGGTGGATAACAAAAGAGAGAAGAGGAAAGTAGACCTTGGAGCCAAAACCCAATCACATCAGTAACCGCTGTGGCCCGGGTCGAGGGCAGGTTCAGTCAGCCGTACCATGCAACTGGGATAATTAGTTTTGGAAAGGAATATCAACTGATATAATTGAGCATTCTCCACTAATGAAGATACTCTGTGTTGTCACTGGCGAGGCGCTAATTGACGGGAGAGCAATGGATGGTTGTGTGTGAGGAGGGGCTTCAGGCCCGGATATGATTATGGAAGTGCAGCCTGTGCCGGTGACCAAAGCATTTTTCAGGTTCGCTGGTCTCTAATAGACAGGTTTTATTTAGTTGGGATGCTTTCCTTTGCTACAAAGCATTGTTGCACTACAGGTTAAATGATATAAATGTTTTTACAGACATGAATGAAGGTCTGTTTTTGCATCTCAATGAGATAGCTCTTGTTTTAGGTTTGTCCAGTGCAGCTGAGGAAAAGTCAAGCGCAGGAGTGGTACAGAGGAGGGGAGCAGGCTCCACATGAGAGGGCTGTGGAGGGTGGCAGCAGAGGGAGGGTATGTTCAGGGGTTGTGCAGGTCGTGTTGGAAGTTTCGATCAGAAAGAAACAGAGGGTCGAGGATTTGTGGAAGGGAAGGCCATGAGGAGGGGTCACAGCAAAATCAGTTGAGGGAATAATAGGAACACAAATTGGTTTTGACAAGTTTGCGGAGCTGGAAGTAATGCAGTCCTTTTAAAGAGGAGATGAAGGAATATCCAGCAAAACTATGAGATAATCAGGGGTACCGTTCAGGAGCGGGGTGGGGGGTGGGGGGGGCAGACCTGGGCTAGATCATTGGCTTATGGATACCCTGTAAGAAAGGGCCTACAGGGGCCGATAGGTTAAAAGCAAAATTGAACTTTCAACATAAAAGTCTCCACTGAGAAGAAAAGTTATGCAGAAGTGGTTACACACACAAAGCCTGGCTCTTAGTGACTTTGAATGAAGATCTTTGTGATTTGTACTAAGACAGTTAATTACTAGTGTTTTGGTCTTTTTTATTAACGTACATCTGTTAAGAAAACTCACACCACAGGACAGCAGCTCCAAACAATAAATATTCCGTTATTTAAAATTACTGCAAGATGGCTGATCTCTTTGTATCTTGGGGTCTTGTTCACATATGAGGAAGGATAAGCAAGCATCCAAAAAAAGGCAGGCATCTCTGCTTACTGCCCCATGACATGACCCCAGATGAGTAGCAGAAAATGGTTGGAAAAACCACTAAAAATCATATCTGCTAAAAGAAATTGTTTGTCAACCTTATACAGAGTTGAGAGTCTGTATTGATTATGTAAAGAATATAATTTGAAAGCTAATGATTTATATAAAGTTATTTGTGTGTGAGACAGACATTGGAACAACCACAGGGACAGAGCCAGACAGTAGGGCAGACAGACAACACCGATCCACTAAGCACCGTCACACTTCTCTACAGTCAGACTCTGTCCCCAGCAGCGGCCGCCTGCCAGACAGGCCCCACTGGCGGCCAGCGCCGCAGACTGCTTACGGCAGCCAGCATAAAGACAGACTGACGCAGACCAACCAGCAAAAGGTGTTTATACACAAACAGAGGATTAACAGAGTTCTGGCAAATGAGGTGATGGTAAATACAACACCAAACAGGCCCACGCCACAGGACAGCGGTCCAAACAGACAAATGATTTTACAGTCATTTCAAATTAATGCTGGAGACTAATGGAGTCACGGTGTGGCTCTGCTGGTCTGCAGGATCTGAATGAATAGATTAGTATAAGGAAGAATGCACCCTTTCTATAGATTTTAAAGGGGAAAGGTAGTGCTTTACCAGCAAGACAAAAAGGCACAGGGTGCTCTTTTGTTCAGCTAAAATTGAAAATTCCCAGTGGTGTCAACATTAAAGTAAAAGGCTGAGATAAAGTCAAATATTCACTGTGTCTGCTGACACTTGGATCTCTTTTTATCAGATAACAAAGAAAACTACACTCAGGTCTCATGACAGGATGCTGCCTCAACCCTTCAACCTCTGGTGGATTCACATTGCAATTTACTGCTGTTGTCAATCTTGACAACTCATAAATATGGGCAAAACAAAGGTTTATTTTATGTGAGCATGAACTCTGCTATCAAAGATGTACATTACCCAGTTGTGGAAAACAGTTAGAATTTCACAATCGTATTCCTGAAAGGAGAAAACAACACAATAATAATACAAATAAAAAACATTCATTCATCTTCTTTTGTTTAGTCCTATTAGGGGTTCTTTCACTAGGAGTTCATCTATACCATGCTTATCTTTGGACGGGAGTTGGCTGTCCCGGAGATCGGACCCTGAGTGCGTCCAAGAGTTCAGTTAATCTAATACCTTTCCATTATGACTGAGTCCCATTCAAACTAACAGAGTGGAAAACCCAATGACTCTTAAAATGTGTTGCCTCCTGACTTCAGTTTAACAGGATCCTTCTCTGTGTTTTCCAAGTGACTCCATATCTCTTCACATTAGTGCAGTCCCCCGCATAGTAGCTGCAAGAATCAACTGTGGCAGGGGAAAGAGATGGGGAAGAAAGAGAAAATATTTAAGGCTCTGCACCCTCTGTCAGCTTTCACCTCCTTTCCCTCCTTGTTCTTGTTTTCTCAGCCCTTAATCCTGGCGGCTCCAACGCCGAGCGGTCACAGGTTTTGACAGCAGACTGTAATGACCTAAGCTGTTCTCTGCATGGGGCGAGGAGGGGGGCTGGGTACGTGGTTGGGGAGAGGGATGCAGGAATGTTTAATGAGAGGTTACTTGGCTGTTTTATTTAGTGGGAGCAAGGCAGTTTCACATTCTGGCCTCCAGGGGCTCAGAGGATCGAGTGGAGCTGTAGTCAGACTGAGAAAAATCAGCACAGTTACAGACATGATGCAGGATTACAAGGCATAAGTTTTATAAAGAAAAAACATCCTCAGTGGAAATCTATCATTACACACTTGACTTTTGAGAACAACGTGCTGGTGGATGAATCTGCACACACACTGCCCTTTGTCCATCGTTCTTCTTTTTCTTTATAGATTTTTGTGTTTGCTTTTCTTACAGTTATAGTTATATAGCTATAGAGACTGCCCTGATTTTATTTGAAAGCCTCTTAACCCACTTGAGACGAGGCAATGTGCCCTACCACAAGTTAATTCCTGAATTCTGAAAACAAAGCTGAGAGAATGCGCAGGTGTCAGGTTTCCTCTAACACTACAATGTCTTCTTGATCTACAATATCCGGAAATGTCATTATAGATTATTACCCCTAAGGATATCAAAGAATTATGCCATACCCCAGTGAAAACATAGGACTTCACTGTTTTAGTGTCTCTTTGACTGTTTTAGTGATCACATTTTGAAGCAACCCAAACCTGAGACACAGCATCTAGGACATTAATTTAGTATCTTAAAATGATTAGTATAATGTTCCAGGAATAACTTCGGTCTGTAAATGTTTGGCTATGAAAGTAATGGATGCATTATTATTTCTCACACAGTTTAGCCCTGAACTAACTCCACTTTCACCCTTTTAAATTCAGTCCAGCTCACGGTGGAGACTTAGTATGTGAAGTCCAAGTCTGACGTTAGTTATGACCTAGAGCTGTTGGTTAAGTTGAAATGCTGTAAACTTGTCAGCAGTAGTATGTGCTGTCTGCATATTTCATGGACAAACCCTCAGTGAATACTGAGAACCAAGTTAATAACTGCAGGTATATTATATTGCTAACATTTTTAATGAAAATATGCACCAGACCTCACTCCACAGTGCTGAACAAATATTACAATATTGAAAATTCAGAGTTGTTCACCTTCTAAAGCTTTGTTCTTCACTGCTGTTAGTGTAATTGCTTTCTACCCCCCAGTTACAGGAATAAAATGTCCAAGCTAATAAGGCTTGCTTTCCCTTAGTCATGTGTGAATATGAACAGTACCAGAACCCAGACTCAAGAGGACTTTTTGTAATATTTGGTGGTTAAAATATGATACTTTCAAATTTATCAAATTTAAATTTATTAGTTTAATTTCACTTTTTGTGTCATCTATTGCACAAATCTCTTCTCATTCCCTACACAGGACACTGCCCATTTCACCTTCATAATAACAAGCCACTTGCTCTGGCGCCTATGCAAACGCCAGCACTCTGTGGGCCTGATGCTCAGAGTATAAAGACCTATTCCCTGTGGGAGTGGGTCTGATATGAGATAGAGAGGCAAAGACTTAACCCTGTCCTGCCTCATATTCCAATCAAGTAGATAAATAAAGGTTTAATTAAGAAATACTCCTTACCGAGGTTAGGGGCCTTGGGGGTTGGTGACCACACGGGGGAGGGGAACACAAAGGCACTTTTGCCCAGAGTGGCAATACTTGAGCTGTACTATGGAATAAAGCACAATAAAGGGATATTTGTTATATCTGAGAGCCCGCAGGCAAAGACAGCACGGACCATTCATTATGGAAAAAATCCATTAAAAAGCGGAAACCATTACAGCCTGGTCATTATAAAATATATAAAATAATCAATTCAATTATTTTGCATTTTATCACCTCTCCCAAAGAGCGAAATGCATCTTAAAGGTGAGGCGTCAAGATTAATTGCTGTGGAAATTAAATTGCAGAGTAATTCTCATCATACACAAAATTACATTTTGGTTTATCAGGATGAGTCAGAGAAGCTGTGTTTGTTTGGCTGATGTCCTCTGTCTGCCGTACTCTGTGACACTCAGACAGAATCCAATCTGTTGTGAGCCTGCTATTAATTTGAATGTTTTGAAATGGGATGAGAAAATCATCTCAGTCAGTCAGTCATCCATTTTTATTTCCAACAGTTTAAAAAAACAAAACAAAAACCAATCATTTTATAGTTTAACCTGGTTAAAAAAAAACTATGAAATGTTTAAAATGGTCCTCATGGAGCTGGTGATTAGTGCTCAATCGAAACACTTTCTACATAAACCAGACATTGTCTGGTGTAAGATATCTTTTTTTTTTTATCTATAACATTAATTGGTTAAATAGAACAACACAAAACACATGCAAGGGTTATGTAGCAGAGTTATGCAGCCAATTTATTTTTACCTTTTCATCTTCAGGAGGGTTAGCATGGCAACCATCTTATCAGAACTTAATGGTAGAGTATGCCAAACTCCAACCTGTCATTATACTGTATTTTCTTTAAGTAGTGGCTTTCTGTGCCATTGTGCTCAGCGATTACAGTCTCAGAGTGATGTGCAATCGAAAAGATACAGTTGTTTTTTTGCCTATTTAACTATTGAGTGCAACTCTAAAAGAAAGTGTCTTTCGAAGTGCTGTTTTCTGGGAAGGCAGTGCTCTGTGACTTGGGAGACATATCCCTTACATGTCTGTGAGTGTACCCAAGGTGAGAATAACATCTTCTTGCATCATCCCACACATCTGAGCTGTCTCACCAATTTCCATTCTGATAGCTCTTAAAAAAACAGATCTAGAGTGAAGCTGAGGTGACACTTGATGACACTATAGACATGATCGCATATGCATTCCTCTGTGTCTGCCTGTCTTTCAGTCTCTTCACCCAAATGAGCACTGTAATACTGCATGGTCAGGTCTTGATGCTGTGTTTTATGCAGTTTATGAGCCTGCTGCCTTTAAGTGGCCTTTTAAGACATTCTGCTGAGCCATTAGTAGCACTTCACTATAAAACGACACCATTTAGGAAGCTAAATGGCCAAGTTGTGCCCATTCCCTTAAAGACTGAGGTTACTAGTCGACTAAAAGTAGGTCTGTCCTCTGAAAAGTTGACTTGCCTTTGGATGCAGACTTGTTTCTGCATCTATGTATGTGCATACAGTAAAAGTGTAACAAAGACAGTAGTGTTTTATTTATATATTTTAAAGTGCAGGTAGTGAACAAATGGCTGGGCTGGCCTTTGCCTGAGGTAGCTATGGACCTCCATAAGTAGAATGCCCATCTCGTGGCCCTCAGTCCCTGCATCATCTCCACCATGGGCCCCTGGGGTCCAACTGACCCACCTCCATCCTCCATCCTCCATCCCTCCATCTCCGTCCATAGCCACGCTACGAGTAGCACACTGGTGCCCCGGGCCACGGCTGACTTTCTCAGCAGTTTTCCGTGATGTAGCACACAGTGCAGACGAGCCCTCTCCTCTGTCCCTTCAGAGAGGAGGAGGGGGGCTAAGGTTGACCGATTTAACAGCTGCTGGGTAATACACCGAAAGTCATTTGTTAAAATCTAATTGATCGCTCCATTTCCACCTCTACAGTCCGTGGATGTTCTGTCCGCTGTGTGAGCGCGGCTGGACAACAGATGCTGTTTGTCCTGTTGAGATGGACTAAGGTTGGAGAAATGTTAGAGAAGTGTGTAAGATTAGACTCTGTGTACATTTTAATCCTGAATGGCTCCATAACAGTGCTCTTGAGGATAAATGTTTATTTTCTGCTATTGCAGTTATTTTGGTGACTTTAGAAACAACTGTCTTGTGAACACAGCCACCACAAATCTTTATTAATCCCATTGCAAAGTTGGGCCTCTCTCCTGCTTAGTGCCACTGTTACTATTGGTTACTACAAATGTTTTCACACATCTACTGAGTATCTAATCTACTGATGCAATCCACGATTAGGTTGTCAGACCTGGTACTGGTCTAAGTTAGGCCGAATTTTCACTGATTCTGCTGTAGGAAACATGTTAGAGTAAAACTGCAAACATTGTGATCCCTTTGATCTTTTAGGCTTTTACTGCTTTATTTGCAGTAACACTGACATTGAAGTGAACTGTTTTAGTGCCTGTGAGGATGTACCCTTGTGTAGCCCTCTGAGAGACCTTGTCCCCTAGTTTCATTTTCACCTCTTGACCAGAATGCGGGCCTTTTGAGATGCAACCAGCAGCTGAATTCTCACTCCCCCATAACACACTTGTGTGCGACTGCCACTGGCCCTCTGGACTCTTGGGAATCTCACAGGTGCAGCTCTGGGCTAATGTACGTCTTGTGGTCCATGACGGCAGCCAAAGCGGGGCCGTGCCTGTGGTCGATGCAGCTCTGAGCCACTTAAAACACAATCATTTCACATCAGTGAAATCAGTCACTGGCCCCGGCACAATTGTCACCTGCTGTGCTGTGAGATGGCGAGATCTATCCACATATGATCCGAGTGCCCCTGTCTCCGTCTGTCCTGTCACTTCAGTGTATCACCATGACCCCCGTCAACATACACCTGCATATTATCATCAGTGTCTTGCACATACGGCGAGCTTGCCAACAGTACACCCTCCTGCTCCCTGTACATTAGTGGCAGAGAGCAAGTAGCTAATTATAAAACCACTCTGGGTGCCTGGTTGTTCCTAAGCATGGCTGCTGTGTAGCTCCATGCAGAGTTGGGAAAATGAGCCTGTCACTCCTGTCCCATGTTGCTGTGATGAGTGTAAATGAGGTAAGGCCTGGGAAGCCTCTAGGGGAGCTCCACAAGGGGAGTGGGCGCTGGAGGCTGTGTAAATACACATAGACACTCTCACACATCGACAACACACCGAGCGCAGAGTAGACTGATGGTTTGGATTCGAGAGCTGTCAGCCAAAGTGGGTTAATATGTGACAAACATGAGGGACTTTCGGGCTCGAATGCCAGACAGCGCTGCGGACCGCCAAATACCAACATAACATCCTGGTGCTGCAAAATACAGATCAGCTGGATTCCACGGATGTTTTAGAAGAGAAAACTTTCCAAAGGATGAATTCCTTGTAAATTCCTGCTTGAAAAAACTGTTTAATTAGAGTTGGCTTGGCTTAATGAAAACCCAAGTTCAAACAGTGTTCTGAGAAGAAACATCTTGTATTGACAATAAAAGAGCAATGTTATATCATACTTCAATTGTTTGGCCAATTGTAAGTCTCTACATTAAAAGTTTTCATTTGGAGGCACATACAGTATATATACAAGACAAAAAAGGCTCACAGAAGACACAAAATGCAGACTCTGAATCAAACACAATCAAAGTACAAAGTGGTTGGAAATATATAGTATACAGTATATACATCATAGGAGTTTAACACACACCCTTGGTCATTAGGAACCAAATGCATGTTCAGTCAAATGTTGGTGTGTTATGTCTAAAGAAATGAACAGACTCGAGACGACAAGCAGGTGAGATTAAACAATAATGTGGCACTGATGATGAGGAGTGTCCCGGTGATGAAGCCCTCCTCGTCATTAACTCAGAGCCCGAGCTCATTTAACAAAGACTCCCAACGCCTGGAATGATCAGAGCCTCATACCAGCCGGCTTTGATTCCACACTTCTTTCATTTATTCTCTCCACTTCCTTTTTATGTTTCTTCATCTGTATTCTTCCTCTCCTTCCCTCTGGCGAGACATTATTAGCGGGCCATACAGGATTTTCTATTTCATTCTGATGATTGACAGCCAAGGTGATACTTCGGCATTTCATTTGCATATTGTGCCGTTTACTCTCTTAGCCGCTTCTAATAGTGGTGATTCCCAGTCTGCCGTTCCTGAATTAGTAAGCCCCAGCTTGGGAGTCAGCGTGCTAATCAGAGATGTGGCGAGAGGAGAAGGACGGCTCCAAATTACATCCTCCACAGTCAACAGGAGGTGCACATGAAAGTGAGACATCCCGCCGTTTTTCTCCGAGCTGAGGAAGTTTGCAGATCGACAGTGACAGCACCCCGCTTACCTTTGAGACACCCACTAGAGCATCTCCAATTAAAAGCCTCCTATGATTTCCTCTATTAATAATAAATGGCTGTGAGCTTGGTGGAGCAGTGATTGGTGCATGTCACTGAGGCGTTAGTCATACACATTTGTGTGAGCAAAATGTGTGCGTCCCTCTGCGGTCGAGTGCCTGTGCCGCTTCCATTTCCAGAAGAACGTCTGTGTAGTGAGCCTTTTCATGTGCATTCAAGGCGGTGTTTAGTTTCATGCGGTCTCCACCTCCTGCCTGTGGTGGTGGTTGCCTCATAATCAGGACTCAAAAGCCATAACGTGTCTCTCTGGAAACTAAAGATGCCACATTGGATTTCAACAGGAAACCCGAAGAGGTGCCTGTGCCTTTGCTGCTGAGGTGGATGCCGGGAAGACGGAGACAGTTTTCCAGGAAAAATGTGTTGCTGCAAACACTGTCTGTCCCTGTGACTTATACACAAACATCGATCAGGCTCCTGCACACCTGGAGCACAGCAGAGCGCACAACTGCAATATTGTTACTGTGATTACTGATTATGGGCTTCATGACTGCCTCAGACATGACTAAATGGCACAGTGTGATGTAAGTTGTGATGGTAGTTTTAAATAGTGCATTAGATGACTTTCAGGTTCAGTGATGAGTACAGTGCAGGGGGCCCACTTAGTGTCAAAATAGGCACATGTTCAACATTATTTACCTGCATAAGTATATCCACTCATAATTATGTTACATAGTTCTTTAAGTGCTTTATTTCATCATGAAAAAGCTCACAAATCACAATACGTCCTGTGAACAGATGGGACTGTACTTGGATGTCCCTTTGTGGTAGTGGAAGAACATACTGTAGTCTTTATTTATTTTAGTGGTAACAATTCTCAAATAAATGAATAGCGTAGTCAAAAAGGCCAGATTTTGCATACTTCTCTATAGATATTAATTTATTTGTTATTTATTGTTTATTATGTGTTTAAAACGTCCACTTTTTCAACAACTTCGAACATCTTCAGACATCGCACACTTAAAATGTATTTGTTGTAAATGGGCAAATTTATACAATTTAACTCATTAGGAAATCAGGTTTTGCAGATTTTACCCACCAATTTGCTCTCGGTTGAGTTTCCCACTCACCTGGAGCTTTATCGCAGGCTTGACTGTGCTATTGTTACTGTGATTATGTATTATAGGCTTCATAACTGCCTCAAAAAATAATAAATAGGACACTGGTCGGTAGATGAAGGCGTACTGATAGGCCAAAGCACACCGCGACTCATCATAACATCAATTACTGTAGAGACACTCACATCTAAACGGAGGGCAGGCCTTTTTTCAGGGTAATTTGCAAAAATGAAGCAAATCAATGGAGTGGATAGCTCCCCTCCGTAAATACACCTGGAAAATGTTTTCACAGAGGACAATGAGGCCGTCTGGAGAGGGCATGGCTGCAGAATGAGTCATCCACCTGGTTGTACTGTTGCTAATTTCACCAACGCAGTCCATCACAGCGGTGTATCATCACTGCACAGGCCGAGGCTAATGCATCCTGATTGCTGGTTTATTTACATCTGCTATCAGTCAGCACGCTACTTTATATTCAAACGTCTTGAGCTGTCTTTCAGTCATTGTCAGCTCAAGGCGCTCTATCTCAACTTTCAGCACATTCCACTGATTTTCCTAATGCCTTCTAATCAATATGCACAAATTAAGGTGTCGGTTATCAAGAAAAGAGCGTTTTCTCAGGAAACATTATCCCTCTCCCGCTTCTTACTTGTACCTGCGTGATGTCTATGGATTGGTGGGGAGTGCATGTGTGAGTGGCGGGTAATCAAGAGACATGGCTGTGGCTGAAACACAGGAATAATCCCGGGACACATGGGGCGGCCACGGTGTGTGAAGACATGAGGATCACTTTGACAAACACTAGTGATAAATGTTAGGGCTGTGACCTTGGATGAGGTCCTTCTCGCTACATTCCTCTCATCCTCTCCGGTGTGACAAGCCCTTTTGTATTCAGTTTTGAACACGCCACTTTTCACTTTAATGGCCAGTAGAAAAAAAAAGTCCTTCTCTCTAACCTCTGGTCACACATTACACTGTCTATACCCCACCTGAAGATGTGCCTGGGATTACATGAATACTACATACTTAATGCCTGAACAATGCTGCACACTTTTTATCTGTAACAGCAAAAACTCTCCCAAAGGGAACCATATTAACCAATCATACTGAAGTGGATTTTTGTATAAAATACAATAAAATGCACATCAGCCTATTCTCTCTCTTATTCTTGTTTCTTCCCAGTGCTTGACTGTGGACAGATTTATTCCTGAGTGTCATTGCTCTTGTGCATCAACATTTACTTCATCCCCAGTTCCTCTTATTGTGTTCAATAATGGATTAACTCAAGGCTGTGAACAACAATAATATAGTAATGCATTTAGTAGGGACTTCATTTAGTTTTGATTTATAAGTCCCCTTCAAATATATACATATAAATTGGAAATAATAAGAATTACTCATGTGTCTAATGTTTATTTTGGTCCTGGATTTTTTTTTCAAAGGAGAAATTTATTCTTTTAAAAGGACTGGTGTGCTCTGATTAAGGTTTACTGTTTTTAAGATATTAAATGTATTATTGGAGCTGACAGCTGGAACAGCTTAAGAAACAATAAGAAAATCCTGAATTTTAAAAATATTATTATTTTTTCTTTAGCGAATAGAGAAACTGAGTTTTCTCTTTTGGCCATGGTTGAATGTGACTTGATGTTGATGTTTGTGTTGCAAACAGATTGAGATGTGAAAAGGGAAATAGATCTGATTTGTCTGGAAGCCAAAGCCTGCAGTGATTAAGGCAACAGGATTCATTAAGCCACTTCTCCAAAGCTACTTTTCATAGATGACATGTATTCTGCTGCAGCTGTCAGCAATTACACTGTGTTTTCAGGAGCACCATGAAAATAGTAATGACACATCCAGAGTTTTTTGTTTTGATACTAATATGTTCATAAATCATTTGACTGATTACAGCTTATGCAATAAATGAACCGGTAAAGTCAGCTCTATTTCTGTGTCGTAGCAGGTGTGGGCTCTTAAAAACACACATGGCCTCTCCAGAATTAAAACAATGAGTGTTTAACCAGAGAGGAACAATTTCATCAACATGGCAACATCAAAACAAGGCACTTTCATAAGTCTATGGATGTACAGGGGTTTAGCTCTTACCGTCCTTTAACTATAGCTGCTCATGTCAAACGGCAGTCCGCCCTGAGCCTGGTTTATTCCATTAACACTGCAGCTATGTTAAAACTGTGATGGTCACTCTTTTGCCAGTTCTATCAGTGCCACAACAATGAAGAGGTCCCACACAGTCTGAAATACAATGTAATGTAAAATTAGAAACGAAAAATACAAAGGAACAACAGAAGAACGAGGGTATTATGCCTTTTTGTTCATAAATAACAGTGTCTCTACCTATAGTTTATGCCGTTCAAATCAGCTCAATTAATAAACACAGTGTGAGCTTTAGATAAGATTTAAAAATGTTGCACAATTACCATGTGGTGTCAAGTGATAAAACTTTCCTTATAGCGTTGAAAAAAAAATGTAATAAAACACTACAAGAATGAATTCCATAACACAATATGAGAAACTAATTGACATATAAATGCCAGAGGTCATCTGACAATGTTTTCAGCAGTAAACCACACAAATACACTGGCTTTTTGTGCTTGACTGAGCCTTCACAATGCTCCCGGCTTTTCACATCAGATTCATTCAATTAATTTCCTTTTTTTTAATTATCTGCGTCTTTTTTCTCGTTACTTCTGAGTGGAATGTAAACACAGTGTTAAAATGTGTTGTAAATCACATAATGACACGGTCCAGACAAACTGACTTATTGTTAAACTTTAGGGAACATTTAAATAAATAAGTTTTATATACTGAGCATTTAAAATATATAAGTGACCTCAATTAGTTGCTCTCTCAAACAAAAACATTTCAGGTTATGTATTGGATAAAGTCAAAGTAAATTTACGCGGCCTTTTCCCTCAAGTCATCTGAGTGCATAAAGAACACCGGCTTCTTCCTCTGCTCCCATGTGTCCTCATTTAATTTAAAAATAACACTACAATAAAAAATAAATACCCAAATTTCAAGTTCCAAACTGTTTTTGTAGATGAGTACCTAGGAGCAAAAACATTTTCCAGCAACTCTACTCTTGAGCAAATTGAAAAACATTTGAGTGATGGGCCCTTCAATTTAGTTTTGAATCCATACACAGTGATTGTCTGTTTCCAAAGAACGCTGGAGTTATTGAGTGAAACAGTAGAAAGTTAATCAAAGCGTGACCCTCAGTGGCAGGACACAGCGTATGATGTGCAGTGAATTCAACACGACAGCATGTAGGATAATAGAAGTGTCTGCTCTTGTGGCCCTTGTTCAAAGAAGAATGGTCCCCTCCACACAGAGCCCTTTGCCATCTTTTTGTCTGCAGGAGAGTAGTGTGATGTGACCTTTAATGGCTGGCAGGCCAGAGGAGAGCGCAGGACTTATAAGAAATGGCACATCTGCAGCCGACCTTTAAAAAACCCTCATATTGCATTAAGACCCTTTGATCACTTGGATTATCCACTGCTGCCTGGGACCTCACTGGATCATTTTGACCAGCCAGCCTGGGACGTGGTGCCAAGAGAAGGAAAATTACACAAGTCATAAAAGGACTCAGGCAGGAGGAGATTTCTGAACCACATACGACTGATTTATTGATGTAAGAACAGTCAATGCTCGTTTTCATTTTATCATAAGTCAGTCGAAGTTGTATTCATACTGCCATTGCAGCTGAAATTCTTGTATAATATCAATTAAAAAATTAAATGAAAGGCTGAGGCTTGTGTCAGCCTCTAATCCTCCATGCAAGTGCATTAATTACCATAATTGTCTTTTTGGAGGGAAATATGTCAACCGTGCCAGTCGTCTTTATTTAAAGACCAGCACAGTTCCCTTTGAATGTTCTGTAAAATATTATTGTATAATGAACAAGTAGTGTCTTTGACTTTAAATCTGAGCTGCTGTATCTGTATTACTGAACATCAGAGTTTGAGTCAGAATGTTAAATATATTTTTCCAGCTTTATATCCAGTAATAAATGATGACACAACTAACAAAACGGTTGAATATTGTTCTGTTTATTCTGGTTTGTTTTCTGTTTTTATGAGCTGGAATTATTTTACATTGTACGTGCCCAAACTGATTTTCCTGTAATGTTTTACAAATTGTGACTACTGTACCCGTCCAGTACAACAGAATGAGTGCGGCGGGCTAAGAACAATTAATATATCTCACTTGTTCACTAAACGCAATAACTTTTTTCAATACATTTGTGGCACATTTTGCAACATTACTGCCAAGTTCAGTCATTACTGAGTCTATGACTTAGACTTTTCTAGTCAAAAATACAGTCTCATGGTTTTAATAATGATGTACCAAATCTGTTTTTTGTATGTTATGTCCTATTTTTTCCAGTTGAGCTCAGAATTGACAAAGTCCCATGGATAACTGGTGATTGTCCACACCCAAAGGAGCTGGGTTTGGTTCCTATCCCACTCAATGCTTGACAGGATACATGGTGGAAAATGAAGGCAACTAAGCCATTGACATCTGGCCTAAGTCTGGATCTGTGGGTAAATAACACAAGCCTCATATTTAGAAATATACCTATATACACAGATAATAGATAGTGTTGGCAGACTGTGTCGTTTATGTATGTAAATAAAAAGCTAATTATGAGAATACAATGAGATAAAAGTGGTTGTTCTTGGACCAGGTGCTCCATCATCCATGTCATCCCACTTTCATTGAGATGAGACTCAGAGTTACACAGTGGGGTATTTTGCCAAAAGGTATCAGAACTGATACAGCAGTGGCCCCAGAATGGGAGTCAGTGAGGTGTTCATAAGTATTGCCTTAAGGGACACAAGATACACTCAGAGACACCTTTGATAAAGCTCCTTCACTCTCCACTACGCCCGTCTGTAATATCCAAATCACTGCTGTCCCATATGGTCAGGGTAATTGACTCAGTGATTTAAAGGCACCTGACCACCTCGGTTCTCTGCGTGCGTCTCTGCGATAAAACATAAAAGATTGTTCTGTTAATCTGTTCACAGACCTCTCCCCTCTCATTGGAGAAATGCAGCGACCCGTCAGCAATTGTAGATTAACGTAATGTGAAAATCTCCCAATCTGCCTTAATTACCATATTTAAAAAAGATGGGCTAGAATTACAGCTGGAATAATAGCTTTTGCTATTGAACTTAGCTACATCAGTGCAGAGTTTTCACTTTGTAAAAACGAACAAGTATAAAGTATAATGCACATAATAATCACAGTATGAAACAACCAGGCTTTTTTTATGTGAGAAAGACTATTTAGAAGCAAAGGTTGAGAAAAGCCCATGTCATATTAATAATTACCTCTTCTGACAGTCATCTGTCACTCATTTCCATGTAATTTGAATAAAATACATTCATCCGTCAGTAAATGTCGGCCATTACAAAGTGCCTGTGTGCGACGTGTGTCCTCTTCAGTGATTTATGAACACTCTGTTTAATAGCTGGTTTGGGAAATGCCCGTTGCTTGTGACAATTTCAGTATTCTGACCTGGACTGAAATCACTACCATTCAAAGGCAATGAATTTCAATCACTTTACTTGTCCGGCTATGTAGATTGGCCATGTGTGATGCAGCCAGCCTAGTCATTTCATAAATTGTAGATGCTGATATCATGAAGACTTGGTTAACACAACAGGAAATTGACATGTAAAGGAACATGAGGAACAAACACATTTACACCCAATGCAAACCCGGCATTACAATGACTCCTGAGTGATCCAAATACTAAGAGCCTGTGCTAAAATCAGGTGTGACTGCATGGGACATTTGCATTTTCTCTCGTTTTCACATCATGACTTCATGTTTTACAAGACCTGTCAGCATGAACCACACCTCATAATAAAGTGGTTCATTAGGTTGGCAATTCATACAAGTGAGTTAGACACACAGAGATTATCTGACTATTACTGAAACAATCTCTTCTAATGAGAGAGACAGAAAATGGAGGAAATGTTGAGATGGAAGTCAAATCTTTTCCCTGCAGGTAGATTAGGGTAGAGCTGACAAAATCCAGAAAAAATACAGCTACTTTACACAATTGAACTCCACTGCTGGAAACTGACATGGCCCGGTTACGTGTCTGTATGTACAGTATGTTGTTTACAAGATGTCTGGAAACCGTGTTGATTAGGTGAGAGATGTGTTCTCATGAAATGGTAATGTGTCTTGTCACTCAGTCGAGTTACACAGGGGAGTATTCTGAGCTGGTTTCTCTGTCAAGGGTTATTCCTCTTTTGTCTTGTCTTAACATCAATGTTTTAAAAGCTGCTTATTTTAAAAGAAAGAGTTGCATTGTGTTGCTTTAAAAGAATAAATCAAGTAAAATAGGAGTCAGCACAATAAATTATTACTATTATTAAACTCAGGACCTTCATGTAAAGTGCTACACATGCTCCGTTCATTATCTTCAAGCTGCTCGTAGTCATTTCCTTGTTATGAAATGTAACTTGTGTACATTTTCTCCCCCAAAAAACTAACAAGTTATTTCCCTCT
Organism: Rhyacichthys aspro; assembly: GCA_036850595.1. Classification (NCBI taxonomy): domain Eukaryota; kingdom Metazoa; phylum Chordata; class Actinopteri; order Gobiiformes; family Rhyacichthyidae; genus Rhyacichthys; species Rhyacichthys aspro. The sequence continues at coordinate 15,943,208 of CM072162.1, read as the reverse complement.
TTTTTTCAAAATGAATGGAAAAGCAACATTTTCTCCGCTCGGGCGTGTGTTTGCTTTGGACACCTCTGCACAATGAGCCTCCGCTGCACATCCCTGTGTCAAGCCTCAGGTAAAAAGTGGACAGTGTAGCAGCTCCCCTCTGCTGTTGTTGATGCTGACCCCCCACCTGTGAGATCCTGCCCAACACGCCAGAATAAAGCTGCCTCTAAGCTCTTAATATATGTCCCTACTGCTCACAGATCCGTCTGGAAAGAATGACCCCTGGTGCACACTGGGCAGTAAAGCCAGGAGGAAATCTCTGCCTGGACTGTTAATGACGGCGCTTAGATCAATCCTCTATGGAGCTTTGTATTTTTCACTCTCTCATTCTGTGTCCTCATCTTTGTTTACTCCGTCTTCCTCCTTGTCTTTCCTCTGCCATTTGCCACATCTCAGAAATCAAACTGAAGATACTGTTGACCCACGCTGTCCTTTTTACTGTTTGCAGTTCCTTACAATTACACCGGGTCTGTCTCCAGACGAATCGAATGGTCGGTCTTGTCTCTCTGACTGTGTGCGGCGCTGACCGATCGATAGGCATCACAGTTAATACCCTCTCTTGTTTTTGTCGAGTTGTGGAATGTTTGCTGCTGACTGACACACCCATTGGCAGGTTTTTCTTCGCCCGGGGATGTGGCGTTGTCGATCTGTGCCTGTTCGAAGTGATCAGAGTCATTGTCCGCCCAATCAATACGCTTCTCTCTTACTCCCCTGACTTCACCGAGCGCTAGGTCCATTTACAGCAAGTTTTACAGAACATTGTAATGTAAAAACACATAGGTCAAATCAATAAATCAAAGTTTGCTCCGGGAACCTAACAGGACACTCTAGGGCAATGGATGAATTGGACTCTGGGGTTGGCCTCTGTGCTCGGATACGCCTCGGTATTAAGGTTATTAGTGGGAACAAGTGTGTAATTATGTAAACAATTTAAGCACCTCAGTTTTAGTGCCCTCTTCTGTATAAATATTGGCAAATCTTATTTTAATAAATGAGCTGATGTCGCTAAAACTCCCAGAGGCCTGGCAGACATACAGTAGGTTGTTTAAACATTACAAGCCAGTTGTATTTAATTCTCATTAGTCCAAAACCGAATGCACCCGTGTGGTTCAGAGTTGTTTGTTTACTTTCACACAACATAAAACAGAGTAAAAAGCACTTGTGTTGCGTAAAAATGTTAAGCCAGGGATCTATTGCGGCCCGTCTTATTGGATCACCTCCATCTATCTGGCTCGGCACCTGTAGGCGAGAAGACAAAGGACGCTACGACTGCCAATGCAGGTTAACATAAAGGATTAACTAAGTGACCTTTGCAGTGTAACTACCCTTAATAACAGACTAATAAAGAGCCCCATTAAGAACTGAAAGCCTCCCAATCAATAGACCCACACATTTAGGTCTTTGGTAAAACACTCGGGGGTCTGTGACAGGTCAACGGGAGGATATTTTTACCCTTAAGGGGAAGAGTATTGTCTTACTGTGAACGGGCTTACATAGGGAATCTACTGGAAAAGCATTCAAGTTAAAGAAAGTGAACGTAACAAGTGAAATTTAAAAAATGTAATGGAATGTGGATTGTTTTTAATTTGCTCAATAATAGCTCATAAACAACACCCTTCTTTTGATGTTCTGCCAGTGAGGAGCAAAATACTTATGGGAGGCTTTTATAAACGGATGTCATTGCATTTAAATGTTTATAGCAGTAATCAACATCTAAGATAGTGCAATGGGCTATGAAATACACAGCCCTTCACATTTCCAGCAGTGTATCCTCTCTGTTTCTGCCTTAACATCTGTGAAACAATCTCTTATCATCAGTGAGGTTACATTTACAAGAATTAGAGCCCAATATTTGGACCATGTATCAGATGCACTATGATATGTATCTATAATTATGTCTCTCTGCAATGGCTTTGCTCCATCTCACTGGTCAAATAAGTCTGAATGTTTCTCTCAAGGATTACTGTACCATTTATTGACTGCCTTTTGTAGCATGTATTTAGCACATGTAAATACAAACTTTTCATGAGCAGTCCTACTTCAAAGGCTTTACTCAGAGTTCACTTTTTGTTTCAATTACTAACAATGTACATACATTTTTATTTCTTTTTAACTATACTATAAAAAGTAGCTGCCACCAGTGAGTGGCTGTGTGAGTGCTTTTTTATTTTCACAGCTCCATCAATCGTCATGTCTAGGTTCCATTTGCCGATGACTGACACTTTCCTGTGACTAATTACTCTGGCTGTCACCTTTGACGTTAGAAAGTGCATTAACGGTCCTGACATGGAAAACGGCACGTCACCAGATGGCTGAGTTAATTATTCATCACTACACGTGTAGCGCAGTGAATGGCTCTGAGAAGCAGCCCACCACTATGAGGGATATTTACTGTGGTCTTTATGTTGTCACTTACATTAAGAAAGGTGCTGCATTATAGAGGGCTGGATTTGAAAAGTCAAAGCTGACAAGCATGCAGAGCCGAACGTTGTCATTAGGAAGAAGTAAGAGTCACTAATGCATGAGATTAAACAAAACAGTCTGTGCTGCCAATACTTTGGTGATTTAGGGCAGACTTCAGTGAAAAAAAACACGTCATACTTTTTTAAACAAACACCAAAGCAACCTCCTTTGCATCAGTCTTTCATAGTGGATTAGTGCAGAGCTATTGTTTAATCTTTTTATTGGGAACAACGTCATTTGCAGAGTAAAATGTGATATGGTTCAGCGTATGACTTCCTGTTACCTTTATAACAATAAACATGACTTGTATTAAATGCAGCTTAGAGAAATGAAATCACTATGTGTCCTGACAGCTCCACAGATTTGCGTCTTTCTCTTGGATGTACAATTAATCCACCGCTGTCTGCATTCAGTAAAGAAGTTTGAAGCATAGTAATTACGATCATCTACGCCAATTTACGCCACACGACAAGAGAAATCCTAAAAAAAGCAATAGACGTCAAGTAATTACTCAACAATCAGGCAGATCTCAAGTACCGCATAAATATGTGGAGCTGCTTGTGCATTTTCAAGGAGTGCTGGTGGTGTCCGTGAAATGTTCATCTGTGTTTGTCTCTGGTGTGTGGTCACTGCCCCCCCTCAGTGGCGTTCAGTGTCAGTGCTGTAGTCATTCTGGCTACAGGCATCCTGTCGCTGCGGTGGATTTACTGGCAACATGCCCCCTCCCTCCCCAGCCTGCTCTTTAATTACCCTGGCCTATTGATCCTCCATGGGACACGGCACTCTGGAGTTGAGGCTGGGCCTGCACCAGTTAATGACTGATTATTCTTTGGTGGGCCCTTGGGATCAGACAGGCGGCAGGGGACAGAAGGAGCCTGAGAGCACAGGGTCTGTTCTGCTCTGCACATTCACACTTTTCCCCAGCTCAAAAAGGAGCCCGAAATAGAAGTTTGTACCCGTTGCTCTGCTGAGTTCATTACTTTGAACAGGATTTTATTTTGCAAGCAAGTTCAGTCAATAACTATGTTCATTTAATTTTGTGAAACTAACCGATTATAACTACAACTGCTTTGCTAGAAACATTATGTGCCTTAACCCCAGACGGACAGGAGGCATCTGCTTATTTAAATCCATTACCCAAATCATTACGTGCAAGTGAGAAAAAAAAGTATGTATCTGTTACTGTAGGACAAATTTACGATGAGCCTGCACATAAGGATTTATAACTCATTTGTTTAAAGTAGGTTATTAATTTGGTTAAACATATGTAAATCATTCATAGGCTTTTAAACAAATTAAACAAAGAACAAAAGTGACCTGCATCTGAAAGGCACAAGCCCACTCCACCCAACGACTGTCTGCATTAACAGAGCCTGAGAGTAGGTAAAGTCAATACATTTTATACAGTATGAGAAGATTAAACCTGAAGGCTTTTTCTTTCTCCTTACATTGTTGTGTTGTGTCCTTCCCACACAAATTGTGCAGAAACAAATGCGGTTAACATGTGGCTGCAACAAAATAAACACTATAAAAATACACACACAAACACACACACACACACAGAAAAAGGAAGAGTTCTGAGAAACAATGAAGGTGTAGGAATCCATTACACATTGTAATGTTTTCCTGATAATCAACACAGCGTTCACATCCTGGCACCTTCCTCCGTCTTCATCCTTGTCTTTCTCATCTGAAACACGACTGTGCTGTTGATTAGCCACACCATTTATGCAGCAAAATAAAAGGGCTAGTCTTTATGTTTATGCACTTTGCCTCTATATGCATCAACAGACAAAGAAACAGTGGAAAAACGTATATATCCTGATATTCTAGATTATTTTTAATGTCAGCAGGTTAATGAGAAGTTTTGTTAAAAGCAGAGGAACTGGTGAGTGACATACGACTTACAGGATGAGCACAGTCTCTGCTTATGCTTTTATCTGGTCCTCATTATTATGTTACATTCATGTGGTGTAGGAAAAAGTTGGAAATGCACCTGCCTCATTACATCACTAACATTATTCAACATTATTCATTGACTATACAACGTAAAAATGGTTGAGATCCAAGAACCTAATGGAGACCATCTGAGCAGCACATGAATGCAGCACTAGCCCACTCCTCGTTCCCTCCTGAGGCCAACAGTAGGCTGTATTTAGTGACAGTGCTCTGGGAGGAAGACCCTCTTTGGGGAAATAAGAGGGTGTTCAGAGGGAGTGATCTTTACACATGTCTCTCTTGGGGCTGGAGCGCGTCAGAGAGATGAAGGGATGAGTGCTAAATATTGCAGAGAAGAAGGGAAATGCCACACCATTGTACAAGCTGCTGACACAAGTGAACTTGTTCTTATTCTCAAAATGTTATTAGCCAATTATTATTCGACAGAAACCTACTTCTTTGCATTATCACAACACGGTCAGCTGATTATTTTTTCTCTGAAAAGTTAAAAAAAAAAAAAGGTCAAAACATAATAATTTAACATAATCTAATTTTTTTTCCTGTTTACATCGAATTAGGTGACATTAGTAGATTGAGAAACTGACAGGAAATCAGGGAGAGAGACATGGACAGGCTCAAGCTGGCATTTAAACCCATGCTATTCTGTTTTATGTGGTATATTCACTACCATTTAAGCCTCCTGTTTTTGATGAATCATTGTTGATGTTTATTGCTGATTACAAATAAGTTTCAGTCGGATGCCTGGTTGAATGACAATGTTTTTAGCATTTAGAAAAAACACATGCTGAACAATCTTCCTAGTTGCTCGTCCGTTACTTTGTCTTTATCAAAAACGCATAAGCCCTGTGTATCAAACAGGAAGGTACTCTCTGGTGAGTGTGGAACAGGCAGACGTCTTGGTGGTGGTGCACACTGGGTCGTTCGTTGCTGACTTTGTATGATCCTGCCCCTTGTTTCTTTTGGTTGTACCTCGACTCGTCTGCGGCTGTGTAAGATGCAGACTAAAGCAGGTAAAGCAGCCCAACGGCACAAACAAAAAGGGAACACTTTCCAAACACATGCATATGATTAATGCTCTCGCACATATCATCCATCCCTGCCTCTTGCCGCTGGATGCTATATTACCAAAAAGAAAAAAAACAAAAAAGGCCTTACAAGATGGAACATTTGGTGCGAAAAAATTAATCACACAGGAGAAAATTATTAAGTGCAAAGAGAATTAACCACATTAACACCCCAATATTTCCAACTTTTTCATTTAGTCATAATGAACAATGCTATGAAGTTCTTTTCATCAGGCAGCACTGTTTGTAGCGTTTACCAGCAACATGAATTATGTGATAAGCAAACCGTGGTGTGCCGTGCTGTTAATTGTTGATTACAAGATACATACTGCTGTGTTATTACAGTTTGTTTTCACCGGTGTCTCCATGAATTTGTAATTATTTCATTGTTCCTAATCATCATTAGTCACAAACAACAATAGAGAAATAAACAAGCAGCTGTCTAATCTTTTCCCTGTCTGTCGCCTACTCTCTGTTCTCACTCACTCCCACTTTTACACAAACTGTTGCCTTTGCCTCTGCATTGTATTCAATATTAATGAATTTCACTATCACTCCACCAACTAATTTAGCTGTTTGTTCGTACAACACTCTCAATATGGCAACAGTCTAATTTAGTGAATGAAACAATTGCAATTAAATAAAGGGCAGATTATGACATTTTATTTTAAGTGACACAAAAATCTATTTGAAGGTGCTTGAAAGTGTTATTTAAATAGATCCATCCAAACATGTCATTTTAGACACAGGGAGTGCAGTTATTTTGATCAGTCTTATCAGTTATTTAAGATGCTCAAGAATAACACTGAAAACTGGATGTACATCTATGAATTTTGAATTGTGATGTATGTGCCCCTCCCACTTGGCACTATTGCCCCGTCAGTGAATCACAGTGACTTGTCGGGAAGCAGTGGAGCCACTCAGTGCAGATGGATGGGCTTTTAATGATGCTGTGTGTTTGTTTGAATGATGTGCTGTCTGACGTTTCCTCGCTGGGGCTAACTGCACTGCGCTGGCTCAGGCCAACAGACTATAGAGCAGACGACAAGCACTGTGTTGCAGATTGGATGTAGTTATTTGTAATTATGTAATTATTTTTGTGTTTTTACTTTAAAAGGAGATGTAAGTATGAAAAACATTTCAGAGATTTACTCAGGACAAATTTACCAAGGGAAAACACCAGCGCACCAACCCCACTGCTCACCCCCAAACATCAGAATCTTTCTGTTTTTTTTCAGTTTTTCTTTTTTTGGTGCTGTTTTGCTGTTTAAGCAGACATTTCCAGCGCTGGAATAGACACTTTCACTGTATTAACGGTAATCATTAGTTTCTGTTTCAATCCTTGTTATTAAAGCCTAGATGATGTCAGACTTTTTTTTTTCCCAACAGATGATTCCTATTACAATATGATATTAGATGAATGAAAGAAGAAAGAATAGAGTAATTTCTCTTTAATCAAAGTGGCACTGTGCAACTTTTAGCTGCTTGAGGGAGCTAAACACACTCTCTATATTGTTACGACAGCAGCACCGTATCAAAAGATGTCATTTGTTTAGTGTAGAGACCCTATAAGTGGCAAGTTGAAAAAAAAGTCTTCTGTAACATAATGTAATTTTGGTGTATTTTGTTCAAATATGACTCTGCCAGGGTCCAGTGCATTGGCCTATTTTTGCAGACTCCATCTGAGTGCCGTAAAGCACGTCACTCATGTACTGTCTTGTGACAAGTCCTCGTCTCAGTGAGATTCTACCAATCTAATGTCCCAGAAAAGAACCATGAAAATGATTTTGAGAGTACATATTTTTGGGCTAAAACTTACACAGGGGCTCCTGTAAAAAACTTTAGAAGACTGGCATTGGTTGTTATAAAAGTAAAGGAAACTTAAAGTTGTGGTGAAGTGAATCCAAAAGTGGCACTTTTTCTGTAAACTCCATAAACTGCCATGAAACACACTACCAGCAATGAAGCTTAAAAGCCAGACACAAAGTGGTACAAGGCTGGTGTTAGGAAACACGTAAACCTGCTTCCAGATGTTGTACCCTCTAATGAGTCATGTGTCACCCTGCTTACAAACTGAGGAAAGCTAAATGATGCATCCAACCCACTGTGTCTGCAGAGTCGACTGTTGAACATGGAAGTGTATTTATGATGGGGCAGACCATCTACTGGGCATCATTAGGACTGGTGATTGCTCAGCATCATTGCATAACAGTCATGAAAATAAAGCTTTTTGACATGATTCCTGCACACAGAAATTACAATGTTTTAATGAATGTGGCTAAATAATTTAAAATAGGTTTTGAGAACAGCAGGCAGAAGTCATTTGTCTTTTAATTTTACACTTCTGAGCATTTTGGGACTCTTGGGGTCTTTTTGAAGAGTGGAGTGTGAAGTGGAGCTGGCTCATCCCTCAAAGACCAGATGCTGTCGTTGCTGAAGAATGGTTTAATATTGTGCCGCGCGGGAAAGCAGTATGACACACCTCTGACGATGTTGGAGCAGTCTGAAACATACTTCCCCTTTTACAGGAGAATTATACAGCACCTTTACCTACAGTTTCACTGGCTCCACTTTTACCTTTTATATGACAAAGGCATGTTTAAGCATGTTATAGAGCGATGGCAGCTTATTCCACAAACAACAGTCCTGCTATACTCCTGCAGTCTGCATCTGCCCCCAGAGTCTCAATATGAGTAGGTACCTGTCTGCTATAGGTGCATGATTTATGATAGCGACGTCTCATTTGTGCTCTCTATGCAGAACAGGTGCGCTTTGTTTGTGGCTCCATACTTCCTCAGACTTGGCACTTCTATCCACTTTCATATTTCCCATTAAGTCACCATTAGGCCTATGGAAAGATGTAGATCATCTGCGTCATTCACATCTCTGTCTTTGTCTGTCTGGAAGATGGCAGAAAGAAGTGTCAGAGCTTAACCTGTTTTAAAATTTCACATTTAAATTGCACATTGGATGTTATTAAGTATGACTGTACCTTATTTTCTTAACTCGTATGTTTTAGCCAATAATAACCAACTGCCACCAACTTGCCTGGAAAAATGATTTCGGTCGTGGTGGCATTTTCTAATACTCGTGCATGCTGACACCTTTGCCATATGAATCTTTAAAGTCAGTTTTAAGCAAAGTCATCTTGGCAGAGTAGAAGTAAATTGCATCTTTCTTGGACACTATTTTTAAGGAGAGTGGGAGGACAATGTGTGGGATTTACGCAAAAACAAACATTCATTATGAAGAGAGATGCCACTCACTGCCACCCACTCATCACACACCTTTTTCATACAATGTAATGTTTTTTAGTTTTATTTCAAATTTTTTTTTAATTTTGCTGTCACTATTAAAGTAAGATTTATTATTTCCATCAATAAATTCAAGGGCTTCATAATACCTTGAACTTAGCTTTATAGTTATGTACATAATGCCACTCTTCTATTATTTTCTCATTTACTCCAGTCCATGCAACAGGTTTGCATCAACTGCCTCTTGTGTATTGGATGTAATGCCTTCATGTTGTGGTCATTGTAACTGTACAGAGAATGTCATTACGTCCATGCCTTTAATTCTTCAGAGGCTGCTCTGACATGAGGTTACTTTTGGAGGTCTCTGCTGCTGCACGTCACAGGGGGCATAGGTTCTACTATTGCAGCACTGCCTTTTAACAGGAACTTATCATGTTCAGACAAAGTGCTGCTGACAGACAGCTCTGGGTTTAGCAGCTGCCTTGCTGTGCCACGACTCCCCTGGGGTATTTCATCAATGCCTCCCATAGAGTCACCCAGCACCACAAAGCCGATCCCGTGCTCTAATGAAGGCACACGCTGCTGTCTGATTGGCTGCTCCGAGGCTGAGGTGAGCTTGCCCAGGTCCAGCATTGAGCAGTGTGGGCACGGCATGGGGTGCAGAGGGGAGGCAGCTGAGGTTATGGGTGGGCATAATTAGACTGTTGGGAGCCATGGTGATAATGGCTGCACTCAGACCCAGAGAAGCACAGGGAAAGCACTTTAATTGAGATATAAAAGACTTGGTTCCAAGGGCACTTCACAAGAAAAGAGATGCTCACTGTTGGGCGACACATGCTCAGTGTAAATAATAAACAATGATGCACAGGTCTTTGTCTCTATTTAGAAAGGAGTTAACCCGTGAAATGTAATTGATTTGATTTTAACAACAAATGCCAACTTCCATAATGTTTTAAAAAGGAGAGAGAACCAAGAAAAAGATGCTTCTTCAGAGACTGTTGGCTCCAGCACATTTGCCTGCCTTTTCAATCTGAATGCTTGCCAATTCTGCACAGCCTCATTCTTAAATTTTGGATTTGCCTGAGAAAGTCATTCATCAGCCTAATGAATGGGCACAATAGAAAAAGCATTTAAGCAAATATCCATCTGTTTATGGCAGTGGGAGTGTGCGGAGGTGGCAGATGGGCTGTGGCAGGACAGTGGGCGGGGTGGGGCTCAATAGGCATGTGCATTGGTTTCCTATTTCTCATCCAGCGTACAACTGCTAAAGTAAATTCAATCAATTCAAATGGTTTGGTGAGGGCTAATGATAAATATTTGCTTGTTTAGTTAGATTTTGCATTTGTCTTTCAAGAGAAGTGGGAAGAACACAAATGTGTCCCTAGTTAGCATTCTCAGTTAGTGCATTTCTTTTTAATTTAGCATTAGAGTATACATTTAATAAGGCTGGATGTACAAAGTAATATAATTTCCTGAAATAAATGTATATAGTCGTCCACCTTATTCCATTAGGGAACGAAATACACAACAGATTAAAACTACTGATTGAGCAGAATAGAGATGTTGGTTGGAAAAAAAAACCATGCACGCACTTAAAGCTTGTATATAATGTAAAATCTGTGTGTCATTTGATTTTCTCAGTCTATTTTTGCCTCTGTCCTGCTTTCATGCACTTACTCACTCACTCACTCACTAAACCCTTTTAAACATCTTAAACATACATTAACACCAGGTCGTTTTTCAGTTTTTACACATACACACACGCTATTCTCTGAGTGACTTTGGTTCGGGACTTTGTTGTTCTATTGATTGAACAAGGCCATCAATAGCTTTCAAATACTACTACTTGTCTGAAGAGGAGCTGTGGAGCATGAACAGTAGCACCTCAAAAGATTTCCTGCTAATACTCCCATTCGACTGGTACCAAAAGGGCCCTGCTATTATTTCCAGTCTTTTGCCTTTGGCCATTTCGTGTGTTCCGAGGTGAGAGGGCTTTGTCGCCACATGATCGCAGCACCACCAAGACATCTCACCAAGCCAAGGTAGAAGTGTTTCCATGGTACCCAGCTCAAGGTCATCTGGACAACAATATAAAATTAGACCTCCTGGGAGCGAACCTCCTCTGACACCGCTGCTTACGAGTCCTATTTTGCCATCAGCCCCCGATCCAGCCACCTACACACACAGGAGAATGGGGTTGACTGGCCCTTTTTTCACGGCTCTCCAGTGGGATCTAACTGAGCAGAAGAGTTGCCACCTGCGGGGGTAAGAGAAAAAGGGGAGGTGGGCCGAGTGGTGTGGAGCTTGAAGGAGAGCGCTGCAGCTTGGCAGTGGTGGCGGTGCAGGTCTCCCAGGTTTGGTCTAATGGCCCCACTTGGCCCAACCTACTGCTGTTGGTCAGATGGCCTGTTCCACTACGAGGCGACAAGGCCAGGGGCACGCTTTCACATTCACTTCAGCCTGTCTTTGTCAAAGACTCTCAATGACTTTCCAAAAATAGGCAAGTGGGAATTCAGTGAAAGAGAGGGTTGGAGTGTGCAGTTGAAGGAAAAGGGTGAAATAAAAGCCAGTCTTAAGTGCCTAGGTGTGAGGTAGTGGCATATGTTGCTTTAATGTTCTCATTACAAGACCCCCTTTTCTCTCTTCAGTGCCCTCAGAAGGTCCCAACAATTTACAACAGTTTCCAAAATAACTAAAGGCCTTTCTTGTGCAAGCACTAAAAAGGAGTGTTTACCTTCAATACTTTCAGCAGCAGCATCACTGACCGAAGCATGGCTAAAGATACAGCCTGAAACAAAATGAGATAAGCAGCAGGAGATTCTTAAGCCAGGCACATAAAAAACATTGTTGAGGCAACATCTAACTGTGCTTTTTAACAGTATTTGACACATCTAATGTTGGGTAATACATTTGCCTGGTAGGCTCTGTTTATCTCAATGTGGCAGACCAGTGTTCAAGATGGAGACATTACCCTGGTGACAACCAAAGCCTGGCGGCCCCTCCTGTGCCTCCGGACCCCTGTCCACTATCAGCCCCACATCCCAGGAGTATGGGCTGATAATTGTTAGAAATCCCAGTGGGCTATGGCGCAGGTTTAATCTAGAGACAGTGTAATCCTTGTGCCCTGTCTCGTTCTAAAAGACCCTCACTACACCTGCAGTCCCCCAGAGCTTTCCCAGTAAACCAGAAGGGAGAAGCCTTTTATGCGAAATGAGAGCATGATTCCACTTTGTACACACATGAGAGTGACTGAACACAAGTAAGGAGAATAAAAGTGCTGATAAATGTAGTCACAAAAGAAAAATGGACACAGTGGAATAGCTGCAAATGAGGAAACATATTTTGCCTAAGGATATAGAGGATCGGATATGACCTGTGTTAACTCCACATGTGGACAGCAGGCTCATTGCTCCAGGCCATGCCCTGAGGGCTGGATAAATGTTGGCTTTTGTGGGCTCAGTGGATAAAATAATCTTGGGCATTGAGGATAATGAATACCTTGTTAGAAAAGCTTCACAGTGTCCTAATCTTTGCCAAACATTCAGCATATTTTGCACAGTACACTGTGTTGTCACACATAGATGCAGGCATGGAAATCTCACAGGCCTCTCTTAATAAATATAGATACTCACTAACCTCAACCAGCATGTGTGGTTACAGTTGCAGTTCAGATAACAAGCATGAGGGCATTGCATCTCCATCCCTTAAGCTCATTCTCCACACATTTAAACATTCTGTTTAAAAGCCAGGTTTTTAAGGGCCACAATTTGCCATCAATTACAAGCTGTTTCTCTTGTTGACCTTCAGATCTGCTGTGGAGACCCTGCACCATCATTGTGTCCGTGTGGGTAGAAGGTAGTTGGATTCTTTCCTGGATCCTGCCTTTCTAATGAGGGGTATCAGCATTTTGGCACAGCTTACTGGCAGCATGCACAAAAATGGATGGGGATGAGGTGCAGCTCTACAGAACTGTCCCACTGTCTTGGTCCAAGAAAATGGTGCCCAGAAGGATTGGGTTGCATTATCAAATTTTAAAATATGCCCATTATTTTCACAGTTACATTTAATCCAAAAGCACCTTTGGGATCCCGATTATTTGTAGATAATAGAGGCCACATTGTTTGCAGAGAGGTATTTTTACAATGTCATGGTATGCTGTAGGTATTACTTTCAGTTTTTTCCCTTTTGTGTGTGTATGTGTAGATCTGCAAATAGCTTCCCCTGGTTTTGGACATCATCACGTCTAAAATAGAGGTGCCTTTGAATAGACAATGTCACATTGTTCACGGTGAATCTTAAGAAAGAATCCGGTAGAAAAACTCTGCAGGAAAAATGCACAGGGATAATGCACTCGTGGGGGATCTTTTCACGGGTGCTACAGACTCATTATCTTGTCACGTATCATAAAATTGACAGTAGAGGCCAGTGTTTGGGGTCCAGTGGGCATGTGTCCGTACTCCCCCTGGCTCTTCCACAGCTGCAGCCTCCATCTCTCTGCGTAGGACACAAGGTCTGGAGACACACACCTTGGTGCACAGTATTGATTGTCTCCCCAGCACCTTCTGCAGAGAGGTCTCATTCTGTCTGTCACACTCCCACACAGGGGAGCCTCGCAAACACACAAACACGCTCCAAACTTAGACATCCACTGGAGGGCTTGGCTGTTTGACATCTCAGTCACTGCTTATTTTATAAAGTGGTGTACTTAATGTCTGGCTATTTGGAGTATTTTTACTTACATGAACACTGTGAATTAAACAAATACATTTCAGGAAACGCAGTTTAAGTGTTAAGAAATAGTCGAGACATCATAATTGTGACCAGTGGATTAAACTGTATGTTCCTTGTCCGTAGCTGACACTCACACTCTCTGTTAATTTGTTGGGTAGAATATCAAATGCAATGTTTGTGTTTTAGGAAGAAAGCACAAACTTATAAGACTGATTTATTGAAAAAACAAGGTGCATGTTCAGTATTATGTGTTCAGTATTTGGCTTTATTTTACTTTTACTTATTCTTTTGCTTTAGTTTCCCTCTTGCTGTCAATTACCTAGAGTGTATTTCTGAAAGTCAAAAGTAAACTCACCATATTTCGTGTGAGGCATCATCTGTGCGTCTCTGTCCTGCATGACTTTGGCACACATCCCCCGTGAACAGTCTTTGTCAACAAAGACCTGGGAAGCAGTAAAACACTGGGCTCCACTGGTGTGTGCCGCTCTGGATGTGAGCAAAATATCCCCTTGTTAAATAGGAAAGAATGGAGATGATGAAAAGTTTACTGCCCATTTCTGTCCCTCTCATTTCATTGGTCATGGGTCTGTGGGTACGCATAGGGGCGCACTCCGCTCAGGACAACTGAATCACTTGGAATTTTTTATTATTAAATCTCCATTTCAACAATGAAGTTCCTTATAGCTTTAGTTGGAAATGGAATAACCTTGGAAATTAGGCTTTACAGCTTTTGTGGCCTCATAACTCTAAAGCACACCAGGCTGAATAAAAACACACACACACTGTCCTTCTTTTCTGATAATGATGTCATTTGCATTTCTCTAAAGAGCTCTGTATAAATCCTGCAAAAGAAAGAAATTAACACCTTCCTGAACCACTATAGAGAGGTGCACCATAAACAAGTGCATACAGATCCAAACACATGTGGGGGAAAAGTGTTAATTGACCAACCTGCCAGGCAATTATTGTCGGTTGACCTCATAACCAAAATGTGTCTCTGATTATCATGCTTCAGAGGGCCTGTTGTCAAGGAAGCCATGTTTTGAACTGTTTAGACAGCACCTTCCACTGTCCACAGGGAGCCTTCTCAATCAGGCAAAAAATGTAATCTAAGTTAAGAATTAATGGAAAATAAACGTATTTCATGTCATAGCATTAGGATTTGATAGAAAAACTATTGTGATGTAAACCCCAGAGATGAGGGGATAATTTGCATGTAAGCAGACCATTCTCCTTGTGGATGACGGCCCTCTCCATGAGGCAGATATTATATCTAGATTCTTATGCAGAACATTTCCCCAACTGTGAAGTGATTATTGAATTTTCAGCGGTAAACATCTAAACAACTGTGTGATAAAAGCAAATGAGATATGGCTCAATCAAGAAATGCGACTGATGGGCCAATCTGTGCACTTTTGCAGGTAATTTAAATGGTTTGCGGGGTGGATCAGAAATGTCAGCGTCCAGAAAAGCAGGCAGGGGTTGTGCTTTGTGAGATGAAGATAGCTTGGGCAAAGCAGAGGGGGGTGGAGGTTACAGTGTGTTTGTCCGGGAGATTATTATCCACACACACACTCCCTGGGGATAAACACAGCCGTGACAGCGCTCTAATAATGTTTCACTTTTATCAGGAGCTACAAATGTGCACTTTGTGTCCATTTGCTTTGCCAAGCACAAGTCATACCGAAAACGAAGACAAACATCAAGTGGTGCAGTAAATTGGAAATTCTTTTTTTTCCCGTATCTAAATCCTTTGAATTCTCCAGGTCCCCAAAGTAATTAGAGTCTCAGGCGAGAGGGGCTCATAGGGGTGCCCAGAGTCCCTCTACTCAAATAGAGGGAATGCCCTATGCCTGGCCATAAGAAAATGATGTCCCAGCCTTTTTCCATCAATTACCCCCTCACAACTCAAATTTACATTAGGGGCTACTTACTGCATCAAATATTGCCATTTGCTTGCACTTGCCTTTAGGCGTTAACCAGCTCAATAAAATGCATGGTTGTATATTTTAAGATCAGTGGCAGACAGTTCATATTTGTGATAAACAACACTGCCTTGTCTTGTGTGAGTAAACCAGCGATAAGCCGTACACTTCTGTAGGCGACATGGTGATGGGAGGAGGGTGAAGCCTACGGGCAGTAGTTATCTGTTGGGCAGTGGGTGGGTGTTTAACGGGACACCTGTCCTCACCTGGCCCAAGGCGCAGCATCAAACTCCCTGTCAAAGACAGATTAAGACAAGCCGACCGGTGTACCCTGGGTTAATAGCCCTAAAAGTAAGGGTCAGGACTTCTATTATGGACCAGTGCCTTATCAAACTCCAAGCAGTCACATGTCAATCACCTGACTTACCTGCTATGCATCGGTCCGAATCTTCAATTAAGAGTGACAGATGTGTACAAAGGGAGGCAATATCTTTGAAATGCAGTTGTTCCTTTCTGACAGTCATAGATGTACTTGTACAGGCCATTACAGACACAGAAAATTGAGAAATGTCTATCAAAGAAAATGTTTTGGTGCAACCTTGCTTGAAAATGTAAAATAATAACACCACTGGCAATACACAATAAAGTTTACCCTCTTGTAGTGGTTTAGGGGAGTACGACCAGTCTAAAGAACACTTTTATGAAGCCTAGTCTTCTCTTGGTTTTAGGTCTTAAGACTGGGCCACACTTGATTTATTTGTCCACATTATTATTTCTCATTTCAATTGTTTTTTACTCACTAACCAGTCTTGTTAGTACTTCTTCTACACAACACTTTCCTTTTGGCCTTTATACTTTATTGTTTGGTACCTTATTATTTGAGCCTTCACACGGGTGTAGCCACTTCAGCCCTCTCTTTAGACCATTGTTTCTTCATACATCACCCCATTACAAACTCATTGTTGCCACCTTTTAAGTCTCTTATTATCCCCTGCAGCTTTTCGTTTCCAAAAAGCTCAATGTGCGTTCAAGTGGACTCTTTTGGTTTTTTCGACCTCTTTCAGCCTTTCTCCGATCTTTAAACCCACATCTTATGCTTTCTGCTTTTGTTCCTGTTTTCAATTCTTTCCTGGCCCCATCCCTCTTTTCCTATTTTTCCTGTCAATGGACTGATTTCTTTTTATCCAGGAGCACAGCAGATTAACAGATATTGTATCATGGCCAAGACAGGCAAAGCCCCTCTCTGTCCCTGACATCTAATTAATGGTAATCCTTTAATCTGCTGCTTGTAGTGCAGACCCTTTGGTTGCTGTCCCATTTGCAGCAGCAGCAGCAAAAACGAGTCTGAAGAAGGGACTGAGAGAGAACATAGGTTTGCACACTCACCAGTCGAACTATTGCACTGCTTTGGACAAAGAAACACAATGTCTCTTTCTCCACTAATTCATTTTCATGTAAGAATAGCTCTGTGCATCTCGGTTGCTGCTGGACAAAGTCACATCATTTTTCTCTTTGCACTGCTTCCTTTAGCCTAAATAATATTCTATTCTAATTGTAGGAGTACATATTTGGAATAAACACAGCCGGAACAAATGAACCCATAATGAACCAAATCTCCAACATTAGCAGTGCAGAGATGACATCTGTATTTGTGCTGTCACCCCTGCACTATAGACATAAATGTAATTAACAACGAGAGCAGGGGAAGCAAATCCTGCCATCTTAATTAACTTAATTAATAGATATAAATAATCACCTTCAGCCTCTCGTCATTTGTAAGGCAATAAAAGTGGGTATTTAAAACCTCATCTTGGTTCTGTCATAAACAATATGCAGCATCTCTCTGCCCAGCACTGACACCACAGATGGTGTTTGGATGTCATTTAACGAATTTGTAGCCTTAATGCAGCGGCACAGCAGCGGACTTCCAAAAGTGATGCTTCTGACAGCCAAGTTCTGCAGACAAACTTATATACAACCAAACTGCAGCAGAAGAAAAATCTCAGACTAAAATAACAGTACTAGCACTGTCTAGACTTTTCTTCTGTTGAAGAGACCAGAGAGGCTATAGCCCATAATGGGTTGTTGGTTTATTTTGTGCCAGTTTTGATTAATCAATTAACTTCAAAAATTAATGATCATTAGGAGACTTGTATGTCTGCCAAATTTGAGCAAGGTGACTTTTTTCCTGTTCACCAACATGAATCAAGTCATTAATATCACTTAAGAGGAATCAAATTATTGTTGTAGTCTGTTGTAGACAGTTGTAGGATCCTCAGCCCTTGGTTTTGGAGTACCAGGTTTTTGTATTAAATATTGGATCTAACTTTCTTTTGAGATGAAAAAAGGGGTGTGAAATTAGACACCAGCCCCAAACTTGCATAAACAAAGGTGCTTGACCATAAGCAAGGGCAAACTTCTAAAGGACAGAGGCTATTTTCCTAACAAATTTACTCACACCTAAACACAGAGGCTGAGGCAACAGTCTTCTGCTGTGTAGGCACTAACAGTGTGCACACACACAGAGAGCAACAGAGCGTCCCGCAGACAGCGCTGTGATTAATGTGTTAGGCACGAGGCCCTGCTGTAGTAGGTGTCTATGTCTTAATCACTCTCTCAGTGTTTTTCATTAGCTCCTGATGGTCTCTGATGAATGGACTTACCCTGGGTGTCCAACCACTTCTGCTTCCACTGTCACCCAACACGCTACACATGTGACGCTCTGATCGATCCCCTCAAACCGACCCCCCACCCCCACCCCCTCCCTGTGGTGAACCATCCGGAGATTGGCAGGTGTGTCTGTCAGCTCGGAAAAGATATGATGCTCATGAGCACAGCCTGCCACTGAATTCATTAACCTACATTTGAAGGATAATTCAGGAGCGGCTTGCTGGCCATATGTGCTTTGATTGCTGGATTCTTTCCCACTTTTGGGATTTAGAGGCAAGCAAAGGATACTTTAATAACACATGCAGATGGCCTCTGGTGTTTTTTTTCTTACTATCTTACTACTACTCTTATCAAAATCTCTTCTGGGAATACTAAACTTATGCTACACTCTTTTTATAAATCCCTGCAAATATCCGTTTTCTAATGAAGACACACTTCCAATTATACAGCATGTCTTAAACTCCTCTGCTGTTCCTGCCCATTACGCCGTTTTGTAATGAGGGTAAAATGTAATTGCTAATCTGCTTCATGTGCATATAGTGTCAAGATAATAGTTCCTAGGGATTAAGCTGGCGCACAGTATTTTTCATTCCACCTGAGTAGGCCCTATCCCTGTACAATATCGTCTTCCTTCGTCTACTTGATTGTAAACATGACACCTGAGGACTGTAAAAGATGCGTCAGCTAAAAACACACAAGGCCCTGAGAGCTATAGTCTGGCAGCACAGATATCCAGGAGCCTTTAGCACTTGATGACTTTGATTATCTTCAAATGGAGAGAAAAAGATGTCGGACTGTTGCCATGGCGTTCAGATTTGCCTCCATTATGGGGATAAATGCAGTGTCAGGGTATGTTGAGGGCTATTACCCTCTGCTCTAAACGCTGGGATTGTTGCTGATGCAGACACTGCGCTGTTGGGACTATGTGTTGGCACATGGGCTGGTGTTTTTGCCAGCTCATAGAGCATCATGGGATGTGGGAGCCAGTAGAGTGACTAGTTAGAGCTGTCTGGACTCTGTCAGATCCAGCTTGTTGCCATAGGTTTTTATGAACAGAGAATAAAAAGGTTTCACTGCAAACCACACACACCTTCATTTTATTCAAGATTTTGTAAAAAGGTGTGGATGTAAGCTGGCTTTAATGTTTTACAACTCACTCCTGAAACAATGTGCAAATGTGTAAATAAGTTTTGTTGAGAAAACTTCCAGAAACCTTCCTGTGAATATACTCTTTGCATCAAAAAGTAAAATGCAAAAAGTCTTATTCATGCTTTGAAAAACCTATTGTAAGAAACAGTCCACGGTTTATGTCTAATGTAAACTTTATGTAGTTTCTTTTTGAACATCATATGACGCACACTTGAGTTTTCAGGGTCAAAAACATTTTAAGCAAAGGTGTATTACAACAGCAGCTACTACCAGCTTCTAGAAGCTTAATCTTATTGCTGTTAGCATCCTTGCTCAAACTCATTTACTGTATGTCACATTAGAGCATCCACACAGCCCTAACTCTGTCTGACAGTTCACTTTTATTCAAGTGCATTTATCAAACAGGTGATATTAATTATCACAGAATTAAAATGAAAGACGAAACAATTATCTTTGACAGTGATAGAAGAACATAGAAGAAATGAATAATGTTGTTTGATCTGCGCCATCAGGAAGGTGTTAAAGGAAGGCCTTTAGCAGAAAAGTAAAATGTTGTTCTTTTTAATCCTTGTTTTTCTTGCATTCCCAGCTCCCATGCATCCCCCTTTGCAGTCTCCTCCATGTACAGGCTGCTTCTTGGAGCCGCACCAGTCCCTTGTGTTGTTTCACACCAGACTGTGTAGAAAAGGCTAAAAATATATGTGTTTGGTTCTGGTTGTCCCAAAAGGCAACTTTATAGAGAACAAAGGAGATAGCAGGGCAGCTCAAATAACTCTTGGAGAGAGGAAGGAAGCTGCTCTCGGGGCTCTGTTGCCCCGACTGAAGAACAATATTACTGAATTATTGATTTACAGCACAGAATGGATGGAACATAAGTATGGTTAAGCTCATTAATCCTTCTCTGCCTCTTTTATGAAAATGGACGCGTTATCAGTGATTATTCTAATGGATTGTTATAATCGAACACTTACACACCAGCTGCCTTGGCAAAAACAGAACAGGGGCAGCACACATTATGGGAAAAAGCAGGAAGCACATAACAGAGCTGTCTCCAAAGGTGAATGCACCTAAATAAAAGCTCAAACACATGCAGTGGACTCGCTGACATTCTGGTGACATTTGGTGTGTCAATGGCATTTTGCAAGACATATGAGCAGGTAGCACCGCTTACATCAGTGCTTGTATAAGATGGGACAGCAGACTCCTCGAACATGATGAGGCTCTGCTAATTGAAATATCTAAATTCATTTTAAACTAAATTCTCAGCTAACGATGTACATTACCATGCGTTTTGAAACGACTTTATCTCTTATGATGCTCAATGAGCAGTTTAATTTCCAGTAATCAAAACTGTGAGACACCCTGACCTCAATCTCTGTCTTCCTGCCTGTGCGTGTCTGTCCCGCTCTGAATTCCCTCTCCTGGCTCTCTGTACATCCATCAGGGAGTGCTCCAATGGAGCGCAGCAGGACCACGATTGTCCTCATAAATTGTATGTGTGTCGGGGTGCGGAGGGGCTAAGTGAGCAGTAAATAACAAAGGGCCCCGCCGCCATCCGTTCGCTATCGCCACGTTTCCGGCCACGCAAGATTACCCAGGATGCCCCAGGAGAAGAGGCTTCTTCCTTGGTGTGATGGATGGACAAGAGAAGGGACGAACACGCATCGGGCACACAGCGCCTGACAGAGAAGAGCTGAGGTCCAGGAACCCTGCCGATTTAAATTGATGAGTGTCTTTATTTTGCTGTAAAAAAGAGCAGCTCTTTGTCTCTCAGTTTCTGTAATAACAGATCGCTCTGCAGATATCTTTAACTGCCTCCATTCTTCATTGTCACTGTCTTTTCTCTCTATCCAACTCACTTTGTCCTGTTCTTCTGTGGCCCTTTTCGATTTCTCCCCTCCTTCCCAGTCTGTGTCTGAGTATTGACAGGACATTCATAACTGCATCTGCGGTCTCGTTTTCACAAAGGTGTCTTAGACCAGTCTTGGTTTTCATACATATTAATATATATATATATATATATATATATATATATATATATATATATATATAGATGAAATGGATGAAAACATGGCTGAGTCAGTACAAGTATAAATCACAGCCTCTGACCCAAAAGTGACACTGGTGGGTTTACACCAGAGTCTATGGCAAACACAGTGCACATGGCAACACTGATGCTATAGGGCATCTTCAGCATCAGTAGAGGATGATCCAGTGTTGCTACATTGAGCACATTGTCTATTCTTTGTCCATTTCATGTGCAGTTTTTATCTGAAGTGCTTCATGTGATGTTCCACTTGATCAAATCTGAGAGTATGGCTCACTCTTCTTATTCATGACTCATGTAGCTGTGTGTAGACCTTTTTCATCCACATTGATTGATGTTACTATTTCTCTGTTTCCATTTTTGTATATCTGAGCTCCCATTCATTATCATGAGGCTATATTTTATCCAGAGTTATGACGCTTTATTCAGGTCCATCCATTACCGTCAGCTGACTCTCTGTGGCACCAGAGTCTTGACTTTTCCCCTTGCCTTGCATTATTCTTTGTACTTGTGCATGCTGTGCCTTTCACCTTGATACTCAATATCACTCCATCCATCTATCTTGCTCTCCGGCTCCTTCTGCTTTCCCATTTTCCAGATTTACACCTGGACTAAATCTCCATTCTCAATGACACCTGCTTTTGTTTTGTGTTAAATTTCCCATTTCACTTATAATGCAAAATATGGCAGGTGCATGACACTTGCTGTGATTTCACTGCAGCTACCTTCTGTATTTGAATGACATGTGGATGTCACGCTGAAATTCAGTTAATGCTAAGAGGATGAATAAGCTTAAAATGGGATGTGGTGTTTGTTTGTTGAGGCATTGTTTGTAAAGCTTGTGTTGGTTGAGTTATAGGTAGAAACCATTATCTGGTCCAATCCCTGTCTCTGTTTTGTGTGGAAGAGAACATCATGTCAAACTGCACGCCATAAACTGTCATATTCTGGCACTGCCTTTGACAGGAAATCTTCAACTGAATGGGACCTGCCGCTATCATGGCATGTGGCCAAGTGCATTAGGAATAATCTCCCACACTTGCACTGCCATATGATACAGAAGGAAGTCAAAATATGGAGTGATATTTCTTACTTCTGTCCTATTGAACAGGGATAACATATCTATAGATTTTTATATAAGCACTACATATTGCATATGGATCAATAAAGTATTTAATAGTTTGACGTGTAACCTTTTTAAGAATATTGATTTGTGCAGTGTTCTGCATGAGGGCTCAATTTGGAGTGTATTGACTTTGGTGTTGTTGTGATATGGTGAGGGAGGGCCTCGGGCTCCGAGCAGACGCTCTTAACGCCACAGTTATTGACCCTCTTGACCTTCTTCCTACAAAGACAATATAGGCCTGTCTATGCAATATTTTAGATATAAATGCAGTCATCTTAACACCAGCAGGCTCGTATTAGGAAGAAGAATGCTTCAAGTGTTCCTGCTCCCGGACACTTCAGTCTCAATCCAGTGCTGGCTAGCTAGAGCCTCTGTCACTATCACTACTCCTGAGAAATGACAAGAGTGTATGCTTGTTCACATTGGTCAGTTTGGTATTATTCTGGTCTGTTGATCATCCAAACCAAGAGGAGCCTTTCGAGAGAAAAAAATTTGCATAATCTAATTATAATCATTCATAATATATAATATAATCAAGCAGTAAACATGCAAAACAATTAGGCACCACTATGGTCTGGCAGAAGGTCATGTTAATGCACTATTGGCTCAACATGTACAATAGACAGTTTCCTTTCCTTTCTTTGTTCTAGTTTTACGAACTATAAAATGGTTTCAGTTCAGCAACCTAGCTCAGACAAAGACAATAACAACACCGACTAAATTTAAAACATAAAACATGTGGTCACAACTGAATTCAACAGCTTGCATACATTCAGAGTAGTTTAATTGTATTATTTCCACATTCTATCTATTTTCTATGTATTTTCTCTATCCCCAAGTGCACTGGCCAAAGACTCAATGACCTAGAGGTCCTTCAATCAATTTCTGTACACATTATTGACTTAAAGCATCTCTCTTTTGCCTATACATGTACAAAAAAGTAACATGATTCAACATGTTATTCATTCTACATAGATTTGATGAGTCTTGATGTTTGTACAGTCATGACGAGGTTGTCAAGGTGTATGAAAAAATGTCCTGTTCACCTCTGTTTCAACTGTGCCCACATGTGACAGCACACTACTGTTATTTGTAAGACATGACTGGCTGTATCAGTTATGATGTGAGAGGAATATTACATCTTTCCATCCCTCCTCCTTGTTTCTATCAGTCTCCTTGTCCTCCCCGTCCTGCTGACTTGGGCACCAGTGCAGAGGTAAGCAGCCTCCCTTGGCTAGAGGTGACCCCCCGGACCCTATTAACATCTTCTTATATGAGGCCCAAACATACTCCCTAAATGAACTTTCCTCCAGCCCCTTCCAACCTCCATCGTAGCCTGTACCCACCGCTGGGTGAATTAGATTGCAGGCTTTTTAATATGGTTCTTAATGGTTTATAAATTGCACATAATGATTCCTCCTTTCCTCTCTCTCGTGGTGCTTTTTATGGGCCCTCAGCTTTTGCAAGGAGTGGGTGGGATTTAATATACGGCAGAGGAGGCAGAATGAGGAGGTAAAACGAGACCTGCACTGCTTTTGTGCCTGCTCTTAACGCTTCCCTCGACTACAAAGAAGGGAGTGTTGGAAATAATGCCGGACACTGACGCTTTCTAACTGGAGCACATAATGTCAGCAGTGAGATGGACTGGTCACTGGAGAAATATGAATTATCAGAAGTTGTGTTTGGTGGAAGGCACAGAGGATGAAGCAAAGTGCACAGGCCAATCCTTAGGGAAAACTAAAATATGTACATCTCAAATAAGTGCTTCTTTTGTGCAAAAAAATAAAACAAACAAACACTGGCAGGAAATCCAATCATTGTTTCACTGCCAATGATGCCCAAATTTAACATTAACATTAAAGTGCTCTCCAGACAACCCATAAGATGTCAGCAACAACCCTTATTTCTCCCAGAGGCTACCAGCAGAACTTCATAGGTCCCTACAGACCACAATGTGAAAAGGATTATGTTTAACAAATACAACAAAACAAATAGGTCTTGTTTTATTTACAGTGTTGTGTCCATGCTGCACAACTCAAATGCTCAAAACGACTGAAATATTATGTCATTGTTTGTCCACATACAGTGTTATTATTTGTCAGTATGTCTTTGGCATTAAGATACAGCAGAGCATTGATATCTGTATTTCATTTATGAGTTAAATCTATGGCTGAATCTTTAAAGTAAAATGGTTGAATCATCAACAGTTTCAGTGACAATGAGTAAATCACAAATAAAATCTTGGACACAACTGCCTACTGTAGCTCTATAATATACTGTAAAGGAAGCCAGACCAAGAAGTGTACACTTTAAATCTCACCCCTGTGTAAATGTACTTGTGTTTTTACAGCTTTGAAGTGCAGTCCTGACATTGCACCTTCGTATTCCCCACTGTATGTCGAATGAAGTCATCCAGTGGTACAAAAGCTCATCTTTCCCAACAAGTCCAAGCTCCCCATCCTATCGAAAAAGAAAATATTCTTCCTCACAAATATCTCACCATTTCTCATTGCTGTTGGTTTGAAAGGTCATTCTGTACAGCTAGATTGCTCTGTGCCATCAAGATGATGACATATTCACCTAAAAGTCAGGGAATATTGATAATACAAACTTGCACTTTTGGCTCTGCGCTGTGTGTGGGATGCAATGTGTTTAAAATGAAACAAAATATGACTGTTATCAAAATAGACAGCTCCTGTAATTGTTCCAGGCGTCTCGATAGTTAGTTGCTTTGCTAGACGACACTGTCTAGAGACTGGTGATTAGAGTTGTGTGGGAGGTTTTCCATTCCTAATGCACCACAATATGAACAGCACTAACTAAGCACATCTTGTATTGGAAAGGGCAGTTTAGTGCAGCTTTAAACTTTGAAACTGTAAACTGTGGCTCATTATTTGTTTTCAGCCGTCCACTGGGCAGCAGCATTGAGTGGGATCGTTTACATTATCAGCCGCAATGCTCTTATGGTAGAGCAGCCCGGCTAGACAAAGTTAAAGTGAGATGCAGTGTTGTTAACAATGATTTCTATCCATCCCAGAGTCTCCCATGAAGCAAAGCACCGCAGGTAGTGATGAAAAAACCCCGCTACCATCCAACTGAGAACAGGTGGAGAGGCAGCACACTGGAACTGCCCCACGCTGTGCTTTTAAGGATGGTTCAAACAATCGAGTTTGTCAAAGAGGGACTCGTGGCCTACTTTCTCTTGCTTTCTGTGAATCTTCAGCTATTCCCTCTGCTGCTTCCAGACCTATGCTCAGAGGAGAACAGCTCCAGAGACAGAAAGTTGTCCGTATAAATAAACAGAGGTTGTTACATCACTGATTAAAAAATGAGCAATGCTTTAGTGTTGCCTCTAAAGCGGACAAATGAAAGAAGATATGGAATAGAGAAGCTGTGGTAAAAGGATGTGGTTTTCTAAGGGCAAACATAGCAGAGAAAGGTTAAAGGATAAAAAACATACACACATGAAGAGATAAGGAGCCCTGAAAGAAAATGCTGATCCATAGTTCCTGTCTGGGAAGGCAAAAACAGAACATTGATTCTGCAAGATCCGCAAATGAAAAATCCATGGGGGTAAAGAGCTCCTCAGCCCTGCGGCAAAGACAGGGCACCGGCGGTCAGGCTCTGGTATCACACACGCGACTCGGAGGGAGCTGGCCTCGCCATGGGTGGCCGTGGCCCTGTGCCGGATCAGCTGGACAGGGGCCAAAACCAATGCAACCAGCAGGAAGTTTTACGGAACATACAGAGGAGAAGCCGCTTACAGCAAATCAAAGAAGAAGATGTGTGAAACAACATGCGAGAACTTCAGTGGGACAATACTGGCAAAGATCAATGATATTTACAAAAATAGGCAGCCAGCCCACAATGCATATGGGTTACACACATTTGGGTCTCAACAGATACACTGGCTCAAACCAGACTTGTGTCAAAGGAGGACAATCACTGGTTATTTTTTTATCAAGATAAAATATGAGCAATGTAGTCCAGCAATGAAGCAAAGGCTGCCATTTATTATAGTAGACATTTCATTTATTTTTTTTAGAATAGCACAGACCCACTGCATCGGGAAATAAGGGAGGCTTCATCACCTCATCTTGAGTTACCATTGTACTTAGAGAACAGAACAAAGAGATGGACTGTCCAGTTTGCATGGAAAAAGGTTTCTTTTATTACATCATGGAAAGTTCAATGCATTGCAACTTCAACTGTTTTTAATTTAACTAATATGGCCACTTAAAAGTCACAAAATGTCAAGAGTCAGCTATCAATCCAAACATCGAAAATGATTTAAAAACACTGGTTACAATTCCAGAGAGAAATATTTTAATTTATTTCAAATATTTTATTCGTGGTAAATTTTATTGACTCTCATTAAGATGAATTGAAACACAGAAGTTGTCATGTTATGGCTCGTGCCTGGTGGAGTAAAAACAATGTTGCCTGATTGATATTTAACACAAGCAACAGAAAGTCCTCATGTTTTGAGTTTTGAGTCACAGTACATATAGTGTATTTGTGTTTGTACACATCATACCTCAAAATTCAAATTTTCACTTTACATCATTAAAAACAAATCAAGTCTTGAGTAAATCTGGTTTGTTTATTTTTCATTTCCTTCCATGAATCCCTGACCATCATCTAAACCATCATTTCTGAAACAGCGAGTAGCTCTACCTGTACAGAGCAGATAAAGAAGCCCCACGCCTTCATCTATCTGATTCTGATTGAAATTCCAGCCTTCAGTTTCAGGGGGAAGGGAGGTCCATTTTTGTCATTACCACCCCCTGTCAGGCCATGTACACAGCACAGCAGCACTAATCTGTACTTGTGATATGCTAATCTCCCGGCTTTACCCCATCACTGCTTCTTTAGATGGTGGAGCCACACCTCGACGTAAAAAAGGGGTGGAAAGAGGAAGTCATTAAAGTGTACCCCGCAGGAGCCTAACTCGGGCCTGGACGGGATGAGATGGGACGATGTGGGTACGCGCTGTGAGAGCAGAAAGGGTCTCTCGGGGGAGGTAGTAGATGGGTTTAGTGACTGGCTTTTCCCTAGTTGCCCCTGAGGAATCCTTGGTCCCCTGTAGAGGATGATAATCAGACATGCATGCTGTGGAGGGGAATATTGTAGTGCTGGTGCTGGTGGGACTGTATTTGTGTGTATGTGTGCGTGTGTATTTGGGGAGATTAAAGGTGACAGTCATCGCTTTGCTTAGACCTGCTCACCTGCCACAATCTGTCAGTAACCAAAGCTGCTCGCTGAAGCGTGCCGCACCTGTCATCACAATGTGTGTGTGCCGAGTGAGTGTGTCTTATAGCCTCGGTGTGCATCTTGCCTTTTCCTGTCATCTTACCTGCATTTGTATTGATAGATATTTATATTCCCGAAAGACGTCCACACGAGTGCTCCAGTGGGGAGGCTGATTTTACACATTAGCTCGGCAAAAGCAATGATAAAGCGTTATCATTGCATTTGATGTTCTGTTCTGTGCCGCTTCAAACTCAGACATTTACATACTTTTGAAGCATATATTGTCGAGTTTGTAGGAGGCATACAACAGCTGGCAATATTGTTTGTCATGCTCATTTCTCAAAACCTGCAGATTTACATTTTCTTTTGAAATGAATGTATGTATCTCCTGTGTAATGGCAGGACACTGACAACTATAAAATACAGAAGCAGAGAAGTAGCATTTTTCTACTTGAGGCACCTTAACTAGTCATATATGTCTCCTATCAAAATTTATGAGCTGTTTAATAGTTGGAATATAACCTCTTCATTTGTCACAGGCAATAATCACACTGTAACTCCGCTTTAATGGCTGTGTGCTAAACCATAATATGAAATCACATTGATTAATATGCGTGCATGTGTGGGTGGATTTCTGTAAGACTCAGATCTCTGCACATCTCTTATTAAAGTTGGATATTATGACAACTCGGCCTAAAACTGTTTTTGACACATATGAAACATCTTGTATATCATCTTGCTCGGCATGTTTTCAGCATTTCTTTTTTTTTTTTCTGGAACAAAGCCACTGTTTCTGACAATCTTAATCTTGGGAGGAAAGCCAGAGCAAATTGCAGTCATGAAGACAAAAGCGAGAGAAAACTTCAGCTGTGCAATACATCCTAATGAGCTAACACAAGACGAGCAAAGCATTTATATGCCCACTGCATTCACACTCATGGCTCATAACTGCATTCGTTGTAAATAAATATGAGCAATCAGCTAAGAACGGCAATAAAGGGCCCATAAAGGGCTGCAAACAGTGAGATCAGAGGAAATTGGATTTTGCAGAGTACAGACAGACAGATGGACACAAAGCTAGAAGATAAAAAACACACAGAATAGATTCATTTTTTCTTTTGACCTCTTTATATAAAAAAATGTGTGGAAGGTCAGGAGAAAATATAAAGGTCGTGGTATTTAGCCCATTTGAACACAAGTCCGGCGACAGGGAGGGAAAAAAACAGTGCAGTGCTCCTGAAAACAGAGGGAAAGGCAAGTCAGGGAGAGGTTAAAACTGAGTGTTGTATCCTCAGCTCCCTCAGCCCTGCGGCATGGGGTCACCTCAGAGACTGGAGACTGAATTACCCAGCAGCCCCGGCCGCTCGCTGGATCAGGCGGACAAGGGGAGAGGACGACAGGAGTTAATGAAGGGAAGAGACAGTGCAGGTCCCCCGAGGGCCTCCAGGCACCTGCCTCGCAAGCTCCCACCCGCCTAGCCGCTCTGATTGGCTAATTATCACTGTGGATTTGGCCCAAAGTCAAATCACTGATTGATTGGAGTGTTTTAAATCTGTCCGCGGTCCTGCTATGGTTCTCCTCTATGTCCTGCCGTCTCTGGTGGAAAAGTCCACTAGAGTCCTGCTGTGCGGACGGACACTGCGCAGTGGAAGCTAGGCAGCAGGTGACCGGTTTACCTCCACATACACATGGCTTCAACTGTGCCGAGTTTGTCTCTCGGAGGATGTGTAATTAATTTGTCCGGCACGCAAAAGAAATTATTTGAATCTTCAAATAAGGGACAGAAAGGCTGTGCTCTTGCTCATATTGGGTCAGCGTAATTGCAGTAATAGATGCTATTTACCATTACTATGGACACTGTGATTACATAAGCGTTGCTATGTTAGCTATATTCATTCATCAGCAATTAAGTAGCACGGGTCCAGGAGGATTCTCTGCCCGGGTCATTAGACTTTAGATTAAAATCCAAGGAGAATAAATACCTTATGACTGTTGGCATTTGTCTTCACTGTAGCTGTGACTCATCTTCACTTCTTTTGAAAGAAGTTCTCTCTCTGCCTTACAGCATTTTGTACTGCTTAAAACTAAATTTAATTCTTAGCTGGATGGCAATAAAACTTACTAAATTTTCTCCTTTTTCCAGATTATTTTGCTCTTGTCAGTGAGTATTCATCTACAATGTGGAAGTGGGAACAAAAAGATTCCCTATTGTTTCCTTTTCTGCCCTCAGTTCAAACCGAGTGCATGAGACGTCGTGTCACTTTGCCGAGAGAAAACAAGATGAAGAAGCCACAAAAGCAGGTTGAGCACATGTTGCGTGTTAAAAAGTATGCAGATAGGTACTTCTCCAAAAAGTATTTTTCCTATGAGCCAGATCAGTCACAATCCACTCTGTGCTGTGGGAGCGCGCACTAGAGATACAGGGGTGGAACATTACAATGGCACTTTGCCTGTACACAGCTCCAGGTGGGAGCTTTGTAAAAAACTTGAAATTCCAACCTACATTAGAGAGAAAAAATGGAAAATGAACAGAGCAGATTTAGCTCAATGGTTAGGATACTTGCCTTAATGTGGCTGCAGTGCATCCTGGGACAGGACATCTATAGCAGGCCCAGGAAACCCCAAGGGATGCTGAGGGATTAGCACTGGCCTATCTCTTCAGAGCTGGGAATTAATTAAGTAATTATGAAAGGCAGGCAGGGGTATGAAATATGCATGAGCCCTGATTGGGACGTTTGTGATTGTGTAATCTCATTTAAACCGCAGGAGCATCGCTGTCAGCCAGGTACATGTCATACACCAGCAAACGCCACACACTCAAAAGAGCACACTCACTGTTGGCACAATGTGTCTCATTATGTTAATTAAAATGAAGTAATCAGTGTGGACTAATCACCATAGTAATGAGGATTGGACAGCAGATTATGCCCTTTTACCTAATCCATATAATTGTATTTGCAGAAGATAAATATTCTAGCATCAAATCAATGATCAAATTGGATTCAACACATTTCAATTTGGAAAAAATTAATTATATGAAAACTTCATTTTTGCTTTTGCCTTTTTACAGTGGTTTGAGGTTTCTCTTCCCAGTGGTCTCTCTTTATCGATGAACCTGAAGGTCTGTTTGTAGCAAAGAGCTCTCACTGTTTCTCTTGAAAAATATTTCCTGTAGAAGACTGAGAGTCGATAGCAAACAAGACATAAGGAGCCACAAGATACACCACAAGAAAGACTGTCACCTCCACGATGCGTGTTCAGGACAAGCATGCAATGTAGGACTTAGTCGTAACCGCAAACATAAAGTCATGCACACACACGCACTCTTCGCACCAGAGGCTCCTGTTTCCTCTCAATCACCTGCAAGACTGTATCGATCTCGGTGCATTTCCTTCCTTTCATATATTTTACTTTTTCTTGTATTGATTCTTTTATTTGGAAAGCTGCATCACACAGAATATCATGTTCTACTTTGACCATTTGTGCCCTTTCACATCTGTCCAAATGCTTCTTTATCAGCCTCCTCAAGCTTAACATTCAGTGTTACTACACTACTTGTAATATACTTTAATTAAAAAGAACGGCTTTTTATATCAATATGACGCTTAAAACCTAAAAAAGGGAGGCAAATGAGCAAATGCTTCAGCCTTTTATGTCTCACTATATGCTTTAGTTCAGTGGAGCACTGCAGTGGGATGCTCCGGTATTTAAACTGGTCCCCAGTGTTTGAACTCTGCTCAGAAAGCAGAACATAAAGCAGAGCGATGAGAGGATAGATCCAGAGAGGAGAGCACAGATGAAAGGCTGCGGTGTGCCCTCCAAAGGGAGTGCATGAGCCCACAAGCGTGCTATGAGTGTTCCTTTGTCTCTTCAAGAAGCTGCTTTAAAGACAGGAGTGGGGCCACAAGTCAAGTTCATACTCTTTCTGAATTAGGACTGCACAATTTTAGGAAAACATATGTGATAGCTTGCTATGTTGAAAAACAATGTAAGCTGCAATGTTTGAATCTCCCATGTGCCATAATTGCTTCCACTGGTCACGTTTGTGCTACTGACTTTATTTTGATGTGAATGTCTATCACATAATGTTATTGTGATACATTTAGTCTGTTGGAATTTGGATATTGCAATATGAAATCAAACTCATGACCTTTCATCTTTTCAAAGGAGGTCATGATTTTTCAATGACCAGAAGCTGTTCTTCCGTGTGTTTTTTAAAATAATAAGGAGCAAGCAGCAGATGGGTCTCTGACGCCATACGGCAACCTTCACAACCCTGTCCATGCTCTAAAATAGGTGCGATACTTGTCATTAATTCCATCTTGGGTTGTGACCTGTTGGACAGAGATGCAGTGCTCGTTCTGTTGTCCATCTGTGACATTTCTTTAGTTGGATTTATCTGAAAAAGTACAAAAAATAGACTATAGAAAAATATATAGGTCTATTCTGCGAAATATCATATCCTCTCTTTAGTTCATTCTTGTCTATGTGAGTCTTGCTGTAAGAGGTAGCTCATGTTTCCTGCTTTTATTTTTTAGCATTGTACTTGTCAATAAAATTTGGTGCAACATTATGTGGTCTCTGCTTCTTTATGGGCATTTCTCTCACTAACACAACAGTGTGACCTTATTCCGTGTGGCATTAGCTCTCTTTCCCGCTTTGAGGATTTTGAGGATTTAACCTCAACCCAGTTTTTGCATGGATTTGACTGGTGACCACACACCCATTTGCATCCTGTGAAAACAAGTCACCTTGACAACCAATGCACAAAGGTCACATAGAGAGATGAATGGAAAAAACAGGTAGCCTCTGGTCACTGCCAATACATTGATTATCCACATTTATAGACCTTCAATACTTATGTCCACCATCCTTAGGAACAGTGTACTGAGTGGTAGGACTTAATTAGAGCCCTGTCATAGTGAGTAATAATACTGTCACACAGTTCTAAATACATTGGTACATAAACACTATCATTTTCCTATTCTATTAATTTTATTACCAGCCTCTTACCATCAGCAGTGGATAGTTAAAAAGATGGACAAAAATAATACTTTAAATAAAGGAAAAAGTTCACAGTGATCTATGCGCCAAGTTGCCAGCTTTTGTTTCCATATGTGCACATTGATCAGCGCCTTCTGTTGATGATGTATGGCTGTGAAATGTTGCTCACACTGGTGCGACAGGCTGGATCAACAGAGATTTGGAGCCTCTGGAACCGAACTTAGACTGACCGGAAGGAAAGAGGTAAAAGATCAATTGAATCAACTACAAGATCAGGATTTTCCACTTTAATGAAAGAAGAAAACATGAAGAAGGTGAGCCTATAAGAGTATGATCTGAGCCAAAGCGCCAAAAAGCAAAAACGAGCAGTGTTTTTTTTGTCCATATATTCACAATAGCGCAAATGTTGACTTGACTGTTCAAACCAAAACTCCAGAAATGAGGTGATGTTGGTATTGTGTCTTGGCAAAGATACTACACCCACACCCGATCTTTTTATAGGCTAATAGGATGACCGCGATCTGGCTAGTGCTGTGAGGTCAGCTCTGGTGATATCCGTCCCGTGTCTGCAGTAAACCAACCTATTATTATCAGCCAGATTGGTTGTCTAGTCAGACTCCTAATAATAGTGTCCATTTGAGCCTCGCTGGTGGAAGTATCACTCAGAGGTGAGACTTCCCATTTTTGTTTTGCAGAGTTGTTAGCTTTTCAGCGTGTCTGAGGTGTGAGGTTTTTGTTGTGCTTCTTTGCATGGCTGCTGAAAAGCTTAAAGTTTACTGTTTCATTTCATTTCACTGAACACAGTGGTTTTAAAAAGTCATTTCTGTGAAGAGTTCGGGCACTTTTTAGTGACTTGCGTCTAAAGAACAAATGATTCATCACTACAAATAAAGAAGAAATGACTGAAAGCAACACACACAGGAACTATTTGCATCCATTGTTTTTAGTGTTACAATGGACATCAGTGCAAATTGAGTAATACTGATGGAGAATGATCATTATCTGATGGGACAAAAATAAGACACACAGACAGTGTCTAAGCTCACTCAGAAATGTGACAAGTAAATGTAATTCCCACCATGTAGAGCTGTCAGTCTTTCCACCAGATCAAGCGTGTGGTTAATGAAATGGTCTTTCTGGTCCCTTCTTCCCTATTCTCACTTTCCTTTGCCACAGCACATGCTTGTCTCCCTCTGTCTGCACCTGTCAACTATTCACATTATTCTCAATCTGGATATGCTTTCTCTCTGCTTTGAATGAATCAAGAATTCCTTCCCTTTTCATCCATTCATGCCTCTTTTCAGTCTATCCTGCTGCCTCTCCTCAGAGCTCTTGGTAAATGATGCATGGTGGACTCACAGCCGCTGAGCAATCATTAGTAGGTGGCACAGGTGAACAGCAGCGATGGATGATGGAGAGAGGGAGGGACACAGGCAGCACTAAAGGACAGAAAAAGTCATGTTTCTGCCCTGAAGCGTTTCCCTTCATTGTCACAAACTACGAATAGTTTGTGTTAAACGCTAGTCAGTGGCACTTTTTCTGCCAGCAGTGATCAATCTAAGCATGTACAGAAGAGTATATAGGTGAAATGCTGTGAACCCCCTACAGTGTCATAAACACCTATGTAGCCAAAGGAACGACACGTCTACACTAGACAAGCAGGGAATGTGCACAGCAGCCAGTATTATGAGGCACATGTAATGTTCCCCTTATGAAATATCACCCCACAACAGTGCCCTAACACAACTCATCATAAACAAAATTTAGGTTTATAGTTCACCAAAGAGCTAATAAACACAAGTATTACCTGAATAAGGCCTACAGTGCATAAGAAAACACCCACAAAGAGCAGAATGTACTACCATACTGGCAATTAAATTATATTTCATTTGATATAGAATAAGAGTCACATTGTGCTTTTAAAAGAGACTATGTGATCCCCAGCTTCTCTTCTTCTACCGGTGTCTGCTTCCAACAGATGCTATGTTTAATTAGTGTTCACACCCACTCTTCGCTGCAGCTCTGAGTCTCACCAACTCACAACACCTCACATCTTTCTGTCTCTCTGCTTCCAGAGGCACTTAAATACTAACAGTTTTTCAAACACTTTTTTTTTATATATATTTGTGTCTCTCAGACACAGAGAGTAGAAACTGTGGAGGGAGGGGTCAGTATTTGATACTGGCCACGAGAACCCTTGCTCCTTTTGACCTTCACAACCGCAATGTCACTTTTTGTGATGTTGGTGCTCTGTTAAATGTCTGTTAGCAGCCAAAGTTGAGACACTTTGGCCAATAAATAACCAGAGAGAGATATACTTGCATAGTTTATTTTAAAATGTATGAGTATGCTGAAAACAAACTTCCGTAATGATCCCTGAAAACGTGCCTTTGGTCTACCCACTTCCACAGTCTCACAGATCTTTTGCCAGCTCATCTGCATAATGTCACAGTCTCTTATTCTTTTACTCTGATGTATGTGGACTCCACAAAACTATGGCACATTGTTCAAAAGTAAGCCTCATGGGGCTGCCGGTGAAGCATTAGCCTTTCCTAAAGTTATCATTCACTACTATTGTTCACATTACAGCAACAGCTCTTATCTTTTAACAGTGTACTGATATGAGACAGTTGCATTGCCTTTGGGGAGCAGGTTTTCTTTCCACACTCTTGGCCAAGCGTTCAGCATAAACAAGCGTCCAGTTCTGTCTCATCTGGAATGTTTACTAATGATGCCTTTGTTCGACTAAAAGTATAGCTCGATCTGATCACAGCCATCAGGGAATGAACTTACAATCTTTTCCTAATATCAACAACTTGAGGGTACATCAGGCAAGACAATCATGCTGACGGCACAGTGAGCACTAAATCAACTCAGGAGGGAAAATGTGCCAAATGGTTAAACCAAACTTAGGTGATCTACCAAAGAACCCTACAATATGGTTAATATGAAAACATAAAAAACAATAACTACAGTAAAAACATGTAACTTTATCAGTAGCATCAGTGACCTTTCTATGACAGAAGTAATTTTGATGTGTTTGCCAAAAGTACTGTTTCGGTGAGCTATGTAAAAGTTGAATCTAATAAAGAACTTTCATTTTCAATTTGTTCAGCGGCTATACATTTCATTTTATTAACTTTTTCTCCCCAGAAGCAAAGGTTGAGGAGAGTTTCTAGGGCAACAATCAGTGTAATTGTCCTAAGTCTGACACATGCAATCTGCTAAAAGCCCTGAAGCCCAAAGACCCAGGTGCACCCTGGGATTACAACAGCAGAAGACAGGTGAAGTCACTGCACAGCGGCACACACAATATTCATATTGTGTTTTAGTCCCTCAAAAACAAAATTATTAATACAAAATGTCAGTTTTAAAAGCAGTAATTGCAAACTATTTTGAGCCGCGGGTGTTGAAACATGCTGTACTTTACACTAGCGCACAAACGCCTGGAAACAGGAACAAGATATCACCGTGTGCACAACGTGTGAAGCCCCAATACTTCATAATCATTTATCTCCATGTTGGACTGGATGCTTTATTTTTTCCCTTATTCACTGCAACTGACTTCTATTAAACAAGTTCGCCACTGGCCTGCAAGAAATAATTAGTCTACTGGATAGGTCAACTTAATCATTCCTGAAAATAATATTCAATTATCTTCACAGCAACTTCTAGAGCATGCATCCTATTTTTAGCCCCCTCTGTTTTACAGAGATAGGCAGTTTGATCCTTTTTATGTCAAGCCTGCAACACAAAGCAATGGAGAGTCAGCTCCACCAAACAGTCCTTAGTGGATAACCTGTTATGCCTTAATAATAGCCATAGCTTTCTCATTGTCCCTGCTCCTGTATGGAGCATCACATATGAGTCTGATCCCGCTCCATTATGGCTCCTCCTCAGTTTCCCCTTTTCCACTGGGTGCCCTTGACTTAAATCTTCAATTAGTCTTAGCTCTGTGTAGAACAAAATAATAACTTAAAGCCCAGCATTGTCTTTAGTTTAATACACGTAATTAGAACTGGGATACTTGTTTAAATGTGTGAAACAAAGAGACAAATGTCTAATTAGAGTTAGCAAAGTGTGAACATGCTGCATGACCTCATCAAAGCAGAAGAGTCACCAGAGAAACAGAACAGACTGTGGTCTCATAGTGAAAATCACACGCTCTGAAATATTTTAATTCCTGCTGCTTGATTTCATGCTTACCTGCTTTTATTATGTTCTTTTAATCCTCTTTGTATGTGCTCTCTTACTTTTTCGTTGTGCTCTGGTATGGTATGGCCTGGGTGATAGTATTGTTACCTCACCTCTTGTAATAATTTTTAGTACGTTTTCTTCTTGAGAGATATCAGTAACTGTACTTTTACCTACCGCTTTTTTATAAACTGAGACTATATTAAACTGAAAGTAAAAAAAAGCCTTTCTCAAATGTGGTTTCTCAATTGTAGTTTATCTCTTCAATTCAGAAAGCCAGGTGGTGGATACATTTTAGGCTTTTACTTAAACCTCCAACTAAAAATGGTACTGGGAAAATTTCATTTAAGGGTAAGATACAAGAGTACTCTCAGTAGATAAGGAAAAACGTACAGAAGGGTTCACACTGAGCAGGGTCTGGGCTGTATATACTGAAAATGTACAAAACTGTGATTAACATTTTTAATCAAAACAGCTTTCAGGTCATGTTCTGAAGTTTGAATATTAGAGGCACTTACATTTTATGGAGATAAAAAGGATGGATAAATGAAACACATTCATAAACACAGCGAGGAAACAGAGCATAGATGTAAACACAAAAAACATTTCCTGCTCCATGAGGCAAACACAAGCTGTAAACTCCATTTCATGCTTAACCTCTCATAATCTGTGTCAGCGTCTCTCTTTTTTTTCTCTCAAAATACAAGACTTACTGAATAAATAAATAATCTGTGTTGAGTTCTGTGCTTCATGAAACAGAGTAATTGTCATCAGACGAAGGACGCCCAGGGAGCCATCACTAGTCCAGACAGATTATGACCTTTGAAGTTGGATTTGAGTAAAGTACTACATGCGATGCTGCTCTGTTGCCAGACACTGTCACGTCTCTCAGAGTGAGCCCTGACTTTGGGCTGTGTGCAGTGGGCGCATTCACTAAAGCTCTCCCGCTCTGCGCTCGTGTGCTTCACTCTGTTTTACTCACAAGCGTCTTATGTTACTCCTAAGCATATTACAGCTAAGTAATAATCCAATCATGAAATCCAAGTCATACTAGGTTCCTCTTTCAGCCGTTGGAGTGACTCAGCATGAT
Source organism: Rhyacichthys aspro (assembly GCA_036850595.1). Lineage (NCBI taxonomy): Eukaryota > Metazoa > Chordata > Actinopteri > Gobiiformes > Rhyacichthyidae > Rhyacichthys > Rhyacichthys aspro. The sequence continues at coordinate 15,905,240 of CM072162.1, read as the reverse complement.
TTCAATTTGACAGCCTGATAGTGATGCCGGAGTAAGGTGACATTTTTATTGAGTTAAGTCTTTTATGTCTGTATTGTGCAGATTAAGTGAATGTGTCCATAACTCTTCTTACCTTGAAGTTAGACTGTACAGTTGCTTAAAAATCCTTGTTTGCATTGACACATAAAGAAAGTGCAGTTGTTCTAACACAAAAAGTTTTATTTTACAGCTCAGAGGGCACCGCAACCCCAGGGTGAGTCACAGACTCATCAAAAAGTTTACAACTGCATCACTTTTGAAATCACAAAGCATGATTGGCACGATAAAATTAATCTGCATTAAATTATTTTTCATTCAAAATAAAGATGAGATGGAAATGATACTGAATACAGTCAGAGTTTTGTTAATGTGAAAATAGTGTAGAGTGTAAAAATAAATACTGGTAAATACTGACAGCTATAATATGTGCAAATTAAAGTTGACTCGACTGGTTTAAATTAGGGTTTCATTAATTTGAAATGTGAAAAACACTTCATGTGGTTAATGTTTAGCTAATTTGAAATGTAGATGTTTAATCTCATGCTTTTTGGGCTGTTTAAACAGACACATTTATACTGAATACATATAACACATTTGTACTGAAGTTACTATTTCAGGCATTTCAGTCAAACCCCCAGCTTTTGTCACAAAGAAGGCCTAGCTGCTAATCCTGGAAACATACATTCAATTCAGTTCAGATTCCTGATATAATCAAGTGAGACATTGATGTTTGGCATCAAATAAAACCAACATGAACACCTACTATTTCTGATTTAATACTTAGAGATTTAATTGTGGTTTTGAACAGAGCACATGTATCTGAACAAAAGTATTTCTGATTGTGGTGCTGTTCTTAACTGTTTAGTGAATGTTTAAGACACTGTACATGAAACCAGACCAAAGCTCTCCAACGAGCGCACTCATCCAACAGATCCTAACAACACTGTGAGGACTATTCCAGTTGGACCCCTCGTGTCCTCAATGGAAACCAACTCATTTGTGAAAGGTTGCCCTCTTGTGGTCACTGGAAGTAATATTCTGTGTGTGGATGTGGTAAAGATGGGAATAATGGTCTCATAAAGCTCAGACTGGAAATGCTGGACCTCTTTTATAGACTCTTGACATGACGAGCTTTGTGCGGACTATAAACAGGATGGTATAGGGAGGATAGGGATTCTCAGTGTTACTGCCTTTAAAGTCGGTGGAGTTTAGAAGAAAATGAAGAGAGGGATTATTTAAATTCAGTGCGTCTGTATGAGGAGGCACGAGAAAAGGTGAAACTGAAAAAGTGCACCCACTCGTCTTAAGTGAAACCAATTTGGTGAGTCCGTATCGGTGCTGGGAGCTCTGGAGTCCGGGTTTTCTCTCTCGCCCCTCCCATGTATTTCCTCGGCGCCTGCTGCTGGTTTACCTTCACTTGTTCAGAGCTCGCAGCGAGAGGAGGAGGATGGTCTATGATTGGCCAGGCTGGGAGTGCTAGTTTGGAGGCAGGCGCTGTGTTCCGCGTTTATCCCCCGTGCTCTTGTTTACACCTTGCGGACGAGTATCTGAAGAAGACACCTTCAAAGAAAAGGGGCGCACTCCGGAGGCCACATTCTCTGTCTGTAGACTGTAACAATTTTATATGGTTAAGTTTTCTTCTACGGAGAGTCCAAAGCTGTTTTGCGTCAAACTTTTTGGTGACTTTTGCGGCACATCCTGAGATTATTGAGGCTGTTACCGTCTGGACCTGGACATGAAAGCTCCGAGGAGGACTTCTCAAGGGTTTTATATTTACAGAGAGTGATACAAAAGGACCTCTTCAACCATTCATTACAGAAATCACAGGCTTCGGTATGTCTTTACTGGCTGCGTGATGGATGTGTTGTGAGTGCTGCAGCCTGTTTGCGTCAACGGCCGAGAAGAGTGAACTATTTACGGCAAACAAAAACAACTATTAGTACTATTGCAAGAATCGTCGACATTCTGATTTTGAGAAGTTCAGTCAGTGGCGCCTTTGCCACAGAGCCACTCTAAAAACAGCGCGCTTTACGCTGTCTGCTCGTCCAGGGACGTTCCTCCGCGGAGCAGCCGGGAAAGATGCTCTGTGGTCGCATGCGGCGCGAACAAGGACCCGGTCCCGTGGTGCTTCTCCTGCTGCTGGGGGTCTATGGCGTTTCTGCCACCGGTAAGTCTCAACTCTGACCTGCTTTGTGTGAGTTATCCTGGTATAACCTGTTCCCATGTGACCTACGCTGTCTGAACCTACCTTGCGCTCTTTGATATTAAAGATGCAGTAGGTCATTTTAAAATACTCCCACGTTAGACACTTGAAATTGGGCAGAGGCCTTGTTTCTTCTGTGATGCTTATTGGAGATAAGAGCCAGATGTCATTAAAGTTGATCATTTCATATTCGTATTTCTCTTTGTAAAAGATGATGATGGACGAAGCTTGAAAACCAGGCACCAACACAATCTAATCCAATTTCCTCTAAGACCTCTTGAACAATAACATGAAGCTTGCATCTTGTACACACTGTGACCAAACCCAAAAAACAGCTTATCCTAGTTTTTATATGACTCTTCTGTCCCCTGTTTACAAAAGCTATTGTAACACAATATAACCTAAAAGTACAGCCTTATCATGTTTGCTCTAGTCTAGAGTAACGGCTTATGGTCATTCTTTGGTAGTCGTTGCATATTCTGCAGCTTTACAGTGGAGCCCGCAGCTCACAGCTTTCTTACTTGGAGTGGAAAAATCAAACTCCCCTGGTGCGTACGGAGTAATTAAGCTTTTACTCAATGCCTTCCTGGCTTTTCCAAAAAGAAAGCCAAAGCCTTGAGAAAAGTAACACAGAGCTCTAAGTGCTTAGTGGTTTTTGTAATGGCAAAACACCAGATTTAGACAGTGGCATTCATAGTGCATGGACCAATATACAGACATTTTATACTAAATGAACCCCTTTATGTAAAAATGACAAATATGAGGCTATGATTTGTAATTTCCAAACATCTTTTTTGTGAGATGTTTCATTGACTCTCCTTATAAGACACAAGCTTATGATTTCCTTAGGGTAATGTACTACTAAAATGCTCAGCTTGACCAAAACAAGCCAAGAGCACAAGGACATTAATGTTCATTCATTCTTTACACATACATCATAATATAGATATTGAATTAGAAGTTTGCTGTGTAATAACTCCATAAATAATAATAATTACGGACCAACTAATTTCAAAACTGGAACTATGTCTTTGGAGCGGTTTGTTTGGTTTGGTGTTTTTGATGTAGATTTTTGAATGTTCACTATCCTATTAGACTGTGCTCAACAGGATTTGGCTAAAAACAGGAGCAGCGTCACACTTTTATTAGCGATTGTCCAGATTAATGCCATTAAACACTGCTGCCAGCTTTCACACAGATGAGCTTGGCACACTTAGTAACACCAGAGTTCGTGAGCCAACCTGTCTCAGGCACAAGGTGACACTGGACAACTCCGGGGCTGGTTAGACGATGCCCTCTGGTGTGGCCTAGCCTTAGACCGGTCTGGACCTCTGCTCCCCTCCCTTTGCCTCTTAGATCAGATTGAAACACAAAGCAGAAATCTGAGGGTTTAGTGGATTGTGGATTAAGCTCATTTTACAGTAGAAAAAAAAAGAACAATGCGGACAACAACAAGACAAGAATCTGCTTATGTTTGGTTGAAATGCCACTTGAAGAAATAACACTGTTGTAGAAGTCTATTTTTCTTAATGACATCTGTAATGCACTGGAGGACGTTGACTGTCAGTCCAAGTCTGTGGCCTTTACCGTGACTGCTAATAAGAAGCCTCGGCTGTACCTCCCAAGGTCCTCCTGTATGTATTATTCCCCGAACAGGCGGAGCAGAAAAGCAGCTTACGTTTATTAAAATTGTGGGCCATTCAGAAATCCTCGCATGAGAAATGAGAAACATTGATATAAACAGTTAGGGATTGCAGAGAGGTCCTGTTAGGGGAGCAGGGGCTGTAGGAGGAGGAGGGGGCACTGGGGGACAATAGCTCAGTGTGCCCCAGTAAAGTTTCTGTCTGGGATACAGCAAGGCACAGATATATTTAGGCAATGCATGATGGGACAGACAGACTGCATTTATCTTCGCTTCCTTTGTGTGTATACCTTTCCTCCGCTGCCTGTTGTCTCAGTCATTGCTGTATTGTGGATTTGCTGAGCTCACATTTCTGCTATAGTGCTTCTCTTTCTGTGTTGACATTCACATTAATTACCCAGACTGCGAGGAACACTTGTCTGGAGTAAGTAGCCTGATGTCCACCGCCTCTCGCTGTGTTTAAATGAGTGTTATTATTAATGACTTCATCAGAGTTAGCAAAGCGACATACGGGAAGTGTGTTGGACCCAGTTTGTCATATCTTGGTCTGGTTTGTAGACTCCCAGGTGCCTGGTCCTTAAAGGGGAGGGTCAGCGGGCCAGTCCGGTCTGAGAGGTCAAGGCAGAAGAGCAGTGGAGTGTTCAAAGTCAGAGAGCGTGGCATGTCAGACACTCCCAGAGATGAATAGTGACACTCTCTAGATGTGCTGTCTCATTTGTGTTAAGTGGGGGATCCTGCTAACGAAATTATCTCTGTTCACTGCTAAAATATTCTTCTCAGTTCAGTTGGAGGAATTCCTCGCTTTGTGGAAGCTGAATTTTTAATGCACGGAAAGAAAGGCATGTGTCAACAAAGCTAACCTCACACAAACACCAAAGTAGATTTGGCTTCAAAGACGCTCAACAGATTGAGATGTCAGATTAGATTAAGTGTTTCTGAAACATGTAGTCATAACAAAAGTGCTGCCAGGCTTTTGCATCTGCAGAGAGTTGGACAGGTGGCTGGGTGCTGTGGTAAACAAACAACCTCTTTGGGCCAGGCCAGGGGCCAGACTCACTCCAAAGGCAGGTCCTGCTGGCAGGCCAAAACACGGCCACACTCTGTCCTGGAGCAGTGCATTAGTTTTTACGGCCGTGAGGCGGCAGGGGATGGGATCGTTGGCCAGCCACTGCCCTCTCTGCTGTATTATTCATATGTGCAAAGTGGTCTTAGTTAATATTTAAAATGTGCTTATGATGCTCAAATTCTTGACATCAGAGACAGCAAAGGAGACAGAAGTGTGAGGGGAGCTGTTTGGTGCCCTGGGTGATTCAGGGACCAGCGGAGGGTTTTAGGGTACAAGTCAGCATTTATAGACTAGATAAAAGAGTGACAGTTCAAGCAACTGCAGTAAATGCATGTGAACTCATCGAGATAAGGGGTTACATAGGGTAATGCTATCCGAGTGAGGAGCGAAAACAGAAAGAGGAGAGAAATTAATCTATGAGAGACACACAGAGATAGATTGATCTCAGGGCATAGCTTTTAAATATCCTTTATGAGAAAAGAGCGAAGAAGAAAACTTCATAGCAGTGGCATTCAAGCATCATTAAGTCTCTGGCACAGACCATAGTGAGGAGCGCCAAGCGGAAGGAGAAATAGGTGCTGAAAACAGGAGCTAAAAAGGTGCTGCAAAACTAGGTACGAGTTACTGAAGCAGCAGAAGAAACCGTGGTTAAGGGAGAGGAATATGGTTGAGGAGGGAAAGTGAAAAAGATGAAAAAGAGACACACAAATCCTCCAGGGAGATGTTTTTATTAAGGCTCTTATCGACGGGGAGAGCTCCCAGTATTAAGAGCAGACATGTTTAATGCTTTGCCAATACTGTGCATGTTAGACCAGACCATAAATCTGTGACCAACAGCGAGGGCTCTTTCGGAGGCCAAAACAGCAAGGTAAATGGAGGATGGGCTGACGAAGAAGAAGGGAATGAGAGATTAGTATCAGTAAGTTTCAAGCAGATCATTGATTGAAAATTGTTTTTAAGCACAGATCAATATTTTTGTTCTGCAAAACACTACATGTCCTTAGATAATATTCAATGCAGAGTAATTGTGTGCAAGCAGAAGCAGGTGTATAAGTAAATACCTGGATACTGGTCAGAATGTTTATCCTTCACCAGATGGCTTCTCTTACCTGTTATACTAAACATTTGTAACGTCTAAAATCATTGCAGTTGGATCCTCAATTGTCTGAAGCTATTTATGCCAAAGTAGTTTAATTTAACTGACTTCATGGCTATGTCTCCTAATTAAACAGACAAACCCAGAACACCAGGCTTGAAATATCCGAGTTGAATAAAAGTTAACGCAGAAGTGAGAGGGGAGTATGTGGGGGGCCTACAGACGAATGACGGGAGGAGGGAAAGTTTCGACGGCAGATGGGAGTTGTGTGGATGCTGGTTCGACAGGACAGAGTACCCCCTGCCCCTGAGTCCTGCCCCGTGGGGGGAGATGGGTGGGGCAGACAGGGAAACAGGAAGAAAACCTCTGTGGGGTTCCATTGTGCTGGAGATGAATAGGAGACTCCACAGAGGGCTTTTTTGCCCCTTTGTGTGGGGTAAAAGGGGGGCAGGAAAAGAACACACTCAAAGTAATTCGTGACTTTAACTGGAGTGATACTAGCTGGACATGTAGCTGAAATATCAGAATTAGATTGAAATGGATGCTTGTGACATTTGACATCAGATGTTTCTTCATGGACACATTTTTACACGTCTAACATAAAATAAAAAATTAAATGGAAAAAAAAACTTCATCCACTTAACTAACTCAAAGCTGTCATGTTAATATACTTTGACATGCTTTTACAAATCATTTCTTGTTGCCTCAAAGTCATTTTGATTCCCCAACATGATAGAGGAGGAATGACCAATCTCTCAAACAGTAAAAGTAGTCCCATATGCTGTATGTTAGCAACAGGGCAGCTGCAGACAAAGAAGACAATATGTCATTCAATGGGTGCAAATCATGAAATGTTATGTGGCGTTGTTTTAGGGTTTTTATTTACTGACGGGTTGTAAACTGAAGATCAGCTTTATTGATACAAATTTATTAATATAAGATCTCACACAAGATATATCACACAAAGAAGATAATATTTGTTACTACCCTAGCTCAAAAATTAGAACAATCACCTGCTAATACCATGCCAGCAACAAAAAAGAAATGGCTCATAATTTTGCTAATGTTCATTTGCACTTACATAGAGTTCATTCTTTACAAATTGTTACACCCCTGAGTGGTTTTCCAGTAAAATGTTCTCATGGCAGTGGATTTGTATTCATTTATTTTTTGTAAATACGAATGAAAGCGATGCTGTTGGTCAATCAAAGGTTGAACTCGGTAAATTGAACTCATTACTGACATCTTTTGTTGTCATGGAAACTTAATTTAAGTCACGTCAGCTGCCAACATGGAGAAAAAATAAATGTGGCGCATAATAATCATTATTTTGTTCATCGTTTGACAATTTGACAGGTTTGTTTAATTTACTGTTGCCATGGTAATACAGGAGTAAAAACACTTTAAGAAAGAGGCGGAGAATTCATGCTTGTGTAACACTGAATTACAGACATCGGACTATTAGTACCATCCAAGCCTGATTTTGTAAAAATGTCCCCAGGAGTGAGGCAACCACCCACAATCACAGAGACGCACAGATGCAAAAGGCTGCCACATCCTCTGACCAAGAAGTTTAGAATGGCGAAAGACCTGCTGTGTTGCTTGGGAGGAGTGAGTGACTGACTGCAGGAATTTTCATTTAAGATCTCAGCAGCACTCTGAGCATCGTGACCAATAGGATCAGGATTCACTACGGGGGGTCCTGCCAGATCCCGAACAACCCCTTTACCCTATGATGGATGCAGAGACACACAGATTTTGGTAAAAGTTGAGGTCTATAGATCAGAGGCAGTGGGCATTTGATTGGCTGTGCCTCGGTCCAGCACTCTGCATGTGTCCTTATATAAAAAGAGAGTTTTTTCAGGCCATGTGGATTCCCCTCATCTTCTTAGTGGAGGCTTTTTGTCTTCAAAAAGCAGCTGAGCCAAGTCCACTCAGAGCTTAGACCACATCCAATCTGCTAATGCCTGTGTTTGTGTGTGTTTATGTGTAAGACCGTCTGTGGGTTTGGCTAACTGGCAAAAAAAAAAAAAAATCTTCTTTCTATAGTAAATAATATGCTTTGCTTAAGGGGAGAAATTGTGCAGTATTAAGGAAACTGTGGCGTCAGTGCTTAATATTGTTGGATTTCTTTGATAAATCTTGCATAAATCTCACACTTTTCCCACATTAACAAATTGCTTTCACTTGTCCCCATTTCCTCTTGCTTCAATCTCTCGATGGTCTCATCAGGCGTATTTATAGCTTTATAGTCCCACATATACCAACCTCTGTCATCCATATCTCTTTCACTCCATCATCTTCTCTCTCTGGTGGAGTTTGGGAATTGCTCTTTAGAAGGCACTGTGAAGAATCCTATTTCTCTGAGTGTAACGCTTATTAGGGTCCCATCTGCCCTTAGGATACTTATGAATGTGTGTGTTGGGGGTGTTTGGGTAGGTAAAAGAGGGGTGTGTGGAGAGCTTTGTCATGCCTCTGTGTAAGTGGATGTGGGTGCCACTGGGGGCCCCGTGTGCGCTTGAGAGGGGCTCTTAAGACCCACGAGCACACACCGAGCAGCTGGTGTGTCTAAAGTAGGGGAATGACACACAGACCTCCCGGGAGAGATGGGCGTATTGAGTGTACGTGTGCGCATCTCTGACTAAAGAGAACGGAAATGATCCTGTGTCCTTCTGTCAGCATGGCAGGCAGCTAGGCAACAGAAGGACTTTCAAACAACTTACTTTTTCTCCTCCCTGGTGTTTTAAATCAGAGAAAATGATGCTTAATGTGTGTTTGTGAAAGAGAGAACTGGCATGGCGTGTTTTGTGCAGTTGGCTGCCTTTCAGCTGCGTGTCTCTGTGTTGTTTAATGTATTCTCAATGACTGTCATAGTGCTACTTTAACTGAGGCTCATTGTCAGTAGCAAAGCAGTGATTTACTTCTTAATCAGAGGTCAACAAAAGCTTTAAAAGAAATCGCTGATGCAGCAGTTTCATCCCCCGAACATAGGCAGACACTCACAAACATGCGCAGTAAGGGCAGTAATCCCTGTTTCTACTCAGACTCTTAAGTGTTGAGTGAAAGAATCTGCCCTCATCCACTTTAATTCAGCTGCAGGACTTAATTTTGCTTCTCCTCCAAAGGTTTCCAAGCATCCAAACACACAGCGAAAACTCTTGCTTTAGATGCAGGTCTTAATCAAGAGCTGACAGACTTCTCTTGGCTTTTTTGTACATGTGTGTGTGCTGTGGATGCACGCTGTTGGGAAGCCAGCCATATTACTTCGGTATTACTGCCTTTTCTGCATGGGTCACAGTGGGGTCACACTGCCGGTCTCCATCAGCACACAGCCTTGGCACACATCCATCTTTTATTCTGGCAGCCTTTCTGATTGTACAGGAAGAAAGCAGGTTAGTTCTCCCTCTTCACACAACTATGTCAGGTGTTTTACTGTAATTCATGTGATGGTTTCCAAAATGTGGAAAATAGTCTTTCAATTTCAGTGTGTTTATGTTCCTTAAACACATTAAGTTGAATGTTAACATTGATTTTAAAAGTTGATAAAGTTGGGTCTAGCTTTGAGTGTCCTCGCCCTTTTTAATCAAGGCTAATTGTTACTTAATTACTCACTAACAGTGTTACCTAATATACTTGACTTATTATTAAAGGTTAAATAACAGAATAAACTATCTTTCATTTTGGTATGAGCAGGTGTTTCTATCATGTTCTTGCTTTGTGTCCCACACCACATGAATGCAGCATAAGCATCGTATACCACAAAATGCCATCATTCACAGAGGAGTTAAGAGGAACGAGTGCCATGTGTGAAGTATAGTGACTGCTGTAATGTGGCAGATGTACCCGCATGTAATTAAGGTTAGATTTAAGTGTACTAGCTCAGAGGCATCAAGTGTGTCAGCGGGTGTGTGTTTCAAGCCTCTTACCTGCTGCTGACCAGATGGGCTCAACAGCTGACCTCAGGCTCACCTCACCCCACCTCTCTGCTCAGATTAGCTAGTGAGCTGAGCTAAGGCGCCAAGGCATTAAAACAGACACTCACAGCCTCATCTGTTTTTCCCCACAGCACCCAGTAATACAAACAGGCCCATATAGCACATGCCCAGTCGGTATTCTTTATGTAGGATATTTAGGATAGCGATACATTGTTTGTGTGTGGAGCTGATTGGGCAGAGTGTGCTGTTTATGGGGATTATGAAAGCAGATGGACAGCCATGCTGACTGGTGAGGCTTCATTAAGTCTGGCTGTCTATGCCGCTGCTCAACTCCAATTCTCTCAGCAACACGAGGGGCCATGTTCAAGAGGTGTATCGATCGAGAATAGATGTAAGCTTGAAGCGCCTGCGTGATTACTTTATCTGAAAGTAGTGTTGTTGCTTTTGTGATTGTGTTTAAAGACCTCGCTGTGTCAAATTGACGGCCAGATTGACCTCACTTGTGGTGGTGCATTTCGTGCTCTATTGGGTGTCAAAGCTAAGATTTTATGAAGAAAAGCAGCAAGTGAAACATGTTTCATGTAGTCCTGTGGTTCCAGCCCAAGAGTTATGATTTAGCATGATGCAATAACTTCAGTAGAGGCTCATTTCCGTGGCATTTCAGCACTCTGCTGGGGGAGATGAATAGGTATAGTTATAGTGGGTCATTAAACACTGAGTGGTGTCTCTGACTATAGCTTCAACCTTCACGCTGCAGCCAGTTCCTGCCCTGCTCTGGCACAGTGAGATAAAAGAAACATGCATCACACCGGGACAGACAGACACACCTGTGGAGAGACAGACAGACCAGCAGACGGACAGGCAGATTCCCGGCCAGATGGGTCGTATGAAGCTCCTCGGAGGCCTCAGCGCTATCACACACTAGTCGGTCCACCAGAGTCACATGCACAGTAGGGTTTGGGGAATAAAATCATAGAGCTCAAAGAGGCAGAAGATATAAATTAGCTCTTAATAGACTAAGTCAAGATTGTAGTGAGTCACTAATGGCCTTAGTGTAAAGGCTTCTTGTTAAAACACTATATTTACTGCCTTAAAGTCTATTCTGTCAACCCCAAGCAATATTAATGAGTAATAAATCGTTGCAAGACTGGTGGCTAATTTTCCAGTTTGCTCACTACATGCTCACCTTTCATCAGAGAGGGGCATTAAACAGCAGTGGTTTCTCTCGATGATTGGCTTTAATATTGTCCTTACTTTGCTCTTAACTGTTTTCTGACACTTTTCAGCTGCCAAATATACACAGCGATGCAATAATATGTTCATGTGCCACATTAGCACAATAGGGCATCGTTAACAGGCACCTTTGAAGAGCATTGCCCTCTTTGCCCTATGGAGTAAACAGCGCCTGAAATGGAAAAGATTGAAGTTTTACTGTGGAACCGCCACAGATTGTAACTCTGCTGCTTTTAAGGCAAGCTTAGGCCAAGGAGTCTTTTGTTACATTTAGGTTTGGGAGGATATGAATGGCAGAAGGAAATAGAAAAAGGAATGTTTTTTGTGTGTAGATGTCCACCCACAGATACACGTCTGCATATATGGTCTGGTGAAGAGGCTGTCGCTCACGGCGCCCCCTCTTTGAGAGCCAGTTTCTGAGTGACAGTTATACAGTGGAGCAGAGTGTGTAAATCTCCTTCTGTGGGGCTTTACATTAGCACAACAATTTACACATCTGTCCCGAGGCAAAGAACAGGCAACTTTGAGAATAATGAAAGTCCCAGTCAGACTGAGAGACAGGCAGAGCTACAAGAGACTCTGTAAACAAGAGACTCTGGAGTTTATTAAAACCCAGACACCACTCACCATCCTTTTGTCCTCCTATTCTCTGAGCCCCTCACCTCGCCCCCCTCCCGCCGTCAGAGGAGCGATTACATGCCTCTGTCTCTCTTGTCTTTCATCTCTCCCTGTGAGGAGAAGAGGAATGAAGGTCTTCTGTGGCGTGTAATTACACAGAGACATCCTGGATGAGGGCGTCTGTCTCCACAAACAAAAAAGCAAACCCCTCTCGCCCTAAATACCTCTTGATTGGGAGGGGGATCTAAAAAAGAGACATTTAGGTGCCTTTGATCCACCGCAGGGCCCTTGTCTTTACCTGCCATTTATGCCCACCTAATAAGTACCATCACAAGTCTATTTATTTCATTAGGGGCACTGACACTAACATATGCATGGCACAGCTCCAGCTCCGTGGGAATGAAATACACAGCTCCTCCATTCATTTTATGTACAGTGTAGAGTTATAATCACGACACATTTAAAGGCCGGCGTTGCAGTCTTACCCATGAGTCATTTTGTAGAATGATTACGGAAGGGCGGCTTTTTATGGGCTTACATTGGTATTGGCTCAACCTCTAATTGGCTCAGTGCACATTTGCATTCTGGGAAGGTAATAATGGGACTCTTTGGAAGCACTTTTAACAGCAAAGTCATTGCACTCTGACTTAATTCAGCTCATAGAAGCGCTGATGCCTCCAGATGGCATTTTTACCGAGTGTGATATGGCCGTTTTGAGCGCATGATCATACACTTGGCCAATAGTCTGGGGATGGCTAACTTGCTAGTCTCTTATTATCCATTGTTGCTTTATATTGTTTTCATCACTTCTTCTTTTATTCTCTCAGCAGACGTGAATAAATAAACCTGCATAATCAGACAATCCTGCAGAAAAAACAAAGAAGGTGGTGGCAATAATAAGCTGTTTGTTGTGAAACTAATAATTAAGTGTTGCAAATCATTAGAGGCGCTGCCTTTTCTTCTCTCAGTCTTTGCTTTGTGGCTCCTTGTTTAAATGTATGTCTAAATGTTAAGGAGGTCATACAGTGTGGTTTAACATTCGACAAAGGTCACACAGGTCAAGCAGTTGTCTGTTTGGGCTTGAATGTGTTTAACGTGTCTTTTTACTTGTGTAAATCCTCCCCCATTCATTGAGACTTAACTATTCTCTCTGAACTCACTGGGAGATGAAGTGAACGTTCTGGTGCAGCTCAAACAGACCCCCCGTTCACACAATAGCCAGGGGTCTTCTATTGCACTTAGCACAGGCTGTTGAATAGACTGTGAATAGACCCGGAGTGGTGCGGCATGCAGCTGTTCCACAATAGCTTGCTCAGCAGAAAGGCAACCATTGACCTCGAGGTCTGCTCCGGTCCTGTCCTCTCTGATCTCTGAACTCTTTCAGCTCAGAGTCAGGCCTGGGACCAACACCATGGTGACCGGGAGCAGAACTACTACAGTCGTACAGCATCATAATAACATAACATTACATACTGTTTTATTTGATTTCATAGGAGGAAGTAAAGAGTGAGCAGCAGATGTGGAAATGGGTTGTCATTTGGTGTAGCACATGCACTTAGAAGAATACCTATCCACCTTCAAAGACAATTGCACCCTCTTCTTCACTTTTTATGTGTACCCTTTACTATGTAGACTTGAATATGTGGATTAATATAATTTCCAGAGTGTGGCTGATTTAATTTGTACTATACCTAAGGATAAACCTATGACTAAGTTGACTTTATTGAAGAGTCTTGAGTTTATGAGAGCTTAAACAAGCCATAATAATGTCAGTTTGTTAAGTAAACAATGTAAAGTATAGGAGCAGTTTACACACATTTAGTCATAAGACCTAATCTTCTACTAACTTTACCAACATATAGCCCCTAATAGTAAGATACATCAAATCCAAATTTCAGCAAAAATACACCCACTGAGACATTTTGACAGAAAATCTTTAGGAATTCATATCACACTGTGTTTGTTTGAGCAGGCAGGTTTTTTTTTCCCATTTTAACAATAGCTACAATCTGAGCCCCAGAAACACTCCCATTTCCCAAAATAAACATCATCATCACTTTTTACAACCAAAAATCAAATACAATTTTACACAAATCCCACTACCGGGAATAGAAATATATGCGCACAGGAGAGACGCATGCCACTCGACTCCCAGCATTTGATCACAAGCCCCCATCCCCTCCCCCCACTCCACGTTTGTGTTTATTCTGGGGATTATTCTGACCTAATCTCTTTAGAGCATAATTCAGATTAGATTTTGTGTTATTATTATTGCTACGGCCATCCCCTACTGTCCCCCTGGGATTTCCTGACTGCCGTTGCACTCCTGTGTTTGGAACATTGATTAAAACTGCTGACCACTGCCCTAGATAGCACAAGACTGGGAGAAGTAGATGAAAAAACAAACAAGCAAACACAAATGATACAATACTGCATTTTCCAAAAGCATGTACCCCTTAATGGAGCTGTGAAAACATGCATGTACTCTGTCTTGTGTCCAATGTATATATAAATCTCTTTTTATGGATTCATCCAACATCAGACCAGAATTAGAGCAGCTGGGATTTTATCATTCAGACACAACATACAAATTGAGCACGTTACATTAGGTTGGTTTTCATTCCCAGCAGCCATAATGGGAACAAAAACTGAATTATGTGCTAATTACCTTAAACAAAAGGCTGCCTGTGTGCAGTTATAGCAGTGGCTCCATCTGTATTTGCTCAAACAGATTTTCAAAGATCACGTCTACAATTGAGAAGCTATTGTTTAAACTTCATTTGCTTTTTACCTCGGTTTCAATGCTCTGAAATATGAACCAAGCACTCCAGATATTATATTCTTGATAAACATTGTGGGCTCACTATTTGGCAAGTGTCACCTTTGCCTTTTTAATGTGTGTTAATTGAGTTTGATCATGATTTTTGTCCTGTTAAGCTAACAATAAAGAGTTAATAGCTAATTAGAATCCATTTATATTTACATAATAAAGTGGCACAAATGAACTATTGCTAAAAATGTTCATTGCACCTCTGGTCAACTTTCAAAGATACACTAGTCCCTGAGTCCCACAAGGACATGACCTGTACTTCACATGCTTCCACTGCTGTCTTTCAGCTGCTTGTTTTTCTCAATTAAGATGAATTATAGAATTGCATTGGGGAGTGAGGACAGGGAGCGCTTATTGTGATGTTAGCCTGAGGCATTCAGGCAATGAGTTGAAGAAAGATGAGTGCTCCAGTCTCTGGATGTTTCAGTCTATTTCCTCACTGTCCAGTGATACTTAATGGACAAAATGGTATACAACTTTTGCCAAGTAGTAAAGGTAGAATGAGGAGTAAAAACAAGGTACAGCTTGGTTTTATTGCTCATATTTGGAGATAGAAAGAAGTACAGGGGGAGTTATGGGGCGTGTTTGTGTTCGCTGTTGGGGACTGGGAGATAGACCGGGGATGGAGTGTACTTTTCATTACTGGGCTCTCCTCCAGAGGCCTGGGTGTGTGTCACACAGCTCCTTCTCTGGGCAGCAGAGCACCGCATGATTAGATGAGCCACACCTCAGTAAATGGATGTTATTGATCTCCACACCTTGTTATATGGAGCACCTCGGAACATGATGAGTCTAAGACAAGACGGCATGATGAATCTGCCGCTGTCCAAAATTGCCTCTTCTGCTCAGCTAACTTTCTCCCTTTTCTATCTCCACAGTCCTTAAGTTCACACTCTCTCCTCCTTCTGTCCTGCTCAGTCCTTTGTTTGTATTTGCTCCGCTGATTGCTTTCATTGTCTCCACAGCTATTAAGATGATTGGAGACTGTGTAATGTATATTAATGTGCTTGTACTTTTAAAGCCGTTTCACTGAGCGTGCTCTAATATTTCATGTGGAGTAAACACACTGCCCACTACAGTCGGGTAATTAAACAGTGAGACGGTGATGTGTTGTTTTCTGCATACAGATGCAAACTAGGCATGGCCTCTACAAATAATAGCAGAGCCACCTGTGAGGAGCCGCTGCAGACGTTTAGTGGTCAGTGAAAAGGGACATACTTTATGGGCATGTACATTGTGCCCTGATTTGTTGTCCTTGTGTTATGTGCAGCTCAAGGTCTTAGTGCAAAAGACCCATCACTGTTTGATTAAATGGAGCGGCCGGGCCTGGCATGTGGAGTTAACTGAATGCTGAGACCTCTGACCTGTGGGATATTAATTTGCAAGTGTTGCTTGTTGATGTATTATGAGGGCAAACAGTGTGAGCAATGATAACAAAACCAAGTGTGATTCGTGCATGTCATCAGCCGGCTTCAGTATGCCCTACAGTTGATAAAGCTGTGTTGTCTGGTATAAATTCAGCCTAATGAATATTTGTAGTGAGTCTGCTCACTCTGACACTCATTTTATGCACATCAGTCATTCGTTGTTTGCTTTTCATCTAAGCCTAGTGTGTTAAGTAGCCCCATCTTTATTGCAGCGTATGTCGTGCATATTAGTAACTGGCTGGCACTCTGTATCTGAGATGGGTTCTGTAATTGTGGCCACCCAAGCTCCTCTCGTCTATATGTGGTCCAGGACATCCTTTACACTCATTGCACACACTGTGGCACACAAAAAGCCAGGGCTTTGTTGTCACAGAAAATGGAAGTTGTGAAGTCAGTCATGCTGAATAAATTGTAAATTGTAGGAAAGATATAAACACCTTTATGTTTGTGGCCTGCCATTGTGCTCCGTAAATGACCTAAGTGACCGCAGCCATATGAGGGTCAAGCACTTCCATTCTTAGCATTTTCAGCTCTGTGCGGCCATTCAGAGCCAGCACTGTTGTTCACAGTATGGTCACATGAAGGGCCATCTGTACTATGGAAGGGCAAAGCCACAAATAAATCAGTAAAGAAAAGGAAAAGTTGACAGTAATGCGATAGGTATGTCCACTTTGGACTCAGTCAGGCAACTCTTAAAAAGCCATTTATTGTGTTTTGCTGCACACTTTGGAGGGCTGGGCCATTTAAAAGATAAAAGTTTGTCAACGAACAAACAGGAAAGAAACACAATAATTGATCAATAACTGTTAGTAAAATGTTAATTAATCCTGGTGTTTATTCGAGGACACCCATTATTAACAACTGTTACTGTAGAACATATTTTTAAATATGTTGCACACTGACTTCAAAATGCACAGTTCATATTATTACTAAATAAGAAATGTCCTGAAGTCCTGAAGTGTCAGTGAGTATATAGTTATTGAGAGTATTACATTAATGCATACACAATGTAACAGTAAGAAGTGGGATTTCTATTTACCTGTGTTTTATCCTATATACTTTGAAGAATGTTCTTCTAAATTCTCAAAGGGATTATACAAAGTTAATCTACTACACATTATAATCCACACTGAAGCTGAGGGTGTGTGTGTTTTCAACCCACCATACTTTATCTATACATAGTCTATAGATTGCCAGACAAATCCCAGAGGCAACAGAATCTAATCAGATCCTGTGGGCTCCATATGCTCCATGTGAGCTCCTGTTAATGCTGTTTTTGTGTGGTTTTAGCCTCAAACTGTTTCAGTCCATAGCTGCCACACTCTGTTTTCACAGACGATTATCCAGTACCTATACTAGATTAAGTGGCTGAGTTGTACCTGGATTTTTGGGCAGGTTCTGCACATTTGCTTTTAAGGCATTGAGTTTATTGACAGAGTTAGGTTAAGATTATGAAGCCAAAATACTTTTAATTAAAATGACTCAAATAGAAGTATTAGTAGTAGTACTAGTAGTCTATCTGCTCTTGTCATACCCCCTCTCTTTCTTCTTGTTTCCTGTCTATCCTCACTGTAACTATAAAAAAGGCTAAAGGCCAGATTCAAAATGAAAATCTAAATTATTAAATGAAAAGTGCTACATATTAATTATTGCACAAACTAACCCTAAATAACCTTTTTGGACAAAGACACAAGACGACCAAAATTAAGAAAGTAGTCAAATCCGAGAAAAACTTGATTATCATTTCTTTTAAAAGTTAATTGAGTAAATGTAACATAATAACCTCTGTAATTTATCTAATGTAGAAGAAACCGTCTTTCTATGGCATTTTCATTCTAAAGAAATCGATACAGGCCTTATGTACCAGGTTACATTGGCTTCACTGTCTCCTGTCTTCAGTCTCTATCAATCTTTGTCTCTTTCATCCTTCAGCTCTCTCCATCTTCCTCTCTATTCCTGTCTTCTTTTTTTTCTGTTATGTCCCTATATTCTTCACTACTGAAAAATTACTTGACCCATCTGGACACGGCCCTGTACCAGCCGCTATTAGTCCTCGGTATTAAAAATAGATCATTGTAACAAGTCAGAATTAGACTTTTTCCTCCTCTTGAGCTTTTCTCCTGCTGGGTAATATGCATATAACTGTGAAAAGTTAGCAACAAAATGTCAACGTGCAGCATTTTTTTTCCTTTTCTGTGTGTGTTCGCCCTGGGAGCTCTTGGCTGGGTGCTGTCTCATGTCGAGCGGTGTGTTTGAGAGGCTTGTCGAGGTAAAGCTCCTGTCAGCTCTTGGCCGGAGGGAGTGCGCTGATGAAAGGCCTCTTCATCATCCTAATGGGATACACAAACCTCTTAACCAGCACTGCTGCCATGGTTTCAGCTGGGATAGAAAGACTAAGCATGGGAGAGAGCATCCAGCGACTAGTCGGGCCACACACACGGACAACGTACACAAGTCGGGGACATGTAAACAAACAATGCATTTGGGAGGAGTCCAGACCGGATTTGTGAGAGGTTCAGTGGGACAGGGCTCTAGAGAACCCAGGGCCTGCTGTCCTGAGCTGCTGCCGCGTGATGCTACTTGATCATTTTGTAAAACTATCATTGTCTAGATTTATGCTGGCCATTCATTTGACTTTATATAGCCCTGAAATAGAAATAGAAACGCCTCTATTTCTGGTATGTTCCAAATTATTAATGATAAGGAATTGCTCTGTATGTGAAAGCTTAAAGGTTACATGGTACTTTTTAAGAGAAGCATTGTTAATAATGACTGTGGTAACCTTTACTTGAACTGCAGTTGCTCTCTCTTTTTGTGTTTTTGCATGGGAGTTGTTAATGCTTTGTTAATGTAATACTATCTAATTTTGCAAATTACTGCTGTTGGGAACAGAGGCATTTAGGAAGGCAGGGCTACATTAGATGTCACAACATTTGGGTTTACAAGAAGGCTTTGTTTTTTTGTTTTTACTTCATCTCATCGTTGCTCCTCCAAACAATGTAATAATAGTTAATATTTTGGATTGGAGCTGCACAATATATTACATTTCTTGTCATTGCGTTGTCCACATTAGAAACTCATATTGCAACCAAATAATTCTGTGTATTTCAACACTGCAAAAGTATGTGAAAAATCAGGTTTGTTTATGGGAATAAGTTTAATGTCAATTGTATAGAGGCTGCTCTCCGGTGTTGTAGGCCAGTGTGGAGGACTATTTTGCCCCCTCATAGTGGTCAAACATGAGGGATTTTTTCCAGAAGAGGAGAATATGCTGGCTCGTGCAACTTGAGCAACCAATCTTAGCATCAGTGGACGGATCAGATGGAGGGCAAAACAAGACAAAGGAGAGTGGGGGAGACTCTCATCATTATTGTCACAGTGTCACACACTTTGGCCTCTCAATGTCACCATCATTCTGCACTGGCCCTGGGCGTCTGGCGGGTGACACTCAGGCTCAACGTTATTCATCTTGTACTTTCACTTTGTCTAAGTCCATGCAAATATGTTTCTCTCTCTTTTCTGTTTTAAAATACAAGGCCAGAGTCTGCCCACGGGACTTTTGTCATAAATTTCACATTGCTGTTACAGCCATACCGGCCAGTCTGCTCAAACTGGTCTTGGTCTGAGGTTGCTGGTCTTGGCCCGAGGTTGCGGCGAGCGTTCTTTTTCCAAATCACAATCTCAGGTCAAGGACGTACTCTGTAGTAGCTGCAGCAAAACATCTGAGCAAAACTTTGACATAAGCCAGGAACGCCAGCCTCATGAATGATTGATGTGCAACTGCTGACTCATCACACAAGGGAAGCAACCAATATTTTGACCTGAAACTTAACTAGATTTACATCTGAGGAGCAGAGTAGAGACACTAAAGGCTGTCCAGGTTGAAGATAACGTTACAGAGATGCTGCTAGTGTATTGCGTGGCTATCACACAGCCTAAATCTGTTCATCACACAGGTTGCCAGATAAAGAAACATTGGCCTGAGCTAAAGTGATCGTCTGTGAGGTGTTTGTGCAGCAATTATGTCTTTCATGTGTTGCTTCTCTACTTTACCTGGCCGTCAGAACACAGAGTCTGTTTTTCATATTATCTCGAAGCTGCACATTTTCTTCCTGATGTTTGAACTCCTTTGGATTTAGATTTTTTTTGCATTGCTTTGGAAAAACAAAAGGGATCATGAATCTTCGACTCTTTAAGTCTCTTATTTCCAGCAACATAAGGAAGGAATAATGACTCAAATGTAACAAGCATCCCAAGAAGACATAGATTGGGTTATGAAAAAAAGAGTTTGGAGAAATGTACTGTGCCCCTCAGCCTTTCTCTCCTTTGGCCTGATTCTCTTTGTCCGAATCTAGTCACGGAGGGATATTTATTTTAAGTGAAGCAGAGAGTAAAGTGAGCGAAGAGGCAAAAAAGATCAAAAGGATAAAACAGCCATTAGCTTCTGCGCCGGACTACTTTGCTTACAAGACACCGACAGAGCACAGGGCAAGGTGATTGAATCTCACCTCTATCTTCATTCGTGCCATTTGTCGTCTTCTCCTATCGCCCAATCACCTCTCGTCAGCCGTCTCCTCCGACATGGATTTTCTGCCTATTAGTGACCTAATCTTTTCTGCTCAGTCTTGTTCTCTGTTCCACTCTCACTGTCTATTTCGAGCTTTATCTTTACACTTTTATTTTGAGGCTTCAGAGTCACTCATACTTGATGTTTTTTATACAAGATTATCTATCGCCTTGAATTTCACCATTATTTCTTTGAGCTAATATACAGTACACATGACGCAGAGCATAGCAGGTGTCAGTGACATGAAGGAAAAAAAAGTTCACTCATCATAATTTCAGCTCCATTTGTAGTTTATATCTATTGAGTCGAGTAAGTGTTGCAAATGTTTTAACTGTTTGGCCATCATTTGTTATTAATTGAATGGCTTTCGTACAATATCTGCCTTAATCACGTATGTTTAAGCACACGCAGAGCCTACAGCATGTTGCTTGTTGTGTACAGCACATCTTGGGATTTCTCTGATGCAAGGGGACGCAATGAAGGAGCAGAGTGACGCCAACCCTGCAGTGTGTTTATACAAGGTGTGATCATGGACATGTTGTGTTTTTATTCCTCACCTCATCTGCCACACCGACTCTCTGACTCTCATTTGTGCCTGCCTCAGAGTGTCATATGGTGTACTTGTTTCTGACAGCGGAGCCTGACGGTGTCTCAGTATATCCCTTCCCGTCGATCCGCTGTCAATCCCCCTCATCTCCTCATCTGTTCATTAGCATGACAGAGGAGCTCTCCTGCCAAAGCAGTTAGTCACAAGAATCAGCCGCTGTCACAACACATTACAGCTGCGGCCGTCTCTAATAACGCTGGCCATCGCGCCGACCATAGCCAATGGCCACAGTGCGCGCTCTCGAGTGCACACACACACCAATCGAGAGTCACACTTGATCTGCACCCAGGGAGTGTTACAGTCTCTCTTTCCACTATATCCAACTCCTTCCTTCCTCTCTGCCTGTATCATTAATCTCCCCCTGCCTCGCACATTAGTTAGGTTACCTGTACTTACCCTTCCATTCTTCCTACTCTTTCCCTTGAAGTTGTATCTCTATTTTTGTCTCCCATCCTCCTCTCGCACAAAAGATTTAGACTTTTCATTTTTAATGCGCACTTCTTCCCCGTGATGTTCACCTTTCTTTCCTCAGCTCTTTAAGCCCCCCGACTCAACAACACTCTTTCCCGTCTCTTCATTATCACCTGCTCCACGTGTCTGATGTGATTTGTACAGGAAGTTTGATCCAGCCTGTCTTCCTGTCTCAAGGGAGCCAACGTGTCATATCAAATAATGGCGAACACATACAGTATGTTGTGACGTCCTTTGCCTACTCGGCTTACAATCATATTTCACATCCTTTCACTTTGTCACTTGAAGAGACCTCGGTACTTGCCACTTGAGCAAAGATACTCTAAATGATAGACAAACAAAAGGGGGGCAGACTGCAACTGTTGGTCATTGAAACAATTTTAAGTGCTTGTGTAAATCTATGTAATTACACAGTCTCTTTGTAGTCTGACTGGAACCCAAGACAGACGTGGACTTACTGGTTTTTTTGTCTGTTTGTAAGGCCATTGGTGCCACCACACCCTTTTTGTCTGTCAGCCACCCTTTTTTGCTGATGAGTGTGTCCGAAGAGAGGCAGCATTTACCTGTAGGGCAAAAGCTGTCAGTCAGGCCTGTCTCAGAAAGAGGCCTCTGGGAAAGCACACAAAACATGTTAGTAGTAGGTGTAGTCCACTCTAAAAAGACAGTAATGTGTTTAGTTTCAATTATGTTTACTTTGCATTGACAGGAGAAAGAAGCCTGGCGCCCATTAACTCCTGTTCAGTCAAATGTTACAAAACCATTTGAACTTTTCTGCAGGTTCTGCTGTAGATTGTTCTGTCACAAAGACAAAAAGCTGGCCAATCATTTCATATTAGTTCAAGTAAAGGGCTACAGACCAATGTTTGGTTTAATGCTAGGCTTATGGTATCACACTGATAGCTTAATCATCATTAGCATCACTAGCTATTTTGGTTATAGCAACAGGTAAGAATGCTTCCTGAACTTCTAGCTCCATAAATATGTGTAAAATAAAAGTTGCCAGGTAAACTTTTTAACTATCACCTTGGAAATCTTTCGGCTCTGTGTTTTCGGTTTGAAAATGTGTGTACATGTTTTTGTATGAGTAAGTAGTAATTACCTTGAGGAAGAATCAACGGCACAAGAGTGACCAGTTGAGGCGAAGTTTGGGAGAGGTGAATCAGAGGAGAGGAGGGAGGGGGCAAACATGGCTATAGAGCTATACAAGTACAGTGGGATGGGTGGGGGGTGGAGTGGGTAATTACAGGGGCCCAGAGAGAGGAGGCCTGTAATCAGCCTGCCCTCAGGAAGGAATGCAGCTCATCTTTTGGTGTAATTACTGCCATTTAAATGGCCCCGGCTCCAAACACTCATCCCACTGTACTGCACACCTATTCACTATATGTACACACAACAGTGACATAGAGGGACAGACATTTCAACAAGTCTCCGAAAGAGGAAGGGAAATAATATGGAGGGAGAGACTGCTGACAAAATGTGTGTGTGCTCTATGTAGACGGCTGTTCTCTAGAGGAGCCAGCTCCGGTGAATACCCACCATGGCAACCATACTCTGGGTAGTATTTGCGCAGCACTCATCAAGCAGCTGCGCAGTGGTGAAGCAGACAAGCAGTGGCGCCTTGCACTCAATACAGACTGTTGGAAGAAGACTCTCATTTTGTCGCATGACCTCCAAGTAATAGTTGTGACATTGGTGTGTAATTTGGAGAGGATAATAGGAAAATAACATTGTCTCAGCCAGTCCAGTCCCACACTGATAGTGATTGATAGTGTGCTTGCTTATGTTCCCATGCAGTAGGTGGTCGCCAGGGCACACACAAACAGGACAGGGTCACTTTTATGATGGGATATGATTAATGATCTTGGCAGGGGGTGCGCCCCCTAGCTGCAAAAGAACACACTTTCTTGCAGTCACATATGTAGCCACTACACCCCCTGCGTCTATCTGGATTCAGCAGTAGCACCAGTGCCATTACCACACATGCACAAATCCTCTTAGTGCTCCCACAGTCACAGTCACCCACACATCCAAAAACACAGTCTCTCAATCTCACTCAGACTTAGGCTTTCCTTTCAATACACATAGTGGTTAAATATAATCTAAAGTCTGTTTAGTCTGTTTCAAACACACCCAGCCTACCTCTCACACCCACAACCAGACTATAGTTTGGATCCATGTGAAAGAGCCCCAGTAATTTATTTTATTCACAGAGTTATCATTATAAAACACTACTGGCTGTCAACACATCTTATTTACTGTCTGTTGCAGAAAGGGTTAGGTTTTCCCAATGTATTTTCAGGCAGAACGGGTTTAGCATAGATATTTTAAAAGGAAGTTGCTTCATTTGGCCTGTTTACTTGAGCTTACGAAGACAACACATTTAAAGAAGTCAAGAATGTAGAAACAGTGCAAACAATACACTAGAATGGAATTTTTACAATGTTAATTGGAATCTTTTAATTTGGATCTGGTTAGTAACTACATCATAAATTGTGGCTACTTTCTACCTTCAAACTGGCTACATTTCACAAAACCAGTTGTGCAAAAGGAAGTTACACTCCAGTTGTCAGTATATACTTTCTTCTCTGTTGATCATCCTAATGTAGTGGCTCCATGATACACAGTGTACAGCAGTAGTAAATGTGGCATCTACTGATAGAGATCTACTGGTTAAATGTCACCAATGCCTCAAAGACACAGAGGGTGTAGTCTTGTGGAAAAGGGAAGGCCATTCTTTATTTTTA
The DNA here is from genome assembly GCA_036850595.1 of Rhyacichthys aspro. Classification (NCBI taxonomy): domain Eukaryota; kingdom Metazoa; phylum Chordata; class Actinopteri; order Gobiiformes; family Rhyacichthyidae; genus Rhyacichthys; species Rhyacichthys aspro. The sequence continues at coordinate 15,880,783 of CM072162.1, read as the reverse complement.
CAATGAACAGACACTTCTTCAAGCAGCAGTCGGACTGTGGGAAGACACTGTTTATACAGAGCAGATGCAGGAAATGCCTATGCATTTGTTTTTTGTGCACATATGTGTGTATTTGTGTGTGTTAGCATGTCCTCAGGCTCACTCGCTCTCCCGCCGTCACCCGGACGTACCGGATGGACACGCGAAGCATTTCTGTCACTCTGCATCTCCATCACCTGCCCAGGCTCATCCTCTCTGCCAATCTGCTTTTCAGCCTACTGTCTCGTCTCCTTTTCTCACACAAACACACACATATTTCTCTGATTCTATCCATTCTTCTGCCATTTTGCGATGCTCACAGATTTCTTACTCACCGTCACTACTTAATCAATTACACACTTGTGCCTGTATCTCCATGAGACAAGGGACATTTCACGCTGCACAGGAAAAGGCACTCTGCAGGTGTCTGTATTAGCATGTGGGAACCAATAAACATGTGACATTTCCAGTGCTATAATGAGCTTCCAGCATGTTGCAGCATCTTAAGGTGCTAAACTACAGCCCGTTAGAGTCTTAGCCATTATATTTAATGTTCAAAAAGCTTTTAGATGTAAGGAGTGACTCTCTCTAAAGTACTCAGTAAATACCTTCTGTCTAATGAACAGTTTAATTACTTATCATTTTGTGGCCCGATCTCAATAAGCTTGTATCTCACTGAACTCAATATGAAAAATCCTCTTGTCACAACGGTGGTTATGATTGTATTTAGTAGGATATCACGTACCCAAATTTACATTTTTAAAACATTTTTGAAGACTATGTTCTTGTGTGCAAGGTAAAATAATTATTGCAAAGAGTAACGTACGCACCCTGAGGAGGAATGTGTGTCATGCTTGTGTGAGAAATGAAGCCTGTTAGTTATAGAGTCACCATGTTGAGTACAAAGGAGCAGGCGGCAGAGCCATGTGGAGCACCACAGGTGTGACATCTTGGTGCTGGTTTCAAAATATCTAAACAAGAAGTTTCAGAGCCAATGTGTCTGAGGCTTTATGAGAATACACACAGCGCCATATTGGTGTCATTCTTAGCGGGACGTCACATTCTGCTTCCTACCTCCTGTTGCCTCACGCAGCTACAGCCGTGAAATGATGGCTCTGTGAGTCACTGGTGATTTAACAATGCTTCCTATTAAAAGATGACCAATTTTGCTCCCCTGTCTGGGCCCCACTAAGTGTTGGTGTTCAGTCAGATGGGTGGACTGCATGACACTTCACACTCTGTCTGCCTTTGTTGAAGTGATGCTCTAACCTACACTCACGAGGCACAAACAGGTCTGCTACTTTAATATTGTCAAACACCCTAAAATAGCATTATGGTGTTAGAAACAAGTCAATGGAGCCAGTTAATGATTGCCAGCTGCTAATAAAACTGCTACTTCAGAGCAATAATAATATTAAAGACAAATTTCTGTATCATGATTATATTAGTATAGTTTAAAATGTGTTCCATGAGTTCTTTCAGACATCAATTTATTGAATTAATATTACAGAATACTTTAGTGCCCTATCAGTTTGTATCACTAGATGGAGTCTTGAGAACCCGTTGTCTTCATTGTAAAAGCGCATGTATTCCCTGATACTGCTCTGTGTGAATACTGGTATATTCCCACACGAATGTTGATAAATGTAACTAAACTACACATAAGCCCTTAAAAATCACCACACTCTCTTCTTTAATCAGCCCTCATGTCTTCTTACTTTATCTTTTCCCTCTATAGAGAATTGTTTTCAGGCTGATGAAGATGAGGTCAGCCTGAATATCAATCACTCAATGTAATTGTCCTTTAAAGAAGGCAAGGAGAGACTGTCTCCCTCCATCCATCTCTGTCTCTTTTGACCTGCCTTTGTGTGTGTGCGCCTACCTTGGGGCTTTCTCACAAGAATAATGATAATGAGGTTTATTGGATGACGATGATGGATACGTCCAACTCCTAAATGTTACATAACGGCTGCTGATCTCTCTATTTATTAGCCTTGTTTCCGTGTCACCAGCATTGTTGTCATATTTGAATTTTTTGTCCTCACAGCTGTGTGTCATTACCAGCTCAGCTTTTGCTTTATCGCTGGGGGCTGTTTCCTTCGCTGTGTCTGTAGGATATTATTTGAAGTCGACTGGAGAGCTTTGAGTCCAACAGGAAAGAGGGAAGAATCACTTGAGTCAGGGGAGGGCAAGAAGAAAAGAAGTCCTGTGTCAAAGTGAAAAGTGGAAAGGGAGGATTCGTTTTGTTGTTTGTTTGCTTTTTTCCCCTCATAGCACAGCCCAGACATGAGCGAGGGGAATATGAGAGGTTCCTGGTGATGCCAAACATAACCTTATGTCTTTTATATTTCTCTCTCTGGCTGCTTCAAAGTATTTATCTGGCTATACTTTACCTCCTCCTTCCATTTTGGAGTTCAGTGTTGGGATAGCGAGGGCACTGGAGGGGACAGTAATGACTAACTCTGTAAAGGTAATGATAAAGTACAGACGCTTTAGTCTCCACTCTGGCTAGAGGCTGTGGAGCTTAGAAAATTACTGTGGTTCATGTGTGTGAGAAAGAAGGAGGGTGATGAAGGAGACACAGGGCTTGCAGTCAGACAGAGACAGACAAGGCTGTGATTCATTCTCATTGCTAGTTATTACAGACAGTCCAGCATTGTTGTGCACTATATATAAATATAGATTCTCTCCACTTGTCTGTTCTTTTGACCTGTCTCGGGCCAGCTTTTGTATCATCCAATCTTGTCACTTCTGTCCACATTCCCTTCCTCTTTCTCCCCCCAGCGTCCAGACAAAGGCCATGTTCACACTGCAGTCCAAATCTGATTTTTAGTGACCCAGATATGATTTATTCATGAGTGTTAGAGCAGCACACGTCACATAGAATCCATTCACTTCAAGTCACATCCAGTGCATTTCGAATGTGGTCATGAATCAAATACACAGTTTTTTGCAGTACAATACAAAGTCTTGTAAAATGACGGAAATAAAATGACTCAACAAATGGAAAAAGTTTGTTTAATAGTGAGTGTATCAGCACAGCCCTCATGTGCCTCTATGTTTACTGTAGAAGAGGTAGCCTAGTGCTGAATTATGGACATTTGATGGTGTTGCTGCATTAAGAGCCAAAAGAGTCTAACAAAAATCAATCTGAGCATAAATCTAAAGAGAGTATTTATGTTTGCAGTCTGAACATAGGGTGCCCTCATTCTACTGCTGTCCCTTCCACTGTGTCCACCACACAGTCTTTAGCATACATGAATAAGGATGGCTGAGTGTGTACTGTCTAAGAATAGGTTGTCATCTCGTGTGTGAACATTTTAGCAGAAGAAAAGCATACCCAGAAGCCTGTGTTTGCTCCTAGCTGCCTGTCATTAGAGTAATAAAAGACAACACTGTGCTGCATGGCAAGGACTTCTTGTTTTTAAGGCTCCTCCATTCGGCACAAATTGCCGGCTGCTGAGCTCTGATGGATGTTTGTGTGTTCTGGCCTAAAAACACAGGTTCCACTTTAAACTCCCAACTCCATTATCCTAGAGAGGGGATAGACGGAGAGTGAAGTCTGTCTGTCTGCCTATCTCGAGTCTGGCTTCTACCACTGTCATCCAAAAGTGTTTTAATTAAACTGTGCCACTCTGTCGGGCCCCACACGGCTCTAAGAGTGGTTTATCCAAATACACAAGGCTCCGGTCCCATCTGAAATGTCTGTCTGTGTGTTTGTCTGCCCCTTTTCATCAAACTTGAAGAATGACAGGCTGTTGTTTTTTCAGACAGTGTTTGAACACGGAGCGATCAATGCCGGACAAAGAGAAGAGAGTGGAGGGCGAGGTTTGTGGGAGGGGGCAGCACAATTGGTTATTGACAGAGAATTCAAAGTCTAAAGAAGAAGACTGAGGCGGCAGCTTAGGGGAGAAGGATTGTGAAGATGAGAGAGGAGCTTGTTTCACGGTTGAGCATCATTTTGAGAAGCTTTGATTATGTCGTGTGTGTGTACCTGGATGCCACTGTTTTATTTGCCACTGTTAATGGAGTGTGCGTGAGTGACACGGAAATGTGGAGACCTGCCAAAGCGTTACCTGTTGCAGAAAAGAAGTTTTACACATCTGCCAATAAGATAAATTTACCATGAAGCATACGGCGTTGTAAGATGTTATCAGTACAAATGTATTAAGGGGACATCGCCTACCTTTAACTACACAGATTATACTGACCACTGTGACTAGTTGCTAGTTTACTATAATTAACTATCTACCCACTAAAGGACTGTAAGTTTAACAACAAAGTTATGACTTTTAGATGTGTGGAAAAAGTAGCATATTAATATTAAATAGAGATTTGTAGATTTTTGTCATTGAAAAACCAGATGGTAGAAAAAAAAGTACAATAGAGTAAATAAATCAGCCAAGGGTTTTTTGACAAATAAAGATAGACACAAATCAAAACAAACAGCAATATCCATTTGCAGTACATTTTGTATGTGTCCTGTCAGCATTTTTGCAGACATTTTTTCCTTTATATTCAAGAATATAGAAGAATGTTGGGGCTGGAGGGGATTTATTTGTTGCAGTAGGACAGACAAACCATAGAAATATAATACAATATAGAAATAAAATCCTGCAATGACCAGATTACTGCTTTTTTCATGTAGTATTTCATGGTCATATTTAATATTAATTTTCAATTATTGATTTGTTTTTGATTACAGAGCTATAATATCCATTCCAATGCTTTCCTTTCTCACAAATGACTGTCATGAAACCTTAACATATGATTAACCTGTCCACTTATCATTTCACTTTTCTTATTTAGCAGCGCAGTGCCCATGGGTGTGTTAAAATGTTCAGTTCAACTTAGGGTCACAGCCTCTTGAATAAATGCAACCTGTTAAAGGTCCTTGTTAAAGAATTCACTGGAGGAGGGGACATTTGTGTGAGAGACTCGAGTGGAGACAGATCGAGGATGACTGTTCCATCCTGAAAGTGTGCTGGGCCTGGAGCAGCTGTTGCCCTCTGTGTATGTCCTGTGACCACAGTATTAAGCCACTGGGCAGCCTCGACTGTCCAGACCTGCCCCTTTAACCAGGCGGACCGAATTCTACTGGAGATAAATGAGATCAGGAGATGGTACTGTCTCTACCTGCAGATGGTGCCTGGTCTGAAATCCTAGCTCAAATCCCTCCACATCTTACTCAGTGCTCCTCTTAGCTTTAGCCGCAGAGTCTGTCAGGGGGAACGGTGGGAAGGAGGGGCGGAGTAGTGCTCCTTTTCCTAAAATAGAAGATGGTATCTTCCTAAGTAGTTTCTCTTGTTCCCTAGTTGTGGAATAACTGATCAGAGCGGGCTTGATACATCTTGAAAACTAAATGCTGCTGGTATAGGCTCATTGTATAAAAACAGCTGTCTCATAGCTCCTTTGTCAGTGAATGTGTGAGAGAGATTTGAAAATTATCTTGGTGTAAATGTGCACTGTAAGAAAAGCCCAATAGCTCCAGAACTTTTCCTGAATGTGTCTGTGTGACTGTGAATGTTGCCCATAATATATATTTCTGCACCCACCTACCGGAGCCAACCTTGTCACAACAAGGTCTTCTATTGGCAGGTCAGAACCATTAAGAATTTATAAGAACCTGGAGGAAATGAAAGGGAATCTCTGAAGAATTCAATAGTAAATGTCTAGCACAAAATACAGAGTGTATCTGTGTGATTTATAAGGTATTCAGTATGCATTAGGCTATATGGGGCAGATAATTCTTTATGGGCCACAGGCACTTTGTAAAACTATTATTACCTGTATAGTTCACCTGAATTTATGGCACTATGGCTGCGACCAGATGTAGCCAATAAGATGGCAGCATTGATAAACTGTCTGGGATCTGCTTGTCATTATTGAAGTAACAAGTCCGAGGGAAAGAGGTCAAGAAATACAGTGTCCTTCCTGCGAGGAGAGGCTCTTGGCTACATTGCCATTGGGGATATGTCACATCGGAAATGTCAGGGGATAATGTGTGATCAACAGGACCTGGCTGTGGAAGGTCAACTTCTCTCCTGTCCAGCTGAGAGCCATGGACTCCTCCCGCAAGGCAAGGAGTCTGCACTGACCAGATTACTGGCAAAACAGGGGAGCGGAAATGTCACCGGGCTGTCTATTTACAGTGCTGACTGTCAGCACCCTAATGTCTTCATAAAAATGGACTATCAGGGTTGCCTTAATGTATACAGCCCAAGTGTGCCGACAGTTTTGTTCACATATGCCAGAAAGCAAGACAGAGTCACACATGACAAGCTGTCACATACACATTCACCCTGCAGGGATTCAATAGCTTATTGATCCCCGAGGGACAAAATTGTCATTTTCCTTTTTTCTTACTTCCTCCAGAGTAAGGTCAAGCTCCTAGACTCATGTAATGTTTAAGTGGATCTTGAGGACAAATGCTTTACAGACTTATGTCTTGGATATAGATTGTGATTACCTCCTTTGTGTTTTTGCAGAGAGCACTGACTACAGTGACTCAGACACTCTGCCTGAGTCCTATCCATCAGCGCCAGCAGAACCTCTACCAGAATTCCTGCTTGAACCAGAAGATGCTTTTATTGTGAAAAACCGGCCTGTCCAGTTACGCTGCAGAGCATCTCCAGCCACGCAGATCTACTTCAAATGTAACGGGGAATGGGTCAATCAGAACGACCACATCACCAGAGAGAGTCTGGACCAAGTGACAGGTAATAAGACAAACTGGTGCTACAGTGTAAATACAAATGTCCACACACATTGTATGTCACCTTGTATTTCACTGGCATACACATCATCCTCAATTACAAACATAATTCCCAACTACATAATCCATTAGCTCCTATAGGGTTTTATGTCCATGTTAACTGCACTGGCCGACAGCCAATGCATTATTTATATGCAGAATGAAAAATATGCCCCACTAATCTGTCTCCACTCTTCTACTTCTCTTTTTCTCGCAGGCCTTGTTGTGAGGGAGGTGGATATTTCAGTGTCCAGGACCCAGGTGGAGGAGCTGTTTGGGCTGGAAGATTATTGGTGTCAGTGCGTGGCATGGAGCTCTGCTGGCACCACCAAAAGCAACCGTGCCTATGTTCGCATTGCATGTAAGTAGTGTAACAGAGGAAAGTCCAAGCTCATGGCTAGCCATGACAAAGATGTTAAAAGATGAAGTTAAAAAAAGGGAATGAATGTGAGACAGCAGAAAGGCACATATGTCTAGGTTTTTAATTGGCATGTGAGTGAGTTTAAGTGTATATGCAAATTAGCATGTCACAGCACTCCATCTAGCCCCCCTTAGTAATGTACATGCCGTGGCGTGATTGACAGCTTACATCTTTATGAGAGTGTGTATTCACAGAAGAAATAAGACTGACAGAGGCTTTTAGGAGCTAAGTCTGATGTGTGAATGTGTGTGTTGTGTGTTTCCATGACAGCCAAAGTGAGTGTGATAAACATGGTGTCACTCTGTTGTCTCAAAGTGCTGACTGCATGTGGTTCTCTTCGTTTAGACCTGAGGAAGAACTTTGAGCAGGAGCCACTGGGGCGTGAGGTGCGACTGGAGCAGGAGGTGCTGCTGCAGTGTCGCCCCCCGGAGGGCATGCCAGCTGCTGAGGTACACTACAACTTGCTAATTCCCATTTTTTAACAACTTTTATCATAGCAAAGCTCTCTGGGTACAGCAGTATATGAGACAGCTTACAATTATGTTTGACAGATGAAAGGAATTATGAAAAACAAATCTTATTATAATTGTGTAAAAACAGATGTTTGTGATCACAGGAAAGCTTTCATTAGTAAATACATAATTATGTTCCTTATAAATTACTTCTCATTGTACTCTACCAACAGTCACTTTTTAAAAAGAAGAGCAAATCAAAAATGAATCAAATAGTGACAGGGTTTGTAAAATGCAAATGTAACATTGAAGCTCGTTGAGAATGCACTGCACGTTCATGAAGCTTTATAATTTACATGCTATTTGACATCTTTATATTGAAATAAGAAATACATTGTTAATAATGTGTGCTTTTATGCAACAAAGCTCTTCAATTTGTGTTTTTCTTTTTTTTTTCCATAGGTTGATTGGTTGAAGAACGAGGATGTCATTGATCCCTCGCAGGATTCCAATTTCTTGATCACCATTGATCATGATCTGATTATCAAGCAGGCCCGGCTCTTGGACACAGCAAACTACACTTGTGTGGCTCGTAACGTGGTGGCCAAACGACGCAGCAGCACAGCGACACTCATCGTTTATGGTAATACAATCTCATTCACTCGACATGACTCTCAAGGGTAATGATTTTACTGATTGTACCATTCTGGCTCTTTCTGTGCAGTGAGTGGAGGATGGTCATCGTGGACTGAATGGTCAGAGTGTAATGCTCAGTGTGGGCAGGGCTGGCAGCGTCGGACACGTAGCTGCACCAATCCTACGCCTCTCAACGGAGGAGCCTTCTGCGAGGGTCCACCTGTTCAGAGAGTTACCTGCACAACACTGTGTCCAGGTATTAATCATCATAACCAATGTGCTATTTTTAAACATGATCAGTTCATGGGGCACCTCAGGGGCTGATCTGGTTGGGCACACACCATATAATGTGATGTGACCTGGGTGTGGTACAGTTTGGAGCTGGGAATTTACTCCATGTTATCCCCTCTGTCTCACTAAATATTTCCCGTCTGATGTCACTTTTGAGATTAAGACCAAAATGCACAAAGATAAAGCCTTTAATAGTTACAAAAATGATACACTTTTCCATGAGATTGTGATGACGAGAATAAAATTTGATCTTGTAGATTTTGTCACTACAAGTTATCAAGAGATGGATTGGTGATTACTGCTGTATGTGTCAGAAAAACACACAGTAGATTGTATATTACTCAAAGAGTCAGCAATACAGTAGCATGGTGTGCTCCTTCAAAAAGATTATTAAGCAGTTGTTTGCTAATAAGTAGAGGGTTGTTTCATTTAAAAAAAATGACATTTCTCAAGTACCTAGTCTATAATTCTACTAAAAGATTCCCAGACACAGCATAACATAGTTTGTATTGTGCTTATACAGAAGACTCTCTCAGAGGCAGGACAAACATTCTGTGTGCAGTCAATTGATGTCCACATTCACTATGGTCAAAGACCTGAGCTCTGAGAGTGTTGTGTGTAATAAAATGGTATATTGAGTGGAAAAAGACCCACTCTTCTGCTGCAATACAACACTTTCACAGCATGTATTAATGTGATACTGGTGAAACTAGGTTATTTCTAGGCACTAAACAAGAGCAAGAGCATGAATCATGATGCTTCTCTCTTTTTTGTGACTCACATCTCAGCTGTTTCTTTCCAGTGGATGGAGGCTGGACAGAGTGGGCAAAGTGGTCAGCCTGTGGGACAGAGTGCACCCACTGGCGCAGCCGTGAGTGTCAGGCCCCCCCACCAAAGAATGGAGGAAAGCACTGCAGCGGCAGCATGATGGAGAGCAAAAACTGCACCGAGGGCCTGTGCACACGCAGTAAGTGACTGGATCAATGTGTTTGAACTGGAGGATGATAAATGTCACTTGAGCAAATAGTTGATTAGTTTTTATACATCGCATTTACTGGTTTATTCAGTAATTCATTCACACACAGATATTACATAAGGTTTCATAAAATTCTGTTAAAGTGGTCTGACCAGGGAACATGCTTCATTACAGAAATGGTGAAAAGTGTGTTTTTGAGTGAGCCTCAAGGGTCAGTTCTCTAACAGCATATCAGCTCCATCAGGTGCATGATAAGTTGATAAAAGCAAGCCCTCCCGGCTATGATATCTTTGCTCATAGTTCAGAACCATGAGTTGTATTGCATTTCAAAGCTATTGGTCCAGCAGTATTCCCAGAGTATCTAACTGTAGCAGTAGGCTGATGAGAACGTGAATGATGTAGAGACATGAAAGGTAACATAGATAAATCTGAGACAGATGTTATACCAGGGAACAGTTTGGTTCCCAAATTGAAAGGCAAGTCGTACACATCTAAAAAGCACAGATGGAGGAAGAGGGAGCAAGTGCAAGGCTAAAAGTGCACATGGAGTGGGAAGCAAGCATAACATCGAAAAATTTGCACAAGGGAAGAACATATGAGAGTGAGTCAGACTAGCACTGACACCCAATGTGCAGCCCGTGATGATCTGCGAGGAATCCAGCTGACAGCACATTAGACTCTTAGAGAGTCACAAGGGCAGCAGTACATTAAAGCACACACTTATATCACATACACACAGGATGAAAACATAGCTTGATTCTAAAACACAAATACAACAGGGCCTCATAAGCACACTCAGGGCAACAACTCAATCAGACTTACACACTAGTCGTGACAGAAACAGGCTTCTACAGAGCAGCTAGATTAGACAAATGCACTGTGCAATTTGGATGCACTGCTCTCGGGAGGCCATCAAGAAAACACGCACAGTGAAGGAAGTCTGTAAATGTTACACTAGGCAGAGCACAGGTTACAGGCTGAGTTATTAATTCCTCCTCAGTGTTAACATGATTTCTCTTTGATACAATTCAGATTCTTTGCCTTGTCTCTCAGTCAAACAAGAATAACCTGACCTAATTCCAAGTGTATAGGTAGTTTCTCAAATTAGGTTTGTTTAGACCAAACACAAGTCTGAGAACGTCCTGTGGAAATACAAAGTTTCAATGTAAAAAGGATTGTGTAGACATGCTCTAGTAGATGTCTGCAGAGGACACAACATGGTAATTTAAACTGAAAACATCTCTTAATAGTATCATACATCTGTGTCCATGTTTTATTTTTAACACTATTTTAACTCATACATATTTCCCTTTCACATTCATGTAATCCATTTTTGCATTTCTATCAAAGGAAGTAAACAAACCTACAGCAGCATTGAACTGACACACTGTCAGGCTTGCCAAACATTCTCACACATTTGTTGAAGGTTATATCATCAGTATAAGTCATATTTTTGCAGCAAGTCTTTTTAATTTAATTTCTATTTTCATATTGATGAGCTATTGTTTACTTTCGCATTGCTGCTTTGAATTATGTTATTGTGTTTTTCATTTGCATAAGGACTCGTCCATCCACTTTAAGTTGTGTTTTTTCTTTCCCCCTTTTTTTTCTTTTGTTTTTCTTCTGTTCAAACAGATAAAAAGATTTCTATTGAACATGCAAGCCATCGTAAGTTCACCTTCCCATGACTTCACTTGTTCATTGCTCACTTTCTCCGTCATGTTTGTGTCCTTACTCTGTGTGTATGTGCATCTGTGTTGGCACGTGGCAGCGTTGTGTTCAGTCTGACTATCCACACTTTGTTGTCAGCACAGATTGGGTTCAGTGAAGACCCTTTGTTGGCTGCTTATACTTCTATTCTTTTATTGTGTATGGACTGCGTAAGCTTCTCTACTGGTTTCATTTACATAACAACTGCTAGTAAGAAAGGAACATAAAATTATATCAAACAGTAATTTACAGTGCTCCCAGACTCATTTGACTCATAATGTTCAGTCTGTATTAATAGAAAGTGGAAAATGACATGCCCCTAAACTGAAACTCTTTGATCCAAAGGTTGAGGTAAGAGCACTTGATTCCTGTCCGACTTCCAGTTAATCTGTGATATAGTTTACATTTGAAGCGATGGTAATTCCTGCGGCTCAATGTGACGTGGGCTCAGAGGAGAGAAGCCACGGTAATGCACCTAATTCGCTATTGTTCCGTTTCTGGTAATAAGTGCAGACGGCTGTCGGATTCAGTTCCATCGCGCCACGTGAGCACGGAGGCTCTCCTCTGCCAGCCTGTCTGCCTCCGGCTCCTCTCTCCTGCTCCCTTTGCTTATGCACTCGCTGCTTCTCTGCAGTGTCTGTGGTTTCCTCCAACTTTCTTGTGCTCTTTTAACATGGGCCTTTCCTGAAGCACTGCTATCCTTATCTCCTCTCTTCTCGCCACACTCATAATCCCTTCGTCCTCTCAACAAATCAAACCCTTATCTAACTCTGTCCTATCCCTTTTGCCAAATTGCCTCTTCTCTAGCTTCACTGTTTCTCCAGATTTGTCTGCACATCCTTTTTTGTCTCACGCCAGCCTTACTTCTTGTCTTCTCCCTTGTTGTGCTGTGGTGTGACTGGCTCACGTGGCTCACTTGGGTCAGTGTCAAGAAGTTAGGACAAGGCAGGATGTGTTGAGGCCCACTGACCAGTCATAACCTATAACCCAGCAGGAAAACAGAGCAGAGCCCATCAGGGAGTAGGTGAAGCTAAGGGCAACAACCCCGCTCTAATTCGATTGGTCCTGACGGTACTGTCAGATGCTCCTCCTGCAGGCAGCTACATGTTTTTAATGCCTTCATTTATTATTATAGTGTGGTGTAAGCCAACATCTATAATTTAAACCTCCTCTTCAAATTTTCCCTTTGCCTGCTACAAAATCACAACCACATGGAGCATTTTAATTGCATTTCTCTAAACTACGTGAAACACCTTGTTTGCTTTTCAGTCTGGTTTCCTGTTACAGATGGGAAATGATAGGAAAATAGGAAGCTTGGCAGCTGTTTTATTGTAGAGGAAGGGAGGAAGATCAAATTTTTGGACTAATGGTTTATCAGACCCTGACAAAATGTGGTCATTTTAATCAAAATTGCTTGGATAAAAAAAAAAAAAAAAGTTTGTGGAAAAATCAATCAATGGATATATTTGTTTCAGTACCAAGAGTTGCCTCGAGGGGACTGGCTACACAGTCTTAATAACACATCCATGTTAGCCATCGCCTCTCTAAAAGTTGACTAGACACAGCAGACAGGATTAAGCATAAGGACCTTTAGTTACAACAACAGTCCTTTCCTTGTAAATGTTGGTTTCCTCCCTTTTGTGTCTGCCCTGCTACAGCGTTAGAGCGTTTTCATAAGGTCCTCACCGTCTGTCCCTGTCCCTCTTTCAGCCCTGGCCCCTGAAATGGGTGTAGCGGTCTACGCCGGTCTTATGGGGGCCCTGCTGTTGTGTGTGATCTTGGTGCTGTGCGTGGGAGTTCTGGCATATCGTCGCAGATGCCGCCATCTCCACGGCGACATCACAGATTCTTCATCTGCTCTCACCGCTGCCTTCCACCCTGGCAACTACAAGCCTCCGCGGCAGGGTGAGTTCACACAGCCGTCACAGAAAATTTACACGCTGTCGCACACTTTCTGTTTATTTCAATGTTTATTTGACAGCTTTTTACTTTTGTCATGCTTCTCGTTAAGATTTGGTTATCATGCTGCCATTTATAATTCACATAAATGGATCCTTTTTATACCATTATCTCTTCTCTTTTTCTCTTTTCTTGACTGCACAACATTTTTATACATTTTGTCATGGCACCCCTTCCCTTGAACTCACCATCAAACCTTAATTAACAGCATTAATCAATTTCTCTTGCATCACTTTCAGTGTTCTGAGCCATGCCAGTCTCATTCCAGCGATATAAAACGTTCGTCTTTTCCCCTCTGTCCACAGATAACCCTCACCCTCTCCACCCATCGGCTCCTCCGGATTTGACGGCCACAGCGGGAGCTTTCCGTGGGCCTCTGTTCTCCCTGCAGCATGGCGTCAATGACAGCCCTCACAAAATTCCCATGACAACCTCGCCCCTGCTCGACCCGCTGTGCCCCAGCCTTAAAATTAAGGTGTACAACTCATCCACATTGTCCTCATTGGAACTTCCTGCTGATATGTGCACTGGCGATGGAGAGATCCTCAGCCTGAAGTCAGTGGGGACCGTCGGGAGGGAAAGGGACCTCTACAGCCATACACTGTCTAGAGAGCCAGGCCTGAGCACAAGTGCTACACTGGGTCATCTGGGAGGACGGCTAACCATCCCAAACACAGGTAAGAACCATCTTTTATCTGATACAGATTGGAGCCAAAAGTATAGGAAGTATAAGTTCTCTTCTTTTCAATAAATTGGCATTAACCTTTTGTAAACTAAATTGCAATTTGAAGCTAGAAATTTGACTCTTTGAGATTGTTTTCATTTGTCAGTGGACATAAATAGTTTGGCGTCAGTTGTTTGGATTGACCACATGACCTGTCTGTATGAGCAACATGTGTTGTGTCTCACTGATGATGATGATGATGATGATGATTACATGTACAAATCATTCACAAATGTACTCATTGTGAGATTATCAGCACTTTATCTGAATAGTATATATTTTTTCCCACAGGTGTGAGTCTGCTCGTCCCCCCTGGCACCATCCCACAGGGAAAGTTCTATGAGATGTACCTCATTATCAACAAGTGGGATAAAACTACGTGAGTTCATTTTGATTTCATTATGCCACAAGGCAGGACAGACCCGATTCAAACCTCAATTAAAATATTCCCTTGATCTAATGCTGTCAACTTTTAAATCACCAGCAGTGGTTTCATTTTTGGACAGTTTTCTATCATTTGACAGCAGCATGTTCAGAGCAGAATCACAGCTTGCTGTTGTGTACTGGGATGTTTTGGCTTCTGTTGTAAACTCTAGGTGTCCTCCCATTTTACAGGCTTCCTTCTGAGGGCAGTCAGACTGTTCTTAGTCCCGTGGTTAGCTGTGGTCCGTCCGGTATGCTGCTGAACCGTCCGGTGGTACTCACATTACCTCACTGTGCTCAGCTGGACACACCTACACCTGACTGGACCCTCACACTCAAGACCCAAACCCATCAGGGGGCATGGGAGGTGGGACAGCAACAGTTCAGATGATTATATGGATTTCATGGTTGGTGCTGGGACATTGTTAACGTGACTGTTGTTGCTGCAGGAGGTGCTGACGGTGGGTGAGGAGACCCTGTCGTCGCCGTGCTATCTGCAGCTCGAGGAGGAGAGTTGTCATGTTCTTATGGAGCAGTTGGGGACATATGGATTGGTTGGCCAGTCATGCCCTCCACATCCAGCATGTAAGCGCCTGCAGCTGGCTCTGTTCGCCCCCAGAGCTCCCTGCCTGTCCCTGGACTACAGCCTCCGCATTTACTGCATCCATGACACTCCACATGCTCTCAAGGTACTTCGCTCTTTCTAACTTTACATTTTCAATATATACGTCAGTTTAGTAATCTAATAGTGCCTTCGTTGTAATTGCTTAAAATGCAGCTGGCAATGTCCACTCTGGGCAAGTGTAGAAACAAGAAGAGGAAGTAATTGAACTCCCAATACTATTATGAAGTATAACTTTAACTATATACTGCCAAATTTAGCACAATGCATCTTAATAAAAAGCTTGCAAAGAAATTACTTTGCAACTTAAAGTTAAGGAGCACAGCTTTTTCAAAAGAAACACCTAAAAAGTGCACAGTTCATCACATTACATTGGAACAGCTTCACACGCAAGGAATGGTACTAAAGATGAGAACCATAAACATCCTTGCATCCTTAGAGACCTCATAACTCATCTAAATGAAAACTTTTCTGTGTGTTTGAAAATGATAAATCCGTCAAAAAACCCCAAACAAAACTATTATCTTCCCTCTGCCTGTGTGTAGGAGGTGCTGGATCTTGAGAGGAGTCTGGGTGGGGTTTTGCTCGAGGATCCCAAGCCATTGCTCTTCAAAGACAGTTACCACAATCTCCGCCTCTCCATCCACGACATCCCGCACACTCACTGGAGAAGCAAACTACTGGCCAAGTACCAGGTGAGGCACTGAGAAAGAATTTATTTTAGCACTTTGTGAAGGAGCACAATGTGACAAAAAGCAACAGCTTAAATCCCAATTTTGTATTCTACTTAAATAAAAATAGTTATTTATTTAGAAATTGCAGGCTAAACTTTACTATTTACTGCTGGCTGTTGTTGTAAACACCGAACCCTGAGCTGCATTCTTGTGGCTGGACTATTGAGATTGCATTCTAACCCCATTTTGAATAAATAAACAGGAAATCTGATAGTGATCTTTATTTATGGTCTATACTCTGCATTGCATAAATTGCATTCTGACATACAGCAAGCCACTTCGTGGAAATAAAGAACATTGTGCAGTCCCTGAAAGGAAACTGCTCTAGATTTTATGCTGGTCCACTCTATTTCACAATGCTGTTGATAATACTGTTTTCTGGTGTTTATTTTATTACTTGACTTCTTTTCACAGGAAATCCCATTCTATCACATTTGGAGCGGCAGTCAGAGACCCCTGCACTGCACCTTCAGTCTGGAGAGAGGCAGTCTGGCAGTGTCGCAGCTCACCTGTAAGATCTGTGTCCGACAAGTGGAAGGAGAGGGACAGATATTCCAGCTACACACAGACATCCAGGAGGTACTACATGATGACCTAATTAAACTATATGGGATCAAAAACAACAGTGGGGTTCAATGCTACTCTTTCTGTGTGTATCCAGACTCTACCTCCACACTCCCCCCTCCCCTCTGGAGGTGCCTGCCTACCCTCTTCTCAAGTGGGACCTTATGCCTTTCGCTTGCCTGACTCCATCCGCCAGAAGATATGTGCCAGTCTGGATGCACCCAGCGCTCGTGGCTGTGACTGGAGACTACTAGCACGAAGCCTAGGCTTTGACAGGTCAGATGTAGCTCAAGTGTTTGAATGTGTGATGGGCATTTAGGTGGGTTAGTCAGTAATAATAGACTGCAATAGAGAGGAGCTCTAATAGATGTAAAGATTTGACAAGTAGATTTCACTGGATAGTTAGACTTTGTAAATGTGAGTATTTATGCTGTTGTAACACATACAGAAATCATGAAATGTCATGATTATATTATAAAGCATACAAGAAGGGCAAAATTACTAACTAATCCTTAGACTCTTGAAAGCTGTAGTCAAGACCACTCTAACCACACCAAGTCATGAATGAGAAGTTAACTGAGATCAAAGCAAGACCGCAGCCTTTAGGACATAACACTGAGTCAAATCATAAGGAAGTGGAAAAT
Source organism: Rhyacichthys aspro (assembly GCA_036850595.1). Classification (NCBI taxonomy): domain Eukaryota; kingdom Metazoa; phylum Chordata; class Actinopteri; order Gobiiformes; family Rhyacichthyidae; genus Rhyacichthys; species Rhyacichthys aspro. Next base: position 15,863,855 of record CM072162.1, on the reverse strand, counting down.
AACACCAGTGACTCCAGGGGCAATTTACATTTGCAAAAGGAAGACAGGAAGGGGTTATGAGTGCTACAACAACATGCATGACATCAGATTTCAGTTAGACTCTGATGTCTGCCAAGGATTATGTACCATTTAGTGATTCAGAAAAATGCATAGTTCGATTGAAACTGAAGCCCTATTATTCTGAACTTGGCTTTTCTTTATTCCTATAGGTACTTGAACTACTTTGCCACAAAACCCAGCCCCACAGGTGTTCTTCTGGACTTATGGGAGGCTTGTCACCAAGGTGACGCAGACCTGGTCTCTCTGGCGACTGCGCTAGAAGAGATGGGCAAAAGTGAGGTTCTTGTTGTCATGACAACAGATGGAGATTGTTGATTGGTCAAGTAACAAGGGAGCAAGCAAGATGATGGAAATGAGCCTTCCCATGAATATGCACACACAAACAGGAATCATAAGCCCCCTGAGCAATTTAGTTCCTTCATATGTTCTGAGTTACCTCTGCCTCGTCTCTTTCACGGGCCCCTGATCAGCCACTGTAGCTACATATCTGCCATAACCCATCCCCAAATGGGCCATTGAATAGTTACTCAAACATGATTCTGCTTAAATCCACTCATCAACGTTGCCTCTGCAACAGAGAGTCTAGAAATCAAGGAAATACATTTAAACAACTAATGTGCCACATGTGACACTTTTCAGTGGTCACATTGTATATAAAAAGTAGCTTGGTTTGGAAAACAAAACAAAATCTGTTTAGCATCAGACTGAGCACTAAGCTAACACTAACATATTTTCTGTAGCAGCATGGAATGCATGAATACACCATCTCATCTCAGAGGCTTTGTGTTTTGACATCACCTTACTGAAACCCTGGTTATCAGTCTGTGGGTGCAGTAAATGACCATCTTGTCTGTAAACTCCTCAGGCCACACACACAAAGTGGTTAATTGGCTCACAATTACATGGGCTAAAATTTCCTCTCCAGTTCCTTAAACAAATCACACAAGGACCCAGCTCTTAAAGTTTGAGGGCTCAAGCACATCTCTTTGGGCTGGATAAAAGGCTGCCTGTTGTTTGTAGTAGGAGGATGGATTTTGAAGTTTTTCTACAGAATTGGCAGATAACTATACAGACTGACTCTTTATATTGTACCAACAAATGCCTCAAAGCCTTGGCATATCATTTGGACTAACAGGGGTGTTCTCTTTCATCTCTCCTTGCATTCCTCTATCGCTCTGCCACACTCCTCCGATCTCTTGAGAAAGAAAGGCAGGAGAGCTTTCTGGTCATCCCTTAAAAGTTTCCTTTGGGGAACGCTTTTTAAGTTATTATCCATATTTGTGGATTGTTTTTTATTGTTGATGCTGGTATGAATGCATAGAACCATTTGTCATTTTTGTTTGTTTAGGCTACTGAGCTGCTGTTTTATTTTGATCAGTTAACAAAAACATGTTCATTTCTTATTTTCTATGCTAATGTATTCAAAATCTAACCTGTAAAGCATGATTAGAGGTGGTATGTGTCAGCTTGAGATTCTGTATTTGATTTTTTTACTTTTCACTGTTCACATAGTAGATTAGCCTTGCCTTGAGTCAACAAATGAGCAAAGGACCAGAATATTTACCTCAGCTTACTCCATTATGTTTCAGATTTTCTCTGTCATTCACGGAGTGTTTATCTGTTTGTCCTATTGGCCAGTTTGATAACAACATTGTAAACCTTGTACTCAGCCACCTGCTTTGTGGTCAGGCACCTTGAGCTGTTTGCAGTTTATACTTAATCAGTAGTCAAAAATTAATGACTGAAATATTTCATACTTTTTTTGTTTGTTTTTTCTTTCTCCCTCAAAGCAAAAAAGTGTTCATATCTTTAAAAAAACACAATACCAAAACACAGGCAGTATCCCTCCTCTTCAGCAGTGAGTCATGTCACTGTTTTGTGTGAATGAACTCAAGTCTTAAGTGTGTGTGCATGTGAGAGTGGGTATGTGTGGGCAGTGGGTGTGCACAGTACAGTGTAGTACAATACCTGCACACACTTCAGATCTGTCATTTCTCTTTGTAAGTGCTATGCAAGTGCAAAAGAAAAGCAAAGCATTTGACTTCTTTTGTTTCCAGGAAAAGCGATTATATTTTTTCAGAGCATTGACAGGGTTTTTATTTTGTACCCTAAAGATGTATAAGAGAAGTTATAATTATGTGACCATAGTATGTGTGGAAATGTTCCACCTGGATGAGAACAACGGCGTTGTCAACCAAGAAAGCAACTACTGAAAAAGGACAAGTGGAGGAGACATAAAGTGTGGTATATAATAAATGTTGTGACTAACATAATGAACACGTGCTCTGCAGATCTCTGCCAATGAGGAAACAGTTGAGTGCTGTGGATCCCTGATAACTGCAGAACTTATCTCTTCACAGAAACTGGATAGCTGTAGTCTACAGTGTTTATTTGTATCTGTTGGATCTTTTGGCCATAGCTATCAATATTTTTCTGGAGCTGGACAGAAAGGACAAATCCTCGCTCCCATCAAAGAAAAAAATGTAGCCTTTGTTTGAGAAGACACTTTCGCAAAAAAATATCAAAACACTGACATAATTTTATCTCTGTAAAATACCAATTGTAAATAAATGTCCAGCCTTCTTACCTGTAACTAAATATAATTTTTATGCAATAAATTATATTTCTTAGTTTAAAGAAGAGTTTGTGTCTTTTGTTTTTAGTGCTATACAAATTGTTGGGCAAAAGCAAACATTGATAGCAAAACGTCAAAACCATTGTTAGGTGCCATTTGTGCTTTTGAATCGTTGGAAACCATTTTGACAGAAATCAGGTAGAGTCATTTAACCAATCCACTTTTATCACACCTCATTGAAAATTTCTCTTTTGGCCTATTTAGTTTTGAAAGCCTTTAAAAAGCAGCCAGTCTGGACTCGAGGTTTTACAGACACATAGTGGTTTTTAGCAGTGGACTGAGTGTATTTACTCAAACATCACAGTTTTATAATGGCAGATTGTGAGGGATTTCATTGCTTTTGACTTCTAAAATGAGGACAAAAAAAAGTGTGCACTGTAGTGTGGCCCAAGTGGCAGGCAACACTTTCACATGCACCTGTTTCATTAGATGCACTGCTAATTACAGACTGATATGCCACCCCTCAGTGCATGAGTTAATTGAGCCTTTTATAATGCACAGAGATGACTGCAGTTTTACCCAAGCTCACCTCTAGACAGCATGGTTCATTTATGCTGGAAAACACAAGTTTTTTTTTTTTTGTTTTAATTTATACAGTGTATCATTGGTGTGTGTTTCATAGAACAACCACTCAAATCATGTTTGACCCCCAAAAAAATCCGTTGTTTTGTGCTTGTTGTCTTTACATTTTAGGGAAAGTAATCTAGATAATGTGGCTACTGCACAGTACACAACTCACCAAAATAATAATAGTAAAATATTTTGTCTCTGTCACTTTTTGATAAGTTAGCATGAATTTCTCTGCACTCGCAGTCGTCTCTGTGTCGACTTTACAAAGATCAATGGCGTCCCCTGCTGGCGGAAGGTAAACACTGCAGCATTGGTCAACGTCAGCATTTTATATTTATATTACTTCCGCTTCTCAGATTCGGAGGAGGTCTTCCATTATAAAAACAGTCATTTTAAACAACAATATCATCAGAATATGTCATACAGCCTCTTTATTTGAATGGGCTTTTTAATTTCTTTTTAATGTTTGACATGACAGCAAGTGATTTTAATAAAGCCATTCACTACCAAATTTAGAGTTAAGACGGTCTGACCCTGAACCAGATTTACATGAAATTCTTCAAAGTTTCTATTGTTTCTTGGCGAGGTTCGGCGTGATTTTTACTTTGAAGGGTAGATACCGGAAGTGGGGTTGTTGACGCCGGTGGAGGCAGTGGAGGCTCCTGCGGCTGAAGTAGGGGTTTGTTTGCTGAGTTATGCGTTTTCCTGTCACTGTTCTCTTCACAAGTGTCTGACACTTCGAGGCTTTCTGCGGCTGTAAGGTATGATTTAGTTTAATGTGTGTTTTTGTTGCACATGTGGCTAACAAACACATTACTCAAGCTAGCCATAATGCTAATATCGTGAAAGTAGCACTTATACCAAATAAATGCAGCATTCGTGGCATAACATTAGTCTTTGCTGTGTTGCTTTCTTTTAACTTTTGTAAAAAGAAAAAAAAATGCCGATAACAGGAATAACCAGAAGTAAACGTGATACTTCTGGTTCTTCCTGAAGTATCAGTGTTAGTTGCTCAGAAGAAAACTCTGAGGTTAAAATTGATTTTTCTTGGGTAAGCATCATGTGAACAGTGCTTCCTCATTAGCTACACGCATGATGTGCCAGCGAGCATGTCAGCTTAATTCTGTTGTAACAGTCTTCCTTTGTACCTTTTAAATTGTTAAAGTAACAGCCTGGTATTGTCCATGAAGGTGCTGCCACTCGTGCCAGCGTGTTTTTGTTATTTTTGGCTCCGACACCAGTCTCATGATTCCCTTTAAATTCGCATGTGTAGCCTAGATTTCAAAACTGATACTTGCTTAAGTTGAGTATGAAGCAATCATGCAATGTTTGACAAAGTTCTGATTAGCATAATTTTAGAGGAATCCCCACGTTTGTATGACCTGCATATCTTAGCCATTGCTGATTACAGTGATCTGTACTGCTTTACTAGACTGATCCTCCAATGAAGACAATGGCTTCACGACAAACTCAGACTGCTCTCTTTTCTTTATAAGTAAGTCATATCATATTTTAAACTAAAATATTATTTACATATGTGATTGAATCTTTTCACCTCTATATATCCTCTTCATTTCAACAGATCTGTCTTATATATCACTTTACTTCCTCTCATTCATCGTTCTGCTGTCAGTATACCTCAATTTGTCAATGAAAATGGAGACCACAGAACCTATGCAGCCTAGTCTCAACTCATCCTATCTTCCCACTGCTCCTGGTGACCATGACACTTCTGAGGATGAGAAGAATGATGACCAGAGTCCGTCTGCGTCCCTGCTGCCCAATCATTCTTCAGTGCCTCTGACAGTGCGCTACTTTCCAAAGGACTCGTACTGTTTGGTGTACATTATTTTTTTCTTGATGGGCATTGGTTCCCTGTTGCCCTGGAACTTCTTCATAACGGCTAAAAGCTACTGGCTCTACAAATTAACTAGTAACCACAGCTTTCCCAGCGGACATGGGGAGGAGCGGTCAGACCTCAGTGTGAGTGACATTGATACCTAATAAAAATACACACAGAAATTTCAAATGTAAGGTCTGTGGATCCTTGACCTTCCACTGGTGCCTTAACTCTACACGATCTTTACTTCCAAAGCCCTAAACTCTAGTGGCAAAAATGTTTGATATAGTATGTCAAGAAAAATTTTTGACATAATAACAACTCCAATTTAAGAACATGTCTTAAAGTAAGATCCATGTAATTTCTTGCATGTTTGGACATTAAGATTCTTTGATTGATCAAGCACAATTATTGATTATAATACAGTGTGATTATGATAAATATAGCTCACAAACAATAGCTTTCTTTTATCATAAGGCTTGTGTAGCTTAACTAGTGTCATGCAGCTGAAATACAGTAAGACAAATTGCCATTGCACATTACATTTCTTGAAGAATATAGTATATATATATATATATATATATATATATATATAGTGGAATGCATGAGTTCAGACATTGACCAATTGTGCTTTTAATTTCTTTTCATATCTTTGATTGTAAAAAGTCTAATTCGGAATGAATATAATTTGAACAATAATGTTTTGTCCGTTCTGTGACTGTTTTCAGGACTACTTTGAAAGTTATCTGGCGATTGCTTCCACAGTGCCCTCAGTGCTCTGTCTCATACTCAACTATGTCCTCGTTAACAGGTTGACCTCTCACAAACAACTTCTTGAATTACCTTAAATTAGTTGCTACAATGCCACATTTGTTTGATGTTAGCCTCTATAAATTGTTTTAATGAGTTTTTCCTTTTGAACCAAAGTGAAATGACTGTGTTTCAATTTTATTTAATTGTTTTTTCCTTATACGTTATTATTTACATTCTCTGTTTGGTTTTGTTTTAATAGATTATCCCCAAAAGTCCGCATCCTGTCTTCTCTGGTTGTGATCCTAGCAGTCTTTGTGGTGACTACTGTGCTGGTGAAAGTGGACACAACGGACTGCACGCTTGAGTTTTTTGTTGGCACATTAGTCAGTGTGGCCATCGTCAGTGGGGCATCCAACCTGTTTTCTGGCAGCGTATTTGGGATCACTGGTCATTTTCCCATGAGGATCTCTCAAGCTCTTATCTCTGGTACATCCACCTAGAAAGGAAAGCTTATTTTTATAGCATATTATTACTTTGCATTTATAGCAACATTATGTGATGTGTTAAGCATTTGCTCTTCTAAAGGAGTGTTTGCAACAGTACTGCTGCAAAGCAGGCCATGTAAGAGGAACAGAGCTAGAGCGAGTGGAACAGCATTTTTGTGGAGCCACACCAGAGCAGCACCCTGTGTCGCTCCGACTTTATCCCACCTTATGTCTGATACACCCGCTGACACGTATAGTGTGTTTAGTTTGATCAGCTGATTAACAGTCCCTTTGTGAGTTTCACTTTATTACTGTCTTTGTACCAGTTGATGATATGGCAGTCCGTCATAGTGTCAGAAAGAACCATGGGTAAAGGAATAAATTCCCCTGAGGCAGTGCTGTCACTGTTTAGGCTATTGCCTTAGACTAGTTATTTTTCTATTGCTATTATACAAAATATGATTGTGGACTCCATGCTCCCAAGACACATGACTACTCTCTTTTCCTCACTGCCAGCTGCTCCACAGGTCTGAATACAGACAAAATGACTTAAAAGTAAATATTACCATTATTTTTAGGCCATGGGTTTTACTGTAAAAAAATACTGTTGCTTTAACCAACACTTATATATAATTCCTGAAGTTGCCTTTCTGTCTTAGGCCAGGCCATGGGAGGTACTTTAACTGCACTGGCATCAATAATTGACTTGGCAGCAGCTAAAGGCGTGACAGACAGCGCTCTGGCCTATTTCCTGACGGCAGACGTCTTCATCCTCCTCTGCATCGGCGCATATCTTCTGTTGCCCAAACTGGAATATTCAAGGTTGGTCTCTGTCAGCAGAAACTCCTTGGTTTTGGTTTTTGGTTGAATCTCGTGCATATTTCTCACCCTCATAGTGGCTTTCTTAAAACTACCACCAGATGGCGACATTACAATGCACAGAACCCAAAGTCTTAACCTCTATTTTATTTTTTTAAGGTGTGTTGCAACAGTTTCATCTTCAGTTTCAGTGCAAGGCAGCATTTGTGCAGAAGCATGGAAAGACCCAAAACTGTTCTTTAATAAAGCTGACAAACATTACAACAAATATTTCTCAAAATGTTTTGTAATATATGTTAAGATTGAATATTTGGTGTTCCTCTTCTCTTTAGACACTACATGTTGGCAGCATCCTGCTCCAGTTCAGGAACAATAGGAGAGGTGAGAGCAGCTGCTGTCCCACCACTGCAGCCCATACTCAGAAAGACATGGGTGCTAGGCCTGAGCGTCTTCTATGTCTTCTTCGTCTCCATTATGGTGTTCCCTGCATTATCCTCAGGGATTCAGTCTGTCAGTAAGGACAGTGGCAGCCCCTGGACAACCACGTACTTCGTACCCCTCACCAGTTTCTTTCTGTACAATATAGCAGACTTCTGTGGCAGACAGGCCACAGCCTGGCTACAGGTCCCAGGCCCCACCAGTCGAGTTCTCCCGGCTCTTGTGCTGTGTCGCTCAGCTTTGGTTCCACTTTTAATGTTTTGTAATTACCAGCCGAGGGACCACCTTCACACTGTGCTGTTCACTCACGATGCATACCCCATTGCTTTTACCTGCCTTCTCGGGCTCTCTAATGGATACCTTGGCACTCTACCAATGATTTATGGGCCAAAGGTAGTATCACGAGAGCTGGCAGAGGCCACAGGAGTCGTCATGTCCTTCTTCCTCACTTTGGGATTGGCTGTTGGATCTGCCTTCTCTGTGCTCATTGTACACTGTATTTGATCATGTAATGAGGCAAACTGAAGTCTTTTCAAGTGATGTGGCTGCAACAATCAGTGAATTCAGCTCGTGATTGGTCTTGGCTCTGCAATTTGCCCTGAACACTAGAAAGTAAAACGGACGGTACCACTTGCCACAGTTGACCAAAAAGAATTTACTCATCTGATGTGTTTGTTTACACTGATATCAGCTAAGAGTACATCAGGTTTTGTAATCTCTATCTTTTGTACAATGGAACCTGTTTTTTGTGCCATACTTCTGTTTTTAGGAGTGTTATGGTAAATACATGACTTAAATTTACAAAATGAAAATTTGTTTGACTAATTTATGCGTTCTCCTCACTTTGTACTAAATACACTAACGCTGACAACATTAGACCTATTTTAAACCGATGATCCTATTACATCTTTCCCTCCACCTATACTTAAATTAGAGCAGGTGTTGAAGCACAGTATGTTCTTGGTGCCAGTATTGGGACTATTGGTCTTGTTAAAGAATTAAGCACAAACAGTATAGTAAATTTTGATCACTTTATTGTTAAAATGTACCAATCAAGTGACAGTTTAATTATGGTATTGGTGACAAGCCTTAACAATGATTTATAAAACAATGAGTGCAAACAGCGTGAGATGATTCAAACTAAGGTTAGACAATTACACGGTCACCTATAAAAACCTAGAACCTGTCCTAAATACACTGAAAGTTTCAATTTCACCACAAAAAAATACAACTGCAGTCTTCAACAGCAACGGTGCTCTGTCATTTTAAAACATGTAAAACTAAAATTTCTTTATTATATACACACACACAAGATTCTGCAATATTGTAGAGTACAACTTAAAATTATGCAAACTTCAAAATTCAGTGAAGGTTTGTTTTTGTTTCTGCTCAAAATTAAGCAGTAAAAACAATTGGCCTCAGGTTACACCACTGCCCTTCTGCCTCCCCACTCTTCAAAAATAAAGCATTCAGTCCCTTTCCACCATGACGTCATTCATAATAAAAAGGTAATTTAATCATGTCATTTAATTCCATTTAAAAAAAAAAAAAAAGATGGGGACAAAAATTAAGAGTGGAAAGCAGCACTACAGTAATTCGCTTTAATTCCCTACAGGTCAGTTTGTGCTGGTTGTCATCTATACCCACACATGACGTGTGCAATGAGCCACAGCCTGAAAGACAAGAAACAGCTTTTAGTTAGGTCTGTATAAATAAAAATACAAAAAAAAGGTTTAATAAATCTATAGCAAGAGAGGGATAACAAAAATGGCCCAGATTCAAAGACTCTCCACAGGAAACGTACTGCAGGTTTGCGGTTTTCATGAAATGATATATAACTCACATTGCAGCGGGATGCTGTCTCCATGCTTTGGCACCAGAATTTAGGTCCCCAGCTGCACTGCTCTGTTCCCAGCAGCCTGCGCACAGCTTCAGGACAGGCTCCCATTTTCTTTTTAAAAAACATACACAAATGATGTCAAGTATATTTTAGACTTCAGTGTAATTACAACATAAATGAAAACTCACAGATTTGGTAAAAACAGATTATTGCTTACCATGCACACAAAGTCTGGGTCCATCATCTGCAGGAGCAGCTGGACAAGCATTGGCTCATACTGCTCCACCATCTGGTCACACTGTTGAGTTATGGATTATGAGTTAGAATAAACTAGTAAAAGCTGGTACTTTGAAGTTAGAATGTGACCAAAGGGTGACTCACCTCAGATTGTAAAGAGTCAGGCAGGAAGCTGCAGACTTTTTTCACAGCCTCTTCAATTTGTGCCTCTGTTGCATTCTGCTCCAAAATACCGTCGATGTACCTGACGGCCATCTTGCACACATCACAGTAGCCACCAGCCTTGTAACGAGTCTCATCAAGTGCAGCTACAAGGGAAATTTACCATTTGTTATTGTTAATTGAGCCCATTAAACCGTCAAAGAACCCACATAGACAGTGAAAACATTTAAACTGCAATAACACTCAACTCAAGCCAAAAGACAACTTACCAACATATTTGCGACCAGCACCATTACAGAGTCCCAACACGGTGCAGACAGTCTTGGGATCAGCCTGCTGCACAAGAAGTTCAATGATGGCCTGGCCATACGTCTCGATGAGGTCTTTGCACTGACTTGTCAGAGTCGCGGGCAGAAACGTGCACACCTTTTCTACAACCTGAATCACCTCCTCCTGAAATAAAGGAAAATCGAGTCAGATTATCAGCAGCAAGTTACATTTTATTGCCAATCTGAATAAATCTACCAGATCCCACCTCTGTTGTTTGATCTTCCAACATGCTCTCCACCTGTTTCATCACAAACTCACAAATGGCACATGTTGGAGAGTCACGTACTCGGACCATGGGCTGAAACAGATTTTTTTTGTTTTTAATACAAATTATTTATAAATTTGTTAGCATTCCCATTCTGATTAAATATTGTACATGCACTGCAAACAGCTCACCTTAACAATCTTGTCAGTTCCAGACTCTACCTTAGAGGCAGGAAAGAGCTTCAGAGCAGGTACACTTTCAGCAGCAGGTAGAGTCTTTGCAGGCTGCAGACTTAGCATGGGGACCGCCTTCTTCACAGCAGAACAGAAACCAGCCTTGGAGCAAATGTCCTTGGGATCCTAAATACAAGGAAATAAAACGTTAAACATACTGTATAGTCAAGGCCTCATCAAAACCTGATCCATTCCACTGCATTACCACCCATGCAAAGAGCAGTTTTACATTTAAATACCAAAAATGGCTCTCTAACCATGAAACAATCACTTATGTGACAGCTTTGGTCCTGAAACATCCCACAGCATTTTAATGGGCACCGTGTATTTTTTTTAAACATGCAAGTGCAAAAAAAGCAACATCCAGTGAACTATCAAAATTTTCTATATATTTATCAGTTTCATGTGCACATTTTTTGCAAGTGTGCTAGCAGTGTTGTGGTTTTAGTAATGAACAAGACTGAGCATGGGTTACAACAGAGACTCACTTCAGCTACATCATTTACATGCATCTCTACACTTGGGTGAGTAGCACCACGAGTGGACAGCACTAGAAGCAGGAGCTAAAGTTAGGAGGCTACATGCGTAACACCGAGACCTACCTGTTCCTGCGGAGGGCAGCACACAAAACCCAGAGAAGAGGGAAAACAGCAGGATAACATGAATGAGTGGGAGAAGAGTAAAGGACAAGCGAAATAGACAAAGGTTTTAAATAAAATAGTAAAAAGAAGCTATTGTAAAGACAGGAATAACTTGGTCACAGGCCAGTTAGAATGAGCTCAGCATTGCCAAATATGTTTTTAAAAATTGCACAGTATTAAGGCTACAAGGTTGATGATCAGCCACATCACTGTGAGGCTTCATAAAAAAAAAAAACTAAATTTGTTGCTCAATCTGTTACATTCACTTTGATCTAATGACATTAGTGGAAGAAGACTTACCATGGACAGGAGCTGCTGAATAATCTCAGGAGCATACTGACTGATGTACTGCTTGCACTGCGAAGGGGAAAACTATGAGCATAAACAGAAATTAACAATGTTTAGGGAAAATAAGATATGAAGGGTTCACCATATCAGAGAGGCCTGGTCCCAACATGTCGCACTGGTTCTCTATATTCTGGATCAAAGCGTTGACATACGAGCTGTTGCTCTTTATTTCTGCCTGGGCATCCGTTATAAACTTGATGCAGTCCTCGCAGACGGCGTCATTTTCCTAAAATTCACATCAAAATTAAAATAACGTTCATACATATTCAACACTGAACACATTTCAGTTAGTGAGAGTCTAGTGTAACCTTTTTGGGTGAATCTTGTTTAGGGCTCTCCTGGGGAAAAAGGAGCTGGGGCACATTAAGGATGAAGGGGCTCATGGACTGAGCTAGATCCACCTTTGGGATTTCATTGGACTGGAGCTGTTCTTGAGAATGTAACTGGGCCAGGGCTAACTGCTGAGAGCGGCAGAGTCCCATGGCTCCACACACCACACCGGGATCCTCCTAAAGCAGACAGTATGTTAATAATACAGTCCCATTCAGATTACTGATTCCTCTAAAGCCTAATTACGTAATTGTTCAGTATATCAAAAAGCAAGATAATCCTTTAATCTATTATGCATTTCAGAGACAGTTCCTTTATGAGAGTACACCTTAAGATGTGCCAACATATGACAAAACCCATATTATTCTTTAGGCTGTTAAAATGCATTTTGCCTTTAATAATGCTCTAACAGTTGACAGAAAATAAACTTCTGAACTACCGTAAATGCACTCAGTCACGAGGTTTATTACACAGAGGCCACTTTGTTCTCATTACTAGGATTCACTTCTCCATCAATGGCCTTTATTCAGCGAGCTGCACTTTGCACAGCTACTTCTGTTTTCCCCTTCTTTGAAAGCCTGAGTGGATTGGCTATGCACTAATCGATCTAAATAGTCTTGAGATAACGCACAACAAAAACATATCAAGCTACAACAAGTTTATTAAGATCTATGTCCAGTGTTGATTCAAGAATGTTCTACAGATCTTATCACATTGGCTTGGCTTCAATAATGGATTAGCAGTATGCTTACCAGCTCCCCAGTAATGATACCAATTAGGACAGGGTAGTAGCTGTCCACCATCTCTTTGCATTCTGCCGTCAAGCCTTGGTCAGGGATGAGCTGGCAGGCCTTCTCCAGGTATCCAAGGATCTCACCCTTTAGACACAAAATAGAGATATGTAAATGTGTGGCCATCACAAAATATAAAACCAATCCAAAGACAGATATTTTAAATTTTACCTCAGTGGCATTGTCTTTCAAAATCTGCTCCACCACAATAATGATCTCTTTGCACAGGTCGCATGGTACGGCTTTCTGCAAGAGCAGGATTAAGAGAGTAAAAAACAAACGTATGGATATAAGAGCATGTTGGCACAAAGTACAAAGGCCCCTTATAGGAAAAAAGAAATGAGCAAAGTCGTACCATCTGGGGTTTATTCCACACGTTCTGTTGACAGTGAGGCACGGCTCCACAGAGAGAAGCAGTCTTTACATTCTGACACCAGTAGGGGGGGCCACGAGCACACTGCTCCCTTCCCAGCAGAGGGGTAGCTACAGCTGTAAACAAATACTACAGGTCACATCACATGGACTTGTGTGTCATTCAACAAGATTAACTATTGTTTGAATTTAGCTTAACTTATAAATCACCTAAGGTGATTAAAGAAGGGACATTACAACTAGACAGGTTTTAAATGCTATGCAGTGGCTCAATGCTTTGATAAACCAGTAATACCAGTGACAACAGGAAATGCATTTTCATATAAAAAAAAAAAGTCACTGCCAGTGCCACATTTAGCTGAGTGCCAAGAGCCATTTCCTGATTTATACCACTGTGTATAGTTCTGAAAACAATGTGTAAAAATAAAACTTGAAAAACACACCTCTACTACATGAACTGAGGAATTTATCAAAGTGTAAAGTCTGCAGAAATGCGAGTGCTTTGAGATAAAAGCCTGCACTGGGCAGAACAGATCACGCTTCAACAAAGCTATGTCCCTGATAGACTGCAGAGAAACGTCCCAATAATTCATACCAAAGCGGTTACTCCACTCCCACTCTCAGTCACATGAGCAGTGGGACAAAATAACAAGCTGTCCTGAACGCTGACTGTACAAACAAGTGTCTAGAAACTCGACTTAAGACTGCAGTTAAATGTTTACAGCTAGTGACAAGTGCAAAAACCTTTTTCTATGACTCCAAGTAATTACCCACAGGTCATGATGTGGACAATAAATGCACACTTTAGAGACATCAGCAACTACGACATGTGATGGCCTACATTTGACTCAGTTTTGTAACAGATCATCAAGAAAGAAGTTCACATTGACATATTACGTTATATTTAGACAGCTGACAGTAGTAGCATGTCTTGTGATAGTCTTATTGAGATAGGTGAAATACAAAATGCATAATCACACGAAAGAATGGGGAAGTCAACCGAGGCCATTATGTAAAAATAAATTGGACCGGGGTTATATACAAAATACACATAAAATACTTGCCAAAAAAACAGCATGTGCTCTGATAAGAAAACGGGGTCAAGAAAGACATGCCGCTGTCCAATCTAAGAGTGTAAACTACTGTAAAGTTACACAATATTTTATAAGTGCAGTAACAGGTCTTGTGGTTTTGTTTAGCTTATATTGCTGCTGAATGAAAAAGCTAAAGAACAACCTTAAGATTACTGAGCGGAACAAAGAAAGCAGTGAACCGAACCAAAGGAGAACAGAAACTAAACCAAGCACCACATGTTCCTTTTAAGGTAAACTGAAGTGAAATTTCTCTTGAAGCACATCATTTCAAACTTTCATTTTAAACCAGCATTAAAGGTGAAAAACAAAGATAGGGCGTTATCAGCACAGCTTTAGTGTCGTCAATTTAAATTGACCTGTTTGGTAATTTGTGACTTAAGTAAACTTACTGTTTACATGGTCATATACACCTAGTACAAAACACCAATATCTTGATATACGACTGACTGCCTGGTAATTTTTTGCTTGTGTAAAACTATTACAGCTACAAAGTTGTTTAACGTTAGTGGGCTCATTTATCGTTAGCATTAGCGTTAGCCAGCTGGTAGTTAACCTCACTTTACTGACAGGACAAAATGTGCAGATTTACTTTGAAAGTATTGTAGACAAGGTTTATGCCGGCAATTTGTTAAGTGTAATGTTTTCAAAAAGATTATTGCCAAGTAATTCTGTAATAAATACTTGAATTTCCCAAAATGTTAATCTTTAACCGAAGCTAACGCTTCCGCCTTTTTGTTTTGAAATGCACGCAGTTACACAATGGATTAGTCTCTACGGTAAAATGGCCATTTTTAGCACAGACATTGTATAAACCACAAGAATGGTACACAGATGTTTGGTATTTACCTGAAGACACGAAAAGCAGAGTTAAAAGCAGCATGACTCCGCTGGTTTCTAGGCCGTCTGTGTCAGTGCGCAGCAGTGAATGTACAGGCTGGATCAGGCTTGTACTGCACTGCAGGCTCTGTCCTGTTGGTGCCTTTATGATGTCTCACTGTCAGCTGACTTCTCAACAAGACATGTGACTCCCACTCTGTCTTGAACCAACATGAAAAACTAAAGTAATCCTTCCAAACCACCAGAAGATGAATTTGTCATACAACCAGTGATCTGGTCACATCAATACATTTATATTTATTAAGCTGACTAGTTATATTCTTTGTCAGTCAATCAAACGATAGAATAAAAGATACATGAATAAAAATAATAAGAAGAAAGAAACAACGGCTAAAAACAATAAACATAATTAATAAAATATACAATTTTGTTTATTTTTTGTTGTATGTTTGGGATCACTCACTCTGCATATTGTCCATTGATTAAAAACAAACAATAAAAATGCCAAAAACGTTTGACAATAACAATAACAAAATAAACCAAAACTTGGGACTGAGTGACACTTAAAAAGTGGTCACAATTGCTTGACTCATTACTGTACCAAGACTGAGATTATAAATAAAACTGACAATTGAGTCTCATCATTAAATGTTCAAATTGCAGCCTCAAGTTTAACTCAGATAGTTTAGTTAACATTAGTGTAAATCAAAACAACTGGACAATCCATGTCCATACTTTGGACAATCACATATTACCATTCACATTCACTCATCAACCACTAACTAACTAACCACAAACAATCCTCCTGGTTACATGTACATCTTTGGAAAGTGGGAGGAAGCTGGAGTTTCAGGACAGAACCCACTGTAGCAAGGAACACTTTGCAAAGAAAGGCTGTTGACTGGCCCAGTATTTGAACCTTCAACCTCTCAAACCCCTCAAAATCAGATTACGATAGAAATACATTAATCAAAAACATGCAGTCTAATGTAAAAATAAAACAATTTTATTGTTACTTACACACAAAATGACAGCAAAATATGTCTTTAGATAAAGAGGGAAACATTGAAGAATATTCGGTATAGACAGTACCTGTAAAACAAAGACAAAACATCAGAAAAGTATATCCTAAAACAATTGATGCAGACATAAGTTAGGTTAGGTTAAGTTAAGTTAAGGTTAGTTAGGTTAAGTAAGGTTAAGTTAAATTAACTATGGGTTTCTTGTACTTCATTGTTCATTGAATAAAATACCACTGTAGTAAACAATAGATTAGATACCAGGGATGTTATACTAAATAGTTTGCTTTGGTGCCCTTTTGTGCAGGGATCTGTGTGTTTCATGTACGAAACCGAAGTTCTCAAAGTGGCTACGTTAAAAATGGGCTACAATTGTCTGCTTTCTTAATATAATAGAAACGTACTCCTCGCTTCACCAAGGCAAACAAATACCCTTTTTAATCTACATCTGTATTCAGCATAAATTAAAAGTACCATGTGGTTTCACCTCATGCCAACATATGAACATTGTACAACAAACATTTGAGCCCTCATGGACATTAAAATAGTATGGCAAAAAGGTAATGATCTTAATCTTTAACTTCCTTGTCCTTCAATTTCAGGTTATTAGTTTCAGTGTAATTTTGTAGCATTTCTTACATGTAAAGGTCACTGTTGAGGACCTCAGCAGTTGTTACTGGAAACCTGAGTGTCCTTTTTCAGCACCGTGGGCCTCACCACGTCCACATCCCTGTGTAAGTGGTCCAATAAGCCCGTCAGGATGCTCGGAGCAGCGTAGAAATCCACCAGAAAGTAAGAGCCTCGGTCGTGCCTCTGGTTGTGTTTAGTTATCTTATAGGGAAGTAGTCTCTCTCCCAGGTTCTCCAGGTCCCTCACCA
Organism: Rhyacichthys aspro; assembly: GCA_036850595.1. NCBI lineage: Eukaryota > Metazoa > Chordata > Actinopteri > Gobiiformes > Rhyacichthyidae > Rhyacichthys > Rhyacichthys aspro. The sequence goes on along the minus strand of CM072162.1, from coordinate 15,846,938 downwards.
CAGCACCCCGCTCCATCAGAGTCTCTACAGTCCGCCGCAGAGTGGCCGCGGTGTCCGGTCGCTGCATTGCCTTCAGGATGAGCGCTAGTTCGTAACGAGGCATGGCTCCGTTGGGAAACACTGCACAGTTTAGAACGTGTTTTTTATTACCATAGAGAAGATGACATTGCCTATTTATTTAGTTTGAAACGTCAAAATTCACCCTGTTGTGGCAGGAGGGACACGAGGGACGATGGAAGGTCTTTACTGATGACGTATAAATTGTGCGCCTGCTTTTTCACAAAAACTCATGGATGTACATCCATGCAAAAGCTTCGTTAATGTGAGCACCTATAAACAACTATGTATTTTAATAAAGTATATATTATTTGCCTTTATTATAAAAAAATAGATAATCCTCGGCATTTTCTAATTAATATAGGAAAATACATGGTGACGCGCATGCGCATTCGGAGACAAACGACGTCTTCGTTCACATCCGGTCCTTCCTTCCAGAACAAGCGTGGGGAAGATGGCGTCGCAAAAGTCAGTGCCCAGCGATCTGTACAAATGTGTATATTCGTTTTTGCTAGAAAACAAGTTCACAAAGGCGGCTCAGCAGTTCTTGAAACAGACTAAAGTGGTGAGTGCGTCAGTGTACGTGACTGACAGCCTTCAGAAAGAGCTGTCTGTCCCCTGGTTTGAAGTGCGTCGGTGGGAAGTTGTTTAGCTGGTGGTGCACGAGGAGCCTTCAATGTACAGATATGTATAGGCACGTGGACTGCTCTGTGTCTGCTCCGACAGACTGCTGCATTATGGCTACAGTGACTTAACGGTGGTTTAGTACAGAAGCAGTGTTTTTTTGTGTAAAGTTTCACTAACTTCTTCAACACGGCACATTACAGTTAGTTCTTTATCGTGTTCTCCACAGAATTCCCAAGATCAAAATGAGGAGCGCCTTGAAGACATTTACAACTTTTGGGTGAAGTAAGTTCAAATTTAAACTTAAATCGTAAATCGTGTCTGTATCTTCAGACGCAATCACAAGATTATTATCTTGTACACACGTTGTATAGCACTTACATCGGTTTCGATCGGTTTCAATCAAGCGAGTCTTCTGCACGATCGATCAGCAAACTCTTTTAAAAATGTTAAACGTAATATAACCTATACATTTCTTTTGAGGTCTCCTGAAGCAAGAAAACGCAAAGCACCTGGTAACCAAGCTGAAAGTGCAAATGGTCCTTCAGCCAAGAAAGCTAAGAACAGTACAGAAAGCTCCAGTGAGTCAAGCAGTGATGACGTTTTCACACAATTATCTAGCCTATTTGTCATATTCACGACTACACCCATTGTTTCTTCTTGGTTATTTACTCAGCCACGGCAGCTTCTGCTAAAGCAGAATCCAGCAGCAGTGAAGATTCAAGTGATGAGGAAGAGAAGGCACCTGCAAAAGTAAACTAATCTTTACTATAAATAATCAAACTGCAGAAGAAAGCATGCTCTATAAAAGGATGTAATTTCTGTTTTTAGGTACGTGTGAAGCCCACCCCTGCTCCTGCTGCGGGCAGTGCAAGAAAGAAAGACACAAGTTCTAGCAGTGAAGAGTCTGATTCTGAGGATGAGGAGCCCGCTAAAGTCCCCCCACAACGTGAGTGTTAAGTTTGTTGTAATTCATTTGTTGATGGTGAACTTGTATGATATTTGTCATATTTATGTTGAATAGAACCTAAGACTGGAGCAGCCACAACCCCCAAAGCTGTAGCTGCTAAAGCTGCAGCACAGAAAAAGCAGGAGAGCAGCAGTGAAGACAGTTCCTCTGATTCTGAAGAGGAAGAATCAACCAAGGTATGTCACATCACACCACTTTTGGACATTGTCAGTGTTAGACATGATAATATTTCTCAGCTCTGTTTCACAATTCATTTGCATTGTTGGTTTTATTCTTACTATTGTGTGTATTCTCCTATGACTTCACAGGCTCCAGCCAAAACTACCCCAGTAAAAGCTGTGGCTGCTGCTGAATCAAGCAGTGAAGACTCTTCATCTGAAGATGAGGCTCCGCCAAGCAAAAAACCTAAAGCGGGTGTGTTTAGTAGAGATGTGGCGAGATACAAATCTCATGTGACAAGATATGAGATAGGGTTCATGAGAATGAGAAGAGATTTTTACCCCATTTGTAGTCGTGGCTGGTTAAAGCTGTGGTTGTTCTGTGTTTTTACATAGTTTTTGTGTTCACCGCAGATTAGGCCATTGTTTTCTTACAGTGTTTACATATTGTCCGTGTCTTGTCTGTTACCCTTTCACTGTTTATTTCCACCTTAAAAAAACAAAATGTTGCCATACATATGATTTAAAAGTGTGTGTGGGGGGAGCTCCATCACGAGATAGCTTTTCACCTTGACGAGAAATCTTTACACATTTTGATCTTGCGGCTAGAGATCTTGTCACACCCCTACTGTTTTAATCTTGATGCAATGATTGGCCCTATATTTCTTTGTCCCTCAATGTAATTTTTTGTTAATTTTCAGGTGTGAGTGTCACAGCAGATTGCAGTGTGTCTGTTAAAGTTATTAAAGTGCATGCCTACCACTTGGACTTTTGCCATTTGAGCACATTTAAAGCACACTTTTTCTAATTGTCTATAGGTGTCTACAGTGCAGTTCCACCTCCCACTTCAGTACAGCCAGCTCCAGCTGCACCGAGCAAGGCCAAGAAAGATGACTCATCTGACAGCAGTGATGACAGCAGTGATGAAAAGACTGTAGCCGGTAAGTGATGACATGTTCTCTATTTTAGATCTGATTCAGTTTTAAAGTACTTCTAACCTAACATCTTTTTCATCTGTTCAGCTAAACCCACAGCAAAGGCGGCTGCTGACAAACCTGCTCCTTCCAAAACTCTTGCAAAGAAACAGGAGTCTAGCTCTGACAGTTCAGGTAATGTTTTTCCTAATGTCACTTCCCATCTGGATTATTGCAATTCCCCTCTGTTTGGCCTCCCTCAAAAACTCTAAATAAACTTCAACTGGTTCAAAATTCAGCTGCTCGCATCATAACACGCACTCCCTCCTTCAACCATATCACACCCATACCACAACTCCACTGGCTCCCCATCACATACCGCATTCAATACAAAATCCTGCTCCTCACATTCAAATCCATCCACAACCTCGCACCTTCATATCTCTCTGACGACCTCCAAATCTCCACACCCGTTCGCTCCCTCTGCTCCTCCTCCTCTCTCCAGCTCTCTGTCCCCTCTGCCCATCTTGTCACCATGGGGAGCATTCAGCCGCTCTGCTCCCCAGCTCTGGAACACACTCCCTCCTGACCTCCGCAACACTGACACACTCCCACATTTCATATCCAAACTCAAAACTCATCTGTTCAGACTGGCCTATTCACTATGACCATAGCTACACTGTCCTCTTTTAACTATATGCTTTTAACTGTATGTTTAAACTGTATTTTTAACTGTATGCTTTTAAATGTGAATATTATGTAAATGTAAATATTTGTATTGATTTGTAAGGCGACCTTGAGTGCCCAGAAAGGCACCTAATAAATAAAATGTATGATTAGTATTATTATTAATATAATTAATCACAAATTGTTATGATTTTCCTAAATTTCTTAAGTAGTATGTTACATGTTTCTTCAGACTCAAGTTCAGAAGAAGAGCCTGAAGCCCCCTCAACTAAAGCAACCCCTGCCAAAGCTGCACCTGCCAAGGAGCCAGTGAAAACTAAGCCTGTAGCCAAACCATCCACCACAGCATCAAAGTCTGCCACTCCTGCAGCAAAACCTGCTGGTGCAGACAGTAGCTCTGATGACTCTGACTCAAGTTCAGAGGAAGAGGAGGTAAAGACACCTGCAGCAAAGATTACTCCTGCTAAAGCTGCTCCCACTAAACCAGCCGCAGACAGTTCATCAGAAGATTCAAGTTCAGACGAGGATACAGCAAAGAAGCCTGTTGCAAAGGCTGCTCCTGTTGCAAAGGCTGCTCCTGTTGCAAAGGCTGCTCCTGTTAAGGCTGTGGCTGCTAAAAAGGACACCTCTTCCAGCTCCGGTGAGCAGAATCTTAACATATCACTATTTGTTCTGTAATGCTTAACCATTTTTACTCTGCTGCTTAAATGTTTCTTGTTCCATTTCAGATTCAGATAGCAGTTCTGAAGAGGATACTACATCAAAACCTGCCGCCAAAGCTGCAGCTCCACCAAAGACTGCTGCTTCCAAACCCCCTGCCAAGGCAGCAGAGAGCAGCTCTGACTCTGACTCTTCCTCTGAGGAAGAAGAGGAGCCAGTCAAATCTAAGCCTGTATCTAAACCATCTACCCCAGCAACAAAACCTGCCACTCCTGCAGCAAAGCCCACCACTCCTGCAGCAGAAAGCAGCTCTGATTCTGACTCCTCTTCGGAAGATGAAGAACCAGCTAAACCAACTACACCTGCCGCAAAGCCGGCTGCCGCAAAGCCGGCTGCCGCAAAGACAGCAGACAGTAGTTCTGACTCTGACTCCTCCTCTGAAGAAGAAGAGCCAGCAAAAGCTAAACCTATATCTAAGCCATCCGCAGCAGCAACAAAACCTCCCTCTGCTGCTGCAAAGCCTGCTGCTGTGTCAAAGCCTGCAGCTGAAAGCAGTTCAGACTCTGACTCTTCCTCTGAAGAAGAGGAACCAGCCAAGGCCAAACCTGCAGCAACTAAGCCAGCTACACCTGCTGCAAAGACCGTTACTCCTGTTGCAAAGCCTGCTGCTGCAGCAGAAAGCACCTCAGAGTCGGACTCTTCTTCAGAAGATGAAGAACCAGCTAAGGCCAAACCAGCTGCAACTAAACCAGCTACACCTGCTGCAAAGGCCCCGGCAGCACAGGCCACAGAGAGTAGTTCTGACTCAGACTCTTCCTCTGAGGATGATGAACCTGCAAAGGCCACTCCAGCTGCAAAGGCCACTCCAGCTGCAAAGGCCACTCCAGCTGCAAAGGCCACTCCAGCTGCAAAGGCCACTCCAGCTGCAAAGGCCACTCCAGCTGCAAAGGCCACTCCAGCTGCAAAGGCCACTCCAGCTGCAAAGGCCACTCCAGCTAAAGCAGAAAGTAGCTCTGACAGCGACAGCTCAGATTCAGAAACTGAGGCCACCAAAATATTGGTAAAAAAACAAACTCCAGCAGCAGCTAAAAAACCTGTTACCCCTGCATCTGTAACAAAGGCTCCTGCAAAAGTTGTTCAGGACAGTTCCAGTGAAGACAGCTCTAGTGACAAGGAGACTGACAAAAAGGCTGCACCAACACCTAAAACCTCAGCCTCAAAACCTGCTTCAGCTCCAGTGAAGAAGGCAGAGGAGAGCAGCTCTGACTCTGACAGCTCAGATTCTGAGGCAGAAACTAAAACAACACCTGTGAAGGCTGCAGTCACCAATGGCAAAGCAGTAACGCCCAAAATGGCAACGTCTGCTACCAAGGCTTCTGCGAAGGCAGCAGAGTCGTCCAGCTCTTCAGACAGTTCAGAGGAAGATGAGGCACCACCTAAAGCTGCCACTGCACCCACCACACCAACAGCAAATGGTGAGATTATACAATCACTTGCAGCTTGTCTTATTCTTATTGTACAGTCTTATTCCCATCTCCTATGAACCTATACAGTATCATTCTTGCTTTGTTCAGGTACCAACGGCAAGAGGAAAAAGGATGAAGACTCTTCAGAGGAAGAAGAAGAAACAGAAATAAAAACACCAAATAACAAGAAGGCAAAAACCACACCTCAGACATTTCCGAAAGCAAACAAAAAAGTAAGTGCCATACCTAAATTGTTGCATAACACAGAGCAAAAGCAAACTTGGAAGTAATGAATTATTGTTATAAAAATTAACTTGCTGTTTAGAATGTCGTTCTGCGGCAACCCAATATTTGGTGTTTATAGAGAAAATAACCAATGTCTTGTTATTAGTCTTCCAACATACCTTTTCGTAGAATAAGAGAGGAGGAAGTTGAAGTGGATCCCCGTTTGGCAGACAACTCTTTTGAAGCTAAGGTGAGTGTGGACTGCCATTACTAATAAATCCTCAGATTTATATAGTGTTTTTCTAGAGATGCAAAGATGTGTTACAATGCAGACTGAGACATAAAACACATGAACACAGATATGATATCAGAATAACAGCAGAACAAAACTTTGAGGGGGTTATTGAGGGCTTCATAGGTGAAGAGGAAGAACTTGAAGTGGATACGGCGCTGTATGGAGGCCATTGGAGTAATTTTAAGTACTAATAACACTTGTTCTTTCAGTATGGATCCAATGGAGACTGGGGCCAGAAGGCTAATCAAGTACTCAAGTTCACTAAAGGGAGGTCATTTCGTCATGAAAAAACTAAAAAGAAGAGAGGAAGCTACCGCGGCGGTGCCATCTCAACAACAGTTAATTCTATAAAGTTTGACAGTGACTGAGTATCTTTACCTGAACAGGTCTGAACAGGTGTGAACAGGACATCAGTGGTGCCTCTTCCCTTTTGGAGCCAAACATGATGGTACCGCCTCTTATTTCACTAACTCCTCAATTGTAGCTTAGTGATCAGCTGTCAATCAGTTTACAAAATTGTATTGAGCAGGACATGGATATTCCCAACTGTATGTGAAATGGACACGACATTATCGTTTATAGCCACTAGGTGGCTGCAGACCATCAGTTATTGGTAAACAGTAAATATGGATGGATTTTTTTTGCCCATTTTGACTTAATATCTAGTAAGGTTTTATTTCTTCAGTGACATAACATACTTTTGTATGAATTGCAAAAGTCATCCCTCTGTTTTTTTGTTTTTTTTTTGTCATTTTAATGGTTCATATGAATGCTCTTATGTTTTGGCATCTTTTAAATGTTGAGGGTCTGTCCTTTTTCTTACATCTCACTTGAGCATTTAGAGCGTGAACTTCAGTTTTATACTGTATTTATTTGTAGGTCTTATTTCTTTTCATCCTGTTGGGCCTAATTGTTGCATTTTCTCAAGCCATTTACTTTTGTAACTAGTTTGTGTTGCATACACCCTCATCATAATGTTATCAGTGATGTAGAATAAACAGCAGAGCCATATTGCGATAATTTGAAATAATTAAATTTTGTTTCACTGTATTTGTTTTTTCACTTTTCCATGTTATTAAAGAGAAAGTTGTTCTAATGTGAAACCTTCCTTTAAACATTGAGATTTATATATGAATGGGTTCAAGGTACAATACAGTTTGTAACTCTGATTAGCCACTAGATGGCAACCGTGTCTTTTTTGCACTGACCTTGATTTGCCGCCCAAAAAACAAGTTTTTTTTTCTTGTCAAGAAAATTGAGTACAGTACTGATCAGTTCATGAGGGTCCAGTGGTAAACAATATGTAAATTGCTATGCTAAATGATATGCTAATTAGAAGGGACACATTTAGCTTTACCAAACATTTTTGAGCAAATCTTTATCTTCTCATGAGACCTAAATGGTTTGTTGTCCAATTTGTTTTACCTTTTGTAAAATCTTCAAACACAGAGATGTCCGTTTAACTGTAATTTTACCATTTAATAATCTACACTTGATGGACCCTTTTTTTATGAAGTTGATTGCCTCGTGATGTCTGTGGCTGCTGCTGTTAACAAATATTAATTTCAAGCAGATTTATTAACATACACACACACAATTACTATATCTCAGCTGTCTACAAACAAATGCACTCATACACTGTAAGAGTAGCTGGTAACTTGACAGGTTCTAGCTCCAAATAATGACTACCTTCAAATGTCCAGTGTAGCTGCAGGGCCCAGGAATGTGACAGTATGCTTTGTTCAGCTGTAGAGGGGTTTGAGATTAGAGTGGTGTTAATAGATTCTGGATGCAGGCAACAGCAGACTTTACTTGTTTTCATTGTTTTGAAATAATTGTATTATGTACATTTATATGTAAATATTTCATTAGTTGTCAGAAACCTTTCAGTAACTGCTTCTATCTCGTTTAATTGGCTGAAAATTTGATAACTGTAAAATCCTCACCTCAGTGTCAGACAAATTGTAATATGCATTCTTTTTGTTTTTCACAGTAATACATGGAGCAAGAGTTGATTATTTTTGCATGTAGAATGAGTTGTTGGTAAATGAATATATGTTCTTACAAAAAAAACATAACGTAGCGGGATACAGATAGAGCTAATCTCCTGCCAAGCAATGGGACAATCTTTTAATGGGCAGCACAGGCCGAGGACTGCCCATCCTGTCCATTTCAATTAAACAAAACTGCTGACTACTCTGGCACACACATTAGTAGTTTTTTCATCTGGCTCATCCCCAAAGCCAGTGCATACAATCTGCCCTGCATTTGCCTAAAATGGTACACTTCATTTTATGAAACATGACAAATGTCATCCTTGATGTGCCATAAATTAGTCTTGCTAATTACCCACTGCTTTTTCAGCGTCCTACTGAGACCGAAAACATGACAGGGCAACAAATCAACTTTCCACTCAAGCAGAGCATAGTCATGCATAAAGCCTGGAAGGAAATAAAACATTATCAGAGGAAGATACATTATTAAAAACATCTTTACTAGAGCTTTCCTTAAACATCCGTCTTGTATAAAGTGTTTTAGTGAGCATTAATAAACAGAATATACATTTCAGTACTTTGTAAAGAGAACAAGGACCAGCATTTCCTTATGGATCAAACAGAGATAGCAAAGTGGAGTGATGAACCAAGTAACAAAAATAAAAAAATTACAGCTCTTTCCATCTCAGAAATATTGAACAATTTCAATGTAGAACAGACATTTTGTAGAATATTTACCACCTTAAAATAAAAAGTCACCCAGCCTCTTGCTATTTGATTTAATGCGAAGCGCTAAACTTAATAGTTCTGATATCTTCTGGTATTCTGGTATCAAGTGTTTCAATACATGTCCCATTGTTGCCTGCTGACACTAAAAAAGTCTTACAAATTTCAGTGACATTAAATATGCTTGTAATTTTTTTTCTTTTTCAAATATACAACATTCTGAAAGTATTGTGCTGCATCAACATGCTTTAGTTACTATAGCTTGACTTACACATGCATTGATGAGCTGTTGTTGGGTTTGAATGTATTTGATGCTAGTTGTATTTTTGCTCTATTCACACAGTGTCCTGCTCTCATGTTGCCACCTGTTTGTGTTATGTCTTTGGTGTGGCAAAGTCCCATGCAGTATCCTGGGCACATTTCCACATGGCACGCACAAGTCGAGTGAAGCCCATGTCCTTGGGTTTCTCCAACCCACGCATCAGCCTCTGCTTCATAATGGCGATGAATTCCTTATTACTGAGCTCTCCATTCCCTGAGGTGGACACAGAGGGGTTAGAGAGGAAGAAGATGGACAGGGAGAGTATGATGAAATTTTAGAGGAAGAGGCTGTAATGAGAAAAGCTGAACTGATGATTTCAGTGTGTTAGCTCCTGCATTATGCAGAGAAGGGTTTTGATGAAGACCTACCATCACAATCGAACAGAGCGAACACTACGTCGCACACATGATCTGACAGCTCCACCTTGGCCACAGTTCGAGCCACCTGCTTCATGGTCGCTAGGAAACAGAAGAAAAAAAGAAAATGATAAAATGTGGAAGAGAGTAATGTTGTGAGTGGACAGTGAGTCACAGAAGCTAATGTGGAGCACATTGTGTGTGAGTCCAACTGCCGTGGATCGATACTAGGCACAACAGCCATTCACTGGGGAGAATATCTGATAGACACAAAATAAAGGCGGTGTCGGGGACGAGGAGGAGGTGGGATGGAAACTGGAGCAGACAAGATCACAATGCCCATCTGCAAAATGAGACTGGGTCTGTGAAATGACAAAGACGTATGAAGGTGTTGAAACCGAGAGAGGGAAATGGGAAAAACAAATATTGTGATAAAATAATGAAAATCTTTTTAGTCCCCACCAGCGTGATGGAATATCAGACTTCAAAGGCGTGTATGAAAAATATGGAAGGCAGGAGAATAAAGTCCTGAAAAAGAGGTTCTTAAAATTCATACAAAATGTAAGAACAAAAATGTCCCCTCAGCTTGAGAAGTAGGAAGACTTTTTGCAGCTCAGACTGTAGCAGGGTCAGTGCACACACATGCCCCACAGCTTTGCCTGATAAATTCAAAACCCTTCTGGACACACACACAGGCTGAGCTTGTTACTGTTTAGGCATGCAGCTAGAAATCATATTCTGGCAGCTCATGCACCTCGAGGTAGACTGCAGCAGCTGCTTCATCTACTGATTAAGAACTAATGGATAGTCAGAAAACATATGGGAACCTTTACAGGGGCTGAGTCAGTGCAATGGATTTACTTTAACTAATGAAAAAATTGCTGTTGAATGAAAGCACCACTTTACTGCTCTCTTAAATTAAGTTCCTTTGTTAAAAACAGAGATTCATTTGTTTCGTAACAACGTTATGTTGAGGATTGAATAGAAAGGTCTGTTTAAGGTTGATTTGACACTTTCACTTAATTGTATTTTTATCGTTTATCTAAAGCCAGATGAGTTTGAATTAAAATGTGCACCGTATTTTACAGTTTTAATCTTCAGGACAGTTTAATCCATTTCCAGGACACAGAAAACTACTTTCTAAACATACAGGTTTTACGGAATATGAGAATATGTAGGACCCTTTTAATACAGTGTTGTTGTAGAAAGAAGAAAAAGTGGAGCTATTTGCAGGAGGGTGGGCCTTGTCCAACACCACTCTTCTTCCTGAAGTGATGATGTTGGCATGTGTCATGGGGCATCAGTATCCCGCACTGTTGAGTAGCAGGTGAAGTGTTGTCTGTGTATGAAGGCAGGACAGGGGCTGAGGGATGTCCTTTCCTCCTGGTCCCCAAGATAAGACAGTCGATATTAAGATGAAAAATGGCTGAGCTAGAACTGGGAACAAAGCCAGTGAAAAAAGAGACGTGTGCTCTAACTGGCTCAAGTGTTAACAGCTCTGAGAGACAGGCGGGAAGTGAGGGAAGGAAAAAGAGCGATTAAAAGGACACAGAGACTGAAAAGGGCAAATGTGGCTGTACCTTTATCTATGGAGGCTCCTGCCATGTGGTAGAAACTCAGGGCTGTGTCCACGTCATTCACGTTCTTGAGAAATGTAAAGAAATTCTCCACCTCCTCAAATGTGATGCCCTGTCGAGAAATGAACACAATACGTAGACAGTGGCTCGGAATTCTGTGACAAATCAGGAACAAATGATTCCTGCAGTTTTCACCAAACCCCTACGGCGATGCACAGGCTCTGAAAAATCAACTTAATATTGTCATGACAAGATGTGCAACTGCAAAATGCCTTATGGGAAGCAGCTGAGTATTGTGACACAAACGGCAAAACGAAGTGGGCTGAAGCACTGGGCACACATGGATGAGCAGTGCGACAAGAGCGGACAAGGGAACAGACGGTCTAAAACACACATGACTTATATACAGGAGCCGACACTGACAGCTGCCATGAGCTCATTTGCAAAGAAAAAGGAGCAGCTGGTCTTAGGCGGTAAATAACACTTTTCTCAGTTCTGTTAGAGGTAAAGCCTGCTCTGAGTGGCCAAGGCAGAGCAGTGGAGGGCAAGGAGACTGTATTAAGGGATCTGAAAGACAAAGACGCTTAGTGCAGATATCTCCTCAGAGAGATACAGCTCTGTCAGTAACTCTCTTTCCATGCCTTGAAGTAACTTTACTGCTTTACTGTTTTCTTTTGTCTGCTAATCTCTGCATTTAAGCATCAAACCTGGCTCATCATAGCACTGACTGATCAACAAGTGAAATAGGACAGCAACACCTTGGGGACACACAAGTGCTCTAAGTGAATTATGAGGCAAGTTCAAAGCTGATGCAAAAAAAAAAAAATGAAATGGGATTTTAAAGTCAGCTTTAAAACCATAACATTTTAAATTTGGGTTTTACCCAGTTGGGGTATTTTACTTGCCTTTAGCAATGTTGAACTGTCTGGATAAAAAATGATAAAGGGTGAATTTAACATTTTGGTACAGACCTAGCTCGTTTTGATATTTTATCTCAGGATGTTAAGTAAATAAGCATTGTAGATAAAGAGTCAAACAGGACAGTGAAAAGCCTAAAAAAATATGAGATAAACGACAGAAGTAAATGATCGTGAATATGGCTTATTGAGGTTTTTGAAGAGAGAAAGCTCACTAACTTATGGCTTGCTAAGTGCTCTGTGTTTGGTCAACAGTGATTGCATGAGGCACAGGAGTTGAAGAGAGGCAGTGCTATTGGGTGGCTGTCAAGAAACAAATGTGCCATCCTCTCAGTGATGTATTACCTCATATTCCATCTCACAAACGCATAGCATCCCAGCACACACCGTCTGTCACATATTCTTGCCAATTAGTTAACAAGCCACTACATTCAGCACCCCATATAAAGCACTGAGTACCACTAACGTTTCATAGATGTTACTCTTTAAAGCAAGGTCATTCACAGATTGATCTACCTGGGCATCCTTAAACATCTTCTTTAAACCCTTCAGCATCTGTTTGAGTTTACGAGACTGGACACCACTGTAGGCCAGCAGCATGCTCCCAAACTGTCGCTCGGTGATTCTTCCATCCACAGGATCGTTCCTCTCAAACTGCATAAGAGAGAGCGACAGATAGGGAGTGAGTGCTTTGCAACAAGGACAAACAAATTAATAGAAAGAGGGAGGGCATGGGGAGATGGGAAACAGTAAATACTGGTGTCAGGCTTCAAGTTGAATCATGCAAAGGGCTGCTGTTGGTGACATAAAATCTCTATGTGCATGTTTTTTACAATGTAGCACCGAAGCATGTCTTAACAACTATGCACATTGGCTGTGTCAGGTCAATCCTGTCGATTTATCTCTGAGGGTGTTTGACAGCCATACGCCCTTATAATCTTAACATGCAGGGCTCTTAAAATGTTAATATTCATCTCTTTGAAATGCAGCTCATAACCAAGTCAAAACAAGTCTAGATAGAATATCTTTAGAGTCAACCCTGCATACGCCCCTTGAAGCTTAAACCTTTAGTTAAGAACTGATGTTTATTTTTGTCCACTGTGTTTTCCCTGCTGCATTCACACATCTTCACAAAATCCAAACATCTAATACCTAAAAGTGATTTTAGGGCTAATACAAATTTAAGCCAAAGTCATCCAAGGGAGTGCCAAGATGAGGGGCAAAAAAGGCTGCAGCTGGTGAAATATAGCCAAGGGTAAGCTGCAGTCTCAGCAATTAAAGAGCAAGCTTAGAGGGCAGGAGAGCGAGACTCTTATAGAGGAATAGGATTATTCATTTTAAGTGGTGTCAAGATTATCTGTGGTTTTGTGATTTCACTCTCTGATCATTGTGGTATTATTACAAACAGATTTGCCCAGAGTCAAGTTCTATTCTTGGAGCTTCGGATGACAGTGTCAGTGTGTAAGTTTAAGCGCCATGCATGCTAATGACTAGAGTAAGACCATGCTATAAAGCAATGATCAGATGCCTTTACTGCAGTTGGTGTCAAACAGCTTTGAGAGAGTGACATTGAGGAGTGCAGACAGGAAATACAAACTATGCATATGTGATTCTCAGCCATTCTTTTTTCTTGTGGACGAAGTTAACACCAATATGTCAGTACTTTCTTTTACAATTAAATTATTTCAGTCTGTGATGCTCTAATTACTTATGCAAACATCTGACAAATCCTTTACAACATATTTTTTTTCCTATTACCTCAAGTTTGAGCACATCATGCTGCAGTCTTCTTTGAAACTTGAGAAAGCTGCCAATTGTGAGTTTCCCTTTCAGGTCTACTCCAAAGAAGTAGGTGGTGAGAGCGGAGCTGCAGCCAGCTGTCTTCAAAGTATTTCCTGTAGTGGAGCGGTCACGATGTCGCATTCCCATACTAGTCTGAGAGCGAATTATACTCTGCACCTGCAGTAAAGGGAAGGCCATCTCAGTAAGTCAGTAAAAATATCCTGTTGACTACTGACTGTTGACTTTTTTTTTTTTTTAACTTATTTGTAGTATTATATGTCTAATTTGAGAAGAGTAAAGCATCAAATCTATGTAGCAGAGAGGTTAACCTGCTCAAACTCCTCCAGGTCCACCTCTCCATCACCGTTCAGGTCAAACATCTTGAAAGCAATCTCAAAGTTTCTCTGGGGAGCTGGAGACAGAACAAAGGAGATAAAGATACACGAAGACACATGCTGTAAAATCAATACCACACAATACGAAGCAATGCCACACTGCACAAACTAGCTAGCTACACAGTGTTCAATACAAGTTCATCTATCACATCACAGTCTCACAGCACCTTCTTGTTATCAACCCTATGCTTGTGACGTTCTTTTTCATGATTGTTAATCACTCATTTAACCATGGAGTTACCTGAACAAACTGTATATGACACTGATTAAAATATCTATTTGTTCATAATCTGTGTGTTCTGTATGGTCACAGAAATATTCTCCAAACATGTCTTATTCTATGTACACCAATGTGTTCTCTCTAATCTCATTTGTGTGGTTACACAGTTGGTGTTCATCTGTTACAGAGAAAAAAATGTCCATTTTGCTATTTATGACAAATAAATTGGAACCCACCACAAGGCATCCTGCCCTGTCTGCATAAAAACAACTTGTCCTTGAAAATTTCTCCAGCCTTTATCCATATGAATGGATTATAAATGGTAGCTCTAAGCTGGGGATAAAGTTTATTAACCATTGGAAAAGAAAGAGCCAGAGCTATATTTTTTCATTACTGTAAACTATGACACATTTAAAAGCAGGCATTAATTCCCACTACCAATCCTAGGTCTATTAAAATGAGCTGTGTGTATTAAAACAGCAGCTTTGAAGCAACTTAGTATACTGGTCTTACAAGAACTGATCTATGTACTTACTGGACAATACTGTGGTGAGGAAGATGTAGTCTGAGAAAGAGATAAGGCCGCATTCTCCCAGTGTGTAAAATATGCTGTCCTCATCTGCAAACTTCTCCCTTTCTTGGGCTATTTTCTGCTCATCGAGACCAGGAAAGGAGAAAAGAATGTATATATTAAACTTTCACATGAATCAGCGTTATAGTTTCAAACAGCTGCCCCAGGTGTGGTTGTGTAAGAGTAAGAAAGTGTTTCTCAATCCCAGAACAGATATTGTACTTCTACAAACATTAAAAACAGACACAGTGCATTTAATGATCATTTGCAGAAGACAGTCTAGCACATTAAATTTCATGCAAGTGCTGCATACACATGAAGCTGAACTTAGGTAGTGACATTTAGTCTTTGGTCAGTTGGTGAATCTGGTATACTGTTCATCAGAGGGTATACTCACAGTGTGACAGCTACATACAGAAAAGGAAACACAATGACTGTGGCACAGACAAACACACAATCTAATTATCCCCTTCCATTTACATTTACAACAACTCACCGTTAATGATATTATATGTTATATATTAACATGTGTATATTGACAGCATTGCATGAAAATGTAAATACATGCATACTAAACACTCAGGAAGAGACTAGTAGACAGTGTCCCGTAAACAGGACACAGCACTGAACAGAGTGGACAGTTTGACAGAGCATGCCTTGGGTGGGGGGCTTGACGTGAATAAGCCCACATGAAGTTACCTCCGTCTGTAAAGGGTCCATTTCAGGGAAGAGGAAGAAGGACAAACAACTGTTAGAGAGCCACGTGGCCTCTGCCGTCTTTAGCAGGGCTTTGAACAACAAAGACACACATGTGCATTCAAAGTGTAAGAGTGACACACCACACACAAACTCAAAAAACACTTCTTACAACATTATAAGGAGAATACCACTCAGATTGAATCATGTTTTTCTATAAAGGTCAGAGAATAATTGGACACTGAAAATAAAGTTAAACTAAAGTTTGGTGGCATCCTTCTTAATCCATTGTTATAATCATTTCCCAAAAGACCAACTCCCTTCTCGAGTTATGTACACTATCAAATAAAGGTTGTGATAGTCTGCAACTAACATGAAATTATCATTATGTAAATATAGACATAAATATTTTTATTGCTAGTGCACTAGTGGCATCTGGAAAAGGGAGTGGGATCAAATGGGACGTGAAAAAAGGAGGTTACTGAGCTAGTAGTGAAATAAAAAGGAGAAAAATACAACATGATAAAACTTGTTGAAAGTTTTAAGTTATTTGCGTGGCAAAGTGACAAAAATACAAAAAGACAGAGAATAAAATTAAAAACATTGAGGTAGGAGAGGCTGGTTTTCGCCACAACACTCAGCGCAAAGACAGGAAAATAGCGATGTGGGCCTTAGGTGAACCATGTCTGTCCATAAAATCTATAAAAAGGCACACAAACACAAGGGAGGGCTTTTAAATTGGTGCAGCGAAACGCCCACACACACCTACACACCTACACCACCACTTACATGAAAGAAATGAACACACTGGACCTCATTATAATGATCATAACAGAAGCACAGAGCACATTAGTGTCCTGAGTCAAGGACAAAAACAGCCCTGCAGAATGGCTTAAGTGATATATAAAATGTCTTGAAGATAATGTGGCATTAATTAGCATATAAAGCTAGAACTATATCAACCAAAGAACATGACCTAGCTGTTACTAATCCATTTTGGAGAATTTTTCATTCCCCTCTCACTAACATCGTTAATTTATCTCCAAAATCTATACAAAACAAGATTTCCTCTAGCAGGCAAAGCATGGAGACATTTACAACCATGATAAAACAATAAAGTTATACTATCATCTATGTCAAGCTCCATTTAGACAGAGCTGCATTTGATGACATAAACAATGCTATCAAACAAATGCTTCAAATGCTAAAGGTCAGCGTCAGTCTTGCACTGGCTGGAAACTCTAGTCAAGTTATTGTGACGCATTGTCTGAGAATTATGAATTATATCTCGAAAATCTAATCAAATCCTGAAAGATGACAGAGGAAAAGGGCAGTTACTTACAACAAAGACCACTCAGATCACGAATCAAGCCAGGAATGCCTGCGCCTGGTCTGGGCCTTGTTAGTCATGTGATACCATTTGCAATGAATGTGTAGCCAGCAATAGTGAGAACTGTATACAATTTTCTTTGGTATGTTTATTTGTGGAAGTAGATCAACTGATGCCTGTAAATCACACTGCAATAATCACTGTATACTATTTAACACTTCTTAGAGTTTCATGATGGACTGATCTTGATAAAATGAGTGTAAACCTAATTGCTGCAGCAATTAATTATCCGCACTTCCTCTGCCTATGACTCTCTGCGAGCCTGTTCAACAGTGTCATCTTTGTGGCTATTCATGTTTATATGAAGTTCTCTAATTAAATCTCTGCCTGAGGCCTGTTCATATGTTTGTTCACATTCGCATGTGTCAGCTACACTACAGCAACAGCCTTTGCCACGATGACAAAACTCAACCAAGCTGTGAGCTGAGGCAGAAACGCAGTGCTGACAGAGCTGCTGGCTGAACGGAGCTGGACAGTCACACTGTTCATAGTGCTGTCATAAAAACACACAGGCAGGGTTAAGGGTTTGGTCAGGGCTAATCTCTCAAGTATATTAGTCTACAGAGTTGGCTTAGAGCAGCATCGGCCAAATTTCAGCTAGGCTCAGACCGACAAATGAGGCCAAAGAGTCAGGGGTAGCCAGTGCCTTACATGCTCAAAGAGCTTAGGGCCTTACAGCTCATTTCACACATTAGCCTTAGCAACACTCAATGGGAAAGGAAAAAAAATGTAGGCAAAAAAATCATCAATAAACCTAAATAAAATCAATCTGTGACTTTAGTGCCTGATTTTTTCAATTTGTTAAAATAATAAAAAATTTGAAACACTGCTCTTTATTTCTGTGAAATTATTTTTTACAACATATTCCCGTATATTATTCTTTAAAATACAGTCAGTCAATACCATATAATCTAGCTTTTGTCTACTTTGTTCAATAAAGTCTTGGCCCCATTTAATAACAGCGGTACTGACTGCAGTGTTTTGTTATTGATTATATCTGTGACCCTGTCCAACACTGCAGAGGTACACACATCCTTTCAACAGCAGAGGAAAACAAAGATGTGATAAGTGAATGGAATATCAGCCACCCTCCTTTTGATCAAGCATTTTAAATATTTTGAACACTTGAATTTCAATTTGAAATTCACATTTACATATGTAGGGTCACATATCAGTCTGCCATTATGCAGACCAAAGCACAACAACAAAGAGATAAATTTGTGGCCGGAATTAAGAAAATTAATATAGAAGCCCCAAGTGTCGAAAGAATCTGCTTTCACTTGCTTTATCTATCCATTTATATGAGTTATGTTTATGGCCTCTTATCTTTTGAGCATGCAAGTCTCAATGAAACTCTGAATACTAGAGCCAGTGTTATATTGTAATTAGAGGAAGACTAGTACAGTAAGGAACAACAACAGTGAGTGAAATACAGGAGGGTGGTGGCACAAAAGCATTAAAAATAGATCGGTACCTTTATACCTGCTGTGCCCCTGCTCTAGGGTTACTATCATTGTCTGGGTTACTGGCAGGTACAATGGAAAAAAGTGACAAAAAGGAATTAAGAATAACCTGCTTGAGGCAAAAGTCAACTCAGGTCTAGAGCTGACATTTCTGAAAGTACACTCTATGAGTGTGTCACAACATTTGACCTGAGCTGAATCAAGCACAATGAGGACAGTGTCCACATCAATCACAAAAGAGCATACTTTCATCATTCAAACCAACAGCCTTTACTCTGAACACCAAATAAACATACAGTGCAATAACCAGTGAGGTCAACCATGAACATTTTCTGAATCAGATCACCTTCTGTAGGTGTGTGGGCATGTGTGTAGGAGGAGAAGAACTAATGCATTAGATTTGCCACTATAGTCCCATGGGCAACAGCAGAGCAGGTGTACTGTTAATAACGTATAATTATTCAGGGAGCACATCCAGAATAAAGGTCCCTGATGTGGAGCGCTCAATAAACAAGACTTGGTCAGGAAGGACTAACAGCTGTCCCATAAAAGAGGAGGGGAACTAAAATGGCTGACCAAGCGCAGAGGCGATCCAACCTCTCCTAACTTTGGAAAGAAAGAAGAGAGTAAACTTGTGTGAGTTTTCTGGTCACAGAAAGAGACCAGGAATTGAAGAAAATGTTTAAAAGAAAGAAATTCTGAAAAACAGAGGTGACAGTCCAAACAGCAGCTGTGAAATGCTCCTGTGAAATCAGAAAGAGTGAGCATGACAACAGTTGGTGTGACGACAGCCTTGTTTCCACTGGAGTTGCCTCCTCGTGCCATGTGTCAGAGGAGGTCCTGTAGCACTGTGACGATACGCTATGAGTAAGCTACAGTAAATAGGGAACAGTGTATATGTACAGATCAAGTCCTGCCTGAAACTGTGCTAAACCATGCTCTACAGAGATCATGCAGCACTGACATCTGGACAACCCAGAGGATGGATTTGCTCTCAAGCACAATACAGCCTTGACTTTAACTAACAGAGCCTTTGTCCCGTTACAAACCACCTTGTAATGCCACCATGCACAGAGAGTGGTGCCCCACCAGCTTCTGTTAGATACAGGCAATAGAGCAGTGCATGCTGGGAGGAGAGCAGAAGTGCCAAAGCATGTGGAAGGCTGGAAAGGATTATTCCTCAGTCGAGATGAGAAAGAAGATGAGAAAAAAGAAGTGAAAAGACTATTTGTAAAGTAAAAGAGGAAGAACAGGGGAACAGCACTGCTGGGGTTTGGCAATGTCCAATGTATTTTTAATTTTTTTTTATAAATGACACATTTATAAAACTCAGCTTTGCAAAGGCAATGTGTAGGTGAAGTTTACTTAGAGGCGCCAACT
Source organism: Rhyacichthys aspro (assembly GCA_036850595.1). Taxonomy (NCBI): domain Eukaryota; kingdom Metazoa; phylum Chordata; class Actinopteri; order Gobiiformes; family Rhyacichthyidae; genus Rhyacichthys; species Rhyacichthys aspro. Next base: position 15,827,093 of record CM072162.1, on the reverse strand, counting down.
AGACAGTAAATTATGTAGCAGTGCTGCAGTATTATTTAATAATACCTGTATTCACCGTTAATAATTTAGCAGCAAAGGCAAGGCAAGCATCTGCATCTGTCCACCAAGCTATACAAAGGGCACAGAAGAACACAATGTCCAGTAATCGCAAGGAATGAGTTTGCAAATTTTGGACCCACACAACAAGGTGTGTTCATTTTGTGACTCTCCTCTTAAGGAAACATGTTACCAGTTGTAAGTTACCCTTTGATACACTTGGCCAAATCATTAATAGATGAGGCTTATAGGTTAAGGCGTGTTATCTGTTTTCAACAACATCAAGTCAGTGCAAATATCATAGTATTTATCTGAAAAATGTTTCTCCAAGGCCTAGGAAGGAAGAAGCAATTTTAAGTGCTGCAAATTCTAGCACCAAATGGCCCCACTGAACAAAGTTATTAGCTTATATAAATACAACAGAAAAAGCAGAACTGCAGAAAATGCCCATTGCCCAGGAGTGGATGTGCCAATATACCTGCTATTTTCAGTACAGAAATGTAAAATAATTTAAAGTGAACTCTAATAGGAAATTGTTATTTGAGCTAAAGCTGAGAACTTAACCTCAAGTACATAGCAAACACACTATCTGCATTGCTAAAACTGATGTTTCTCTAAATGAATTGATTTGATTGATTAATGAATTGAAATGATGAATTCTCTAAATCTACAGATCACTGGGCAATGATATGATTTGTTTTATCATTGTTATGTGTAATCATTCACAGCATTTATGCACATTTATTATTTACTAACATTTTATTACTCTACTCTAATAGAATCTATTGGGGTAGTGAACTTGGCATAATGAAGGTCGTGACTCTAGCTTAAATAGAAGCTGAGATGTAAAAAAGAAAAACTACATACTTAGCTGTTCCCCTGGACTAACAGCAGTGAAAAGCTAGGCCCCTCACATTAGTATGGAGGACTGAAAGGGTAAGAAGAGTAATGTAAAAATAATATTACATAAAGTAAAAGCAGTAGAGGGAGTAGTGACTACAAGGTGCAGTTCATTTCATTCAGGTGCATACATGCTGCTCAGCATACACCCCATACCTGCCAGAAGTCCTGCAGAGAGGGATTTTGTGGGAACAGTGGAATGGTTGGGGAGGACACAGGGAAAAGTGGGGGAGAGTTGGGGAGATGGCCATGACAGTTATTCACAAGAAAGGGAAGAAAGAGAAAATGGGGGGGGTTACTTGTGATCATGAGAACACAATAGTTAAAAATGGTAACATTGGGTCACATTGATATACAGTAAGATTACAGCATCTGAAAGTATATTAGATCAGGAGTTAAACACATACATAAATGGTGATTTAACAATAGGTGAGGTGTAAACAATCTGGATGAATCATATTTCACATTTCTCTAAAAGAATCCATGTCATTAAAATACAACTTCAACAATAATACATATGAATAAGATTGATTTGACAACATCATTAAACAGAAATATTTGCTTTAAGTCGAACTTGGAACAAATTAGTGTCAGCAGGTGTGAGCGTGTGTGGAAAGCGTGTTGGGAGAGGTTTAGGACACATATGCTCTTATGCTGTGGCCAAACATGATGTAAGTGACAAATAGCGTCATTGGCTGTGCCGTTTAAAAATAAAACATGAGGAGTGGGCAGTGGTCTGTTAAAGGCACTCTCATGTTACAAATAATGCTTCATACATGTCTACTCTTGACCTAAGCCTTAGTTTAATACCGACCCCCTGCTTCTGCTCGCAACCTATTCTGCTTCACAACCTCCATCAACTCCATATGATTTACAGACACTAAATGCACTGTGTAGACTGTAGCTGTTTCATAAGGTCTAAGTCACTGACTATGAACTAGATTTCATGGCTTCTTGGCAGGGGACACTGGGGGCTTTTTTCTTGCTCCAGCTACCTAGAGGCATCCATTAAGCCAATGAGGAGAAAGCACGTGTCTCTAGGCAAAAAGGGGGACGGGCAGAGCCTGTGAGGGAGGGGAGACCGCCCTGACCATGGCCAGAAAATCTCAGGGGACAACCAAAGCTAAATACAGCATCCCAGAAAGTCATGAGTCCAGATTTGCCAGGCAAATAAAGGAACACAACGCCTGGAGATACGGGTGACATTTACATAATCAAATGATAGAGACTATAGCACTATTCTTTCAACCTAAGTAATTTGGTTATCGTGTATGTGTATGATTTAATGAAACTAGTGTGCAACGTTTGTGAGTTTATGAAAAGAGATGAGACCAAGAAGAGAACATTTTGAATGTTTCTTGATTTAGTTCGACAGATCTTAAAACGATGGTGGGGTGCCCACTAACTCATCATTAACTCTTGAGCCTAGAGGCTGGTGGTGTCGTAATGAGGGTATAAACTACAATCAGCACACTGATGATTAGCTAATACTGAATAAATGAGTGTGGGTGGCTGCTGAGTGTCAGAGGTGCTTCCTGGGATCAGCGAGAAGATAGTAATGGTCACAAATCAATACCAAGGAAATCAGTAATGAACAAAATGATAATGATGATTTACGTTAATGGTTGTGAGCACAGGAGGACAGGATCTGGCATGTCTGAGGCTTACGTCCTTCAGTGTGGGTTATGATGAAATTACTTTGACCTCAATATGACTAAATAAGATGCGTCTAAAATAAGAGAACTGAAAGTTTAACTGTATGGGAGTAGAGACAAAAACTTAAATGTATTCCTTATTGTCAAAGATAATATTATTTGCAGATCAAAGATTTATTAAAGCTAAAAGATTTCCTCAATTAATCACATTTGCTTTGTATCTTTAGCTTAGTGTTTGTATGAATAATTTATGATTTAATCATTTATCAAGCTCTGAACTAATTTCTTTATTTTTTCTACATGAAAGTGTCACACATTTCTAAATTTAGTCTCCCAAATAGTACAGGAAATAATTGCTGAAGAAACACACTTCTCTTTGATCTTAAATAGTGTTTGATTTATCTTTGTTATTTTAAATATTCAGATCATTTTATGGACCATTAACTTTACTCATTCTGTGATAAAACCTCTAAATAGTAATACTGGAAAATAGTTGCCTTGGGTAATACAAAATGGCACCATTAGGAAAAAATTATTTTCTCAAACTGAACATTTGTTTGTTTTAATTACATTTATGAACATGTGACAAATATTGCCAAACAATAATTATCACTGCTGCTTGATCATGCTAATACTTAGCAGTAATTGTATACAGTAGTTTAAGATGTCTATTTCTTACCTTGCCATCATAGCGCTTTACAATGAATTGATCGAGGCCTAGGTCTGAAAAACAAGAGCAGCCATGTAAATAAAAAGACTATTGAAGCAAAACGTCACACCACCAGAGAAGCATTTTATTAACAATTAATATCTCTCTGCTAATTACCTAAACATGCTGAAGATTGATAATAGCTATTGCCTACACATTTTCTGTTTCCATTCCTTATGATAAACAATCATTAACATTTAGTTTCAATTGAGCTTGTCATTTGCATTAAACACAAAGATTAGACTGTTGCGAATGTCTTAAAATGACAATTTAAGCCATTTGACTTCAATTAGCATCATTTAATTCAAATTTAAGGTATTACAGGAGGCATGTGAATCAGGATGTGAGATGTAAAGTTTAAGAAGGAAGGGCCAAGCAGAGCCTAGTCTTGGGAACATTTAACAGATAGAAGTGCTGAGGTGAGCAGGAAAGGTGACACTGCTGCAGACCCCACAGACCCAGCTTAGACCTTGTTAAGTCCTAACCGCTGGCGTTCTTCCATTATTGACGCTAAATACTGCAGATACTAATACTCACACACTAGAATTCGATGGAAAGCCTAAGTCAGGGGCTTATACCTACAATAAATTGTCAGACATGTTTTAACAAATGTTGGTCTATTGTAAAAACAGTCATGAGTGACACACAGACTATGCTGACTTAAGCTCCCTGCCATGCCAACCCTCCCGTTGACGCAGGATCAAATATCTCTTGCAGAGACCACGTGTGATGCTTAGGATCTGTTCTGGTTTGGACGTGTTAATTGATACACCGACTGCTGTGTCGTGATTTCCTCAAGCTCAGCGTGATCCCACAGCCCTGTCACCCCTCCCTTCCTGCATCCTTTTACACTCGAGAACATGGGGCAACAGGACACCACTATTCTTTAACTGGCCTGCCTAGTCTGTGAGCAGCATTTGAGTGGTATTATCTTGATGAGACTAACGAAGAACACATCAGCATGACTAAACTGATCATTGGTAACGTGTCATTTTAATGAAGCTGTCAAATCAACTACAAAATGATTACTCTTTAGAATATAGAAATGAAAAATTGAGCTACTACATGAATCAATCAATGCTTATTGATAGCAACAACTCTGAGACAACTATGGCAGCTACATAGAGGACATTACAGTTAAAAATCAAAGGCAAAAAAGACTCACTCTCTGGCTGCTTCTCATTAGGTGTGATGGAGCGTATGAAGTCCTGAGGCGTCATGTAAACCTCAGCATCACCATGTTCACTGATGACCTTCAGTGTGGCAAAATACCGGAAAATCTTGTCTGGTGTTGAATAGGCCCTTATCCTGTTCTCATATTCCATCACCTGCAAAACAGCACGGGCAATTAATCACAAAAGCAAAACATTCGAAATAAGTCATATCCTATAAAAAACGTCAATGAAGAGTATTTTTTTACTTCAATGTGCAGATACTCAGTGGAAGTGCAACACAGTGGAAGTTAAGTTAGGAAAGCAACGGTGAGGAAGTGACTTGCATATGCAAAGATGTTTAAGGAATACAAGCTGACAGTCCTAAAGATATGTCTATTGCTTATGACTCACTGAGGAAATATGTGTGTTAAGGATCAGTGTGGCTGGCAGGTTAACGTGAGAAAAAACTATTGAGCTGTCACGTAAAAAATAATAATAATAATAAAAATGACATTGGATATTATACCAAGGCATATGTTATATTACATTTTGGTGAAGTACAATTTATTCGTCAGCACTGTTTTGCCATATCACAGTTTACCTTGACAGTCATATCCGCTGAATGCAGCAGAAAGTTTCCAATAGATGAAGCGTGGCTGAGAAACTGACAGATCTGTGTCTGTTCGGAAGCTCAGCTCAGCCCTATCACACAAGAGGTGACTTTATGTGACAGTGAGTGATTGTGTACACTATACAAACTCCCTGCAGAAGGAGTATTGGACAATTTTGGTTTCCTAGTTTGTATGCGCTTTTAATTGAAAGCTAATCATATAACTTTCTGAGTCGAAAACTATTGCTTCACGGCTGGTTACCTCTTTTTAGGACCTTTTTTGTCTTTAGGGGAATGAGAGGGAGCTGGTCGCGGATGGCATCAGTGTACGGATGAGAGGTCGCAGGACAGTCGTGTGGGAAAGCCTTAGTGATGGAAAACTTGGACTCTGCTGTCACTTCTCTTTGGCAGTCATCTCCTCAGATTTACAGCCTACTGATCTCAACAACTCCTACACTGATAGGATCTCAAGCCTAGTCTTTGGAGCCAGTATTTACTTGATTCCCTTTTCTCCATTACATACAATACTGAGTGAAAATCTGAAAAGGTGAAATCCTTGGCAAACCAGTAATTTATGATTTTTACCACACTATTTCAAAGGCCACTGAGCAGAATTTGAGACAGGAGATTAATAAATACAGAGAAGAGTAAGACCGGAATTTTAAACACCTTCCTGCTTTCACTTAGCTTTAAATAAGTCACACCAAGAGGCTTCAAAACACAGACTTAGCATCTCATTATACACCAAGTATATAATAAGTATTGTAGAACTCCATATTTTATGTTATGAACTTTTATTAAATATTGTGTCTTTCAATTCTAGCATTCACAGCAAAAAACTGCAATAGTCTGCTTCACAATTACTTCATTAAATCTATTTTTGCTGTCATTATCTACTTTCTTTGTTTTTCCAGCAATAATATGTTGAGCTACACACTGTGTTTATTTGGCATCTCTTTGTTGTTCTTCTGCTTGGCCTTTCCATTAGCTCGCTCTAATTAAGGCAATAAAAAACATTCTCTGATTTATGACATTGGAAATTCATGCGGATTTCCTTTGTCTGTCTGCATAAAATATTCTGTCAAAATACTCTTCCGTTTGCATATTGGACAATGACTGGAAAGGCTTTCAAAACAAGGTGAATTAAATGGGAAACTGTCTGAATTCTTGGATGTTTATTGTTTATTGATTACCTTGCGGTCACGAAATCCAGAGCGCTGCTTCTTTTTCCTCTCCTCACTGCCTTCATCCATGGATTCTTCATCTCCACTGCTGGCTTCCATTGCTTTTTCTGACTCAGCCTCAGATACTGTATCCTTCACAAAGTCAGCTTCCTCCTTTCCATGTGGTTCTGTGTGTTGAACCGATGGCCCGGCATCTGCATAAGCTCTGTTTTCAAGAAAATTACATAAAAAATCTGTATCATTTCTGTTTTATCTGAATTAGCATTTTTTTGTGTCATGTCCATATACACCAACATTTAAGGGACATTAAAATGAAGGATTTCATTGATCCCAAGCCAATTTTTAAAACATAGGCTGCATTGAAGGAGGAGATAACTGCATATACTTTACTCGCCCATTCAATTTAAAGAGGTGCCCAAACTCAAATTTCTGTCTTAATTTAAGATTGGTATAATAATAAGAATAATAATAATAAATTGCTGAGTCAGTTCAAGGTGGCCTGAATAATTCAATTTAATGAGACACAAGCAGGATGAAGTTGAGGTGAAGGCCAGGAAGAGTCTTGTCAAATCAGTCTTTAAAGCTCTACGGCATCATCCATCACTTGATCTCGTGCAGCGCAGTCCCTTCCTCCCCATAGAGCTCTTATGCCAATGCTCATTAACACTTTCTCTTAACTAAACACTTGCCTCCTTAGCAAAGTGAAAGACATAAGAAACAAGGGCTGGCTTGGAATGTCACCACAAGCGCCTTCTCAAGGTTGTTTATGCCGTAATTTGGCATAAGCTTTAAGAAATTGCCTCAATATGGTGCAATAACAGTTTTCATTATTTAGGGATAACAGTCTGTCATTGAAAGAGACCATTTTGATTTTACTGAGAGCTGAAAGAAGAAGGATATTTGACAGTTGCACAAGTGACACTGCCAGACTACAAATAAAACCCAGCCATTTGTTTTGGCTTCATGATAAAAGAAATATATCTAGCAAAATAATATTTCATCACTAGAAGCTCTCCTGTTAAAGCACATTGCCTCATCTCTAACCTCCAAATATCTCTTTAAATAAATTTAAAAATTGTCATAAATATGTCAGATTCAATCCTACACTGTGGTTGTGGTTATGTTTATCCAAAAATATGAGGGGTAAGTTCAAACACCTTTTCCAGAGCAGTCCCGCACTCGCAGACGCTCCAGTGACCCCTGCCAAAGCCGCCAGCATCACCCTGCGTCGGCCAGACCATCGCCCTGCCCCGCTGTGATAACGCCGGGACAGCTGGGCCAGGCCGAATGAAACTGCGGATAAAGCCCGCAAGCGGTACATTCTGCGTGACAAAAGAGAAAAGCTTGGTTAAACTGAACAGTAAGAGTCCTGAAGTCACAACAGAGGAGATGATACAGGCCAAGTTAAGGCAAACAAAAAGAAATTGGAAGAACTCACATCAACCATATTGTTTTGTCATGTATACGCAGACTATTTTAGAGAGAGAAAATCATGAATAAAATTTTCAGAGTTTTAAAGAAAAGAGAATCACACTTACAACATGTGTTTTCTAGTGGGAACTGTTTTTATATGTTGCAATGTAAAGAGAATAAATCAACAGTAGACATATTCAAGGGTCTTGAATATTCACTCACTTCAATGAATTAACAACAGAAAGATCAAAGCTAGAATAAAACTGGCCATCACTACAGCTGATATTCATTTGTGTCGACTCTGTTGCTTAATCCATTGGTGTTTGGGAATGATTAACACTTTAATTAAACCTGGGGACTTGTCTGTGGAGCAGCCCTCCACTATGAGACCTAAAGCTGCATCAGTGAAGCTGAATGTAATGTTTTTAAGAGGGAAAAACCAGCAAAGAAAGAAGTTCAGTGACCACTGAGACACAAGATGAACCTATTGGCCAAAACTATCTGGCCTTGTCTAGTATCCAATGTAAGAATTCTACAGCAACCTGGCTTTTTGACAGTATTAATATCTTAATGTCATTTCAATTTCCAATATGTTTTTCCTTCATGAGGCTGAGGGCTACACACAAAATTTTGTAAACAAAGACATTGAAATACACATTAGAGAGGTCTACAGCTGTAAAATAAGAGGAATTTGTACATTATCTATGAACTGGGTCCGAAGACACACAATTTTCTTACATCTAATTTCAAACGTGATGTAGTTCAACATATAACAACAATATTAACACTAATAACACTAAACAGGGTGCGTATGTCACAAAGGTTTTGCAGTTTTAAAATCACAAACTGCAAAAAGGTTGTTTTGTTTTGCTAACAGTGCCAAGTTAAAATAGTCTTTACTTGCCTTTAGTAAAACAGATATGGCAAGTGACGAATAAATGTTTAAATAATAGTTTGCGTTGAAACTCCTTTTTCAGTAAGTGCTTTAGCTATATAAATTCAGCAAGGTTATTCAGACATTTACTATTGATTATTACAGGACAGCTAACGCTAACTCAAGCTAACACGCTAGCGGTGACAGTTACGCTCAGATGGATGCTGCTGCTGAATTAGCGACACACAGCTGGATTAAAAAGCTTTTTTTTATCCCACAACAGACACGGTTACTTACATAAACAATACCCCAACCGCTTGTCAGCCCAAAATGGTTTTGTCGTGGACGTTTAGCTAGAAGAGTCAATCCGTGTAAAGCGCAGAGAAGAGGGGCTGTAAACAGTTCCGTGTTTCGCCGTTCAGCTGCGAGGAGGGGCCGCGCACTCCGCCCCCAATGCGCCTGGACCTGCACAACCACACTTATCAACGCATTCTTCAGTGGCATATGATACCTTTCATGGAAATGCTCACAATAATTAATAGTTATAATAAGAAGCCTGATTTTTGGTCAGTTTGGTTGACATTAAGCCTATTTAGCCTACATCCTTAAGAGACAGAGAGTCACATGAAATCAGTTGCGCCTTTTTATTTATGGCAACAAAAGGATAGACTATGGCCCGGTTAATGTTCACTTTTTGGTGCAGGATATTCCTGCCTTTTTTTATATCTTGCCTCATCCTAAATGGTGCAGTGTTGGCATTGGGGATGTAAAGTTGTCCAGTAATGTAATAGGTCAAGACAGCATGAGCATATGGGACAGCTCAGAGTTATGGTAAAGGAATGACATATCAATTGTGCACATCGCTGTAACTACACAAAAACAAGAATAGCATGTGAAGTAGACTTAAAATATTTGTGCTTATTTGTGCAAATGATGTGCTTTTGGTTTTGACTCCTTTTTAGAAGTCGTTTATCATTTTTTCCTGCTGTGAAAGGAGTTTGTGTGAATGTTCATCACACATCACCCTAAAAATCAATCAGCTTTTTACAGAACAGCATAAAAAGAGACTACAACATCTTTTTAACTAAAGAAGATAAGGTACACAAGGCTGGAAGATATACTGGAGAAATTCAAGCCAATATAAAAGTAAAAAGCAGAAAAGGGTAAAAGTACCCTGAACCTGATTCCATATAAAAATCTACTCTTGGCATATTTTAAAGCCAGTGTGGATGTAGACACGTACATTTAATTATTTTGCTCTCTACCAAGCTGAAAAAAAGATTTGGTTGGAGGCAAAACATGACAAACATAGGACTGCAAAGTTTCTTTGTGTTCAAACATTTTCGATTCGATTATCAGATTGTTCTTTTTATTGCTAATTTAGCTTTTTGCATGTTCAGAAAAAGAAAAAAAAAAGCTTGGCCAATCATTTCTTGTCCATACTCTGGATACTGCCATTGGAAGAATATCTATCTCCTTGTCAGTCACTCATACTTGAGCTACATGAGCTCCTGCATGAAAACTTTATCAAAACTTAATTAACCTCCAAACTGTGCCACTTATCCTATTTGGGCTTAAACAGCAACAATCAATTTGCTTGATTGAAAATGTAATTATAAAGCTGTAGAGATAGTGAACTGAAGGGATGATTGCTGGTTTCACATACTTCTACTGAATTACATCCAACAACTGGTGTCTTACAGTCACGGTATTGTTACACTTAGTGGTAACCAATGTGAGTTATCCATCTTTGTTTTTATCAGATATTTTCACTGGACAGGTTATCATATCAAGAAAGTAATATCTCATAAAGGCTATAACCCATACAGACTTAATGGTATTTGATTAATTAATAACCAATCAGTTAGTGACAGTTGAGCCTATTGTTTCATGATGTGTGATAAAAAGGAAATGTTTCTTTGTATTTATGAATGGCACACAGCTTTGACATGGTACCAGGAGGTTTCTAACACATCAATATAATAATGCTTAATCAACAGGACCGTTACAGTAACTAAAGTCACATTATCACTGGGTTCAAGTGACACCAACAGAGTTCTGTGTTTGTTTACTGGACAATAATCTCCTTCTTTATAGATGTTAACAACAGTGGATTCTTTTAATTGCAGTTTATGAGGCTGCAATTCATTACTAAGACCAGCATCATGTAAACCATTGCAATAATGACTTTTAGACTTCAAGATACATACCTCTCTTATTTTAAAGTTTGTCTATTACCACTGTCCAGATTTGCTCTATGTAGACTCTCTTTCGCCCATATGAAGGACATGTACAGCCAGGAAACCATGTGTGGAGCATTGAAAGAAATTGTTGCTAAATAGTTCAACACCAGAGTGCTCATTAGTCACAGACCAGCTGTCATGGTATAGGGTTCACAATTTGGCTTAGCTTCAAATATCAGCAGATGAAGCTACATACATTTTCAGATTTGTCTTCAGATATTCTTATACATACACTTTCCAAAACACTGGGCCATGAGCCATTAAGAGTTGCAATCTTTTCAAAAATGAAGAAACTTATGACAGTCCAAGTGCAAATGACTGCAATTTGTGGAAGAACTGAATTTTGAACAAAAGGCTACGGTGATTGAGTCAGTCATGATAAATTTTTATGATGTGGGTTCTCAGGAAAATGTGAATGAAAATGCTGTAGTTTGTCCTCGTTAGACTCAGAGTCACTTTGTGTGAAAAGTGAAGCAAGTACCTATTTACTCACCAGCTCTAATGCAGTAGCTGTTTTAAACTGAACAATAGCTCTACGTAATATGATGAGATAACAGAGGACGACAGAAGAGCCTGTTCAGTTTAACTGTTGTTACTGCATGACAACACTGTTGCTAACACAGTCACTTGTCTTTGTTATGTGACACTGTCTCATTTTCATGATAGTAAGAACACACTGCTGGCTTCGTAACAACATCAACAGCAGCAGCAGCTTGTGTGCAACCAAGACATGCCACTGAGCTACTTTGTAAAATGACAACTATGGTGAAACTTGAACCACAAGCTGTGTCTCAGTGTATAGGTGAAAAATACTTCAGGTGAAGACTAATGACAAATGTAGTCTCGTGTTACACAAATACACAAGAGACTACACCTCTTTTTGCGTGTGTTTACATTATGTAGTACCTAACTGGTGGTGTGACAAAGTAACACACCCTCACATGCTTGCTTTGGGCATAACCTTTATTGTCTTTTGTATGCTTGCCAGGGAACATTAAGCTCATGTATAGACAGGCAAAGCATGCAAACACACCTCATTTTGTGCAATGTTCAAATCATCCATCTTTAACTTTGAGGTATGAGGAGTGTTTAAAGCAGACCTTTTTCCAGTTGGCAGTCAGCTGTGTAAGACAGATTAGCATCACCCAAAATTATATTTGGATAAAGCTAAATGTACTTGAATTTGTCATCCTTATACTTTATTACGTTAAAATGACTTCTTTTAAGTCTCTTTTTTCTAACAGTATTTTTACTTTACTTGGTTTATATCATTTACATTGCTGACACAGCATTTGCAAACACACTGAGGAAAGCAAAAATGCACAGTAAAGGTTTAAGCGCGACAGTGCTTAGTAGTATTTGGCACCGCGCAAAGATTCGCTTTAGTGAATCAATGCAGCCTAGAGGCCTTGGGCAGGTCCTTGTCCATGGCTTAGATTTGCATTTAAATTGTGTTGCTCGCCCACACACCCTGATGCACAGCACCTGAGGAAGTACACAAAGAACTGGGATGACTTTGTAAACAATTCCATAGTTATTGCTAGATTTCTTACATTTACGTTTTAAGTTTCATAAATATACTTCACATTAATGTATCTTTATGAAGTCAAAATCTACAAACTGAGGTGTAAACATATACTTTTCACAGAGGAAAGTTACAAAATGTGTTCACTGTTTTATATGAATTATTCAGCAGCTTAGTGTTATCTAGTTTCCTCTGTTCAATACAGGTGTGTCAGGCAGCAGTCTATTATATGGTTGTACCTTGGTCAAAGTTTAAGCAGAACAGGTTGCATTCCTGTAAAGGGAGTCTCCTTGACATTCATTGACCAAAACAGCCCATTACAACTCATGCTCTCAACATTAACAAAGGTTGACTGGCTCTGAAAAACACTTGACTTACACTTTGCATTTGGAAATACAAATGCAGAAAAAGGTTGTACATTAGGAAGTTCCCTATACAGCTCTAAAGCCATTAAATATCAGTTCAGTTAGATGATATTTTGTATAAGGTACTCTATTGGGAGACAGACACATTTAAGGTGAATGAAGGACGAACTAATATTAGACACAGTTATATGAGTGTGCCAAGACGAAGACCATTAGAGGGACACTTGGACTGTCTTTGCAGAAGTACGTCCTTGTCCTTCTAAATTAAATGTAAAGGCGCTATTTGATAAAACAGATATCCAACCGATTTCTTTGAAGCTTGTTCAGTGTTGTAAGATATTATTGAGTAGCCACTACCAAGGCAAATATCAGGGCTTAGTTATCAGGAACCCCCCTCCTCCTCCTGTTAGTTGCACAGGTAGTTTACCCCCCCTCCAATGGGTAAACTACATGTGCAACTAACCTATCAGCACTGTCAAGGCCCATGTTCACTTGTGATATTGATATCTAATGCTTAGCACCTTGTAGTGTTACACTAGAGTAAAATGATCTATAATGCGACAAATTAAATGCAGCTCCATTCATGTTGTTTGAAATAACCCGCAAATGAGCAGTGTTTGCATAGTGGTGCAGCACTGGGCATGTGTACAGCCGTAGTCCGGCCCTGCACCCCGCCCACCACCCTCCCTCTTCCCCTCGGTGCGTCTCGGTCCGCCCGCAGCAGTCTCCTTCCCGGCGAGGTTCACTCCAGAGATGGCTGCGAAAGTGTGCAGATCAGTCCTCCTGTTGTCCCGAAGCAGCGGAGCGGTGGCCGGCAGCCTCCCCGCACTTGTTGTCTCTTCACAGCGACACCATCAGCACATAAGACCGGTAAGTCCCAGGACGGACGAGTGTGTTACGCGGACAGAGAGGTGTAGGACCATCGAGAGAGCCGAGAAGAGAGCGGAGCTGCTGTGGTGGCTGGGCAGGCTAAGGAAGTAATGCTAACTAGCCTTCAAGATTTTCCAGTCATGTCTTTTTAATTACGCCGAGCGGGGAGGTGAAGCGTAAAATGAGCTATTATGTCTATCCCAACCTGGCCTCTCTTTGCCTTGTTTAATTCACAATGGGACGCCAAGCTTTGGCAGTAGCAATGCAGTTTTTTTGGAGCGCTTTGCTGAAGCCCACCAGCAGCACCCCTCAGGCTCTGCCCCGCCGTTTACTGTAACTGGCCTGGACACTGTTTGGTTGTCATCATTTAAGCAAATGTCGTGTGTCCAGCGTTTCCCGCCTTGTCCTTCAACTTTGCAGGGAGTGCAGCGTGAAGGACTGAAGCCTGTGTCTTTGAAGGTGTTGGATAATCTCAGCGTTTGGTATCCGCAGCAGATGTTTGAATTGGTTAAATAGCTGTAGTCGGACGGTTGCGGGAGTCTTGTTTTAGTGCATGAAGGTGTAGCCTACCCATGTCTGCAGGTTTATGACTGATGGTTCCCCTCGTCTCCTCTGTGCTGTGTAAAATGCAGCATCTGCGTGCTGGTGGTGCAGCAAACTCAGAATAATGATTGTCTGCCAGTAGCTGGAGGAAACTACAGCTGTGTGTGTATGTGTGAGTGAGTGCTCACCCATGCACATACACACATATGAGAGTTCACAGAAACATGAAAGCCCACACTTGAATGATGTCAGACTCTCCAGCCAGCCTGCTGCTTGTCCCCTCCCTGCGGGTGTTTCCCGATTCAGCTGGGAGATCCTGGGTTTTCCTGGAAGCTGATGCAGGTCCTTTACAGAGTCACTGTAGCACTACATGCAGACTCACATGGGCCGTGTGCTTACTACAGCAGAAATGTAATTTGTGATTACCAAACTGTTACTACTACAACAACGTTGTAGTAGTTGCACATCTTGTTCCTGCCTGTATGCCCCACTCCCTGCCTGAGCAGGAGGATGCGGTTCACTTTGAAAGAATGAGGAAGTGATTGCAGCTCCAGACAACACTGCCCCTTCTCTGTAGCTACAACCATAACTATACGCACAATATAGAGCTTATTGTAGCTATAATTATATTACATTTTGTCCCTACTTTCTACAAATCTATATCTAGCAGAGGGTGTGTGAATTAACATGCTGCATTTATAGAAGCTCTCCTTTCTTTAGAAGAGACCATAGTGAAGTCTATGGAGCTGGTAAAACACACTTGGCCGACATTTTCATACTGGCCTCTGCTGCTGTCACCCACCGTGAGCTATTACATTAGAGCACATTTATCCTGTGGGAAGGGAATATTTGACCCCTTTAATAATAACTTTAGCTCAATTTGTTATAAGTGATCTGCTTGTCAGTTTTTCTGCTGAGCAGAGTTGGCCCTAACAAGTTTTTCATTTTGTTTGATTTCATCCTGTCCAGACTTAAGTAATGTTTGTCTGTCATATTGTGTCCTTAATCAGTGAAGTGTTGTTGCTGCAGCTCCAAACATATGCCTGACAGTGTGTGACAGCCAAGCTTCTGTACTCATTTGAGAGTACTCTCTGCAGTGTGGCCACTTTCTGTCTCTTGAGATGTGTCTATAAAGCTGCTAAGGGGAAGGAAACATATTTATCACTGGCTATTACCACATAAAGTATGTTAGTGTGACATATTCTGCACGTTAGTAGGACATATAGTATTCTTCTGAAGTTAAAATGTGTATATGCTGTCTACTGCTAAATTTAGAGAAATGATTAGACTCAATGGTTCCTTTGCTTCCCCTGTAGTGCATTCAGGCTCATACTCTCAGGGATGCAAAGCAGACTGTGGGCACCAGTGGCTCATATTTAGCTTACAATAAATTACTATTGAGTCAGCTGTCATAAAAGCTGCTTTTAGTGTGTGGCTGGGAAACTGAGTCACAACCCATATACAACTGGTGATAAATCTCAACTATGATCATCTACATATCATTTTTATAGGGTTTAAAGTGGACTTTTTAAAGATTATTTTTAGCTTTTAAATCAGTCAGTGTAGACAGACAGGAAATAGGGTGAGAGAAAGGGGAATGACACTGGGCAAATGACCCAAGCTGGAATCGAACCCAGTTTTCCTGAGTATGTGGTATGTGCTCGACCAGGTGAGCCACTTAGGCATCCTTAGAGTGGTACCCAAAATATTAGGTCCAGTCGGAGTTCCTTGAGTCATTGCTTCTCATCTAAACCATTCATATCAATATCTTCATTGAGGCTGCTGCAGTGTTGTGGGGCCAGAGGGTTGAAGCCCACTCCTGGCTTTAATCCAATCATTGTAGGAGTAAACTAATTTATTCGTGCTGCCTTCACAGACTCACTGCTGAAGTTATCCGGATTAGTGTGATAAGAGAGTGACTGTCAGCTTGTGGCTGTTGTCTGCTAGAAAGGTGATAAGATGGATGAATGATTGATAAACCTGTTCTCAGCAGCAGTTTGACTAATAATATGCCATACTGTAAACTCTGGCTCTGTTTATGATCTCACATTTACCTGTGGCAGTGGGATGAATCCATAGAGGAAAAACATTTTGACCTTATAATATTCATTAAATGTCAGAATGGCTGTCGTTTAGGGAGATTATGCAAATTAAACAACCTTATACATTCAGAGTGGTGATTGACAGGGATATCATTCTCCTGTTGGCATTTCAATGATCAGACCATATGAAGTCCAGTCAGCTCTCAGATCTTATCCTTTGAATGTTTAGCGATAATCTTAATAACCTTTATGTTGATGGTGCCCAAGCATTTAATTTCCACTGATATTAGTTTACAATACAGCGATTTTAATAAAATAAAGTGCAATTTAATAGGATTTTCTTTAGTGATGAACACTGATCCAAGATTTCCTGAGAGGGTTCATTTATTTTGCTTCATGCAGAATTGATAAGATAGAGTTTGGGTTCATGGTTGGTTCATTTTCCAGATGTGACTTCAATTCTATATATTTTTCTTGGCACGCAAAACACTATTCCACATTACTTAGAAGTTTTATTTCTTTTTAACATGGAATGACTTTCCAACAAGATAAGGAAAAACATGTTTGTCATAACCTCAATGGCACAAAATAAGCTAACACAAAAGAAGCCAGAGAGCTAGAGATACACATCCAGGCATTTTTTGTCCACTGGCAGCTTTGCTCCTCTTCAGGTTTTGAATTACTTGTAGATGGTTGTCTGCAGAGAGAATGCAATAAGCAGAGACTATCAATTTAGTATTGCTTTGAAGTCTTGTTAGTTAACCCTTTCTCCAACAGCACCCGCTCAGGTCTCATACTAAATAACAGGATGGAGGTAAAAGGTCAGTGTAGATGTAAAGTATACAAGTGGTAGTGGATTGTTTGATTTTCAGTTTGACTAAAGCTAGTGGAAATACTGACTTTTGTTTACATTCATTTGGGCTAAAATTGTGATCTCACACAACTCGGCAGCAATCTCATGCTATCTAGGGAATTTTACCTTACATAATAATTTCTTAAAGCCTTGTCTAATTTGACCGTTATGTGGTCTCATTGATTTTTGTTTAACAAGTCTGTTCAGCATAATTTATTCATAAAAGTTCAGCAAACCTGATTAAGATAATTTTAGGGCTGTCTGTATCTTGTTTTTTTCAGGATCATAGTGATAAAGTTGAAATCCAGTGGCTGTTTTTCGTATTTCCTATCTATTTCTACAGTATTTTAGGAGCTCTGCAGCTACTTGGATGCATGGATCTCTGAAGCTTTCTGCAGCTGTTCATTTGCATTGAGACAGTCTTTGCAAGGTCAGAGTAAAATAAGCTAAAAAAGTTGTCTGTTCTGTTTCCCTTGTGCTCTCTTTCTGCTGCAATCCAACTGTCTACCTTCACAGCCTTTTTCACACCAGCTGTTTGGCCTGTGGTCCCTTGAACTGTCCTGAAAGGTGAAAAGTTCAGTACCAGAGTCCAACTTGGTTCTTTTTTAACTTGTATGTTTTTTTGAAATACTCCAATAAAGTTGTTGTTGTAGTTCCTTTAAAGTGTACTACTCTCTTTAAGAACAGCATTCACATTGCAGCCCATGGTTCTGTAATCAGCTGTTCATTATGGAAGTGTTGTAGGTCTGTAATGGATGAGACCATTGTGATGGACAAAGTTCTCATTAGCACTCTGGAAGGGATTTCACCCTTAAAGTACTAAATGACTGGTGAACCTCTGGTGTTGGCATAGACTAATTAGCTGCTTCACATGTTTCTGTGTGGCCCAGCGTGTCTCCAGTCAACTCTGAAAAGGACATTAAACTAGGCCAGTGTGTGTAATGTGATGATGGATTGAAGCAACGCTTGGTTAGTTCCTCTCATCTCTGGGACGTCTGTTTGGTGGCGTCCTCTGCCAGCAGGGCAGGTGAGAGCACCGCTGGAACCTGAAGGTCATCCACGAATCAGCTTTTCACACAATCAGGAATGGGACTGGGGTCAGAACAGTGACAACAAAACAAATCGGTGGCAGTTGTGGACCCAAATGAGTGCTGTAAATTAAACCGGGCAGGCTCAGTTTGTATGAAGGTCAGCTGTGCACAAATCTGTCACAGAGTGTTAGACAGTTATGTGAAAAGCATTTCCCTATTGAGGTGTTGTGCTGTCATTTTGTGAGACTTGACTCAGCACTGCAGCAATGGCAGTGTTTACATAAAAGCTCATATTTTAGTTTGACTGCAGCTTTAAATGAGCTGCTCTATTGCAGCTAAGATGTTAGTGGAGGTAAATCTAAATGGCTTTATATAAGGCTTTATGTAATCCTGTTTGTGATCTACTTAATGTTGTGCTAATTTGAGTTCGGAGGACATAAAAGCATTTTAATTATTTTATGTTGTTATCGAAATGCAGATTTACATAGAACCTCAGCAAGTATTAACAAATCATCTGAGAGTTAAGTGGAACAACAACACGAAGGACAAGGACAGCTCCTCAGCCCAGAGTACATTACAGACCTTGAACTGCAATTAGAGGTGTGACTTTGAACATTACCCTGGATAGTATTGTGCCCAGACCATCACAGGCCCTTTGATGGCAGTCACCCCAAGCCTCAGCCCTAATTTATGACACTGTAGTCCTTTTCTGCTCTACCTTTATTCCACCTTGCCATTTTCTTTGAAAGGTATGAAGACAGAATATTTGGAAGCTTTGTTTGGCCTTAAATCCTGCAACAGAAGTAGTCCATGGAGTTTACGTTTTGTGCACATTATTCAACACACAACATTCAAGTACACAAATCAATAATTTAAATGTTCAGATGTAGTAATCTATTTATTTTGTATCACCAGATTTCATAAAACTTGTCTGTTGTCTAAAATCACATATTATTTTTGTTTTAATTTAAAAAAAAACCCATCCAGCTTCCACATTGTTCTCTTTAAGGAGCCTTAAGGCAGGTTGAACTTTGTCTTCTGAAATAAAAAAGAGCCTACCATACACAGCCAATTAGAGGGCAGGAAGGTGGGGCTGACCTCTCCTTCAGGAAGTATTGATTGTTTTTACCCTTGTTAGTACAAGTTCATTGTGAATTACCAATAGCAGACAAGCAGGACAAAAGCTGACTGCTTTGAGCACAAGCACATTAACTCGGTGGAAAACATTGCTATTTGGAGGTCCATGAACAGAGAGTCATTCAGTAATTATTGAATGTAGCTGAGACAGAACGATCCTCATTAAAATAAAATCTATAATCAGATTATTGTGTTGAGCCATTTTGCCCCTGCTTCCCTTTGTGTTTAATTGCAAGTTTTATTAAATTAAGGACAATATGGCTTATGGAATATGACAGCCATAAATTTGAATTGTGCTGCAAAAGGCAGTCGGGAAAATCAGCAGCGTATGTCAGACAGCAGAAGATATGAAATAGTCTGAGCAGTCAACTGTATAGAAATTTCCTAATTGGAGCCAGTCCCTATTATGAATGAATGAGCTCTGTTTTACTGATGGTAAGTTGTTCAGACGAATGCAGGATTGTGTGAGGGCTCCCCCAGCCTCAGGCTCACCTCTCACTGAAGGGAAACCGGGTGAATATGGCTGCGTCTCATTACAGCTTTCCCCTCTCACTGCCAGCAAAAAATTATTATTGCATACATCCAACTACAACACAATATTTGCCTCTGAATTAGACTTTTATTCATAACAATGATAGTGTGTTTTCTGCAAAATTTGTAGATACATACACAAATAGAAAAGCTCAGTGAAGTGTTAAACTGCGTTCTGTTTGGTAGCACTGCTGCACATTGGTCAGCACATTTAATGAGGAGAGACACTGCACAGTATGTTACTCAATATGAGATAAGTGACAATAGATTTCTTCAAGCATTATATTTCTATTAATTATTTATGCGTGTGTACAAACCTTTTCAAAATGCTGCTGAGTACTAGGCAACATATTGTCAAGCATGCAGGGTTAATTTCTGCTACATTATGTTACAGTTTATATGTTAGACCAGCTACAATAGAGGTCATTATCAGAGGGACCCTTCCAAACATGCTGATCACTTAGCAGCTCATAAGTAGTCCTTTTGTTCCCACCGGATCGATGGACAAGGTTAATGGTGTGAAGACTTGACATTTCCCGAGATTGTTATACCTTTTTTTCCTGTTGATTTGAGAATACATGCCACTGTCTAGTTTAAATCTGCTGAGGAGAGGGCATTGTTTAGACTATATCTGCAGGATGCTGTAACATGCTGGTGTAAAGTTACCAGGGAAATGAGGGCTTTGCTGGTCATGGTTAAACAGGATCTTTGAAAGCAGTGACATCATCCTCGGTGGAGGTCACTGATGGGTGGGAGTGTGTGCTCTCTCCACGGTGGCTTAGTGGGACATGGTGTCAGGCTGGCGGCTGTTTGTTTGTTTGATTGTCTGTTTCTTTTATGCATAAACTCACTTGGCATTTTCTTACCCTGGTGTGCTTGCATTAGTTCCAGGCGTCACAATGTTTAAGTGGCTTACATATTACCCACTGTTTTTGCCACAAGAGCAAAGCAGCCTGCAGATTGACATATCTACTTAGGTTAATGAGTTTTCATCCTCAAAGCAAATCCAAAGGAAATAATATACAGTTTATATATAGTATAGTAAGTTTTGTAGCATTCATTTTGCTTCACAACAGAGAGCTACTATTGAACTGCACGTCTCATGAAGATGAATATACAGGCTTTCAGGAGGAAAACAACTTGCAATGTACCCTATCTTCTCTTTGTGGTCATCAGAAAACAGGTCAAATTATCTGACTTTTGACTGTGCTTGACCCACTTATTGTATAGTTTTGTTGTATTGCCAGCTCTTCTGTGAGTTGTGATTGACTGAGCGCTCACTTACCCCCCCCCATGTAAACAAAAGGCTTAAATGATAAAATACAGACAGAGGACAGTTTGTTTACAGATGCATTCAACTCCACACTGTTTTTAGAGGCCCATAGATGTAGAATAAAAGTAGATTTCATCATGCATTTATTATTCTATTGTAATGGAAATCCTGCATGTGTTCTGATGAAACAAATCTGAGCTGAGATTGAAGGCCCTATAAAAATGATGAGATATCACACAAGTGGTTGCTTGACAGCTGCTCAGACAGAACATTCAAACCAAAAGGTCACTACAAAAACGTATGTCAGCCAATCACACAAACAAAGTGCAGTCATACAAGACAGACTGCTCTCACTTCTATTTTTATTGTTGTTCCTCTTGAGTTTTCCAACAGCCGCCAGCTCTGCGCAGCCTGATATGAGCTGTCTGTATTTCTGAATGACGCTTGTGACAACCTAATTACACAAACACAAGTGAGGCCTGAGCCTTAACTGAGATTGATCTGACTCTGAGCACATCCAAGGAGTCAATGAGCCCCAGAAAACCAAGGCTCTCTGTTCGGCCTGGCGCCCAGTTTGTTTGCAGTGTAATTACTCAGATTGTAGCAGTGCCATGGTAGACACACAGGCACACACAGGGGATTCACCATGGAGAAAACAAACAAAGCTGCACACCTCAACTCAACAATGGCCTTGAAGCTCCCATGTCACTCTGTATTATTTGTAATAATTAAGTGGACGGGAGAAAGTGGCCCTCTGACTCTCACAGGTCGGGACATGTTAATTGTAACATAACCTTACCCTTTGTGTAGTTTGGCTGTTTGTAGAGATTAAATAGAGTAGTTTTCCTGTTGTCAAGAAGCCAGCCTCCTTTGTCCACTTAACGGCCAGTTTTAAATGGATTGCGTGGCCTGAGCCTTATGCCTTGTCTCTTTTAATTAACCCCTATATCAAGTGGATCAATGGTCGGAGACATACGTGAAAGTAGCGTGCTCAGTCCAGTGTGTGTGGGCGCTAAAGAGAGGAGGGGTCAAATGTGCAGGGAGGATGTATGGCAGGGTTCGGACACACTTTTGCCTTCTCAGCACTTTGCACCCTCAGTCATTCACTCTTCAAGTCAGTTAATGGTATTTTTTATTTCTGAGGTTTTGACCTAATAATCCTATTACAACAGTAGTGTGTAAATGTTGCAGCGCCTGGGACAAATTTCAATATTACTAGTTGAATGCAGTTTATGCTGACATTTACAATTCATTTGAATTTGCTTCAGATTGTCGTAAAACATTAATTGCAATGCTCTTATTATTCTTTGATCAAATATACTATAACTCACTCTTTTTTTCCTATCTGAATGCATAACTATGACATGATGACTATACCATTATTTATCTGTAAGCAAAGTCAAGTTCTTATTTAAATTGGGAAAATTTGATTTACTGTCCATCTAAGAAGTCTGTCAGTGACTGCTCTTTGACACACCGATGTCTGTAAATCTAATATCGCTGTAAAGCAGTCAGTGACAGTGATTTACAACAATGAGACAACAAGAAATATGTCGCCATTTAATTATAGGAGACAGAAAAGTTACAAATGCTATCAGTGCTTGTATGGCCTAGCTGTACTGTGGCTCATTTGATAATTTACATTCGACCTCACTTCATGACTCCATCGTAAAACAAATGAAATGGCCATTGTGTGTGAGTCTGTCATGGCCCATTTCCATATGCTCTTCTTTCTGACTCTCTGTGAAGAGTGTGCATTGGGAGTAAAACAGGATGATATGTGAGAGATACAATCTTGTGTCTGCTCAAAGGCACCTCAGAGAAACAGGGCAGCAAGTAAATTGCTTATGTAAATAGCCTCTGTTGCTGTAATCCGTTGTTGATGAGGTCTTTGACGTGGTGCCTGGGTGCAAAAAAAAAAAAAAAAAGAGAGAGATTTCGAGATATTATGTGGTTCTTTGGATCAAACAAGCACTTACCACTTGACTGTCACCAAAGCCAGTGCATTCATTTCCAAATGGATATTTATCAATAACACACATTAGAAGTAGAGTAGTGCTTGAACAATGTAAAAGCGGCGACTCAGTGTTGTTAGCGGTCATCTTCTGAGGTTGCTTTGGGTAATAAAAAGCCAGCAGTCCTAATTGTAGTTGTCAGTCGTTGAGTAAACTGCTTTGTTTTTCCCTGCTCATCTTTATGGTGGTGATATTAATAAGCGTGACACACACTGAGGCTAATGCTAATTACTAGTGGGGAGGGTTTTTCCCTTGGGGTCCAACAGCGGTTTCAAGCTGTGACTTTTACTTTGACATTGTATCCAGGTCAAAAAGTCTTATTTGATTTTTTTTTTTTTAATATGAGGCCATAAAAAGACCAAGGCCAACATGTGACACATTGAAAGAAATCCAGATGAACAGTTGTAAAATTCACATAGCACAAGTCCCGTTTTAAATTAAGTCCAACCTCATGTAACAGGTATCGTTTGGTAAAGAGGCAGAGAGATATTTTTGGGATTAAGGTTTGAGAGTTTTCATCCACCCACAAAAACCTGAGATAATTTAGTTACATCAAAATGGTTGAGAAACTCAAAACTCTACAATCGTTTCATAAAAAACCTACATTTTCTTCTTTCTGTTTAGGTGTTTTAAGTGATCAATATGATCTGATAAACAGTGCAACAACCCTGTTATAAACAGATAAAGAAGATGTTGCTCATTGAAAAAGTAGAGGCTGTGCTGTTTGGTTGAGTCAGAGATATTACAAATACCATCTTTATTTTGCTTGTGCACTCATTTCTCTCCCACTCACATCTCCGTGGACATTAAAGAAAAAGCTGTTGACCTCAAATGTCTGTGGTTTTATCATCCTTACTCCACACGACCTTCTGCAAGAGATGGGTAGCAATGACCCTGCTGCACGCTGTCTGCTTTGGTGTATTAGCATAACCCCGTAGGCCTTGGAGTGCCTTGTACATACACAACAACATACACACTTCACACACTCCTTTGGTGACTGGGGATAATAAGTCTGTTGTTTGTGTGGAAGTTGTTCAAAGCCTTTGATTTGAAATAAAGCTGTGCAGGAAATGCAGACAGGCAGGCAGTGTGGAGAGGTGGAGATACTAGACATTTCCATTCTCACTATAGTGCTACTCACTCGTTGCCAGCAGGCTAGTGCTCCAACTATCTATAAATAGGATGGAAGACGTGGTGCAGAGATCTTTGTTGGAGCATGCATTTCTATGGTCTGCACTGGGCTTTGGATGATCATTGCAAAATAAGTTTTCTCTACTTTAGCTGACGTATAATTTTTTTTGTTCATATCTTGGTGACAGCTCTGGGTTGCTATGGCAAAAATGTTTTCTTTCATTTCTTTCAATGGGAAACCTTTTCAGTATATTCAGTTGCTAGTTAGTTACCTGACCATGTCAGCCCACAGTAGCATGTGCTTGAATGTCACCTACAAATACACTGGTTTCTATAGTAACAAAACCTGCAGTGGTACTGTTAGAGAGAACTTAAAATACATTTATTGAACATTAATTTTACCTGACATTTTAAACAGCCCGAAAGCCATACCCAACCCCTACATTAGGAATCCCTGTATTTTGGGAATGTAAAAACAGGAACATTTCTAAATTGCTGCAGATCCTGTTTAAAAATGCTTGCAACCTTTGTAGTATGGACATAGACTTGACACATGACACATATTCACTGCCTGCTTGGTTTTGATTGACTGATGGACAGAAACGGTAACTTAGATAAGATATGTTGTTTGTTCCTAAAATGCCCAAGCATTATAGATGCTACATCAAAACAGTGAAAATGTATGTAGATGAAAAGCATATTTATGTGGCATCTGGGGAAAGGATAAGAAAAAATATGTTTGCATTTGAATGGTTTTGTTTCATTTTTATTGTTGTTAGACTGATGACAGTGTAACTGAAGTATTAATCTAGGTGGGTGGAGACACTCTGGTCCCATATCCAAAGGTGCTTTGTCTCCAGGGCAATGATGCAAGACACATATGGAAAATGTAAACATCACTCTGTATCTCAATTTTTTTTTCGGTCATGTTTTTTTATGTCGAACAGCTTCAAAATGTCATTGTTATACAGTAAAGAGACAATTATATGCTTGTCAAAGAAAGGTTACAGAGTTATTCTCTCATGGAGATCAAATGCTTGTCAAATTCCAGACAGATACCAGCTATCCAGACTATTTTCTTAAGAAAAACAGTGAAGCAAGGAGGAGGCAGAAAAGCTGAGCTTAGCATCGATGCAAATCAGTGTTCTCCTCCAGCTGAGCTTTCAAGTCTCACTGCCAAAGCCTTTACAGACCTGGGTCCTGAGGGGAACCCCGGGGAATGTCCATTGTGGGCCTGAACTGCATGGGAAGGAAAAGACATATGTGGGACATGATGGGAGTGGAGAGCATTTCCCTAAACATTTTAGTACACGCAACACACTTTCATTTTTATCCTCAGGCCGTTTTGCTGTAAATTGTATTGAGCTGTCTTGTAAATCCAGGAATTTTACAGCAGTTAGCAGGACATGAGAAGGCAAGGTGTGAAAAAGGCAGATTTGAAGCGAGGAAGATAACTAGGTAAATAAACCACTTTAGATATATTTTTTTCTTAAAAAGCCCTGATATTACTGTTGCCTGGTAACTCTTTGCTCACTGAAAATGTCGTTCTGCCAACAGAGAATCGAAGGTTATCAATCTTTTTGTCTGCTGTTTTCTACTGTGTAGTTGTCACAACTTCTTTTATGACACTGTTTCTTTTGCCTGAATACGGTATTTTACAGTAAAATAAGTAGAAGTATAGAACCATACTTTTTATCTTTTCGGCTATTGCCCTTCCCTAGACCCCTTGTTTCTCTCCATTTAGTCAGCTCCCTGCAATAAATATGTAACGCAGCGTTGCACAGGAAGTTGCAGACTTGAATTATTCAATTGAATGAGGCTTTCTTTTCAACACAACATTGCATATTAATATTTATTATGTCAAGAGTGATTGTGTGACTTTTCATATGTGTTTATTTCAAGGATCACGGTCTGTATTGCCTTCTCACATTATGTTTTGTAAAAATTATGTTCAGCAAAGTGGCAGGAAATGTTTGGACCACAGTGCTTAAGTTTTGTAGAATATAGTTTTACCACTGATCCAAAATAAGTAGTAAATGGATTCATACTCACCATAAAACCCAAGAATATAGATAAGAATATAAAAGAAGAAAAAAAACATAAGTGATCCTTTCCCATAGCTGCTTTACAATAAAAGCTCTGCAGTACTTGCCTAATGGACAACTTTGGATGTGATGCAGCAGCCTAAACTGTTGAGTTTGCATTAATAGTGTATAACATAAAGTAGCTTCCAAGCATATTATGGCAGGTCAGCGTGGTCACTTCCTGATATTAGGATGCAGTTGAATTGTATAAAAGCTCCCAGCTGTGTCATAGAGAAACTAAACTATAATGAGCCCCAATAGAAAGGCCATGTTCTGTCGGCAAGAGGACAAGCCCTGCGGTCAAACGGTGGAGGATGAGTTGAGAAAATTGAATATAAAAGATAATTGATGTGCTCAGTCAGCTTGTAAACAAGGTAGTAAAAGACTTTGATAGATGGGAAGGCACAACCCACATGATCATTAGTAAAGGTGTTACCCATGTGCACGGAATATCCCTGATACTGCAATTACTGGTCACCTGCTGGAACCAGCCTAATGCATTTAACAGTTGACTGAGTCCTTACCTTTTCTATATACAGCTCACTATGTCACGGAGTCATATGTACCAGGAACATGCCATGAGGAGCACCAGCTAACCCTATCCAATGGCCCACTTCACCACAGACATATGACAGACCTTTAAAAATAAGATTGATGGTTGACTAGAATTACAGATCAGAATTACAGCAAAGCTAGCCTGCCGTGTTTTGAAATTCCATGTACTTGTCTCTGTGAAGTCTAGCGTCTGCAGGAACATCTTGTACAGACTTTTAGTGTCGAAGTATCCAGCAAATATAAGCAGATAATGTTTATGTTGGGAGCTCCAATATGTAAACATGTGAAAAAGCCTTAAGTCACTTTCTGCTGACAGTGCTAACCATGCAAACAGCCAGCGTTATGAATTGTATAAACGGTACATTTTGGTATTTGCAGCTCTGTTTTAAATATTTACAACATGCTGGTCTGTGTTCCAGTAATACAGTCTGCCAATGCTGACAATTTGTGACGTGTCTTTGGTGTTTAATGCTATTTGTGGCTCTCACTGATGCTAAAATCAAGATGTTGTGAGGATGCCACACTAATGCACAACCACACATCAACAGACACACACTCAGACAGAAATTTCGCCCTTCTTTCTTCTTTCTTTGCTTCCTCCCCCTCACTCCCACACTCTACTCTCTCTGCACCGCTGATCATCGCCTTTATCTCTCTGGCGAGGGAAATGTGTGTGCGTTTCTTGTATGAGGTAGCACAAACAGCATATAAAAATATTTGACTTTCATTGTCAATATTGATTGTAAACTTGTCTCCATAGCCTTTTTCTGACCTTCCATATTCTATTAATTTTTAGGTTATGGCATTTTACGTTCTCTCTTAACACGGCGGCGGTTTTAAAAGTGTGATAAACTCTGGATTGTTTGTTCTGACATTTCCAGGCCATACAGGATTTCCAGCAATGCTATGATGCTCCTCTGTTTGCCCTTCTGAGCTCGAATTGGGTAACACCTGGGGCAGTAAATCAGGAAAGCATTTTAAGATAGATGTAGGACCTTTTCTAGGATGTGTCAGCCTTTGTGCTGCAAGCAGTCCCTCCATTTTGCTCCCTAGTATCTGCTGCTTACCTTTCTTTGTCTGCTCTCCAGCTCCTACAGGCCTTGAGACACCTGGGGATGAAGCTGCTTTGTTGCTGTATTCTATTATGAATGAAGGCAGTTCTTAGGCTGCACATTCATCTCTGTTGCGGAGAGAGGCGCTGTGCTGTCGACTTCATTTTGTGCACGGCCCCAACTTCCTGACTCTGCTTCTGAAAGATGTTTTGCTTAAACACAAATAAATGTTTTATCTCCTTCAATTAAATGCTACAAGTGGTAAAATAAGTTCAAATTAAAATGCATTAATCTGCAACTGGATATGTAATTTTCCTTCATGTCAAACTCAAGGCCTGGGGGCCAAATGCGGGCCTCCAATGTATTTTGTAGGTGATATTTTTGGCACTACGTTTTTTACTGGAACTGGTTTTAAATGGATTTGAATCGGATTTATTTAATTTGTTCATGAAATCTTAAGCCAGTTTTTACTACAAAGATATATAAAATGTGTTCAAATCCAACTAAACCCTGTTCAAATCTAAATAAAACCATTTTCAATAAAAGGAAAAAAAAAATTATGCTAAAGATAACTTTTGTAAAACTCAAATGAAGATGAAACTTTCCTCAGCCCCTCAAATGATTCTTATTTTCCATTGTGGCCCCTCACCACTTTGAGTTTGACACCACTGCTCTAAGTCATATCAATGTTATTTATCCACATTTCTGAAATCAGTGAATATATATATATATATATATATATATATATATATATATATAAATTCGAGGAGCTAGGGCATCCCTCATAGGAGCGTCTCAGGTGACAAATGCTGCAGCCTGCTGTTCTGTCTAGCTCATATCAGAGCTCTGCAGCATGGCAGGGGTAATTTCTATGTCCAGCCTTGCAGCAGAGCACAAGTGCATCCACACAAGGCTACGTTCATGCCCTTGACAGAGCACCGGGACAATGGGGCTCAGTGCTAATGTTGCCATGTGTCAGTGGCAGGTTGAGTCCTTCTCTTCCTTTGGGCTTTACCTGGACAAATCATTCCTGTTTCTTCTTAAGCTCCTGTCTTGAACATCCAGGCAACTCCTGTATGTGGATCAATTCTCCTTAGCGCTGAAAGACAGCCATTGGCTTGCAGTCACTCAGCAGCCACCCCCTACATCTCTTTACTAGAAACACGTGCATGTGCTGGGGTTTGTGCTTAATGTGTTGGAAATTTCATTTAACTGTCCTCTCCTCCTTATCGTGCTATCTCTCTCCTCTCAGTAGCCAGAGATGTGATTGCCTGCAGCCTCCCCACTCTTCCCTCATTTTACTTCTTCTCCTTCTCTCTGGCTGCCTGGGGCCTGCTCCAGCTTTCCTTCTACTGGGGAAGAAAATGGGTGAATGAGCAAAGCGTACAGAACAAAGACATTGCCTGATGAGATTTTTGAGTTTCAGTAAATTGTAGTAGTTGCTTTAAATGGGACAAGGGAGAGCACAGATGGAATGAGGTGTTGGACATAGAAAAAAATATTTAGGTTTAAATGATGTGTGTGCTCGACTTGATGGCTTGTGCAAAAACAGAGCAAGTATTGTGTCTTAACAATCACTGAGTGCACAAAATACTGGGCGGAGAAAATGCAAAAACACAAATTATCTGTGCTTGTAAGGCAGGACTTCTATTATTTGGTAGAGCCGGAAGATAAATGAAAATGCACTGAGAACACATGTTTACCACTCCTGTCAATGCTGGGTAATAATTAATACAAAAATACTGTCTGTGCAGTTGTTGAGCTATAGACTGGTTAGAAGCCACTCAGAAATGTAAGTAATGTTGTTGCCATTACGTATTATATTTATATGTGTTAGATCATGTATTTTATTTATTTCTTCTGTAACTATATCAAACCCCCTTTTAAATTTATCATCCTTTTGACATTGTTCCAAGATTATGTACTGTCCATTTGAGCAGAAGGAAGGACCATTGTGCCTGCTTTATCCTAACAATCTGCTGAAGTGCTTAACTCACTTAACTGGGAGCAAATCACATTCTCATTCATTTGTTCACAATTACCCCTCAGCAGGTTTCTCTGTTCACTCAGCTGGAGAGATCAAATCCTGGAATAAGATGCTGTACTCTGACACCTGCCTGACCTCGTCTGCCATGTGATTGCTATAACCCAGCCGCTTGTTAAAAGCTCTGCTATGGTTCCTGTGTTTATAAGCTCACCCTTTGCCTCTCACCACATTTAGGATTAATTATAAAAGTCTAGATGGAGAGAAATGTGGCTTTGTGGAATTATCACCTCGACTCTTATGGTTGGATCTGTACATCTTTTACAATGAAAGGGGATTTCTCCTGGCTTTTTTTTAAAGGAGTTTAGTCCCTAAATTAAACTGATGAGGCTACTCAATGCTTTAGTTGTTGAAGCTGAAAATACACTTCCTATTTGATTGTGCCATCTTCCTCTGAGGCCTCCTTAACTTAGCATCTGTGACATCTCAGATTAACAAATAGCAAATATCATCTCCTGCATAAAAATGTCTGGCTGCTAGCTCACAATCAGTTTCTTGTTATAAATGCTGGCAATGATATGACATTTGAAAAGGGGAATCAAAATGTTGGATTGCGGCCTTGGCACAAAGTTTTCTGGTAATGTCTATAGTTTGTTTAGCTGCGGATCAGGTAACACTTCAAACACTGACAGCACATGAAGCATGACAAATAGAGAGCTGCTGTAGTCAGAGTTGTTGCACTAAGACTTCTTGCTGTGCAGCAGGCAGGGAGACTTTAAGCTTGACATTTGTGTGATCTGTGGAGATTGCTCCCTGAGCAGCAGCTAGCTCATAACACACCACGCCATAAGTCAATCAACAAATCAATACGTGGCGCTAGCGGTCGCTTATTTTCTCCCAGTGACAAGAATGAAGCACTTTCCCTCCTGTTGGTGTCACACGTGTGATGTAGGCGAAGTCAGGACACACACCATTGTCTAAATGCTATTGTCTAATTATCTGTATTGACTAGAAGCAAGGGAAGAATGAAGGAGAAGAAGGAACAAGACAAACAACAAAGGGGTGATCTCAGTTGCACTTCTCATGCTGCTGCTCTGTTTTAATTTTGCTTTGTTTATATTCTCAGATATCAACCACTACACACAGCCGTATTTAGACCAGGGTCAGACCAGTGGTGTCTCTTTCCAATTAATGAAAGGACAGCTAAAGACAAATAAAAGCAATTGTAATCTCGCATTCTTTTTCTTTTTAAGTACATTTTTGTAATTTATTTCTGTATAATGTTGTCTGTCCTTTTAAAAGATGATCACCAAAGTACTTGTTTCATTTCCTTGTTTTAATCACTATTATTGTATTCCTATATCTATGGTCTAGACTAGGGGTAGGTAAAAATATCGATTCATCAATACATTGCAATTATTTATTCCTCAATTCAATATCGATTCAGAAAATCCTATGAATCGATTCAACCCCAAGCCAGTGGCGGCGCTGTAATTACTTATGTATTTAGTTATTATTTAATCTATAATCGAATCATTTAAATCAATATCGAATCGAATCGAATTGCAACATCAAGAATCGAAATCGAATCGAATTGTGAGATTCCTAACAATACCCAGCCTTAGTCTAGATCCAGCATTTAATGATAAAAGCCTAGATAGAGCAGCTTGTCCTCTAGTGTTGCCTAGTGTGACCTCTTTGTACTCCCTAACAGCAGTAATTCCCCACAGACATAACTAACACACTGATGTTTCACAGTTTGCAGGGTTTAAAACCTTGACATCACAACCCTACTACATTTCTAATCAACTGAGTGAGCCACTGAAGCCATGTATCTGGATTTACAGCAGGTGAAAATATCACACAGTAAATAGTCCATGATCAGCTGCTTAGAACATGTGACTTACTGTAGCTAGTGCTGAATGTTTGACATGCATTAAAAGGAGACCACCTGGAGTAGTATTTTCACTTTTGTCTTGTTGTTGGTGTTGTAAGCCGTAAATAAGCCTGCCATGTTACATTCATTGTGTTTTATTCTCAAAAGGGACTTAGCCAGCAGGGGCTTTTGTATCAGGAGAATAAGCAGTGTATGATGCTACCTAGTTTGTTGTAGTAGGTGTCTGGTGAGAGCAGCTGTCGTCCTCTTTGGCAATCCAATCAACAGAAATAGACTCTCCTCTGCGGACCGTAGGCATGGCAGGAGGGTCAAAGCAATTGTTCTAAAAACAACCTCCAAAGCCTCAAACACATGTGCAGGAGAGCAGTTGTAAGGCATTGTAATTGTGCTAATGTTTATTGGACTGAACATCTGTCGAGCTTTACCGGTGTTAGAAAAAACAACACACAAGCAGTTACATGTAAGGACACACAGTCTGGATGTACGTGGAATGGCTGTGTGTTAATGGGAGTCCTTATCTCCTTGTCTCTTGTACAGTAGATGGGAGAGCATTGTTTTAAACGATAGTTAGTCGTGCTTGCAGAGTCTATGGGGATCTCATTATTGTGTCGAGAGCTCGAGTTGTCATAGCCTTCAAAAATTCAAACTAAATCTCAGGCAAAGGATGGAAAAACTCATTAGGGAATAGACAAATATTTGCTGAATATTATGCAGCTTTGTAATTTGACTTTTTAACAGTTTGTCAGCAAGCAATTACTTTTCCAATACTGCTGTGCAAAATGTCTCACTGACCTCTTCAACAGCTTAGTTATAACTCAGTGTTTGGTCAATAGTAAGCGTATCGACCCATGCAAGGGTATTAGCCTGTTACTGTATTGCTGCAGTGCGAATTTACTTGCAGAATAAGAATGAGTCAGTTTGGTGCCTGGCAGAGGCCCAGCTTTAGTAAATATCCCAGATTACACATTCAATAATTGGACAAATGCTGTTCCTTCTCCACACTAACCAACTAGTGCCAGTTCCTATACATCCTTTTTATAGTTTGTCGAGTCTTACAAACAGGCCCCTCCTTTGGTTTCATGCCTGACTTGCCGTAGATAAGAAACAAGCATTAATTCTTCTGCAATGTGCTATCTTAGTGCTAAGGTCCGTTGCGTATCAGTTGAGGGCAACGTCTGTGTGTGATATTGTTGCTTAAGCTTCAAGTGCACTCAAGTGACTGCCAGGGTGGTCAGCCATGGCCTCAGAGAGCTAATACTTCACTCTACTTTTGTGTTGGAAACATTGTGTCAAACATTATTATAAAAAGTGAAAAAGGCTGCCTCATTAAATGTCTCCAGCACAACCTTTCATGAATGAATACAGTGCATTTGCAAGGAATGGACTGGCCAGAGGGGAAAAACCATCATGAATTCTTGTCATAAAGTTATGTCTCAAGGGCTCTGCGTTTGGAGCCAAGCCTCTTCACGGTTTGAATGCTGAGAAGCCAAAAATTTCAACCAATTAAAATCTTACTTTAATCTTCCACATTGATTTGAGAGTGTTCTCTGTGTAGCGGCCGGCTCTGAACTGATAGTTGGGCATAACACAAGCCATGTCCTTGACTGTCTAATGTGCTTTGGAAGCTGTTAGATGAAAGCTAATTGTGTGTGTAATAACATGCAGGGAGAGTGGGTATCAAACAGGCATCACAGTTGGTTGCTATGATAATGGGAGAAGACACATCAGATACTCTGTCATTAGAGAATTACTGAAAATGTCTTATTACAGGCTAGCTCAATGATTAGCATTGATCAGCGTGTGTGGTGTACATTGACAGGTCTGTGCACAGCTGGACTCCACACCTACCTGGGGTCTCAGCGTATGTGTGTTTACTCCTGGCGCTTTTCTCCAAAGATGTACTCTTAATATTAAAGTACACTAGACATGAACTCTGGATGACTGTGTTTATCAGTCCCACAGCTCATTTATTGCAACAGGCTTTATAAAAGTGGAGTGGATGAGATAATTATTTTGTAAAATGCACAAAAAGATTAGCTCCATCAAAACACTGCATGAGCCAATAATTTCACAATCTTTCATACTGTGGATTTTGTGTGCTGGAGTCTTTTTCTAAAAATAAATCACTTTTACAAAATGGATGCAAATGAATCACATCTTAAATATTTCATACCCCACAGTTGTGACGAAAGAGTAGAGATACAGTCCTACACCTTGATCCTTCTTGTCCATAATACTTAGTGTAAAACACAGTATTAAAAGATTGCAAAAGCATTGATACATTGACTAACTCAAGTTGGTATAAACAAAAGCTGTCAAATGACCACACAAACCCATGTTGAGCCATATAATGGGACATGCAATTTATTGATTAGGACTTTCACCCCAGGGACTGATGACTGGTGTTTGACTTCAGATGTTTATCCTACATACTGCTGAGACCAAAAAAAAACCTCGATAACGACATCTGGAGTTTCATCTTGCTGTTTGAAAGTTGGAAACTTTGTGTTTGCAATACATTTATAAGTGAACATATTTTTGTCATTTCAGTCTAGAGTGACTCACAGTAACCTGCCAACCCACACAAAACCAAAGAACACTTTTCAGACAAATGCACACATACATCAAAGCAAAGATATTATATGCCATCCCTCCAATGCGATAAGAAGCTTGTAAGCAACCTAAATCACAGATCATGATGTATAACGCGGTGCTAATCCTTGGTTTCACTGTGATGCTGCTGCAGGCTGGACAGCACTTTCATCTCGGTCAGATAAAAGTGGGGGTCTTTCATGCACTTTTCACAGCATCTGCAGGACGTTTCAACATTTCCATGCTCCTGTTTTGCACACTTATCTTCAACCACTTATGTTCTTTTTGCATCAAAAAGAAAATTGCCCACTCCTGTGTCAAGAAGCGACCACCACTTTCACGGCTCATTATTTTAAGCTTCTTTTTAGCCATAACAGTGTAGATCTTCATAGTACCCGCTGAGTGTCTCTCATTTACATTTGTGATATGATCATGCTGCACTCTTGATTTGGAGCTAATGATGACACAACTTGACTCTGTGTGTTTCTCTGTGTGTTTTCAGCAGGAGGTACTGTCTGCTCCTTTCTCTCGTCAGACTGTCAGGAGAGCACATGGCCTACGGTCGGCCGCCCACTCCACACTCTTCACCCAGCCTCCCACTGCCCTGTCTCCACAGGTTAGTCCATCACACACGCAGCAGTTCTATTACTGTACAAAGTATGGGATTGTCTCTTTTTGTCCATGATTTATTAGCTTTTAAGCACAATATCGGCTCTAGACCAAATCCATATTTATTAGGTCAGCTGTGTGTTTGCCTCATTGACAGAAAAGTCTGTGGCTTCTTTCTGTATCGACAGCAGCCGGCTGCAGCATCGTCAGCACTCTCTCACACTCGCCTTACTGCAGTTTTTAAAGTCATTTCAAAGGTCAATCAGGAAATTGTAATAAGATCAACATGACATACCAAGATTTCATAGTTTCAGATACACAACAGTCAATATGTGCCAAATGGATTTTGGCAGTCAATATCTCAAGAGCTCTCAATAGCTCTCTGGCTCTAAACGGACACTCTTTTCTGGAGATATCATAATGAAAATATGATACACCGTCTGCTAAGATAGAAGACTTTTTGTGGTAATTATAGCCTCAGCAAAAGCTTTTAATAATCCTTAATTTTGATATGATCTCTGTGTACCTTATTTATATCATTCCAGTGACCAAAAAGCCATTGCTTCTAAAAATGCTTATAGATTATAAACAAGAAAGTTTGGTGACTAAATGTGCCATGTAGAAGTGGAGAACCAGCAGTTTCTTTGACTTGTGGCTGTGATGTGAAAGCGCACTTATCACATTCTTCCATGAAGTCCTTCACCACGGCACTGCCTTGTGGCTAATACAGAAATCTGTTTGTGTACATAATATTGAAGCAGGAAAGGCTCAGTGCCTCACAGGCATTTGTGTTTCTTATTGCTTACAGTGAAAATACACATCTCACACCAGTACCTAAGTTTATAGATTTATTGGTCGACATATTAATAGATGTATCTTGCTCTGTAATGTGACATTATATTAGATTGATTTTGTTCTGTGTTTACGGTTGGTTGGTTGATTGATTGATTATTTATTTGTTTACTCAGATATTTGGGCACCATACTGTGCTTACAGATTGTTTTCTTTTTTTCTGAGATAAATTTTAGACTGAATTTATTATTTAGTGTCATTTTCTGTTTTGCGTTTTTTTAAAACCATGCTGGCTCTGGGCGCTTTCCTAAACCCTTCACTGCTATATCAAAAACTCAAATCAAAAATTAAGATTAAGATTTGTGGACACTCTCTGTGACAAATAGTGTATTATAAACTAGTGTAATCCATGATACATTCCTGTCTTCATGGAAATGAGTCTGCCATGTTTGTGTCCTTGCATTTGGCCTTTTAACGAAATCATTCAGTACAACGCATTGTTCTCTGAAAATTGTATAAATCTGTGTCCTACAAATACATCAGGTCATTTGATGTTTGCTCTGTGCTTCTCTTTTACAGTTTGGTCAAACCACAGCTCTGTTGCACTGTATTGTTATAAGCTCTTGCCCCATATCATCCAATTAAGAAAACACATTGTTTAAAGAGACCAGTTCAAGGTTAAGTGCATATATATTTTGACAGGAAGTTTGAGGAGCGCTCCAATTCACTTGCATCAGATGAAAATTTTATGATGAGAACAGGATATTTGTTCCTTGAGTGCTTGCTTTGCTTCTGCTGTGGTGTACTGTACATTAGCTCATCTCTGCTTTATTCTGTCTGTTTACACAGGGCCCATTGTATGTTTTGTGAGCTTTGTGTACGCTTGTGTGTGTGATTGGGCTAAATGAAACTGAGAAGGCTGGGGTTTACACAAAGCGAGTGGGGGCTGGTTGTACGGTGAAAAACGAGTGGCTTTCCTCGGACTCTGTTTACATTTGACTGCGGCAGGACACTGTGATGGGCGGTGCGGTGGGGGAAGATGGGTGAATGAGAAACAGTAGTAATGTATACAGTACACATGCTGCTGCTGCTGCTGGGAAGCAAAAATATCAGCAGTGGGTCATACTAGCAAGGTCTCGTGATTCAACAGAGTCAATAATCCCGAGTGTCCGTCTCCCTGCACTGTGGCCTCCAGAGACCAGAGCTGTTTGTACAGAGGCCTGAGAGGCAGGAAGAGACGGGTGAGACTCAGCAGGGTGTGTTTGCCTTACTGGGGTATGTTGTCTCTGCTACATAGACTTTGGGGTGTTATTGTGGTAACTGCAGCGGAGGGTGATACATCAGCAAAATAATGACAGCGTACAAAAACTCCAGCAGAATGAAAATCATGTAGGGTGTTAACCTTGCAAATATAAGCTCAAACAAGTCTTCTTACTGTTTTTAGGTCACACATCTCTTTTTCATGTTTCATTGATATTCACCCTCTCTTGCTTCTGCATTGCTGCAGTACAGGCTCCTCTCTCTTAGCTTCCTCCTCCCGCTGTAGTTTCTTGGCATCCGTCAGGTTAGCTGCAGTGTCCCAGGAGGCCGCATGGGTCACGGCTTCACATGCACACACACTTTGCAGCACTCTTCATGCGTGGACCTCTCAACCCATCTGTGACTCCGCTTCTGCAGATGGGAGCAGTGGAAATTTGGAGAAGTTGTCAAATGTCACTGTCGAAAGAGAACTGCTTTGTTGGTTCCTCTCTGTAAACTTGTCAATTCAAATCATTTACGGTGCACCATGTGTTTTACAGTAAACAAGAAGTCAATGCAGTAAGACAGGGGTGTCAGAAGTCTAGGTAATAAAGATATAGTGCAAGATGTCTTGCTTAACAAGCTCTTTGAATGTGCTGCCTGACTCACAGAGCTACAGTCTCAGCTCTGTCTCTTAATGTCTCTCCTCGAGGCAGAGACGACACTGATCATTAAACATGCAACGTCGCGTGGTCTATTTCAGTGTTTATTACATTTCCCCATTCCCTTTTCTTGCATTATTGCTACCAGTTATCTAAGGTGATCAACCATAGTTCAATGTTTGGCAGAGAAGCCGGATAAACCACCTACCTCGCCATGTACTGGTAAAATGGCCAATTACTAAAAACAATAGCTGTTTTTCTCCAAGAGGCAGGTGAAGAGAGTGGTTGTTTGTCCTATTTAAATGAAATATTGAATTCCTCAGGCAGAGACAGCCCACATTTCAAACGAGCTGCCTCCTCTTGAAGCTTGCGTTCCCTGAGAGTTCATCTCTGTCTTAGCATCAGCGTGCACGTGTTTCCACTCCCCATCCTCTCATTGCTTCAAATCAGCAGATGCCTGTGGTGTACCATCCATTTACACTGTGAGATGTAGCTAGTCTCCAACTCATATCTTAAAAAGACATGCTGTCAAGAAGTATTCCCTTTTATTTTAGTAACAGGGCTTTTAAAAAACTATTCACACTCTCTGGGCTGACACTCCTCCTAACATACTGACATACTGAGTTTTATTCAGCAATAACTTTCCTTTTTCTCAATTTACGTTCACTTAGACTGACTGTCACTAAAGTCTCACTTGATAAAACAGTCTGTTATTTGCCAAGATTGTGATTGAAATCTGGTGGCTTGGTTTCTCAAGATTCTTAAGCTTACTACCAAGGGCACTGTGGCCTGTAGAAGTTGAAACTCAATTCTGCTGGTGGTAATGTGTCTCCACCTAAAAGTAGAGACTCTCTTTGCGTCTTCACGAGACAGACGCTGACTCATTACATTCTTATAAAAAGCCACCTCTTGTGAATGACCTCTTTCACATTCACATTTATAGAATTGTAGAGAATAAATCACTCTGTAGTACTAAAGATCTTTATTTTCTGTCTCTTTACTCTAAAGGCTGCAAAAGATGATCAAAGCGGTTGAACTCGCTGACTTTCTGATTGCTCAAAACTGTCCGGAGCCCAGCGAGCAGTGTTGTGACTCAAATTTAAATCTCTTACCTCAGGAAATAGAGAATGATAGGCAATAAAAATTACAGAGTCACACATTTGCAGACTTGACAAATTGCTAATTAGGTTGTTGCTATGCCTAGTATTTGTTTTAATTGTCGTTTCAAAGTAAGAGCAATTCAAAACAGCTGCCGAGTGCTATGCGTGGGTCAGAGTCGAGCAAATCTGAGAAATGCATCAAAATTATGGCACATGTATGGAATCCTCAGATCAGCTTGTTTCACCATGAATGAGCTGCATTCAATGGCTTAGAAAAGCTTAAGGATAGCTTCAAGGCACAGATTGCATCTCGATGTCTAATTACATTATTGATCTGTTTCTTTGTATGGCTTTGATTTAATACGTTGCAAAGATATAGGAGTATGTCATTACGACCACGTAAACAAATCTTCTCAAGCACAAGTCTTTTAGCGTTTTGGAGTTCAGAATAAAGTTTTTGTGTGCATTTCATCTACAGTAAATTTCACAGTGTGTGTTGGTGATTTATGACAAAATCAATATGAATAACTAAGAAGCACATTTTATTTACGAAAATGTATTAGCCTTACAAATCTTTCATACAATCTTATCGATCATAAACTTTTATTGATTGTACTCCACCATTTACCCTGCAAGTCATTAAGATTACATAAGAAGAACGAGCTGCCTTTTTGGCTTGTACCAGTACCCTCTGTTCAGCTACAAATCTTCCCCTGGGCACACTTAGATCTCATCCATCTAGGGTTGGGAATGACCTAATTAGTTAAGTTGGATGTTGGTGCATATTCTGGCATCATTCGAGCTGAAGAAGCATAGTCGATTTCTATTA
This sequence comes from Rhyacichthys aspro, assembly GCA_036850595.1. Classification (NCBI taxonomy): domain Eukaryota; kingdom Metazoa; phylum Chordata; class Actinopteri; order Gobiiformes; family Rhyacichthyidae; genus Rhyacichthys; species Rhyacichthys aspro. Next base: position 15,787,604 of record CM072162.1, on the reverse strand, counting down.
TCAGAAATCACTTTAAAAATTGCTTATGAGTGTATTTTAGGACTGCACGATGACCGCATCAACATCTGCAATGTCCTTGAATAGCATCAAATGTTTTAATATCATTGTGACTTTCAAAAGATTAATGAAGTCTTTGATAAATGTGACATGTTACAGAAACATGGTGTGTTTCTTCTGAGGAGAACCACAGAAAGTTTGCAGTCAATGTCAAAATGTTAAGATACAGCACTGTTCTGAAACTTGAGGCCATTGTGGCTTTCGTGCTAGTTAGATTCAGCAAACATATTCCTATTTAACTTCAGTTTGACGCTATTTATTAAAAAATAAAAACGCACACACACACACTTGATTATTCAGAACAGAAATCCACATGCTGCATGTCATCATAGAATTTAATAGCATTGTATAGTTGGTCCCACACGTTACATAATGTGTGAAATATGTATCTGACTCTAATCCCAATATTCTCAAAATGTGTTATTTGAACTATTGCTAAAACATAAGGAACAGGACAAACCACCACTTGCAGTCAGGTACCGTTGTTAGCCTCAGAGATTAAGTAAATGTAGGAACTGCTAACGTATGAACAAAAGTAAACATATTTTGCTCTGAGCTGTTCAAATCACTTGAAGCATGATGGCGTTAAAAAAAAGCAGAGTTGCCGCTGTGGCAGGCAACATGACAAGGGTAAAGTTGGATGCCCTTAACTGAGCAGATTTTTCTTACAGCCCACTGAGAGTTGAATCCCTCAGAGACTGGCAGAATAAAAAAGATGGGGCAGAACAATAGCATAGTGTGGGGCAGTGGTGAGAAAACCCTTGAGGAAAATGGGGAAATCAAATTGTATTGAACAGGGAAGGAGGCGGAGAGTCAGAGCATTGAGTTGCATACTGATGGTAAGGATTAAGATACAGTGAATGGGAGCAAAAGGACAGATAGTGAGACATTGAAGCCATTTTAGGTCATGATGTCATTTGAAGAGATGAAAGGATGAGATTAGAGAAGGAGCTAGGGGCAAAATGATGAAGTGTTTTACAAAGTCGTGATTATCTGCAGCACTACATTGGCTGACTTAATTGTATTTCATCTTTACTTTTGTGAAGTCTGATGAGGGTTGTGTTTCGTCGTTAGCCACAGAACTCATGGGAAACAGTCACATCACACGCCGACAGCCGGATACGCCAGGGACCCTTCAACTCTCAAAGGCTAAAGCTGCTTGTTAATTTCACTGCTGTAACTTCCATTTCCCCCAGACCTCGCAGGTGGCTGCAGTGACAGACCGTCAGCGTGCAGTGCCCTGTTTTCCACAAACTGCCCGAAGTGTGTGCATGGATACCGCACACACAAAACCCTCATGGCACAGGACCTCTGAATATTTGATGCTTGTTGTGAATAGCCTGGAGTAAAGTTGGTGTTTTTTTATTAACATCTGACAAACAACAAAGTAAAATCCTTAACAAAGGTGTTCTGGGAGGTAGTTCTGACTTATTACATGATGATGACCAGGCTGTAACCATGGATGACGTCTTTATGCTATACTTCGCTTCAGTTTTTAGTTTCGTTTATTGACACTCATAACCTGTTAGGAGCAGTGGCAGCTAGTGATCAGTGCCCATGGACCACCTTTAGCTCTTGAGTCAGTACTTGTCAGGTATAATGAGGATTAGCCTATAGTGGATCAGTGCATACTGCTCCCACATTGACTAGGACTTAGTTTGAACCTGGGACCTTCCTGTTTAATAATTATGCTAATGATCACTAATGTACACACAGGTGGACACATTGCATAGGATCTAGCTAACCAAACAGTGGCAGGTGAGTGAGCTGTCAAACACACTTGTTTTTACAATAAGAGTAAGTGCTGCTCCTTTGGCTCATTGATTTTTGCATGTGCGAATTATCTCAAGGCAGATAATTTTTCTTTTGTTCTTCTGAATTTACTGTGGTTGTTTTAGATATTCAAGAATTTCTACATTTGAAATGGCAGAGCTGCATTTTTTTGAAAGAAGCAGACAGTATAGATGAGACTGGCCTCACAGTGGTGTCTACAGTGCAGCCAAAGTGGAGGTGTCTGACTGCTGACACTTAAAAAGTATTTTCATGGAAGCCCTTTCTGTCGGGTCAAAGCAGCAGCTGTTCAAGTGAACAAGGAACTCTCAGAAGGCTGAGACTTCTTTGGGCAGAGAAAAGTCAAACACACTGATCGCTGAAACAGTGAGTAAGAAGCATTGTAAATTTAATACATATAGATACATAGACAATTAACCTGCTGTCAGCTCTTTCACCGTCTGGTCCAGTCAGTATGAGTGGCATTTATCAGAACACTTTGGCATGCAGGTACGCCATATACGGATCCACAGCAAGAGAAAGTAGACCAACCACCAACATTTACTATTGAATTGATATAGTTTTTATAGTGATTCATTTTTCTTTTTAGTGAGTAGCAGATGGACACAGACTAAGCTTTCTGTGAGGGCACATAAAAGTTTTGCGGTATTCAAGGGACTTTTCTTTGATTTTATTTGTCTAAGTTGTGTTTAAGGATTGGCAGACCAAACAGAAGATCCCCCGATGAGAAAGACTATTCGAAGGTCTCAAAAGGAGCATTCCCAAGCTCTGCTCCATAAATAACATTGTCCATTTCAGGAGGAATTTACAGCGGTCCATTGGATAGTACCCACTGCTCTGAATGTCACTTCCAATGTCTCAAAGCACGTGCAAACTGTCTTTATGCTGGGTTACAAGTAGATCTCAGGAATCACTGAAACCTTTTCGCTTTTACCATTTATGGAAACAACTCTTGTACACTCTTGTAACACAATAAATAGTAAGGTATCCACCAAGTCCCTCAATGTTCCTCATTTAAAGCTGCACAAGCTTTGAAATTTAAATTTGGCTTAATCACTTTTGAGTTTTTTGCATGTTTCTCCTGAACTGGCATTTAATTAGCTGTGCCCTCACCTGATCACGACCTACAGGCTTTTGTACTTTCTGTACATTCGGAAAACATTTAAGGCCTAAGCCTAAGTGGAAGTATCATCTTTCCACAGTTTCTTACTCATTGTACAACTTTTGGGAACATTTGCAAAAAAAAGTTAGGTTTAGTGTCAATTTTTTGATAAAGTGAGAACTGTGTGTACCATTTCTACCCTATGAAAGAAAAGGTTTTGTCATCCATACTATTTTTTTTACAGATTGAAGAACAAAACCTTTTTTTTTAACTTTTGGGTCAGTTTATCAAATCAAGGCAGGATCTGAAGCAGAGGAGAGAAAAGTGGAACATCTTGCGCCCTTCATCACAGCAGATGAGAGATGAACTAGTGATGACCTCCATATTAAGTTTGACTTTTTTTTGAGTGTTTCATGAAGCTGCTCTTGAACTGTGCATCCCAAAGGTTATGTTTTGCCATCAGTATATCATTTTCAATAGCCCTTAAATATTACATCTAAACCTTAGCGCGATTTGACAAGCTCTCCTCAGGCAAAACCTTTGTTAAAATCTCTGTAGAATATGGCTTTGTGGTTCCAGAAGCTTCTTTTGCAAGTTTAGAGTTGTGTTTTTGTCATGAGTCTTAGAAAGAGGGCTACTTTCATTCCTTAAAAGAGGAACTATCTCCTGTAATTTGTACTCTGCATGTTGACACTTTAGAGCTCACTGGCTGTGACAGTGGGAAGAAAGAAAAAAGGATAGTAATTGATCTGTGCTTATTCAGCAGCATTGATTGGTCTTTGATACATGTGATGCATCTTTTCACACCGCTGAGGCTTAATAAGAGCTGCTGTAGGACCACCATCCAGTGCAGAGTCCAAGACATCTGTATAAAATGTTGAAAGGAATTCAAATAAAGGAAAACTAGTGAAGTGGGGAAAGTGAGACTGGAGGGAAAATGGAATTATTAACTTTATGGGGGTTTCTTTATGTATGCTAAGGGACTGAGTGTTGCGTGACCTAAACTGACACAAGCAGCTGGTGCCATCTGGTGTTTAAGCAATTAAAGAGGGTCATAGTGTGACCCTCACATCCATGAGTGAACATTCAGTGTACACGCCCATTTAGCATGCATGCCCTGTTATCTAATTTTCACATGCAAACATTTCTGATATCTCTGCTTTTAGCAGTAAGTGACCCACAATGGAACAACGGTGGGCATTGTTTTTTGTCTGGATGTGGCTGGTTTCTTCAAAGACTGAAGCTGGCTGCATGGGGAGCTCATAAGTAAAAGCCTGCACTGCTCTTTAATAATGCATCATGTTCTTGTGTTGTCAAAGCATGGGGGGTTGTGTCAGGGGTAGTTTAGGTGTGAGGGTCCAATTGGCCCCTGTGAAGGAACGCACCTCTTAAGCCCATGTGTCATAGAGACAGATTCATTCACAGCTGAGATCGTATCCTCGGATTAAGGAAGCCATGAGCTGGCATTAATTAATGAAAGCATGTCCAGTGCTGAAAGGCAATTTATCGAAATGGATTGGCAGATTAGGCTGGAATTATTTATAGATTGCTAGAGTGGCCCTCTAATAAGCCAAAGGTTGCTTTTGCTGTCAATTCTGCAATGCTGTGGAGATCAGATTGGGGGTGGCTTTTGTGAGAGTGCTGTGCTTTGTCACGGTTTCCCTCTCAGTGTAAGCAGAGATTACTTAATACTTGGTTTTCAAGAAGAGGGTGTAGATCTCATATCTGTTAATGGCTTTTACCAGTAAGGAACACAGCCCATGGAACAGGCAGCATTTTCTTTATTACATAATCTTGCTGGTGCTGAGATGGAGGAAAATGTTGTGATTACTGTCACACTGTACTCAAACCACTTTCTTTCGCAGCAATTTGTGAGTGCCCACTTTATCTAGGTGTGAGCCTTTGTCTGCGCCTTTGAGGTAATGTGTGTAATGTGAAGTGTGGGCATGCAACGCTTTCCAAGTGGCTTAAAATGAGCGCAGCTGTGCTTTTCAACCTGTTAACCCCACAGAGGGGAGATGTGGGCTGCAAGGAGCTGAGTGGACAAGAGTGTGCCCTCAGAGCAGAGGACATGATGTGCAGCCCAGCAGCATGGTCCAAAACTAGACGCATCAGCTGAACTGTGCTGCCCCAGGCTGCCCTATATATCACATCTGAGACTTGACAGCTTTAGCCTTTTCTTATCACTTTACACAAATGCAAATTCATGATCATTAGGTTTTAATTGCTGGTTTAAAATAATGAACCAGTCAATTCATCAATATTTAAAAGATGGCCATCAAAACTAAGAACCTGTTTCATTTTCAAGTTTTTGAGAAAAAGAAGCATGGTGTATTATCAAGAGCTGCAGAAGCATCTTCACTGTAAATGTATATTGTATGTTGCAACATGAAAAGATTATATTTCTCTTAGCTTTTGCATCACAGTGCCTTCGGAGATGGATATTATACACAGGAAATGAACTGTCCTCTGTTTTGCCTATAAGGACTAATAAAATCGACCATAAGCAAGTCCTTAATGTGCTTTAGAGCATAATTAAACCAACAAGTCAACAAAACCAGAAAACTCTTATTTTCCTACTAGTCTCGTTGGGGTTGTAAATGTAAACCGTCATCTGCAGAATCACTGCAGCAGCTGGTCTTTAGTTGGTTTTCAAGCTTTCTTCTTTTGAAGCGCTCGAATGAAGCTGACCTGGATTCAGATTTTATTTATCCCTTTGAGAGATTGCACTTTCCTTGCACTGACCTCCCAATGACCCCACCTTGACAGTGCTCGCATCCATGGGCTTTGTCTGTCAAAGAAGAGTAATGAATTCCCAGCTCCTCTCCTTGACCCAACACATGACAATTACCACTGAAAGATTGATCTCAGATATGTGTCCAGGACATTGATGGCAGTAAAACATATTTGGGCAGTTTCTTAAGCAGGTTTAATTTAAATGCATGTGTGCAGCGATGCAGAAGTGCTGTTATGATCCATTGACATCACTCTGAGTCTCTGGTGTGATTTCATGTATGACATTGTGTGACCATCTCCTTTATCAGGTCCCTAGCCACGTCCCAGGACAGTGCATTACCATGTTCATTACCAAGTAGATGGATGCAGTTATTGTGTATAAAAATGAGAGAGGTTTTCTGTCCCCTGAGAAGGCCACTATAAAATGGGAATTATGTCAAAGACATTATCTTTCACTGGTGTCTGTTGCACACTCACACTTTCTCTGTGCTCAGCGTCTCCCCACAGTGTTTCTAGAGATAAAAGGATGTTTTGGAAAGAAAAATATGATGAGATTTATAAACTGCTGTGTCATTTGGTGCTTATTCGTTTTGGTGAAGTTAAAAGGAACCTGCAATACGTTCTCTGCACACAACATAAAAAATAGAAGGATAAGATGTCATAGAATTTGCACCCTCTTGAGGATTTTACTCACTCTTGCTGAACTAAAATATCTCCTTCTGTTCTAGTGTTTCTCTGGTTTTGGATGTCTGGCAGTAGTTTCCAACCAGCCTTAAAGCAGTTCTTCTAACACTAATAAATCTGTGCCCAAAGAGGAGAAGGCTAATAAATCTTGCAAATTTCTGCAGATACATAATGTGGACTGAATGAGAACAAGAACGCTATTGTGCCACAGGAATTTAACACTGCAAAGAGAAACTATTGCACATAGTGGTGATATTGACAGAGAGCTGCAGCAGAGTTGATCTTTGATGCTGCTTGGAAATTGATTAGCCTTTGTGTAGTAATTATTTTTCTCCTTGATTAATATTATGCGTATGACCAACATTGCCGCTGTTATTACAGTGCCAAGTGTGTGGAAATATATAGAGCTGCTCCTGTAATATGAAGCCTATTACTTTCCTTTCCCCTCTCCCCCAGTATCCCAGCATGCCTTGCATTAACAAGACACAAATTTGCCTTTAATTGAAATAAAGTGCACAAAAGCACACAGAGGGCTATGATGAAATGCAGGGGGAGTGAAAGCGCAGTGCAGATGAGGATTGAGAGAAGATCAAACCAGCACATCAGGATTCAGAGTGAGGAAGAGGGAGGGAGGGAGCGACGGAGGGGAGAAGGCGAGGGGCAACCCCCCTTTCGAGACGAGGGATTCCTTTACTGCAGTGATCAGCAATCCCCTCCTAGTGAGTCGACCCCTCCTTTCACTTTTTACCCCTTTTATCTCCTTAGTCACATGCTCTGCGAGCAAACACTACAGTCACGTTTTAGCAGAGGGTACAGTACACAGCACATGGTCGCAAGCACACTCATGACTCATGCCGTTTTACTCTAGCTTTCATTTATATCCATCGCTCCCTTGCTTTGCTGCCATTTGTCATCACATTGTGGTCCTCCTCCATCCCATCATACTCCCTCATCCCTTCATAGTCCCTCTCTTTCTGGCCCATGTGTCCATCCTTCAAGCCATTGTTTCCTCGGTTCCCGTTTTCTTTCTTTTTACCTCTCCACTGCATGACATTGATTCCAAGGTTGCTGTGCTATTGACCGCCTCTATACGCTGTTAAATATTTCAGGCAGCGTTTCAGTGGCTGTGTGCCGAGGGAGATTGAGGAGGAGGAGGGGGGGTGTAGTCGCTCTGCAACTACTGCTGACAAACAGGCTGGCGAACAGACGGCTGGACACACACACAAACGCAAATTCACACGAGATCCCAAGCCACCTGCAGAAGAAGAATCACATGAACCTGCTACGTCATGTGTGCAGATGGATATCTATAGATATATATATATACACCAGGACAACATTTGCATAAGGAGGGTTTACAGGAACAGGTTTTACTATGAAGTATTTTTCCTCACCCCTGTTGTCAAGTTAATGAATGAGAGCTTTATATTGCAGAGTTTGCAGTTATTCCATCTAGGCCATTGGAAATCCCTTTCTCAGCATGTCATATGATTACTGTTTGGGTTCTATATTCCCATTTTGGCATACGCACATTGTCACGTCGTTGTCCATTCCTGCTCAATCTGCAGTGAAAAGCTTTTCCAAATCATTATTTCTAATTGTCACATTTGTGGGACTGCAAGAAAGTTCATTTGCCTTTGGGTTGTGGCATGAACACAGCAGAATACTGAGCACACAGCTATCCAGCCTCCATCTGGCCCCTCGCTGAGCCACTGTACTCTGTGGATAATCAGTGTTGCATTGCAGGTGCCCAGTCTTTCCACAGCTGGTCCTTCTTGACGCGAGAACAGCCCTCCTAGAAATACCTCGTCAGCAGTGTGGATCCATCGCTGACAGCAGGCTTGTTAGCACTGCAACACTAATTACATTTTAACACCCTATGTTTCTTTATTGACACATTTACCATAATGATTAGGATTACTTTCGCTGTTAAGATAATGTAAATGTTCATCCGTCTTAAAAACAAAGCAACATCCCTCTAGATTTGATGACTGTGGATGTGTGACTGACAGTCTGACTCTGTGATTTACAGCTTTGCCTTTTAATTAGCAAGGGATGATTGGCTTCTGTTTCTCAGTTTGTTGCTGGGGTCACAACAACACAACAGGAAGACTCCTCTCGTAATTCAAACAAATAACACCTACACAAAGAAAGTACGTAAATGTATTAAAAGAGTATTGTCCACTGACTTTAGCAGCGCACATCTTAAAGAAAGATTTCTTCCTTGTCTCATTGGCTACTCCAGGTATATATGGGAACGTTAACCATGTGTGACTTAGCTCACCATGCAGCTCTGCTAACATATCCATATAACCCCTACATAGACATGTAACCCCTATGTGTTTCCTTAGCTCCTTGAGAATGTTGAGTCTTATCTTCTGTGTTGCTGAAAAAAGCAGATCCTGGTTAAATTCCTCCTCATATTGTTCATTACAGAGGACAAGAGTAAACTGTTAATGAGAAAGTACATACAAAATGTAGTAACTGTCATAGAAAGCCAGAATTGTTATATTGTGTATTAAAAAGTAGAAAACTGATAAATAGAATGAAGCTATTCACGATAGACGCCATAAGCCATGTCTCAAGTATCTGACATAAATTGAACCAAAGCTTCCCTCTTGTTTCGGCTGTTGATGGATCCTCTTCGCTGATATGAGTTTGAGTGGCACAGCTTTTTCCTTTTTTCACTGCTGTCTGCTGACTCTTGTCATGGCCAGACTCATTAGACCACAGTTTAGGTCACTGCTTCAGATTCAGACACCGTCCAGTTGCAGTGACAGCAATACATAAATACCCACAGATACACACCTGCCGTCTTCTTAAGCGTGTTCAGAGTTTATAGTAGCCAGCTCCGTGCTCGGCATCTCTGCGGTTGCAGTTTGATTTAGCAAGGGTCAGCGAGTATGTGCATATCATAAATCTAATATTACAATTCCACTTCAGTGCGTGAGTGCAGCAGGCTGATATTGTGAAGCCTGCTGGGTGCTCAGTGCAGTGCAGTCATATTAGGTTAAAGGCAGGAATATAAAACAAGCGCTGATTATATTACAAGTGTAATATAATCCTATAGCTGAACCAAAATGCTCGTTTTAGCATATTTAATTTCTCTACAAGACAAAACAATAAAATTTCCATTTCTGTAGGCTTCTTGCTTCATTTCCAACATATTAACCACCCACGCACTTGTTTAGTTCTGTGTGAGATGATCTGACAGTCCATCCTGTGCCTTTAAAAGGAACTCAACAGGAAAAACATGACATGCTCTGTAATTTAAAGCATTTGCACCGCATATAGACACGCCTACTTTGCTGTGCTGCCAGTATACAGTAGCAACAGAAAAGATGAGGGTTTCCCCAAGCTCTGCTCTGCTCGTTTTCCTTCCTCCCCTTCCCTCTCTCTCTTTCCTCCCTCCCTCCTACTTCTAACACGACTGGAGATCTCACACCGAACCACATAGTTTTTTTTTCAGGCTACATTAGGCTGTCTTTATTCTATTTCTCACACTGTGTTTCCCTCTGAGTGGCTTTTATTGTGTCTGAAAACTAGTGAAACGAGAAAGCAGTACATGTGTGTTTTTATGTGTCAGTTTATTATAGAATATTTCCATGAGTGGGTGGCTGCAGAAAGATTTCTTAATCTGTGCATGGGTGTGGCTGTATGTGGAAACATTCAAAACAGAGGAAGCCATTTTGTTACTTAACACGCTGTGAGTCTTAAAAATACACTAGAACACACTAGAACAGTTAATGTGATGGATTAGGGCAGTACTGTGCTGCATTAAATCATTTAGGTGTTTTTACTAAAGTCATCTTAAATAGATATAAGCTGTGTACAAGTTTGATACTACTGTTGCCCTTTCTGTTTTAGGTTTGGAAGGGCGCCCCCTCATGGCATGGCCAGAGACTGTTGTGTACCTCTGCTGCTCCGGAAGGTAAGACAAACTCTTCTCCCTCATTTGAATGTACCACAACCAATTCTGAATTAGAACTACACTGATCCCATATGCAAAGTAAGCCCCGAGGTGAACCTATTCGAAAACATGGGTTTCCCTTTTGAGAGAAAACCCCTGATTCCAACATCTGCCCCATCCCAGACAAATGAATTTTGCACTGGAGAGCAATTCTGCATTGATCAGACAGCACAGGCTCATTTGACGTTAACAACAGTCATTAATATGGAATCTGTTTCCAGAGTAGCATCTGTTCATCTGTCTGAGGCGGGAGCGAGATGAGAGTGAATACAGGCAGAAAAGGAAAGTGTGAAGAGATGGCAGCAGTAACGCAGGACATGCTGATTTGATTTTAAATAGAGCTTTAATATGTGTAGGATTGGAGCAGAGATAGGCATGTGATCCGCGTGTCTTTATCAGTGACAGGAAATGAAAAGACATAGGGAGCAGGTGCAGTCGGAGAACAATTCATACACTTGGCACAAGATTTCAGATTGTCATTGTTACAGGAGTTGTCAATTGAAATGACTGCAGCTGTCTTTGAACATTGTCGAGTGTTGAAACTGAGCCTGGCTGCTGCTGGGGCTCTTCGTGCCAGCAGATTATCCTTCACTTTTTGATACGGGCCCAAGCACAGATCTGCTGATTCACTGCAGTGGTCCTGAGGAGGAGCCAGAGGTTGCTCGGTGCAGAGGCAGAGCAACAAGACAGCTTTGGATCACATCGTCCATAGGCTCTCTGTGTATTTATTGCACTTCAACTACACATGGTCACTCCATCCATACATTAATCCTTCCGTCCATTCATCTTCTTTCACTTATACGAGGAGGTGTCACTCTACTAGGGATCAGTCTGTGGTAATTCTAGGGCTGTACAATTCTTGTTAGAAAACAAGCAATAGTGACAATAATGTTAAATGTTGAAACACATGACCTTTCATTCATTTTTTTTTCTTCTATCGCTTAGTCCCTTTTTGGGGTCGCGGGTGGCTGGAGCCTATCCCAGCAGCTTTGGGCCTTAGGCGGGGTACACCCTGGACAATGGCCAGTTCGTTGCAGGGCTGACACTTATAGACAAACATTGACAGGCAACCACTCACTCTCACATTCATTCACTAGGGATACTTTAGAGTTGCCAATTGCCTATACATGCATGTCTTTGGGCGGTGGGAGGAAGCCGGAGTATCCGGAGAGAACCCACGGTGACACGGGGAGGACATGGAGACTCCTCAAAGAAACGCTAACCACTCTGCTACCGTGCACCCCTAACACATGACCTGTGATATGTAAATGCCCTTTTGACATAGTAAAAGTTCAATTATATATTCAGTTCTTCAGTTATTTGAAAAAAATCTTATGATTACGCCAACTAAAACACACTGACAACTCTTACATAATGACAGCATTGGGAGTAAACGTTTATTCATTCTGTCTTTCTATTTTGCCAAAAACATGTCAAACAAATTAGCTGTGATGTTTGCCCTAGTATTTGATGAGTCAGGCTTATTATGCAGGCATCATTTTGAGATGCTTTTATTCTTTTATCTGTTGATGTAACAAATATCAATAACTGGTATGAAAAAATAGTGAAGGAAAGGTTAGTCATATATATCATAGTATATTCTTATTGATCTTTGGGGACTGTCTGTAGGTAAATATTGGTAAAAGACTGTGACATTTAAGTTAGGTTATGTAGTTCTGAATGTGCAAACTTACCTAAACCTTAAGACAACTGATAATTTATGTGCAAAATGAATGCATGATGGGTAACAGATGGAGACTGGTGGTGTATAGCGCGGTTTGGCACAAGATGTAAGTTAACTCCAGACCTCATGCTGGCTGTGGAGTAAGCTTGACCTCATCTGACAGGTGCCTTTACTGCCGTACTGCCCCCTGCTGGGTAGAAAGAATGCTCCTTCGTATTGCTGATCAGAACAATGCTACAGTCCTGCATAGTGTGTGAATGAAATTTATGAAGTAGATCTAGACCTCACTTATTGAAAACTTTGGGTGCATCCTCTGTAATGATCAGTCCTTAGCTGCTGAGAGACCTGCTGGCATGCATTGATTAAAGGAAATGCTATGACCATCTTCTACTATGGCTTATACACTATACAGCATCAGGAATGACTGCCATGCACAACCATACTTTAAAATTTCAACTTGAACACATTTTCTTTGTTTTTCTTTGACTGTTGTTTGTGATTCTTATCATTTATCTGTTTGTGGTTCACAGAGGTGACAGTCGTGTATCAGAATGGGCTGCCGGTCATTTCAGTCAGTTTGCCATCCAGGCGAGAGCGCTGTCAGTTCACTCTGAAGCCTCTTAGTGACTGTGTGGGTGTTTTTCTGCAACAGCTCCAAGCAGAAGACAGAGGCATCGACCGGGTAGCCATCTACTCCATGGGTAAGATCTCAAGCTGAGCTAGCACACACACCCACTGGTCAAAAATATCTGCGGCCTTTCAAGTGTATCCTCATGTTATTCTTTCCAAGTGTTCCCGCTGCTAGGACTCTGTGACTGTATCCTAATTCAATCCCTCTGCTACTAAAATGATCCTCAGCACTCTTTTCTCAAGGGTTGCATTATACAGGAACAACTAGTCCTTGAAGTCTTCCCAAGTGCATCCACGTTGGCCTCTCATGATAATCAGATGGCAACAAGCCTGACTATCAAGCATTTGAAGAGTGTTTGAAGTGGCCACTCTTCAGAGCTCCACCTGTCTCACCACATCGCTTCTCTCTTTTTGCCCATTTTTCCAGATGGAGCCAGGGTCGCCTCCTCCACAGGCATAGACATCCTGCTGCTGGATGACTTTAAGCTTGTCATCAATGACACCACACACCTCGTACGGCCACCGAGGAGAGGTAAAGAGACATTGTTTACACTGATATGCGTCTTACTAAAATTGTCAAATTGACCACAGAGCCATTAAGTTTCTCTAAATCTTATTTCTTGATGTTTGTTTGTTGTGCTCTCAGAGCTGTTGCCCCATGAGGAATTAGATAGGCTGAATGACGTCAAGTTTCTGGTGCAGCAGCTCTACACCACACTGCGCATTGAGGAACACCAACTCAGTAAAGAGCGTGAGCTGATTGGACGGCTTGAGGACCTCAACTCTCAACTCCGCCCCCTTGAGAAGGTCTGATTCACTTAACACATGAAATTCACATTGGCACTGTTAGTGAAATACACTGCAGCCATGCACACTGATGAAATGGCTGCGCTTTTTTTTACATTGAATATTTGATCATTTAATATTTGATCATGTCAGTACCAGACAACACACTTGTGTTTATATCTGTAAAAACCTTTGACTTTCGAGAACACTTCTGTCTAGACTGCTGTTTTAAATACCTAAGCTAGATCTTAAAATACCTCTAAATATAATAACATGTTTACATGAAAGTCCCTCTGAAATGCTGACTGTAGCTGTACTGTGTTACTGTGTGTGCAGGTGAAGGAGGAGTTGAGTAGGAAGGCAGAGCGGCGTACCACTTGGGTGCTATGGGGCGGCATGGCATACATGGCCACTCAGTTTGGCATCTTGGCGAGGCTGACCTGGTGGGAATACTCCTGGGATATCATGGAGCCTGTCACCTACTTTATCACTTATGGCACAGCTATGGCCATGTATGCTTACTTTGTGCTTACACGCCAGGTAACAGACCATCCACACTGTCCCACTGTTTATATAGTGTATTTTTGTAGGAATATAACGTCTGGATCTGATAAGCTGGATCCTCTTACAAAGTGCCGTGTCTGTGTCTCTCTCTAAACTCCAGGAGTATGTTTACCCCGACGCCAGAGACAGACAGTATCTGCTGTTCTTCCACAAAGGGGTGAAAAGGACACGCTTTGACGTAGAGAAATACAACAAGCTGAAGGAGGATATTGCAGAGGTACAGTTGGACATTTTGTGATTAAAAACGTGCTAGAGTGGGATGTACAATTTTATAGCAGATGTGTAACACAGAAATAGTTTCACACAACCCCTTATATAGTTTTTCATATATTTCTTCATATGCTTTCTCCTTCTTTCATGTCTTTTTCCCTGTCCACTGTGTCCAGGTGGAGTTAGATCTAAAGCGTCTTCGGGATCCGCTCCAGCTCCAACTCCCCATTCAGCAGCTCAGTGGCAGTAAAAATTGATGGAAACAGTGCTGCCCCTCCTCTTTAGCCCCAACCTCTTTTTCTTTACCCTTTCTTTCCTTCATCCCTCCCTAAACTTCTTAAATGGCCTCTTTTCCCCTTCTTTTCCTCACCCAAATACCCCATCCTTTTTGACTGTGGGAGCTTTTTTTTCCTTTTTTAATTCCCTGACTGAAAACAGTTTATCAAACATGCAGAACAATGTCGAGGAATAGCTGAGAAGTGAAAAACTCTCACAGCCAAAGGATGATGTGGATGATAAAAAGGAAGACCATGATGATGAAGATGGAATCAAACCGGCACTAAGGAAAAGCCTCAAGTTTTTGGACAGACAGCCTGCAGGGAACTCGGGATAACAGAAAGTGTTGTTGATTCTTCAAAACGGGATGCGCAGAGAGGCGTCCGTTTGTTGTGTGCATCGTGTGAAGGACTTGCTTCTAGTAGTCAAACTGTCAACACAACTACTGTTTGCTCGAGCCATCTTCAGGGAGAGTCCCACACATTAAAGTTTACACGGAAGTCTTTTCCCTGCCCACTGAGTTGACTGCAGTTGTCCACCAACAGGACCTTGTTTTCCTGTGGCTAAACTCTGCTGCCTCTCCCTCCCTGAGCCACGACGGACAGCTGTCTGCTCCAGTGTGACCTACGCTTGGAGCCCATCTCACCTCGCAGGATGTCGGCATGACAACAGGCAACGCGCCTCTGTTCCTCTTCCTGTTGATATCCTGTAGCGGTGCGGTTCTGCCTAAGTATGAGAGTACTACCGACAACAACATCACTGTGTGTTCTTTTATTCCAAAAAATATTTTGGCACTTTTTATTTTGAAAGCCATAGTATATTTGTTATGAAAAGAATATAAATATATAAATATAGATATATGTATACAATCAAATAAACAGATGACCAGAGGCTAGTTTTTTTCAGTGGGGGGAGGAGCGCTCTAACAAACGTCATTTCATCAGCAGCTCATTGCTTTTGTCCTTTGTCGGCTCCATGTTTCTGGCCAACGCACACTTTGTCACATACGCACACACTTTTAAAAAGGCATTATAGACAATGACCTTTTAGATGATAAACACTAGTTAGGAGTGAATGATAAATGACAAATTACCCTAGTTCTGCATTTTCTGAAGTAACGACTATAAATTTATAGCTCTTTAATGACAGCTTTCCCACAAAGGGGCAAGTTACTTTTGCATCAGGGTGAAATTACATGGATTGGAATAATTATGTGGCTCCTGACATGCATTTGAATATTGAAACAGCAATAGCTAAATGTGGAAATTAAAACTGCTGTTTCCACAGACACACCTAGAGGCTCGTTATGGTTACAGAAGATTAATTATCTGTTTGCTTCATTTTAGAAATAACCTCACAGCTGAGATCTAAATCTGCCTTTAATTTGACTCCAAACTTTTCATTTGAAGTATTTTCCTCTTGAGGTGTTAGAATTACCACCATTTATTAATTTTGATGCATATGTCGGCATCTGTTTTTGGCTCTCATGAACCAGAGTGACACGGCATCAATCCCAAGACGTCGAGTGTTCTCCTCCCACTGTTGCTGTAATGCCCCCCTGCTCCCTTGACGGCCAGGCAGGGTAGACTGCATGCTGTGGTATGCCCTCAGTAGAAAATTGTGAATGTGTAGGAGCATTATTGCAATTTTGTACTTAAATTGGACACTTTTATTTGCCACATCTAGCTGAAGTCTCATACCCCTATCCTCAAACATTGCAAATGTTTAAGTTGTCTATTTTGGCATATAAATAACCCTTTGCTTTAGTTCAGGTGGGGATTGGTGGCCCTTTCTCTGGATCTCTGTAATGTCTCCAAAATGGTGGTCTTTGTTTTACTCAATGACATGACATTTCTAGTTCATCTCCCATTTGCTGTGTGTGAACAGTTGGCTAAATCCTAGTTATCAGATCCTTGTGTTTAACTGCAAATTGTCTGTTTAAATGCATGGTTAGAGGTTCAATTCAAAGTTAACCATGCAGATCTCAAGCTAGGATTTAGTCTAATCTTTTGAACACTCGCATGTATGTGGAATGGTGCCTTTAGATGATCAATAATTACTATGGTGTAAACAATGTAGCAATCTGGCAACAGTATGATTATTAGGAAAGTTAATCTGTGAATAGGAATGGGATCCTTCTAGGAAAAACTGCTACTGTGTTTGTTGACTTAATGACACATGTGAGTGGAGAGGGCAAAGTGCAAATCACTTTGATCACATTCATAAATGCTTTGCCTCTAGAAATGTATTCCGTCCTCATGCCTTTTCAAAGCAGTCATTAGCTTTAAACTCCCTTTTTTTCTGACACTTATGCATTAAAGGGACTGTGTTTCCGTGGAGACGTTCTGTAGGAGGTGAGATTCAAGTGCAGTCCAATCCTCCCCTCACACTTCATTTCTTCGCCATCGTCACCTCCTTCTTTTTATCACGCCATCCACCATTTAATGCCTTTTTAAATTCTTTTTTTTTTTTTTTTTAAAGGAACTAAATATATCAAATATAGGGAACTTTATTATAAAGAGGGTGTTGCATGAATGTATGTTTACATGGGAAAATATGTAAAAACAAAAAAAGACGATTTATCAAAAAAAAAAGATAATTTAAGAACGTTGTTTGTAGAGATTCCTAGTTATTAAAAAGGGCAGCAGACAGGGTTGCCTTTAGATTCTGCCCTGCCAAATCGGACTCAATCCCAGCCAACCAAACCAACTCCATCCATCTTGTTTACTCCCATAATCCTCTCTGTTTTTTGAGTGAGCATTTTTACTCCCCAAAATAATGGCACCACTGTTTTGGGTGCACCTACAGGAGGCTCTTTGACCTCTTGACCTCAGTCATTAATGTTCTGATATGAGTGCAGAGGAAGAGGTGCAGCCTATTAGCCATTTCCCTCTTTCCAAGTAATGTTAATCCATGTTTTTTTTTTTTCAATTTTCGGTTCTGCTTTTAAAGTGTGTTCTGTTCTGAATATCTTGTTTATGTGCACTTACGTTTGAGAAATGCCTAAGAGTGAAGCTGATTATAGGATTGAGACGAGCTTATACTCCATTCTGACCTCTTATGTTTTGGTTTTGTTTGTTTCTGTTGACATATGATGCTGTAATGTTGGCAAAAAAGCAAAATGTAAAATCCTGTATCATTTATGAAATATGTATAAAAGAGAAATGTAATTCAATTATCAATAAAATCCTTATCCAGTTTTTGGAGCAAGTTGTCCAGAAATGTTTTTTTCTCTTCTCTCTTAAGGATCATCTGACTAATGGGGTACGCTACATGTGTTTACAAGAAGCATTTTCAAGGTCTGGACTGCGTAATCTTTCCTTGGCCTCGGTGCTTCCTGAGCAGGACATCCTATGAGATAGACCTGCAGAGGGAAATGTAACACAAATATCAGCCCTGTTGTTTTGTTTTTCTATACCATTGTAGTAACTGTAGAGAAATTATTGTTATGACTCCATTGCTCTAGACTTCTCTTAAAGGTATCAGTCAAATCTTGCACATTTTAACATGCGCTTCCTTCCAAGTCCAAATTCATGACCATCATGTCCACAACTGATTCATCTGTATTTCTGTGATTGGGCAGAAAATCTTCCAATGCAATCAGGGAATTTGACAATTGTTTAAAATACAAAACTGTATAAAATGACATCTGCTATTCACTGGTCTGGTTTTATACTGGTCTAATCCCTTTTAATGTTTACACAAATATTGTTCACACTAACCTTTTTTCTTAAAAAGCCTCCCATGTGTTTAAAATTAGCATGTGTGCGATAACACTCAAAAAATGCATCTGTGTTTGTGTTGTCCATATTAAATGAATGAATAAATATTTCTGAGAGCTGAACAGATTATTGCACACTGACTAAATCTGTGCCTTTTAGACACTTGAAGCAGAAGGCCCGAGGGAAACAATGTCTTATTCCACAAGCAATTGCAAAAGGAGAATCCCGTGTTCCAGCTCATTTCTCCTAGCAGGCTTGTGGATTAATGTCTCCATTGATTTAATTACATGAGTAACAAAAACTGCAAGCGTCAGGTTTATTGGAATGGTGTCTTCGTGGAACAAAAGGCAACATGTTCTGTCAGTAATGAGCCGGACGAGAACTCAGTGTATTTACAGAGCAATAGAGTAAATATCTGTTGTAGATCATGAGGGAGCAAATGTCTTCAACATAAAGCAAAGCAAAAGCCTCTTTCACTGTTATTAGAGGAGTACAGATGAACAATGAGAGGATGCAGTAGATTTAGGGCGCAGGATGTCAAAGGGGTCAAGGTAAAAATGAACAGATAAGAGGTGACTATTTAAGACGGCTCTTCAATTGGGATGAATCAGAACAGACTGAACAAAGAGAAACATCATGCTAATTGTGGGGATTACACTTTTGCTGCAGAAAGTTTCTATGGTTCCAGCTGTTGGTAAGACTTTGACAATTAATTATAAAACAGGACTGTGCTGAGCTTCACTCATTTGTCTTAAAATCCCATGGGTCTGGTGTGCAATATTTGGGCATCATCTGTAATCTGTGGCTCTGCACTAATGCAATCTGTTACAGCTTCAAAATGCGTCACTAATGAAAAGATTTGTACTTTTGTTAACAGCAGGGCTTTGTTGTCTTGTAAAATGCAACTCTAACAAGGTTAAATGGTTTTATTCCTTTTTGAGGTGCATTAAATATGGAGAGAAATCTAATTTTCATTTACACAGCCAACATAAGTGTGTCCATTAGAAACTGCTTCATTCACATCAGCAGTGAGTGTGTACATCTATAACAGCTTCATGTGCGGCCAAAGTGTGATTCAGGTCAGATGCAGCTCCTCATTCCCTTTATAGCCATCTTGGTTGATTCTACCCAGCTCCATCTGGAAGATTTAACACTGCCATTAGCATACAGCCACATGAGTCAGCGCTGTCCTCTGCCCCCCCTGCACCACTCGAGCTGGAACGCAGTCAGCTCAGTCGTATGTCTCCAAAACGAATACGCGCTGTCACTGAATTGATTCTTCTGCCTTTATTGAAGCAGCAGGTAGTGACAAGGCAGGCCCTCTGTTAGTGCATGGTGGACTGGAGGAGGAGATGATGCAGGCAACATGCATCTCAAAACTATAAAGCAGCTTATAGTAGTGGTTATGTACAGTCATTTTTTTCTGGCCCCAGTTTTCACCAAAGATGCTTTACTGCTTTTCTATTTTCTATCTGCTGATTCTCTGTAAAAGTGCCTCCCTCTTCACCCCACTTCTTTAGCTTTTGTTGTTTTGTTTTATGTCTTGCTTCTAATTACAGCGTTGAAAGGAGAGCCTATTGATTAAACTGCACTGTTTGCAGTTGTTTGTTTTCCTTATTCTGCACAACTGGTTGTAGTTAAAGAGTCAGGACTGACAGATCTAATTGAAAACACGGTCTTTCTCGGACAGGATCTGGGCTTTTAGTACAATTAGAAGTGACATAACAATGATCTAGGTTTAAATACAGTGTTCACCAATGCAGAGCGTGACTGACCATTGCACTATTACTTCTGAAGTGAATGAATGAATCACTCGCTTGGTTTGTCCCATTCCAACCAATAGCTATAAAACAGCCATGTACTGGTTTGAACTTTCCTTGTGACCAGGTTGTCCAACAGTCCAATGTGAGAGTGTAACATCGTAGTTGCAGAAAGGATCCTTTTAGTGGGTGGAAATTCTAATTTAATAATGTTGTTTCATTAGATTTTACAAAAACTGATTTCATTTGGGAGACATTTTGTTTGTTGTGCTGTGGACCATGAGTTTGCACTTCAAAAAATTTCCATTGTGAAGCTCTAGTCAAACCTTTCTCCTCCTCCCTTTGCCACAGTTCTGGACCCGTGCTCGGCCTACATCAGCCTGAACGAGCCCTGGAGGAACACGGAGTACCATGTCAACCAGTCCTCCAACAACGTGCCCCTATGTGACAGCCACGTGTCCGGGGAATGGTACCGTTTCACGGGCATGGCCGGGGACGCCATGCCTACCTTCTGCATCTCTGAAAACTACTGTGGCACACACGCTCCCATCTGGTTGAACGGCAGCCACCCTCAGCTCCAGGACGGTGTTGTGTCCATGTCGGTGTGTGCCAGCTTCAACAGGGACTGCTGCCACTGGAACGCCTCTGTGGAGGTGAAGGCCTGTCCTGGGGGATACTTTGTGTACCGTCTGCCCCGGCCCTCCGTCTGTTTCCACGTCTACTGCGGACGTAAGTGTTCATCTCAGTGAAAATAAATCCTGTGTCTCAACTGCCCACTGTGTCCTCATATTGATAAACTACAACTACTAAATCTCCCCTTCAGTGGTGCATCAGAGCCAAGGTCATAGCCAGGCCAATGTGTTTTCACCTCCACAGTATTTATTGATTTTATTAAATCACTCAGTAACAGAGAGCCTGAGTAAAAAGTTACCTTTCATGCTCATAAGTGAACACCTACAGCAAAGGCACAGTATATAGCCTGTATAGTTGAAGATGATAATATTTGTAAAGAGAGATAGTTATTTATCTGTGTGTTTGTATGTGTTTTGTTTGATGTACAGACTTCTATGATATCTGTGACGAGGACGACTGCAGAGGTCCCAGTTGTCTGAAGTCTGACTGTCGCTGTGCCCCTGGAACTGTGCTGGGACCGGATAGACAAACATGCCTGGGTGAGACACACACAGAAACAGGAAAAGAGAATAGAGGACAGATCATGCAGACTGAAGCGCTCAAATGATGAATGCTGCACATAAAATGCATTCTGGGAACTCAAACGTGATTTTAGTTTTTAGTGGGACCGCTATTGTTGCGACAAAACTGTAACGCATATTAGTGTCACTCATTTAATTTCTTCTGTTATACATCCATCTGTTGTTGTTGTTGTACTCATTCATAATCCACCACAAAACAATTTGAATTCAAACAGAACTGTTTACTACAAGGATATTGTGCCTAATTACAGTTTGTGTTTATGTGTATTCATTGTCCTTGAGGAGAATTGCTTTACCTTTACAACCAAACACTTCTTTGTGAAAGATTTATATCAACAGTGGACCACTTCATACAGTAGCTCACAGATTGTTTTCTGCATTTTTAGAAAAGCTCATACATGGTTGGCCAGTGTGTGTGGCCCTCGTATACAGGCTGTACGCCTAATGATGGGTGACAGCCCTGCAGTGAGAGCCTAGCCAACCTGAAAAATGCCATTATCCCATTCTTCACTCATCAACTAAATCTACCTTCGCCTGACTCACAAATGGCTTGCTTGTTTCACTCTCCTTCCACACTGCTCTTTCTTTCACTTACTTTTACTCTTTTTATATCATCCATCATGATTTCTTACCAGTATTATAAACTCTGTTACTAATTAATAAAGCCTTTTAAACTTGATTCATCATCCTCTTCTCTGATCTATAAGTGAACTGCTGAAGGTGATAAACTCCACCCATCTTGTGCTAAGTCAATTAAAACTAGACTTATGTGATAATATAATGTGACTAAGGTGGGCTGTGTGTCTCATATTCAGATGTTAACGAGTGTGAAAAGAGCAACGGAGGCTGTGCAGAGCTTTGCGTGAACACCAAAGGCTCCCATCGCTGCGAGTGTGGGCCTGGTCGAGTGTTGGCTGAAGACGGACTCAACTGTAAAGGTGCCGATAGTTAAGACCCCAGAGATAATTAAAGTAAGAATCCTCCAGTGTGCTGTCTCTAATGTCACGCCTTTACCTTTTAATCACATAGAAATGGCAGGCTGTCATGTTAACAACGGAGGCTGCAGTCATGGCTGTTCTGTCTCACTGGACTCCTTTCAGTGCCACTGTCCCCGAGGGCTGGAGCTGGGAGAGGATAACCACACATGTCAGGGTGTGTGACAAAAAGATGTATGCTTGAGTTAGAGCAAAATTATATCTGTAAAATGTTAATTAGAGTCCACTTATCAGGCCTTGTATTTAAAAAATGGATGAGCAGTGGAGAACATGACTGATAATTATGAGCTGAACTGAATTAAAGAATATGAAGTGATACAAAGCTCTGAGCTAACTTCCACACTGTTGCCAATAACTCCTAAATACAGTCACATCAGTCATTTGAAGCTCTGATTGGCCAATAATCCAAATGTCTGTCATGTAGAATACCAGGATTGTTGTAGTTCAAGTTATTCTTTGTGATATGGATGTTACAATTGATGATATTACAGTAAAGATATGCACAATTATGGATAAAAGTTGTGGATGATAGAAACACAACGCAAATACTACTTCACTGCCACAGTATTTGGCCTGTATAAAACCTAAGGCAGCAGACAGGTGTACAGTAGTGACAGAGTGTGAGGAGACAAGCAGGAGATATCTATGAGACTAGAATATGCATGAATGTATTACACAGGGTAATACCTTTGTCAGCATCTGTCATCTCCTTTGCCTCTGCAGTGCCGGTGCAGTGTGACTCCAGCTCCATAACAGTGTCAGTGCCCAAGGACCTGGTGGGAGGATTGGAGCTGTTCCTGTCCAACTCTTCGTGCCGCGGCGTCTCCAATGGCACTCACATCAACCTCAGTTTCAGCCTCAAGACCTGCGGCACCGTGGTGGAGGTCAGGGCCACTGGGTCCACAAAAACCCAGAATACAAACAGGGTTTCTTCACTGCTCAAGTCAAATTCAAGCACTTTTCCAGCACATCATAACTATGAGAGATTGTAAAAATGGGTGTATAAATGAAAAATTTTAACATCCAAAATTATTTACTGGGCCTTAAACTCAGACTATTTATGTTATATATTTATAATTAGGCCTG
Organism: Rhyacichthys aspro; assembly: GCA_036850595.1. Lineage (NCBI taxonomy): Eukaryota > Metazoa > Chordata > Actinopteri > Gobiiformes > Rhyacichthyidae > Rhyacichthys > Rhyacichthys aspro. The sequence goes on along the minus strand of CM072162.1, from coordinate 15,764,337 downwards.
AATTAGTTGTGTTTTAGTCATTTTAAAGCATTTCAACCACATTTTTACATTTTGAACTTTAAAAACACATTCTTTTTGTTTCCAGGTAACTGAAGACAAAATAGTTGGGACCAACTTGGTGACGGGCCTTCCCAAGAGCAGCCCGGGCAGCAGTGGAGACCTGATTGTCCGCACTAGTAAGTTAGTGTTGCCAGTCACCTGCGAGTTTCCCAGAGAGTACAGAGTGTCAGACGGATACCAGGCCACTCTGCGCAGTTCAGACCTGGAGCTGGCAGGCCACAGCGAAGGAGTCTTCACCTTCTCCTTGGAGCTGTTTAAAAATGCTGAGTTTTCTGAGCCATACCGTACCCCTCCTCATCTCAGACTGCACGACACACTGTTCTTCGGAGTGGAGCCCAAGGAAAGACTGGAGGGTCTGGCTGCATTGGTGGAGAGCTGCTTTGCCACCCCTGGCCCCAAAGCTGACCAGTCACTGAAGTATTATCTCATCAAAGACGGGTAAATTTAAGGTTGGTCAGCTTCTGACCAACTGATTTTGACTCTTGTGAATAATTATTGTTATTGATAAGAAAAGTTAAGATTAAATTTGGCAAAAGCCAAAAGAAAATTGCTGCTTTATTAGTGACTCACACTTCATCTACTGCTACATCAAAAAAAAAGTCTTATTACTTTATTAGATGAATGTTCCAAGTAAGAGGCCTGATGGAAGATTTGAGTTATTTATAATTTAATGTATGAGGTATTTGTCAGGTGTTTACACTAGCTAACCCAAAGACACTAATTAGCTCAGTGGCAAAGATGTAAACTTTGATTCGTCACACGGTAAATCATGCATAGATTTCCATTTTTTAAAGGTTTCCACAAGTCATAGCATTACCTCAGTTAATGAAAAACTACAAATCAATAGCATTTTCAGTTTGTATCGTTAATGGCAGGGATGCAGTCTCAGCCTCAGAGGTAATGGGTGTCAAGAGATCAGACTCATCTGCTGTGCTTTTAAAAAGCCTGTTACAGACATGGCTGCTTTAGCTGCTTTAAGAAAATGTCAACCCAAAAAGCCACTGGCCCTGAGCTTTTGATTAATAGGAATGGAAAAGTTTTTTTCTTCCACAGCTGCCTTATTGTCAGAGGAGCTTTCACTTTTGCTAAACCATTTCTCCCCTTTTATCAGAGTGAGTTTTTCTCTTGCCACTCTGTGCACGCCAACTGAGCAGGGCTATAATCCATTTCCACGATTTCCTATTAAAAATACAAGAGTGTTTCAAGGCCTTGGGGCACTTCGACTCACTGGAGAGGCCTGTTATAAATATATATGGATCAGTGACCAGTGTGTGTTAAGATGTTAGCTGTTAAATAACTCTATTTACTTCCTTCGGCTTCGTACTCAGGTGTATCTCTGATGAAACTGTTATACAGTACTCATCAAAGGACCAGCTCTCCAAACACTACCAGGTCCCTGTCTTCAAATTCATTGGCAAGGACAACAAAGTAAGTACAAGAAGCAGCATGCTGTTTACCAGCTGCCATGTGTGTGTGGGCTCAGTATTAATGCACACAGCTTAGAGACTAAATGCATTGGTGGATTACCTATTTTTGCTCAAACCAAAATTGTCTCTTTTGTTTGCAGCAGGTGTTCTTGCACTGTCAGGTGTTGGTATGCGGTGCAGCAGACTCTCGCTGTGCTCAACACTGTCAGGGACGTGTCCGCAGGGAGGCTGATACACACAAAGCCCAGGACCAGTACACAGTGAGCGGGGGCCCTATCTTTATCCAGCCATGAGTCTGACTTATGGACACAAGACAACATCAAAGAGGAACACAGTCAACGCCTTGTAGCAGTGTAGACAAGAACAAAACATGTATATGAAGAAGATGAACAGTCAGTTCAGTTTATTTGACACTTAATACACCACCATCAAAAGTTATTTTACAGCGCAAATGATTATTTTTCTTCCAATATTATTTTCAGTGTCACTGACTGCTGTTTGACTGCTGTAACCCCAGTTTGTGAGTCTTTGCCACTTTGCCTGACAGCACAATTTACTGACATTAAAATGAATGACATTTCTATTAGAAACCATTTGGAAAGGCCTGCAGTTCATTTGTTATAACTACAGCATGAAGGATGTTTTTCTAGGTCACAGTTTCACACATTTCTCAGTCTTGATTAGGTCGGCCCGTCTTAAAGATGTAATGGATTTGTGGAAGTGGTGTATATTTTATATAACAACCGACTGAGATGAATATTCAAAGATGCATTTTAGCTCATTTACTGCATGATGTATTTCACTGTAAGGGCGGTGAAATCACTGAGCTATTTAAACTTTATTTCAATTTATTTGTAATTAATGGTAGTTATACCAATTAGCTTAGATTTTATTCATAAAAAACAAATAACTTACATTTCTATATGTTTAGACAGCAGCTTGTATACATCTATATGACACCAATTTAAGTTTAGAGGTTGATAAATTTTAAATGACAGCAGACATCTTGTCACTTTATAGCAATTATCTTGTTTCTTTCTATCTAGAGGAAATTAATCCAAGAATAATATCCTTCACATCAGGCACTCTGTTTGGAGTCATCAAAGTAATTTATGTTAATGGAGTCATAGAAGAAGAAAATGAATGGAGAGTGGAATATGCATGAGCAGCCAGTTAATATTCAAAGCCACATTCAGATGATGGTTAGTCCTGCATAAATAAAACTTATTCAACACTTTATGTGTGTTTTCTGTTTGTTCTGTGTCTTTTTCAGTTTCAGGCTCTGAACCTGCAGAGTTTCTTTTTGTTAAAATACTTTTGTGTCTGTGCTATGTCTTCGACTAAATCCATTCACAGTTCATCCTTCTCCTCTCCGTGGCAGATACAGGCTGCCCTCTGGCTGTTCATGTAAGGCCTACAACCAAGAGTCCACACTGTGTTGAACAGGCCGTCTGCCATAGACTCACAGGCTGAAATAGAGAGAAAAGGAGACACAAGGAATATAGATTAATATAGATTAATATAGGTTTACAACGTATGCCTGATCAAACGTAAGTTTGTTTATTTACTTTGAACTTGTGTCCCTAATCCCAGACTTTTCTTCAGGTCAGAGCAGATGCCATGTAGACAGGAGCGGAAACTGGAGTCGCAGTCGTACTTGCTTGTACCACAAGTGTCGTAGCATGTGTCCAGTTGGTTACAGCACTGAGTCATGGCAGGGATTCCTAAATCGAGCTGTCAGAGGAAAGTACTATAATGTGTTAGTACACAATCTGGATTTAATCAGGGTAATGATGCTTAAAACGACTCATTATATTTTATGAGGTACATTTAAATAGTGCATGTGAACTTGGATAGTTGTTTCCAGTTTGAGAAAATAGACAGGAATATTGGCATCTGGAGTAAACTTTTTAATATCACAAATCCCACATTACATTTTTTTATTGTGGATTATATTGAAATATATGTATGTTTTATCTTGCCATTTGATTGCACATTCTCCATTTTCACAACCGTAAAGTGTATAGGATTGAACAAATACCTCTTATGTGATTAGTTTCAAGAAGCTTAATTAGACTGGTGTTGAATAGTGTGTGTTAAAAGTGTAAATGTTATCATTTTTTATTGGGGCCATTCACAATTTTGCAATGCATGTTCTAAGCAAATGGAGACAAATGTAGACATGCTACCATTTTTTATACATTCTATGGTTCTAAGTCCTTGTTCTTTTACTCCTGTCTGCTTCTCCAAACTGGAACTGCAGATAGTCACAAGCTATCTAATAGTACCTCATATTCACAAAATAAGAGAACTGTAACCAATCTTGAGTAGAGCTGTTGGTGTTATGAGAAGGCCACCTACAGCAGCATTCACCTGGAATCCCACCAGAGACGAGCTGCAGCCATTGGGCTCTGGGATCTGGTAACCTGGACGGGGTTCAGGGACTTCTCCTGTAAAACACAAGATTGAGAAGCACATTTGTAAAGAAATGTCAAAGAGGAGCCCTATCTCTGTTCTCTGGTGTGGGCCATTGCACAGATAAGATGTAACTTCTGTTTGAGAACGTCTGTGTTGATTGTGTAACATCAACCTCCTCGACTGATATCTGCAACCGTCTTGTTTCAGTACAAGGTGGTTGAGAGCACTTTTTATCTCAGGTCAAACATAAACAGATGAAACAGACACTGAATGGCCGAGTCTTACCGTAACTACAGCGGTACTCGCATACTCCATCTCGTCCTCCTACGAGCTCCACAAGAGAGTCAAAATATCCATGCATTGTTTGGAAACTGTCTCTGATTGAGTTTAAGCTCCATCTGCTGCTGTTTTCTTCAGTCTGTGTTTTCTTCAGAGGCTCTTCCGTCTGGACTGGCTTGATCTCATTGTCCTCTTCCTCTGAAGGTTGCTCCTGGATGTGAGCTTCAACAACAGGGACTTCTTCAGGTGTGTTGACACTGTCGGTGCCTAACTCCTCAGCTGGAGCAACATCTCCAATAGGGGCATTCACTTCCACTTGGTCAGCTGCTGCTTCAAAAAGTTTCTCAAGTAAACCTGGATCCTCCACAGACGGAGACGGACTGCCGGCTTGATCGTCTGCTGCATCATCAGCTTGTGTGTTTTCATCTACAGCTGGTATGGCATTGTCAACAACAGCAGTGGCCTCTTCAGCAGGAGAGTCCTCATCCTTCGCCTGGATTTGGAGGAGGCCTAAAGTGGCACAAAGCCCCGAAGACACGCAGAGGAACAGCAGCAGAGTCCGGAGAAGCATGGTGTTGACAGCCCAGGGAGCCTTCCACGAGCGTTGTTAGCTGTGTGAAAAGAGCTTAGACAGTGAAGCACAACAACACACTTCGCTTGTACTCACTGTGACAGCCCTACAGAAGACTTTGGCCTTTGATTAGGCTCTGGCAGACAGCGAGGCAATCGCTCATGTAAGGGGCAAAGGTCAACTTGTATCAATCAGGAGAGAAAAGGACTGCCTTGTTGGAGTCATCTAATCTTTTCAATCCCAGTGATTTTAAACACAAAACTTCATCATATTTTTATCTGAAAGTTATAAAGAGATTTTTATGACACAGGACCCACAATGAACATGATACACATGGAAAAACATCACATTGACATATAAAACATATATAAGCAGTGACAGTGCATTTCTGTGCATTGAAAACAAATAACATAATATAAAAATATATCACCTTGCCTTGAGTGAAAGGTCACTAACAGTATTTTCCAGTGGTACATTACTCAGTGTTGTAAACAAAAAGGTGATTGGCTGTACATTTTTTGGGAAACAAAATCTTTTATTTTGTTATGCAATCTTTTAAGGTCTTATATGGATTAAATAATGTTACGTTAAGTCTACATCTTTTCTCACATATCTCTGCTGCCCTCTTGTGTTTAAAGTATTAACTGCTTGTTTAGTCCAGTATGGACCAGAGCATGAGTGAGTGACAAGAGCCAGGTTTGTTTACATATTATGCCTGGAAATAAACTGTTGTATTAGCATTTAATGGGGGCAATAACATAAATGGTCAGTTTAGCAGATTCATATTTAGCTACAGAATAGAGACAAATATAGGAGAAAAGAGTTGTGTTGGGAGTTATGGACAACACAGGGATTATAGAGCAATATAAATTATTCTTGTTCAGAGAAAGGGGCAATAAATAGTATTTTTTGTTGTAGATATGGGTAGATATTCATATCTCACACCATTTTCAATATGTGTTTAATTGAATAGTCCCCAGTAAGAGGCCTTGTCCTTTGTCCTCTCTGCTTTTGGTGTGATACTGAAACTTCAATAAATAAACAAGGATCATGCAGTGACAAATCTGCGACATAATGTGTTCATACCACTGAGGTAAATCCAATGTACATATTGCAGTTACAAAACAGAGTGAAGAGAAGATGCTTTGCTATTTAAGATCATATTACCAATTAAATTATTATTTATTCATCCTATCTACTTTATTTCATATTGTTCTTTGTGTATAGGATGAATTAAACCTCCCATGGTATGCCCTTTAGGTTTACTGATACGTCAAGTCAGCTCCAGTTTACAGGTTACACTGTATTTCATCCCAAATCAGCCTAAAGGTAAAACAAATAAGCACAGATGTCTGTAAGAGTACAAAAGCTTAGTTTAAACATTTAATTTCAATGAGAAACAAAAAAACCTACTGTTTCATGGCTTTGCTTATCTTCTGTCTGTGCAGAATTGTGTTGATGTTGTTCTCTATGTCCTTTAGGAAAGAAAACAACACTCATTATTAATTACAATTATATAATTTTAACATGTAAAACAAGTCAAGCTTCCTTGCCTTGTTGGTGATCTCTAGCTGGTTGTTTGAGGTGATCAGCTTCATGATCTCAGTCTGAAAGCAAAGAGAAAATGTGTATACATATAAACATTTGTCTGTATTGTAATTCAGCATAACTCCTAAAGCTATATAGATATCTTGTACTTTCATTTTTTTGTGTAGCACGGAGCTAAGTGGCACAAAATGAAGATAAGAAGAGGGTTTATCTTTCTGAACCTTGAGGGCTTTGATGCTTCTGTCAATGGCTGTGGTTGTGTCAGTGGAAACCAGTTTCTCTTGAATTTCCTCCTCCAGCTGCTGAATCTCTGTCCACACATTTAACACCTGACGTCTCTTGGACTGAACATTGGTATCGCAGCCGACGGCAGTCTCACTGTCCTGCTCTGACAGAGTTGTATCTCCAAACACACAACAGTATTATGAATGCACTGTAGTGATCTATGATCATGCCTCTTTACTTCAGGCACAAAAAGATTCTTGGCAGGACAAAGTGAGCATTTGTTCAGTATGTCTTCATAAGAAACATACAATTATTTAGAGTAAGCATGTGCCACCCCCGCAGGGAAACAATATACATCTTATTCGTAGTTACTAATGATTAAAAATAACATACCATTCATCTTTTTGTCTTCTGGGCCTGTGCTTGTGAGGACAGTCTGTAGCTCATTTCTCAGTCTGGTAAACAAAAGGAGTAATATAACAAAGCCTCATTCAATATTTCACTAAATACTAACAATTATAGTAACATTAAGTACAGTAAGTACCGTCTATTTTCCTCTAGAGCTTCTCTGGCTTCCTGTTCTAGCAAGCAAACCTCTTGTTCCTTGTCTTTTAACTCTTGGGTGGAAGCCGTGGCTGGACGTTTAAGCGAATAATGAGAGGACTGAGAAAAAGGATTAATAAAACGTTCAAGTGTGACTTTATGTTTCTTTAATGTAGGGCACATTTTTTTAGGCCAGGAAAATAATAATAAACAGTCATTGTTTTGCATAAAAGCTGGTTTCTGCCACTGTGTAAAAAAAATAAAATAAATGAGGTCATGGGCCATTTCCCCATTAAGAAACATAGGATGATAAAATTGCATAAATAGTTCAAATATACTTTACCAATGTTTGGAGAGTCGACATCTTGTGGTTGATATACAGGTCATAATCAGTCTAAAAGAAAAAAAAAATTAGCAAGGTTATAGTTTACAACATTTACATAATAAATGACTGGAAATTCAGACACAATTTGACCTCTAAAGACCCAGGCCTTTTGTGAATGAGCCTAATGGAAGCATTGGCCTTTGCCGACCTGCTCCCTGACGTAACATAGGCAGGTTTCATTAGTTGCTCCACTTCATTTTGCAACACGAGGGACTCAATCACCCTCGGATCTAATACCTCTAATGACACATGCTACAAATGTGTTAGTGAGAGCAGAGGAAATGGAAAAACCTTAATTTCCCTCAGGATGCGTCCAAAAACTGGCAAGCTTTCACATACATCATCAAAGACGTCACTGAACACGCTGAGTCGGTCTCTGCTGGGCCAACTCTGTGCCAATAGCTTCTGTAGCTCCTGTCGATGACACACATAACACACAGACAAACCAATTTAGTTTTCATGTTGTATGCATAGTCTATGAATGAAACAAGGACTTTAGATCAGTTTATGGAGTTGAACAGTTGACATACTTCATTGTCAAAGTGGGGCTAGGCAGAAAATGTAACTGTTATTTTAAATTGTGCCTTACAGAGAATATTAAGATAATATAAGAGTGATTATAACTGCACTATGTATCGGCAATGTACTTCTTTTGCTACAGTTTCCAAAAGCACAATAATTTGCAGAGTACAAATATTGTCATCTGTTTATAGAAGTAAGAAACTAGGCCAAACTGGCTTAACCAAACTTGAGGTGTGGCTCTACTATTAACTGGGGATAATACATAGTCTTTAGAAGCGACCTGACTTATTATTTATCTTACCTTTTGTATTTTTTTCTCATGTATTTCAGCAGCATTTGTTCCAGTCCAAACATTCTGCTTGACAAGGACTTGTGATATCTTTATGTGGTCTTCCTCACTTGAGGCCACCTTTTCAATTTGATGCTGTTTTATTCTTGTTTGGGACTTTTTGGCTGCAACGGATTTTGGCTGAATTTTAGGCAAAGGCTTTCGCATAGGGAAAACTGTCTTATTCAAACATAGATCTTCTCTTGGGACAGCATCAAAAGGGAAGTCAGAGGGGTGATCTTGGGCCAAAGCTGGGTCTATAGTGAGTGACGTAAAGTCTGTAGTAACCTCTGCCAAACAGTCTTTTATGTTATTCTTCACTGCTTTTGTCTGTCTCTTCCGGGGAGTCAGGGGTTTTGGAGTATCTCTCTGTTTTTCTGAAGTGCTCCAAAACGGCTGCTTTGTCTCTTCATGGGGCTGGCTCTGGAGCAGGCTGCGGGGCCCCAGATGCCCTGAGGAGTAGGCCAGGATATCAGCCTTCTGTCCAGCCTCTGCAGCCTGCAGCAGCCTGTGGATGTCACTCCCAAACTGGCCAGGCTTTGGCTTTTTACAGCTGATGGACATGACTACATGCACAAAAGATATGCACTTGTATTGAAAAAGTTTATCAAAAGACAGAAAAAGACTTAAAAGACATGTCTCATAATTAGACATGTTATATAAAGGAGACAAAAATGCTCAGATTGCTAACTTTCCAACTCTCCAAAGGCACTGCTCAAATTTGCAATTGTTTTTAGTAGTGTCACTTTGAAAAATATGCCTAAAAAGTATGAGAAAGACCTTACCTGTATGTTATATGGACTTACAAATCCATGGGACAAGCTGGTCACAACTTTCTTTGAAGCCGCTGTCTGCTCTGTGCTGAGTTGCTATGGTTACCGAAGTGCGTAATGTTTGCGTTTCGTTCATTGTCTGGGTAATAACCAACTAAAGCATGCAAATAGACAAAGAAAGGAAAAGAGAAACACAGCAAACTGCAGAGAGTCAAACTTAAAGAAATGTTTATGTGTGGCGCCTTTATTAATGGTGTTATATCTAGCTAATTACCAGGAAGTAGTACAATTAGAAAGTTCGTCGTCCGAATAACTCAGAAGGGAACCTGAACTACGCATAACGTGGACAATTGGGCGAAACATGGACATGCTGGGTCAGTTTGGTATACGTTTTAATTTGACAGCATAAAAGAAATATTTCGTGTGTAAGTATTACATATTAGATATTATTTGTAGACACATTGTCAGAAAACAAAATTGCATCATGGGAAGAATTGTGTTAGTAGAAATTCTAATTCTGCAACTGGATGAAGGATGTCTATGCAATAAAAGTTAGTACATTTATGGAAAAAGTTAAATAAAAACACAGACAAGTTTCATTTTTCGGTATTTAATAAAATTCATTTGGGCTACTGCTCATACATTTACAGTTTAGACATTCCTTAGTTATTCTGGGTAACAGTAACATGTCTAGACCATTTTGTTTATCTTAATGTTTACTTTGTACAAAACAAAAAGGCCAACATTATTTTTCTTTGTATAAAAATATAAGTTAATTTAAATTTAACTCTAATTAAGAAAATAACAATAGTAATAATAGCAATAATATAATAATCATCAATAATAATGATAAAGATCATAAGCTAAACATAGTGCAGACAATGGGATATAACTGGTGCTGTAAAGTAGAGGGGACAGTGCAGTGTTGGACTTAACCATGTTCTCAGGTGGGGTTGCAGTGGGAAACAGAGTCCATCGCTCTGGCACATGCACACACACAAGCACACAGTGTACACACCCAGTCAGAAAGTGCATGACTGCCACTCAGTTTAGCACCATCAGAGCAAAAATCTTAGTCTGCACAAACTCTAGATTGTACACAGGATACACCTATATATGCAAAATGATATATAAACGTCAATTTAGGTGCATGCTAATTGTTGCTCTTGGTTGAAGCTTTCCGGAAGCAGTTCTCAAAAGTAAGACAGAGCGCATCATTGAAACTGATGGCTTACTAACTCACATGCCAACACCACAGATCTGCAATTAACAAAACATTCATCAAAATGTACATTCACACCATTGGGGGCCACAGTACCAGTCATAAAAAAAAAATTTTGGCGATAATTTCAGTCTTGGACAATGTTCACTGGAATGACAGTTTTAGGCAAAAAGTCTTTTGGAAGATCTTGGAAGTCTCTTACAAGTGGGATTTATTTATTTTAAATAGTCATTAACATGATAGGTCCCACAGTCTCAGGAATAGGTCTGTGATGGTGAGCTTTAACAACTGAAGCATTGGAAAATATGAAGCTGAAAAATGTGATTTCAGGCTTGGATCAAAGAGGCTCTTCTGTTGAATGGCATTAGAGGTGAAAGTATAGCAACAGTTTTAAACCTAAAAGAAAGTGGTCAATGCTTCAACACAAATATGCTTAAAGCAGAAAACATGTCAGTCCGTGCACTTTACTATTTAATTTCACCTATCCCTGCTAATATTTGCCTTTCTTCATCTAAATCTATGGGTGGTGTTTAAACATATAAGATTAACAACAAAAAATGTGTTGTTCATAAAGGAGACTGGCACAGAACTCTTCACCAACTTGTGTGGTCTCCTCGTCCTGTTTTATTTATGATGGCAGAAACTGAGGCACAGCTCCTCCCAGATTGTAGTGCGAAATTATTTATGGCGATAGTTGCGTCAGAAATTGTTATGAGAGTGGAAACACTATTCTTTAATCTTGGCTGACTGTAACAAATCCTAACAGGGCATAATTGTACATTTTTCTATCTTGTATTTCATCTTGGAAATAGAAGGGTTACTAATTTAGGATAAGATCTTATTAACCACATTTTGATGTACTGTGCAGCAGGTTCTTAAATGCCAGGGGGTGGCAAGGGCAATGCTATGGGGTCCACCTCAGAAACATTGTGACTCTCTTATGACTATGTTCACAAGTGCTAACATTATCTCACTTCACTCACAGTTTGTTCATATTTTGTAAAAATATGCTGTGAGGGCTTTCTGCAACCTCCATGTAAAATAGGCTGTATGTCTTAATTCAAGTACTGCAAAGGATTTTTGCTTAAAAGTAATAATAAACATTCTTACATGCACCTTTTCAATAAGGTGGCATCACATCACACAGCTTTTCTCCTGCACATTCCTTCTGTCACTGGGAATACCTTGCTGAAGTAGTATGCAACCTATAACCTTACCACAGAAGGCAAACAGTACCATTTAAAAAGCCTGAACCGGCAACAAGATTTCACATATCCTAGCCTGTAAAAGGTTCAGAGTTAAGGCCTCTCAAATGCAAGACCACAAGTGATGCAGCTCAAATAAAAAACAAAATCATAAAATAACATAAAATAACAGCTGATAACCAAAACGCCACCAGTCCTTTCTACCAAGTGAGTTCCCGAGCTGAGCGGACGTCTCTCCTGCAGCTGTCCGTCTGTCAGTCTCTGAGATCGGTGAAGCAGTCAGTGTTGACACGTCCGTCACCTGATGAGGTTACTATGTGTTTTCAGAGTCAAGTTGAATTTAGCTTTGTCATCTGCTGCTAACACAGGATTGTGTTTTCTTCCCCCTTTTCACAAGTCTGTGGCAGGATTCAGGTTGTACTCCTTTGGTGGGCCAGCAACCCTTTGGAAGTCAGTTATCCACTTTGACGGGGCCTGAATCTCCGGCTGTTGGCCGACTGGGCTCTTTGAACACTATGTCCTCGGCCTCCCCACGTGCTATCTTCTCCCATTGGCTCAGGTTCTCTCTGCAAACACAACATAATGATTAGGTTCCCATTCATCTGGATGGGAGCTTTGGCAACAAATGACCCTGTGCACATTAAGACTAACAGCACAGGGAAAACTGTTTTAGTCATAATTTATTTCTAGAGCACTTTTTCACTTTTTGTTAACTATATTTTATGAAACAATTTCATGTGCTTTCATATAGATTTTTTGGAAGGGTAAATTAACTACTCATGTACAAGGCAGACATGACAGTTTGCTGCCACGAGGGTGTGCTTTTAATGTTGCACAGTTTGGATGTGTGTAAAGCTAGAGTATTTCAACAACTAAATCAAATTATAATCAACAAATAAAACTGTTTAAATGTCTTTCTATAGATGATAACTATCAAGTAGTTTGACATGCTGCCCACGTTAATTTAATTTAATTTTAGGACAGTGAAATGCCTGTTTTGTTTGCATTTTGGTGGAATTTTTGGCATGTGCACCTTGTATGCTCCTTATTGTGTCATTGCAACCGTGCAATGTGCGAAATCCATAAACACATTTAAAACAATTAAAGGAATAGTCACATATTTTTAGGCAGACAGCTACAAAGTGTCACACAGAGCACAAGCTAAACAGAAGTAGGGCACTCACCTGCAGGCTGTCAGAAGAGCATTGGATGGAGGAAAAAGCTCTGCTAGTGTTGTGTAACATGGGATTGCAACTGCATTGTAGAATCCCACCTAAAGAAGAATACAATAAAGAAAGTAATGTACAGTCGTGATTGTAGCCAAAGCTTACAATTTCATCCTCAACCTCTCCCAACTATGCACTGTAAATAATATGGCTAGATTATTAGGGCTCATGCTGGTGCCTCTTCCTCCCTGCAGCTGGCAGAGCAGGTGCTCATTTAATGTAATAATTTACTTTGTGCCAGCTTATTTCTTTTTTTACGTTTGTGCCGAGTCATGAGACTCAGTTTTGATACAAATAAAATATTGTTTTGGTTTGCTGAATTAGTTTTTGTATAAAAGAAAGGAGGACACTGTATCATTCTGACTTTCAGTGTTCTGCCTTAAGGTCGACAATTTGTATTCATGCTTTATAACAAGCAGGGTGTTTGTAGGCTTTCCAACTGTTATTATTATTTAGCAATTTCATGCACACGCTTCCTAATATGGGGATGAGTTGTTTTGGTGAATGTCCAAAGACAAAACTGACAAAGCAGGTGGATGTCAATAAACATGCTGCACTTACTTGGCCCTGGGGAACCTCATCCTTCTTGTCTCTGTCCATCATTGGGATTGGCTGTATCCCAATCTTCTTCATCTCATCTCCCTGTGGCAAAGCAGGAGACGGTTGGAAAAAATATAATCTATCTTCAGCCAATATGCTCATTTTTATTTAGTTTCTTTCAAAGGTTGTTGAGGATAACCCAAAGCACAACAGCTTGAACAAGTAATAATGGAGGTTTAACTGTATCACTAGAGGCATGAGCATGACACTAATACCGTTTGAGCTCCAACAGTATCCCACTGTACCTCAGCCCAGAACTCTGCATAGATGTCGTTGGCAGTAAGTCGTGTGATTTGCCATTGCTTGGTAACAGAACACAGGTCACATGCTGTCATCATCAGACCAATCACACGGTCCCTGGGGCAGAGCAAAAACTTGTTTTAAGCCATGTGGTCAAGCTATTTATGAACCAGGTCTGTGTTTGTCTTTGGGAGGCTACAAAACGTGGTACAAGCCTAACCTAACTGGAGTAGTGGTGTGTTTTGTAGTCTCACCGATGAGAGTGGTTGTTCAAGTCTAGCGCGCCCGATGTGAGTAGCTCCGACAGCTGCTGGTGGTTGTTGAAGTAAAGGGCCAGGTCTGTGGCGATGATGGCCTTCCGGATGATTTCTAGCACCTGCTCATACTCGCTGGAATTCAGGTTGGAAAAAATATTGTGCCCTTCCAGCTATGGGAAACAAAGAGATCAATAAAAAAGCAAAAGCTCCACTTAAGAGAAGCTCAACTAAACTATAACAGGTAGCAATGCCAATGTCCAGGTCATAGTCAGCGTCTTCCACTGTGTGTGGCATGAGAGCGTTTAGACCTCTTTCCCAAAGTGGAGTGACAGTGTATATGTAAGAAAAAAAACACAAGCCTTTTATAATACTGACTAATATTTTTGTGCTATTTATTATCATTATTTTGTGATCTGTACATTTAAAAAAATTGGATTGCAACTAATGTAAAATCTTTTTTTGCCTACTGCCTAATAGATAATAATAATAATAATCACTTTTTTTTTTTTTTTACCCAATTTGAGACATAAAATGAAAAATGGTATATTTTTGGTTGGTCAGTATTATAATGAAGAGACCAAAGTAAAATGGAGCCCTGTCTCATGTTGTTTTATGTGCTTCATAGAGATCTACCTGCAGGATGGAGACGGTTTGGGAGAAGTGATGCTGTTCCATTGTGGACGTGGAGTAAAGAGCAGCCAATGGATGGTCAAACTTCTGAAGGTATGTGTTGCTGTATCCTCGATGGTCCAGATCATGGCACAGACAGGCTATCAACAGGCCTTTCTTCTATAAAACAAAAAATAATTTGTTAAACTTGTTCCATTGTTAATGTGTTGTTAAGTTTGCATTTTACAATAAACTAAAAGCAAACCTCAAGTTCTGTGAAGATCCCTGTGGTTTTCTGAAGGATGGCATACATGCAGTGTGCCACAGTCACTGCATGCTTCCAGTTGTGGTAGGGCACCCGCCTGTAGTTTTTGCGCACGGACATTGTGAACCGACACAGCTTCTCAAGCTCAAAGCTGATGAAAATACCCAAACTGATTAACAAATGCATCTTGAAAACTTAAGCATCACAACTTGACTTTCTAGATACCTGGTTTTTCCACAGGAATTGTGAACCATGTAGATAAATACAGCAGGCCAGATCTCCTCAAAAGGACTGATATCAAAGTGGAACCTGGAGGATAAGATGTAAAAAAAGAGTCCTAAATTAGCATGTATTGCACACCTGGGAGGAAGAAGGAGAAACGGATCAGAGGACATTTGAGGTCCTGTGGTATTAAACTGACAGACACTCATCCCAAAACCCGCCTTGTCCTGAGTGTCCTCCTTTAATGACTAGACTCACACAGCACTATTAGCTATAACTACACCCAGAGTAACCCAATAACTACTAAAAGAGAGGGTTGGGATGGAAAGGGCACTCACATTTCAATCTCTTTATAAATGGGAGCAGGGAGGTTGAGCTGGGTGAGGGTCTTCCACTCCTCTGATGTGCAGATGCTGTGATAAGACAGTTTTTCCATGGTCACTCTGTAAATGCATTCAGAATGTCGGATCCTGTGGTACATCTACCAAAACAGAGGGAAAAAAATGGAAAGGAAAAGGTTTGCCATCAGTAATGTATTTAATTCTGTAATTTCCACCCATGCAAATCTAAACCCTGTGACATTTTTAACTTTGTGTCCAAAATGTATTTGTGTCCCCAAGCCTCACAACTTCAACCATAAATTAAAACAAATCTAGGGCAGCCCTAAGTGTGTTTCCTAGAGATGTAAAATTACGGCTAAACATAAATCCTGTCAGTGGTCGGAGGCAGACTGCCTGTCTTAAAATATTAACACGCCTCATCAATTTTAAAACCAACTTCATGACGTTGCTCCTGCGTCACTTAAGGTGGTGAGTCTGGCCCCACAGGGAGACCAGATTGATTTATAATATAACTATGTTCCTAGTAAAGGCATAATTTTAATGTACATTGCAACATTTGTATCTCTGTCAGTGCGAAATGTAAATGCTTGTTGAGTTTTTTGGCACTTTCTTTGGTCTTAGTCTTTCTTCCAGTGTGGTGTGTTCATGTGCTTTTGGTTTCCAAAAGTCACAATGTATATGTTGCTGTCCACTGATTTTTCAATGATGAATACTATTTCTACTCAAATATTGCTTTAGCTATTGCATTGGTTTTTTATTAGTGTTACATACATACAGTACCAATATGTTATACATGAATCTTTGTGAATAGAAACTAATGACAATCCAACATCATAGATTACATTTGATGATATTTAAGATCTGTAAATTATATGCATTTTCCAAATCTGAAAATAGTTTCCTAAATCTTTCTTAAAAACATAAAAGCAGCCTCTGGAAAAGCTAGAATTTGCACGATGTAAGTATTGGTCAATAATCTTTGCATTGTGCTGAAATAAATGACACACACTTACATTTGCACAGTGTAAGGCCAGAGCACAGAAGACAGCAAACATCTTAAAGTTGTTCTCATCAGTTTTAGTGAAGGCACTTCCGCTTAGCTTGTTCACCATCTGCACCACACCTATTACGGTCCCCCTGCTCACGATGGGCATGCACAGGATGTTCCGTGTGGTGTAGCCAGTTTTGAGGTCCACCTCCCTGACACATGACACAAGAAATATAGTGTAAGGTGTCATCTATCACAGAGATTCATCAGATCATCATGTGAGCTTACCGGTTAAACCGTGGATCTGCATAGGCATCTGGGATATTTAAAACCTCCCCTGTACGCGCCACTTGGCCTGCTATTCCTTTATCTATAGAAAACCTGTGAGGAAAGAAGACAGTATGGGGTCTAGGTATAGAAAAAACAACACTTAAAAAAGTTTTGATTTAGTTTAGTACATTTTTAAGTCATATGTAAACTACATTAAACAACAGTGTGAAATAAAATGCAAAATTTCCAGGATGAATGTGTTGAACGTAATGAATAAATGTGTGAATCTTGAATTCCTCATAGGGCATGAATGTGATTGTAAATAGTTGTCTGTCTTTCTGATTAAGTCGCCCTTGAATCTACGCTGCCTGATGCCCAAAGAAGTGGTAGAAAATAAATAAATGAAAGCGCTAAATGTTACACACCTAATTTCTTTGGTTTTCCTAAAGACAGGTTTGCCTTCTTTCTCCTCCCCGATATCAAACAGGTCAGAGTACAATTCTTTGTTGTTGTGGTCTACCTGGAAGAGCGCGCACCTGTCTGCGTTTACCAGGTTTTTTGCATATATCTGTAAAAACACCAGAAAATGGCATTGTTGCAACAAATAATATACTTTCAAGCATAAAAAAGTTCCATATTTTAGCACTAAATATTACACCATCCCCTTAGCAAATGAGCCAAGTCAACAAAGGCAAACAAAACAGCACAGTATAACATCAGCACAGGTCATCATAGGTCATCTGAGTTTGAACCTGATGACTTCAATGACCCCAATGACACACAGTCACAAGGCAAAAGAATATCTACAGACAATGGTGGGTTTAACACACAAAACACATTTAGGATAGTTAAACATTTGGCATGCTAAATCTTATTCTATAAATACTAAATATTAAGCTTAATTTATAAAATTATCCAGCATCTGATCATATACACAACTATTGTGTTTGTCTTCAAGGCAGCTCAGTATTTTTGTAAACACAAATCAAACACACTCCCAGATTATGTAGCTCTGAAGACAATGTGAATGAACACGTACTTGCAGAAATCACACTCACCATAATATGTTCAAGTAGAGAATCTATTGCCACAATGTTATCAAAGTATGTTCTGTGCGAAAAGAAGAAATGGTGCATTGAAATGTTTGACAAATGGAAAGCCCAGATGATGTTCACATTCAAGACATGAAGCTACGTTGCCTAAATGAACTATTTTCCTCAAGAATTCACATGAGAACAAATAACATACATTTGGTTAAAGTGTAGTTTTATATTGAGACAAAGATACAAACAAGGTTTTGAATCTTTTTACAAGCATTCATTTGGTATACAAACTCTTACTTTGACACATCGAGTAGAAAGTCATTGAGCTCAGTCTGTTTGGCGAGGCCTCTGCATACCTAGGAAAAAGGAAGGTCATAACGAAGGGCATGTAGGCACATCATGGATTTTAGAGACTAAAACGGCTAGCTCTTGTCTTTGGCATCAGTATGAGTTACAACAGAGTGTTTTGCAGCCAGCAGTCACTGCAGTGCTGTACCCCTCACAGAAGTTCAGAGGTCCACTGTGGCCAGTGCTGCAGTGGGACGCTGCTTCTCTGAGGTGTTATGGTACACATGAAAACAGCACTGGGCCATAATGACATCCTCAGGGAGCTGTTTGTTGAATCTATGGCCTAGTTGATTGGACTGGGCCCAGTGACAACCCAGTTCCTGTACACAGTGGATTTCCCCATTAAAAAACACCAAAGCAGAACCGGTACAAACAAAGTCACTAAAGATCATAATTAGATGGGCAGGCTTAACTTTGCACCCAGTCATGTGTTTAGTAATGTGTTTTGTCTTGCAGTGGGGTGTGATTTCAGTTTTAAACCAATGGAAGTTTTCTCACCTGTACTTGATGAATGGCAACTGATGCCCAAGCTAAATTAGCTGTTGCAACCTGGAAACAAAAAAAAAAAAAAGGCATCAGAAACTAGAATTATTATTTTTACATGACAAACATTTAAAAATGGAATGGAGCCTAACACATTTTGAGAAACTGGCGTTGTAGTTTGTGCGACTTTAAGTGAACTTCCTCTAACTACTATGTCTATTTAACAATCAGCCATTAAGAAAGTCTTTTGTAGTGTTGCTGGATAATCCCAGAACTCCTAAAACAGATTAAGTGAATGCCAGAATAACTGTCGTTTTGTGAGCCTTGCCCCAGCCTCCTATTACTTAATGTGGTTTGTCCCAGGTCAGACTGACCTCCTGGTGGCTGAGGTTGAAGGGCTCCTTGCCCCAGTGCCGATGCAGCTCCAGGATGGCAATCAGGTCCCCGATGGCAGTGAGGATGGGGAGACACAGGACAGAGTGAACATGGATCCCTGAGTCCTGTCCTGTGCCGTCGGGGAAGCGCTCGTCCTGCAGCACAAGATGAAAAAATATGTCTCTTTAAACTCATGTGGTGTGGATCAATCCTTTATGCCATGCTATTGTTTTGTTACTCTGTTTCAATGCCATTGTGAAATACAAACAACTGTTTGGCAGGCAATTTTAGGCTTTTCTAGTGATTTGAAACAGAGATTATATCATAAGTATTAGCTGAACCTCGTAACTAAAGTGTCTTGATGTCTACTGGGTTAATAAATATTAAAAGCCACCAACAGACAAAGAGGGCACGCAACAGCATTGCATTATAGCACAGACTGCTGACATAATCTTACCCCCATGATGTCCTCTACCAGCAGTGTTTTTCGAGTCTTGGCAACATGAGCGGCAATGGTTGTCCCAAATGCAATGGGGCCGGAGGGAATGAGGCTTGGAGGGCCTTCTTTGGCCCCCGTTGGAGTGAACAAACATAAACTCTGTAAATAACACAAAGGTTATAAACAAAAATATTGAATCACATACTGCTCTGTTTGCCTTTAAATTTTCCACTTACATTGTTGCATTCTCCCAAAAAATAAAGTGCAAATCCATCGGCTTTTGTTGCTGTGAAAAAGAGGAATGAGTCATTTGTGAGGAAAATGTACTCTGCATATTATTAACTATACACTGACTGAAATGACATTGTGAGAAGGATGCAGTAGTCCAGTTACAAACTTAAAACCATCTGTTAACAATGCCCCATATACAGTAACAACAAGGGCACTGCGGCTTTGACTTGAATCCTCTCTGTCTCATTCCCAGTCCTCTCTCCAGTCTAATTTCATTCTCATAAATAGGTCATGTTATCAGGAAATGTCACACTGTTAACACATATGTTGTCATGGTTATTAGTTTCAAGAGCCAAAGGCTGGTGTGTCAGTGAAGTAACCGATGTGTGTGTGTTTACCGGTCTTGATGATGTTGCACAACTCATAAAGCAGGAGTTTGTTATCTCCTCCAGTGTCCAGGCGCTGCTCCATGTAGCTGTTGAGTTCGTACACCACACCCTGCATATTTGTGTCCTGGTACTGCTGGACACAAGACACACAGAAAATTGCAACTCTCTCCTCATAAACATCATTTCAGGAATCAGCAGCCGCTACAAGAATAACACAAATGTCAACCAGTGTTCAACTCAGACGTGTTACTGGACTTTTGGGCAATTTTTAGGCACTAAAAAATTTGTGAAAAAGTTTTTGTGAATGAAGGTAAATCTTGCTGTCATTCACAAACTCTGAATCATTCATCACATTCCCTCTACACCAGCCACACATTTCAATGCTGCATTTTAGCTGTGGGATCTCCCTCCACTCCGGAGAGAAGGCCACCAGAGCCCCTCCAGCTCTGATTAGAGCCCTGGCAAGCGCCGCTGCTCTGACGCAGCTTAAAAGTGCTGTTATGTAAGATGTAGACCTCCTGCCTTGTGCGGGACCAGAAAGCTGTCTATTTCTGCACCTGCAGCGAGGGTGGGACAGGACAGCAGGGAGAACACTGCACTAGAAAGAGTGTCCCGTAGGACTTTCCTTGTCCTCACACATCCTGCATGACGTATTCACAACACAACTTTGGGTATTGGGGCTCTTTACCCAGGGCCAGAGACCACCACAAAACAACAAAAAGGGTGTTAACTCAGGGGGTTGTACTTTAATTATGTCTAAAATTTGACAACCCCTCGATCTATTCACAAACTATGTATAATTTTATGTTTTAAAAGACATAGAAGTATATGGTCTTCATGTATCTGCTTTATTTCAATCTGTGGTTATTATAATTGATGCTTTTGTTTCATATGAACATATAAATGTGTTGTTTGCAAATTCTCCATTAAAATAGAAATCCTTCAGTGGAGCTCACCTGTATAAAACACGGATTAAATAAATAAATAATTCACTTAAGCAGATCCTGCAAGGACAATAGCAGATTAAAGTGTACACTTGAATTTAGCTGGTTTTTGTGACCTGCTCATGCCCGTCAAAGCGTTTGAGCATAAACACTGTATTTAATAAAATAGGTCACATGTCAAATTAATTGTTTATGTTACAAATCATATTGTAATCTTATAAAAACCTGTTTATTAATTTTATATATAATTTACAAGAAAATTGTTGCTTTAAACATAGTGTGATGTAATATAAAAAATAAAAATAAACATGGACCTACCCTGCTAACTTCTTTTGACGATGTGTCATCTGTGGATAGAAACAAGAAAAAATAATAAAGTAAAGTATTAATTATAAGTTAACATCTGACTTAATGTAGTTTATTTTATCTTCACAGAAAGTTGGAGACATGAAAAACACAAAACTGGGATCTCAACTCCATTCTCAGAAAATGTAAAAAGGAGAAAGACACAACATTGTGTGTTTGAAGGCTGGGTGGACACTGCTCTCAGACTTGATATAAGCACCACAAGCAGCACGTAAGCAAAACCATATGTTCACCCCTCGCATTATTAATGGACCATTGTTTCAGATGTGTTTAATGCTGCTAAATAATGCTCCTTTTAAAGCAGAAACTTGGTGAGGCATTAATTAAACTAGACAAGTGTAACATTTTGTGGCCTCTGGTGCAAATTCCTCTGTGATTTCAGGCTGTTGGAGACACAGAAGACATACAACTGTTGAAAATTGTGAAGTATGTGATAATAACTGTGGCCAATCACAACAGTTTTTGGACTCATACAGTGGGAGTGGGCCTGGTAGTGCTACACTGGTTGAAAATAAAACCATTCTCACATCTCGAGCGGTCTTCATTACGCATGGGTCACCAGCACACAAGAACAGTAAGTACTCTGATCTCTTTGATAACGTTTCATGTGATTAAACCACAAAAAACGCCTGGAAGATTTTAGAGAGATCAAGTGAAATGCTGACTCGAGCTGGTGCCCTTTTGAAATGAACCTCCTTGAACATGTGAAGAAAGAAATTACAGCCAGCTACAGTGTTTGTTGTTTTAAACATTCCTCCAGTATGCTATGAGTTTCCTAACTTAGCCATGAGAGCTATTTTAGAGTCAACCCCTGGCCAGGCATGACGTCAATCAGAGGACAGAGAGCTGCTCTTGAAAGACTTCAACCCGTTTGAAAAAGAGAAAACACAACTGTTTCAGACAGAGCTTTATTAGTATCACTCCCTAAAACCAACAATACACTGACAGTTCCTATTTTAATCTAATACCATGTAACATGTAAGAACAATATACTATTAACTAGCCAACAGTAAAAAAGATCTTATTATTACCTCTTATTCCCAGTAAACACAGTACACAGAGCTCAAATGGTATTTTGTTGCAATTGAAGACAGATTTTTGGCTTACAAATATATTGGATGCAGAGGAGCTACTTCTGGATGTTATTTGACAAAGTACTGCTTCCACTTGGGCTTTTCACATTGTGTTATAGATATTTTTATATACTTGTTTATATCTCATGGCTTGTTTGTGGCAGCTTAAAATCAAACTATCCATGAAGCCAAACCATCAACACATTTCATGTGCAACTGATGAGATTAATTATTAAAGTTGAGATTACACCATAGAATAACCATGTAACAGAGTAAGTAAAATGCAAACTCAAGTTATTTTAGGTAAAATTATGTATTAGTTGCTTTAGCATAAATGTTCAAATAAGATGAACGAATAACCTAGTTGGACAAATTCCAGTAACATTTTTACACATGCCGGTCCAGCATATACTCCCTGTCACTGTTTTTCAGGAAACATTAAAACAGCATGACTCAACTGTATGTTGGACAATGAATGTCCAGGTAGCTCCGACACTGTATCAACTTTGTATGATGTATTAATTGTTCTTTTCCTCGTTAAACCTGTAAGGAGCACATCAGTGGCACATATAGGG
This sequence comes from Rhyacichthys aspro, assembly GCA_036850595.1. Classification (NCBI taxonomy): domain Eukaryota; kingdom Metazoa; phylum Chordata; class Actinopteri; order Gobiiformes; family Rhyacichthyidae; genus Rhyacichthys; species Rhyacichthys aspro. The sequence goes on along the minus strand of CM072162.1, from coordinate 15,741,547 downwards.
AAAACAGAAATGGTATTTTGGCTATACTGTTCTGTGACAAAACAATAACAAACTCTGTTTCAACAGGTTAGTGCAAAGAGTCTTTGGGAGCACTGTGTGTGACAGCACACTGTGGTCAGTCTTCAACACAACACAGAGACCAGCACTCTGCACTAATGTCATCCCATATTTTCAGGCCTGTGCAGTGCTTTTAGTAAACATGAGAAGAGGGATGACATGTTCTTAGAAAATGTATTAGGCATTAACATAAAACCCTAAACACAACTGTCTAACAACTAAAGGACGTGGAACCAAGCATCACTGCACATGAATAACTATGACTTCTGAAGATCATGGTAGCAGTTCTCTGTAAACGTTTAAATATCAAACTGTACACACATTACTCAATTTCTAGACATTTTGAAAAACTATTAATAACAGTAACAATAGTCTCAGATCAAACAGGCTCTGTTCAGATTTATTGTGCTGTGTTAAAGCTTTTACAATAGTGTAAACATCCAGGCAAGTTATTTCCCATCAGTCGAACCAAAGAGTTTGGGTGTTAAAAGACAAAGCCATTTTCCAAATTATAAATAATAATAAATAATTATTTTTAAACAAATAACTGACTATATAACTGACCATACCAACTTAAAACTGTTTGTAGACAGGGCACAGGCTCTAAATGTGTGCTGCAGGCCACATGTTCATGATTTCAACTGCAGCAGTTCACAATTTATAGTGAGGTTTGTAGAAATTGATCTATAGTGTAAGTTAAGAAAAATATATTGGAATGTGAAATACCAAGTACACATACTGATTCAACATGAGAGTGAGCCAGAAACCCATTGTGGAAAGCAAAATATTTGGATTTCCATTTAACGTCTCATAAAAGCCCTTTATAAAGCAACACCTGCAGTAAAAGCACACGTGAGCACAAACCTCGGGGAGAAGTGCCCGATGCGACACTGTGATAAATGAATCACAGCCCCCAGAAGATATCAGGGCGAGGCCTTTCACCGAGGAAAAATCCCTCAGTCAGCTGAGCCTAATGTGCACGATACTTGACGGGTGCTTTATTGATCTGCCGCCACAGATACACAGTCTCCCACAGGACGGTCAGCTCGCAGTGACTCAGCGGTCAATATGTGTTGACCTAGTACCCGTCCTGTATCGACCTGGTCCATGGAGGACGAGCAGCTGCCAAAAGCTCAAGTCTTTTTACTTCTGGGACTGCTAAACACAAATAAGCAGGCTTAAATTATTTGTGATTTTATCTTGATTATGATTATTTAACAAATGTTTTTATTTTTGCTTCCAGAATTCACTGGGAAGGTTTGGGTTTTAAAACCGGGGTATTTTTGGGGATGCCTCAGTGGCTCACCTAGTACTCACCACATACGCGATCTGAAGGATTATTTTAAGATTATTTGAGCAGTTTTTTTTACACTGCTCCGTTTAATCTGTCTAAAATTCTCTATCAGAGAGAGGAGGGCCTCTCTCTCCCCTCATGGAAAGCCCTGCAGGTGAGACAGCTCTTATCACAGCGGCTCGGCTACACAAGCACATCTTTGTCTGCTCGCCACTGCTGTCCCAACACAGCTGAGAAACACTGTCAGCTGCTTCCAGCTCAGCCCAACTCCTGCCCTCTAGAGAGGACAGACCTTAAGTTCAAACCTCAGAGCTCACAATTACAAAACATCAAGATATTGGACAAATACAACAGCTGTCCTAAATACGTAAAGGATTATACTTTTACAACAGTGTGGGATGAACATAACAGTCCTCGAGCCAAAGCAAGTCCACAAAAATCAAACTAAAAATGTGATCTGAAGAGAAAGAGTAATAGTGTTGTATCCCTGTAGTTATTACTGCACAAACTCATGACTCAAATGTGGAGAATACTAGCTTTTGGCAAAAGAAGAGCAAAAATAAAACTAGCATTTCCAAAAAACTGTGCCATATTTTCTGAAGGAAAAAAATATAATGAAAAATTCTGTTCAATTTCACAAGAAATACGTGCTGAGGGGCCAACAACAGGCTTTTACATTTAAATAATTAATTTAAAAGCACTTACAGGTACGAGGGATTTCAACACACTACAGATTTTAACCATCGACATCTGTTTGGAGCTGCAGAGCTTTAAAGAGTAACAGAGTCGGTCCTTCCATACAAACTGCAGTGTGTGTGCGCATTGCAGGAGGCACAGATGAGTGATGAGAGGCCTCTGGACAGGAGCAGCACAGGGCTTGGGGATTTATTAATTACACTATGACAGCATGTGGTGTGAAGTAAATATTACCAGGAGGACTTTGGTCAAGAGAAGTGTGATGGTCATATGACATCAGTGGGACTTCTGGGAAGTGCTGTTGATTTTAGTCAGTGACACGCTCCTAAAGGACTTCTTCTCTGCAAAAATAGATATGACAGTCCTGCATCTGTTTCAAAGTGATGGCAAAATATAATTTATTTATTACTTCAACTTTTTAGGGCCACCCCTGAGTGTATGCGTAGACACAAAGTGATTTATGTAATCCAGTGTTGTCCATCACATGATAAGTGAGAACGAGACAGGCTGTAGGGACAGCTTCCAGGAAGTGCTGGTAATCTCAGTGACGATCACATGATCACAGATCCTGCTGTTGTAACACAAGCAGGAAAACACAAAACGTGATGACCTTTTATGATTAAAATTGAAAAAGGTCAAAAGAGTCACATAAATCTGTTGAAACATTGGCATCATCTAGAACAGTGATGACAGGATGAGTATGGATCTGTCAGAGCCAAATGAGTGGATGCATTGAAAGGTAGATGAGCAAAGGCCTCTGAGTGCTGCTTAAGTGTCTGTTCAGTTGTCTAACGGAGGAAGTGGACTAAGAGCGAGATGCTGATGTGATGCACAGACCAACCAACAGTGAGAAACATGCTCATCACTGAGGGTTTCACAAAAGTACATATGACATGTGTTTTACATAAGATGTTTTTATTTTATGTTATTATTTGTTTACAATAATTGCTATAACGTCTACATATGTAGTATGTTCCAGGTACCTGGCTAATGGACAGCTAAAAGTAAATCTATATTTCAAAAACTGGCCTCTGCAATATGATAATAATGATGATATTATGTAATAAATATTATCATAAGCATAACAAAAAATTTCCTTTCACTTAGAAATGAGAATTGGAATTATAACTTAAAAGATGAGAATCTTCTGCTTTTGCAGAACAATAATTAAAAGTAAACTGAAATTCAGACTGAATTCTCATCCTCTCTATTAGAGCTCTTCAGTTAAATTTAAATCCAAATTTGTGCTGGCTTTTAAAAAATGTAAACGTCATAAACGCCATAAATGTCATAAACGTCATAAATGTCATAAACGTCCCTTTCATGTATACAAAGAAGTAAAATGGTGACATCCAGACAATCGGTAGGTTTACAATAGGATACATCCACCTCCACATTGTTATAAAGAGCCATAGGTGTGGAACAAAAGGGTTTCCCATTGTGTGAGAATTAATTTTATTTTACCAAATCATGCATATCACAGCTTTACCTTGTAAATTAGATACTCTCTTTTTTTAATCTTAATCGTAAAATGAAAGACACAAAATTCCCTCAAAGTTTTTTTTTTCAGTTCCATACAGCAGCAACAGTGTGCAAAAGTAAATTAGTAAGTAAGTAAATGGGGCATGACATGGTATCCCTGTATGTTTAGTAGCAGTCTGGACACGTTCATCAAAGACGGGCCAAAATGTGACAAATCTATCTTTTGCCTATTTCCCCCTTCACTTTTACTCACCCTACCCCCCAACCACCAGCACAATCCCATCCCCTGGGCCCCCTTGAGCCGGCTGCATGTCTCTAGAGGTCGCCTCTGACGTCAGCAGCTCGGCCGGGCAGTGTGCCAGCCCTGTGGGCCCTTGATGGATGCGGTTGGTCTGAGAAACAGTCCGCTGTGTGTGGAGTGCACAGCACAGACTCAGCTCGGCCCGCACAAACACATCTAATGACCCATAAACATCCAACAAGACTGTTCCTTCTCCCTTTCTTCTGTCTATCACACACTCTGGCGATTAAAGGAGACACATGTTAAGATGAGTGATTTGTACTACAGCGGCTGGATAATAAACAGAACCTTCAGGAGCTTGCAGAAGTTATCCACTGCACTTTTTCAGGGCAATAAAAGCAAAAAGACAGAGCTTATATTTGTGGTCGACTAGACAGGAGAGCATGTAGGGATTACGTGGGCTAAAAAATACACGTTTAACCAAAGAAAAACATTACAGCTCTGCATGACTGCCCTGAAATCCGCTGATCCAATCACCGTTTGAGTCATTCAGAAGACAGTGTGTGTTCTCGGTGCCTGTGTACTGTGTGTGTGGGAGAGGATCTACCTGCAGGCTTGCTGCTGGTCTTCCTCTTTAGCCATCTGTCCAACGTCTCTGCACTCACACTCTCCAACACAAAGTCGTCCAGCATCTGCGGATGCAGCGAGAGGTAGGCCTTCACTTTCTCATCTGTCAGACCTGGAGAGGACAAAACTTATTCGTTTACAGTGGTCTCAAAGGAAATGTAACTGAGGTCCACAAGATAAATGACTGTAAGGACCAAATAAAATGCTAATTGATTATGCTTTTTGTACTGAAAATAAAATGTTGGCTGAATGAAACAGAGCTCTGACCACTGACCACTTGGTCCACGTAAAGCCCATAAATATGTCAGTAAGTAGTTACTTGCTGAATATCAAACTACTTCAATAGCCACATCTTCTCAAACACAAAACATACTGAAAGTTTGAAAACAAGCATTTCAATTATTCCTATACATTGTCTATTTTTGTCAAGTACCAGGACCAAAATGTATTTGCAGTCCTAATACAAACTTGTAAAGTGCCAAGACTAGACTTGAGTTTGACTCTAATTTACTGGATTATTTTATTTACAAACACACCCCAAATACATCCCAATGGAGTCCCAATGAAATTATGCTGTTGTCTGACAGCAATTTGAAACATAAAGAGATGGAAATAATATGCTGCTGAATGTGTGGACAACCACACTACTATAGGCCCACAGTGTTCCCGACAGTCACCCAAACAAATGCCCAGGCTACAAACAGCTGAAGGTCATGTCTCTCTCTTAAAGTTGCAGGCAGCGCCTCGGCTCCAGCCAAAGCTCTCGATAGCCACGCTAGCTCAATGTTTACTGTAAAGCTCAGTCTCAGGGGATAGGAGCCCCCAACAGAGGCATGAGGATAAAGGAGGACTCGATTGTGCTTAATAGGCAATTAGGTTCTTGAGAGCTTGCTAAGTGCTGCTGTTTACTGTCTTTGTTGTCAGGGAAAAAAGCCATTTGCCAGACCATCACTGAGGGAAGTTGTTTTTAATACAGCTTTTAATACTGCTTCTGGCGATACGGCGAGGCCTTTATGATGCACCAGGAAACGTCATGTTTAACACTGTTTAAATCTAAAAACTAGTTATGAGACGTCATCTTGTCATGAGACTGTGAACTCGAAGATTAATTGTTCCTGCAATGAACAATTCCATGCCACTGGTCATTTACGCTGTAGTGTACAGACCACGATATATGAACCTCTGATCAGATAATCCCATGGCAGTCCTAATCGTTTTTATACAGCTTTCTCACGAAATGTCTGGTTATCAACTGCATCTGTGTGTAGACTCACTTCAAGAATGACTCACAGACAGACATGCAGATGGAAGGCATGTGTTCGACCGTCATACACACAGACATATGCCTAAGTGGGGCGTCTGTCTCAAATCCCGCGAGTACGGAGGCACTGAGAGCTGTGGATAATCCATCACTTAAAGAGCTGAACATGGAGAGTGGTTTAAGTTGGCTCTCAGAACCAGAAGTGGGTAGAGTTGACAAACTTTGTGCAACTAAAGGTACTTTTACTTTATTTTTAAATTAAAATGACTAAACAACAGGTAAATAACCTTAATATTACCTGAATGAAAGTAAGAACAAAACAAACAAATAAGTAGGGTAGAATCATCAAAACATTTCTAACTCTAAACAAAAAAACAAAACAAAACTGGTCAAAGGGCTGGGCTAATACAGACAGACAACTGCATACTGTCATGCATTGTCAGTGACGTTTATATTGTGCGACTGGTGCAGTGATATACATGCCTCTCTGTGGACAGTCAGTGGATAAAAGCTGAAGTGCCCAGAGATGACCCACAAGCAGCAAACTCCACACATAAAGCCGTAGACCAATCGTGGAATCAATCCCAAAACTTTCTTGCTGTAAGCCAGAGATACTGACCACAGTATGTGAATATACAATTTACTTAAAAAGTTATAATAGATTGAATGTAACTATCAACCACTGCTTGTGCCAATGGATCAAATTAAACAAATTTAAAAAGTCAAACAAAAAAGTTTAAGTATCCTCAGCTGGCTCTATTTAGACATAAAAAAACCTTTTAATTTCAGTGTATATATATGAAATATATATGTCCGCTCCCCTGTTTGTAATAAAATCAGTGTGTCCCTCCTCTCTCTGATCCGAGAACCATCATTTGATCTCCAGTTTGGATGGATCATCTGCTCACTTTGTGTGCGCTCAACAGACTTGTGATTGCAGGCGAATAAGGCAAACGGAGGTGGGGGTAAGTTAGAGGGGACGCTGCGGTCTGACACTGTCCAGACACGAGACATAGCTCGTCAGGAGCAGAACGCCTCACGAGACTCCTGGCCGGCTCTGACGCACATCGGCAGAATATAGCTTAATAAATCAGACAAAGTTAAGGGGGGTAGAGTGTGCTCCAGGGGACAAAAAGACACGCACAGAGAAGAAAACGGGAGCAATACAAGAGACCCTCACGACTTTGTCCTATTTGTAACACAAAGAAGGCAGTGTAATTAGTGATGCTAAAAAAGAAAAACAAGGACCCTGTATGAATTTATGAATACAACTTTTGTGTCTGCCAGCTCAGAAAATTATTTAGCAGTCATATGTGTGCACATAAAAAAGACAAAATGCCTCATTTCTGTGGGGCAAAAACAAACAGTGATAAGAAAGTGTAGTGGGCATATTCTGGCAAATAAAAACAGTTCAAAAGGTACGCATAATAGATTTTGATCTAAAATATAAAAGAAGATAAGAGAAATGTCATGTTATCTTAAACTAAAGCACATGATATCTGTGGCCATTCAGCTACAGTTAGTATTCAAAATAAAGCAAACACAAATTCGACGTTCCTTCAATAAATATGTTTCAAATATATATTATATTATAACCATAGGCAATGTACATATCACAGAACATTTCTTAAACTGCTCTCAGTGTTATGTTTTATTTGTCATGTATTCTGCCTAGTTTTTCCATGTATTTAGCCTTTTGGATGAAAACAAAACATTAACAGAGTAAATCTTTTTTGAACTAATTTAAAAGAAGTTACCAAATCCTAGATTGCAACATACAACAATCTTGCACATCACTTGTGTGATATGCAATCACGTGTGTAATATTATGCAAGTATATTTTGGATACTTATGATACTGATCATCTAAGCAGAGTGCTGCGTTTGTAATAACCTTTTTCCCTTTGAAAAAAAATGACATTTACATTTAGGAAAAGCTCTTAAATGTCTGTCCCTCTGTAGAGCTCCGTTGATGGAGGCCACTTTCTACACACTGTAAGACACTCCTTCTCCTTTCTGCCAAACTGACAGACCTCTGGAGTCTTCGGAGCTGCAGCTCAACATAATGTGACCGCAGTGACACTCAGAGCTACGGGATATGCGTCACTGTCCTGCAACTACATGGGCTAATCAAAGGTGCAGCCAGATCTGTCCCACATGCTGTGGTCCAGAATGGTTAACCCCATCGGGAACCACATGCACTCACATCATCAGCACAGAAAGAGGGATTGGTCACTGCTTTGACCAATCATCTTGTGTCAACATTTATCATAATTTCTCTACATACAAATAGCTGCACAAAAATATGTGCCAGACATAAATGTACACACTACAACACAAAGTTTCTTTTAACGTCAGATTGTCAGATTTTAGGACGTCACAAGCCTATGCTCATCTGTAAACTCTTTGCCACAACAGTTTGTTTCCTTTGTACACAGTAAATTGTCTGTTTGTGCTATACAAAGCTTGTGGAAGGACATGGAGTAATTGGCATTGGCATGACATGCTAATGAGTCAAATGAGGTAGCTCATTTACATAAATCTACAGACGGGAAGCAGTTAGCCGTGCCTTGTGTTTGTAAGTTTTGGCTGAGATGTGGGTGTCTGACTCAGACATGGGCTTCCTGTGTAAAAGCTGAAGCCTGGGTTTTTGTGCTGAGATATTGTTGCGTAACACTTATCTTGACTACAGCCACCACACCCTGGGAATAGGAAAGGGAAGCCAATGCAGTCACAGTCTGGCTCTGTGCAAGTTTCAATAGAAACATGCCCCTGTTTGACGGCAAAGGCATCTACAGATTGGGCCATCACCAATTTGGAGAAATTATGTGGAATTTAACTCGCTAAAAAGCTTTAAATGAGCTACAAATATGGTTTACAGGCAGTTTTATACAGGAAGTCAATTAGGCACAACCTTTTATATGGAAAAGTAAATGGCTAGTAGATCTGTAAGTAATTTAGCCCATTGTATAATAAAAGGTGTGTTTAATTATTCAAATGTTTTGAATTAGTATAGTGATTGACAGTGTTGACAGTTTATCATACAGTAACATGTAGCCCTGACAAGACAAGAGTCAAGTGTCATAGTGAAACTCTCATCAATGACAAAAGAGAAGCTGTTGTGTTTGTGAGACCACACTTCAAATATGAGGCTCATTCAGAGATTAAGAAAACCCTTTGAAGCAAGGACGCATTTCACCTCTTCAACAAGTCTGTCCTTTTTTATCCGATCACTGTAATTTGAATAATTGAACAAAACCTTATGAAATGAAAACGCTGAGACAATATATTCAATAATTACAGACATTTTACCTTTTAAAATAAAAGCTGTGTATCTTTCAGTTCAGGAATAATGATGCCATTTTAAAACATATCTTGCCCTGACAAAACAAAACTGTGCTTTCACCTCAGTGTTTTGTCTCTGAGTCCTTTACTTAGAACAGGGCAGAAGGGAATACACAATTACATGTGTATTCAATCTTTGTAATAGAGTTAATGCCATATATTTTGGTCCAAGAATTGTCTTTCAGGGAAAAGTGGAAAATGATACAAACAGAAAAAGGCAAGGTGATTGTCTGGTTATTTTGTAGATTTAGTTGCACCACATTAAATTCAGATCAGGGATTCATTGGAAGTGCCGTCAAATAAACAAGTATCCTCTCCCTATCAGTACCACTCATGTCTGTTCACAACTGAAGTAACTGAAGCTATCGTTGTGATAAGACGAAAAGTGTCGCTTGTGCTGCTGTCAGATAACGTCAAACAGCAAACTCAGCAACCGGGGTCGACCCCAGCAGCGGCGGTGGCGCTGTTTGGAGAGCAAGAGACTCCTTGTTTGCAACTCATATGAAAAATGCACAGATGAGGAAAAAGGGAAAAGACCACTTCTGTTAAAGCACACTCTTTCTGGCAGTGAGTCAAGGGCAAGCTGCCAAGGTACTACATTTCGCTTTCCTGACATGAGGCTGAGGCAGGAAGGGTGGAGGGATGGAGGGGGGGTGGCCGGCCGTGTGCGTCAGCAGCTCCGCCTGGGACTCCCTTGCCAGGAGGTGGGAAGAGCATGTGGTTCTTATCTTATCTTTGGTGAGGCCAGAGCTGCGTGGCCAACACTGACATTCACTGAGCAGCACGGATGAAATGTGAACACCGTGGATGAAACGTTACGACTCCTCTCTCACTGTTCAGCTCATCGCGTCCATCCTCTGCTTGTGTGACTCAAAATGTGCATGAACAGTTGTCAGTGGGAGATTTGTTTTATGTGAGAGTACAGTAGAGTTGAAGATTTTTGTGAATATTTAAAGCAAAGATGTGACTATAAATTGTAGCTGTATGTTAAACTATACTAACAAATTGACATATGTTAACATTACCTGTATAAATGAATTGTTAAATGAAGAATACACACTCGCTCAATACTTTAAGCTTCATGTCCTTAGTCCAGATTTCTCTCTGGGTTTGACAAATGTGTAAACAGCAGGCAGCACTAAGATGAAACCTTCCAAGCAATTTTAGCATTTATCAGATGAAGATAATTTATTTCAAAATTGACATCCATACAGTTTTCATAAAAGGAGTAGAAGGTTCTAGTGATAAATCTATGGTGTTATCATATTCATTTATTTTGCTTGTGAAGTCTATATTTGGTTCAACTGGATTTTACTCCTACAAAGTTTCTGGGGAGTGTAAATCGACAAACAAAAATACCCAAGAAACTATGCAGTTCTTTAAGGTTTTCAAAGCCGCTTTACCTGAACTAAATATTCAATGGCATCACCTCCAGAGCCAACGTCCCACGTGGCCAAAACAAACACTATTGCACAAACATGCAAGCTCACACCTCACATTTACCAGACACACACACACAAAGACAGAGGGATATTTCCATGGAAATGTAATTTGCATTATTTCCACCTCCATGCTCCAGGTCATTAGAAGTAAAAGGTAAGGGCTATAAATGGCAAACGGAGATGTAGATAAGACATGTCCCTTGATCCGAGGCCTTAATTGTGTGCGGTCACGGGCAAGCAGTGCCACTCATGACTGTAGACAAACCAGGTCAGCCTTCACCTTCAGGTCAACTTCAAACTGGTAACAGACGACACAAAAGCAGTGGCGTATTACAAAAACTGTGAAATAGCTGATAACATTCAGCTTTAGACGAACATCTCTGCGTCACTGATTCAGTGCAGCGCAGCGTTTGTGCTCTGAGCCACATTAGTGATAGGGGTCATGTTCCACTATTTTACATCTGGGCTGGTGCTGAACTCCACACAAGGCCAAAAATGAACAGTAATGAGAAGCACAGGTCTGTGTATCTCCTCAGAGCCGTGTTCTTTTATGAGCCTTGACACAAGGACATACTGTAAAGAAATTGACACGCATGTGGCCTTTCCCTGTTCTCTCAGATAGCGATCCACAGGTCGGCACAACAACTTGACGAGAATGCCATCTATTTCACTGCTCAAACACACTCTGCTCAGTCTGCCCTGGTGCCGATAGAGACCTGCACAGATCTTAAAATATGAGGGGTTCAAACTGCATAACAATCTAGTTTATTTGGGATGGATTTCTTAAAAATTTTAATAAAGTAAAGTCAAGTAACAAAAAAATGATATTTGGTCCCTTTCCAGATCTCAGCGAATAAACTTTAGTCAAGCATCAGCATCCACATTAAAATCCTTAGCACTTTATGAATAAGTGGCGGCTGAAAGGTGGCTAAATGTGAGAGAGAAGACACGCAGCCTTTCAGGAAACGTCCAGCATGAGTACTTCCTGCCTGACAATGCAGCCTTTTTCACAAAGTTAAACAATTTGTCAACAACCAATTGGGTTTGAAAATGCCTGAGAGATCACATTAGGACTGACCCAGACTGACCCTCAATACTGACCAGAAGGATCAACAAACAATGCCTGCACATATGTAAGTACTAGCTATAACATCCCAGAACAATCTTGCTCAGAAATATACATAGAACATGTTGTCTTTACGAAGCGAGTGTCTCGGGGGAACACTGGGTTTGCTGGACAGTCAACAAACCAATTCTGTTTCGGAAAAGGACAAACTGTGAGCGCAGGATAAATATACCATGAGTTTCCAGAAACACACTGATTTCTCTCTTCTCTGTTCTCTCACATCTTTTTTTTTGCTTCCGGTAAAATATCACAAGCTTGTGTTTTTTTCACTGTCAAAAGGCTTAACATAAGAATAATCAAATATTATTTGATCCTAATGTGCAACATAAAAATACAAATCAGGCCAATCTTAGAATAATTGTCAGCTAAACCATTTTAAAAGAACAATTACCAAAGACACTACTCCTATTCAGAAAACGTACTGAGATACAATATAAAACTGGTTCTGCTGTTGTGTATCAAACACACACAGGATTTTGACTTGTGTTGTTTTATAAATTACATAAATTACAAAGTGTGAAGGCGTCCTGAAATCTGACATTCTTGTCCTTTTTTGGTCAGTATGAGGGTGGGATACCTCCATACTGTACCTCAATAATACATTCCATGACTGCAGTTTACTGCTATGTGTGTACTTTGGCATCACTCACCATCCCAGGCCCCAAAGTGCTAACATGTTATTACAGGGTGCCACTAAAGGTCACACAAGGTGCCACTAAAACAACTGTAACCACTGACAGATTGATCCATGAGGCTTGAGGAAAGAGTACTTTAATATCACGATGAGTTACAATCACATGTGTCTAAAGAGAAAGGCACGCTTTGTGTTTGTGGAAAAAAAAAATCCATATATCAGAACTTTTTTTGTGAGGGACAAAAACTTTCTCCTGCACATGTGATTGTAACTTATACTTGTACTTATTCCCACTATACACTTCGCAAAAGTTACATTTAGTAAAGTCAATTTACATGGAAAGGAAATATTAAACATGTCACTGATGTACTGATGTAGACTTTTACAGAGGCTATGGAATTTTACATTGAAATGCCAAATAGAATCTAACTCTAACATAAGCAAATGATGATAAATGTTTATATTGTTACATTAACAACCACTGAATAAATTACATTTAAACAAATTAAATTTAAATGATCACATTGGGACTAGCTGTGAAACTGTAAATGTAAAATGTATGGAATTTGCCTTTTTTTGTTTTGTTTTTAATTTTTAATTTTTTTTTTACATATACCAGGCACTGTGCACTTGTGCCCGTCCTGCAGCACAGTCTCCTCCGCCAAACACCGGCATCAGGTCCCACCAGAGCTCACATCCACTACGAGCACACTTTATTTAATTCAGCCAGCCTAATTGTGCAGACGCAGACATTTCCTAAATCACAACCCCGTCTGATCCCAATTTAATGAAGTCCGCACCCATCCCGTTCAGCGACCAGTGTGTGTCATTCATAAAGTTGGAGAGACAGGCGGTACAACAGTACAGTACAGTTCAGGGCTGCTGCTGCAGGACCTGGGAATGTCCCAAACCTGCAGTCACACGGTTCATTTTATGGACAAAAGTTTGCAGGCGTGTTTGATGTTCGTTTTTAAGAATACTTACTTGCACCCAGGAAACAGTCCGTTAACCTTCTGAAACAGCTTGTTGAAGACGGACCATCTTCCATGTCGGATTGCGAGCGCTAAAGAAGAGAGGAGCTTTGGAGAAAAGTGCACCTCTGCAACTGCAAGTTCGTGTGTTTGGCAAAACCCAAACTACTCCAGCAGGCTTTAAATGTGATGCTTGTGATGGTTGCCGTGTCCTCCAAAAGTGAAGCCGTGCACAGTCAGGAAGCTGCCCACCCTCCCTCCTCCTCCGCCAGCGCTATGACCCAGCACCGCTGGCCGAGCTGTGGCTGCAGTCGGTCCGCCTCCTCGGCGTAGTGGCTCCGCTGTGGATGAGCAGCAGCAGCAGACTGGGCCAGGCAGACGGAGACGCAGAGACACACACACAGCACTCACACCGAGAGAGAGAGGGATGGAGTAAACACACACACACACACACACACACACACACACACACACACACACACACACACACACACACACACACACACACACACACACACACACACACACACATACACACACACACTGACGTGGTGAGGAGGGCGGGATAGAGCGAGCCACCGTCAAGCCCTTGCAACAGACACAGTCCTAGACCACTGTGCTTTTCAAAATAACACTGTATTTGTTGAACACGAGCTGGGATTCTGCGCCAAGTAACTCTGGAGGTGCAGTATTATTTTTGAAGGTGGACAAAACCAATAAGAACCAAAAATGATTTATAGTAAGTAGCCTACATCAAAAATATTATGATTTGGCAAGTCTATTGTGTGTGTCTAATTCTGTATTGTCACACAGACGATATGACTTTAAAAAACAGCAAAAGTATAAACAGAAACATTCAACTGTGCTTCATGATTGATGATCTGTTCCTGATTCCCACTGAGCTCGTGCGGCCCAGGTTAGGGGTCCACACTGCTCCTGGACTCCTCCAGTACAGACACAACTGAGCAACTGGACACGTTTATATTGAACATCAGACTGGGTGTGTCTGATATTTAGTGCACAATAGCACACTATAGTACTTACACTTACAATATAATACACTTCTCTGTGTGACTCACAGTAACAAACTTTTTATTTAAAAAAAAAGAAGAAAAAAAACTGTTTTATCTGAGAGCTGTCTAATTCCGGTTTGGTCTCGGTGTTCTCGTGACACTTGACGCATGAGAGACGCACTCCTGACGCTGCTGATGTTCCTGGGTTTGGCTGCGTAAAGGGGGCGGGGCCAGCGCTCTCCAGAGACACGCTGCTGTTTCCTGAGCCACGACTTTGGTCAGAGAGGAGATGGCGACAACCCTAAAACCTAAAGCAGGCTACAGCAAAGCAATGGCTCATCTGTACGTGCCAGACTTATTATCCTGTTTTATTTTCACAAATGCATATATTTTTTATTAATACAATAGTGTTACAGATGTGCCCCTAAGCAACGCACAGATGCATTTGATTCATGTGTAATGTTACAATAAAACCTGACTTATCGGAAACAGTCCTGCAGGTTGACGCAGGACTCCATCTGCAGCGACAGTCAGGGTATTATTTCAGACCAGTTTTATGAATGGCCCATTGACCAGTAAGTATTCATTCAGAAAAGTGCCCCACCTAAAGCCTAAAAACACTGTCTAACACTGTCTAACACTGATCATTAACAGCCACTACAGTATACATCAGTGTTTCTTTTGCAATGTAATAATATGCAGATAATATTTGCCAAACACTCTACATTATCATATGTCTTACATTTACACAGTGAAACAATAATTATAATTTTTATCCTGAAAAAAAAATACATGAAATGACATTTCCACTCAAGAAAATATGTTTTTAACCTCCATAGCCAAAAATATAAAATACAGCTGTTGTAATAAAAATCTGTGTGTTTTATCTGATTAGCTATTATATCTTTGGTGAGAAAGTCACAGTGGTCACTGCATCAAGACACCATTGTTTTATTGTATTTCTCTTTTTTTTAAAAAGGCTGTTGTATCATATCAGTTTGAACCTTGTCTGAACTCACTATGGAAATGTTTTGTGCATGTCAAGGGAAGAGATGCAGCACAAGTGATCACAAGTTTACATTCTCACAATATATCTGTGAAATAATGTCCAGAAAAAGAAAGCTCATTTGCGTTATGGCTGTAAGGCAACATATGGATGCCATGAAATCCAGCTAATCCATCCTACACACGATCAGCTTGCATGTGCAGGTATTCAACAGTGACTTCAGGAGAGGCTTTTGTGTCCCAAATGAAATGAGCTCCCTATCTTTACCGCCTCTGCAGATATGTGGCCCTTATCAGCGCTAGGTGAGTCTCATTTTGCAACATGATACAGCGTAAACCGTGTCGCACTCCCTCACGGCTGCAGCACACAATAGCACATGAGGTGTGGGTTACGTCAGCAAGTGCGCTATCAATCACTGGCATTCCTGCACTCCTGAGCAGCTGGTCCATGCAGAGGTCATGTACAGCATTATGTAGCATTATTCTCACTTACACACTCTGTCACATGATGCAGACTAAAAACCTGGAAATAAGTCGAAATAACGTCATGGGGATTGTTTACTGGGGAAAATGCACAAAGAAGGATATGAGGAAAGCGATTTACAATGGAGCAAAAGCTTGAGTGTACACTGCTCTGCAAGGTAAATTATGCACAAACATTTAGACAAAAGAATGCCTTACAACATACTGTGAACTTTTATGAGCTTCTGGCAGATGAGATAATATAAATAACTCTGTGACCCTTACATGAACTTTTTGAGGTCTCTAAAGAAACAAAGCCTCATTAAATCTAATTAATTTAACCGCTTTTTTCCCCTCTAGTGTATTTTTCTTATTATTATTATTGTTATGATACTGTAAAGATTATACAACTTGGTGGAAAAGTACACAAGGCAATAGAATAATCCCTGCAAAAAATAAAAGTGTCACGTGTTTCCGGAGCTATTTTGAGTGTACAAAGCAACCTGCATTTTGTTAGGAACATGTTTTAAGTTGCAAGGTATCGCTGACGGAAAGACATTGTTTCTGATTAATTATTATTTTCAGTACTTTATATATCAACCCAAAGTGAAATTAAAGTTTACAGAAGAAAGAAGGCTGTTGAGTTGTTGGCTTATGCTACACTTATTTTGGCTACATAACCTTAAAATGTCCACCATGGTTTGCTCTGTCCTGATCCGTATCAGCTCATACAGGGATATTTTTTTTCAGTTAACATTATCCTTCTGTCTTTGAATAGATACCATATGTGCACAGAGAAATGTATGGAAATCAGAAAAGGTGATGATGAAAGAAGCTGAAAGCTCATTTGTCTTAATAGGGCCATGCTTCAAATGCAGCAGGCACTATTGTCCGCTGAGAAATCAAGAGCTGACTGAGGAGCAATGTGGCGGAGGACCATGCCTAACCGTTCTCACTCGTCTTGCCTGCTTTTAGCCAAACATCTGCCTAACGACTGTGGCCTCTGTCTCTCAAACGCTGTCCTCTTACGTGTGTGAGCTTGTTCACATGCAGTCTTACCCCCATGTAACCCATTTCATCCACTTAAGCACATTTCTGATTCAAGGCACTGTACAGGCTCTAAGCATACAGCAGATGTAAGTGAAACATTTACACATCACTTGCGAGCACACGCGACACGGACACATAAACACAGCCAACGGTACATTCACACAGGCACATGCGGCAGACACACACCACAGAGACTTCCAGTCCCCTCCCCCCAACTGAATAGTCTGTTCTGACAATCCACAGGACAGCCGGAGCATTGACGTCAGAGGCAGGCCCATGAAAATACAGGGTCCCTGGGGGGCTATGGGAGTTATGCACATCTTCACAGCTTGGCTCATAACTAGTTCAACGACCAATGAGCACATTACTGCCTCTGTTCGCTCTGATTTGTTGAAAAATGCAATAATAAAAAGGAGTTCTAAATTTACACAAAGCCTGGCATGCACAAATTTGCATGCGACTGCAATGCGGATCATCTCAAACGTGACGTCAATGGACGTCATTGCACTGTGATCCATTAGGACAAATGTGTGATAGGAGCATAATTTAGGTTAATGCAAATACAAATCACAGCACATCATTACCTGCCTTCGCTCGTCTTATTAACTGTTGACAGATTTGAGTACATTAAACATGCCCAGAGGAAAGGTTTGTTGCTCACTCAGATGGTCTCAGGAGGAAAGATGTCATCTTTGTTTATCGCCCTATGTTCTGTGCTGCTGTTTTTTCCCTCTTCCAAGACATGCTTTGGACATCACAGCCATTAATCTCATGGTTTTCTGTCCATCTCCTGGTTTCATTTTATGTACGGTCACCTAAAAGCACCACCGAAATGATGTAAGACAGAGGAACAATATGTAGAAACGATATCATAACAACACTAAACAATACTACATAATCATGTGTCAATACTAAACATATGCTATTACTATTTTGGGAAAACGTTAAAATTGTGACCTATATTTAAAAGAAGCTTATGCACACAATTCTACATTTATCATCTGATGGATGAAATATATTCTTAATAACATGAATATACCTACATGCTCTACGACTTATTGTAAAAATGAAGAAAAAGGCAAATGAAGAAAAGGGAGTTTGTGTTTGAACTATCTTTTGTAATAATTAGTTGTTCTTGTAGTTTCTCTTTCTGTAACAGGAGTCTATTTGATTTTGAGACCAAGGGTTAAAAAAATAAAACATTTACCCTAAAATGATCTAACATCTATCAAAGACCAATTTAACCATTTTTTTCTTGTGTTGCAATGTTATGCAATAAAGAGTCACGTACGTCTAAACAGTAACAGGCCAGGTCTCTGCAGAACATTTGCACAACAGAGACAAAACTGTGTCCCCAAAGGCAAATATCTACAAATAATACTTCATCAAGCGCTCACGTTCCTTCAGAAAAGCTGTAGCACTGTCTTGTCAACAGGAAACAGGCTGATCTGGTGGGGCTTGCCTTTTATGGACTTATTACTTACAGTAAGAGCATGCTGAAGGAACTCGAGGAGGATGATGCTCTCATTGTCCATTATCATGTTCTGTGTGATACAGGACTCTTTCGTCAGCCACAGATACTCACACATCACCCGCTGTAGGCTTTCCTCCGACTATCGGACGGCTTTTCAACAGGACAGGGACTAAAAATGCCCAATAGCTGCCTGGTTAATGAGCATTAACAGACAAAACAAGCCCGAAAGAAATGAAACAATGTTCACTCCGCCTATCTACTGCAACAACTGCAAAAGGTTAAGCACAGTTTGACAGAAAAGCTTATACACAGTCTTTACATTAATAAAAATATGGTTATTTTGTGTCCCTCTTTCTGGACCGTTAAGAGAATAAATATTTTTACTGTTTTATGGTTTATGCACTTAAGTAAAACACAAGCTTAAATATACCATATACTTGAGTGAGCTGGGTTCAAATCCAGCTTGGCCTTTCCTGGCTCCCTCCAACCTGTTTCCTGACATCAAAAAAGAAATCTAACATTTATCCCCAACACAAACCTGCAAATAACTGATGTGCCAGAAATGCACAATGTATGTCCCAAAAGTAAAAAGACTGTGAAAACATAAACCAGTTTGTCACCTGTCATTGCAACATTACCATAAACTACCAGAAAAATTACTAAACTATAACATTTATCTATGGACATATGTCCGTCTAACACAAGGATAGCAGCCGGTGCATGAGCTTAGACTTGAAATTCTAAAATGTTGCTGACTGACAACCTTAAACAAGAGTGTGCAAGTCACTGGCATTACCTACAGTCTAATTGCTCTATTTGGCTACATCGCTCTGTTACCTTTTGACATTTTAATTGGTAAATGTTATTGTTAATGATTAACAGCCCGATCCCCTGTTTTTCTCTGAACCTCATCCACTTCACTAGAAAGGTCAAAGGTCAAACATTAAAAGAGATTGACACTGTTTGAGGCACACTAAGTTGAGGATTTGGCAGAAGAGTGAACAATGGCAGAAAATAAAAATATCAAGAGTGCAACTGTGTTTTAATGCATTTATTTATTTGAGATTAATCCAGAAGACTGAAACTGATTTAAAGGTGATTAAAGTTACACAGCGCTCTCATGTGTTCAGTATGTGACTAAGCTCAACAAAACTATACCGAGCAATTCTATAATGAAGCTAAAAGTCATTCTAAACACATAGTTCTTTGTATATTTCAAGATGCTGAATGCTTTAGTACACTGAAACAGCAGAGGCCGTCTTACGCTTGTGTGCCCCACACTGATAAATTTAATGTGACCGTGTAACACCTCTAATGCTCTCAGTGGCTCACTGTGATTCAGACCTCATGCTGCACAATTAAATTCAAAAAGAAAAGAGGATTACCGTGGATAATATACTGAGAAATTAATGAAAGGGTCGTTGATAAGTTTTCTATCAATGCACCGGAGAGAACAGGAGACTGAAAGCACATTGAGACGTTCAGGCGGCGCAGAGGCAGTGTGTAAGGAGGCAGTAAAGGAAACTGCAGACAGCTCATGAATTAAAAAAAAGAAAGAAAAAAAAAGAAACGTTTAAATGGGTGAAGAAAAAAAACGTGATGAAAGAAGTGTGTGGAGTGGGGGAAGAGAGAGGGGGCTGTATCTGCGTCAGAGCCGGAGCCAATGAAGTCAGAGATGGGGCAGGCTTGAGCGGAGATGCTGTTACTGCCAGTGAAGTATTATTGCCAGTAAAAAAAAAAAAAAAATTGCAAAGCTCATACTGTATTTCTGCTCAAAACATATGGTTATTCTTTTGCAGATTTACTTCAGGTGAATGTTAAATAATAGAGCTTTTCTTATTTTACAGATGCAAATACACACGGGTGCTGTCTTTTCCAGCATGATGACAGATGCCAGAGTTTACAAACGACACACACTGATATACAAGGCATGCATCCCTCACACACGCAAATCCTGGCCATTTAGATTAGCAGGCAGTGTTTCTGTTGGCACCACTTCTGACCTAGATTATCACATCCGTATTTCTGGAGGATGATTATGATGATGAGCATGTGGTCAGAGGTCTTTTGGGAAAGAAAGGGCTGGGCTTGTGGCTTTGCTGACGTCATTCAGCCATGGGAAAGGCTTTACAGAGCAGCATTATAAAATGGCAGGTAGAACAGGTCCAATCTGTGCACAACCTGAGCTTTAAATATTCAACGACAGATGGAATTACTCACAATGAATGTACATATTCTATGCTTCTCTGATTTTTTGTTGTTGTTGCTTGTTGTGGTTTTAAACAACGCCATATCTCTTTTCCTTTTTTTCACAACTCTGGAGCGCCATGCCGTACAGCAGCTGCGTATCTAGCAGGGGGTCCTATAGGTGATGACGCAAGCAGGAGACATGAGCCGTGACCTCATCAGCTCTCCATCAAACCGTCACTGCACTCCTGCCTCACGCTTACATATTGTACCGAGCTGTTACACACTCAACAAAAAGCACCTTCTCTGTCTGTGCCGTAGATGTGCCATTTTGTCCTATACAAACACTGCTCGTGTCACTAAAACATGCTGCTGCCTGTGTCGACACGCTAACACCTGGAAATAAATGCCCGACGAGAGGCCCTTTAACCACCAAACACAGCTGGATCTTTTTGTCAGAGTTCGTCATATTTCAATTGTCTGTACACGCTCACAAAAGTAATATATCCTAAGATAAAGTAGATATTATACTGTTTTATCCAGTTACTGTTATTTAGAAGCACAGACATTTTTGCCATAATAAATTACACATTGAAATACTGAAGCTCACTGTTGCACACTAAAAGAATTGACTTTAAATGAATTGATAAAGACACTAGAGAGCCTCAAGTTGAGATTAAAGAATTTCAGGAGTGGTTAAGAGGATGAGTGATTGTTGGCTGCCTGCAACCTCATCACAAGCCAAACAATGTCCAAATGAATCATAGGTGAGAAATACGTGCGCTGACGTACGGGCCTGTCAATCTCTCTGCACAGTGCACTTCAGAACAGGCCAAGACAGCCCAGCAGCCAGACATCAGCTCTGTCTGTGTAATGAGAACACATGGACATGGCCCATTCATGACAGACACACGGGCACACATAGGGTCAAAATATTACAAATAAGTAACAACTATGAAACTTTTACTTTTTCTTTTTTTTTTTTTACAATTTACTCATCTGGAAACAACTGCATGTCACTTAAACCTTTAGTGAATAAAGGATTTTTTATCAACATTTTAAAAGGAAAAAAAAAATCTTCAAATCTCGTGTCCATCACACAGCAGTGAATGTGTGTGATGCTGCTCCCTGAGAGTCATCATTATACTTTACCCCCACCTAGTGTCTGCCTGTCACTTTAACCACCAGACCCAAAAAATATATACAGTCAAAGAACAACATCAGACGTTAAAATAAAAATGTAAATGAATGACTACTACTAAGCTAAATGTTAACCTAAATTAAAGTCCTCTCACTGCCTTTACGGACACTTCAGGGATTCACGCCCAGGTTTAGCTCACGTCTGTAGATGTCCTTTAAAGCAAATATAAAGTATTTGTGAACTGAATTAGCAGATACAAGAACTGTGCGCTGTATAATGTGTGTAAGGTTATATGTGTGTAATGTGTGTAAGGTTATATGTGGCTTTGAGAGTAATGGATCTGAGCTGCTGTGGCGTCATCTGCCCCGGAGTCTCTCCTGCACCGCTACAGTGTTTCAGCTCAGTGGGCTCAAAGCCAGGCTAAAGACACACACATGGGGCTGTGGTATAGCCCAACACCAACACATGGTACTGCCCCTCATTTTAGTCTGAGGTCTAAAGCTTCACTACAGTCTGTTTAGTAAACATCAACTGAACAAAAAAACCTCCTTTTTTGTTTCTGTGAATGGAGGTCATTTTATAAAGCTCTTCTTAAGCGGCATCGGTGTCACACTAAGGTCTTTAAAATGTCACAATATATCAACAAAAAGCTCTGGTTTAAAAGACCTGAATGTTGCACATGCTACAAAAGGAATATAATACACAGCAAATGATATCCTTTAATATTATGTGCATTCCTATAACCACACACAAAGTGGCCATAGATGGAAAAAGTCAGTCTGAATTGCAGTGCACAGGTATAAACTGTTGGACAGCAGAGATTACTTCGAACTGCCCCAGTGGAAATATTTGTATTTACATTTGGAAACTAAGAGCACAAGTCCAAAACAGTTTGTGGTTCTATTATGGCTTTCATTTGTTTTTGTTCTAATCTTCCTCTTCTGGCCTCAGTGAAGATATAAGGAAACTACAAGTATCTAAATCACAAAAGCTGCCAAAGAAATGAATTGGGACGTGAAACGTAAAGATTGTTCTCTGAGAATTACAGATCTCCAAATAACAGTAATAGTCAAACTTTATTATAAATTGGTGTGTATTATGCTATTTACTAAATACAACATGTATCGCAAAATGAGAAACTATTTATATACAAGCCAGAGATTTATTTGTGGGCAAAGTGAACACTAATTTTGATAACCAGATTTGAGTATTGAGGCTTTGTGTGGACTGTGTAGATCTGGTGCGTATCTGCCGTTGACTGTTGTGTGGGGGAGTCGTGTGTGGAGGCGGTCGATGGGTGTGTGCCCCCTAAGTAGTCACAGATGCTACGCACAGTCGGGGAAGGAAGCGCCCGGCTCTCCTTCTGTATTAGCCAAGGGAAACTCGCATTTGGGCGTGGGCCCAAAAAGATACTGAGCCAAAGACAGTGATGCAAACAGGGCACATCTTCTGTGCAAATAAGTGTACAATGCCAACCCTGCAGTTTTTTATTACATTTGTATGAAAACGTTTGCTTTCACCCTGATACACTGGGAGCAGGAGACATTTTTGTTTGTGTAGCCTGTATGAAAAGTTGTATAATGGTCATTGTATATGTACCAATGCATGATACGAGCAGATTGATGGGACCAAGAATATTCAGTATCGAGTAACAGAAGAGTATAACCCCTCTTAAAGATTATTCCTGTCTTTCTTTTCTTTCTTTCTTTCTTTTTACCAGACATAAACGCAGACGAGTGTGACAGTTTTAATTACTATTAATGGTGAGATCTGTCAGAAATACAACATGTAAAGTTAAATACAAAGCTGCAATCTCTCAAACTATTGTACAAGTCTTTCAGAATCAAGTTAACTATGACTTTTGCCCAATACTGATTTCACAATAAAATAAATGGGTTTAGCATCTTCTAGATGACCTTTGTCTCTAGAAAACGACGTCTTGATAATTATATCTGTCATAACACTAGTGTTGTGGTTGTAGTGACTTTGAAAGCTTCAGTGTATCTTTAAGGCAATTACTGTTTATAAAACCACACATTTACATGCCTTACCCACCTGTGTTATTACCAATTTTGTAACAATAACATGAGCAGAGACCTGACATCTGCTTTTGATTGACTTTTACACAATGCTTTTTACCAAATTTGATTTTCCATTGAAAGGTTAGAAAACCATGCACCACACACTAAAATTCTTCATGTCTTTAAGGCTTTTAGTATTTCCCTTCAGAGTTTATGTCAGCTGCAGCTTTTGTATTTAAAATGGATGTCAAAAATAAGAATTAATCTGTGTAATTTTTTGCACTCAACTGAAAAACTACAAGTAGTCCATGCATCATGACTTTTGAATCAACAGGTGCATCTTCTGTCTGTCCAAGGAAATGCAGCTGAGGACGCCACACTTTTCACAAAAATACACTTACTGCTTCTGGTTAGAGCTGAAAACTCTGTGATGCCATTCTCCACAACTGCACTAAAATCTGATGGGGATTATAAAAAGCAATCGACATTGACAGGTATAAAAGACTTTGAAGGTCAAAGGTTAATACCCCACTGATCCACAGCAGCCACTGTGCTTGCTGTCAGCTTCACTGTCACTTGGTGACTGTGACTTTTCTATATTTTTACACTTTATAGTCGTGCATACCTAAACTCAAGTCTCAGCACTCTCCTCTGTGTCTCTTACCTTGGAGGCTGCATCCTGGGGATTCCTCAAAATCCTGCTCATCAGGACTTTTCCGTTTCTTCGACATTTGCTGCTCCCAGTAGGAATGACGGCTTTATCCACCGCTGAAACGATACGTGTTGATAACGGGGGACACCTTCAACCCGCTGGATATAAAACACATGCAACAGTCTGAGGGAGGCGAGAAGAGGAAGGCGAGGAAAGCTCAGTGCCGTTCATTCAGATAACCTTCTCTAAATGCCCCCTTTTGTCAATGTGGTGTGCGGTGCGAGTTCCAGATTCAAGCCGTAATCTCGCAAGACGTGACTGAACCACAGCTTTATTTCTCTTGACAGATGAGAAATATTCGCAGCTGGAGAGTGAGCGGATTAATCCGTAGCCCGCTCACAGGGATATTACGCACGGGAGCACTGCAACTTGTTGAGCGTCGTCTTTATATGGGAAAAAGTGATGTTTGTCACTCGTTTTTCGTCATTTTTCCAAGCTATTTAGCTACTCGTCGCCATATGAGGTGCTTGAATGGCTGTAGGCGACGTCAGACTGCAAGTCTAATCAGACACGTATGACGCACAGCCGACACAACGGGAACTCTTAGGTATCTTCACGAGTATAGGCCAATGTAAATTGAGGTAACCTGGACGTGCTCAGCCTACTAAAGTACACAGCTTCTGCCCCATTAACAGTGAGTCTGAGTTCCACTTGAGCCAAGTAGTAAATGCTCTCTGTCAAAAAGTGGTTGAAGAGTCCTCCCCAGCGAGGCAGCAACAGAAAAATCCGTCCCAGCGTAGACTATTTACTACTCGTGGTAGAACTGTCCATTCCAGTCTTTTGTAGAAGTTTAATGAACAAGGCTTTTCTTTTGCAACAGCATAAGTCCAGAGCCAAACACAAAACACTGTCTTTGACACCTCTTGCGTAAAACCACCCACTCCGAGTGCCACAGTTGTAGCATAAATGGGACAAACGCACATTGTGTCCCGAGCAGACGCCTCCATTCACTTGAGCCACTCGTGGTGTGTGTCTGCAATTGGAGAAAAAAGCTTTTAATAAATGCAGAAGCAGCGGCAGAAGAAAAAGCGTGCTAGTGTTGCGTGTGCCACTATAAGAGGAGACAATGACGACAGTGCCCTGGCTTGATGGCAGCTTTCCCTCAGGTGGAACTGGGTCTCAGTTGCAGAAAACCAAAAATCCCCTTCTTCTCTAACAAAGGAATCTGGATACACTCTCAGATTATCTTCTGCTTTCACACATTTGTTTTTTCCTTTCGGGAAAGTGACAGATGGATGACACCAGTTGAGTTTCAGCCCCCTCCTGCTCCTTTTCACCCTCCTCCCTTTTCATTACTTCATTTGCTCATTTATTTATGAAGGCTCCGGGTCAAAGGGATCACATTCCCCCCTTCTACATCTGGTTTACATTTCTCATGCTGCACCTATAACGTTTCTCCAAGTGTGTCATTGTCGATGTTAGGGCGAATAGTTTTTTGTTCCTTTCGCATTGTGATGGGGGATTGTGCATCACATACGCGGTGGTTTCTTGCACAGAGTTACACTTGCATTGATGCCAGTGACGCTGGTATTTCGTGGTATTTTCTGAAGGCAAACACGCCCTCCCCTCTCCCTCCCTGCCTCTGTCCCCCTCCCTCCCCTCATTCACTGCAGCTACTGACGTCAGGACATGCTTGCGTCAATGCTCCCTGCTTTGACAGAGAGGTTTTTTCATTTGTATCATAATGGGATTATTAGGCTTAGAGAAATGCCCTCCTGTAATGGCCATTTAGAACTTTTTCAAATGTCACATTATCCACTGCCTTTAAACATATTTTTATTTCAAAGAAGAACATGAAATAAGGCCTCTTAAAATGCAAAATGGTCATGACGTGGGATGTACACTAAATCAAGGTTTACTTCAAATTACACATGCAATGTGTAATACAATTAAGTACAGGCCAAACATATAGTATATTTATATAGATGGCCCTTTTGACATGCTATTATGAGACAAAGATAGCATTCATAAAAACATTCGTGTCTCCTGATAAGAACCTTGAAGCTAAAACTGTTCATTTGTTTGACAGTGTTTTTTTTTTTTCTTTTTTAAAACTGTTTGTTAAACTGGCTACATTACAAGTAAATTAATGCATGATTTCGACTTTTTGTAATTTGAAAGTAACACTCACCAAAGAACTGCACTGCTCTAAAAGCACAGGAGACTATTAGACCTCAAATTGTATCTTAATTATTGTTATTTGTGTTTTCACTCAAAGTGGAGTATCTGTCAATCAAGACTTTGATCCTAAATACGTAAATGTCATCCAGGATCATGTATTTTAGTTACATATATTGTGATAAATTAAAAAACAGATTGCTGTATCAAAAAAAGGGGAAAAAATCATAAACTGTGCTGTAATATGACCTGTTACACTAACTCAACACACATTCAGTCATAATGCAACAGTAAAAGCAGGCATCAGCTCATCTCACACACATCCATCTCAGCCTTAGGCACCACTGTGTTGAAGAGATGTCGCCGCACGTTGAGACACAGATGTGCTTGTGTTGGAGCAACAGTGCGATGCTCATGCAAACCCCAGTGAATCACGGTTGTGCGTTTGATTGAGCAGATACACGTAAGCTGCTCCCTGTCGCACTTTGTCTGCTGCTGTGTGACAGGGATGATGTACTCGTACTCTGACCTTGATCCTCTGAGCTGAATGAGCTCTTGTTGTTGCATGTTTCCTGACTGTCATTCACTTTAGCAATCAAGCCTTTCTCACACTTTCTCTGTGACACGTGTTAATACTGACAGGGTTTGACTTTGGAGAAATATGGGCACAGCTGATGTTTACCCTGCTTCGGTAAAATGTTAAGAGGTCTGAAGATGTAGGGCTTCATCTTCACACTAAATACTGCATCATGTGATGGGTCATATTCATATCTTTCAAGTGATGACATGACTCTATAATTATTAACTCTATATTTCCTCACATAATTATCAAAATACATGTTCAGACGTGTGCCCTGACAGGAAGAAGCTCATCCCATAAGTTAACATTTATATGTAAAGCTGCTAGTGTAGTGTCATTCTGCATTAATTACATTTTACACAGTTCCATTTGCATTGTGTTGACATGCTTTTAATTCAATTCAATTACATTTTATTAATCCCCAAGAGGAAATTTAGTAGGTCTCTTTAAATTAATTGTTTCATACTACATCTTCCATAGACTGATAGTTTGTTGTTCTCTCCTGAAGCTCACTGATCTCAGACGTCCACTGGATGCTCTCTGTTGTTCAAAAGCTGAATGCAAGGGATGGTCCATGTTTTTCAGTATACAGCACACTGATATGATAAAGAAGGTATCAGAGTGGGTCTGTAACCCTTACTTCCTGTTCCTCCATTTCTTCCCAGATCTGCAGCCTCTGAAACTCCTCCCTATGTCTCTGGATCCATATGAACAGCAGTAGATCTAGTTTCCCCCCCCCCAAATGATCCTGGTTGTTGTACTGATTGAAAATAGTAATTAATATATTTTAGAAATCCCCAACAAATACAAAATGATAAAAAACTATAACAGTTTGACAGGTCTCTTAAGTCCAAATAAAAGCCAGCATAAACTTGGATTTGGACTTTTATTCACTGAGTCAATGATAAGCAACAAGAGGATGGGACATGGGGTCAAGGTGTTGATTTGATGAAAAACCCATACTATGCCTTTAAATTTGTAAATCTTTGTAGTCACATCACACAGTGGTATCAAAGGTAAGTACTAGAGGTAACTGTAGAGGTAATTCTATGCTCGCGATCATAAGCCACAGGAAAAAGGCATTATGGAACTTAAATATCAGTGAAATAATCAGTGAATTACCTGAATATATAGAACTGCCGCAAGACCCCCTCATTTTATTTATAAAATAAACCAGTACCAGTATAACATACAAAAGCATCACTTATTATTTACTTATTTACAAATCAAATTTTAAACCAAGATGTCAGCAGAGTTGCCTAACTATTTACACTATAAATATTTCTGCTGGACATAACACTGTTAATATCTTGGGCTGCTTAATATAAGCAGCTAAAAAGATTGCTCTTCACAAAACTAGCACATTCATTTTACACGTTCTTAAATTAAAACTGATACATTAATGTGTATTATAATAAACTAAGGCACTTTGGTGAATTCCTTGTGCATTCAATCATGTAGTCCATTCATATTACTGTCCCTGTGTTTGCCCCAGTCACAGAGATGGCGGTGTAACCGGCGTCCAAGCTGAAGGTAGTCTATGTGGAGAGGCGTCATACTGGACGGAGTCGTGCAGGTCTGTGGTTGTGCTGCTGTCGTACAAAGGAGAGCCAGAAGAGGGCACTGAAACTGAGTGGGACAGACCGCTGTAGCTGCTGCCAGACCTCTGCAGGAACTGGGAGTTTAAACTGTTGTTTCCTGTCTCTGACACAGGGACCAGGGCCGAGTTAGTCACTGTCCACAAACTGGGATACTGCCTGCAAATGGGGCAAAGATAGACATCACATTAGTAATAGAGTACATAGGAGAGTATACGTGTGCTTCTAATAAACTCAATTTATTCTGTGCATTGGGAATATTAGTCATTTTAATTCCAATTTAGAGACTAAAAGTATGTTGTCTTAATACGTCAGAAATAACACTCCAATATATATTTAACCTTGTAAGTTGTTTCAAGGATCTTGAACACAATATTAACACAAAGAGCAGATATAGATTAACTAAATACAATCACATACCCTGGGTTTGTAGAAGATGTTGAATTATGGGTCATGGGCATCATGGAGGAGTGCGTGGGCATCTGTAAACCGGACCAGTTATCATGACTGGACAGCATCGGCAGACAGGCAGAGGCAGTATCAGAGTAACCCGCTGCAAAACCAAAGACAACATATGTGAGATTCAAACGTATTCATTATGAAATTGTGTCTGTGCTGGATGTCTCTCTGTTTGTCTTTTCCATCAGTGGTTGTTAAAAGTGACCATACATTCCTGGTCTAAAACATTTACAGCTCGGTGGCTCCGCTCAGACAAAAGGCAGAGGAATGTAAAACATCCATAGGTCTGTGACACTTGTTTGCACTTCTTGTTAATAGCTCAGGAGGAAGTAATGATGTTTGGTACTCACTGGGTGAGTTGGTGCGATGGCTGTAGGGGCTGGGGTACGGTGCGGAGCGGTGATTCCTTAGAGTGGAGTAGCGCTCACAGCCCTGGGATGGTGACAGAGTGATGGGGCTCCCAAACTGACTGTGTGGACTGCTGTTTGGAGGACAGAAGGAACCCGATCCTGGGATGAACCAACCACCTACTGGACAAGAGCAAGAAACATGATCAGCATTAAATTTTAGAAAATATAGTCAGATTGGATAAGAGAGATTTTACGCTTACATTGAGAGTAAGGCGACTGCTGGTTTTCACTGGACTCTTCTCTTGTGTCTTTGCTATCACTTCTGCAAAAATACAAGAATGGATGAGCATGACATGGAACAAATGTGAGGACAAACACATCAGAAACATATTGAAGAAATCACTATAAGAAAGACATAAGGAAAGGAGTTTATAAAATATAGTCTTACCTCTCTTTTGCATCCAGGAAAGCCTTAGCAAAAGGATTGTGTTTGATTTTAAGAGCAGTGATCTAAAACGGAACCACGCAAAGGAAATAATTACAAAAGTGCTAAAAACACAAACATGCAAACCACATAAGCAACTAAACAATGACAAATAAACAACCAGTCAATGCGTAAACCCCGTGCGTAAAACAGATTTTACGCACCGCATTAAGCTTTTTTCCTTTTTACCTTAAATGCAGTGAATTAAATAAAAATAAACGATGAGAACGCTTACCTCTTCGTTTTGGTATGCTGTTACAGCAATAAACTGTGTCTCTGGGAAAGAGTGGCTAGTGATCATTCTCCGTGGGCCTCCGACGCGCACAATGTGAATGCGTGGCTCATATTTGTGTAGAGAATTCAACATGATCTGCAACAGCAAACAGCATACAATTTAACATGGTAAAAAACAATGGATTCGGGAGAACAAACAGCACGGTGTATCCTACGGATCGTACCTGTCCTCCTCCGTTCAGTTTATTGGTCAGTTTGACTTTACTGAACGACACTGGGGCTTTCATCCAGTGCGCACCGAAGTTGGGAGAATCCGGATGGATGTAAACGCAGCTGGGAGTTTGGGGTTCAGGCTTTCCTCCCGGGACCCACTCCCCGTTTACGTACTTCCATCTGTGGTTGTCTGCAGACGCAAAGTCCAGCAGAAAGGAATACATGGCGTTTGGGTCCAAGCCGGAGACATTGACTTTCAGCACCGGAAACATGCGCCTGAAATAAAAAAATAAAATAAAATAAGAAAGTTAAATGTACTGCTTTAATGTGTGCCTCTGCGTGTGAGAGATTAGATATATGTTGGTACGTGAGCTCACCTGCCATTCTTCGTGACTATCATTTCATTTGTAAGATCCTTAAACTTGTGCCAGAGTTCGGTGTCGTCCAGGGACACTTTGAGTTCTCGCTCCGTGGGATCGCCTTTCTCGCTGCCCGCCTGAAGCTCAGTCTCCACGGCACTAAGGAGATGGTCCACCCGGTACTGGCTCATCTTGACTGGGCATTCACCAGCCCCCGTGGTCATTTTATCTAATAGCTCCAGGGTAAAAACCTCACACAGCTTCCGAAAGAAAATAAAGATGTGCTTGTGTTTTGTTGTAATCCAAAGTTACTGGATACACAGCTGTTTAAAACTCCCTAAATATATAGAGCCCTCCACCGCGGGATGGCCCAACATTCAAACATGGTTGGTCCATCTGCCCTTTGATCTTTGCGGGCTCGTCTGTGATTGGCTGAGAGGGGAGCTGTCAACAGGATGAGTGCGTTTTGAATAAAGTCCGAGTTTATTGCATGAACCTGTAAAGACTGACACTTAGATCAAAGCCACACCTGCAGAAAGTAAAGCACTGGCTGCAGACTGAGTGACTCAGGTCCGCACTGGAGAGCGGGATTAGATCCGGATTTGTTTGATTGACAGTCACGGATTAACATTACATAGGAGCATTTAAGATAAAGCAAATCTATTAGAACAAGAAGAAGAAAGTTACTGGTTTTGTTGATTTGATTTATCAGTAAATTTCACTTAAGTAACCAAACAAATATAAAGCAATGTAAAGTATAGATGTGTCCAAAACAGTTTACTTACAGCATAATAACATTGTTCGGTGTTTCAGTATTTTATTTTATTTATTGATTTAGTTTAGATGATACTCACTGGATTTTTAATTGTTCAGATATTTAAGCGTGACTGTCCATAATTATTTAATGAATATTTACCAAATGAAAGAAAAAAACTTTAACTTTAATGCATCACTTGTACATATAAATTGCTTGTATTGGTAAGAGTAAGTGTATGTTGGGTATATTTGGGTCCAAAAGGAAAAAAAAAATGGTGGCGTAGATAAACTATATTACATTCTACAATTAAAATGCCTTTCTCAATGTCTCTTCATTATTCTGTTATTCTGTCGTAGTTTCTCCAAACCTTCGGTCCACAGCTGATTACCTGAAAAGGGACCATAAACAGTTTAAATCTGCAAATGCACTGAACTATAAATACAAAGAAACCCGTCACTAATAACTCCACCTTCACATGCTTTTGTTGATGCACATCTTCAATACATAAGGGATCAGGTGTTTCACTGCAGCGCTCTGCATTGTCCCAAACCGCAGACTCCAAGCACGAGCAACTGCCAAGAAACACCCACATGAGCTCAAAGCCAAGTGATAATCAGCGCCAAGGAAGGAAAACAACTTTTCATATGATTTTTCTTTTGACTGACTTTGTTCCTTTATCACACTTGTTCAGCTCATGGGCAGATGGAGGTGGGTTGTTGTGAATAGTTTGTTGTTGTATTAAAGTGGGAGTTGACGGATTTGATTGTCTTGACTTATGTAAGTCAATATCTGGAAGTGTCTAGAAGAACAACAACAGAAACACAAGTCAGAAGTGATTTACATCCGGACATATTATCGCAGCAGTGTCACACTTTGGTAATAAGTACTTCTGGTAGCTCTATTTGTCATAAACTGTTGCCATGGTTGCTTTGCCCCCCCCCAAAAACAGTCATGTTAAAGGAAGGTAGTGTGTAACAGCTTTGTGTAAGCTTCCATAGAGCTGTGTGGTGTTGTGGCTCGTTTGTGTTACTAACCAACTCTTGAATGTCTTGCCCCTTGAGCCAACACAGAGAGTCTATCTTTCTGTCCAACAGTCTGCAGCAGAGTTCACAGCAAGCAGAGAAAAACAAATCCTCATCACTTTAAAGAGCTCTAGGACACAGATCTGAGATTAAGGCTTAAAGGTACTGGAAGGAACAAACCTTCACTGACCTTTGTGAAAAGCACATGTTGGTTAAACAGACATTATGCATTTCCTTTAGTTGCTTTAAGTAAATCTCTGCTTTTCTGCTCTTCTTAGGAATCTGGAGAGTTGTCTGTGGGAGGAAGGAGTAGGAAACATTATTCTTCTTTGGCAGATCTGAGCTAGATAAAAACATTTAGCTCTAGAAGAAGTATCCTTATTACCTGACCTACCAAATCTGGCATCTTGCTCTGGAAAATCTTCATAAAGTTTGGCTGAAGAGTTATGAAAGTGGGCACTTTCATCTGCGGGTGGCACATATTACATTCAATTATCATTTCCTTATTGTCCATGAATCACTGTATTATTTAAAAGGGTACTTTCCCTCTGTGCCTCTGTATACGAGCTGAGGTGACTGCCACGTAAAAAAACGAGGTGTTGCACCCAGTGTCATTTCCCACAGTTGTTGTGTCCCATTTGGCGCCTGGTTCTCATCCTCTAACACCCCTCCCAGTGCTAACTGTGGCACTATAGGCCACTTCCTGGTGTCAATCCGCAGCACTGGGAATTCATGCTCTTGATCTATATGGTGGTATATGGTCAAAGGCGTTCCCTTCACCCTGCCCCCTTAAAAACGCAGGTGCAACCCTAATACATTGACGTCTGTATGCACCAGTGCTTCTATATGCTCATGTATAGCATATAGGTAGTGAGTCACATTCAATGGATTCTAACAGTTATTGTATGGAGATGCACATACACATTCAATACATTTACTAATGTACTACAGCTAGTTTTTATTGTGCTTCAGGTAAAGAGAAAAACACAGGCAAGGTTAGAGCAAAGTCTGCATTAGTTGCATTGAGAGACTTTTTAGGCAGAAGAGCCTCAGGTTATCAGTATGGTTGTGGGCTAAGTAACGGCTGTGAATGCCTGCTGACCAGCCCTGTCTGACCAGTGTTTGCCTTCCCTGGGCTCCCTCCAGCCAGGCTCACTCTGTATTTGCTGAAGCCCATTTTGACACAGGGGTGAGAGAAAAATGAGTCGTGCATGCTTGTCAGTGTGTGCTCATCTCAGCACCTGAGCATAACCTCATCTCCGGTGTAGTCACTATTTATGGCCAGACTTGCATACAACAAAATATGATATAAAAAGTGTATTCCTTGAGTTGATGTGTGCCGGTTTGTGGGGCAGCTGAGTGGTCACTGCTCCAGGTGTGTTTGCCCCTCTCTGTCCTTGTTAAGTGGGATTACTGCTCCTGTGGTTTTGACACTAACCTTAGGAAACATTTGCTCAAATTCATCCTTCTCCAAACTGCCATTGACAACCATTTTTGACAAACACTGTCCTGACTCAGATGCTCCCTCTGCCAGCCTAAACACAAAGACAAGAACACAAATATATTTAAAACAAATCATTTGCAAATGCTTTGCATCACAGAAACAAGGTTTGCGTCCATGACTCCAGGCATTAGTTGAATCCAGTGTAAAATAAGAATGCCTTTAAAACAGGCCCAAGGTTGCTTACTGTTGTGATGTGTGATTTGCACACACAATGTCAAGTTGTTAATATATTCTTAATGGTGTGCAACTTCTCAAGAGTAGAGCCATTGTGTGGTGCAACTCACACCCAGTAACACTGCACACTCAGGTGACAACACACTTTGTCTGATGGGTGCAAACTGGCTCCTGAGTGGACTCCTGAGCATGGCTGCATTTACTCAGAGCACAGTGCAGCAGGTAGCAGATCTATACAAAGGCTGTGAGCAGTAGGATGCAGTGGAAAGTGGAACTAAATACTGTAAAATACTGCATATGCATTGTGAGTGTTGATATGAATGCTGAAGTGCGGAAGCATGTATGAAAAACATCTGGTAACACAACAAGAGGTAACATCAGGCTGTCTACTGTACATTCCCCTTCATATAGTAATAAACAAGATATGCATTGCTCTATATCTATAACTGGATCTAATTTAACAGAGCTGTATGTTGAATATGTGTAAGATTCAACACGTTGAAGAGACCGTGACCCCATGGCCACAAAAATAGCTAATTACCCCATCAACTGTCCCATAATTCATACCAGTTAATAATAAATGTATAAATAGCCACAAAGCAAGACAGACTGGATAAATTAGCTCATTACAAAGCATATTCCAGGTCGATTCCTTACCCAAGCTACAGATCTAATTAGTTTTATTTTGGGTATTTCTCAAGCATGTGGGGAATGTGCCTATGGCCGAAGCTGAGGTGAGGCCAAAGAGGGCCGCTGTCTCACCATGTTTGCCCGTGGAGTGGTGAGATTTCACACTAATGGAAGACTTGTCAGCGAAGACCTTGCCAGCCTTGTTATAGAGATCCTAATGTGGCTGAGGTTAAGTGCCAATGTTTTACCAACAACATACATGTAAGTATTAAATAGAAGTTGGGACTAATTAACAGCGAGGGTGACAGTGGCTGACACGGGTCTGTTACATATTCACAACATATACAGAAAAAAAAACAAATACACTGGTTTATGTGAGTCACTGCAATAACTTTGGGTTTCCTATTTATAACACTGTATACAACCTATCTAGGGTTTGTTAATTTAAAAAATATTAGCCAGAAGAACTCTTTCCTGATAAATCAGGACAGCATTTTTACATTTACAGTCATACGACATAGGATTTTTTAAAAATCTGAGTTCTTTTATCTTATGTGCCCCATCCAGCACAGGGTCAAAAAGGACACGTGAGTTTGTATTGTTTTCAAATGTCAGCTGAAGGTCCACAGAAGTTTACAGATGGAAGGGTTTTTTTTTTAAAAAAAGGCTAAAATACACACTTTTCAGGACAATTACACACATTTGAACATTTTAATCAAACACCAGGTTAAATCCATAACAATAAAACTACTCTCTAAATGTCCAGGTTAAGATTTCTCCTGTTCTTGGCCCTCAGTTTAGGTTTGACACCTGTGTAATACAGTATTTGCATCTAATTCCTTTTCTAGTCTTGATAATCTCATCCAGTCTTAGTAAACAAAGACTTGTTTGCTTGTAGGCCTATAAAATCTTAAGTGAAGAAAGTCAGAACTTCAAACATCTGCTCACAGCGCTAAGATGAAGTGACACCACCAGCCCGACTGCTGCATCTCCTTTAGTAAAGGACATCATTAATTATTGAGCGACCATCCAAAAAGGTGAATTTCAAAACTGCTCAAACTGTGTTTGGTGGTCTCACTCCTGTGTGAGAGTATCTGTGAGTAATCAGCTCTTTCCATCAGGAGGTTCCATGTCAAACAAGGCTTCTGTGTTTGTCCTTAAAATCAGTGCAAACAGAAATGTGGTGGGGGCCGCTGCAGCTGGGTGTGCTGCCCCTGGCCCTCCCACAACAACACACTCAGCTGTCAAGTGTGTAGATGACTGATGACTTGAGACAGATGAGGGAAATGACCCATACAAAATACCAATCCAATTCAAGAAAACATATTTAAATGACAAAATAAGACAAGTCACCAGGTGTATTTTTAGTGTTAAACTCACATTTGTCTAAATGATATCAAAACAAATTACCTGGAGTCAAATATGTTGCCTTTATGTCCCGCGTCTTCAGCAGCACAGACTGAAGGTGTCTCAGGTCGTGTTGTCAATGTGACTGCAGGTCTTTGGTCCAGCACTGTAAAGGTCTTTAGTGTTTTAGAGCTCTTATTGCTTAAAATATATTTTTAGATGGATTATTACAGTTTTAGCACAGCCTACATTTTGTTCCTTGTGGGACACAAACGAGTGAGTCAATTACACTGTATAAAAAGTCACTGGCTGTTACACTGTGTAACATGTAAAATTGCAGTAGCATTATATTTGAAGATCTTGTTGCTTTTAAGGACCACAATCTAATGTGGAAATGTTTTTTTTTTACTACTATTCCAATTTGTTATTATAAGCGTGCAATGTGTGTGTAAGAAGTAAATGTAAAATTCTGTAAATGTAAGATTTTGTCGTCCATAATAAAGCTGCTGCTTATTCAAAAGAATCTGTGATTATAAATAGTGTTTAACTTAACTCTTTCTCTTGATGTCCAGCAGACCTCTCTGCAGCTGTGAAGGGTGACTATTGTATTTAATGCACTTATAAAAGTCCTCCAACTCTTGGTGGCTTTGGAGATGTCCTCGTTGAACCAACTGACTCTGGAGGTCAAAGATCTGCAGAGGACAAGACAAAATGTCAGATGTGGTTATTTATGAACATATAAGGACATAAAGTAAGTGTTTGACTGACCAGATAGTAACTGGTTTTAGGGAGGGCTTTCAGGTACGAGTCATCGTGCTGCAGTTTGGAAAAGCCAATCCTGTGTTTGTTCTGTTTGACGACAAAAAGAAGACAGACAGTGGTGGGAATACAGTTTTAAAGTTAGAATCTCTTGTTTGAGAGGCTGGGAAACAGAGCACACAGAACAAATGAGAAGTAAACATGCAGCCACAGGAAGCCATTAACTGGAGCTAGGACCAATTAGGCCCCAGCAGGTGTCCCGGTCTTCTCCTGCTTTGGTCCAGCTCACGTCCTCAGTGTCTGTGACACCGCTCCTCCGTCCGAACTGAGGAAACAGCGGGCAGTTTTAATTTGCTCAGCAATTTGAAGCAAAGGATTCCTATGCAAGGGCCTCTAAAAGAGCTTTATTGTGCCCTCTTTGTCTAGCCCCCCAAGTGCAAGTCATTAGAGAGGACAATTACATCCCCCTGAAGTAACTGGGCTCTTTACAGAAGGGGAAGATAAGACAGGATCCCTCTCATGTCTCAGACCCCCTCTTATTGCTCTGGCTTATTGCTCTTTTCACACCCTCTCCCGCAGACAGGACAGTCAAAATCAAAGTCAATCATAGGGGCTACAGACAAGGAGAATACACAAGTTTAGAGGGGAATTAGCTGAGTATGTCTCCACTGGGCAAATAGGAAACTAACAATTGTAAAGGTTCTGTGGAAGATAATGCAAAAACTACGTGACTTTTTGTGTATCCAAACAGACAGGTCTAGTGCCACTGAATTAGGCTGTTAATTATGTTAATGATATGCACGTCACTTCTTTAGAAGTAGCACAGTAAGCAAAGGCAGAAGGCCTTTGATATGATGTGGTTGTGTATTTAAAGCCAGACAGAGTAGTGCTGAGTGTGAAGCTAAGAGTTAGTAAAGGACACTGTGCATAAGCTCCTCAAAGACAACAAGTGCCCACTGACTATTGTAATTCACAGTGTTACCTGTTTGATACAGTTACCTGTTTGATACAGTTACCTGTTTGATACAGTTACCTGTTTGATACAGTTACCTGTTTGATACAGTTGTTGGGTCTTGGTGCTGCTCTAACACATTCCTGCTGCAGCTCTAATCTTTGTGAACGGAGCTTCTCTTTGAGCAGAGAGCAATAGCGACGACGGAGGACGTCTCTGAAGCGGTGCATGCTCCAGTAGGTCTCTAGGTGGCGCTGTAGGACAAAAAAGAAATGCCACCTTGAGCGAGCAAGCGTTTGTGTTTTTAAATAAAGAGCCTATGCTTTATACTTACAATACAGGTATAATGTTACATAATCACAGTAAAATGAAGAGGAACAGGTCAGCAGAAATAAATGTGTCGGCTTGGCTCATGACAACAACATTATGATAATATAGATTTTATTTTGTGTGTGTGTGTGTTACACTTTACTCTTCCTTGGTACGATTTGACCTGGATGAATGAGAACATCCACTGACATCTTTTTACACAGTTTTCTTCACTGTCCATGTAGTGATTATTATAGAATGACATAAACCTGTTCTTGTTGAGCCCGAAGCCTGGCCTTTGCCTTGTGGTCTTGGTCTTGATGTTGGTCTGGACCAGCGTTGTACAGAGTCCTCCTCCATCTCTCAGATCTGACTTCATCTCCTGCCTATCAACAGTCAAAGCTCAATTTAGATCATCGTGGGAGTGAAACCTGCCCAGCTTCCCTCAAGATTATAAAAAAAGTGAATGCATTTTTGGTAATCCCTTTCCAAGAGCCAAGAAGAATCCTCCCACATGACAGCCTGACATTGTGCTGTTAAAATAAGAAAGTATCTCAAAGGAATAAGCCCACCTCAGCCTCCTACAAATCCCCACCTCATATCCTGATTTTTAGCATGCCTCTGTCAAGTGCTGCTCCGAGAAGGCCTTCATCTGCTCCAGGCACACGATTGGCTGACACTGACCCCAGTTAATCTGTTCTGCCCTGATGAAGCCGACAGATGAAGCCGTAATGATACTCAGCAGATGTTGCAAAGGGGAAGTTTTGGGAACAGATTTAAGTAACATCACAAGGCGGATGTTGACTTGTAAATAAGAAGAGAGAAGATAAAAACAACGCAGCACTAATCAGGCATGTTACAGAAAACGCTAGAGAGTAACATGCACGCTTAGGCAGATTAACCACAGGGAAAAACTGACTTTGTCTTATCTTATGGTGTGTAGAAGTAGAAAATGAACTATACTGTTAATACTGTAAATAAAAAACACAATAACTTACTATGGTTACAGAACAACTTGTATGAAAGCATGGAATCTATTTAAAATGCTGTCCTATATCCTCATGGCTAAACTACTGTATGGTACATGAACTCTTTCTTACTTTTTGCAAATGGCTTGTGGCACAGTAGTCTGACTTTATGGGCCCAATATATATAAGTATTGTTTTAGCACCACTTTTAACCACTTTTTATCTTGGTTTTTGCTCAAAAGCCTACATGGGGATCTCTGGAGCCTGACTAAAATAAATTAAACTAAAACTAACTGTACTATAAAGGTTTACTGGTGTTGTATCCCTGTATTCTTATGCCTCTTTTCAAATAGGTGTATTATTTTTTACAGATTTCCTACCACAGCTTTAAGACACTCCTCCATAATGTCACATTGTCCCCATCCCATTCTGGGAAATGCCTCCCTCTGAAGCACAATGACTGAAGGTTTATGGTCCCTGTGTCTTCAGGAAGTGTCCGCATTTTCACAAAAGGCGGGGAATGTATCCGTCCCGTTGCTACAGTGATAGTTGCAAGGCACAGCTCAGGGAACCTGCAGTCCCAGGCCTGTGTCAGCGATGGATGGGGCAAATCTATCTGTGTCCAGTGATAGTGTAAATCAGTGAAGGATAATGCTGCTGTCCCGCTGTAGCACGTCGTTCTGGCTGTGATACAGTAAGGAAGTGGACAAGAACCTGCTGCCAATGTGTATTGTGGCCCTAGTATTTCAGCGTGTCACCAAACCTAAACCCCATAAAGAAATGTGTTCACTTTGTATGTGACCGACAAGCCTCAAGATCAACATGAAAACTGTCTTGACTTCAATCTCATTTTCACAAATATTCACTGTAACTTTACGGCCAAAACAGACATGAATTACTCAGTACCAGTGTTGAGAGAGAATAGTGTGGGAGTCAAATAAACAAGACCACAATTGGACTGACACAACAGAAAAGCATTACACAACCTCGAGTCATGAAGCCAGTTGTTGATTAGACGATCAGAGGCGAACAAGTCCACGCTTGGTACACACTGTACAGTTTTACACATGATCTCAGTCAGCGCCGTGTGACAAAACAGTACTGTGTGACACTGAGTGATAACATCTATTCAGGACAAGCTGCTCTATTCTAACAGAGATAACTTCACACAACATAGAAATGGAAAACTTATCCTGCAAGATATGCACTTCACTCTTCTCCATTTTTGTGCATTGATTTGTAAATCCATTTGGCATTATATTATATAGAATTTGGTCAAAACAATACTACATAGTCTTCCTAATTTACAAAACAGAGATATATCCTGGAGTGAATATGACTATAACCCACAATAAAAAGGTACTAAACAAGGTCTGAACTCTGAAACAGGATTAAAGTTGACACTGAAGCCCGACAAAACCAAGACTAAACACATTTTATGCTCTGTGGCTTTGGTAAACAACAAGTAAGTACCTTGTTGACAGAAACACTTCGGTGTCCATCTAAGACTGAAGGCAGCATTCTGGACTGATGCAAGTCTTAGGGCCCCATTGTACTTTTGGGAAAACTGTTTCTGAACACAAGGACCCAAGTCTTAATTTAAAAATGACCATAACTCAACATAACTGTAAAATAATGACTAAGTGTCTTACCAGTTTTTGGTGAGTGCAGTTTCCCAACAAACAGTGAGTGTAAACATTCCCCTGTCTGTGTTTTAACGTTTGTGTGGCACAAGAATAACAGTCTTGTTACCAAGTTACAGAATACAATAAAGTCTTGGGTTTATTGTTTCTTTTGTCACAACACTGACTTTTTTCCAGATCTCAGCTGCCTAAAGCTCTTCTCTTTGAGCTCATGGTAAGTTAATTGCTGCTTACATGATAAAACTGTGTCTTATTTCTCATTTGAAAGGAATAACTTTACCCCAGCTCCCCTCTTTCTACAGTGGCAGCAGTGTTTGTGGGATATTGCCATACTTAAGCAGTCTGGAGGTAATTTCCTGACGGGATCATGCACCTGGGCACTACAGTGCACTGGTCAACCCTGCTTAACAGGAAATCTAAGAGGCTTAGTGCACTAATGCCCAAATGGCCCCAGGTAGCTACAGTGACAACAGAGGTCCTATAAAACCACCCTGAAAAAGAATCTAAACAAGACAAACCAACATCTGTGTAAAAGAACTGGCACAAAAGACTTTACAGAGACACTCAAATAATTACAAAAACATTTTACTTCAAAAGGCATAGAATGATCAGCATTGACAGTACAAATATTTGGTCAATATTGAATACTGTACATGACTGACAAATCCCTAGATCTCTCTTCACATGAGAGAAGAAACTAAACAGTCCCGTTTGGTTTCAGAAGCAGGCGCGTAAAGAACTGCGTTGTTGACATCTTATTGTTCTCCAGCACAAAGGAACGCGTCCTTGTTTTTTTGTGTTTGTTTTTTTTACGCAAAGCTCAGTGCAAATCCACAGACGCCTCTCTGAAAACAAAAGCCATGTGCAAAGGACAATAATGTAAAGGTGTTTAATTTTAAAGTAACATAAATAAGCAAATAAACACTCCATTTGTGAAGCGCACGAAGCACTCTTGGTCGCACTTTACGCATAATTTAAGCATTTGTTGTATTATTTGCTGATTTGTTTGACATTTCATTTTGGGAACATTGATTTCTTTCATTTATGAACATTTTCGTTTCTAATTTAGATGCCATCACAGCAGGCATTATACAAAGTCCACAGACGCCTCGCTCTGAAAAACAAAGGACTCCAAGTATCAGGTGTCAGCATCCTTTAAGGTGCGGAAGTGCAGAGAGTTTGTCCACTTTCCCCAAAGCGGCAGCGTTTTCGACCCCTTTCAGCCATTCTTTACATTTCCTGACAACAGTTTCATCCACATCTCCGTCTTCCTCTTCGTACTCCACATCATCATACTTGTACTGGTCGTTTAGCAGCGAGATTTTAACTATGGCGGTGATGTCCTGCTCCAAACTGTCCGCTTTGGCCGAGCTGGGGACGCATCCTTTGCTTCCCCCGTGCGTCTTCTTGGACGGAAACACTCGCCTGTGCCGAAAGTCCGCTGCGGCGCAACACTTCTGCTGCTTCGCCATCATTTGCTTTTCTAAGTTGCGTTTTTGAATAACGAGTATGGCTTCGGGGGTCAGACTGAGAGTAAACTGAATGTCCTTCTTGGCTTCGTCTTTGCCCTGTTTACTGGAGTCCATGGAAGTGGAGCGTCTCACCACTTCGCATGAGTCCTGAGGTTTGGGAACAGTCAGCCACGAACACTTTCCCTGAGACTCGTCTTGTTTCTGAACGGTACTTTTACTCTTCTCTTGTTGAGGTTTTCTCGTTAGATTCCGTAAATTTGCAGAAGCCCAAGACGAGGGTTGCTTCTCTTTTTCGGACACCTTATCTGCTCCGGATTTGCTGGTGAGCTCAGATTGAGGAGGAGGCACAGCGTTGGCTTTCTTCTTCCCGAATAAGTCCCTGCCAGGAGAAGAGATCCGCTGGTGGAGGCTGATCGGCGGAAAAGGCATTTTTTACAAGCGTCTGGAAGAAATCAGGACAGTGACAGAAATAGGCCTAAGTGTCCAAAGTGCAGATGAAGAAGCCCCGCGGCGCGACGCGACAAGCAGTGCATTATCCAACAGTGTGACAGCGGGACGCAGCGCACCTGTTGGGACTGCTATTCAACTAGTGCACACACACGCGCCTCACGGCCGCTTTATGGACGCGCCGGCAGGAAGGCGTGGTCACGGGGAGCACCAAACAAAGCCATGAAAAAATGGATGATGTCATTTCATCTTGTCCAATTACCTCCTCCCACTGTGATACACATGGACCTGATGCTCATGGGGCTTTCTCACTGACATAAAAAAAAAAAAAAATCAGAAAAATGAACAAATACCATCTGCCAGATAAGGATTCATTTCAAGGCCA
This sequence comes from Rhyacichthys aspro, assembly GCA_036850595.1. Classification (NCBI taxonomy): domain Eukaryota; kingdom Metazoa; phylum Chordata; class Actinopteri; order Gobiiformes; family Rhyacichthyidae; genus Rhyacichthys; species Rhyacichthys aspro. The sequence goes on along the minus strand of CM072162.1, from coordinate 15,698,543 downwards.
GGCTGTGACTAGCGAGTGACTAATTCTCCAAAGCATAATTTTCTTCTATATTAATTTCAAAATACTATACAGGAATCATTCTTCGATATGACCACGTCAACATACCCAGATGCTTTTCTTAATGACCCAATGACACAACAATTGTCATTTTAATGTCTGCTAATGTAACGCAATATGTTATAAATACATTTCAGACCTAAAATCTTTGCCTTGATGCATTAGTCACTGATTAATAATAATATTTTACCATGTAAAAGGGGTTTGAGAGACTACAGCAAGAACCTTTGCCAGGAGAATAGGAGTTGTTGCGTATGTTTTTTGACTAGAGCATGTAACCATCCCAAAACCTTAACCCCTTGAATGCGCCTTTGGAAACAGCTGTCCTTGAACTGACAAAACAATGACACTCTTTGATTTGATCCCTGCAGTGAGTCAGTGAAGTCTAAAATGTCATTTACGAGACACACATGAATGCTTGATTGCAGTTTCGACATTGGAGGAAATATGCAAACAGTCTCCCATATTGATCTTTTTTTCTTTTTCTGCTGGTCTCTTTTTACCCAGCCGGTTTTACATTTGATTCTGTGTCTAAAGGAAAATCAATATTTCAAAATGTATAGCTTTTAGACTGTTTATTTGATATTGCCTGAGGATGTTCATATTTACAACATGTCAAACACTTCCACTCACATCAATGCAATCAATACATTGGCTTTCAATGTTGTCATCTGTTTCACAAATGTAGTGTTTCAGTGTTTTTCAAGATAAGAACAGGCAAAACAATTCCTTAAAGCAACACAATAATCTCTTCTAAGATTAAATACACATCATTTCAATCCCATCAGTAAATGCCTTATAGCATCATTTCTCAATGACATAGCACAAGGTATTAAATTATCTGTACATTAATCTGAAAAGGAAATACAGTGTTTCATTTTGGCATTTGTCATGGCGTGGAATCCCTTTTCTCTGACATAACAGTGGATTAAATGTAATAGAGGAGACAGTTGGGGCATAAACAGATTGCTTTTGAAGTCACAGTACTTCTGCATCTTTCTTGCCGTGTTTTTTCCTCCATAATCTGGAAAATAGTGTGCAAAGAAAACCTGTAATAAAGGGAATCTCCCTGCTTATGTTCAGTCAATGAAATACACCCTGATTGAATGTATCCCACTGATTACCGAGACCAACATTGTGCTTAGGGATTTGCTGGTTGTTTGCCAAGTTAGTTGTACAAGTTCTGCTGAAGGGAGATTTTGTCCACACTAATCCGTCGCCACATTATACAAGCGTCTAATGAAACTTGTGAAGGCTGCTGGGTAAAAGGAAAGTCACAGAAAACAAAAAGTAATTTACAGAACAGGCGTATTAGGTGTATTTAAAATCTTTTTGAAAACCAAAGCTTGGGTAGGATCCATGGCTGGCTTCTAAAAAGCTTACACCTTCTCATTGAGATAATGTGAACATCTGCACCACAGATGGGGGTAGGTCGAGGTTATGAATCTTCCGGAGGAGGTTGCTATGACAACCGTATCCTCAAAGGCTACGCCATCATGCCGAAGCGATGTAGGAACCCAAAGCAAGCAAGACTGGGTTATTAGGTCATGTCTAAATCACAATGTTCAGAAGAGCGTAATTAAGTGGGGTATTGCTACATCTGTCTGGAAATCTAATTTAAAAAGAACAACCTAATTTTAATGTAATTTCAAAAGCCAAAGCAGCCAAGAGTATTCGCACTGAGGCAAAAAAGAACAGTCTAGACAAGAAAAAGGGAAAAAAAACACTCTCGACATTTACATATTCTAATACATCTTGACTGAAGCATTCCCTCTATTGCCCGAGGGGAAAAACTATTTTCAAAAACATGGAAAAGCAAGGGGTTATTTAAACAGAGAAGACGCAATTAAAAAAACAAACAGACCTTAAATCTGTTAGACAAATGTGTGTATATTGCTGCACTTATAGTGAAATCTCTGAAAATATATCTTTAAATATATTAAGACTTAAAGGCACTTATTTTGTTGGCATTATGCACAAGACACTGAAGAGTTCAAGCTAGAATATAACTGTCGAGTTAGGATTTTAGCTAAACTTACAAAAGGCAGATATTCACAGTACAAAACAGGATACAATAAAAAGATAGTGTACAAACAGAGTTGTATATACAAAGCCAGTTTGCATATTTGGACCAGTCTTCATGTGAACCTGCAGACTTGGGCATCCTAACTCACACAAGTAGTGAAACACTTTATCACTGCATCCCTGTTGGAAAAGAAAAAATGAAAATCAGTAAAAATGAGAAACGAACTATCACAAAACACAGGGGAAAACTGGAGCTTTCTTTCCAGTTTCACAGAGCATCCACACTTCTGTTGTCTGACAGTTGAACATCTCACATGCTGCAGCAGTTTGGAAACTGCTGGTTATTTTTTAATACACACATGCATATTGTACAAAAGAGAATATTTTCACATAAGCAGGCACTTTTGCTCTCTGTGTGGTCTTCTCTTTTGATGGAACAGTATGGATTCCTTGACCTCAAGTTAATTTTCATTTACATGATATACATTTTTGCTTTATTAGTACATACTTCATATAATTTTAACAATGCTTATGAGCAGAGACATTATTTTTATTCGATAACCTCTTAAGAAAGCATGGAAGAGGACCAAACCTCAACTTAAATTATGTCTCGTCAAAATTGTAGTTTAAAAATGCTTTTGAGATTGATTCTGCCAAGCGTATAAAATGAATAGTGACATAAAAAGCCTAGGCAGCCTTTGTTACAATGATTTGGGTGGGGCTTGTCATGAATAAGTGAGAGTGTTTTGGCGGGGAAGCACTAGTGATGGGGGCTTCCTTCCTTCAGGTGCTCTCTGTTTGAGAAATGATGCAATGTGTCCAATCGCTATGGTAACCACAGTCTTTTAGCTACTCAGCTTCCCTTAATATACTGCTGCTCCTGCCATCGCTGTGTTGCTATGCAGACTTTGCCTGCAGCCAGAGTCGAAATTTCAGTGGAGGAGGTGTGAAACCTGTCAAGGTCGAAAGGAGAAAGAGGCAGAGAAAGGGGTGGGGGGTGGGGTGGGGGTGTCATAACTACACTCTGACTGACTGGGAGGAGGGGACAACGGAGGACACACTCCTACTGCTGATGTGTTCACTGAAAACACTCATAACAACATCCAGTTTCTATTCTGATATAAAAATATACACTGTAGAGTCTTGGTGCTATTTGTCTTTCTGCAGTAAGATGAAGTGTCTGCCCCATGCATCTGATTAAATATAAGTGCTTCCTTATAGCATTATGGAAAGTGCACTCACTGCAGGATTCACTATGGCCAACAGACATAAGACGTTATGAATAGTAAACAAGCTAATATACATTAAAGGCTCAAGTCTACTGGCCCAGTGATGTTAGCTGCAACATGTTAGCCAGGTAGGCTATTTGTTTACAGTGATAAAGTCTGATGTGGTTACTTTGTCATTTACAAGTAAGGACGAATGCGCTTAAATTGTACAGCTGCTTTGTAAAAACATGGCAAACAATAGACCCAAATGATGAAAAAAACTAAATGAAATGAAAATGGATTACTGTAAGAAGCTTAAAAAGAGAAGATGAATAGCTGTTGACAAGAATATTTGAGAAAAACACCATAAAAAGAAGAATCACAAAGAGTTTAAGTCAGTCTAAAGAGTCTGAGTGAAATGTGCATTTCTGTGAAGGAATTTCTGAAGAGTGGCAAAGAGAACAGGTCTTTGTCTCCGTTTTGTATTGTTGTTAGCATTTGTGTTGGGGGATGGGGATCAAGGGCTGGTTATAGAGGGGTCGCTCAGCTGTCAGGACGGATTATGGGGTCGCCCAAATACACAGGGCACTTAAAGAAGGAGGGGGGTACACAGGCTAAAGGCTTTTGACGGTGAGCTAAATGAGACATAATGCTGCTTCCAGCTGGACTGGCAAAACAACATCACACCTCATGCTCAGCCTGAGCTTGGGGTACACCATATGGGACAGTTTGGGAAGTAAATACCACAGTACAGTGCTGTGAATTATGTACAAGAAGGAAATTAAAGCCAAAACCATCAAGAAAAAGATTAACATGTGATTTCTCAGACAGAACACATTGTCTATCCTTGTCACTTAAGCAGGTATTAAGAGGGTGTAGATCTAATCAAAAATATCTACTGTATTTGAATGTCACAGAGCTTAACATAAGCCTAATATACAGGCTAAATCATTAGAAACATTTTGGTTAATCTGTTGCAAAGAGCATTATTATTTGCCAAGAAACAATTCCATTTTGATATTACAGATCAAGCACTTGGGCTCAGAGGAGTGTGAAACAACAAGCTGCCATTTGCTTGACACTAAGTGCCTGCATTAGTCCTTGGGGGGATTACTACCATATGGTGGAGGCAAACAGTGCAACGTTTAGAAAAAATAAAAACATGTTGTCTTTGAGGGTCGCTTGTGTTATTCTACTCAGCTTGTTAAATTTGTCACATTTCTTATGATTTAATATGAATTATAGTCAAAGTGGGCTGTGGTTTATAGGTATAACATATCTGGGGTTATTAAAATTAGTGTAAATGATAAATCACAATAACTTACCTGGCAAATGGTATGTAAGAGATGCTGTACCTGAAACATAAAGTCATGCCAAGAGTTAATATCACTGTTTGGAAACAAGTGACACAAAACAAAGTGAAGTGGACCAGATTTTTGTAGATTTGTTTGGCTTGATAATTTAATTCCCTCTGCAGACAGTAGTCAGCACACTGCCAGTTTAGAGAAGCAGACAGAAGCATCACAACAGAGGCTAAAGTTTTGAACTACCACACGGTGTTGACCTAAGAGGATATTTACACAATATGTTGCTATCTGTAAGTGTCATATAGACCCCCTTGTAGGAAAATAACGTTGTGTGACGGGCTGTTTAGTTTACATAATCTTGCTCTGTAAGATATTATGTGTGAAAGTATAACAGACTGTAGTTCAGCTGAAAGCACCTCATATATTTGAAATATGTGGAGAATCCAGTACATGAGGTAACTGATTAACTACTGTAAGATGATCACATTTCACCACCAGTCGCATACAGTGGCACTTCCATCCTTTTAAGGTGAGGGCTGAAACTATTACATAATGCCTTTCTGGAAGGAAACGTTTCATTCACATATTTTACACCACATTGTTACACCACTTTTCACTTTTTTGTTACTTTTTTCAGAGTTTATGTATTTCAGGCCATTGGGTAGTACTCCGGAGTCAGTCCCAAATGGGAACTCCCCCTGAGGACTGGACTTTGCCCTCTCTTATATGTGTGGGTCAGCACTGATCTTATTAAAAATCCACCTTCTCGCAGACGTCTGAGTCGTTGCGTAGGAGTGTACTATGGCCCCAGTGTCTGCTAAGAAAGAGCCTGGGATGTGTGACTTGTGGTTGCCGTGGTGATGCCTCCGAGAATGCAGGCAGAGCGGAAGTGAGTGTACGACGACATGGGGGTGCCGAGAGAGAGTAGTAATTATGAAGCAGACATAGTCCTGTCCAGTGACGCGAAGTAACTCTTGTCCCTTAATATGTGTTTGCGTTTCTAAGCACATGGACACACAGAAACTTCTAGTCACTGCTGGGTAAATTTGCTTAATTTAGAACACAAGCACCAACATGTCCATATCACTCAACTTAACCACAGCAGCCTTCAGGTTATCAGACACTAAATGGCTCCTACTATATGTACTCTACAATATATCACTGTGCTCCCAGAACATGGACAAGTAGATGTACTTAATCAAAACTAGAAAAATGTATTTGAAAAATGATCAAAATTCCCACTAAATGGCATAATCTTGCCCTTTTTTTTAATTTGATATATATTTGAGAGCAAAAAAAAACAAAAAAAAACAAAACTACAAAATTATAAATCCTAATCAAGGTGAAATGTTAACGGGGTATTAATTTGAGGTTAACCCTATCAAACCAACAACACCACCAAAAGCTGACCCAGGTAACGTTGTTTTGAACACATCTTTTACCCTAATTAACCTACAGGAGGCAGGTTTATTGGTAATTGGATAATGCTGTCTGAAGGTCAGCCTTTACCTACGAGAATTAAAACCAGCCCTTCAGGCCAAAAATAAACCGACCTAGACTGAAGCCCTGAAACTGGCACACTGCCCTATGTGGAGACCTCTGAATTAACAGGTAAGTCATACAGCTGTCACCCGCTGCTCTGGGGAAGCAGGACTAATCAGTCTGGGGTGACAATCACCACTAACACCATAGTAAGTACTTTTAGCTGGTCATACTTACCATGTCATGGCCAAAAATTGCAGAATACAGAAAATGATAGCCAGTCCCTTTTTACCCCACTGTAAAAATAAATGATCAGTTTGTTATTTTAGTTGTATTAGATGTATAACTATTATCGTTTTTTCAGTAAGACACTACTTACCCAAAACACTGCACAAAGTGTTAAGACGAGGCAAAGCTGAAAAAAAAAAACAAAGTAAAAAACTTATTATCTTAAATAAATTACAGAGCTGTAGTAACATGGACGAAATATGTTATGTCAAGCTTAAATGTGTTGTCATGATAAGTTACTTTATCCTCTCAAACTCTTAGGACCAAACAGCGCGTACCAAATCTTTGATTAAATCTGACCTGGGAATCCAAAGTCAGTCATTAAAAGGATTGTTGCCTCATGTCAAAGAGATTTGGAGAATACAGTGCACCTAGTGACCACTCAAGGCTTTACTTTAATCCACTAACAAGAATATTTAATATCAAGCACTTACCAGCATAACAATTGTTGCTATCAGTCTTGTTGGCTCAAACATACGCTTCAACTGCTTTAGAGGTCCCATTAGGAAGCATGTGCTTTAAGAAAAACATAAAAAACACAACACACTTACATCTTAGCATTAGGTAATCTAAGTACAACCAGGTATTTTTAAGGAAGTTAGAGGGGATATAATATTTTGTGTTGAAACTGATTCAATAGTTAACCTTCACACACGGAGAATAGCATCAGCTGTATGTGACTATGAAAACATTTACAATAAAGTGGTATTTATTAATAGGCTAAATATTTCAGGACCACCGTGGGACACACACATGCAAACCTCCTCCATGATGCACTTTCACACATGACGTCAGTAAGTCTAATGACACAAAGGCTTTCCCGCACTGACGAGCTGAAGCCTGAGGAGTGCTGAGTGGGCAGAGGAGTCTGTAAAGCGTCACATCTGTTCGATTAGACACAAGAGTATTCTGCTTTGACGCAGGCTCTTTCTACTGGACGGCTGAGAGATGGCGACGCTTTGTCCAACTGCACTGTGTGACTCTGATTATATCCACGCACATGCTGTTACTCTTGATAACAGCTGAGGGAATCTCAAACCAATGCAGGAGATTCACTGTGTCTGTTTGTGATATCATGGTAGCAAAACGGATATTCTCAAATGCATAAACACTATGCCATCATAATTATCGCGCAACTACTTTTAATTGTGACAGTGCTAAGAAAGATATTTCAGTGACATCTGCCAAGACAGTAAACATTTTTTCCTGCCTCAAAACCACTTGACAGCTTTGGATATAGATTTTTTCTTACATTGATGTTTTACAGGAATCGCATGTCAAAAGAAGAAAAACACATTGACACCTTCTTTCATTCAGTCAAGTTGTGTAGATTTTTAAAAACTGAAGGTGAACCCTGTGGACATCCATCACATGGAGATGTTAAAGACCACTCTATGTATATTTACAACATTTAAAAAGATTGTCTTTAAAAAAGATTAGATAAACAAAACTGCTAATGGAAGACTAAAGTAGACATGTCACATACATAGTGTCCAAAGTAACAATATCTTTTACCCATATAAAATACAGTTTAATTAACCATAAACTTTTAGACATCTTTAGAAATCTCTGCTTGCCGAATAAAACATTTTAATAGTGTCAGTAATTGCATTTTATGTGTTTAAATAACCCAAAATAACTATGTATGTGATATGTTTGTAAGAGCTTTGTGGTGATGAGTGCTCACAATATAATAACATAAATTATAACTCATCAGGAAAGACGACATCAGTGAAATCTGAAAGGCTGCCAAGAATGACAGATATGGCATTAGGGATATTATAAATGACATCCCGGTATATAAGTGCGTTACTTGTTATTTGCTGCAGTCATTATCAGGCTGCCTTAGTAATTAAAGCATGATGCCAAGCCAAGAATAGCAAAAAATAAAAACAGCCAAATTACTGTTGGCTGGGAGAGTCTTACCTGGCAAGAGCTGCAATATTCCCTATTGTGTAGAAGACAGCAAAGAGGCTCAGTCCATGTGGAAGAAACAACAGAGCTGTTCCCTATTCAACAAAAACAGTGTTAGCTTCAACCTGAATATAATCAAACAAAGAAACTAGAAAATAAAGAAAATAAAAATAAAATAAAAACCACAAAAATATAGCAAACTGCACCACTTTATGCTGGATAAATCTTGCTCCCCCTAGTGTTACAAGATGTGAATTTTGGTTTAGGTAACTGTGAGTAAAATAAAAGGAATGCATGTATCAGCTCTTATTCCTGATAATCATTCAGGAAAAAAGTTACAAATCTACAACATCATTAAAATCATTAATAGTTCAGTGCTAACCAGTACAAGTAACTACAGATTAAAATCAAGAAAAACTTAATTTCTAGAAATGCGTCACTGACACTCAGCTCTACACAGAGAAGTTGTAATGAGCTTTGTCAGTGCGATTTATCAGTGTGTCGCATCCGCTGACAGTACTTCCTGTAATAGTTACACCAAACTAAACCAACTTGTCTCTCAGCACACTGAATTAAAATAAATGGAAATGTGAAAGTTATACACAAAGTACTGTGAAAGGTTTAGTCAGTTGTAAAGAAATACTGCAAAGTAAATAATGCCTGTGTCAGGGCAGCTGTGGTTATAGAGGCAGTTTACCACCAACGGTGTGTGACTGTGGAGTGAATGAATAATGGACTCAATTGTGAAGCGCTTTGAGTGACTTTGAGTGACTTTGAGTGAAAAAAGCGCAATATAAATCGAATCCATTATTACTATTAAAAATACAGCACTTAATTGTTTATTTTTTATCAATTTACAAAACGAGAGTGATCAACCCTTAACATACAGCCATGTTATTGGGAGCTATATTCAGTGTGATGAGAGGAGAAAAAACCCAAAAAAAAAAAAAAAAAGGTGGGGGGGGGAAAGGGGAGGAAAAGGAAGGGAAAGAAGAAACCCAAAATTGGAATAATCGGCCCACGGACTTTTTAAAAAATTCTGAAACGATGTGCTGTCCCCCCCCAACAAATTTCTCTTTTTTTGTTATAAAAAGGAAACCGTCTGGCTGGCCAGGCTATGCAAGTGTACCTGGAAGAACTGATGCTGTTTCACACTATTAGATTTAGATGTTTTGTTTGTTTGTTTGCCCACTTTGTATTTTGTGAACTAATAAAAAATGGATTTTATTATTTTTGCGCAGTATTCCAAGTGACAAGTGTCAGCCATCAGTTCAAGTTCCTTGATTTTTTTATATCCGCATTAGGTCAGACACAGGGTGAAAGAAGCCAATTAACCTTTAAAGACACAGACACTCACGAGGATTGAACACAGGATGCCTCCAGCAAAGCATATGACAAACCATTTGACCCTGGTGCTGTAGCTGAGAGTGGTGGCATCCAGGACCTGTGGAGAACAATGGGAGGATGTCACAACACAACATTAATGACCTGCAGAGGGCTTTAGTCTGATGGTTTAAACATGTTGGCCAGAGATAAACAGCCAGCAATAGGGTTATTACAACACACAGCAGACAACCTATTCATGTGAATTACATAAATTGAAGCCAAAAGAGTTGAATTTGAGGGTAAATAAAGCTTCTCAGAAAAAGGATAATCAAGAAAGTGAAAATACAATATGTCAAACAACAACTTTAACTTTGCCATACAAAGTTAAAGTTCAGTAAAAGTAAGAAAAAACATACACCTTACCTCATTTCCTCTTGGTCGTGAACGCATGTAAAAGTATCAGTACACACACAAATATAATGGATCACATGTCAGCAAATAAAGACTAGAACTTTGGTAAATAAAGACCAAAGAGAGGCACTCTGGGAGCTTAAAACTAGGAGTGTCTATCTATCAATGACAACGCTGCTTTCTCTTTGCATTAACGCAGCTATCTAAGACCTAGCGAGCTATGCCGATTACAAGAAGAATATCACAATCTAAATAAACAAAGTGAAAATGTAGTATGCATGTGGTGTAAATAGCATTTCCTGTTCATTTTAGCTTTAGCACAGTCATACAGTTGAATACCTGTGCAGTCAGACCCAACTCCTCGTTTTCCTCTTGGCCACTGAGCACTCGACGAAGTTTGTCCATCGCTGACAACTAACTCTACCAAAGGTTATTCAGTTGACACCGGACTTTAAACGAAATATTTACGCGTCCTGTCGTGAGTTTTATTGGAGGTCTACAACTTTAGCCACAGCAAAGGGTTTTCGTGACTTTTCGCTTCCGGAAAAAACGCTCTTTTGCCAGAACTGACTTGAAAACGGTTTGCCGAAGCACCATGTACTGTCACTTTAACTCTGGGGCAGATCCCAGATCAGTTGTCACGTCAACTTCACAAACTTCACTTCCGGTCAAATGTTGCTTTCAAATGCTGTGGTAAATAGTAGGATTTAGGGTCACACGACCTGTCAGGCAAACATTTACAACACGATTTTATTACACCCGATTACCAAGTACCCGATTACCAACAAATTAAGATATTTATGCCCTCATTAGCTGTTTTATTCTAATAATATGCATGAAGAAAACAGCGTATTTCACGGAAATCTGTAGCCTTTCTGACATTTTTGCTGTGTTCTGCCGACACCTATTGTTCACTTATGGTATTGCAGTAGAATGTAACAAAAATGGGTCTGTATTTTTCAGGAGCTTTTTTTTTTTGCTGACCTCTGCATTGGGATCTACCTTCTCATGACACTTAGAGTAGATCTACATTACTACATGTTACTCAATAACAACATGTTATTGAGTGGCAGACAGGTTGTAGTGCTGCAGGCTTCTTCTCTGCTTTTGGAGGAGAGCTGTCTGTCTGCACACTCACCAGTATCACTGTGGAGCACTGGCTTATACTCTACAGGTGGAGTGCCATCTGGTCTTAAACAAGCAGCCAGTATAATGGCAGCAGGGTGGTTTATCTGTTTCGGAATGGGGATTCTCCCCTTGGTTGGTGTCATTAGTTACAGCAAAGTGACATAGAGACCTCCCTAGCACAGGCCTTCATCATCACCATCATCCTGCTCCTCACAAATTTTCACTGCACGCTGCCCATTTCTTTCTTCACCCTCTCTTCTGCTTTTAAAGTCCCTCTTGTCACCGTAACCAACTCCAAAATTTATGCTGGTGCTAACCCTTTTCTCACTGCAGTTTTCACCAAGCCATTCAGGAAAGATGCATCTCTACTCTTGAACACTCTGAGGTGTGACATAAATAAAGCCAACAGGCATCGTATGGAGGGCTACTTCTAAGACAATACTGTCAAGAAAAATGATAAAACAAGTCCAAAGGAAGCAGGACTGAGACAAGCTTCTGTGGCAGAGCAGCTTAGGACACACAGAGTTCACATGAAATCAGTATACTGTCAGTTTGACAGGGAATGAGGTTGGCTATTGGTTTTTGACAGGAATAAATACCTATGTCTTAATAAGACAGTAAAATAACTTTCATGGGAAATAAGGATTAAAACATCCATCTGTTTATTGTGCTCAGTGGTAACTGTGTGCCAGTGTGAGAAGTTATTTGGATCTATAGTTTAATACTGTGCATTACTTGGATTTACCACAAGAGAGCAGCATTTTGCACAAATAACAGGGTCCAATTGCTCAGCATTGATTTGTTGGTTTCCAATGTGCATTTAACAGCAAATCAAAAAAGACAATCAAAATATATTAATAAAAGTCTTTTATTCGTAAGTGTAATGTGCACTTTTTGTCACTGCAGTGCACTCTGTTGTGTATGTAGTTACAGCATATAGTTATATTTATTGTAGCCTACTCTAATAATGTTTGTCGTGTTGGATGGTTTGATTATTTTAAGAGTAGACTAATAAAATAATAACAAGCTGTTTTAAATATAAACTTGTGTGTGCTGTGTGCTGTTTTGTGGCATTCCTAAACGAAGCGTCCCGCCTTCGTGGGATCCTCCTGTGACGTGGAAAAAGTTTTTTTCCTCGCTGCAGCGGACCCTGATCTTTGGTCAACAACAGTGCTCGGAAGCGGCTCCGCTGGGGCATCATAGTCACCGTCAGAGAGGAGTGGTTTAGTGTTGTGTCTGGCTTGTTTTCACACTGTTAAAGTACAGGCCCTGTGCACGCATCTTTTGGACTGTCGCTGGAAACAGATCTCCAAACGCGGAGTGCAGAGTGCTGGTCATGGCACAGACGCCAGCCTCGACCTGCTTCTCGTGGATCCTTCACACTGCGTTAGTGGCCATTATCTTGGGCACAACTCCGACCAGCGGTACGTTGTTTGTTTTCTTCTCCTTCAAACCAGGCGCATTCCTCTGAACAGACTTGGTGTCAGGCAACTGCTTGAATTCATTTACATTCACACTTTATGGGTTATTCTGTTGGAAACTGGGGTGGTTTATTGACTTTCCCAGAGCTGGCTTACAGTGAATGTACCGCACTTGTTCAAAGTACTTAAAGTTGTGAAAGCTGTCAATCAGTCATAATAATGTAATTTCTAATTTAAACATTCATTGGGATGTTATTTTTTCCAAGAAATGCCAAGTGAGTAAATATAGTTTTTATGTACAATCCACAGTTAAACTCATTTATAATGGATTTTTTATACACTACAATAAAAATGATTGATGCATTTGCTTTAGCTTCATTTACATTGGGCCCAAATTTGATTTTCACAGTGAAATTTGTATATCATTTGTCAAATAAGGTTTTATTATTGGTTTACAAAGAGGCTGCTTAACTGATCTGGATTTCCTGGGATGAGGAGAGGTTACTATTTAGTCTCACCTCTGTGCTCTCCATTACCACCTCCTTTCTGAGAGTTAGTTTAAGTGACCCCCGTCAGCACAGGGTTGAAGAATGTCAAGAATGTTGATCTAAAGAGGTTCCCAGTTTGTCAGTTCATCCTAAAGACTCCATAAAGTTAATCACAGTTTAATATTAACCATGAATGAATGTAAAGGGTGAACTCAGTCCATGTAAATAACTGGTAGGCCTTAATAACTTTGTCCCCGTAAATAAAAAATAACAAATTCCAATTATGATATATACGTTCTATAATTCCTGACAAATGTATGCACTCTTTTAGTTTACTTCAGTATGTTGTTATTATGTTACACAGTGTCAATGAGAGGTAAAGCCTAGTCTGCTGTTATTTTAAATGTGCTGTGATATTTGTTTGTATTTACACACAAGTTATAAATCACTTTATTTCCTTAATTGTGACCACACTAAACATTAAACGATATCACTTGTCTGTTTGTCATCAGGTGGGCCCTCAATAAGACGTTTTCATCGCCTCACCAGGACCTCTGAGCCTATCGTTAGAGTGGCTCAGGCCTCTAACGTGTATCTGACCAGTGATGAACTGCGCCGGCTACGCTTCAAGCCCACAGTGGGCACCATCCAGCTGTCAGAGGGTCACGAAGCCATGTTCAACTGCTCCATCGATATCCCAGACGCCCGACTTGAGCCCACCATCAACTGGATCAAAAACGGTCAAGACCTGGTCCCAAACTCACATTTGGTCAACAACGACCTGCAGACTGTAACAGATGGAGTAACAACTCTGCTTTCGACCATTAGGTATGATTCATAAATCGGACACAGTACAGTTGAATCCTGCAGGTTGTCATAACTCCTCTACGACGAACCAAACCCTTCACAATCCCTATAATCAGGATTGTTCTTGTTTTTCAGAATAAAACAGGTGCAAAGAGCAGATGCTGGTGAATACCGCTGCAGACTGAGCATCATGAATTCACTGGTTGAATCTCAGCCAATCATCATTGAGGTGGAAGGTAAGGTTGGACATCCAGCAGTTGTAGTGCATTTTTTTGGGTGATGTTTAACACGTTGATTGTGTGGCTTCAGGTCTGCCCACATTCATACAGCAGCCAGAAGACAGGAACATAACGAGGAATACACCATTCACTCTGTCCTGTGAAGCTGTGGGACCTCCAGATCCCGTTCAGATCCGATGGCTCCGGGACGGTTCACCAGATAGTGACTTTCACAACTCACCCAGCAGCTACTCTGTCTCAGGTGAGCCTCCACAGCAAACTACGCTCTTCAACCTTTTATTATTATTATTGTTTGCATCTAATCACATTCTACTTTTTCTGACAAATAATTGAAAAAGAAATTGAAAATGATGATGATGAATTTACTGTAAGTCACTCTGAGAGGAGCTCATCATGTGCTCTGAAGTGTTTGTGACTCATGTGAGATTTGTTTCTCAGTTTGAAAAGTGTTAGAAGTTCAGTAATTTCCTTTGGCTTTAGCATAATGTTCTTAAAGTCTCAAAGTGCTTTATTGCTTCTTTATGTGTCACTAATGAAAAAAGTAAGGGAACTTTCTAAACACGTCTGTCTAATTAAACAATTACAGCATGTTGACATTTAAGTTTTACATTTGTGCTGATTGTGGAAAGTTCATTTAGACAAGATTGAGAGATCACACACAGGCAGCACTTTCATGAAGGAGACCTATTTTACTTTGTTAACATCTGTTTGTTGGTGGTTTCTATTCTGCCTGTCTGTGCTGCTTCAGCATGTGGACTCTGCTTACTACAATGCGATTTATCACCTAGCGGCCTCCAGCTGCACTTCCCACTGGCTTCTAGGTCACACATGGTCACGGAGCTTTGTTACACAACGTAAGGCTTCAATGAATATTTAATCAACTTACTCGTGCACAAGGTCTCAAAGTTTGTATTACTGTGGGCACCAATGCACACCATGAATAACAGGATAGCCACTGTTGTCAATTTAATATATCTTGTCTATATTTCATGTCCCTAAATATGTGTTCTTTGAAAGCAAGCTGTTATGTTTAGACAGATAAACTGCTGCTCTTCATGCCCTAATCCCTTATCTTCATCTCACCGCGGGCAAAGCTCTCCCTCTAAAACATTGTGAGGTGAAACAGCCTGAAGCTAAGGGGTTAAAGGTTTAGTGCCATGCGCAATGACTTGGTTAGCGAAAGGACAGGGGGCTGCACTGGGAGCCTGTTCGGGGGTTGGCTCCGGGGACAAAGGCTTCATTGACAGGACAGCACCTCTGTGCATGATTTCAACATTGGCACAACAACACAGTAAAGCCACTCTTATGTGTTTACACCCTCTGCACTGTACAGAGTTGGCCCTTTTTCACAACACACTGGATAGGCAGGATATGATTAGAGTGCAGTGGTTATGAGCTTGTGCATTTCTTACATAATTCCTCAAAGCAAGAAATAAGTTCTTGAAGCCGTAGAAATGTTTAAGGATAACCAGACAAAATACACTGAGCCAAAACGACCACTTTTAGTGAGCAAAACTTCATAGCTGCCATGCTGGTTTTGTTGTAACTGAATAGAGTAATTCTTGGCTACATTTGCTTCCCAGAAACAAAAATGGAAAATAACTTAGACATCTTAGTTTGCTGGAGCTCATCCAAACCTGGTAATTACAGACTGCTGTATCCATGCTGCAGGACATTTCACATACAGTTGTTGCAGCCCACTCTGCGATCACAGTTCTCTTTCAGTCTGAGTGACCAAACTGCTTGAAATTATTCTCATTTCCTTTTTATCAGGAATTTTTTTAATACATAAGTTCAGTGAGCTGTGGGCTGTAGACACACTTGCAATCCATTTACAAACTACTCATGCGGTGTAATTCCCTCCTAGTTACTGTTTTACTAATATTACATGTTGGAAAAGAAATCTCGCAGCTTTATTGTTGCTGTTAAAGTTGAAAAATGCTGATTATAGAAAAAAGCTCAAGTTCTTTGTAAAAACAATGCAATACTTCAATTTGTGCAGCTTGTTTTTAACTCAACAAATGGGGATTGGGTCCTAATCCACACGATTGGGGAGCTTTACCAAGTTGGGTTTATATCAGCTATTTGCTCAGTGCCAGTGCCAGACTTGCATAGTTTCCACAAGGCCTCGACCATCTGTTGGCCATGCAGTTCAAACATCGATATGTGCATCTTTAAATTTCACAGCTTCATCATGAATGTACTACACAATGCTATGTGTTTTGTGCACCACTGTGTCCCATGTAGTTCCGTGTAGAATTTAAACCCTTGATGAATGATCTAATGCCCACTCAAGCAACATGAAGAAATATTTCTGAAATGTAAACAAAACATCCAAAGTTGATTCCAGTCATTACTGACATGCCTTATTGTGGTCCGCTTTGTGGAAGGATTTCCAATGTTTGAAAAAAGAGAAGAGGACAATGAGAACATTATTGAGCAGCTGTCCCCGTCCTGTTCTAACTGCACAGATCGGTGCTCGCTTGAGAGACAGAATTGTACATCCAGGAAAACAAGAGAAAGTGCATAGGTTTTCTATGAAGGATGCTCATTTTGAACATGAACTTTTGAAGCATTTCTTAAACGCATCAGTGTTATTTCTGCACTCTCCTGTGATACTGCTACATGTGGCCTTGACAGAAAGGTGGCAACAAAGTAAAATGTGATTCTGAGTTTTTTATTGTTGAACTGTCGAACAGCGTTAATATAGTACATATCCCCCTATATCAATTTCAGGTGTGGACAGATTCACTCAGTTCAGCTGTGAGGCTTATAACAAAAAGGGCGTCTCTACATCAAGGGAGGCAAACATCCACATTAAAGGTAAAGACATTAAAGCAGATTCTTTTAAAAATGACATTCCTTGAGTTTTATCTGCAAGACCTCTTTGTTAAGTTACTTCACAAAGCTTCTGGTGTTTTTTAGTGCTCCCCCGTCCTGCGTCCAACATTGCTGTGACAGACAGGCAGTCCAACAAGTTACGCCTTAGCTGGACCCCTGGACACGACGGTTTCTCTCCTCTCACAAAATGCCTCATAAGAGTAAGTCCCAAAAGTTTCCAACTACTGTTCCTCTTTTTTGAAAAGCATCTTGATCCTTTCACAATGTTTGTGTGCTTTTAGGTACGAGAGATAAGTCGGAGGAAAGGGGAAGTGATGACTACAAGGTTTATCAATGTAACAGTGCCACCCTTTGAGAGTGAAGTCTCCGGGCTACAGGCCATGACATGGTACAACATGAGTGTCTCCTGCAGCAATGAAGTGGGAGCCTCAGCTGTCAGTCTGTGGATCCAAAGCAACACCACAGAAGGAGGTATTTCTGAAAGCCTAACACCAAGTATAATTATCTCTACGTACAGTGTGGCAGCCCTCTTATCTTTTAGCTCTTTACATAGTTTCTCATATACTTCATGCATCCTTGTTTTTATAGCAACGTTTATTTTTAAAGAGTAGAAACATGTCATTATCCTGGTTCCATCCTACATGTAAGAATTTCTATGGAGGTAGTGGAGCCATGTTGTTACTGGAATTTACACAACAACCTGCTCAGCTCTCAGCAAGGCTCCTTGTACAAAACGTCATATCCACAATTGTTTTCCGAAATGGGACACATAGGAAATAGGAGGGGTCTCACACTCTGAGAAAACACAAAGTAGGGTGGAGGAGCATTCAATTTCCTTCCTAAAGTGACCACAGGGGATATTTCAGTTAAAAGATTTGATACGTGTGCCAGGAAATGACCACATACCACAGTGCATTCAAAGAGTTTTCCACTCAAAGTTGATAATAATTGTGGAAGATTTGTCCTCATTTAGATGCCATTGCAATTTATGCCTTTGTTGATCATTTTTCTTCACAGTGCCATCAGTGTATCCCAGGAATGTCACTGTGCAGCTGAACGAGTCGTCTCTGGTGATCAGGTGGAAACCTCCACCAGATGACAAAATAAATGGTGTCCTGAAAGGCTACGACGTCATCATTAGACATGGAGACCGAAAGAGCATGGTGAGCAACCTGTTTATTTGCGATAATTAGTGTATCATTTTTGTAACTGATAATGATGAGTTATATTGAAAAAATGTGAAAAGAGTGACACAGAAAATTTAGGATACAGACTCCGCCCTATGTCAAACGTTTTCACTTTCCCCTACTGCATGGTCATTTATGAGAAGCACAGTTTTTTTTAAATACCCTCTCAAATGATTGTCACTCTTCATTATAGGCATCATTCCAGTTGGGTTTGTGCTTAATCATTCCCCTGTTACTACGAAAGCACTCTCTCATACAATAGCGTGCTTCCCGTTGTTTCCCGTCTGTGTCAAAAGTAAAGGGAAGCTGACAGTGTGAAAACTAGACTCTGTGTTTTTCTTTCTCTGGCATGCAGCCTTGAGTCACCGCTCAGTGGCCGCGAATGGAGGATGAAAACAATGGGATGTGTACAACAGAGTTAAATATTTGTTTGTATTATTCTCTCAGGTGGTGACGTCATTAGAGTGAGGATTCTGAATGGTATTAGTCAATGGATCCGTCAGACGAATATACATTATTGTTGGTTTTGCTTGCGTTCACACTGGACTCAAAGTGATCACATGACTTTGGATCCTATTTGGTCTAATAATTTTATTTTATGTCAGTGTGAACAGGCCAAACTACATACAGACTCATAATTTACCTCCGCAGTGTAATTCAGTTACATTGGAGCTCTTACTACTTTAGGCATTCATTTATTTGATGAATGCTAACATAAAGACAGCTATGGTTGGGTGAAATAACAAAATGACTTAAAATATATAATTAAGTGTGGTAAAATATAATAATGGAAATGTATTATAGTTAAATAAAAAAAAAAAAGGTTATTGTTTATGACCAACAATTCAGGGCTGGTAACAATTGAATTCAAACCTGATTCAGAACAACAAATGTGAAAGTTCAAACAAAACATAGTGACTGATACTGTATCCCAGAATTGTAAAGAATTTTATGCTTATATCATTACCACATGTTGACTGGTGTCATGCCACAGACATGATAGAAGCACATTAATCATGGGTTCAGCATTTCTCCTCCGTCAGTTCTCAGCAGAAGAAGTGCATGTGCTGCTGCATTGTGAAATACAGGGCTATGCGTCAGTCACATGGCTCCTCCAGTCTCAGTTTTGAGCTTATGCAGAAAGTTTGTCTTCTTCCTCTTTTAATAAACATTCATTAAACATCTGTGGGATCTTCAGGTTTACTGTAAATAAAGAAACTGCTGGGAATTTTATTCAGTGTTTCTTGTTTGGAAGTGAAAATGAGGAAGGGAACAAAAGCACAGGGCATGTAGTGAGTTAGATCTGAAATGTTGCACAAATGGATAAGGCATTTCTTAGTATGCTTATTCAGGAAAAGCATAATGTGGTTTCAAGGACTTCCAAGGATCATCACTATGTTTTAGATACTATTTAGGTTCAATAAAGAACAACTTGACAGATGGCCTGGGTTTTAATGACTACTTTTGGTTGTGTTTTAGATCCACAGCTACACCACCGTGGTCTCTGTGCCTCTGCAGGAATTCAACATGACCTACAGTGTGGAGGTGGCAGCATGCACTCAGGCTGGGAGTGGCATGATCAGCCCACCAGTCTGGCTTTTTGTGCCAGAGGACAGTAAGTGTCTCTATGGACTTATCTCAACATCTGGAAACACTTCTCAATAGAAAACGTCTCACTTTTAATAACAAGCTTCCTATAGACAGACATTATGTTTCTGTCTCTCGCAGAGTCTGTGCCATCTCCATCGTCCAGCCCTGACACTGGTGTTTCAGACTCTGTTGTATTGGCAGTGGTGTGTGGCATCGGCCTGCTGCTGCTTGTGCTCTGGGTGGGCATCTGTGTACGCAACGGGACCTGTGGATTATTGTTTGGGTATGCTTATAATCACTGTCTTTATGTAGAAAGTAACAAACAAACCTTATTCCCAGTCCCACTTCTGCCTCTTCTCTTGTATTTCAGCCCTTTATGCAAATATTCACACAGTAGGATTTGTAGCCACGAGGATGAGTAACAGTTAGTAATGAACTATAGTACATGACTTAATGTTTCCTGGCTCTGATAATAAACTTCCTTTGCTTCCTCTTAATCACCATCTGCACCTGAGAGAGGACTGTATTATTGTTCCAGCTAAAGTGACAGACAGCAACCAGCTTTTAGGTGTCCAGAGTTCATATTGAAAACTTTGAGTCATCTTTACCACCAGGTGTACATGTTGGTTTCCTGTTTCTACCACTGCCATGTAAAACAATCCCAGAAGTCAATGTACTGATAAAGTTTAGTTGCTTATTTACTTAGATAAGAAAATGTTAAGTCATTTTTTTTATTTACTCATTCATTCTGTCTACCACACATTGTTATATAGTAAGTATATAGGTTCACTGTGACCAGTTTTCATCAAAATCTTTTGTTTATGTTATTTCTGTCCTTTATAAAGAATATTGATGAGTGTCATAGTCTTCTTCCTTAGTTGTTATTAAGGGCTATGGTGTTTTATAAACATTTTCTGACATTTTCCCCTCTTTCTACTGCAGGCAGCTGTTTGGAGAAAGAGAAAAAGTGGAGCCTGTTGTGCAGTTCAAACCACAGAGGTCCTACAACCGATCTGCAGTAGGAATGACACGTACGTTACAAAATTAAACTGTGAATAAAACTGTGTATAGTATTAAAATGCTTTGTGGCCTACCTGTATGTTGAAATCATTTTAAAATCAAGAAAATACAAATTCTTAATTGTAAAATAAAACCATTTCCTTTGTCTTTAGTGAGTAATCTTGGTATAAGTGATCAGCTCCAGGCCAAACTGCAGGATGTGATGGTCACCAGAAACCTGCTCTCCATTGGAAAAATTCTAGGAGAAGGTAAGTGGGTAGTTTTATTGTAGAATTAATTGTTGAACAAAAAGAACATAGATAAATATTACTTGATTGTTTCATTTTTTCAGGTGAATTTGGCTCTGTGGTGGAGGGACAGTTTAAACAACCAGATGGGAGGTCAGAAAGAGTTGCAGTGAAGACAATGAAATGTGAGGCCACAATTATTATTCAGATTTTTTTCCATTTCATTTTTTTAACTTTTAGTGGTACTAATTTTTCTCATGTTCAAACAGTGGACAGCTTTTCTCAAAGGGAGATAGAGGAGTTCCTGAATGAAGCAGCCTGCATGAAAGACTTCAACCATCCTAATGTCATCAGATTGCTAGGTAGTGTTGAATTTTGTCCGATGATAAAATGAACATACTTATACTGTATTGTTAAAGTACTTCTTCTTTCTCCTAGTTTCCTTATATTTACACAGTTTCACAGTCTGTTTGCCTTGCCCTCTGTAGGTGTTTGCTTAGAAATGGGCCCTGGAAACTTCCCCAAGCCCATGGTCATATTGCCTTTCATGAAATACGGAGATCTGCACAGCTTTTTGCTTCGCTCTCGTCTAGGAGAGAGTCCAATGGTAAGAAATAAACCCATAAATAAAACCACTGTTGTCTCCATCAACATACATCTTAACTGTAATCATTGTTCTTGTGGTTGTTTGCACAGTATTTGCCCACTCAGACTCTGCTTAAGTTTATGGTTGACATTGCTTTGGGGATGGAGTATCTCAGCAGTCGTAACTTTCTCCACCGGGATTTGGCAGCTCGTAATTGCATGTAGGGCTTTTTATTATTTTTTTAAAATAAAAAGTAATGGCACTGACATTATAATAAATGCATGCAAAAAAACAAATGCTTAAAAAACACTATATTAAACATTGAAATTAACTGCCATTTATTAAAGGAGCATTTTGTCTTGCAGGTTGCGTGACGACATGACAGTGTGTGTTGCAGACTTTGGCTTATCTAAGAAAATCTACAGTGGGGATTACTATAGACAGGGCAGAATAGCCAAAATGCCTGTTAAATGGATTGCAGTAGAAAGTCTGGCAGATAGAGTTTTCACAGTAAAGAGTGACGTGGTAAGAAAGTACTTTGTTGAGTTGAATTGCAGAAGATATATCAAATGAAATGAAATTAAAATACAGTGGTGGAAAAAAGTTTGTAAAGTATTGCATTAAGAATCACTTTTAGGTCTTCAAGTGCATTTTTTCAAAGTTATTTTTTGTTCAGTTTTGAAACACATTCTCTGTTGTGTTAACTTTGTTACTGACAATGTTGAGAACTGACATAAACTCCAAAAACTTTTTTCCACCACTGTATTCTGTAAATTCTTGCAAAACCTGCACTGTACATGCTATCTGTTCCATTTTTGTGTTTTCAGTGGGCATTTGGTGTTACAATGTGGGAGATTGCTACACGTGGCATGACACCATACCCTGGTATCCAGAACCATGAGATATATGACCACCTTCTTGACGGACACAGGCTAAAGCAACCTCCAGACTGTTTAGATGAACTGTAAGTGTCTGCCACCTGTTTACATAACGTAATTTGGTTTAACTAAGACAGCCACTTCACAGAAAACCTGGACTAAAAAAAGACTATTGTGACACGTTCAAAGTGGTGTGTCTAAATTGAGGTTATGTAGTGCTGGCAGCTGGTTAACATGATTGTGTAGCTCAGTAGTGCCATCTTCTGTGAAACCCTAATATGACATAAAATGTGCAAGTAAAAGAAAAGGTACTTGACATAACTCAAGCAGAAGTAAAAGAACTCTGCTACATCTCTTTAGTTTTTTTTATTGAGTAGAAAGCAAATCCATAGTTTATGCTTTTGCCAGATTTTGGATAAGCTATAGCCAAAATATGTTGTGTACATCTCTGTTTCTAGGTATGAGATTATGTACATGTGCTGGAGGTCTGACCCACAGGACCGACCTTTCTTTACACAACTTCGAGAAATGTTGGAAAAACTTGCAGAGAAACTTCCAGATGCTTCCAGTAAAGAAGACATCATTTATATAAACACCAGCTTTCCTGAAGAGGATCCTGACAGTGCAGATGTTCATGTGGATCACACTGTGTTCAGCTCGTCACCTTCATGTAGTCACCAAGCAGCCGAGAGTGCAGTGGTCACAGCAGACATTCATGGTAGTTTGGAGGATGAAGAGGATGACAACGATGACCGTTACGTTGTGGTCATCTCATCTGATCCTTCTCTGAGATCTACAGCAGTAAACACCCCTCTTTTAGCAAATGACACTGTCAGCCAAGTGAATGGACAAAGTGAGAGAACAGTAACAGACCCCAGCACAAGTGATACTTCCCTCCTACTGTAAAAATGAGCACTCGATGACGATGATCTTGTGTGTGTTTTTTCGAAATTTGTTACATGCAAGCAGTGGTCACTTTGTGCTTTGCAAGGCCAGTGTTGGTAATAGTTTCTTTGTTTTTCAAATTGTGTGTATACACATGTTCAATAAGCTTGAGATGCACTAAACTGTGAATTGTTTACTTAAATGAATTATAAAACGTCATGTAAATACAGATTTGTACAGAATGTTTATTAGAGTATTGTATTTAAAAGCATTGATTCTTTTGAGATTTGATAATTAAAGTGGTATATTTTGCTACATTCATATCTTTTTGATTTCTGATCATTCTTTATGTGTATTTTAAATATATATGGCCTGGTTTCAAGCTGTACATTCAGACAGACAGAGTGGATGATATGTTTTCCTCCTGCATTTGAGCATTCTCAGAGCTGTTACTTGCTATTCAAGTTTTTATCTGTGTTAAGAGCTAGCACAATAAATCATAATAAATAGTATGATTAGTTGCCACTCACGTTATGCTGGACAAATCATCATTTGTGTAAATAATTAAAATCAGGTTCTACAACTGTCTCTACTCATTGGTGGAGCAAGACATGACTAAATAAACGGACAGGGAGTAACAGATCCTCCACAATTCACCACAGCCTGCCGTAGGATGAAAAATGCTTCTCTTACATGGCACCCCTGGCCTCCTCTAAACAGCTAAGCATTGTACACATCAAACATGGCGGCTGCAGTCAAGATGCGGACGTGGTGTTGTCCGGTCAGACGAGTTTTGTGCTCATGGCTTCTATTATTAATGTTTTTACTTAACACAATAAATACATCTTTCGCCGCACCGGAGCCTGGCCTTTGGAAAATAACTGTCGTGAATGTGAGTATCCATTTGAGCACCTGCCGGTTAGCAACACCTAGCTAGGATACATTAGCCTGGTAATGCTAACTTCGGTGTAGGTCTCTGACAGGCGGGACTTCGATTATGTTTAGTGTCATTACATCTTAAGATATTTGGACGAGCCCTGAACATTTAGTTTTAAAATGGGTTGGTGACTAAAGTAAAAGAAAGCCTGTCAGCTTTTAGTGCCCCCAAAGGTTAGCATTTGGCCACTCGCTGAGCTGACATCTCATGAAAAACTGGTGTCTTACACTTCCTTCTCACCAGAATATCAGTTCAAGTGTAAAAGTGTACACTTACACCATACTAGAAGAAACACAGGCAATCTAGACAGTTAAATACTGTTAAAAAGTTGGACACCGTAGGCAGAATTGGACGAAAGATAGCTTAGGAAACCTTGATCAATTATTCAGAGGTCGAGAAGTTCCAGTTTCTGTCTGTTGCCCGTTCTGTGTATCTAGTTTATAGGGTCGTGTCTGAATTAGAAATACGTAAAAAATTTGGACAATGTTATGTTTACTATCTCTGCATGGCTCTCGAATCCTCGCATAAAGATCCTTGTAAACTAAGCATATTAATAATTATTGCTGTTTTCTTTCACAGACAGCCAAACCCCTGCTGTTAAGGAAATCGATGTATAAAGACACAGATATACAGCTGAAAGGTGCAGTAATGATTTCTTTTATTTCTACTAAAGTGATGTCATATGCTCTTGTCATAACTTTATCACAACATCTTTATCTTTTAGTTGTGTCTTTTGGTTGTCCCACGGAGGTGGAGTTAACTATTCACTGGCTTTTAAAATACTACCCCTGCCACAATGAGTTCAACAATATTGAAGTAAGTACTTTACATCAATAAATAAATGAATGTGTTACTTGCAGAACTTAAATAAAAACAGTGAACTACTTGCAGGAAATGTATGAGAGGACACCTTTAAGTCGAGGCGATGGCCTGGATCCAAACCCTCTGGACCAAGGAGAGGTCATTGAACATGAACACAAGCCCATAACATGTAGCAACTTGATACGTTCTTTTCCAATGCTTAATGTGAGTTCTTACATCGCTCGTGCTTGTTTTGGTTGTCATACTTCAAAACATTTCATCTTAACATTTGTCTGTCTTTTTCAGAAAGCCAAGGCAGACCCACGTCCTGCCAGTCCTCCTCTCAAAGCTAACATGCTAGTAAGTAAAAAAAAAACCCATTTAGTTTAATACACTTAAATGAATAAATATTAATTTATAAGTTAAATAAGTCTGCATTGCCTTTTGTGAAGTTCTAGATAAACATTTTTTTTTTAATAATAAACTGCTCAATAAAATAAATCGCAGGATCCCAATTACACCAGACTGATTACTGACGAGTATGAGCGCGAGACCTCGAAGAATGGGAGTTTGAGTATTAAAGACAATGTGATAGCCACCACATGGAAGGATGGACCATACCTGCTGGTTGTGAAGATCTTGTCTGACCAACAAGATGTCAACTGGAATTTAACAGGTAAGTCTTTGTACAATGTTTGGGAACCCCTCATTTCCATGAATGTATCTGCTTTTTTGTCTTACAATTCACTTCTCTTTTCAGAAACTATTCTCTATAGAGCATTTGTAAAGTTTACCACTCTTATTACTGTCTTATTATTATTTGATTTTGACATGTTTTATGTCTTGATTTTTTTCAGTCAATGTGGTGATGAGAGGTAACCATGGCTACATATCAATCACAGAATGGCCTCTAATGATTGTAAGTTGATGGACAAGACTTATTTCTGCAATAATTCTGAAACAGTCCTAATTTAAAGAAATTCATTATGTCCTGTATTTTGTGACAATTCAAAAAAGAACAACATTGACAGTGACAGTAGTAGAGTATTGATCCTCATTAGTGCATGGTGTTCTTAAACCTTTTCACCTGCCTTCAGTTCTACATGGTGATGTGCATAGTCTACATTTTGTACGCTCTGCTCTGGTTCATCTGGGCGGCCTGCTACTGGAAGGACCTGCTCAGGATCCAGTTCTGGATCGCTGGGGTTATATTTCTGGGCATGGTGGAAAAGGCTGTCTTCTGTGCTGAATATGAAAACACAAATGCTGTTGGCTCTGCCAGTGAGTATCTACAGATTCTCATAAATGCTTTATTTAGACAGTAAGGTGAGTGGTTTAAATGTGTCTTTTTGTTTTGCAGCGTCAGGCTTGTTGATCTTTGCCGAGTTGGTCTCTGCCCTCAAGAGAACCCTGGCTCGATTACTTGTCATCATTGTCAGCCTTGGTTATGGTATTGTGAAGTATGTGAATGCTCATATTTGGTTTATTCTAAATGCTAAAAACGGTGTAGATTGTACTTTTGTCTAATTTAATATAATTACAGGCCACGACTAGGAACAGTTATGCACAGAGTTGTTGGTCTGGGGATGCTCTACTTTGCCTTTGCAAGCATTGAAGGTGTTTTAAGAATTACTGGGGTGAGTGTGTCACTCAAAATATATCTTTGAAGAGAGAGGGAAAAAAAATCTAAGGTTTGTTAAAATAAGCACCACTATATGAAAAGATTGCTGCTTTTTTCATTGAAAACTAACTGTATCTTAATGTTTGGGTGTATTTGTATTGAAGGGTCGTGACAATGGCCCAGCTCTCATAATAGAAATTGTTCTGGCTGTATTCGAGTCCTGTGCCATCTGGTTCATATCCTTCCAGTGTACCACCCATTACTACACTCGACAGATTGTATTATTATTATATTTTTCCTTTGTTTTTTTGGATGTTTGATTTTCTTCTATATGCTTTGGTCATTGGTTCTGTGTGGTATTTGCTCAGTTGCTTTTTAAATTTCTGATCTTTTCTGTGATTTTTTTTATTCCCTCTTCAACCTTCCTCCTTCTCCTTGTGTCCTCTGGTCCTGCACTATCCTGACCTCTAGGCGAAAGACTCTGATTTGGCCCTGCTGGCCAACATTCCCCTGGCTCTGCTTGACTCCTCTCTATGCTGGTGGATATCCTTTTGTGCACCTCCAACTTTTCCTCTGCTCCTCACCTGATTTACACAATAAGGCCTAAATTAGGGTGTTGAACCTTAATTTAATTATAAAATATATTGTTTTATAGAGGAACCATTACTCTTCTCAATTTAATTAAAATTCAGAATCATCAAGGTATATGACTGCATTACTAAAGGTGGCTATCACTGCTTCTTTTCTTGCACAATTAATGACATGTTTCATGTTATTACAAATGTTTGAAGGGTCTTTATTTATCTACCCCTAGCTGCTTTGGGCACAAATAGAGCTAAATCCTCATTTTGGCTATTGCTTGTAAAAACACTGTTAAGACTGAAATCAGTGTAAAGTGTTCACCTTGACTGCCATGAACATATTTGTCAGCTTGGCACAAACCATCAAGACCCTGAAGCTGAGGAGGAACCCGGTCAAGTTGTCTCTTTACAGACATTTTACAAACACACTAATATTTGCTGTGATTGGTAAGTTTAATTATTAATAATGTATATGTAATACATATCAGAACTCCTGATGTTAAAAAAAAATCTTTTCTTTAGCTTCCATAATTTTCATGGGATGGATTGCAAAGAAATTTCGTCTTGCAGATTGCCAGTCTGTAAGTTTGCACAGTCATGTTTACTGAATCTTAGTTGACAATACATTAAATATTTTAAAATGTTTGCCTTAAAGGACTGGATTGAGCTGTGGGTGGAAGATGCCTTCTGGAGGTTTTTATTCTCTGTCATTCTGTTGGTCATTATGTTTTTATGGAGACCATCTGCAAACAACCAAAGGTAAGTTATAACCTGAAGTTGTCAATGTTTCTGCTAGAAACATTATTGTTCACTTAATTTATTGCACACAGATATGCTTTCACACCTCTCATCGATGACTCTGATGATGAGGAGACTGAGGAATTCATGGCCAATGCTAACTTTGGTAAGATATCATAAAGACAGTTTGCTTAAATTATGTTTTAATTTCACAGACTTTTTTTTCAGCATTTGCTTTTATTTGTAATTCACAGCTGATGGCATCAAGCTAAGAGCAGCCAAAAATGAGACAAATGGAACCGCTAAGCCTGCAGAAACAAACCCAGTAAGTATTGTTCTTAAATCATTTCACTGTTTCTTAATGTATGATGTGTTATGAGGCGCTGAATAGTTTTTAATGAAAATGTGCAGTTGCTATGTGTCATATGGCGCAGCAGATGGCAGCATTTACTCTGTTCTTTTACAGGATGAAGACTTAAAATGGGTGGAGGACAACATTCCTAGCTCCATTACTGATGTGTAAGGCTCATGATCAACTTTCAAACTTCTAAAGCTAGTTTAGTTTATGTTCATAATGTATAAAATTGCCTGAAAATGGAAGTCTAACAGAATAATCTGTTATTGTTGTTACTACAGAGCTCTACCTGTCCTGCTCGACTCAGATGAGGTATTTTAAATTAGTTTGTGATTATGAAAGAAACACAGTCAAAATTAATTTGTTTTTGGTTTTTTTCCCCCACGCTATTTTTCAGGAAATTATGACAACCAAGTATGAGATGTCAAAACTGGAGTGAGCTTTCTGTTTGTGACCATCAGCTGACACAGAGGTAGTGCTGTCACAGTACTGTCCCTGACTCTACCTGTCTGTCAGGTGCAGTTGAGCCATTCGACTGTTTTATTTTTGGTTTCAGGGTTTCTTCTGTGCAGCTGCAACTTCAGTCGATGAAGCGCAGGGAAACAGTGTTCGGGGACCTTTTTGTTGTTGAACTTTTAAACAACAAGACTTTTCACTGGCCCGCTGGTTCAGTGTTTTCCTGAAGTGATCAGTTTTCAGCCTTTCTTTCCAAAGAGAATGTTTCATTTTATATTAAGTACTGTATTTATTTTTGACAGATCCATATGAATTAATTTTATCGGAGGTTAAGAACAGTCGGCCTCATGCATGAACAGACTAAAATACGTCAAGTGGTTTTGAGGGCAAGTAGAATTTATTAGATGATAGACAGTATCATTAAATTTGTATTTATGAATGGGGAAAACAGTAAAGGCTATTTTCACAGGAAATAAACTAAGGGATGATTTATTATAAAACTCTTCAATCAGATGGCATATTGAATTATGCTTTAGCATGTTTATTTGTTGTAGAGATGTTTCAGAAGACTAATTCAAAGGCTGTACAGTTCTTATCTTTACAGTTTTTATCTTAGGGGTTAAGTATTTTGTGGGAGCTAGTCGTTATTTAGTTCCCACATATCTTTTTGACAAAACAAGATAATAGATGCAAAATAAAAAAAAGTACACAAAAAGGATTAGGACTCTAAGGAATTTATTGAAAACGTCTGATGCACAACCAAGTGTCTAAAGGATATTTGTTTTAGTTGTGCATCTTGTTAAGATCTGAGGCAAGAGAACATGACATTTGAGTCACTGTTGTTTTGAATTAAACATTTGCTCTTATGCACTTTGAAGATCAAAGCTGTGCCTATGTGTAGTTCTGGCTTGGGGCCTAATGTTTGTGAAGGTAATTGAATACAATTTGTATGAAAAGTGAAGTTTTTCCTCGTTAGTCTTGTCATGTCCTTGTCTACAGTATTGGTGTGTTTGAGGATTGATGCACAGATTATTTTAATACAATTGTAAATGGGTTCAGTAATGTAGACTTTAGCTTTGTAATCTCTAAACAGTCTTGTTCATGTTTGAATCTACTGTATGTATGGGAAGGTCTTCTGTTTTCCAAAATAAGAGCAATATACTGTTGTGTATGATGACATCCATTTATTATTTATTTGTTTAAAGTGTACTTAAGTTGTTCAAGTGTGTCTTCATCGATGTTTACTCTGTGTGTTTACAATGTGTGCTTCCATTTCTTCCAAATGTCTCACGGTGTAAGGCAAAAGGCAGCTTTGGTCTTGTTTCTTTGTGGCTTTTGCTTTCTTTGCCGAAATTATTTGTTTTACAGAAGTAAGTCCAAGTCACTAAATTGGTCTACAATATTCAGCACTAAGATGTATTTCATGTGGACGGCACAAGCACAAGCTGATCTCTTGAAAAGGTTTTTATGTCACTTTTGGATTTTTCCTTTAATGGTTGGAAAGCTGGAATTATTATGTCTTTGGTGGCACACTTTTTTTCTGTTATATTATACTGCAGACACCTGCAGTGGACCTTGATTATTTGTACAGATGGGTTTTGGCTGATTCCTGTTATTTCATAATTCCACAGGTGGAAAAGCATCAGGATAAAGTGAACTGTACTTGTCGTGGGTGTCATGGCAAAGTGGGTTTGAACTTTTCATACCAGCAGTTTCCCTCTCTTCCTTCTCAGGAAGTGTGTACGCTCAGATTAAACATCAATACTTTAATAGAGAATTCTTGTTTCCTATCATTTGCTTTTTGGCGTCTAAATTAATATGACTGTTGTAAATAGCTCTTTTTGAATATGCAACATATTTATAATTATAAAAGAGGGACACAGACCTAGCACAAGCTAATTTAAAATGATCAACAGAACAGTAGTTTTGCACCTGCAGTAATCCTCCAGAGGAGTTGTATTTTAAACTGCAAAAGTTAGATATAAAAGCCAAGTGACATCAATGTGGTTTCTTTTTCTCTCACGTCTGGTATTTGTCCAATCATTCAGGAAAGATGATCTACAAGTGGCCTCTCTCTGTTGCCTGTACAATAAAAGTGCTGTTCATTCTGAGCAACGCCTGTCCTTGTTTTGATTTATTTATTTTCATTGGTGGTTTTGTTTCTCTGAAGGCAAGGTAAAAGATTTTTGAGGGGAAGTACTCTCCTGTTCGCTTTGAGATAAATTAAATGTAAGAACTCTAGGAATGTAAAGAATTTGATTCAGAGAGTATTTCCCTTTTACAAAAAGGTACTGTGCTTATGTTAGTTGCATAGACAAGAAAAAAAAAATCTCCACTTGATCACAAAATGCCTTAGTTTGTTGTGTTTCCCCTTAAGTCCACAGGTTGCTAAGGCATTACAGCTAATCACTTTCTTTGTATTAGCTTTGGTTTGGGATTATGTCATTGGTCATTAATACTTACCTCTATTTGCTGCCAAGTTCAACCACCTTGGTTGTGACAATTAAAGCAAAGAACAGAAGCGCAAGTGAAGGGATAATTCCCTTAAGTAAAAACAGCAACATGCTGCTTTATGTGGCACTGACGTCATTAAAGTTTTGTGTACAAAAGTACAAACCCCACAGTGCTGGCTCTGCCCTAAATTCTTTTAGATTTTTGTTATTATGTCTAACAAGCAGCTTGTGTTATGTATGTATCCATTTGTATTTAGCTATATGCCACTAAAGAAGGGCATCAAAATGCCTGAGCACAAGGCTGAAACAAAGCCCCACAAAGTCAGCACTCCCTGTACTTTTGACATTTGAAGCACACATTTGTTTCAAATTCAGCAGATGCTCTGTGAAACTTTAACCCACAATGTCTGTGCTGCTGGTAATAAAAAAACACTCCCTTACATCCTTTCATTTCTGTCATATACATTAGTTAATCAAATATGCGCTAGTGTGCCTTCCAGTCATTAAAATTCATTTGCATTAGATGTAAAATGAAAACTGCTGCCACAATGACATTTCATAGCACAGTGGTCAATGTCAATAAAGGTAGTTCTTAACAAATAGTGAAGTTTTGGACTGACTTTATTTCTATTATGTAGTGACAATTAAAATTCCAGACAAACTGAGTAGTGCACTGGAAAGCTCAGTATAAAGGCTTTGATTCAGAAAATAACAGGGATGTTTCTGGGTAACATACAGAATATGACTAATAAAGGAAAAATGTTATGGCACAGTATTGAAAGTACAGTGCTATGGAAACTATGGTACTATAATGTAATGACTTAGTCCACCACAAGCAAATATACAGTATAAGACGAAAAGAAAACATAACACAGTGTTATACAGTATAAAATATACCAACAATATCTGCAATAAATTAGAGCTGTTGGAGTACTATTAAGTGTTTATCATCAAAAAAGTAAAAGTTCATACAGTAAGCTTCAGGGTTAGACCCTCAGCTACATGTCATGCTCTGCCACAGTAAAAACTCAATTAGTTGTTGACCATATAAGCAACTGAAAGGGAGTTGTTGTATAATGTCTTTATCTTATTACATTCAAATTTCAGCATATCTGTTATCAACAGTTCTTGTTCTTATTCATTAAAAAAATGCTTGTCAGCGGATGAAATACAGAAGTACATTTCCAATAGAGTCAAGGTGAAATATCAGCAAAGTTCAGTTCTTCATCTTTCTGCCTTGAATTTGTTTTTAGAAGTTGTATGGTGAAACAAGAATATGAACTTTGGCCACATGCTTGGCCTGAAAGACGCGGTCACTGTACTCAGACATGTCCACATCAATGCTGATCTCCTGTGGCCCCTGAAGCTGCTGACCCAGTATGAGCTCTCCTGTCTGTCTGTCTGAGCGCTGCATTACAAACATGCCTCTGGAGTTTCCGCCCACTATCCCGAAGCGTAGGCTGTCTGGCCCTGTGCGACCTGGGGCTGTAGCAGTGGCCATCCTAAAGAGTGTGGCCGGGGTCTGCAGGTTAGAGGACAGGGACAGGTAGTGGAAGGACACAGTCTTAGGAGCCAGCTGGCACGTGCGGCTGTCCATGGGGCAAGGGTTTCTCTCACACTGGCTGCAAGACAGAAAGAAAAATAAAGAAAAATAAAGAAAGAAAAAAAACAAACTTTTATCTATATGGACAGTAAATGCAACTGTTTATAATTTTCTATCTCTTTGTAATGGATCTTGTTTAAAAGAATGCACAAGGAAGTATGAGTGTGTGATGAGAAGTAACTCGGATGTTAAATCAGTTTGGTGGTTATGTATAAAATGTACAGACTTACAAAGGTGATGTCTTGACATAATTGATGTGGCCATGGGAACGGGGACACTCAGGGTTGACACACTGAAAACCTCCTCCTGTGTTGATACAAGTTGTCCCATTGCTACAGTTATGCTTCTGGTTCAAACATTCATCCACATCTGGAAGACAAAACAGCAGAGCCATGTCCGAAGGAAAGGCTGGGTGAGAGACTTGCCAGACTGACTCTGTGCTTCCTGGTTACCACAGTGAGAGCAGGGGGTGCTGTGTGTTTATTTTGTTTTTAGTTTAGTCTCCCACAAACCCCTCGTGTCCTAAAGATTGTTTCTGCTGCGAAAGGGTGAAGTCATTCATTCCACTGGCTGGATTTTTAAGCTACAAGGGTGCAAATGAAAGTGGTAACAAGGTTTGGGCCTGAAAGAAAACCTCTGCAGAAAAACTTAAAGCTTCTCATTCGGGTAATTTGCAGGTATTCCTCTCTGGAGCTACATACCCAGCCAGATTCTGCAGCCAAGGCTCTGAATAAGCCTTTGTCCTCTGTTTCGTCTTGTCACTCACCCTCACAGCTACGCCCATCGGGGAGCAACTTATAGCCGTTGGGGCAAGAGCAGTGGTAAGAACCTGGGACATTTACACACTCGTGGACACACAACTTCCCTCCTTGGTCCAAGCGGTAAACTTCACATTCATTTACATCTGTCAAACGACACAAAAAGAAATGCAGGTTCAACTGTAGCGCTTAAAATGGCATTGGTAATAGTATGGCATTTTGTTTCGATACTGCCATAATGCGCCTATTAACATGTTTTTTTCTTGTTCAAATTCAGACATGTACACATTTAGAGCAAGAGCATTAAATGTCATAGTGTAACATGTTATTCAACCAATTATATCTTAAAAGAAATGGCACTGTGGCCTAAATGGATGCTAATCAGCTTGTGGCCTCTTGAAAGGATTACTTTGTTTGTCACAGACTGGCCCCAAAGATTGCTGTAAAACTCTCAGACTCTATTACTAAAGGAGTGAAAAATTCACAGCAGTTTATTTATTAAATAAAGACCCTGATATATGGACTGTTGTAGAGTCAAACTTGAAGAAACTCTCATCTTTATTCCTCATCTCTGCTGGAAAAAGCAAGTGGAGATAGGAGAGTTGCACGACTTGTGGTGTTTATTAGGCCATCTGCCCCTCACCCTGGCAGATACTGTTGTCAGAGGTGCCACTCATGTGAAATCCAGCATCACAGCTGCAGTGTTGGGCTCGGTTCACCTGGGCACAGCGGGGTTTCCGGCTAAATGCTGGATCATTCATGACACTCCACTCAGGTGGTGCTGCATAAAATTGAAATACAATCAGGTCTTTGTATCTGAAGATGACATATACACAAATCAATAAATGCATGAATTACCTATATATTATTGGCAACAATGAGTACAAAGGTTTGTGTAGCTGACCTGTCTGAGTTTGGTGCTGGCAGTGGGAGCCACTCCAGTTCTGGGGACATGTACATTTGTATTGGTTTATACCTGCTACACAGGTGCCTCCATTTTGACAAGGATTACTTGCACACACACTCACTTCTGTAGACAGAGAACAGAAAAGCATTAGCCTGGTCAGCCAGACCCATTCAGCTGACAGAAGAAGACAGGGCTAGGAGTGAATATTGTTATTAAAGCATATACAAAGGTTGGATTTGGTTGAAATGAATTTCCTCTTCTTTGTTGTTTCAATGTGTCTATCTTCATGTGTTAACATTACATTAAATACAACATGACACAATATGGTATCTTTATTTGTGTAAAAGGCATTGGTTTTTGTACTCCCACTGTATAGAGTGCTACTGCCTTTAAATTGTCTCAATTTGTGAAAACAGAATAAAGACCACAACAAAAGAAATGACTTCATGGACAGCCACTTCTCCAGTTTATTGCGTTAAATTAGGAAATAACCAAAAGGCAGTACTTCATGCCCTATGATCTTTGCAACTGTGGTCAGCTCCAAAAGCTCTGCAGATGTTCAAATGATGAAGCGCCCTCAGAGGTGCAGCGCTGAGGCCACAGTATACTGGATGACAACCAATCCCTTTAATGTTTATTTGACTTTCCCAGAGGCCACCACAGCACCATAACATGAAAAGGCCCACTTCACTTTGCTGGATATTTTTAAATGTTTTTAACTAATGTTTTTCCAGAAATGTTCAATACAGCTTTTTAAGCTAATGGGCTAAAATTAGATCTTATACACTGCACTGAACACAAGTAATACTGTGCAGAGTGTAACCCTGTCGTGTTGTTTTAGCCATAAATGTCAATAAACACATGCACATGTCCAAATGCATGTGCCAGCTGAAACATTTTGGAAGAGTGCCACAAGTGCAGGCTAAAAAGTTATTGATAGCATACTTAACATAGTTACTTCTGAGGTATCAGACCAGAATGTGTGTATAATGGCTGGATTTGGCTTTGTCCAATAGGCTGCTGTCAAAACCCTACAGAAACATGAGCATGAGGAGGGGGTATCTACAGTAGCCCACCACTGTTGTTCTTGAGTAAGGCTTAGAAGGGAGGGCAACCCACAGAGGAATGCAGTGCAGGTGTTTTTTGTGTCCAGAGACATTTAATGCCATTTTAACGAGGGCTTCATTCAGTAGAGCCCAGCCGTCCCAAAGAATGCCTCTTTTCTTTGTTATCTCGGTTTGGGACATTTGATTCTTACCTACTGTTTATTTGAGTTCGGCATGTGAAGATTGTTGAGGCTAGTTGCCTTTTTGGGTGTAGGATTTTTTCAAAACACTGACACAATAACAAGTACATGTGACTGAATATATCCTCACAAAGCTCACTGACACCTTCTGTTGCTAGTGGCTCACCTTTGCAAGCAGTAGTGATGCCCGTCCAACTACCATTGTCCTGACAAGCACGCGTCTTCGGACCAACAAGCTGGTAGCCCTCGGCACAAGTGAAATGGACCTCATGTCCAACAAAATACTTTGAGCCAAACTTTGTTCCGTGAGCAGGGGCTTCCAGGGAGGGGCAGGCAGTAGGAGCTGTGGAGGAGAAAAGAAAGCATAAGAGGAAGGCTAGTCACATGTGGAGAAAGCTTCCCGAGATCCTCTGGCATTCTCCGCCTGAGGACATACACGTGTCTATGGGCAGTGAGCCCCTTCATGGGAAAAGATGCTTTAAATGCCTCATTTACAGTCAAGCAAAGGACCGTCCACTCTTATCAGACAGAAAAGCAACGGGACTCATTTGTTGTGCTATGTTTAAATAAAGCCTTTATATTGTTCTTGGGGAAAGCACCACAAAAACGTATTTTTTAATACTGTTGTAGTGATTATAACACATGTTTGTTGGACATCCAGATAAAGAATATCTTTATTGTCATAAAGTGCCCTGCATGTTCACTGTGATCATTCAATTGTATGAACACAATTAACAGGCCTATATGGCAAACCAAATTAGCTGGGGAAACAATTTCATTCTTGTTGAGTCTTTATAACTTTAAACAGAGGCTATCAGCTTCTTTGTGTCTTGCCAAGTGCTCTCCACTGAGTTATGAGCTGCACTGGTCCATCACTAACAAATTGACTCCAGTGGTTTCTGCCAAACAACACAATTCCACAAACCCACTTCCCCTTGTCAAGCGCCAAACTATAACCAAGATGGCCTTGCACAGTCTTTTGGATGAATATATAGTATAATCAGATAATAAAAAAACAATATTTAGGTTATGTAGTGACTCATCAGGAAAATGGCATGAGGATAAAAGAAATGTTCCTACAGTGTAATACACTCAATGTTAACTAAATATGGACCATAGTTTGAGCAATGAGAAACAAGCTTGAGGACATTTATAGAAGCAATGACAGGACCTTCCAGTGTGCTAATCCTTTAATATATTTAAACAACGCTGTGCAAGTGTTGTACATGAATAGAAAAAATAACACATTTCTCAGTATAATTATCTATTGTTACTGACCAGCAGACTGGTCAGCTTGGGGCATCTTGGAGACAAAATTCTGAAGTGCTGCCAGCTTTGACTTCATGATGCGGAGGCCCTCTGTAAATCGCACCTCCTGGCCTTTTAGGAACTTGTCCATTTGCCGGAGCACTCCCACCACTTGGTGTTTATCCATACAGTTCTACAAAACATGCAAGAAGAACTCTGTGAGCTCAGGGTCATAAAGGACTGTTGGCATTTAATAAATGGCCATGGGTCTTTATAAAAATGAGGCCAAGCACAGCAATTACCTCAGTGGTCATAAAACATAAAACAATAACATCCAGCTCTGGGACATGATGTATTTGAATCTAATACAGTGTTATTGCTGGTTACATGGTTGTTAAGGTTACAATGATGTCAAGTTTTTGGTTGATATCAATGTACGTAACATTTATGAGTTTATTTTACTGTAATTTGATGTTAGGCACTAAACACTAAACCCTACATTTACCAGCAGACCTCATGAAAGTATGAGGTATTCTGTGCCATCAGTCTTCTTCATTTTCTCACTCATTACCACAGCTCCTGCAGCTGGACAAAATCTGTCTGGCAGATGTGCCTAGGAGGACATAAGTCCAAAATGCTCTTTGTATTTTGCAATGGACGGCACAATCAAATGAATGATCTTAATACGGTTCAACTTAAAAATAGCACCAGTGCCAGTAGCAGTTACTTGAGTTAAAGGGGTGTCAAGCCCTTGCAAAGTGCCTCTAATCCGTTCAGAGGGGTTTATTAATCACATGCTCATTTGGACAATTTCTGTGGAGCAGCATACCTTAAATTCCTGCATTGTTAGCTTGAAGGGCTTGTACAATAACATCTACATTTAGGATTTCAAAATGATTGAAATTTACTGTAAACTGAGCATTTGCTTGAACAGCGGTTTGCACATTCTCATGCTTTGGTTTAAAAGGGAAAAGCTGAAGATGACTTTGAGCCATTCACATGTAGTTGTTTCAGCAAAAGTTATTTTTATATATTAAATTATCAGTAAACCTCCTGTAAAGATTAAGATCAATTAGGCTAAATACTATCCACACAACATTTGTAAATGCCTGATGGTGACAGACTATATGGATGTACCCCTTAATAAATAGCATGTAACACATTTTTTATAGCATAATTCACACCTGTGTAGAAATGTACAGTACTTTAAATATTGTTATAGGTAACATTAGACTGTCAAATGAGTCTTACCTGAACAGCAGCATGACTGGAATAAACAGCTGTCAAACACAGCAGAAGTACATAGCTGAACCGAAGTGTTAGTGCCATCTCTTAAAATGTATATTAATAAAACAAAAGGGACTGTTCTTTTATCCTCCACTATTTAAAGCAGTGGGCAGTAATCCACAAATGCTGTTTCATTAGCAATAGCGTTGAAAGCGTTTCAAAAGTTTGGAAGATGCTCATCAGGTGTATCTGACAGAGATGCTCTCCTGTCTCTCAGTCTGAAGAAGGTTTGCTCTGCACACTCTGCACGCCCAGGCTTCAGGGAACAAGGATCCCTCCTCCCACCAACTTACACCTAAAGTTAAGTTGGTGCCCAGTGTTGGAAGGTCTCTTCCTGTCCTAAAGGGTACTTAGTCAAAAGATTGTAAGCTCCTGCAAACTGTTTATATCGGTGTTTTTCTTTCCATGATTGTAGCTCTGTTTCAGGAGATTTCTTAATTAGTGCATTTTCACACCTGTAACTGCGGTAAAGCGAAAATACAATACACCACAACTTGTGGTGAAAAGTTTGAAAGAAAGGTTTGTTTCGAATATGTAAAGTTATGGTTCTGGTAAATATACAATGAGCTATAGTCACGTGTACCAGAACAATATGACATGGAACAAGAGTCCTATTCATTGTGTAAGGGCTACACCTGGTGGTGAAGGAGGAAGAGACAGAGAGTCTTTAGGACAAGGAGATTCCAAACTTTGGCGTCCTTAGACAG
Source organism: Rhyacichthys aspro (assembly GCA_036850595.1). NCBI lineage: Eukaryota > Metazoa > Chordata > Actinopteri > Gobiiformes > Rhyacichthyidae > Rhyacichthys > Rhyacichthys aspro. Next base: position 15,659,530 of record CM072162.1, on the reverse strand, counting down.
AAAGACGGTTCAATTCGCATGAGCTTTTCTGAACAAATGGAATCTGATATTTGGGCATGTAAATAATAACTATTGTAGATGTTTACCTACTGTAAAAATATATTTCTTTTCACTTAAATCACATTTTTCTATTAATAACATATCTGTGCTTCATGATTCGCTTTGGTATCTCGCCCTGATAAAGACTCTCTGGTGGCTGAACCAGACGCTGAACGTCGACGCGCAAGTCTTTTACCCAACAAGTAAAGACAGAAAAGAGCACGACCTAGCTTCGAACTAGGGGCTCCAAAATGTATTTTACTGAAGTTACAGTGCGCCTGTTCGAAATAACTGCATATTACACAGTTACACATGACTTTGGGAAAGGAGCGCCTCAGACTCCATTGTAGAAGTGAAACCATAACTGACAAGGTCCTGAGCCAATCAGAATCGTCGTTGTCTGTCGATAGCAACGACTGACCAATAGTTAAGGAGGATGTGATGCGTTCAAGTTAGATCGATCTGGACTGGACTATAAATAAGTGAGCGAACATATAAGCAAGGACTGTGCTGCAGACTTCAGAAGCCATTTTGAGATGATGTCCCTGTTGAGAAAACCTATGAAGATGCTGAAATCAACGAACATGGTTACATTTCTGTGTGTTTCTCCCTCCGTGTCCTCTATTCCACCATGGCAGCTGTCAACGGACGGGACATTAGCAAAGCGGGCTATCGAGCAGTGCTCACAGAGTTAAAACGCCATTGATATGAAAGAGGAGAGTGTCTGTTTACTGTCTCTCTGTCGAGACATGTAACACCGTGAGTTTTTTCCAGTCTGAAATCTTCCTGCATCTCTCACAACCCAACGTCTCCTTGAGTGACTGTGTTAATTCACTCTTGTACCGGAGAGAGGGAAGGCATTTTCCAATGGCTTCTGTGAGCCTTGTTTCCAGTCCCCCCGCCCCTGTTCTTGACAAAAACATGACAGACTCTGAGCTTGCAGGGGATGAAAGGTCGAGTAACATTCTTATACAATTCTTAATACGCTCATCTGTGCGTTTCAGTGCTGTGGGTCTACATGCTTGTGTGACTGTTATTTTTACCATGAATTACAGGGTTTAGAGACATCTCCACGGTCGCCCCAATATTATCTCGCTTGCATGCCGTTTTGGTGCAGAAAGCTGTCCAAACAGCCTGGCTTTCCCATCACCGCGTCGATAAAACTCATTTCAATGCAGTGTAGCAGACATCATCGTTCGTGTTGTTGTGTAAAAAATACGTACATTTCTCCATTGTTGCCATCTGCAGGAGACTATGCAAATAGCTGAGATGCAAATACCACACCCATCCTGGCTGAAATACTCCCCCTAGTGGGCACATGGCAGTACTGAACCGGGGTTCAGACAGCGTTGTTTTGGGAGAGTAAAAGTAGCTCAGTTCCTTCAAATATGATAAGACAACGACGTAGAAGTAAACTGCTGCTTGCGTTTTAATTGCGTAACTAATAGAAATATTTGGTTTATAATATTTCTTGCACTTTGGGCATATTGTTACTTCTTTTTCCATCTTTTCAGAGATGCAGTACAAAATATGTATTAGAAACACTTGCACTGTAGATACTTCTGCTTATAGCTATTGGTTTAAGATGTCTGTCTTTTGCTCTGGTGTAAATTATAGCTAAAAAGTCTTAAAAGTCGAGTACAAGAAAGTTAGTTGTTTATTATCACAGTACATATTTTTCCACATAAAATGTCCGTGTTATCTTTCAGTTTTCTTATGTCTGAAACATTGGATGGTTTGGCTACTTTTTAAAATAACTAACACATTTTAAACTACAGATAATTAGCAGCCATCTTCGTTTGACCTTAATATTAAATGGTACCTGGTTTTACTAGCTCTAGAAGATGTACTTATAATAGCATTGTCCTTATTTTATTAATGGTATTTCTTAATAATGCTGCTGCTTTAAAATCATTGTTTTCTATTTTCTAATCTCTATTTTGTTAGAAACAACAACAAAAAAACACATTTTTATTTATAGTAATATGGATATTATATTTTCAAACTTGACAGACCTTTCTGTAACTTTCATTTTTCCAACAGTTGTAAAATTATATGTAATACCACATTTTTTCTAAGGTTATTAAGTAGAATAAGCCTTTTTAAGACAATTTTATCCAGCATGTTTGTTTGGACAAATATGTTTTTCTATGAAAAAATGTTTTCCTTACAAAATGCTTATGGGGGTTACAGTGTAACCAAAATGTGTTTGTTTGTTGATAGTGTTGTAGTAATGTTTTTTCTTTTCCTTTTTTTTCTTTCTCTTAGAGAGGATGGTGAATTGGAAGATGGAGAAATAGATGATGAAGGCATTGGGATTGAAGAAGAACCCAAAGAAACTACAGAAGTAAATGAAGACAAAGATAAAGACAAGGATAAAGAGAAAATTAAAGAGAAAGAGGAGAAGACTCACAGACACTCCAGGAAAAGATACAAAAAGACAAGAGAAAAAAAGAAGTCTAAAAGGAGGAGACGTGACAGACAGAAGGTATTGTGCCGATAATGCTTGATTACTACAACAAAAATAAATGAGTTAAGAAGCCAGACCTCTTTAATCTCTCTTCAGCACCACTCCCCATCAAGCAGCTCCAGCTCTGACAGCTTTGATTCTGACTATGATCGTCCAGAAAGACCCAAAAACAGGAAGAGCCATGGATCTAGCCGAGAGTCTGATGGCCAGTCATCTCAGGTATTTTTTGTCACACTTCCAAGAACTGAGCAGAAATGTAATCATTGCCTATTATTGACTCTTTTTTTTCCTATGATTTCTACAGCATGGACGGGATTTGAAGGGAAGCCACAGCACCTCACAGAAGTCCCCACCACACAAGAGCAGCGATTTTGACAAATACAGTGACTACAGTGATGACAAATATGACTATGATGAGGAAGAAGACGATTATGATGATGAGATGTCTGAGTATTCACAATCTAAGGGTCGACACTCAAAAGATCAGCTGAAGAGAGGAAGTATAAGGGGCATGAAACATCAGTCCTGTAAGTAAAACATATTTTTAGATGGATAATTGACGTTACCACATGTTAACCCGTTACTAAATGTCCTCTTCAGATGGTCAGAGGGGACGAGGCAGAGGCAGTGGACCTGGCAGAGGACGGGGGATGCTAAACAAAAACAAGAAGCTCAGAGGCAAACCTTGGAGCGGACGTGGCCGAGGCAGAGGAGACCATTGCATGGAGGACATGGTATACTTTTTTTATTCAGCAGAACTAATTAATTCTGATTAATATATGATTAAGTTGTACTTCTGTATGTTTTAGATTTAGTTTCTGCATTTACCATTGTCAAGTACATAAAGATTACATATGTTTACTAATTGTGTCTGTTACACAGGAGGGAAAAAATTCTGGTTTTCATAAAAAAAGGCCCATCATGAGCAAGGAGTTCATTAATCAGCACACAGTCGAGCACAATGGGAAATACATCTGCAAGTATTTTCTGGAGGGCCGGTGCATCAAGGTACAGTCCATTGAGGCTTTTTATACTAAGCTCACAAACTTATCATTTAAACAAGTTAAACTGAATTAAAATGTCTTTTCACAGGGGGAACATTGCAAGTTTGAACATGAGCTCATCCCACTTGATAAGAAAAAGGAGCTTTGTAAATTTTACTTTCAAGGATACTGCAGCAAAGGAGATAATTGCAGCTACATGCACAATATCCTTTTTATGTTTATTTGACTTATGCTTAGTCTAATCAAGCATCTGCTTACTGAAGATTAACTAAATTCCTTTTTCTACAATTAATTAAACCTTAACATGCGACTGCACATGAATACCCATGTAAGTTCTTTCATACTGGAGCTAAATGCTATCAAGGGGACAAGTGCAAATTCTCCCATGATGCCTTGAATGATGTGACTAAAGAGTTGCTAGATAAGGTAAGATGGATTTATTTTGGATTGCATCTAGATATACTGGGCTCTGTCCAAAGATGAACATCTGTTGTGTTTCTGACACAGATAATCAACACTGAGGAGGAGAACGATGATGAGCTAGAGCTGGAGGACTTGAGAAAGCAAGGGATAGCTCCTCTTCCAAAGCCTCCTCCTGGTGTGGGGCTGTTACCTACTCCTGGTCAGAGCAGTCCTACAGACACGGGGGCAGGTCAGGCAGGAAAGAAGATCCCGTCCCTGTTTGAAATAAAGGTTCAGCCTACTGTGGACCTGGCACAGAAGATTGGACTGGGGTAAATACATGTGTGAGTAAATAAAAGTGTGGATTTAGTCTTTACTAAGTAACCATGTTGTATTTTAGTGGGTCCAACTACTCTCAGAATCAGGATGATGGCACGGATCAGTTCAGTGGAGGAGCAGACGACATTCAGAATGTAGTGCCTTTAGATGGTCCTCCTTCCTCCGGGTCACCTGGTTCTATCGGTCCCTCAGTGGGACCTATGCAGCAGGCTCCAGTCCATGGGTTTCCTCCACTGGGCCCAGGTCCTTTCCAGGCAAATCAGCCACAGATGAACATGCAGAGGCCTCCATTTGCCCCTGACTTACAAATGTTACAAAACCTTTTGCCTTTTGCTTCTTTGGGCCAGAATCCAATAGAGTTTTTAAGCAGCTTTCTTCAAAATCAGGCTGTGAGCCAACAGGGAGGTCAGTATTGAACAGTACTGAACATTTTTTTCACTCTGTACATACAATTAAATCTTTGGTGTCATGTTTTTTTAGTTGATCCTGGACAGGCATTTATGCAGACCATCCAGCAACAGTTAGGAGCAGAGCCACAGTTTCTGTCCTTACCGCCAGCTGTGCAGAAAGCCATCCTTTTACACTTGACCCAGCAGCAGCAGCAACAACAGGAGGCAAATCAACAAGGGAGTGACCCACAGAGAGCAGGAACCAAGGATGATAACAATGCAGTCAGAGGTGAGTGTCATGAAGCTATATCCACAAACCAAGTGCCACAAGACAAGTTCAACACCAGCATATAAAGCATATACTTCACTTTTAATAGTAAAACATGCTTTTGTATGTAGATTGACAAATGATGTATTTATTTATGAAAAATAAAATGTTTTAGATGAGCCTACAAACTGGTACTCAAGCGATGATGAGGATGGTACTGTTTCGTCCATCCTGAAGTCTCTGAAGAAGCAGAGTGAGATGCAGCAGGCTCCAGCCAAGCCTTTACCACCCTCCAGTGTGGCTCCAGTGCTGGGTGACCCTCGGCTGGTAAAGGAAAGAGGTCCACCCAGTGACCCCCGGATAAAGGCCGACCCACGTCAACGACCTCCAGAGGTGAAAAAAGATTCTGACGGAGCAGGGGACCCACGGCTGCTGAGAGACCCCAGGAAGATGAGGGCTGTGGAGCAAAGTGCATATCAGCAGCAGGGTCAGGCTGTCCCTCAGAAACCCTCGACTGGAGAAGATGATGATGAAGGAGAGAGGGAGCTGAGGGAAAGGGCAGCACTTATTCCTCTAGAGCCCGGTCCTGGTGTGGTACTTCGAGACCCACGCTGTCAGTTAAAACAGTTCAGCCACATTCGGGTGGACATCCTGCTGCAGCGACCCGCTTTTGCCCAGACAGTGGTTTGGGCGCCTGAGGACCTCATCCCATCTCTTATTCCCAAACAGGAACACTCCATTAACCTACCCCTGCCGCCTCTGATTGCTAATGCCCAGATGAACCGGTCCAGTCTCACAGACCATCCCCCAGTCTCCAGCCCCCCTCCAGCTGATCCCAGACTGGCTGCTGCTCGGTTAAAAAGTCGAGTGCCCTCTGGATCTCTGGAGTCTCGGCTGTCCACAGAGAGGCCTATAGACCCACGCCAGACAAAATCTATAGATCCGAGGCTCAAGCGAACAGGAAGTCTGGATTCCAAACTGCTGGGACAAAAAGAGACATCTTCTGGTGGAGCAGCTGTTGACCCCCGGCTTCAGAAGTCTAGTGCTGTGACATCAACCCAAACAGTTCAACCCAAGAGTGAACCAGAGAAGCTTCCTCCTTATGCTCCTCGCCTTGCCTCCTCAGGTGGAGGCCTAGAGAGTCCCACTACAATTCTTGGAGGCATCAGCTTGTATGACCCTCGTAATCAAACGGAGCAAAAAGACCTCACTGAGCCGCCTAAAAAGACAGGGATCCTGAAAAATCCAGTCAAGAAGGACAGCACCCCACCACGGTCTCTATCTCCGATTCAACGGAGCAGCTCTTTTGAGGAAGTTAAAAGCACAGAAACTGCCTTGGATCAGACTCCTCCTCCGTCAAACTCACCTCCTACGTCTCCGGTCAAACCTGCCGCTGTACACAACCTGCCCATTCAGGCGCTTGCCGGACTCATCCGGCCGCAGTACACTGACCCCAGACAGGCCAAGCTAGTGGGACAGGGATCAACAGCAGCACAAGAAGAAGCCGAACAGAAGAAAGACCTGGACCAAGACCAGGAGGAGGCCATGGAGCAGGACCAGGACAAACAGGAGGATCCAGAGGCAGACGACCGGACACTGAAAGATGTGTTCAAGACTTTTGATCCCACTGCTTCACCTTTCTGTCAATAAACACCCCCGGAGTTCATTTGTAGATTCTTGAGACTTCTTTACATCAGTCTATTTATTCCTGTATATATGTTTATAGTTATGAATCAGCATCTATCAGATGTATCACATTTGGCAGTACAGAGAAGATAATGGCTTTGTTCATAGTTCTATCAAGTTTTTGGATTGATGTTATTTGTAATCCCATTCATTTTAGAGGAACATGTTCAAATATCACATGAAACCATTCAGTCATTAGACTGATGGGAAAAGACTGATACTTTTGTTTACTAAAGTTTATTCGTGGCATTACATCAGAGAACCCTTATTAATGAGAAGAACCCATTCTGAGGAATGCAGGAGGAATTTTGTATTCACATATTTATTTTCAAACATTTTATACATTTTATTTTATATGTCATATTTTGGTTATGCTCATTTTTGGAAAAGGGATATAATATTTTTATAGTGTCTTATCTTTTTAAACCACATCCTGCCCTTATACAAATTGTGTCAAAATCAGTAAATTAATACAACTTCTATTTCACCCTGGCTTTGTCACAAATCCAAGGTGCATGTGGCAACAGTGTCACTACTTGGGTTTCTTGTGCTCTGTTGTATTAGATAGGATCAAACCAGTTCCTCTGAATGCATCACTGATGCTTCATTATTGATATTATAATGTCTAAAATGTAAACTTTGCACTGATATGTCATTCTTGAAACACTCACAGGGTTTTCAATAGATCAAAATCTCTATATTCTATATATATATGTGTGTGTGTGTGCGTGTGTGTGTGAACTGTGATCTTGCCACATTTCAAGGATTATTTACAGCTATGTCTTTTATGTTTTATAAACTATTGTAAGTGCTCGAGATTGTGTTCATGGACATATCTACGTTTCTGAACATCCCTTTGAACATGCTAAGCTACTATGTACTTTTATATTGTTTTCATAATCACATTGTAAATTCTTATTTTTTATCACATGTACAGTGCATCCATGTGTGGGTGTTTAAATGAAAATTGTTTTATTTTTCTTCAACCAGTAAGGTGTTTTTGTCAGATAATGACATTTTCACAACACATACTGTTTGCTTGTTTTGGTGAATTTATTATAAATATCTTAAAGACTGTAAATAATTCAACGAGCAGTTTTACTAAAGAATTAAACAAAAGGAATGCCTGGTGTACTTAAATGTGTGTAACAGTCAAGGTGACACTAATCAAAACCTAGGCTAGTCTAGGCTTGTAGGAACTGACCAAGACCAAGAGCAGTGGGTGGAAGAAAAGTAGATTCTAGGATTTACACAGGTCTATTATCACTGTCAGTAAGTCTCTTAGCTACAAAAAACAACAAAGCACAATATTCACATAAGATATCATGGTGATATATCATTAAGATATCAAATGTGTGTCAGAATCAATGATGAGGACTGCACTTTAGTCACTTGTAGCTGTCACTTGTAACAGCCGGTGCTAGACTGGGTGCTTCAAGGTTTGTTGAGGTCTTCCTCAAACCCAACTCATCAGTCTCGGGGTTTGACGTCTGCTGTGCTCGATGCATCTCCAGGTTTCTCCTCCATTGGAAACACAAAGCTGTGGCCTCTGCACCATCTGAGTCTGGTTCAGGCTGCTTCAAACCCTGGAATAAAACAATAAGACATAGCTCAAAATAGCTTTAAGTTGTTTAAACTGCTTTAATTTGGTATGAAGATTTAGATTTACTGTTATACACGCCGTCTCTGCTGCATGGACCCCCTTCAAGATTGTCTGAAGGAGATTCTGTGCATTCTTCACCAGGATTTCATCAGATGATTTGCAACCAGGTGTAACAGCATTCACACTAAAAAAAATATATAGTCATCATAAAGTCAAACCTGTGGGAAAATGTTATGCCTCCTGAAAAAGTTCACCTAGAGATAATACTGAGTTGGTTGGTGATTGTGAGTATCTGCTCCGCGATTAGTGAGAGCTCCACTGTGCACTGTTTATCGAGGCAGTGGTTGGCAATAACTCTGATGAACTGCGTCACTGACTCACAGTTTGAGATGACTTCTTTGGCTGCAGTGACGAATGCATCTTTGTTCTAAAGACAGAAAAACATCCACTCAGGTATACACCTTGAAAGAACAGCTTTGTTTACTAACCTCTGGTGGACATTACCGGTATTGGGCCTTTCTTCTTCAAGTACTGGGTCATGTAGCAAATAGTGTCAGCCATCTTTCTGGTCACTTGGACAATCTTATTGTCTTTTGGATCCCAGTTGTTGGTTTCTTGCTTTAGGAAAAGGGATCTGTGGGTCAGTGAGGGGGATTTTTTGTGCGCACCAGATTCTGCAACACCCTATAAAGAAAAAAAGAGCTGATTAATAGTGATTATAAAACATATATAATCCGTAGTAACATATCTGCACATACATACTTCTTTCTCCATGTGATCAGGGCTATAATTAGCCACAGGTGACATAGGTACATCCTTCATTCTAGTGTCTAACTTCTCAGTGCTCTCTTCTTGCCGGGATGTCACAGCAGGCTCTGTAGGAAACTCCAGTGGTTCTCTGATTTTAAACGGGACTTCAGGTAAAACCTCTTTGGTAGCTTCATGCACTCTTCCTTGTAAAGTGGCTCTTATGCTCTCTTTAGTGCTCTGGTGTAATCCATCTTGTTTACAGATCTCCTCCACCACAAAGTGAGCCTTAGCGGCCCAGCTCTGAATCTGCACGTCCAGAGACAGTGTGTCACAAATATAACGAGTCTCCACTATGAGTCTGGCCCTGCTGATAATGTCCGAGATCTGAAAGGACAGGTGCTCAGTGATAGACCTGAGGTTGGAGCGTGAGCGAGGGTCACGGACGTAGTGTAAGCAGTTTTCAACACTTTTGGTGCCAGATTTGATCCTTTCAAATAGTGTTTCAGCTGTGTTTTCAAACGTATCCTCTTCATCTTCTTCTTTAAAATGTTGTGCTTTGGAAAAAGCAATGTTGACAAAATTCTGAAGTGCATTACTGAAATTATTATTTGATTTGCTCAAATGGCCACAAACTGCTTTAATTTTAATCAGAAGATTTTGTTTTAGGAACTCTGACTTGGCAAGTTGCATGACATTAGGTATAACATCAAGATTGTCTGCAGCCTGGAGATAGGCCTCAGTCAGAGTTTTGAGTTCATCCTGGAATCCTGTAAATTGTTTGACCTTGTAAGCACTTTTACAGTTTAGACCAGTTATCCTTGCTGCCTCTTGGATCCTCAGTGAGTTCTCAGACAAAGCAGAGAGTTGTTTTTGAGGACTGACCTGACTCATTGCACTTGAAGTTCCTAAAATTTTATCAAGAGACTTCAATAAGATCTGAATGGAGAGCCCCCAGAGAATACACAGCCCCTCTAACTGGTCAACCTGACCTTCAAGAGACACGGAGAACTCTATTAAATATCTAGTGTTGTTCTGGGCTTTGTTCAGTTTATTGTGTAAAACCCCAAAAGTTTCCTGACCATCGCTTTGTGACTTTATATCAGAGGACGTCAGTTGCTGCACCACATCACCACATAATGTCATTACCTCAGTGAGCTGCTGGGAAACACTGCGCCCCATTGTGGACATGTTGCCTTGGAGCATGTTGTAAACAGAGTGGTACCAGGTTCCAGCCGCTGGGAGTAAAACTTTGCGAATATTATTGATAAGGTCGGAAAACTGTGTGCTGTGTTTGTAGATGCTCTCTGTGCTCATGGCTGAACTCATGGCTGTCTCCTGTGCAGTTTGGACCAGCAGCGGAGTCAGAGACACCAGTTCAGCCCTGAAGCTCTCCAAAGTCTGACAGTCAACCGCGTCGACTAAAACCAAGGCTTCTTTTGTGGCTTGAACATAACAATTTGACAGCTCCAGAACACCGGTGCAGGCCTGGTTGAGCACTGTCACATCTTTCCCTTTAGTCACAGTCACAACTTCATACAAGAGGGGCAGCAGGTCAAACTCAGAAGGCTTTAGGATCAGTTTGGGCTCATACGAGACAGCTGACATCTTTAAATTACTGGTGTCATATTTACGAGGCAGTTCCTGCTCTGTGGTTACCTCGAAGTCCTCGTCTTCAGGTTCAGACTCAGGATACCTCTCAAAAACATCAGGGGAATCTCTCATGACATGCTCCGCGATGAGTTCACAGCTGTCTGAATCCGGTGAATATGGCTGTGGGGTGTCAGGCTGACGTGCCCTCTCCCGCAGAGGGCTGAGCAGATGTGGGTGCTGTTGACCATCCAGCCCCTCTCGCAGGACTTTGAAGTGCTGTAAGGCCGCGGAAACGCTGTCTGAGAAGGAAGAATAAGCCTCGACATTAAGAGTGGAACCAATCAGCATGTCTCTGACTGACACCATGACTTTGGTCTGCGAGGCCTGGACCTGCTTTAACAGCACCAGGAGGCCGTTCCTGTAGATAGGGTCATCACTTCTGTCCAGGTGCCTCCTCGCTGCCTGCATCACCAGCTTCATGTGACTAATGAGGTTGGCTGAGTGTTCATTAAACTGTTCAGTGTTCTGCTCCCTGTATGCTGTATCACATCCATGACGCTCACTCATCATCTCACTAATGCTGATGCTCGTGAACTCCCGGACGTTTATGATGCAACTGAATGCATCCTGCAGCTGACTTGTCTCCTCTTCCCACTTCTGACAAAGCTCAAGTAGTTTCTGAATAGTTTGTCCTGAATCATCCTCCAGTTCCAGTGACAGGGGAAGTATTCTTTCTCTGAGTCGTGTTAGACATGCTATTGACGTCTCTACTCTCTCCAGACTCTTTGCATCATGAGCCAAAGCTGAGATAAAGTTGGCAACTTGGATTATTCTGTCAGTAAAGGATATAAAATCTTCAACTAGTGTTAAGACATCATTCAGCTCTGTGGTTTTAGATGAATCAGCTTCAATGGTTTGATTTAAAACAGTAAAAAGTTCATTATACATTGAAGATGCTGTTAGAAATGTATCTAAAACTTGATAGAGAACAGCAGTTGTTACAGCTTTGTCAAGCATTTCTATCTGATGCACCAACAAAATGAATGTGTCTACACACTCATCAGAATCATCTGAGGACTTTGAGATCTTTTTAATGTCTGACCAGAACTTCAGGACGTGTTTGCAATGGCCTACAACTGTTTGTTGAAACTCCCTGCGAGAAGAATTTGCCACAGCCATACAATGAAAAACAAGATCTCTGATCATACTGTCAAAGCCACTTTCTTGGTCTGATACACCTGAGGTATTAGCCAATAGCTGCAGTAGACTGTCCCTTCTCCAAGTGTAAAAACCGCCAGCCCCCAGTGACCCCATGTGACATTCACTCTTCAATGTAACTACAATGTCGTTCACTGTGTTCTGTACTTTGTCTAAAATATACATTTTTGCGGCCTGTGCCCGCTCACTCGCAGGGTGCTTGATGGTTGTGCACATGGCCGTGTGAAGCATTGAGATGCACCTCTTCAGTGTCTCCAAAGAGTCAAAGAGCTGTTGTTTCTGCCTGGGATCCTGTAAGGAGTTAGCTCTGTCAACAGTCAGACTGTTGAGGACAAGTAAAGCCTCAGAAAACTCCTGGAAGGATCTGAGCAGAGTCTTAATGTCTGGAGATGATCCCAGTTCACAGAGGCTCTCCAAAACCTGGTCAGCTGCAGCTAACACCTTCCTCACACAGGCGTCGTCACTCACTAAGAGGACCTAAAGCACAGAGACATGAGTTTTTTTTACTGCATAATGTTCACACAGTAGCTAAAGAATCATAGAAATAACAGATACTGTATCATATTGACTCAGTAAACTACCATAGATATCATATAGTATTGACAGTAAGTCTACGTTCTGATTTTCCTTTTACAAAATACCAGAATTAATGGTTTTTTTTGTAATGAATATGCCCCTGAGAAGTTAGTATTATTTTATCACAAAAAAGCAATGTTTTTTGACAGGCATTTCTTATTCTGTATTGTTTTCCTTGCAGTTGTTTTTATCACATAGGCTACATGTTGTATAAGACTAGGTTAAAAGTAGCTGTACTGTACTTTGACCACTCCCAGGAAGACATTTTGTGTGGCAGTGATGAGTTCCTCTTTATGCTCAGTCAGATTGGGCTGGATGTTGAGTTTCTGAGCTGCCAGCAGCACGTGTTGTCCAGACACAGTGAGTGACTCTAACAGGGACGACATCTCCATTTGTAAAACTTCATCCTGTGTCTCTTCTGCTTGCCTAGTAACATAAAAACATCACACATAAATAACCTCAGGTGAAAGCAAGGTAATGGTGACTTTTCTAGACTGCTGCTCTGTACATGTTGTGTACGCTTCAATAAAAGTTACAGTGGTTTTACCTGAAGGCCACTGCTGCCAAGTTGTGTGTTGCTTTAGCCACAGCCTCAGCGGCTCCCTCCAGCTGCATGAACTGTTCGGGCTCCTCTGCTCCGTCACACAGCAGCACTAAATGGCACAAATGACTGGCCATCGGTGCCACCACCCGCTCCACGGCTGTGGTACGGATGCAGCCATGATCCAGCAACGAGGACATTATTACAGCTCCTGTCTGAGAAAACAGCTACTGTAGTATTCTCAGTGTGGATCCTGTATTCATTATTAATAGAGCTTTACAAAAGAGCTTCAGTCAGTGTCATAGCAACCGGTGTCACATGACCAGCCAACTAACAGGTTGTACCTTTAAATACAGTACATACCTGAAAGTTTCAATTATTAAAATCAAAAGCAACAATACCTTTTATTGACACTGTTTTCGCCCTTTAAAAGTAACCTTAACAAATATATATTTTTAATTAAAGAAACACTATGTAAAAAGGTAGTCTAAGAAATCATAAAATAACAGCATCAAATTCATTTCCTGTCAGCTGAACTCAATTGGTACTAATATTAACATAATTTGTCATGACAAAAGGATATCATTAGTGCAGAAGTATGTTATTGCTTAATACCATTAATAATAATTGATGTTTTTTTTAATGTATAACATGCACCTAGTTTTTAACAAATATTCAGGAAGTAAAAGCAGTGCTGAAACAAAATGATTCATTTTGGAGTTAATGTTTTTAGTGTCCTTGGCCTATTTGCATGAGCAGCCAGCAGAGAGCACCACTCTCCAGCTTCAACACAATCAAGACAGCGACAAGAACAGTAAAAAGTCACTCTATCATTTTATCAACAGATAAATATACAGCTTGAACACAATTTTAAACATCAAACATACAGCACACTAAATGGAAATGATATTCAGTGACAGTAGTATACTCCAAACTTCAAAAAAAGGTGGGAATAAACGGTGACAATAACAAACACTCAAACAAAATTTATAACTATCACAGTTAGCAAAACAAAAAAGTCAAGTGTTGGATTCTCTGCATTCAGGTTTATAGCATGAGTTTATCGCACGCAGAGGGTGGATGTGAATGTGTACAGTATATGCCATCATGCCAGTGGAATTATTTGGTAATATAAAGTGTATCTGATCTATAAACATACAGCACAATAAAGAGAGCTGAGCAATCAGAATAAAGTGTCTAAAAATATAAGCAAGTTTTTGTTCTTTGGCATTGCACATTTTAATCTGACTCCTTGTAGGCCTAATGCAGCGGTTCCTCCTGAAATCTCTCCTTTTTACCTCTAAAAATATAACACATTTCAAACAAAAATATGTTTTCTAGGATCATTTTTCCATATTATCTTGCAATAAAGCATTTATCTAAAACATCTTTTTCTCTTGTGGGATTGTCAATGAAAGGTTTTGCAAAAAGGCCCCATTTTGTGAAATATCAGTCCGTGTGGGGTCACATCTGATAAATCTCAGACATTAATGGAGGCAAGGCTCTGACATTCCTTCATGTTGACTAAAATAAGCTTCCCATGAGCCCCAATGAGCTCGTTTATGTGTCGTGTTTGAGCGTAGTCCATTCCCACCTATTTTTAGGGCATTACTCACTCTACACGGGCCCCAGTAACTGACGGTAGGTAGACTCCCAGAGTACACTTTCATCTGTCCGGGGGAGTAATGTGTCTCATATTTCACCGTAAAACCTAATAACATAATAGTAAAATTAAATTCTGCTTTTAGGGGGTCTGGAATGGTTTGGGGATAAATCATGATCAGACGTGTCAGGAGGCACAGTGAATCATTTCTTTTAGTGAGGTGAAGTATGTCGTTTCTCTAACCTGGAGTATTTGGCTGCATACCTGACCAATCATTCGAAGCATCTTTGGATTGTGCAGAGCATATTCCCCTTAATTGAAAACATTTGAAAGATTCAAATGGGAATCCGTTTCGCCTGCTGTTTTCAAATCAAATTCTGACACCTACAAACTTTAATGCCAAACCCTAACAAATTTAATTTTTATGAAAAGTCACAGCACCCGCAAAATGAATAGTAGCTTTTGTGATACATTTGAAAAGCCTTTCTCTGCATTTTAAGTGTGCATAATAAGGGCAGCATGGTCAATGAAGTGTTAATAAAAGCACTGCAGTGTTGTGTTGATTACCACAAGACCTCATGAGACATTTTCATTTTTACAAAGCCTTCAGAGCTTCTGACAGCGCTAGCAGACATAAGGACACAATGTTTCAATAGCCGTGTGGGTGAAAAACTGAAATTAGCTTTGGCTGATAAACTTTGAGCAGGAGGAGTGAGCTGATGAGTTAAACAAGATATGCATAAGCAGGAAATGATACAGAAAAGATACAATCTCTCACTCCCGGAAATATCTGAATATACAAATGGCTCCAATCATATACTATAAAGGACATATCTTTGGCAAAAAGTAAAGGTATGAGCCAAGGCATTCATTTTATCAAACATCAGTGCTTTTAGGAAAACATACCGCAGATAGAGTATGTTTATAATGGCCGCCAAAAACCCAACTCTCAAAGCCCTCTTTTATACAATATGGCTTAAAGTGTATGTATAAAAATAAATTTGCTATGTCACACAGCCCTGAGGGTTTTGTTGTCCACCAGTATCATGCCGTTTCCACATCTCTGTGCGGGATGTGAGCCTCAGTCGACGGCGCTGCTCTGTGCCACTGGCTGGCCAAGAGTTCCTTCTTTGAGATTAAGTGTCAAAGTGTCCAAGCCACACACTGTCACCTCAGAAGTCTGTTTCCTGGACCCCCACACAAAGAAAATAAAACAAAGTCTCCAAAAAATATGGAGAAAATTCCTCTCTTCCACATATGGAAGACTGAAGGGCCTGGTGCCACCGGGGGCCGCTGGGCTGTGAGACCCGTTGCTATTGGATCCTTCTTGACCCAATACCTAATCTCATTGGCTCCTCTGGGCTCCACTTTAAAGTCTCAGTGGTTCTTTTCCATCCAGTCCCAGCTTTCATCACTGTCCTTCCTGTTCTTTTCGGCTTCAATAATCTCTCTGTAGCGCCGACGGAAGAAGCCCATCTGTCAAAAAATGTGAGGGAAAAAGGTATGAGTTTGGTGTATCTAAGGTCATATCTGAACAGCCTGTGGTTTCACATGTTTAGGCTCATTAACCACAAATCACTTGGACAATACTGTGCTCTACATGGCTGCAGAGTATATCATATTATTTTATGGTAGTGAACCTTTAAACCAAAGCCACTTGAGATAGATAACACAACAGGTGGCTGTCGATGCAGTTGATGCTATTGAATGTGGCACAAGGGAGTCATGAATTATACCATGAAGTTCAATCTAAGTTCACGTTTTACAGGTTTCTGTATGCATGCATAGATATGAACTTATAATCAAGAATGTCTTATTAGTAGGGAACCAATTCAAAAGCTATGGTATGCTTTCAAAAATAGTCATATGTTAGTAAAGTGTCTAATGTGAAGTTAATGGATTAAACTGTGTCAAACCACCAACATTGATGGCCATAACTCAAGCGTTTCACTTGAAATTCAGTGTTTCTTTTGGAATTGATATTGTGCCTTTATTTAAAGCTGTGATAAGCTGGAACAGAGTAGTCGATTCTTGGTGAGCACACACTGTGCACAAGGCGCTGGGGTGATGCCTCTCTCACTACGACTCCATTCATTTATCTGCCTTTGACTAATACAGTTTATTGATACAGACCTGTGCTCTCCTCAGGCATTTCCTGAAATGAGCAATACAGGACATGTGCTGCTCTTGTAAGTGCCGTTTATTTTGGCAAGATCCTAAGACCTAGGGAACAGAGGGAAATGTATCCCAGGACCAACATTCCAAGGTTTAGTTGTGGTATTCCCGGCGGAAAATGAAGCAGTGAAAAAGAAAAGAAGTTTTGTACTAACTGGGCCCCTGGACATCAGCGTTAATAGCATTTCCCATTCAAGTTGTTCTTTCATGTGAGTGCTATGGTGTGAATTATTGTCCTCTGTGTGATTTGTCATTTTCATGGTTGTTTAAGCTCCTCCTACTGTTTCCATGACCTCCAGCTGTCTCTGTATGACAGGAATTGTTGAAATCTAAGCAGTGACACTAAGCACTTCTGGTTGTGACAGACACATCTAAAGCTTGTGTACAATCACTACACTAGAAACACTAGAACAAGTACTGAAAACAGCGCTGATGTATGCGCCACATGTTGCTTAGAAAAGTAAAATAAGCACATTACAGAATAAGCTTATTCAGCACAGTTTACCTTCCAGAGAAGCACAGCTAGCAGCAAAAAGATGAGGATCCCCACCAGCAGGCTGATGGCGATGATCCAGCCAACGACGTAACCCCTCGGCTCCTGACTGTGTAGAGCCTCGAAGATCAGCTAAAACACAAAACTTGAGTCAGTCAGTGAGTCACACTTGAATGCAACACACACAAGACAAGATGAAGTGGAGAGCTAATGATGCAATGGAGAGCAACAATAATGGAAGACATATTGGACCTTATTTCAGCATAAGGACCTCATTTTCAGATTCAAGTGGAACCACATCAAATTGAGCTTTAATATGTCTTTTACACACAGTACATGACAAAGGACAAATGTATATTTGTAGTACACACAAATGCATTTAAAACATGAAATTCAAAAAGTGAACTGATTTTAGTTTGGCAGATGGGCTTAGGGCAGCACAGGGTCTTGGTTCACACTGACCTTTGCACAGCATGCTACAAGCAGCCGGCGCCAACACCCCTTTGAGCAGCATGAACAGCATAAACAGTAAACAACTTCTGCTCCACTCTTTTGTAATTTATTTAAATATTGTAGCTAATATCAATACAGTGGGGTAACATTTCATTGTACTACCAAAGAATAATGCTTTGGACGGGGTATTTATCATCCACCCTCCCAATTTTAATTGCCTTTAAATTACTGTTTCCATTTATAAGACTTAATCCCACTCATCTAGTGAAATGGGGGAGTCTAGGTGAATTTAAAAAAACTGCATTTCTCAACAATAAATAATTGGCTGGACCTGGTGGATGATCTGTAAATGACAGCTTAGTTCATTCAAATCCATGTTGAGTCAGCTGCGATGGCATTACTGTGTAAACTGTAGAATCATTATATTGGCATTAGTTCTTTGATCATGTTGGTGTTAGACTTGGGGAGATTTGCTTTAAAGCAGTTTAATACTTTGGTCCACGGGTCATTTCCTACTCTATAACTTAGAATGATTATAATTCAATTAATAGTAGTTTGAATGAAGTAAACACAGCATTAGTTCAGACGACTGCTAAGTCAGTTTTAATGTGAGCCTTCAGGCTTTTAATGTAGAACAGAATACTCAACAGATGTTGATCTTAGTAATTATGTGTACACTTTCAAAATTGCTACAAATAATATACTACATATTTGGACAAACAAACATGGTACAATGTAGTAACTTCATGAACAATGAACACTAATTCTTAACAGTACAATGCTGAAACAGAAATGTGACATGAGACGCCAACTGTAAAACAAAACCAAGCAGACAAGGGACCATTAATCTCTTCGTTGAATAGTTTCCCACATTAACACCCCCCCCTGCTTTGACTCGGTGCACATGCTGTAGTACATGCCAAAGCACTTGCGTATATAAAAAAGATGAAAGCTCAACTGGTCATTGCTCTTTGACTTTTCTCAAATTCACTTGAATGATGTGTAGATTGTGGGAATGTGCAACATTCATTCAACATATCTGAGCCTTCTCATTTTTGGCCTGAGCATACTTACATACCAACTGAAAGCTATAGATTTAAGAACATTTGTTTACATGTCATGGGCGGTAAAAACTGACATTGCCGTTGAGTTTAGAAGTTGTAAGTCCACTGCGAGCAATTCAAGCAGGGACTACAAATTACAGTTAGCAGGGCATACTCAGTCAGTAAGGCTCCTGAGGGACAAGGTAACTGTGTTTACTGAAACCTATGGGAGTAATAGCTGCTGGAATGAGAAGGCTCAGAAGAATGGCATACTACGGTCATATTCAAGGCAATTTTCCGAACATGAAGCTGAGGGTCAGGAGGCAGAGCAGAGGCTGTGGCCCGGTGAGCACCCTAATCACATGATAGATCTCCATTACTCAGAAAGATCATTACATTTGATCTAGTGAGCTTTTCAATCACTCAGCGAGTAACAATGGGGGGAGGGTCTGTCCTTGGGCACAGCTGAGGACCCAAAAGGAGGGACCACATACCCACAGCTCCCAGCTGTTCCCTGTGCTCACATCTTCTTAAATGAACAACAGTCGACGCATCAATGAATGTGGAGCCACTGCACGACAGCAGTGCAAGATAAAAATATGTAGACTAGGTCAGAAAGTTTATTGCAAATCATAGTGCATTTATGGCTTTACTATTGGCCAATTCAATTTAAACTTTCAGTGTTTCCAATTCTGCTGATATAGCCTACTCACAGAAATCTCCTCTGGCAGACCCTTAGGCACCTCCACAGCTCTGTCACTGATTTGCACATTGCCCCTCGTCACAAACTGGATCACAGAGGAGCTGTCCTGTGGACCGGGAATAAATATGTTACTTACAATCACTATATCTACGGATTATATAAATATTGAGACATGTTTGTTACCCTCTTCAAAATTTCAGTGTTGAGCAGAAGTTTTATGTCTATACTTAAGGCTTCTTCTTTCATCTGTGGACCAAGCATGCAGGAGATTGTCATACAGGCTCGACCCGGCCTGTCACAGTCCTATAAACGAGAAAGAAAGAGAGATATTTGGAGTTAAGGATTTTTACAGTTCAGTGTTACTGTAAAGACTAAAAAAAATAACCTGTAAAATATGAGTAGGCTACAAGATGAGTGTTACATATTTACCAAGACTTTGCGGCCTGATTTGGTGAAGAATGCAAAAATGGAGTGGAAGATGCTCTCTCTGTCCTGTGGGATGGTGCACGGAGTCGGGTTTTTGTGAGGGGTGCAGTTCCCCCTGCCGTCTGCCACCTGAAGCAGGGTGAGAAAAAAACATAATAAGCATTTGTTAAACTGAATTAATGTTATCTGAAGATACCTGTACATGATAAGGGTTGAGTGAAAAATCGATATTGTTGGAAATAGAACTGTTGTTTTATGTTTAGGGCAGATCAGTTTCAATTTGAAAGTGAAAATGTGGACATAAGCACTTTCGTCACCTAAAGTGGCCCAAGCCCATTACTATTATGGGTCTCCAGAGCTGACAGGAAGAGCTCCGTAGCAAAAAGGTGTTACCCCTCCCTGTCCCATTTCCCATATGGAGTGATTTAGAGGTGTCTGTTTTACGTCCTTGCCCCCAGGGAGCACTTCCCCTTTTCCTCACAGTCCGACCCATAGCTCTGGACGGGGGGAAACATCTCTCCTCATTGTCTGCCATGGCACCACCCGCATGTGTGGCCTCGCTCAGCTTTTACGGCAGTGCTTTCTCATGTCCTGTGTTTCTGCTGCTGTTGCTTTTACAGAAATTCATTGGCTCCATTCTGGGACAATGTCCTACACAAACCTGTTTTGTAAAGGATTTGTGCAGAAAACTGGACCAAAAGCTTGTATACCACGTCTGGACTAACATAAATCTGTATAAAATGTAAGAATATCTAGCTGTAAAATATGTGTCCAACTGTCCGATGTGTCACTCTAGAAGAAACATTAACAGCATTTGCAATGTGTGGTTCCAGGCTGGGGATGGTACGGGGCAGTAGCCAGCTCTGCAGGTGTCCCATTCCCATTTCGTGCAAGCCGTCTGATCCTCTCAAAGTGATTCCAGATGGTTTCTGGGAGGGTGGGATACAGCCAACCCTGTCTACCCATTCACAGCAAATACAATTAACAGTTTGAGCTCCCACATGATCTACCTATATGAACGGAGCGATGCAAGGGTTAAGAAAACATTAAAACCCGCTGGGAGTATTGGGTTCTGTTATCTAAATGCAAAATGTTGAGAAACAAAATGGCTGGCTAGCTTCAGTAGCCGCGTCAACATTTTTCACTTTCGATTTTCACTGCCCCAGAGGTGTCCCCCACAAAGCAAATTGTCCATGCCGTGAAACAAAGTCTACCATTTTAGCAGGTTTCTGAGCATAATATTATCCTAAAAGGTGAACCCAGACAGCTGTGCCGTGACGGGAATGAGGGGAGACAGACATAAGCTGGGCTAAAATGTTGCTGCAGGTGAATAAACTCATAAATAATCGTTTGGACTAAATAATGTTGGTGGGGCGCTGTTGGCATGCACCTGTGTCTCAACGATGTGGAACATGTCGGCCCCGTTGCCAGCCAGACGATTGGGTATTCTGATGTCTACATTGGAACCAGGAAGCCGACTGGGCCCGTTGTTTATTGCCTGAAAGCACATGAGACAAAATGAGAGAAAGCCAAGTGAATAGATTAGAATATGTACGAATATTTAATTCCAACATGCTTCATTTTATTAGGAGTACCTGAAACGTTATATTAAGAGGCTGAAAGTTGCAGTCCATGTCTTCTAACTGGACGAACCGAGACGCATCAATAGAGTTTCCATACACAAAGGAGCTCGGTGTCACCACACTGTAGATGACAGTTTGGTTATTTGGTAAAATCACACAATGTTTCAAAAAGACATTTGTTTTGGCATTCATAAAAAGCTTTGTAAAACCTTTGAGCTTCAGTCCTGTTGTTTAGATGAGTGTTTGAATTTTTCTGAGACATAAGTCAGATCTGTCTTGTTTTTACTGTGAAGCCCCGTTTACATTAAAACAGCAGCTTTATCAGATGTCAGACTTCTGGCACTGTTTTACATCTCTCTCCCTCTTCATTGAACCCGAGCCATGATAAAGTGTTCACAGATAAGGCTTTTTAAGTTGACATGGCCCATACTGACACTAGCACTCCCTCTCCTCCCAACTCCAGATGGAAAAAGTCTCTGTCCAATAATACTGGCCTAATGTGTACAATAGTTGTTCTGTGGTCATACCCCGTTATAGTGGTGTCAGTCTCGTGAACCAGTGGAATAGACAGGTCCAAAGTGTTGTCATGGAGTTTGTGCTCTGGATTTGCACTACAAAACCAAATGTTGTATACATAATTAAATCATACAAGGATTTACAGTAATCACTTAAAGTGTATTTAAACAAATGTTGTACCTTTTTGCTAGAACTAAAAACTGCAGTGTGTCATTTTCTCCTGAGAGTTGACTGGTGTCAAAAATCACTGCAAAATGATACTGGAGGGAAAGAAAATGTAAAGATGTTACTCAAAGTGCTGTTGAGTGCAACAGGTGTAGCCATCATGCATTAGGTCATATGGTATTAGTTCCACTCTTAAAAATGAGGTATCATGTTTCATTAACAGTGCCTTACATAGTTTACAAAACTTAATGGCATTAGAAAAACTGGATTTAGTTCTTATGTGTTTTTAGTTCTACTTTGGTGTAGACTACCTTAGTCTGTGCTCTCATGAAGGGAAATCCCACGCTGCATTTGAGGAAGTCCAAATCAACAAGTCCACAGGAAATGCCCTTCTCTTCCTGAAAAAAGAAAGATAGACAGTGTCAAACATACAAACCAGACACAGTAGACAAATTGGTCAAACTTATCAAAGTTACAAAACAATTAACTTAAAGATAGATAAAAAAATAACTGGAAGGTGAGATGCTAGCTTTTCAAACACACCTGGATACACAAACCTGCTGAGATCTACTGAATTACTACTGTTTTTTGTTGGAGTCAGACTTCTGCATCGAGAGGATCTTATTGAAGTTCTAAATTAGTTTAAACAAAGAATGCACAAAACGGCGATGGCACACACACAGTCAGCGGGCGGGTAATTGGACAGCCTCCAGGCTGTGTGTTTGGAAGCTTGTCTAAACAATATGGAGCTTCACCGGCTGCACTGTGTAAACATTTAGGCCTTGACCTTACGAGGAGGATGAATTCTTTCAGAGAGAGTTCACTAAGAGGCTGTCTGCCAAGCTTGTGCTTTGAGAGCACATGCAAAGGTGGAGATACTTCATGACCTTCACAACTTTTTATGATAAAATAGAGACAAATGAGTGCCCCTGTATCCCAGCTTTAAGGTGAGCCATACAAATGTCTACTGCACATGCCAAATTTCAGCTGGTGTTTATAATATGTTTGAAAAAGTGATAAAATAAAGAGTTGTGGAGCAGACTGTTCTGGCATATTTACAAACCATTTATCCATCCACAACAATATCAGCCACACTCCACTTTCACTGAGTCAGCAGATTCCCAGTACAGGGCAGGGCTGTACCCCATGTCTTCATTAACTCAATCTAAATAAGCAGCGCTGTCCCTGGAAATGAGACCACAGTGGTCACTGCAGGGGGCAGGGACCCCATGACTGCGATGATGGAATTTCCTCTATTTCCTGTATTCCTCTGTGCTGCTGTGCAAACAGCGCCTGTCCCACAAGGCTATGTAGGATTGGGAAGGGGCCTGTTTACCCATCACCCACCTGGCTGCCCCAGAGAGAGAGCAGAGCACTCTGACATATGGCGTGTGTGGAGCCTCCATGGGGAGAGGAGTGACCACTGTTTGTTCAGCACTTCTTCACTTTCTCACTCTTGCTTACTTTCCCTGGTCTTACTCTGTCAAGAACAAATACATGCTGGTATTTTAACAAATGGCAGGTCCATTAAATATCAATGGATTGTTTAGACCGCTTTAGTTTCTAGTGCCAGGGTATGTCATTGTGAATGACAATACACAGGAGGCCTATTTTCCACATGTTCTGCATGTCTCTGATGTATCCAGTCTAGTGCTGCCTGGTTTATAGTATCTACAGCGGCATGGACAGAAATCACATTGATTTTTTTATTGCATGTCAAAATCTTCAATTCACTTTTCTATTTTTTGGAATCCTAGTCTCTGCCCTATCCATAATAACACTCCTGCAATCATCTGTGAAACCCAGCTGAAACAATGCCTGCCATAGGTCTTTCAGCTGACTGCCCAAACATTTCAGAGATAAAAAAAGAAAACACAGAAGCAAGGACTGTGTTTGCTGACTCTCATGGGAGCATAGGCTGTGCTCCTGAAACCAATTCACCTCCACAGCTTTCTGCTAGCTAGTGTTGCAAGAACAACAAAGAGATAACAAGCCCACTCTAAATATATTTGAGCTGAGTACAAGTTCAAGCTTCACTCACTGAAGAAAACACCGCAGGGAAGGATTAGGGGCAGGCCTTTGCAAAAAGGGTTCACATCGTCACCTAAAACTTTGGTTGGAGTAATAAGAAATGTCTTGAAGCAGTAAATCTGGCCATTGGTCTTTTTGTCATCTCTTCATACTGTTGGCTTCCTGTTGCCTTTGTGGAGCAGGCCACCCTGAATTATTAGGTTCCTGAACTAAATGAGGCTCTGTGACTCCTGGAAACCTGATACTTAATGTCAGCTGGGTTCATTTGATTAGCTATGAAACTCAATGCTGTTTTTCTAATATTGGCCTGCAGCACAACGTCTATTTAATTCAATTCCATCTCTGTTTGGGAGGGTTAAATCATGTCAGCGGTTATGTGCATTACAGAGATTGTCTTATCCATCACTAAGGCAGAAAACCATGCTTGGGGTCCATTATGAGGAGAAGGACTGTGTGACGGATGATGTCCCCTAAAGCTTTTGAAAGGTTATTGAACTGTGGCATCTCTGCTCAGCTGAGATGAGACCTCTTTAACAAATGAACAAACAGAGTCAGAAGGGGACACTAGATCTAAACTAACCACAACACTGTTCCTGTGTTGTGCATTACTCTGTAGATGGCAGCATGCTAAAACCTTTGTATCCTATAAGAGATCTAAGAGGGCATACATCACAATATAATCTCATTCCAGCTGTAAAATTGCCTTGGGAGCTTTCTTTTAAGATTGGGGGTCAATTTGAATGGTACGTACACAAGTGTGGTGTGTTTTCATGCACAGCTTAACTGATGATGACATGGTGGGTCTGTGGTTTAGTCCGAGTGTGACCAGAGCCAGAGGAGCTGTCCTTAGAGACAGGGCAGCTGTTGCACAGCCTCCCGCTCCTCTCCCAATACACCTCACTGTCTCAAAGCTTTTACAGCATAAATCTTAGCCTATCTATATTTGGTCATCTGTTATTTCCTGGTTTCTCTGTTTAGACTGCTCTGACACTTAACCAGCCTTGTACATCAAAAAGTACAACAAAGCACTTTTCTGGGTCCACAGCATGTACAACTAATGTGATACATTAAAGGGTTACTTCAGACCAAGTGGGGTGGAGTGGTGAAGAATGAGTCACTTAATCTATTAAGCTACATTAGTGGGAGTCTAAATTTGGCCATTGTTACAAGTGGGAACACATTGCTTGAACTTCACATCAAGCTCCATGGTTATGACAGTCTCTTGGGCCTGTGCAGCACTGACAAAGCCATTGGGTCTGTTACTCTGTCGCAGAACAATGCAGCTATACCACTGCGTTGCATAAAGAGATGGAGCATGGCTTTACCAGATAACATTTTTGCTGGATCACAATATATGCAGTTTAAACAAACATTAACTGCTTGCACTGTCTTTAGCACTATGTTAATAACCTTCTGAATTAGTACCATGTCTGCTTTCGAGCTGGTGGAAAACGGATAAGCATCTTGTAGAAACACATACAAACTAGAGGACAGCTAACATTGAGAAATAAACATTTACTGAAACAAATAAACAACAGACACTTGAGAACTAACTGACCTTCTGCCAGAAGTTGATGTAGAAAACCTCTCTGGAGAAGTTGAAGTAAATGTTGGTGTCATAGGCGTCATCTCCTGTGTTGGAGATGGTCAGGTTTAAAGAGATATTCTTCACTCCTCCCAGGGCTAAATGGGGCTTTATGTAGAGCCTACAAGTGATGAAAAAGCAAACAATGCACTTTAAGAACAGTAACAGAGGACACAGTGAAAGTTGAATGCAGATATTTACATAATTCTTGTTTTACTTTTGGAAAAGAGGGTATTGTTCTTGAGGAGTTTAGCTAAATGTGCAGAGCGCTAAAGATACAAAAAATAGAGGTAACTCCCTAAGAATGGAAAAACATATGGATATCCTCCAAGCATGCGTCATGCTTCCACTCCCCACACCCACACGGCCTATGACGTCAGCTCGCTTCTTCAGTGCTGGAGGACACAAACTTCATCATGGTCTAAACTCGACACTAAAATACACAGTCCTTACCCAGAGAGGTACATTTTCCCATGAAGCCTCAGGTCAGCAGCACAGTCGTCAGACAGGCAGTTCTTCTCAAACCAAGTCTAAAAGACAGGGCAGAGATGTGCACAGTTTATATGACCTCATGCGGTCAGCTGCCTCTGCACAGTCAGAGAGTGTTTAGTCTAGGGGGCAGTGTTGTGCTGTTGTTGAACCAGTGGCTTGAGTTCAGTCGATCAGCACAAGAAGGCCAGATACTTTATCCTTTGTGATCTTTCTTTTAATCAGAAAGCCTTTGGTTTTAGGTTAAATCCTAAAGGAAACTTGAGTCAAGCAGCAAAAATCGTGTAACTTTGATGATTTTCAGATAAATGGCTCTTGTGGGCGCTGAAAGACACAAATCCCTCTGTATTTCAAAGAGTGAAGACAGTGGGGAAACACATGTGGGGCAGGTTAGAGGTGGTCGCAAAGAAAATAAATGAATCAGTCTCTTGGATATGACTCAAGAAAAGCTAACGCAGACAATAATAAGCTGGTAACCAACACCAAATCATTACAACCTCAATTTGAGCTATTTCCTTCATTCCTTTTGTGGTCTAACAGAAGACATGGCAGCACTTGCTTTTAAAAGGTGTGGGGTGAGATTCATTTTCAAACCAATCAACTCAGGAAATGAACTGTGTCAGGACTTGGTTGAAAATATACATAAAACAAGTAAGGAGAGGAATGTGGCTTTTCGCGTTAACATTTATGTATCGGTGTCACGTTTTCCTTTGATTTCTTGAGCTTACCTCGTTCTTTGCCGCTATTTTGTTTCCCTTTCTCCATCGCAGAACAGGGGTAAGCGCCGGCAGGTCTCTCTCCTGATGCCCCGTCACAACATGCCTCCCCAAACTGTAAGCCACCTCGAACGTGATGGCAGTGAACACATCCTTCACATCTTTCTGTAGAGAGGACAAACAACAACACCCTTTAAGTTTATAATAAAAACAAACTTACTATCCCGTTTTTTTGTAAACTATATTGATATTAGTCTTTCTCCATCAATTTATATAGTTTTTTTTTACTCTTATAAGCTTCAAATAGTCACTTACCTGTTTATTGTCAATAAAAGCCACTATTGCATGAATTTTGCATTGAATATGGGCATTTGTAAAGCTAATAAAAAGCTGAAATAACCCTAAAAGAAAAAAAACTTATTGTGGGAATTTCACATGTTTCTTATTGTATTGTCTGTAAGTTCAAAAAGCCTCATGTAAAACTATAGTTTCATTAAGGCCTGTTTCTTTCTGATAATTGTATCTTTTGAACATACAAGAGGCCAAACCACTGCTGGAAGTTCTCAATAAAGTGAAGACAGGGATTTAAAAAAAAAAAACCTGCTGGCAGTGCCTCTGAGAGAATCAGCCCTTTCGTTTCTGGCAGCGTAATCTAAGAGTGTTTAAAAAAAAGTGTTTCATTTGGCATCAGATTTGGAAACAATGCAGACTGGAATGAAAACAAAATACTAAATGAGATCCCATATCTTCATTAGAAGTCAGCACTGACAGACATACATTGGAAAAGCAGATATCAGTTTATTTTTGAGTGCGGCTGTCCAGTATAGATACACTTCACTCTTTGAAGGCAGCCCAGAGGTTGTGGCCATAACCTTGTAAAAAGTAAAGCGAAAACACACACAATCTTTACGGACAACCTGTGTCCTTTTCGCTGTACTGATGTCTACTGAAACGGAGCCAAACCCACAATGTCAACACAGCAGGTTGTCCGTGTTTTCCGGTGGCCACTTGCACACTTTCACTCTTCTGCACATTATCAGTTTGTTTCCACACACCCATCCTCTTTCCTCAGGGAGACGACGAGGGCTCTAAACACACGAGGCGTCGCTGTGGAGATCCCACCCATGTCATCAGTTAGGACAGGAAGTCACATGTTTGTCCAGGACGGGGACCAAAACAGAAGATTTGGGGCTCATGTGGGAAATGATGCTGCGCAGAGATAAAGCCACTGCCTTGCTGACATCAGCACAGATTATTTGTGACTTTACTTAGCAACAGACAACCGCTGATTTACTTACAATTGACTTTAAAGGAGCATTGAGGTTTTTTTATACTCTTGCATTTTTCTCCATTACTTCTTAGTCTTTATCCTACAAATTCCCAGAATGGACCTACTGAGCACTAAAAAGAGGCACATCCATGTTTTTTTTTATTGAACTCACTTGCATTAAGGCTTAGGACATCTATGTTAATGCCATAAATACACTGATTTTGTTTTTAAAGTTTTAAAGTAAGCTTATCCTTTGTCCTATCTCCACTGGTTTGTTCATAGAGTGTGTCCCTGCAGTGCTACCTTAGGTCTTTACGTGGTCTAGAAAGAACACACCTTTAACTTTTGGCCTCCTGTCCTCTCTTTAAAGCTGCACGTAATCTACTGTTCATTTTAGCTTATAGTTGAAAAGGAAATGACATCATTAAACTGCCTATAACCTTAATGTTACTGGTCAGTCATCGGCCTAAACAGATTAACCCCTGATTTCTCACAGTTCATAGTGCATGACCTATTGGATATTTAGAGGCGGAATTTGTGCACAGCAGGGAACTACCATGAACAATCTTGTAGCCTTTGTACAACAAGGGGAGCTATACTTTTTGAGGCAGTGACATAGCCCTAAGTCCTCACACTCATTAAATGCTTCAAATGGCCCCTGTCCGCTGGCCTCGGAGTGAACTGACCTCCTGGGAGTTCAGGGCTCGGGTCGCAAGCCACTTCTTATCTCATGTTTTCATGAGCCGTAGGAACTGGGAACATGATGTCTTGGACTTGGTGAGTTGTTGCACTAAATTATGTAAAAAATGCCAAATAAAGTGCAAGTTACATGCTTTATTTTTAGGGACACAGTTATTTCCTGTAGCTATTATTCATTAAAATCTAATCATCACTAAATACTTACAGGGCTTTCAAAGGCTAAGTAATGTGGAGTAAAACAGGATGTTCGGTAAAACTTGGCTGAAGCTTTTATTATGCTCTGATCAGTGCAGCCAGTTGCTCCACCTGTATTTCCATCTTTCACACAGACACCTCTTGATCCTGTTTTTAATTTCTCTATTTATGGAACAGAGAGGATACTGAGCTCCAGCTAAAACTGACTCCATCCAACTGATAACTGCCTGCCATCATCATTTTTGAACCAAAAAAAACCCCAACAATGGTTCTTTACTGGCTATTTGTAACAAATGACTCTGTACTCAAAGGCCTCTACTGTGTTGATGCTGATTGAAACACGGAAACCACAGGGCGGACCGCTGATGCTATTTAAGATAATCCCATTCTTTTATTAAAAACCCCAGTGCTATGAAAATGGTCGGCCGTCAATTTGATGCTATTTGTTGCTATTTGTTGCTATTAAGTGGTGAGTACTTAATTTTAAGTACTTGCACTTAGATTTGGGAGTTCAATGTTCCACCTGTGTAACATTTTTGACTGTATCCATAGAGAAGACAGCCAATCTAAAGAGGGCAGATTCCTAAATGCTACATAAATCCTCTTGTCTATTAATGGTTTGAGTCATTTTGCAGAGATGCCAACGAAGCCAGCGAGAAGCAACTGTTTTCCATAAGTTACCACTTTGGAAACGCTATAGAACAAAAAACATGTTGCACGTTAAAGCGGGTGCAGTCTTTTACGACACACTAGATGCCAGCCCCTTTTTCCCTTTATACATATCCAAATAGTAAACTCGCAGGTTGCTGTGGAGTTTGCCATTGTGTTTGGAGAGAAAACAAGTGGGAATCGAACCTTTAGCTATGACTATGACTCCCATTTGAGCAGGTAATGTGCTATGTCCACACTCAGGGGCCATTTATTTTACACGTCTGAGGATAACTCTCACCTTAGCAGCCATTTATTCCTCACCATTTCCATCTGCTTTCATTATGACAGCTATGACTTCAGGTTTCGGGAGCATAAACAGCGAACTGCTACTTTATGAATGACTCTGACCTGCTCCAATTTTACACGGCTCTTTTGCACATGTTAATATGATCAGAAACATGGCAGCCCACCAAGCAGTCCCCTTAATGCTCACACAGCACCGCGGCGGGGGCAGCAGGGGGAGGCGGGACTGACGTCAAACTCCAAAAGCTCAGATCCTGACTTTAAACGCCGCACGCTTGGCACCAGAGCTCCTCTCGCTGCCAAAGCGTTCCCACAAAAACACAATGCTTAAATCTGCTCACGAGAAGTCTTAAGTGTTAACTCTTGAGGGAAACATTCACGCGCCGAGCACTCCTTTTTAGGACAATGGATGGATGGATATTTGGTTGGCTCGCAGGTTGTGGCTGTTTCATTCAAGGGCTAAACGCCAGAGAATGTAGGCTTTAATGGGAAAGAGCTTTTTGTTAAGTGATGTATGGTGTCAGAGCTGGGTTATGTGTGTACGCTGGGACATGGAGAGATAACCTGCAAATGTTGATATTTATAGTAATGTCTCCAGCATATGGCAGGCACTCAAGCCATTTGTCTTAGTTTGTCCTTGGAAGGGGAAAAACAGACAACTTTGCTGCTTTTCCCAACAGAAACAATGGATGTTAGCAGATTCTGTGGCTGACAGTGAATGACATTAAAAGTAACATTAACGCAACATTTTTAAGTAAGAACAGCCTTATCCTGTCCAAGGGATTGATACACATCCTTCCAGTGGCAGGACACTTTGTAGAGAGATTTTGTCAAGGACACTGGGAGCAGCGGCCTCTAAACTTGGGAAAGTAAAGTTTTGTTGGTTTTCCGGTTGTTGTTTTACTGTGCTGTTTATCTCGGTTGAGCTCATGTGCTCAATTAGCCCTTAAATCCAGTTCTAGTTTATTTGTGCTTTAGTTTTAATCAGAGTACACTGCAGGGCCAAATAACAAAACATAACAGAAAACATTTATTTATGGTCTATTGTTATTGATTAGCTTTGTTTTAAAGGTGTTCTATGCAGGAATTCTTGATGGGATGTTGGTAAACAAGCCCAACTTTATCGACATTCCCACGCTCTCCTTTAGAGCCCCCCAGTAAGTTTACATAAACACTTTATCAGCTCGATCTGCCTGATTTACTGTTTTCTTTTCTTCTGTGATTGGCTGAAGGCTTCACCCCTGTACACATCAACAAAAGTAAACAAAAAAAAAGTAGTGAGCGTTATCAAGGTTCATTGGGAGGTAATAAAAAGGATTTGATGATGTGACCAATAAATTAATTTCATATATTGTACCTTTAACGGAAAAGTCATTTTGAAATGAATCAGAAAATAAACAGAAAAGCCAAGTAGAAAGAAATATGGTTTGAGGCAGCACTAAACAATAGGATGTCTGCCCTGAACCAATTTATGATGACTAATACAAAAAGACCAGATATTCATGACTAATCTGTGGAGTCTGTCTGAGAAAAAAATGATCAAAATGTCTAAAAAGTTTACTACAACAAGTGGAAAATATCTTCAGTCTGTCTGACGTGAGTAAAGTATCTTAGATGTGTGTCCAACTCCAGGCTCCGACAAAATGAATCACTGTCTGCAGCTTTTTGGGCATCGACAGAAAACGCCCATTCCCAGAAAAAAAGAGGGTGATGACCAACAAGAACAGGTTCAAAGTTCATCGTACTATGTGTCCCATTTACAAGGTTAACGTGTTGCATATGTCTAACCGTTTGCAAACATCAATAGTCCTTAAAATAACTACTCCATTTCCATGACTCCTCTGTTTCTGTAGAATTATAAATGGTCCAGGTTGTGGCTTCTGTTTCTATGAAAATATAAATCAAGTAAATCCTAACCTTTCTCCAGAGTGAGTGCAGCTAGATACGGTTCTGTGTTGTAATGTGTCCCGTGAGCAAACGCATATTTCCTGCCGAAACATAGGAGGACCATCACTTAACTGACTGACAGGAAACATGTACCATCTGCTCTGTCATGCATGAGGCCGTTTTACAGATAAACAGCAATAAATACCATGTTGCACTTAACGCAGCATGTATGTAACTCACACCTTTACAGATGCACCTTTAAAAATCTCACCTTCACCTATGTATCTACTCAAACACACACAAAAAACTCTCTAATGTGCTTCCAAAACCTACTCTCGACTATAAATTCCCCCGAGGCCGCAGATCTGGAGATATACACCTCTTATGCCGCTGAAAATCCAGAAACATTGAATTTATTGCTTTTTAAAACAGAGTTCGCGTAAACACAAATTGCAGGAAACCTTTACGGTCTCGCATGCATCACGGAGAAGGCATTCAACATTTGACCCTTGGACAGTTAAAACCACAGCTGGGATTTATAAAGAATGAGAAAAAGGTGCTTCGCTTCCCCGCTTTAAATTGGCAGATGGAATGGGTTTACGGCTCGCACATACCAAAAATCATCAGCACGTTATTTTTACTACATACCATCAACAACAACTTGATTTTGTGCCAGTGCTAACTATAGCTGTAATAGTATCATATCAGTGTCTGAAACACATCCAGCCACCTATAAATAAACAGATGTGTTCGCTCAGAGCTTGTTCCACCACACACTACTCCCCCACATCATCATATTATTTTACAATCACTACCGCAGCCAATTTCAATTCATTAATACAATATACTCCCTTTAATGTTGTGAGAGGAGCTAAAACGTTTTCAAGGTCAAACCAAAGCATTTAAAAGCTCTGTTTGCAAGCTTTTACAGCTCATTACAGTGACATTATTAGGGTCCATATTTAGAAAGTGGCCTTCTGTGTTTCCTGTCATTCTGTATTGTACTATATTATTCTTAAATCAGAGCAAGTGACTGGTGTTGGTGGATGGGTTTGGATTCTGGCTTGGGTCCATTTGGTCTCTGTCAGTTTCTGCTTCCTGTCCATCTATGTGTACTATCTTTAGTCTTCTATATAGCCTTGCTGGTCATCATAATTTTCTTCTATTCATAACAAAGAATTGGTCAGATTTATAAGGATATGAGTTGGATTTCCAGTGGACAGTACCAACAGACACAGAATAAAGTGCCTCTGGACACAATTGGATAGACATACAACAAATCAGAGGAAAAAAAGCGTCTGATAGAGTCTGTTCATCTTTTAGGGAAAAACTTCATTGTTCATCCAAGTGGAAAATGCAGGAAGTAACTTAGACCCGTTCCTCCAAAATGAATGGGTATGGCTGACTGTCCCTGTTTAGTTAAGGCTACAAAAAATAAAAAGTGACCAATTTCTGCAAATACAGAAGCTGATAAAATGTTTGAGTTTGTGCAATACTCTATCAGCCGCAGTGTCTTTCAACATCACTGTCTGTGTCATTAGCCCATTAGTGTCGGAGTGTCACATGCATGGCACATACGGCTCTGTTTCACAGCAGAAGAGCTGGAAACACAAGGCCTTTTAAGGAAGTAGACTTGGGTCTTAAGAAGTAGAAGTTAAACAGCCAATACAGACAGATTTATTAAGCATGTAAAACAACTGTCTTTATTAGAAATCATAAAAAGACCAAAAGAATATTTGAGTCATAAAACTGAGTGTAATCTTAGTAGGCTTTACTGTTTCAGTGATGATTGAGTGGATGCTATTTCTGAACAGAGCCTAGAAAAAATAAACATGTGAGGACCCCCTTTATCCTTTTGAATTTGACAGATTAATTTCCCATAACGTCCTGATAAACATGTTGGTGCATAAACAGGATGCTTGTTATCTGCTGACTGATGCAATTAATTAGAGAAATATGTTTACAGAAGAATGAAGGCAGCTTCAAAGCTCATTCATTGATAATTGGTCATTTCTTTGCCACTATAAAGAGCTTTAGCATCGTTTTGATCTCAAATGGATGAGAGATGTCAGGGAGGAGCACATCACATTGTGTTTGTGACCGGGGAGCTACCCAGATGCTTCCTCTGGCAGTTTCTGTCACTGTGAACCAAATCTGGGCTGTCTATACATTAGCTATTGTTGATAATGCAAGACAAAGCCTGATAAAATTGCTGCACGTGAGCACAATTTTTCACATGCAGCTCATGAAAGTAGTTTATAGTCTGTGCCGGACATAAACAAATATGTGCTGTATATTTGGGACTTCCTGTGTTGGGAGGATCCTGGCCTTTTATACAGGAAGCAGAATCTGATGTTGACGCCACGCCATCAGAGGTATGCAGCGCTGTTAACAAATAGAACAAGGACTGGGAAAGGATCACGGGGTCGCAGCCAGGTTGTGCAGACAACTCCAAGTAATGAAGTAATCACAGCTGCATTGTCCTTCCCAAAGACATCACAGTTCCAGATTACTCTTACTCAACTCCTGTTTCCATGCAACTTTCTTTCGCAAACGTCACAGACATGTCTGTTTCCTTTGCCGTGGAAGTGGAGAACATGGCATAAGAAACTCTTTAATTGTGGTCACCCTTGGCCACCCATTACGTTGCCTTGTGGCAGCATCGGGTGGCAGTAACACGGCCAACAGACTGCGGAAACATTTTTCCCAGCATGCCAAACTGCCAAAGTCAACAAATCATCAAAATCAGCTCGCCCTTTACTCACCTCGATATGAGTAACCCTAAAAAGATTTACTACTGCAAAGACAGGCTCGGACTAATGAGCGAATGTTACATATTATTCTTCAGTTACATTTTCAACACACGTTTATAGGAGCCGCTTGGTGAGTTTGTTTTACAGTGTAACAAAACTTGGCTGTGTCCCCCTAAAACAATCTTGCAGAAGAACTGTCTAATGTTCGCTCTGGCACGACCATGTAGGGAAATCCTGACCAAAATACTACCCTGAGCTAAAATTAACCTGAACAGTTCTCTTTTTCATATCCAGTAAATTCTATTAATGCAAATACTCACAGACAAAGCATTCAGCTGGACTTATTTATGACGTCTCAATGACATTTTCCAGCCAATTTACTATTGCAGCATGGATTTTTTTTTCCACAATATCCTTTATAAATAGGCTTGCTGCCATGTGTAACACAAGACAGCTGGTTGTGATTACGTTCTTGCTATATACTTTCATTGTATCAGCTCTGTTGGCCTGGGGTAAATGAAACCGGGCCCATGGCATCAAGGGAGCTGAACTGTTAGGAGGCAAACAAAGCAGGCAGTGTCACAGCGGCCCGAGTCTGAGTTACCACGTGCTGAACAGGGCTGGGAGCTCTGGGACTTTGTGTAACTGGGGACTACTGGCCATGAAGATATACAGGAACCTCTGCCTGACTCTGCAGGGTTTCCTGTTAGTGTACAGAGAGCAGACGTAGGTCAGACAGTAAGTGTGAATGTTTTTTAACAGTTTTTTTGAAAGAATGAGATTATTGGGCTTTGCGTCGTCACAAAGCTAAAACACTCTGAAGCAAGGTTTCCAGGGAAAAGTGGAACATACCGTTTTGTCTCACAACAACAAGCAAGCAAACCTTACACCAAGTGAAGAAGCCTAAAAGCTGAATGTTGCACAGACCTATTTTTTTAATTAATTTATGTAAGTGTCTAGTCAGTAAAATGGCTTTGTGTGTTGCAATAAACAGGCAAAAAAACTTCCTGGTTGTCTATTTTCATCTAATCAGAATCAAGATAATGTGTTCTCAGTGTGCTCACAGTCAAAAACTAGCAGGAGGTGAGCTGTAGTCCTTCAGGTGTTCAGTAGATAAGTTTATCATTACTTAACTGTGTCTTTTTCTAGTTATTTTGTTATCACAACTTTGACTAATGTTGAAATGCAAGGCTCACTGCAAGAACTGACAGGAAGTTATCGAAGGTCTGAGTCACTTATGCTTCCTTTAAGTATATATCCTTTCTCTTGTGTAATTGCCCGTCACCAGTCCACCTACATTATCCAAACATCTCAGGCTCAACGCAGACGATGTAATAGCCTGATGTTCATTTTGTAGCAGTGACCAGAATAGCCTTTGATGGACCATTAAATGCCCCAGTGGTTTGGAGCACATGTCAGTGGGACATGAGATATAGGGCACACAGTGAGTGGAATATAGGCCAGGGCTGAAGGCAGTGGTGGATACTTTATGAGCTAAATTAAACAGACAACTGTTACAGGCAGGGCATTAGCAGCTTATTTTAGCTCCTCCTTGGAGACTGAGATGCATCTAGAGAGCTACACAATACCAGCCATGACCACAAATGGGTCTGGATCTTGGCACGGTTTCAAGGCACACGTGCGCTTCACTGGAACGGGACCCCCTTAAATAAAAACACACACTGTATATGACGACGGACGGATGGCAAGCGATGTAAACACGCAATGCATTTTAATCACAGAGACAAGTTTAGAGCATCCGGCCGAGGAAGACTTAAAATGGCATGTTTAGTAAAATAAGTCATAAATCAAGGTAAAGCGGGTAGTAAAAGGGGCGCTGCGGGCAAATAATACGTGACACAATGAATAATGATTGCTCTATACTTTATACAAAGGCATAATTCACAATCTAATGTTAGTATTACACCTGCTGCTTTGGACAATGGCTATCTTCTAAAAACAGACATTGAAGAAGACAATGTAAACCGATACATCAACTCAATCACATCACTGAGAACAGGACATTAAGGACAGATACCTCTTAACTTAGTGAGAGTTCATTTTAGAGTAACTTTTATTTTAGGTTAAATACTAACAACAGTTAGAGATTTTGTCTTATTATTATTTGTTTTATTATGTGATATTTTGTAGACCAGAATTCTCTCTACATTCCTCAATAAAGTGTTCTCAAATGGGGCATTATGAGTTTTTGTTCTGGTTTAACGTCTGCCCTCAGATACCACTAGAACTAAATCCAATTTTTGACCTATCCCACACCACATAAATAATACTCCAGCTGTTTTTCTCCAACAGCTCTGTCTGGTATAAAAACACTGCAGAACCAACACCAAATTCCTCAGTAAAATACATCTAAATGAAGAATTTCTCAAGTCAAATGACTTATTTTCATGTTACACACAGCCCTTCCTTTGCAATTATTCATCAATCATCGCTGCCAGCCTTTCCCTCCCCGACTGTGAAGTACAACTGTAGTTAAAGTCCGCATACAGTTTATTTAACTAAAAATAACCAAACAAAGAACATCTGGAGGTCTGGTATGCTGTTAGTCCATGCCAACAAAAACATGTTTAAAGTGATCAACATAAAAGGCTGCATAATTTTGAGAGGAATTACTAACGAGAGCGCAAAAAAAAAAAAAAAAGTTGTATAGCTCCTGTACTGTGTGTGTTCTCTGTAATGTCATTATGGACCCAGATGGTCAAACTGCATATATATGTGCTCTCATGCTCCTTGGTTCTGCATGTTGTTAAATTTAAAAGTAAAAAAGGAGAAGTAACAGTTAGATTTATTAAAATAAATTAAATAGCTCTATATTCAGACAATATAGCTTGTCCCATGAGTGCCCTGAATTTTAAACAAAGGCAAACCAGCAGCAGCAGGTGAGCTCTACAGCAGCTTTTGTCTCCATATGGATGTGTTAAGTTTGTGGCCAATCTATGGTTTTCTTGTAAATACTTGTTTGAACAAAATGAGCTACTGTTTTCCATTACTGCTTTGCTCAACACTGAAAAGCAGTCCTTACATTAGAAACTAACAGAAAGTTAGCCAAAAGGAACCTGTCACTTATTTGTCCTTTACATTTGACTTTTAAAAAAGCTTTTACAGACGTCAAACAAACAGGGTCAACATATGGTCAGGATAGAACAAGTTATAAATGTGGGAGTAATTCAGAAACACTGATGGTCTGACAGGGCTTGAGCAATCGTCCCTGACTGGTAGCTTTTCCATCATCTGAGCCAACGTGCGCGTTCAGTTCGACGTAAAGCAGCCCGCACCCTGCTGTGACGCTCCCACGTTTTAACTGCAGCAGGGTGAGGCCATGATGCAGTGCCCCCCGTTCCCTGAGGATGCAGCCGGACAAGCAGCTGGTTTCCATTAGCATACCTCTTAAAGGAACGGGACGAACGCCTCATGTGGGCAGACACATGAGCAAGATAAATGATGCCATTGGTCAAGCAGGTTAGACCCCTCTCTCTCAACTGAGATCACCTCTGATTATGGTGATTCTTTTAAGTTCAGGACACACCTACTCGAAGATGACAAATCATTTTGAGGTGATGAGAGAGAGAGCGTGTCATCAACATGGGTCATAACCTTTACTTTTCGTCTGCTGTTCCTATCTAAAGACTGTTTGCTTGTAAACAGTCTGGTAAAGCTGTATTTTTACTCTTCTCCTTCATGTGTGGCTTTTTGGGTTTGGTAACAATCTCTCATCGGTTTATGTCTACAAACAACTACGCTGTTTTACAAAACCAGACTACATCAACTACAGTTATTCATTCCTTTATTTGTTCAGAGTGGTGCAGGAGGCTGGAGAACTATCGCAGATGAATATTTTTTTGAAGTTTAGTTTAGCCATTGGGCTTTTTACTGTCAGCTTCATATCATTGTTTTCTGGGTTAATTTCCTGGGTCCCAGATGGAAGCCAAGGTGTAATCCAGTATCTCATGGGCTGTTTGAGTATGAAACTTTAATCAGATAACACTCTCAAATAGAGCTGGGCACAATGTGGACATCTGTATTGAAAAGGTGGCTTAAACTGCAATTTAGTGTTCACTGTGCCAGAAATTCACACTGTTAAAATAGTCCAATTGAAGCTGTCAAATAAAAATGTTGTGTTCAGTGGAAGAGCCTTGTTTCTATACATATTCTTAATTTAGTTCTAAAACTTTTTCTATGCTCCAAGTGGAAAGTAAAATAATTGGGTTAGATTAGCTTAAATTAGATTTTATTCCACAATGGAGAAATTGACAGGTGACGGCAGTTCACATTTAGTGCAAAAATAGTGTTGGAAAATATATAAAGAGAGAGCATGTAGTAAAAATATATATATAAAGATAATAATAGAATAAAAAATATAAAGAAACTTGAAGATATGAAGTCAGTATTACTAACAAACCTAAATTTATTGAACAAAAAAACATTTTTAGTTTCACTGTTGTTGTAGTTCATAAAGACTAGTTTTAAGCAGTATTGTCACACCTTACATCTCTAACGCCAAACACCCTGCACTTCAAACTACAAGTCAAATCCCACTTCAAAGTCACACAGTGATATAAATCATGCCCCAAACTAATGGATCTATAAATGGGAGCTCATCTTTGAAGTACCATCTGGCATAATAAATGACAGTGACGGCATTACTTAGAGTCAAGAGTGTTTATCTCGCAGCCAAATATGCCACAGATACAGTACGAGGAAGCAGGAAGCTACTACTGAGTTATAACTCACTTGGCCACCCACAAGCCCGAAGATGTTTAGTTCAAGTGTTGAAATGTAAAATGGATTTATATTGAGAAGAAACCCTACCTTACATGACCCACACTGTAATGTAAACTCCGTCAGAAAGTAAAACCTAAAACGTGGGTCCCTCTGTGAGTTGCGGCCGAATAAACACATGCTAGCTTCCTTAAATGTGACGCGCGCACATAGTGATGATGAAGTTTAGCTGTGTGATATGCGCTCATTATAGTGCTCCGAGGTTGAGGGAAGAGCGGCAGGCGCGGTAATGACAGCCCCCCTCAGTCAGCAGCTCAGCCTCCCACAGTGAAAGCGCCTGGAGTGCACATTTAAGCATGCCAGTGAAATTTACAGGCCAGCGGTGGGCCTCCATATTAAGGAGGTGAAGCATGTACGGTGCCCTCAGGACGAACAGTCTCTATGTGGCTCTGGGGCTAAGGAACAAAGGAGGGACTATGCCATGACAAAGGCGACTCTGTTTCCTGTTCCTGTCACTTGTTGCAGATGCACATTCAACAGTGGAAATACACACTTTGATTTTACAAGAGGTTCACCAAGCAGCAAGCATATGACTGCTACCTTTAACCCAACCCAGCGGGGCGACACAAATAGCGCCCCTGTAGATGGCTGTTAAACCACAACGGCTTCAGTCAAGGCTGTAACAGTGCTATTAGCAGCTAGACAGCCTGTCCTTTAACTCTGAATGAGAGTTGTGTCAACATTTAGCTGGAAAATGATGGACTTTGATGCCTTGACTAAAAAGGAAACACAAACAGGAGAAGACAAATAATCTCATATCAAGATTTCAGGGTGGGTGTGCACAAGGTCATGGGAAAGGGATCATCTGAGGACAGAGCAGCGCCGTTGCAGCTGTAGTAGCACAAAGGCCAGAGGAGACTTACCTTCACGAAGGCAGTGTAGCGCTGGCACTGCTCCCTGTTGATGTCCAGACTAAGCTGTTGGCTCAGCTGGCTGATCTGAGAGCCGCTCTGAGTGAAGTAAACCCGCGAAGACTGGCTTTTCTGTCTCTTATCCACATCTGCCGTCAGATTGTACAGCAGCTCTGGTCACACACAAACAACACTGTTACAAAGAATATTAACGGACAGTAATGGTTATTTGATTTATTATGAACTTGAAAACTATTTTGACTATGCAGTTGGGTTTTCTGGTAACTGCCATAAAATATTAAGAGAAATAAATTATGTTATATTACAGTCAGATAAATGTGAGACAGAGGGAGGATGTTTGACACTTCTTGGGCACAACATCTGACGTTAGGTTAACTTCACAAAAGCTCCTTGTTTAAGTTGTTAAATCGCTGTAATTTTAGGCGATTTAAGATAATTTGCAGTGGTTTGCTTCTATTCTAGCTTTAATAATTTAATTTTCAGATCAAAGATTCAACGTTTAACCAACAAGGTTAGTAGTTGTGAAGAGGTATAATGTGTTTTTGTTGTTTTCATTAATAGGAAAAGTTAAAAGAAGAGAAAACTCATTTGCAGCTGGCAGGGCAGAGCTTGTACTAGTGTGAAAGCAGGCATTGCAACAACATCATAACTCTCCTAATGGTTGTGGTTCCACCCTAGACTCTTGGTGACACTAAACGGCATAAATTAAATGTATTTTGACTGAAATCATAAGTATGAAGTCCAACAGTCTTTCCGAGAAGCCCATATATGGTTCTGTTGACTTTTAAAAGCCATTTCACGGAATGAATCAGCCTCAGTTTGTAGTAATTACTTCAAGAGGGTGTCATACTGGTAAAACAGTGGGAGGGGTAGCAAACACACCCAGGTGGGACCAAAGCCTACTGTTTTCCACCTTCGACACAGGGAATGCCATGAGCTCAGTCCAGAGGAGGCAAAGGGATTTGGGAGTCACCAAACACATCGTGCCGCATTTTCCACTACGTACGCCAGACGGACAAACAGAGAGGCTTTATTCCTCCGCGCCAGGATATGCTCATTATGTAACAAGAGTGGTTCTGGTCCCATGGGGGTGGGGCAGGGGCCGACCACACCCAAACACTGGAACAAGACTACACCTCAGCACTCAACAGCTACCACACCCAGGCAGCACTTACGCCAAAAGGTAAACTATCCAACAAGTGCACTAAGAGTCAGCTGCAGACCAAATGTCAACCACAGTCATCGTCTACGAGCTCTGGACACCTTCATATGAGTGACTGCTTTTACACATTTCAAAGCACAAAGGGTCTAGCCCCTTAATATGAAATAATTGAAATTTGAAGGATGCGACTCATTTGGGGTAACGTTCTGTCACTTTTTGAAGTTAGAAGTGGATTTAGCTGCTAACCAAAACATTCAAGGAAAACAGTAGCTTGTTTACTAGTATATTAAATCAAACACTAACTCTAAGCCTAACCTACTGAGCTAAAAAAGGTTCATTTAAACTTCTGTGGAATAAAATACAGTTCTTCTAACAGATTGTTTTAAACTGGCTCACCACAGTTTAAAACCTTCTGAATGAGGAAAAAGTCTTTTTGCAGACTTCTTGTTTCTGATTCAAGAACATTACGAATATAAAAGGTGGGATTTAAAAACTCTTGAAAGCCTATTTTTGAGGCAGTAACTTATATGACCAAAAACTGCCAAAACTGAACTGTTGTAAATCCCTCGTCTACGTAAGTCCAACTTTCTGTGGCGTTTTTTTTTTTTTTTTTCCAGTTTTTCCTCACCTATTTGTCCAGGCAGCTGTCTTCCCCGGAAACGCATGCAGACAATGACGTTGAAGCAGTTTAGGTTCTGGTTTCCCTCGTGGCACTGAGGCACAGAGATGTTAATAGAGACCGGTAAGAGGATGGAGACGTCCACTGTGATGACGGGCCGGGACCTGTGGACACATGGACAGTGAGAGACTTCAACATGACTCAAAGACTTCTCATAATACTGTGATTTAATGTATGCTCACCTTAAAAGCACCACACTGTCTGACATGAATGCTCCGATTGTGACATCTGCGACAAATAAGGTGCGTGATTAGTTTGGAAAGCCATAAAAAGACATATTAATACATTTTTTTTTCCTTTTTACACCTGCAACTCTTAAACAAAGCACAAGAGTTTGTCCTTTGTCTGCACATCAGCTGAGGAATGCAGTAAACAAGATGCCTCTATCACGAGTCTGCTGCACGAAATGTCATAAACCATAATACTCATTAACCTATACTTTCCTATCTTCTCTTCATATATTTTGGTCCTAATGCATTCTGGTACCTGAGTATCCATTGCCATCCATGTCCACAGTGCCAGAGATGGACTGGCCAAACATCTGTAGACCAGGGTTTACACTGCGTCCAGACAGTTTCTGTAATACACAGCAGGTTCCTAGTAAATGACGTGAGCAAACGCAAAAAGAGAACAATGTGTGTATTTCACCCTTTAAAAAGACAGTTTGTATAAGGTTTTATGGGTTGAATTAACCAAAGCATTGTGACTTATTATTTGCTTTTGTTCAAATAACCACAAAGTCATACAATTTAGAGGTATATGCAAATGTATAGTAGAGAAATAAATGCTCAAACACAGGCCACAACTATAGACTTGAAACAAAAGCTATAGGCAGGTGCTTCAGTTACAG
Source organism: Rhyacichthys aspro (assembly GCA_036850595.1). Lineage (NCBI taxonomy): Eukaryota > Metazoa > Chordata > Actinopteri > Gobiiformes > Rhyacichthyidae > Rhyacichthys > Rhyacichthys aspro. Next base: position 15,616,553 of record CM072162.1, on the reverse strand, counting down.
CAAGGAGTTAAGTGTCTGAGTCCTGGAGCTCGGTATTTTGTCCAATGTGGACTCAAAGCATCTTTTGCCTGGGTACAGTATTATTTTTGTATCTTTACGCAGCCTTTACATGGGAATAAATATTTACACAGTTCATTGGAACTTTTTAGATTGGTTATGTTCTTGGCATTTTCTTGAGTCTTAACCTAACTGTGTTACTCTTTGACAGGTTGTTTTTGTTCCTTGATGTTACAGACCTATTATGCAATTTTTTCCCTCTCAAAACGTCAAAGCACATATTTAGTTTTATAAGCATCACCACTAGCTTTTTTTGGACCTCAGAAGTTCTTAAGTCCTGTGCATGGCTATGCCTGTCTTTAAAGTTCAGAAACATACAGGGCTGTCCAATAATAGACCAAGACACACAACAAGTCATTGTTTGCAGAGGCTGTGTGATGGAAATATGTATTTGTGAAGAAAACCCTTTAGTGACTTCCTGGAGTCTTAACAAAACTAAGTTAGCTGTTTCAATGCTTCCTGTCTTTATGCTGAGCTGCTGCCTTTGTGCCTTGGTTAAAGCAAGTATTTCTTTGATGTAAGTGATACCATAAACAGTAAACTAAAGTGATAACCCAGAACATATTATTCTCTGTGCAATAAAATGCCTCAGACTGATAAAACTCAAGTTAATTTATCAGCTGCTGTAATAATAAGTTCCATAAATGACCATAGATAAAGACATTGCTGGTATAATAATAAGGTGAATAAGAAATGAGGAATAAAAGTTTTCACCATAGAGTATTTTTTGATAATTCCTGTGGCATCTCCATGATAGATATACACCGCTCCACTGTAGTCGTCCTCTTTAGGGGCCCCTATGGCCACGTCTGAAAAAACAAATGCAGCACATTGTTATGAAATTTAAAGAATTTTACACTGCCTTTGTGTGTACACAAACATTTGCTTTAACCCTGTGTTTACGTCCAGCTGGCCAGTGTGTGAGAGACAAGCTGTTACAGTAAGAGTCTTAATAGACAATTAAGTGTTGTTAGTGGCTATAAAACTCCTGCGACCTCTGAGAGAGTGGAAACACGACTATAAAGTGCTAGCAAAAGCAATAAAACAACGTCCCCTTATCCCATTTCCACAGATAATTCGTATATAAACCAACACATTTCCTTGTTATTTACTCTGAAACATACCAGAGCAGAAGGAGAGAATTTGGTTCATGGGAAAAATAATGTGCACTCTGACTCAATACAGTAGTTGCTAAGAGTTAAGTTGTAAATATATTTCAGTCAACAAGTAACTCTTCTCGCTCAGCACTGACAGAGTGACATATTTCTGGATGAGTTATAATTCACAGCTGCCATCTTTCTCCACACACACACACGCTGACAGTGTGCCAGGCTGCAGGCCTTGAAGCATATCTCAAACAGAAATGAATCCAAGCTACAGCTTCAGTCTGCAAAGCTAATCCAAGAAGACACGTGGCTTCAGTGTATATGTGTACGAGTGTATATGTGTGGAGTTGGACTGGGCAATAAAACCTCAAAATATAAACGACTATCATAAATTAAGAATAATTGTTTTGCGTGTACACTAAATATGCTCAACGAAGCAAAGAGAAAAGAGAGCGTTTGGTCATTTGTCTAATGTGCTTATAATTGTCATATTAGATGTTCTGAATATAGATTTTATAGATCGTTTTGTTAATTTCCCATCCCTTGTGTTGATATATTTTGGTTTGTGTCTAAGTTTCTCTTCCCTAAACATTGGAAGAAAAGGACAATGTTTTCTAAGACTTGTTGCAGGGTTACATAAACAAATGAGTGTGAAAAATTTGATTTGTTGCATGAACTGGATTTCTCAAACAGTCCTTTTGCCTTTAAGTAATATATCATTATTAACAAATGACAATGACAATGAGGTAATAAACAATAAAACATGATCCCAGTCACATCTATCAAAGTAGGAGCTCCACTGCAAGAACTAAACAGTAACTCCCTAAAGAAATGCATATGTCTGTGTCAGTATTTCAGCATTACCATTTCCTGGTGGTATTCATCTTTGTGGTACAATATTTTGAACAGTCTGGAATTAAGCCTATTCAGTTCTTAATATAGCGAAGCAAAACATGTGATGAGGATCTGAAGTGAAATGTTTGTATCATCAGACCAAGCTGAGTATGTAAGTCTACTGTGGACAAGTTTGAAGAAAGGTTATCTCATATGAAAATGCTGTGTATGTAAGAGGGAGATGATTGTAGGTCGGTTTGCCAAAATATGCATGTAGTGTTTGGAGAACATGAAATACGCACTGACCTTGATAACCATCGTCGTCTATGTCTCCGATCGCAGCAATGCTCTCTCCGAAGTGTGCATTGTAGGCACTGTCACCGGTCAACACGCCGCCCTCCTCCATCACGCCCTGAAAACAGAAGCAGGAAAAACATTGTCATGAGATGAAAGACGACAAATGAACGTCCCTCTGCAGCACAATGAAAATCGTGCAGCTTTTATCTGATTTATCTGAAACTCTTGGCCATGAGTACTGTTATTTGGCTGTCGTCCAAACATTTTAACAACCACTAAATCACAAATAAAGGTAAAAACAGAAGCTGTAGCCTTGGCAGGAAGACTAATCCCACTGCTCCACTGTATCGTCCGATGACACGATATGAGTTAAGATCAGAAATAAACAGAGCGTGTGCTAAAAATCAACACTGTGGTGAGTCTTATCTGTGTATGTGAGAGCTACACCGAAGTGACATCAATCTCCTCCTCGTGTTCCCAGTGACCCACACGTCCCACTCACGTTGCCCTTGCTGAGGTACACAGACACTTGGCCCTCGTCCCGGAGCTGGCTGTGCATGGGTGCTCCCACCAGAAGGTCTGACAGGCCGTCCTGGTTCAGATCCACTGCACATAATGAGGAGCCGAAGTAAGAGCCCATCTGCAAGACCGAACCACAGAGCGACAGGTTAGATGGACAAACAAGACTAAATCTGACTTGATTTACTCTATTACTATTTGTATTAAATATTGCCCCCAACATTTAATGAATATTTAAACAACTTTTACCTTTTAGCTACTCCAACTTCCTTTTGTTTACTTTTAATGGGAAGCATTAGCTACCTCGCTGGTTCTGCTTTCTCGCAAGTCTTTTTTTGCCCCTCACTATTCAAACACTTAATGCAGACATAAACAGTGCACTTCTAACAACAGGGTAATTACAGTAGTGTTTCTGCAGTGCATCTACATAAATCAACCACATAATCCCTCGAGAAGACTACATTAAACACTGTTGTCTTCATGTTCATGTTAACATTAGTAGGATCCAATAAGTCCGCTGATCAGAAACAGGACAGGAAAACACGATACAACCACATCCGAGCTCGTACCATTTTCCCTGAGGCTTGAAAACTCTTCACCAAAGAGCCACCTTCAATTTTGAAAATGTAAACCTGCACAAGACAAAACACATGATTAAATGATATAAGTCACATTGGTGCCTTTAAGCATTAGTTCATATGTATGACGAACCTTTTGCACCGTCAGTGTATTATTTATTATAGAAACTTGAAAGCCAACAGGATATAAAGTAAACACTGTTAAGCTGTGAACAATGACAGGAGCTATTGAGCAGCTAACATGTGAGCCATATTCAGAAAATGTTCACTGCTTTACTTTGCCTTCAGTCAGTCATTTCCAAAGGGGAAATGAAACACTTCTTAAAGCCACAAGACTACTGAGTAAAACGTAGGAACAGCTGTTTGACAATTCAGATCATGATTTCCTCATTTGTTTCATTGTAGACTATAATGTTTTAACAGTTAAATAAAGTCAAAACAAAATGTAGCGCACAAAAAAGCTAAAACTGCAGATTTTCTTCATGTCTGATGGCCCTTCATACGTGAGGGACTTAGCACTTATCAAAAATAGTCTCATTTAAAGTCTATGTCAAAATCAAAAGCTCGAAAAAAACATAATACAAACCTAACCTAATACAAAATATTCACAGAAAAGAAGAAACATTAAGACATTTTAAATATAACCAACAACTTTGCTGATGAAGTTATTTTCTTCTATATAAGTATTCTTCTTTCTTGAGCACTATTTATTACACCTTATCAACTGACTGTGAAAAATACCACATTTAATCTCAGTTTATAACATCACTATAAATTTTAAAGCCTGAGAACACAACAAAAGAAGATGTCCCTACTTTCCCACTGCCGCTGTGCTGGGGCGCCCCTGCAGCTATGTCTATTAGATTGGGAGAGGAGAAGTGTCCCGCGGTCACAGCGTAGCCTGGAGACACACACAGTCAGTTAGCCACAGGATACTCCCTTTCACACTTAAAGAGCAGAGTGTGAACTGACTCTCACCAAGGTAGCTGTATCTGTGTGAGTCCACTTCTTCTTTATTCGGGCTGTAGAAGGTGTCAGAGGTCAGGTTGTACACTTTGATTGTGCCCGTCCAGTAGTATGACCCCGGTGCCCCCATAACCACCAGCTCCTGAAACAATGCAACCACTTTCGGTCAAAAAAGTGTGCCGCCATAGCCCGCTGTAGTAAAAAGAAAAGCACTGCTGGGTGAAAGCCTGGTTAACCAACGGCCACAGACTGGTTTGCACTATCTGCTCTTAACCACACATCCAGATGGCATGCCTGCTCGAGCTGCCTCCTTTGATGTTATCAGAGAACTCAGCGCTCGGTCAAATCTGACAGCTGTAAAATGACTTGTTGGCTGATTTTGTTGTGTGCGTGGTGATTAAACGAGAAGACACTCTGTCTCTGTGTAAACAACAACACCGAGGACCTTATTCATCCTGCATCTGGGCTCCAAAAGTCGTTTGGGCCTCGCTCAGACGGAGGAGAAGAGGCTCTAACAGTTGGCCGTCTTTTTCCTTTGAATTCCTTGCATTCTTTCAGAGGGGGGTCTCTTCAAATGCTTTAGCAGATCAATGGCGACGTATCCCATCTGCAAAAGGCATGTCTAAAGGTCTCTCAAACGTATTACTTAATCCGCTTTAACATTTTTACATTGATACACTAAATATTACATAAATGTCTACTGTTAGGACTTGTCTGAGTTTCCAAAAACCACAGGGAAGATTTATAAAGAAGGCCAGTGTATCCGTGCTGTACACTTATCGCTTTCACCAAATGAGAACAGATTAACCTAAAAGCTCTTCTGTGCATTTGAGGATTCATTTAAAACCATTCTACAGTCTCCCGTCCTATACACTATGCCTCAAATTGAGTGTAACTGGAACTTGAGACGTAAAGAGGTCCATTGGTGCACACAGACAACATGAGGAAAGAATTATAGTAGTAACCAATAGAAAACAAAATGTCTAAATGGCTTATAATACAAAATATACATGTTTTTTGGGCAAACTGTATTGTGACAGAAATAAATTTTAGTAATAGTTTTGGTAATATAATGGTCAGGTAGCTCTATATGAAAAATACATTGGTTATTGTGTTCAGTCAGTGTTATGTCCTACTCCTGGAGCAATAAATGAAGAATACATTTCCTGGTATCCCGTCCTCTTTTATCCAGTCAGAGTGTCTGGTAAGTAATGAAAAAGAGGTAACGTTCTTACTTAATATAAAGCTAACTTCATAAACTGACAGGAAGTTGAACAAAATGAATGTTCTTCTCCTTTAAATCTACATCATCTCACCAAATTTACACAGTTTGTACAAGTGAGGGCCACACAAACCGGGGTGATGTCATGGCTGACTGAGAAACAGCAGGCTACGTCAGATAGAGAAAAGGAAATGTCTATTTTCTCTATCTTGTGGAAACAGTGGGGGTCAAACAGGGCCTTCCTCTCTGTCTATGGAAACATACACAATTCACAATTATCAGTGGTGAGTCAGTGCAAGGGCTGCTGTGATACAAATACTCACTTACATCTCACGGAAATGGGTAAGGATTTAACAGATCATTTGAGGTCTTAAACAAAATCAGAGCAGTGTATCTTTCTGAAGCAGATGAAATTAATTTGGGCTTTTGACTTAAAGGAAACATAATGAAAGACTGAGGACAGTGTGTAACAGGAAAACTAAAAGAGAATTTGCTGGATTAAGAGACTAATTTCCAGATTAAGAGAATTAGTGTTGCCATGTCTTTGTCTGGGTAAGATGCTGAAAACCATTCACAGCATCCCATTAAGAAAGTCCAGTCCAGAAGCAAAAGCTAGATTGTGTTATACAAACTTTTGGACAAAATAAGGAATCACAGAGATTAACAGGACAAACAAGGATTCTTACTGACCTCCGTAAAAACGCCCGCTATCCCGGCTTGGCACGAGCCATGCTCTTCCCCATATTTCTGCTTATAGTCTGTAAGAAAAAACAAACCACAAATTATTTCACTGTGTGCTTGAGCCAGCATTTACTGGAGTTTTTCCTGCATTCCATATGGAGCTAGTCAAAGTCCCAGTCCCATCCAAGAGGAACCTAGGGGCAGAAAGCAGACAGAGAGAAGGGTTGCAATACAGCATTCAATGAGAGCGCTGACTCTGGTGGGGGACACAGTGTTCTCAGATTACAAAAATATTGAGCTTGGATTTGTGCAAAATGCACTGTAAACAGAGGCCCAAGCAAAGTCTGTCTGGCTTTTCTGCTGCTGCCAAACAAGAGTCAAGAAAGGAAGTGAAATCCTGACCGGGGAGCACAATTAAGGTGTAAAAAGGCCTTTGATAAACAGTTCTGAGTCACAAATGAAAACACATGCACAACACATTTGCATGAGTCAGCTTAAAATCTCATAAGGAGCATTCTTATTCACATGCATCATTATCTAGCGTTGTTAAATGTATAGAATGGAAAGCAACCTGCAGTGCAAATGGCTTTGATTTAGTCCACTCAAAACAGAATCAAAGAAATTCCCTGCATTGCAAGAAGTCTTTCATTATTGGCAGCTGAATGATGGAAAAACCACTGTTCCTTATCAAGACGCTAAAAGGAAAAATCTCACTAAAAGGTGTTACCGTTAAATAAAATCCTTGGTGTATTGCTCAATTTAACACAGAGGGTAACAAATGTCCATCAAATTAAAGATGGAGGCCCCTGCCAGAGTTTAGTGTTGAGAAAGACCCCACACTTCAAGGATCTCAGACTGCTACTAGTGTTCAGTGCCAGACCCCAACACTGAGGCCAAAGGCATATGGGGCTCAGTAACAGTTACGCAGACATCACATGCTATGACAAAAGCTAACCACAACACAGGACCAGGAGGTAGATCATTAACAGAATGGGACATTTCCTTCAGGATTGTTTTATAGTGCAATGACGCATACTTACTTTCTTTACAAGCCTTTAAAAAGTGTGTGAGAATGTTTTTTGCCTCTCATTTTACAACAAATTTGATGAAAATAATGCCTCTTTTGCCTGTCTTTTTACATGGTCATACATAAACCCAATTATTATCAAGAGACCGTGCTTCTTACTAAGACCAAGACCTTTTTGGACTGAGACCAAGTAAAGAAGACCAAGAACACTGCAGAGGAGTCAAAGAGAGTCCAGTCTCACCATTAATGAACCAAATTTTGGGACATATATTGTGGAAATATCCTATGGACCACACATTTTAATATACATTGAAGTAGTTTTGTGTGTAAGGACTATAAAATAAAAATGTCACTAGTCATGTTTTTTTGCTGTAGGGAATAAATAAGCCATTTAAAAGTATCTATTAGAACTGCATTAAAAATAAAAATATCAAACTATTCCTTTGAAAAACTGAATAGAAAACACTTGTGTTTATGGTTGCATTTAGTTTTCCTTCCCATTATAAAAATCTAAAATAATGGCCCTGAGTCCTTTAAAAGTGGCTCTACTGGTCTCCAAAGGTTTGAGTAGTTTACACTCACATCCATGACTTTTTATGATTTCATCTTTTTATTTGTGTATGTCTGATATGAGATCTGATGTGTTTAGCTGCTTGTCCACCACTGTGACTTTACCTTCATAGCAGGGAATGAGCGGCCGTGTCTTGCCCTGAAGAGTTGGAGAAATGATGGAGCAGTATCCGTGGGGGAGGATGTGCTCCGAGTCGTAGTAGACGTTCTTCCAGCGGTGAGCGCAGGCCTACGAGAAAAGCAGCAGTGAGAAAAACAGCCACATGCTCAGTGTCACAGCGCACAAACAGTGGAAAGGCTGGAGGCGTTGCAGTGAATTGGTGATTGTTTAAGCCCCTGTTCTCACCAGGATGGAGTCAGTGCGTCTCTGCGGCTGTCATCATCGTCAATAAAGAGGGGGGCAATTAAAGCCCATCCTGGCCTGACCATAAGAGCCCTGGTCTGTGGTGGGAATATCTCAAATGTGTCTTTCCCAAACATTTAATAAGCGATGATAGTCAACAGATAATTTTCACATTAGGCTCACATTAAAAAAATCTACATGTGGGTTTTAAAGGTACAGATCAAAACAGCTCATCTTGGTTGGCTTAAATTATAAATTGGAATAAAAAAATACCAAACCCTTTTATGATATTACTAACATATATCACGCCATAATCTTTTGCGTTTGACAAAATAATAAAACATTCCTCAGATTGGTTTGATAACCTGAAAACACAGAGTTCATTTCAGACGCTGCAGAGAGTGGACTGAATAAATGTGTATGTGTGGTAATAATTCACTACCCTGGGGAATTGTGGTGGGGCTCCCTGTGGCTCTGGGGACAGTTTTGGACGCTCCTCAGCAGACAAAGTTCAGTTCATTTCCCCTTGAATTGTTTAACCCACGCGCCCCCCTTAAACACACACAACCAGCCAAACGAAATGAGGCAGGCAGATTCTGGGTGCACATAACATTAGACGACAAAACAGAAGAAAACCAGGAAAATACATTCCCCAGTGCGACACGGACAATACGAGTGTGTGGGTTTCAAAGCTGCAGCTGCTGTCTTTGAGTGAGGTTCTCTTAAAACAGTGAAGTAGCCTTTTAATTTTTTTTTTCTTCTCTGACAGAGCATGACCAAATAAGGAGCGTGTGCATGTCGTGTTCTGCTCAGTTAAAAAGCTCACTGGTTACAAACAGGTCTCACAGATTAAATCACCACTGTACACATCTGCCAGGCAGCCGTCCCCCTCCCGGTGCACGGAAACGTGAGGCCAGTCAAATAAGTAAAAAAAAAAAAAAAGGAAAACAACACACGAGCGCAGTAACACGTGGCTCAGGAAAGTCAGCACATTTCTTTTATCAGTCTACAACTAAAAGCTTGCTGTTACACAACTCGAGTTCCCCAGACTGACACGTCCAAGAGGGTTTGAGTGAGTGACTACAAAGGCCAAGAGAAATGGTCTGAAAGTTATGCCAGAGAATTCCACTAAGATGGAAAAAAAAAATCAGCCAGACAAACAGAGTGAAAGTGGATATAGTTTTGAAAAGGCCAAATAGTTATCAGGACGTCCTCAGTGTAAGGAATTCTTTCAGTCAACAGACTCAAAGTGCAAGACAATTTGTCCATTAATGTGTTTGATAGCTGATATGTTTTTTCAGACTGTAATAATAACAACAATGTACAATTTTCACATTAAAACACTGTGTGGCCTCCCACACTAACATACAGATGTTCCCATATTGCCTAATTTCCATGTAGCATTCACACTATATAAATAAATTGAATAGAAAAATAGATACAAGTAGGTCTGTTATTATGTTAGATACGTGTTTTTCTGTAGTTGTGTTGTTGTGTAGTGATGCATCTATGATCACAGCCTGATTTATTGGATCAGGCAAAAACAATCTGGTATTGTTTGATTAATTTTTATTTGTATGAGTGGCCCTTCTCAAACTTTAGCAAGGACAACTGTTTTGATTTTAGACTGTCAATTGAATAAGAAAATATAATGATATAAAAAAATAGCCCCACTTTTTGTTACAAAGTGATGTAATGATGTAACACAATAGTGAAAAAAAAAAGACTAAACTGTCGCCCGATAAAAATGAACTAAAACAACTAATTCAGAACATTTTTCTAATATGATACAAAACAGTCAGTACAACAAGTGCAATCAATCATGGTTCATACAGAAGAATCTTTAAAGGTTAGTAGGTATAAGTGCTAATAGCCCTAGGGGTGACCTGTAAGCCTCTCAGGTCCCTCACTGTTCACTGAATGGGAGCAGGGTTAAGGTTTAATGAAGGCTGCTCTTGGATGGGACCACCACCGAGAGGTTGAGGACTAAATAAACTCTGCCATCTGAACTCTGATCTCTGAGTAAACACCCAGCAAAGCACCTGAGGGATTAACACCACTAGATACTTCTGATTCCTGTAAAAACACCTTTCACTTTTTATAATCATCAGTCTGTTTTTTCTGACTCTATGAGTGCCAAACTAATAAGGCAAATATTTTGTATTTTTTTACGTAACAGCACTGCACTTTCCAAATTTGTCTGACTTTAGATGGAGTTTTGGCTTCAAATAAGAAAAATCAGTCAGAATCTGCACTTGCTGTTCAGGTCTTTGAAAGCAAAAACATGTAACAGAGAATAAAGAGACACTCTGCTAAGACAGGGTTTATAATGGTGAGAGCAGCTGTGGTTTTACAGTGTGGTTCATGGCAAGACATTTGCAACAATGATGTTGGTATAATCAGGCCTGCTTTTACGAGTGAACATGGCTTGTATTTAACAGTTTGCTGAAGAGACTGAGGTGTCACGTCCATGAACTCACCAGGATTTTGCCGTTGGCTTTGTCTTGGCGGGCCAAGCTGACCCCCATCCACTCGTCATCTCGGTCGCCTTGGCACGTCTTTCCACACGACTCTCTTGGCCTGCTTCCTGAACGACAATGGGACCAGTTTACAGACATTGAGTCATCAGGACAGAGGCAGTTATGTAGGACTTAAGCAATTGTCAGTTCCTGGAGTTGGAGTCTCGATTTTAGACAAAGATATACACTTTGAAAGAAACATTCTGGACTTATTCAGGGCATTGAGGGCAACAGTGTTAAGTTGTCGTGGAGTTTTTAAACAACCTCAAATATGTCTATGCATATTTACAGCACTCCTCTCAAATGCCAACATGTCTTCCAACACCTCTGTGCAATATGATAACTACAGATGATATATCACCACAGCTGATTCAATGATATGGCTTTAAATAGTGGATTTAACCACATGTGCGCATGGTCTTATCTAGTCTCACAAGTTGTTCCAAGAAGATATGTCCAAAGCACAAACAGGAAACTCTGTTACAAACATGAGATAATGAATGAGACATTGGTTTTGACATCAAGGGTCTCTACTAAACATTTTTTACTTTACATCAATATTATCAACTTTTTAATGATGAATATTGTGTGTTACAGAAAGGCATTGCCCTCAGCCCCAGTGAGAAAACCTTGTGAGCAGCAATGCTTATCCACAGTCACCCTCAGTGCACCACAAACTTAAGGGTCCCTTGCCACATGTGAAAACGTCTTGTCATCAGTATGAAAGGACAGGCTGGTGTTCCCTGAGGAACTGTAAACTGCAGTAAATGGCTGGGGTGATGACTTGGTATATACAGTATGTTCTTACAAGAAACTGTCATGTGGTGCTGCTAAATAAAAAAAAAAAAGCATAATCCCTTAAAAAATTGACTGATTCAGATTACCCACTGCAGCTACTGTGTGGTGACTGCGCCATTTGTATGCAGTTATAAATAAACATATTATGCCTTTAATAAAAGTAATGATAAATAGAGATCTTAATATGGCAAAGAAGTTAAGCTCTCAAAAGTATCATTATTTTGCAATGCTGGAAGAACATGAAAAGACTAGAGTTTTGTAAGCCAAGATATTGTAATAATAAAGGATTAGAGTGATTTGCCTCTGTTTTCTTCTTATACCACTCTGATTTAGTACAATAGCACGCAGCTGACTGTTCCTCTGTCACAGTCCTGCAGGTTCCCTGAGGCCCATCACAGTTCAGCTCCTCTGGCTCACGTGCTTCACCGAGCGCTCACTTTAATAACATGTGTATATGTGTTTTTACTGACACACTGACTGAGCGCTGGGTTAATATTAAAGCCATACACACCCTGGCCTTTGCCGGACCAAAAGAACAGGGCTTTGAGGGAGTGATGGAGCCTAAACTTTTTTTTGGCTGACGTGTTTGGAAAATATTAGTAAAAGCATAAATCATATTTATCAAAATATTTATAGGTCTGAGCTCACAGAAGCCTCTTGTCTTGTACATGTCATTATTATAGAGAGTATTTTAAAGAACAACAGTGGCAGTGTTAAGGGAAGTATAAGGCTGCATTATTCAGATAAAACAAAACAGATGCTTGGGGGAGTCTAAGCAGTGGACACTAGAGTGGACATTAGAGAGGGAGTTTCCTTTTAAGTCATGTCAGGGTAAGCTGTTGTGCTGATGCAGGGGTGACTGACCTCTTCCCATGTCCATCTCTGTGCAGCGGCGCTCTGGGTTGCTGTGAACTCGACACTTGTATACAGCTCCAGGGGATTGCACAAAACTACTGTAAGTAGAGTTTGCCTTCGGAGCCCCTACTATTACCCTGCGGAACGGGATGAAGGACAACTTAATCTAACATGTTCCACTCCAAACGTTTTTAACAGAAAAACAGAAATGCTGCCAATTAAAACAGTGCACACTTCAATGTTCCCTTGGATTATTTTACATTTTCTGAGCATAAACCCTAAAATATTGGAAACAACTAGATCTATGTTTGAAAAAGTGAAAAGTGAACAGCATCATTTCCTGGAAGAGTGGACTCACCAGCGTGTGTTGTCATGATAGTGCTCCAGCACAGAATAGCCAAAGAAACTAGAGTTAGGTCCGCGGAACACTAAAGGATGTTCTAGGTCTATGTTGTAAGAATAGGCCACTGAAAAAGAGAGACAGACGTAAAAAACATGCTGTATTCCCGTTTTGCGTTGTTTCCGATGTGGAGCCATCCCTTTGCGCATCATGCGTAATAGCGCGGTCAAAGTGTCCAAAAAGACGAAAAGAGGAAAAGAATGCCTTAAAGTGGTAAAACTGTTCAAAATAGGTGTAGTTTAAGTAATAGTTGGAGTGTTGCACCGCTTCTCGGCTGTAAAGGCATGAGTATCGGCTTGTGAAGGAAAGTTAACGGTCCGGTAATAACGGTGCGTCAGCTCCTCTCCATTCTGTGTCAGAAAGTTGTTGCTCGCAGGCTCCCTGTCGTGGAGATAAATGCGGTCAGCTGTGGAAAGTTGGCACAAAGAAGGCGGGGCGCAAACCGGATGTAAGTGGATTTCGGGGTATTAATAAAAGCCACAGTGAAGCTCTGCACACAAAACACCTCACTGGAATTTTACTTTGAAACCACAAAGCGGATATGTTTTTTTCCATTGATGCATAGACAGTAACATGGTCGTGGAGAGACCAGAATGGTTTTGAGGCGCGAGCATCACATTTCAGCCTTACGCTTCAGGAGCTCAATTCAACAAAACTGAGATGGGTGCGCACTGCTGCCACCTAACGGTAACTATTAGGTTCTCACTGTGCAGAGTTTTGATTAAAATCAGTTTTCACATCAAATATGCATCTTGTATCAGATTGTAACGGTGCTATAACTGTTCATTTTAAGAATTTAATTCCTTGTAACATTTCAAATAAAGACAATCCTTTATTTATGTAGGACCTATTTACAACCCAAGACATAGGCATTGGCAAAAAAAATCCAACAAATCTATAAGGACTCAACTGAGGACACAAAAGGGGGGAAAAAATAAACCTGCTATAGTAAGTTTTAGTAGCCTAAGCTTTTCTGATGGACTTAAAGTGTCTTGAAAAGGCAAGACTAGCATGTTCAAATTTCAGGATTTGATCGAAAGCAGCACACTAAATTATCTTTTATGACTGACTCCACGAGTAAACATGAGTTTGAAACCTTGAAATAAATGTTCCTTAAAATCAGTTGCACATCTCAAAAACAAGTTTAGCATATTTGAAACCGCGCATGTAAGCTTCTGTAACGTTGTAAGCCTGTCCTTGCAGTTTATGGAGGAAGGTCAGAGGTCATGAAGCTAAATTTGTTGTGGTGTCTGCATTCCTGTTGCATTACAACAGGTTATCACCCTGTTTATCGTCTGCAGAGGGGAGCCCTAATGTAAGTCCCAGCTGGAAGATAAGACATTTAGCAGTGAGATAATCATGATACAAGAGTGACAAATGGGGTTCTGTAAATAAGATTTAATTTTGTTATTTAATTAGTCTGAAAATGTATGGCAATCCATACAGATCCATATGGTACAGTTTTAATAATCATAATACAATTTACAATTCTCCCATTTGGGTTTCTATGTCAGTGTCAACAAAATATAAAGCATAGAAAAGCAGAGTCAAATAAACAAGGTCCAGAGGCCAATGATATAAATGTGGTGCAGATACACAGTTAATGGGTCGGTACACATTTACACAGGAAGTCATCGGGACAATGCCAAAACCTAGAAATCAACTGACCGTCAGCATCCATAAGGAATAATAATGATATGATTTATTGCACAAGCCAATCTGTATACAGATATACCGAATAAAACAAAAACATTCATCCTCATCTAAAATATATAAATTAACAAACTTAATTTCAATGTAAAACTGGATTTATGGAAGATTTATGTTTAGGGCATGTTTTCAGATTCCCTCTTTTTTTTTTTTTAGCTTTATTCACGCCCATACAGTCACACCCTGTCATACAGAAACACACCTTCAATAGCTTCACGCTAACACACAGAATAACAAAATGCAGAGAGAAGGGGGTTCATCAGATCCTTGGCAGTCCTCCCCTTCAGCAGCAACAGCAGCAGCAGCAAAACTCATGAAAAAGTACCAAACCGTTCAGAGGCTCACCGTAACCAGGGCTGTGGAGGAGCACATATCAAAGGCATTAACACAGAACTGTTGTTTAGTTTCATATACAATGTAAACTATAATTCAATAACCTGTCTTGTTTATAAAGAAATGGATGTCCTTGTGTGCAAAGTAGCGGTCACTGAATTCAGACAAAAAATCTGCTTACCATCATTTTTGAATCTTCTTTCTCCAAAACCTTTTGAGCTTGCTCTGGAGGAAACTTCAGCATCGAAGTAATCACTTTGGCCATTGTCTGTGAGAGGAAATATACAAAATCGAATCAATCTTGTAAAGTTATTAACTTTATATTCACCCAAGGGCAGCCTGAAACCACTACCTGTGAAACACTGATGCCTTCAAGTACGCCTTGTTCTAAGATAATTTAAGTCCAGCAAGACACAAAAAACAACAAAATCAAGAGCAGGCCTATCTGCCGGGGTGCAAGCGTTTCCCTATAAACACTGGGCTAATCAGAAACAGGATTGCTGTGTAGGAAACCGCTCCACTAACACTAAACAAGGCCAGAGTGCCTAGAAATGGCAAATCTGCGTCATACGAGATGCGTGCGCTAGCAGGCAGCCTCGGGGACATCCTCCACATGGGGAGGTCTACCATGTTGCCATAAAGACTAACTGTTTGCTGAGCATCTGGGAAAATCCCGCTGACTTTAGGACCATGTCAACAGCACTGTTAATTAAGAAGATCACTGTTAATTTTTGCCCCAAGTTAGTAGACACAGCTTTTATAGGTCTAACTAAACAGTTTTGTATGATGTGTGGCCGATGGATGCCAGTACCCTTTGACTCAAAACAAGATTCACTAATTGCTGCAGTTATTCAGTCTGTTGTAATATGAAATGATGTGAGGGTAAAAAAAATACTAACTTTAGTTTCACGTCCCATCATGTACTCAAACAACACCTTCCGCAGATACTCCATCTCAGTGGCTTCTGAGACTGCATCAGTGCTGTTGTAACCTGAATCTGAAAGAAGAGAAACACATTATATATCCATTAATCACAACACGCTATTTCCTTTAATTTACTTGACTGTAAATGTATTTTTGTTTCACAGCATTTCAAGTTTGATAAATTTAGAAACACAAAGGCATGGGCACCAATTCAGTCATTAATAGTAGCCCAGGAGAGAATGGGCCAGCTCAGCATGAGAACTTCATTAAAGTGCCCAAAAGCCATAACACCATTATCTTGTTAAATTGTGTGAATGGGAAACTGTGTTAAACATTGGATGCCTCTGGAAACACTTAAGTCTACTCACTCAGGTCACCTAAGAGACTACTGTATACACAAAAACCCAATGTGGAATAATCATTAGGATGACACTGTGTTAATGCATTAGCCAATAGAGAATCGCAGAAGGCGATAGAGAAGTTAAACATGTCTTTGATGTTAAAGGTGAGGTATGGGGTCATCTTTAAATCCCCCAGCCTTTGTCCCCTGACCTCACTTTACCCTCAGTGATCCTACCAGCAATCACAGCTATAGCCCCAAAACAAGATATCAAGAACTTCAACAACGCTCCACCTCAAACAGAATAACAATTAGAGTCAAAGACTTTAACAAATAACCACTGTAGTCTTATGGAAATATTGTACAGTATATATCCTGGAAATAGAGGATTTGAGAAGAGCAGGCCTGTGTGTTGCAGAGTCCTCTGTGGGAAACGTTAAGACCACAGTCTGCAAAACCCATTAAATCCAAGGATGACTTCTTCACCACCCCCTTTCTGACAGCAGACGCTTTACTACACCAAGAGGAAGGCTAAAAGGAAGGTAGTATTCAATCAACATTTTTCAGAATAGGCCATTATACCTGTGAATGTCAATGCTGTTTTTTGACATATAATAAAAAGTCAGTCTCCATTGGCTTACCATAAGCGTAACCACAGCGCTTACATACGTTTAACCGTAACCCATGCCCTAAACTTAACCAGACCCTAATTACAACCATGGCTCCAGTCTTAACCAACAAGCTTAAAATCACACTTATGTCTAAATGTCCCCAAACCATCAGCTAAACCAGACCACACAGTTCACTCCACTTCTGTCCTATCACTGATCAAAATAATATGAGTAGATTATTGTTTACATGTCATAACATTAACTCTGATCTAACAGATCTAACATTTTACATAACATCAATACATAAATCAAGAAACGTAAGTAAATGCACTTTCAATCTGTTCCTAAATGTTTATAGGTATGTGGCATGTTATAGATAACTTAATCATAGTACTAAATTTTTATTTTATTTTCGTAAGGTGAAAGAAGAACTAAGTCATATCTGGTTAAATTTACCTTTCTTTGTGCTTCCAAGATGAGTCACAACAGTGTTTCTGTGGAAACATTTCATCTTGTCTTCGAGCGAGTGGATCTAGAATGGAAAAAAAAACATTGCATTAATATGTAATAAACAAAAAAGACCCCATAGGTTTAATTCTCTATATTAGACCAGTTGTTGTATTTGGAAAATCACATCACTAATTTGTTCCTCCTTTGGGGTTGTTTGTGAGAATGACGATTTGTGGGAGAATGTGGGAGGTGCTGCTTCTATTGTTTATAGGGTTAAAGCAAATGTAAACAGATGTGCTGTGTAATTAAGCAGTTGCAGCAGGAGAGCAGTAGCAGCTCTCGCTGGAGGTCACAGAATCCTGGGAATACGCTGCATGGGATTTACTGTTCACTTGTCCCAGTGAGGAGCACACGCAAGGCCTGACACTCACTTTCTCGACAAACTCCTGCTCTTTTAGACGAGCCTCACTCAGCAGCGATGTCTTCTCTGCAAGCTGAGCCTAAGGATGGGAGGACAGAGCGGGCTATTTAGTAATTGTAAATGTGTGTGTAGTATGAATAACAAACATGATCAAAGACATGAACAAACATACCTTTAACTCTTCGCCGCTTAAGTCTCCCTATATGAAAAAAATAAAAAATACTATGTTAGACAGAGATGAAAATGGTAAAAGTACATATAAGCTGTTGCCATGTAAATAATAAAATAAAACAGTTTTTCTAAGACCATTTACAGATTTTGAAATATAAACATTTCAATCAGTTACAATAAAGTAATCTCTCAGTGTTGCAAAGCCTGATTTATTGTATTCCCTTGAAAAGAAAGACATCAAGAGATTCAATTAAATATGTTAAAACCCATAATGAGAGGAAATAATGGCAGAAACATCTAATACTTTTTTGATGATATAATTCAAATATAATTGCTTCACAGTGTCTCAAACTTTGGCTTTTTTCACTCTTATGTTTAGGAAGTTTAGAAGCAGACTCGATAAAAACTTGTGCTTATGCTGTGTCTGCTGTTTTCCCAAGGGAGAGACACACTGACCCACTGTCTATTTGAAAAATGGTTTGAGAGGCCCATAGCAAGGAATGGACTCTATGAGCATAAAGCCATACAATCCCCCTGTAAAGTTATTACCTCACCAGGGAAAAATGCAGACCAGTGAGCAGCATAATTCTTCGAGCTCAAGTTCGCTTAGGTGTAAGTGTAAAGGTAGAGGAGGCAGTGCAGGGGTCTCATGGCACCTCAGCACCTGGGTAAAACACTTCCCTGGTGGGTGTTTTACTCCTATCTGGCCTCATTCCAGTAGATGTCCAAAGTGTATTATAAATTTAAGGTCCTGAATCACCTCATACTAGGATAATTAGGAACAGGGAGCAAGGCTGGCCAGTGCCTCACAATTTCTATTTTCCAAGGAGAACATTCCTGAGTGATTCAGATGAGGTTCCCAGCATCCGGCAAGATTTGGAGGAAAGCCACACGACAGGGGCGAAAGTCTGATCAGAGCAAAGTATGGAAGCAAATTGTCCCTAAGCTCTCAGATGGAATCTGTCAATTATAAGTCGAGACAAGAGAAAAGACAATGCATAATTGCAAAGTCTGTTAACCTTGAACTGAACTTTCACATAATACGAGACCCTTTGGCACTGTCAAAAATGCATTTGGACTAGGCTGCCATTCAACATGAATAATGCCTCCATCAGACAGCAGAGCTTTACCAGAAGGCAGGTGAAAAAGTGATTTTATTCAGCCATTGTGAGGTGACTTATGGCTTCAGCAGACTCATAATATAAATTTAAGCACTCACACCAGTCACATATGCAGTCAATTTTACTCACTACAGATTTGCTTTTTTAACATCTGTGGGAGAATGATGACAACATCAATGACATAAATCACTAGTCTGATGTCTGATGACCGGTAGAACATTTGCAGTGTGTAGGTCAGACTTGTCTGTACCTCATCAGTGCCATGGGCTCTCGCTTGTAGCTCCTCCAGCTCCTTCTGAACCTGCCACACTCTGTCACCCATCTCCTCTTCTCGACTCTAAAACACAAAAAAATTCAATTTTAACTTCCTTTAGACCTCCAAGTCTTAATTACACATTACATACTTGATATAGGCATTATATTGCACACATTAAAGGAGACAGCCTAAGAGCTGCTGACACTTCATGTGAAAATGTTTGAAACATTATCTTTCAGCCATCCTTCAAAGAGCTATGCTTCACTGCCAGCTACAAATAATGGCTTCCAAATGATGGGTGTGGTTAATAAACTGTGCTCTTGAAACCACTGTTATAGGCTATTATTGGAAAAGTTTTTCAAGAACAATTTGCTAGATTACCTGAATGACCTGTTCATATTTCTGAACAGTTCTGTGCAAATCATCCTCCTTTTGGGAAATCACCTTTCGCAGCTGACTGGCTTCTTCCCGATGGCAGCTGATGAGCTCAGCCTCTACAGCTTGGGCTTTCGCTGCGCCAAGACGAAAGGGAAAGAAGCCAAAGTTAACACATGCATAATGTAACCAACTTCAAATCCAAACCACTCACTCACATCCGAACTGGCATGACATTTTATGATTTAACTACAAAAGAAACATGGCAACTGAATGCATTTTTATTCCACCCTTTTACGAGATCAAAAGGAGATTTCTGTAATTATTCAATAGTACTGTACAACTTGGACACACGTCAAACTTTGATTTTTTGTTCTTTTTGAGAATACAAAAATGATATGTTTGACACAACAAAATGCAGTCCTTTCTCTCCTTTGCTTTACAGTAAACTCTTGTCACTTTAATTACCAATGGCCTCCTTCACAGCTGTATCGAGCTCCTTCTCCTTCAAGGCCATTTGCGTGTTGAACTCTCTCATTAACTGCTTCATTGTCGAGTTGTGCTTCATTTCCATATCTTCTAACTCCAATCTGTTTGAACAGATGGACAAAACATGCATAACGATTAAATTCATGGCAAACTGCGGCATACAAATGTACTCAAACTACTACTGAGATCATCACACTGTCACACACTCACTTGAACTTTTTCTCATTTTCCTCCGACAGCTCCTTCTTCAAATATTCTAGGTCCTGCTCATGCTCCTTCCTCAACACCCGGATATCTTTCTGTAACCTGACAAAGTCTTTTTGGATTTTATCTTTTTCATTTTTGACCTGACTAAGTATATTCTTTAGATTTTCTGGAGCATTGTTATCCAATTCTTGCATTTCAGAGTGGTTTTCCATCTCATTTCTTACTATGCTCCTGGTTTGTTCAACACTGGTACATTCTACTTCTTGCTCAATCATTATTTCTGATGATGAATTTTGTTTAATGGCTGCCTGTTGCTGATTTATCTGAGCTTCCTTCTGGCAAATGTCTTCTTTTAATTGATTTATTTCTAAAAGAAGTGCTTCATTTTGTTGTTCTGCCTCTTTTAGTTTGGCCTGAGTGTCTTGTAACAGTGAGTCAGTTGGTTTAAGCTCCTCTTGATGGACTGGATTACTTTGAAGTGATGCTAACTTCTCCTCATACACGTTCTTCAGCTCCTCTAATGACTTGTCCTTCTCAAGCCTCTCATGACTTTGCATCTGTTCAAGTTGTTTCTCATGTTCCTCTTTAAGCCTCACAAGAGCTTCCTCTAGTGATTTTGTCTTCTCTTCTAATGTTTGAACATTCTCGGTTCCAGATGTTTCATTCTTCTTAGTTTCTTCCAAATTTGTCTGAAGAGCCTTGATAGTCTGCTCTTTCTCCTCAAGCTGAGAGGTTAGCTGTTTTTTAATCTGAGCGATTTTCTGTTCAGCTTTTTTCTTTAGCTCTGACACTTTCTTTGCGCTCTCTGCTGACAACCTCTCTTCTGTTGCCTTCACGTTCTCCTCAGTGGTCTTCATAATCTCACTTTTGATCTTTTCAAATTCTTCCTTCTGACTCTCAAGTTCAGATTTACATCTCTGGTTGTCCTCCTTAAGGAAGAGCAGCTTTTCCGTCATCTCCTGCTCTAGGTTCCCATTCAGAGTGCACTGCAACTGTGTTTGCTGCAGCTGCTCAACCAAGACTTTCTTCTCATTCTCTGTGATGCTGTGCTGCTGCTTGAGGTCTGCTGTAAGTTGCTCGCACTCTTTTATCTTTAAGGCTAACTGCTCCTGAAGCTCGCAGAGTCGAGTGTTACAGCTCTCCAGCTCTAAGGTAAGCCCGCTCACCTTCTGCTCCTTCTCACTCAGGATCTGGTCCATTTCAGACTTGCTGATGGACTGATTGTCGATACTGGCTGTCAGCCTTTGCAAAGCATCGTTCTTCTCATGGATTTCACGCTCTAGCTCTTCAAGCCTGTTTTGTAATAATGCAATAGTGTTGTTACTTTGAGCGATCTTAGACTCTGTGTTACTCTCTAATTCAGACAGGTTTTTCCTGAGTGTACTGGCCTCGTCTAGAGCAGATGTTTTCTCCTGCTCCAGCCTCCTAATAACCTCCTCCCTTTGAGATGCAGCCTGTTGCCTCTCCTCTTTGTACTGCTGGTTTAACTGATTTATGGCTTCCTCCTTATCTTGTATGCTACTCGCCAGCTGATTTTTCAAGTCACTGATGATGCTTTCCAACTTACTGATGTGCACTTCATTGGCTTTAATACTTTCTGATATGATTCGGTTTTCTTCACTTAGCTTCTCCACTTTCTGAGCATTTTCGTTGAACGCCTGAGAATGATTTTCAGCGTCCTTCTCCTTCTCGTTTGTTAAGGCTGCAATTTGCTCTGCGTGAGCGTTTACCTGAGCGGTCATCTGTTCTAAGGAAATGCATAGATTCTTGTTCTCCTCTGTCTTCTGCCGGAGAGACTCTTCTAAAGTGCAAATTTTATCTATTTTAGTAAGGATGGTGTTGTGAAGGTGTGCTACCTTTTTGTTACTAAAAAGTAGTCTGTCGTTTAGCTCTCCCGTCCTACATTCAACTCTCTGACAGAGCTCATTAGATACACACTCGACTTTCACCTGAACCTCTTGACAGTAATGCTCCATTTGGTTGGAGATGGTTATTAAGTGCTGCTGGAACTCAGCTTCCTTGGCTTGTAGCTGAACGACAGTCTCCTCCAATTTACGCTGCAAGTCCTCACTTTCCTTACTTTTGCTGCCTTCCAGTGCCCTTAACTGCTTCTCCCGGTCCTCCAATTTATGTGACAATGTCTTTAATGTCTCTCTATTCTCCTGCTCTGTCGTGTTCAGCTTGTCTTGCAGGGAGTTTCTCTCGTTCAGAGCCTGGTTAAGGTTCCTCTCCACTGACTCCATTTGCTCTCTTAGCAAAACTTCACCCTGAGATAAACTTTCGACTTTAACTGCTGCTTCATTAAGCTCTGCCTGCAGTTTTTGCACAGTGGTTTCCCGAATTGCCAGCTCCTCTTTCAAGTTCTTTATATCACACAGTATTTGCTCATTCTCCTCTCTGCCTCGAGTAAGTTTCTCATTAAAGTCCTCCAGCTCCTGTACTTTTTCCTGTAAAATGTGTGTGTTTTTCTCCATCGTTTCCTCCTCCTGCTGCCTCAACTTCTCCTGCCAATGACGTTCCAGCTCCTCAATCTCGTTCTTATGTGAGGCATGTATTTTCTGCACTTCCTCTTTATGATTAGTCTGCAGTTCTGACAATGCATCACTGAGGCCTTGAGAACTTTTTTGAGCCATTTCTACAATTTTCTCTTGAACTTGCTGCTCCTTTTGCTGAAGTTTGGCTTCTTTCTTTGCGAGTTCTTTCTTCATAGATTCGTCATTTTGCTGAAGCTTTTTCTTAAAATTCTCTTGCATTTCTTTGGCTTTTTGTTTGAACTTTTCCATCTTTGTTTCCTGTGACTTCAGCTTGGTTTCCATCTCAGATATAGTGTTTTTTAGCTTCTTTTCATGAGCAGCATTTTCATTATCGACCTGTGTTTTGAGACGTGCAAGTTCCTCTTGTTTAGTGTTCAGTTCTGCAGTCAAGGACTTCTCATGTTCAGAGAAGTTGTTTTTACATTGTTGCAGCTCATTTCCAAGCTCTTTCAGTGTCTTTTCTTTATGTTCACACTCACTCTTTGCTGCTTCTAACTGGAGCTGCACATCATTCAAGTCTTTCTTACATTGATCAAGCTCTTCTGAAATCTTACTCAACTGTGCATTTGATTCTTTAAGGCTGTCACTTTCTAAATGGGACTGTGATAAACTCAGCTGCAGCTGCTCTATTTCCTTATTTTTAGCACTTAAATCCTGTAGTGTTGACTGGGATTCTTCTTTTAGTGTTTTTACATTGAGGCTTAGTTCATTGTTTTCCTTTTCCTTCTCTCTCAAAACAATCTTCATTGCATTAAGTTCCTCCTTTAGCATTTTCTCCATACCACCGATATTTTCAATCTCTTCTTTGTGCTTTGCCACCTGATCCTCATATTTCTTTTCATGCTCTTGCTTCATTAAACGTTGCTCTTCTTCAGCAGCTATCAGCTTCTCTTCCAGAAGCTGTTTACTCTTCAAAGCTTCTGACAGTTCACAGGATAGAGCCTCTAGCTCTGTCTGCTTTGCCTCCAGTTTTTCAAAAGTTTTCTGGTTCATGTCTTCGACATGTGCTTGGAGCTGCAGCTCTTTATCTTTCAGAATTGCCTCAATTTCAGCTCTGTGTTTTTCCTCAAGCTCATCAAGAGCAGCGTTATGCTGCTGGGTTTGAGTGTCCTTGTGCTTTTCCAGCTGTTCCTGGTGCTTTTGCTCTAATGCAGATATTTGCTCTCTGTGTTTATCTTTCAGTTCGTTCAGCTGAGCGGAGAGTTTATGGGACAGACTGGATTCATCCTGGGAAACGTTCTCCATGGAGCTCTCCAATTCTAACACTCTCTGCAATTATACACAGTTAGACTTTAGTGATTGTGTGTGGTTAGTAACACAAATTAAACATATGTTAATACATTAGATATATGATAAATTAAGTTGAGACTTCAAAATAAAAGTTACAGTTCTTGCAGCCTCCAGCTCCTGTTGTATTTCTTTAACCTTGTTTTCACATTCAGTTTTCAAGGCGGTCTTCTGTAGCTCTGCATCCTCCAGAGCCAGAGTGGCCTGCTGCTCTCGCTCCTTTGATAACTGCGCAAACTCTTCTTTGCATTTTTCCTGAAAAGAAATACATACAGATACCCAAGTTTGTTTATATTTATCTATAGGAAAATAAAGAGGTGTGTAGCACGTGAACAGAACTCAAAAAACCTACCACAGCTGTGTTGATTCTTACAGTTGTCTCTTCTTCCTTAGAAGCTAGCGCTTTACTGTGGTCTTTTTCCATTTTGGCTACTAGTTCTTCAGATGATTTCTATATAATATATAATATGATTAATGATATTAGAAGCTGGGATATAAATTGGAAAAAACATTTTGCATTAATGCAAAAATTCACTTTTGTGTGCCATGATATTTCAAAGTCATGTAGTTTAAGTAATCTTAGTAAAGATATGATGAAAATTTGACATTTCTATTGTTGGATTTTGTTAAATGGCCAGTCTATTTCTAAGAACTATGTAAAACCTTCATCAAATGAACATAGGCATAATGAGTGACACAGTGATTTTCTGACCTTCATGATGTTAACTACTTCCTGCTTGACTCGTGTGAGCTCTTGCTGTAAACTCTTGCGCTCTTCCTCACTGGCTCGCTCCACTTCTTTGACCTGCTCTTCCAGCTGAACCTGCAGCTGCTTTCGAGCTTCTTCTGCCTTCTGAGCTGCACTCAAGGCCCGCTCAAGCTCCTCAAAAGCTATGGAAAAAGAAAATCTAGTTAATATACATATTTATTTTATTTTACTTTTGAAGAGGTTGCTTTCACTGACCTGACTTCTCTGCCTTCTCTTTTTGCTCCTGCAGCTCTTCTCTTTGGGTAGTGGCCTGCTGGAGTCTCAAACGGAGCTGTGCAATC
This sequence comes from Rhyacichthys aspro, assembly GCA_036850595.1. Classification (NCBI taxonomy): domain Eukaryota; kingdom Metazoa; phylum Chordata; class Actinopteri; order Gobiiformes; family Rhyacichthyidae; genus Rhyacichthys; species Rhyacichthys aspro. The sequence goes on along the minus strand of CM072162.1, from coordinate 15,591,502 downwards.
TCTTCTTCTTTCATTTCAAGTGTTTCATGCATCTGTCGCTTTGTTTCAGCAATCACCATTCCCTAAAAAACAAGACAATCAAAGACACTGGCATGTGAGTGCTCCCACCATACCTCAAAAAGACCTTCAGAGCTCCTGTCCAACCAACAGAGCCAGGGTCAAAGTTTAAATGAAACAATGTGAGGCTTCACGGCGCCTGACTTTTTAACTCAGTGGCAGAGTAAAAACATGTCAACTTCAATCGAGAAGTCAGTTAAAAAGAAAGTCGTACCTTGTCTTGTTCCAGCTGTTCAATATGGTTCTTAGCATCACGCAGCTGGTTTATCAGCTTTGTCTTTTCTGTTGTGTGCAGTTCCTAAAGATAAAAAGAGTCAACATCACTACTTGATATCACTTCGACGCATGTATATCATGTCCTCAAAATAGGTCAAAATCAGATGTTTGCTGTACCATCCAGAATGCCTCAGCCACAAACCAAATAACCATAACATGTTTACAAGTGCAGCGAAACCAGCAACAGACCTAAATTACAGCCCAGTGAAGCAGCAATGGCATGTTGTAGATATGCATCTGTGCCACTGCTGTTTAACCAGTGGTTACTGAACAGGAAATGCTGGGCTAGCTTTTGTGTTTTTTGTGTGTAAAACCACGTGTAAAAATGTGACAGCATCTAAATAAACAAGTGTGAGTTACTTATTTTTACATGAATTCAGCCAGATACTGCTGCATAAAACGGCATATGGTAGTCAGTGAACCACTGTACACCATACATTTAGACATCCCTGCATTGAGGTTGTGGAGTCACAGACAGATGGTGTGTTTTATGGGATGAGCACAGTTCAGCCCAGCAGTTTCAGGATGTCTTCATGCTGCTTAAGAGGGCTAAACGGCTGTTAACCTCTGCTTTTCCAGACACAGGAAAGGCCTTATTCTCAAATGGAGAAAACATTTAAAACAATGTTTCTAGCAATAAATAGAAGAAAGTAAATCAAAAACCAGCTACAGATAAACTCAGCATCTAAACTAAATAAACAAAGTCATCTGATTCTATAAAAGATTCCAAAAACTACAGACAAGCTACACAATCCTATCATTCCACTCACAAAATGTACAAAAACAGTCATGTCACATTGACATGCTATGGACTGTGTTTCTGGAGCTGGGCCAGAGAGCTGCAGCCTCTAACACTGTGTCAATGAGATAATAGAGGCACATCAGCAGTGGACCATGAAATGTCTGGCAGACATTTTATAGCAACAATAATTACACTAAATACAGCATTTCAAATCATCTTGGATTATATACAACACTCCATAATTGCATTTACTGGTTAAAAGCTAATTAACTTTATCATTAGGAAACATTGTCATTTGTGACTCTGTGAATGTGTCTGTGAGTGAGGTTATTCAGACACTACTGCTCCAGTCTTTATGGGACAATTGAAAGACTAGAGTATGGGTTAAGAATGAATGCATAATTTTAGAGTAGCGCCATTTGAAGTAAGTGTAGGCTCAGTTATCATATGTAAAGTCTATCCACCTTCATCTTCTCCAGCTCCTGGAGTCTCTCCTGAAGCTGCTCTTGAAGAGTTTCGTTCTCACTGCTCAGCTGGGCGCTTCTCTCCTTGTGTGTTCGCATGACATCTTTACACTTTTGCAGTAGATTTTCCTGCCTCTTCACCCTCTTCTGCAAAGCCTCCATGAGTTTGGTTGGATCACTGTTGCCCCCTTCTGTTCAAAGATAAAGCACATATAATGGAGCAGCTGCCTAAGCTGCCTACATCTCTTACAGAGCAACATTTCGCTTTGGCTTCCTTAAAACACATCTCATTTACCCTCAGTGACTTCAGGCTCCACTTCCTGCTCATTAGATGGACTCTGTTGGATAGAGTTGGAGTCTTCAGGCTGAGAGAGCTCACCCTCAGTCGGTGCAGCACTGTCTGAAACACCTCTGACCCGTTTCTTCAACAAAGCAACCTGTTAGTCAGAGCAAAACCCACAAAGAAGAGACACAAAACTTTATTAACTGGGTCATACTAAAGTTGTGCCAAACATTAAGGTCCTCTGACTTTTACCTGTGTTTGAAGAACAGTAATCATTTGGTCTTTCTCTTCCAAAGCAGCATCAAATTCATCCTGTAGGTGTTTCTTGGCTTGTTGGTCCATTTGCAGCTCCTGTGGATCACTTTGTTAGCTCTTTTTAAAACATTATTCTAAATTCATCTAATGAGCAAATGATTTTTAAAGACATGCTCCCACACTAAAAGACAAAAGAGATATTGACATCAAAGTGTTGTAAGCACATTTTAACAGCAATATACCTCCCGCAGCTCTCCAATCCGACGGAGCGCTTTATCTTGACTCTGGCTGAGGATAGCCTGTAGAGAGGAGAGCCAAGAAATATTAATGATCTTTCTTTTTCATTAAGAAAATATGATGGAAAAAATGTAACCATAAGATATAAGATAACCATGAGATAATTAGTGTGAAATGAACATAGATGCAGCAAGAAAAAAAGCACTGAATGAGAGCCAAAAAGACATTATAGTAAAATGGTAAAAATAAATAAAAAAATTATGAAAACACACATTAGAAGAACAGGAGGATACAGGACTGCACCATATCAGGAAAACACCCCATAGTATATTTTGAATACTGCCACTAACTTTTATATTGGGTTGCACCACAGTTAGATTTAAAGCTAATTAGTCTAACAGGCAAAGTGTCCATGTCGGTCATATGGAACACCACAATACTTTGCAATAGTGGACATTGCATTTACGACAAATATATATAAATATAAAAAATAAATAAATATTCCGTGCAGCTATAGTAGCAGATACACTTTTGGAAAAGTTACCTGGGTTTTTTCTTTATCTCGTTGCACAGTTCGATATGCCGTAACAAGCTGCGATGCAGAGTGAAACACAATAATGAACAATTTCAATATGCAATGTCACTGAATGTGCATGATTAAACCATGTACAAGCTTCTCCTCACCTCAGAGTACTTCCCTCTGTACTTCCCCAGGCTTCTCTCCACCTGAAGAAGTCGGTGCAACAGCTGCTCTTTGGAGAGGGACTCTGCACTTCCTGGAGGCTCCTCAGCTTCACTCTCGATATCTGATGGCGGGTCAAATGAGGGGACACCCACTGCCTCATTTTCTCCTAAAGGTGTCAGTGATTCACGTGAGGAGGTCCGGATGAGGCTGTCTCTTGACGGAGACCGGAAGAGGTTTTCTGCCCGACTAGCACCACTACGAATTAGTGACTCCACCGAAGGAACTTTGAGCTGGAGTTTCTGAGCCAGTGACTGTGGCTCCTCTTTCTGTTATAAATAAATTACATGAAAAACATATCAAAGGAATACGTAATAGCTTATTTTCTTCGAAAGATCAAACAGGATCTAAAAAGCATTTACATACATGAGGAGAGGCACTTCCATCTCCGTTGATGCTGCCTCTGGGAGATCTTGCTGGTTCTTTAGTGGCACTCTATATAAAGAAGACATAGTATGAAAGAAAAAGAAAGCAGTACAAGTGACTAGTCCTGGACCAGTTAGTCATCCACACCCAGCGTGGCACTCCCTGATTACTCTGGAGGGAGCAATATTAGTATTGCTGGGAGCAATGCAGGGGCAACGGCTACCCTCATGCAACTTGGAAGAAACAGAGGGGTTAAATACATAAAGAAGGCATCTCTACTGAACATCAAACAAAACAGGGTTAAAACTGTACTCTACTCAACAGCCAGTACAGACACACAGTTATAGTCATGTAGGAGCGTGAGTATTTGAATTAAGATGCTTGGCAGTGCTGTGTGCAGCAGAGACATCACTGAAGTAAGAGAACATTGAGCAGCTTAGTTGGTTTAGTTGTCTTGTTAGAAGAAGCATCAGAGTGAGCAGTTTTCTCCTCCCTTGTCCCGCTCCAAGCGACTGTACGCCTTCCTCTTAATTAAGGTGCAAATTATTTTTAGAAAGTGGTCACTGAGGGACACTAACAGGATATGTTTCAATGTGTGGTGCACTTCACTTTAAAAAGGGGTCTTTTGAACATCACTTACAATGCAACATTAGTCAGTCTAATTACTTTTGGGAAGTTGTTCAAGTTTTTTGTACTTACCAACTCATGTCTCTTCATTGGAGAAATATGCTTAGAAGCTTTATAAACGTCAATAAGAATATTGGAACAAAATACAGTGAATTTCATAGTATAATTTGCCATTACCTTTGCCTGTACATTTTCCTGGATTTTTTAAGTAAGAAAGCCAACCAGACAGCCAACACATTCTATTGCCCAAGCTCAGCAACACTATTCTCACTGGTTAACAATTAGCAACACAACCTAAAAAGGTTCTACTCATACATCATGTAACTAGATAAAAGGATTCAAATAATATCTGAGGTAATTGACAAACCCGGATGTTAAAACTGGCTTCCACCTTCAAATTAATGTGAACAGGAGTCACCAATATGAATGGTAAAATTGCATGGCTTTTGCTAAATCATGCTTTATGATGTGATGGTAATGACGTTAAAATGTAAATGGAACACTGTGGATTGCGTATAAGATACCATTGAAAGAAGATGAAAAGCAACAATATATATGATACATATGTGATAGTTTTGAAATAAACAATACAGAACACCTAAATATATGTCGTTATGAGGTTTAACCTCAGGTGTAAGAAAGACAGCACTAATTTGCCCACAATTGCGTATCCTCTGTGGCTTTAGTATGTTATTTTTCTGCTAATACAAAGAACAGACTACCATGATGTTAAAAATTCACATCTGATTTAAACAAACACAACTGATTATACACAATTTAATGACAGAAGCTAAATTAGTTCTCTAAACAAAAAATAAAATTTATGGTAAATACTCTGGGGACACTGAGACAGACACAGGACTACCATGTTAGCACAAGTTTATGTATTCTTATGTATATAGGTTTACTGAGATGCACGCCCCTGCTGTCCTGCAGCTGACTTCTGAAAACCTTCATTTGGTAAGTCTGTGACATTGACATTGACTTTTTTTTCTAAAACAATGAGACAAGTAACAGTTTTTAGCTTCACAAGGGCATCTACACAGTTTTGCTTGGTTTGTTTACTTGGGAGAGTTACAAACCATTTAACAATGTAATTGTTTAAAAAAGTCTCCATAATGCTTGTAAAATGAAAACTACAACTCTCCAAATAAACAGGCTTTTTGGGAGATGGGCAACATAACAGGATGTCAGGGATCTATTTAGCAAGCAAATATCAACCAAGAGATACCTAAAGACAGGGATAATATCTGATTTAGGGAGAGATTAACAACTGAAAGGTAGGGCAGTAAAACCAACATACGGCAGAAAGCACACAAGCTTCTACGCCACAATAAAAACTCCCAGTAGATGCAGGGTTAGCCTACATATCAGATGCCTTCTTGTTGCTAAATCCAAAAGGAAACAGGAGATAGAGCAGGGAACAGGCAGTCCCGACGTGGGCCACAGTCTTCTACCGATTTTCCCAAAGGCACGGAGACGGGAGGAAGGAACAGGGCAAGACGAGGAAGAGGAGAAAAAAAGAGGAGGAAGAGGCAGGAAGTGAGGGCAAACTCACCACACTGGCTACCTGGGCCGTTTTGGGTCGTTTTGAATGGTCCAGAGCAAAGATAGTATACTCAGAGAGAAAAGCGGGCTCTGCTATCATCCCGGCCAGCACCTGACCCCGTCAGTGCAGGTCCAGGACGAAAGGTGGGGAAAGGAGAGGAACACAGAGAGCAATGAGAAAAACAACACCATGAGTGTGAGATAGCACTGAGGGAGCCTCAGAGGCACCAGGAGAGAATCAGATGGACAGAGAGAAGGGCAGAATAAGGACAGAAGAATGTAGAAGAGGGGGAATGACAATCAATCAATGTGATGAATAACAATTTGACATCTCTGTAATGTGTAATAAAGTCAACACAATTAATACTCTATTTACACTGTCCTCAAAAAGGAACAGATTTGATATTTTAATCAGATTGGTTGAAAATGATTTGTTCATGTCAGTGTGACACACACTGAAAATATTTTTTTTTTCCTAAATTAGACTGGGTCTGGGTTTATGTGAGGTAAATAAAATATATTTTAAATACTAGTGTAGTAACTAGATTAAAACCCAAATTTCAACCAAAGTCAAACCATCACAGCATGTCTTTTCTTATTGTTTTTATATCAAACATCGAGAACAGCTCACAGTAAAAGATGAAGAGAACATTTTCCTTGCGTTGGAAATAAAGTACGTGTTTGTATCAGCTACAAAACTCACAGCAGAGATGTCAAAATGTTTGTGATTTCAACAAAAGATATGATGATAGAAGAAAAAAGAAGGATTTTATCCAAAAACCCGATTCTATGAGTCCAGTTTGTTTTGTCTGTGGAGCAATAGCAATTACTCCCATTTTGATCTAAGGATATACAGCCTCAGTGGTTAACAAGTGGATCAAAGCTCTAAAATAGATCATTAATGATGCGTTGTACCATCCATCTTGCAGCCGCCAAGCGCCTCACTGCTTCTCTGCTTCTGTCTATTAAATCCAAAAATTTGTACATAATAAAAATACGGCAACAACTCAGCAAATAAAGAATTACTGACAAAAAAATTAACACATTTTTCAAAAATTTGCTGAAATATGGTCTGTTTTGTTAAAAGTTACTGATGGGCAGTTTCAATCTCATAATTAATAATTACTTGTTTTTTGTAAAGGAATTATGAGGAAGTAAGTCATAATTACATCTGTTCTGTAATTTGTTTGATTAAAGGTCAATTTGCACACATTTACAATTAAGTAAATACACAACAACTGAATTTGGTTTTCCAATATCTGTAGCAACAAAGGTATTTTACATGATTGTGTTTTGTTAAAAAGAAAGAGATGAAAGGATGTATAGACTTTCTTCTACTACAACTAATCAAGCATTAATGTAGCAATAACAGTCCAATAGCTTTTGCTTTAGTATATGTTGATCATGTTGATTTATAATATGCATTTATAATCACAGCAGAAGACATTAAAGTGTTACTGGGGGAACAGTAAGCACGACAACACCAAGCTTTGGGGTATACAGAAATATTATTTACTGAAATATATAGTAATAACAATCATTAAGATTATTTCCTCTGTCTGCTCACCTCTCTGTCTCTTGGAGTTGGTGTGCCATCATGAAAAGGCCCTGTCAGGCTGCTACGGCGGTCCCCAAAAGCCACCTGTAAAAACAATATGAAACTTACATTATTATTTACTTAAATAAAATGCAAACAGACGTGGCACACTGGTTGAGCTAAGTAATTTTATTTAAAATCCTGCCTGCATTATGTTGCAATTTGGTGTAATTTATAAAGCTTATAAATTGACAAAGTTTGCCAATTTTAGGCAGACCATAAACCAGTGGAAAGCAAGTTTTACAGGTTTTTGGCAACACAGTGACACACTGACTTAAGAAACTTACACTACACATTACAATGACACAAATCTAATATCATTAAAATTCACTAAAATACAGTGAGATAGTATGAGTTATGTTACTAAAGCTAGCATAAGACAGACATTTTTTGAAGACGGGTTTTCCTGAACGCGCCTCACAGAACAGCAGTCACTGACAGCTGAGTTAGACAGCTAAGATACTTAGCTAGAACAGAGGCATCTACATCAAACTAAAGCAATACAACAGTCCTGAAATGATCAATAACTAATTTGATCAAATACAATTTTCTAAGTGAGTGTAAGTAATGATTAAATTGATACAAAAATGACGCCCAGCTTCCCTGGCTAACGTTAAGGGCAGTGTAAACAGAGGTTAGCTTAGCCTGTTAGCCTTCAGCAGAAACCAACCTGGGCCTGTTGTGGTGACTGCGCACTCCTCTGCGGGGACTGCTCCTCGTTTATCTTTTGCTTTAGTTTTTTAAACATCTTGTCACGCCGTCGTAGCAAACGACTATCGGGCGAGACAGGGACAGAGATGTATTTTAGTTTTAGATTAGCCTGACATCCAAGTCCCCTGTGCCGGACTTCCTTGTCGGATTCTTATTTCCAGCAGGTGATTTGAACGTGTGCGCATGCGCGGCCAACGTGGAGGAAAACTGAAGCGTGTGAGTTAAAGGGACACTTCGGGCTTTTTAAACAAACAACAGCGCCACCAGTGGAGAGTAAGGGCCTCATGTGGGGCACTACGAAACATTTTGCACTATAGCCTGTTGTACAGTTTAACACTTCGCTTCTCATTATGTTCTTCTAAACTAACAAGGGTTATGTCAAAGGCAAAAAGGTATTTATGCAGTATGATATTTTTATTCATGATCAGATGAAGAACATTTTACTTCAAAGAGTATCACAGCCAACATGTAAGTTGTATGGAAAAGTACAAACAGTTAATACTTGAATAAAATACAATACAATTTGCATTTTTCCACCATTTCATCTGTAATGTGTAAGACTTAGCAGCAGGGTTTTCCAACTGTAGGATGGCTGACTGCAGCAGTGACATGATGGTTGAACGGCAGGATTAAACCTTCTCTAAATGGCCCTCATTGTGTCCTCCTGAGGCATATTGTGGAAGAAATGTAGTTGAAACAGGGGAATAGACTCGTATCCTTTATGGCACTTTTGGTCTATTGTTACAGAGAAGCTGGCTCACTGATGAGGTGTATCATAAAAGCATAAATATCACCTTTGCTCTTGAAATGTCAATTTCTGGCATAAGTAACAATTCATTTCATTTTTGCAGTGGCTGTGGCCAGTTCAGCACATTTTATGACTCAGAGTTGATGAAATCGAGGGACATACTTTGGACAGCCCAAAAATATCACATTTTGATAAAAGCTGAATTAAAACTGAATCCAGCCATAAATAAAAGAAACCATGGCAGTGTAGTACTGTAATTCCTTTTAATGTAAAGGTGCAGAAGCATGTGCCTCTTCTGACAGTTGTCTCTCTGGAGGAAGCCAGTGAAAGAGAAAGGACCATGATAATTAAATATTAATGCACACCATCCATGGCTTGACGTTACTTGACAGAGCTCTCCTTCTTACCTCCTTCCCATCGAAGAGCCCCTTCACAATGCAGCAGCTCAGCTCATTTGCTCTTTGTGCCAGAGGCATGGCCACCTCTTCTTGTGGAGAAGAGGACTGTGGATACATTATACCTTTATCTTGTTAAGGTCCATCTTAAAAATGTGAAGAATTTAACATTGTCTACAGTTTGAATGGCTGATATTTTGACACTACAACATATGTACCAAATTTTTTGCTCAGTAATGAATCAGAGCTGGTGCTCTGACCAGCTCTTACCCCTTTCCCATGCCCCGCTGTGCCATCATCTGGTTATTTTGTATCTGTGCCTGCTGTCACAGTGAGGCCATGCCAGTGTAAAGAGACTGTTTCAAGAGTTTTCTGGTCATAGCAGCAGTGGAAAAAAAAAAAAAAAACGTGCTCTATTTAAAAAAACTCTATAAAAAACACGTGTTCTATTTAAAAAATGCGGAGTAAATACAATAACTTTATGCCTAGATGATTAATAATTTGAGTCTGGAGCACACGAATGGACATGTCTTGAAACTCCATACTCAAGAAGTTCAGTTTGAACAAAGACAATGCAACTTTAAAGGGGAGGTATGTGGCAAATAAGTAGTAAGTAAATAGCTGTATATTCAAACAGATACCACTGAGTATAGAGCCCTTGCAAAGCTTTGCAACAAATCAGTGATACATTTTTTGGATTCCTGTCCACATTTATCGAATCAGAAGAAGGAACTTAGCAACTAGGCTGTCTTTGAGTTTATGTGGTTTCAAACTATGGTGGACAAAAGGCAAACACTAGTCGGTAGTACTTTATTCTACAGTAGCTTTACATTGAATGTTTGTCACCTGATTAGGTTAGATTTGTTGTCAGAGTTTAATTGTCCATACTTATAATGCATGGGAATAGAAATAATAACATCAATGTTAGTCAAAATTACTGACACACTTTAACTTTAATGATGCCATGATATGGCACTATATGGCTCTCCATGGGTAAGACCAGCACCATTACTTGCTCTATACTTTGAATACAGGGGAATTGGCTTGGATGTCTTTTTGGTGATCATTGCCTTTTCAATACAAAAGGTGGGCCCACTAGGTGGAGCTACCCCTCTGTCGCTATACATCTAATTAGCTGCACCAAGTTTTTAGAAACTATTCATGGTCAGCATGACGCCATAAAAATCAAATCACCTCTGTTTGTCAGATAACTCTCTGTTTCTGAATTGCCGTGGGACCTGTCCAAGTTTAATGTCCATGTGAAATCTGAAACAGCTTTTGTTTGCTGTAGTCATTAAAGACAACCTATTTGATCTCACTCTGGGGTTGTAATCACTGTGGGAACTGAATCTGCACTGACAGCGACTCGTTGTCATTTATCTGTGAAGTGCACTTATCAAAACGTGTTAAATTTTTAATGAGAAAAGTGACTTCGCAAGTTTAACTTACAATCTCATTTTCTGCCTGCTCTGTTTATTAGTTAATGTTGAGGGAATTATTCTCGGGCTTTATAAATAATGCATAACTTGCCAAGCAAAAATCACTGAGTGTCACACATTGTAGATAATTAATGGAAATTCTTGCCTACACATATTTTTCAGTCTTGTAAATAAAGCCAGTGTAAGTTGGCATATTTCTTTCAGACATAACAGTACTCCTGATGTATGTAACATTGAATAGTAAGCTGTTAAATCACACCAAGTTTCCCTTGATCCAATGAACGGCATTCCTCACATGGTATGTTCTCAGAAGAGGTCATCTTTTTTAGCAGATTCTTGTGCTGGGTTCATCAGTCAGTGTATCGTAACTATCCTTGTAATTGCATGGAAAAAGACAAAGATAAATCTTGGACTATTGGGGTATTGACCACACTTCTACTATTTATGTTCTAGCCATTCCACTAGACACCTTCTACAAACTACAAAAAAGAAAACTGGAGTTGGGGTTCCAAGAGGAAAATTTTAAATAATGAGCCTGTTGTGGTAACTGCTCAGACCCTGGGGGTTTTGATGTCTTTGTGAGGCAGTGAAAGACACCATTCATTACAAAGGCCCTGGCTGTTGAAAGATTCAGTGTTTTGAAGCAAAAGAGTGACACCTGGAAGAGCATGTTTTATGTAACAAAAGCGAGTTTCTTTTTCCAAACGCTGCTTTGGTCCCAGTACTATTATCACTGCCACAGTAAGATTTCCATCCTTTTTAGTGGCTGGGATGTCATTAACACCCTGTTGCATAAAACAGCACATTTGACCCAGTCTTATCTCATCTCCAACGCTCATTAGTGCTTCCTTTTATGCTGTTTGGCATAGAAAGGCAAAATCACTGAGGTTTAGTATTATATAGTACACCACCCACGCTGAGTCATTCTTTTGCAACCTTTTATGCTGATTCTGGATGTAAGCAGTGGCCCTTGGTTAGTTAGAGAATGAACATGTAAACACACATCCCATTTAGTAAGTTTTAATTAGCCTCCATGCTGAAATAATGCTCTTGTTTCATCCAAACAGGCTATATCTGCTACCACAGATAGAGCTTCATCTGTCACTGATAATGCTACAGGACTAGTTACTCTTTCGTCTTTTAAAAATGCTCCAGTTTGGCCACACTATATGGCCACTGTTGTCTCATGGTGCAACCTAGACCAGGAATTGATAAAGCCTATCTAAGGGAACAGACAGGGGACACTTTGTTTTTTGTAATGCGATGACTAGAAAGAGCACATATCAGCTGCTTAATGACAACACCAGGGGTAATAAAATGTTTTGTGGCAAAGGATAAAAGCAAAGGATAAAAGCAACCTTCCTCATAGCTGTGACTCCCATTCCTCCTCACCTCCTCCGCCAATACCCCAGGAGCTGCTGGAGGCGGGGCCGAGACAGAGAAGCCATTAGAGAAGAAAGAAGCAGTAATCTGATCATGTCCTATAGGAGCGAATGTAGCATCAGTCAACAGTGCCATAATCTCAGCCTTCTGCCTCACAGCAAACACACACCCACCATTTGTTCTGCGCTCGATGACATCTTTGCATTGTGGTCATATCTTTGCGAATGTGGCGTGGTCGTCAACTCTCAGCCCATCAGACTGGGGTCCGACTCAACAACTGCACAGGCTCGTAAAAATGCTGCATCACGTGTTGGAAATGAACCAAATGGACCAAGAGATGGCCATTAATGATGAGTGTAGGCAGCAGCTGAGCTATTTTTAGGTTGTTTCCAATATAGCAATGTAACGAATCAATACATTTGTAGTATATATGTGTTATAATCATAATAAAGAAAAAGAGTGAATGGTTGTGTGTCAGTGCATGAGTCCAAGTGTTAGGCCTGTAATTGTCCAGGGTGTACCCCGCATCAGCTCCATTCAGCCCATAACAGGATAAGTGCTCGAAAATGTATGATCAAAGATTGTATAACTTGTATAACTACACTTTTTAATGTAGAGGTCTTCAATCACAACCTGACAAGAATACTTTCCACTAAATACTTATCAAAAGCTGTCAAGCTTTCAAACCGTTGGCTCTCACTGTTGTCATGCTGCTTTCATTTTATCAGTGTGTGACAGTAATTTGCCCCTTTTCAACCTAAACTGTTGATGCCTGTTCTCTCCAATTACACCCGAGCTCCATTCATCATCATCACTTCTGTGTGTCAGTGTCAGTGGCATTTATTCTTAAATGAATTACCGAATTCTGGACAGGATGCATAGGGGTCCAAGCCAAAACATAATTCTTGTTCACAAAAACATTCAGTAGTGTCAAGTGTATTGGCTGTTAGCAGTACATTTACACTTTTATGGTTCTTGTGCATGTGCTACGGCTCTGTGCATCTAAATGGAAGTGGTACAGTCAAATCATCCTACCATGAAGAGTGGAAAAACCTATATGCACCTGTCAGCAAGAAAAATGTGTGATGTAGCTTCAATCGACCAGACGTGGAGACTCTATACATTGATAGTCCCGTATTTGACCCGCAACCTTTTGTTTAATAGTTTTTATCGATGAATTCATGGATTCAGAGACCTGCCTGTAAATGTGTCTTATTGTTTGTTTTCTTTTTCATGAGTGTGAAACTAACACTAAACTAAAACAGTTACTCAGCTGTTACATTTACAGAGAGAATCTTAATTACTACAATTGATCTGAAAGTCAATTATTAATTTACATTCATTAAACATAAATGCCAAACAGAAGCACATTTAGCAGAATGGGTCAGATACTTTTATCAGTTCATTCATGTCGCTGTAAAATATGTATTTTAGAGCCTTTGGTGAAATGCACTGTATGCTTTTTATTCACATCATCAATCATTTATCTGACACAAATTTCTTACCATTCCTGTAGAGCAGTTACCTTAAATAAGTGGTAAATAGGTTTCCACTAAGCAAAAATGTTTCAGATGCCATCACAGTAGTTCTGTATAATCAAAATAAATTCCATTTAGTTCAGCAAATTTATCTTACTGTCTGAAAGATATGTCTCTAAACCATTTAAAAAAAAAAAAAAAATGTTACATGTGAATGTCCCTGCAGTCTGCTGACTCAACTGTTTGCTTATTGTCCAAAGAACCACACACACCTTATCAAATCATTCGTATTGTACAGCAAACAGGATGTTTTCTACAGAAAGCATTCAACATGGATGCCACACAATAGCCTCCAACTCCTGCTGTACTTTCACTGACGAGCAGCTGAGCACAAAGTGTATGAGTCATTAAGAGAGACGTGTTTGTGAGAAACAGATAAGACTTAAATTTAATAGAATTCAGGTTTACTTAATCCCTTTACTTTCAAGTAATACATTTAGCTGTTTTTTCTTGGGATGAAAGTGGCGACCATTATTTGTTTACACATTTCATGATTAACTAAGTGTGTGCATTTTCATTTAAAATGTTAAAGCAATGGCTGCAGTTAACACCTTTGAAATTGCTTGTTTACCTGTTATTCCTTTACAGATATTTTACTTAAATAAAGGGTAAACATCCTGCTAATGCGTGTTTAAAATGTCACAGCAAATTAACATTTGTATTAAACCAATCCTGTTTTATGACATGCTCTAAATAATCTAATGCAAATAAATTCTTGGCTTTCATTTTTTGCCCCAAATCTCAGCGCAAAGGTCAGGACTAAATCAGTGCAAAACTCCATTCAGAAACACAGAGGCTATAAGGGGGAAAAATATCTTTAAATCTACCCAAGAGTAAGACCATGGCTCAGACCCTTATCACTTTGATCCTTATGTTCAGGAAATCAAAATAACATCTTATAACTGTTCAACTATGTGAGTGGCCCATTTTGTTGTGGTCTTCTTGTATCATCATGCTGCTATATGGTCTTTTGTGTGCTTTCTGCAGTGCTATCATATTTGCACATCTTAAATGAAAGTGGTCGAGTAAAATAGTAAGGCTGTGTAGAGTGGAAAAACCTATAGGAGACTGTCACCAAGATAAATGAATTCAGGTGATTTCCTTGCACAGTAGAATCTCAATGGACCAGAAATGATCCAGGCTCAAAAGGGCTCTACCTACACAGCATCAAGGAATATTTATTATATATTTTCCTGTATTGACGAGCAGAGTGTGCAGTGATGCATCATCTTATACAAATTCTTTTTTATTTCAGAATCTGTTGATGGTGAGAAGTGGCATTAGTGGAAAAACAAACATAGAGTAAAAGACATTGTTCTGCTAAATAAGCTCAGAGTTTAGTGAACCATAGCATTTGCTGCTTCAAGGGATTCACGACACTGAGGGATGCAGCTCGTGGGATGTAAAGCCGTCCAATCAGCCTTTTTTTGCAGTAATTAACAGATACGTGCTTTTCTGTTAATATGCCTCTGTGCTTCATGGTAAAGAGTGAAGTCTGTCTGAACACATACTCTGCCAAACATCTGTGCACTATAATCTCTTTGGGTTTTTTTTGTTTGTTTGTTTTTTATGAAAAGCTTGCAATGTTTAACAAATATGGAGATTGAAAAGGACAGGCGTCAGTGTAGTGGCTCCAGACTGCTGCTCCCAGTGGTAATATGGGCATGTTTTAGAGAGATAAGGATCCAACGCGAGCTTATCCACTGTCAGCCACTTCTTTTTACACATTAGCTTTCCATTCTGAAGTGGTGTTTTGATATGGAAGATAGCTGCAGTGAAGGAACTTGCTCTATGTCGGCTAAAAATTCTTTTTAATATCTCTTTCAGTCCTATTATGCCATTTAACTCACTGCAAACGTCTATCTTTACATATATAATGTCTTCATGTGGGGCTATATGTCTGACAACGCTAAAATGAGGATGCTATAAGTGAAATTATGACGTAAGAAGTAAAACATGGTTCATAGCTGTGCATACCTCTAACTGTAGACCACCCACAGCTTTTGTCTGTGCTGTTTTCTCTTGCTGACATTCAGGTGCTTCACACAAGAGATTCCACTTCAAAAGCTGCAATAGAGGGCACACTAGTTTCTCACAGTGCAGAGGAGCTTAACAAGACCACGTTGCAGAATATGAAGGCAGCAAGCCAAGGCCACAAGATGGATGTGGGTAGCAAAAGGTGGAGAGATACAAATCCTTTTGGAACTCTCAGGTAACACAGGCGTTGCGTTAGTGCTTAGTATTCCTTAAGTCCAGTGAGGTGTAGTGTTTCTAAAGATGTGTCACAAATAAAATGGGCAATGTGTGACAGCATGAAGCAGAAAAATGTGGGAATTGTGTTTTTATTACTAAACCAAATGCTCACATGGACAAGAGGGAGTGGATTAAGGTTTTAGTGGAAAGTTTTCTACTTCTACTTTCTGCTGAATTGAAAACTTCTTTCTTCCCATGTAACCAGCAGCATGGCACAATTCTAGCTTGTAATCTTTAAATCCCAGATAACTTCCCATTTACACAAATTGTCAGAAAACTGCCTGCGTGGTTGTCAGTGGTGACTCATTTTAAATTTCAGATGGTGTAATGAACTACTGGTCTTAGTCTTGAGTTGGTCTTCTTCTTGGTTAGTGTGGTTTTGATCACAACACCAGTCCTGGATCCTACTCAAAGTCTTGGATTTAAAATGACCTTTATCAATGACCTTTATGTTGTTGATGCTAACACTTCCTGCAGTAAGTTTACTTAGACCAGCATAGGGATTGCACTGGTAGGTGAAGATTGCTACTTACTTTGCTTTATTGATTTAACTGATGCAAAAAATACTAAGTGAAAGAAAACAACAGTGCAGTTAAGTGGCCTGACCTTTGACCCGATGAGCAGGTGTTACTATCTGAAGTCAATGTCTTCAGATCCCACTTGACAAATGAGGCTTTGCAAGGTTTCTTCTCACGTCTCCCAGGACTGTGTAAGGTAAATTGGCCACGTCAAGGTGGATCTAAGTCAATATATTTCATTGTGTTCAGCACTGTTGTGCACACCTTTTACCTCCTATGTCAACCCAGAACTTGTAGAATGCATTGGTTCAAATTTTTTTCAGATTAAGGGATGCGAGTGCTGAGTGTTTTCAAAATGACAAAATGATCGATTTCGTCTTACGCTCTCAATCATCGAGAGCAGCTCTTTGCTCAGCAGGGTGGAAAGGAAATCCCTCACTCGCTGCATTCTCACTTTCATTTCTCACTGTAAGTGGATGCGTGTCCTCCGTTGTCACCTCATCTTTATTCACGGCAGGAGCCCATGTTGGTGCACTCTAAAGGATCATCTCCCGCTCCCCTGTCTTTCCCTCATGTCCTTTGGATCTATACTAATGGGCCATAGTTTAGGAGTGTACACTGCTACAGCAGGAATGCATTTACTACCTAACACTAGCACGGCTGTAAAATAGCTGCTGTAAAACTCTAGTGCAACATAACAGCTTTTCTGAGCATAAATTTGTTAACGGCATGCATTATCTTCCTTTTACTGCAGAGTATTACATGAGAACTAGTTGGAGGTTGCAGCCAGGTGGAGTGGAGACTCTGAATTGCCTGAAGGTAGAGATGTGGCTGTGTCCTGTAATGACTTCCCTGTTTGTGCAAAGTGCATGCTGGGATAATCTCTGATCCTGAAAATACAAGAGTGGGTGTAAATTTCTAAAACAATGCATTGAGTTTCTTATGAGTGCTTTTTTTTTTTGTACTTTGTAGTTTCTTTGGGTTGCATCTTTTTTAGTGAGTGGCATATTGGTAGCTTAGCCAGTACTGTAAGTGCCGCACACAAGAAAAAATGCTATAATTGAATCAAGATGGAGACCTGGAGGCAGGCAAAAAATTGATGTCATCTTGTATTATGCCTGTATCTATATTGCGATATTTATTAGAGGTGACAGGGACAAGCTTCGCTTAATGCGCTTAACCTGGGGTCGGATTGACAAAACAGTAACAGGCCAGTCTTAATTTGGTTCTAACCTTAGGCTACACAATTATGTCAAGACTAAACTTATGCCTAAATTCTTATGCCTTGAAAATGCCAGTATAACACTAGCAACGAGGGAACAGCATGTAGAAAATGGCTCATCAGTCAATAATGTTCTAATCTTAATTAAATTCTTTACAAAAAAATTGCAGTAGCTCTGACCTAATACTAGACCTACTAATTATAAAGCCAGATAGCCTTATCAGAGAAGGTCTTTCTGTAAGTTAGGCAATAACATCACTGTGCAAATGTATTAACAACACTCCCTGCCAGATAACATGGTGGCTTCCGTGTGGACTGAGCACAAGTCGTTTTACAGCACCTGTCAATACCTTCACGGGCATTTTCATTGATTAGCAGCTCCCGGTTGCCATTGATTTTGTACAAATTTCCACCACGTGTGAGTCCACTGACTAAACCAAAAAAGGACATGCTCTTTTCTTTACAGTAATTTCAGCCGTGTACCTTGAAGGTTCAATCAGTCCTGACCTATTGTTGTGGAGATTGTCAATAGGAGTGCTGACCTGCTGCAAATGTGACAAAGACACAGTAAACATGTTTAGTTACACACTACAAGGATCATTTCCATTTGTAACAGTGACTCAAGTTGGAATAAGCTTTAATGGTCAATGTAGCACATAAAAGGAGTTTGGTTCTAGGAGTTCTTGCCACTCTGGTCACAGCAATATGGAAATTAATGTACAGAAAATATGTACAATCTTAAGAGTTAGTTGTAAGTACTAATCCAAGTGCAAAAGTAGTGCTGAATGAATAATGGTCTGAGTAAAACAGGTATTGCAGTATGGGCCACGAAACTGAGTGATGTTTAATTGACATTACTTGATATTGGGCACACATATAGGCTTTAACAATCATTGCTTTCCTTGAGAGCAACAGCGTCCACACTACTGTATTTCAGGGCCTATTGAACTTATTTCAAATGCTGTGGTGGTTTTGTTCTGAGCAGAAGGAAAGTTAAACGCCTCTTTTGCCAGTTTTGTTCTGACCTTTGGCACACTGTGTTGACTTAAGACACTCAGACCAATGCAGTAATTGCAGACCAAGCAAAAACAATCCTAAGTGCACAAAGCTTTTCTCATCAACTTCAAATCGTGTAAACTGATTTGTGCTGGGGCTGTCCCCGTGAGTCCTGCAAGTGTCCTGCTCTCATTGCGCATGGCACAAACAACGCGGTAGCCGTTCCAGTGCCTAACTCACTCCAGACGAAACGCGGGTGTAGATGGACTCTGTTTCACTCCAACTTCATTCTTTGTCCGCTGTTTCACGGTGATGGGATGTCAAAGTCTGGGGGGCTCACGGGAGAGTGATCTCATCGCCGGCGGGATGCTGCAGTGTGTGATATTAAATGTCCACATGAAGACTCTGTGCGCAGGGGACAAATGAGTTTATCCCGGAGCAAATGTCTCTGCGGTACATACGTCTGTAATCTGGAAGGTTTCTAGTGGGAAAACATTTCAGTGCAAAGAGGACCCCGAGGATTTCGCTTTTTTGCTTTTGTCTGGTTGGATTTTCTTAACTGCAGCCCACAGCGGTTCAACTGCATTGCCTCAAACATTAATCTGTGATGAAACTATGCGCTGGCTTCTCTTCTTCTCTGACCTGCGGGATTTACGCTCATCCACAAGTGGGCTGTTTGACTTCAGAAGTGCCACGAGACACGGCGCGAGCGGAGAGGATCTTATGCGTAACAGAAGTGCTGAGTTGAGGGGGACACTTGGAGCAGAGTGAATGCCGTCTTCGATGTTGAGCTGGTCGCTGTCCGACGCGCGAGTGGTGCTGAAATTTGGATGATGCCTGGCTCGCGACTGCAAGGCTGCCGTTCCCTGCACTTAAACGAAGACAACGGGCGCTTCGTGCTGCTCGCCATCCTCATCGTAGTGTACCTGCTGTGCGGCGCTGCGGTCTTCTCTGCCATAGAGAGGCCGTCGGAGCTGCGGGCTCACGGCCGCTGGAACGGGACGCTCCACAACTTCAGCGAGACGTTCAACATCAGCCTGCAGGAACTCAACTCGTTTCTGCGGGAGTACGAGGCAGCCATCGCCGCAGGGATCCGGGCTGACGCTCTCCGGCCACGATGGGATTTTACAGGGGCTTTTTATTTTGTTGGGACTGTGGTGTCGACTATAGGTGAGTAACCAATCATTCACTGCTTGTTTATCAACTTAAAATCTCTGTCTTCATCAAAATACTTTGGAGTTGAAAACTGTACATCTAGTGTTAAACAATAATGAGGTAAGTTGGAGCATTTTAATCAGTGTGTGCCAGACATTCTCCCATTTTCTATGAAACCATCCTACATTCACGGTGCTCTTGGCCAGGACACTGTTGAATAAGCATCTCATTATTGACAGTCTGTGTCAAAAACATTGGAAAAACAATGTCCCAATGGGCTACTTTCTTTCCACATGCTCCCAAAGCAGTTTTATTTTTCCAGTCATGTTACACTTTGGCTCTGAGACTCCTGGCTACGGGCAATATCTGACTCGCCTGCCATTTGGAGCAGCACACTCATATCAGCTATAGGACAGCACCCATGGGTGCAGTGTTTGCCACATTTTCATTCAGACAGCAGGAATGTCAATGAGAAGCCCCCTCTGCTGCCCCAGGTTTAACATTTACTCATGCGATAGGTCAGAAAAGAGCAAGAGTCCCTCGTAGGATGCCTGAGGGCCAAAAGTGTGGCACCCTGCATGCCTGATGACCGGCCCCTCTTCCACAGCTCCCGCAGCATACAATGAGTGAGTGTCAGAGAACAAATGAACACAGCCCTAGTAATATTTTTAGATGACAGCCGTTGACCTTGCTTTTACACACATTTGTACATTTTGATACCTCTGGCACTTCATATTAATTGAAAACCATGGTGAAATGGTGATAGCTTCCTGTCCACTGGGAGAATTGGATTCACATGAGCAGAAAACATATTAGAAGTTGGCAGATATCAGTAATGAAAATGCCAGTTGATAGAGTAAGAGCAGAGAGATGTAAAGCTCTATAGACTCCACTATGCAGTGTATCACTTACAGGAGACATCCAGCAGCTTTGTTTGTGTACAGTGTTTGGCTGTTGCAAAGCTCCGGTTGTCATGCAGCTTCCCTGACAGGCGCCTCATCTGAAGTGACTTAGCTGACTCAAGCTAAACAGAAAAAAAGTGGGATTTTCTTCAAAGTGTTTGTCTTTGTTTGGTTGTAGAGATCTCTGCGTGAATTTCCATTTCTCCTTTCATCTTTTAACCACCACCTCTCTTACTTGTGTGCTACTTCTTATGCATGCTTGTGAGCTGGTGATATAAAATGGATTTGGGGCCTCCCCACACATCTCTATCAGAGCGGCATCCCCAGTGCTGCTGTACAGACGCTCCTCCCTCAGCCTTCCCAGCTACAACTCTGCTGCGGTGGAGGATGCAGTGCCCCTTGATGTCTCGATGCAACAATGCTTTGGAGAATGAACGTCCTGTGTTTGTCTCTGGTCTGGCCTGGGTTTATTGACTTTGCAATTAGACAGTTGTCAAAAGTAACAAAAAAATTTCACAGAAAAAGCATTAAATTTGATTAAAAATAATGCAGTGGGATGAGCTGAAAGGTTGGCAGCTCAACCCAGTTCATTCATGTTGATGTGTCCTTGAGCAAGACATCACTCAACCTCCTTATTGTACATGTCAATCTCTTTCAGTTTGGCTCATAATGTTCTGACACCACATTGTTTTTGGTCAGCCCTACCACGTTTTACCAGGTTATATTTTCATGAGAACACACAAGGGTTCTTAAAATACCAATATCTCTTATTCTTCTGTAGAGGCAATTGTTTAAAAAATTCTCATGCCAAGAGATGTTCCAGATGCTTCTAAGTCAAAGTGGAAGGCTTTCATCATGGCGACACCCGAAGTAGATTCACAGAGCTGCTATTATGTCATGGTTTTGTTTTAGTGCTGTTTAGGAATCCCTTTGAGCTCTTGTTAATGCTACGAGGCTTTCAAATAAAGTCTTTTTGGTGCAGTACTTGACATGAAATCTAAACATAGACATGATACGTATTTGATGATGTTTTCTCCATGTTAAAGTTAGCTAGCAGAGACATCTATTATGGTGTGTTAGTCCATATGCTTTGTCTTTGGTGTTTTCCAATATTACAAACAAAAGCACAAAGTTACATGAGGTGCATTTCCAGGAAACCTCCCCACCAAAAAAGCCTCTCTTGTCCCATAGTCTAGAATAAAACTTTAGTATTGTCAAAAGGCTCTCATTAATTCAACACCTTTGTGTAACCAAATGATTGAATGGTGCAGGATGACTTCCAACTGGGACGGCTTATTTCCATTTAAGCTCTCATTGTGGAACATTTTGGAGAGAGGCTTTCTGCAAATGAAAACAGACTTTTAACTTGTTAAGACTGACAGAAGCCAGTAACAGTAAGGTGTCGGTGCAGCTTTTCACATTCAGCTGTAGGTTTGTTTGGTCAGCTATTTATTCCAGGGGAAACACTGTGTCCTGCTGCCACTTGCCCCCGGCAGCCACTGCAGCTTCTTGCTCCATCTTACTCATGTCCGCCCACTCAGAGAAGTCACAAAAAGCACACATTGCAAATACGACACTTGAACAAGTAGAACAAAACTAAATCTTGTAGTCTGTCGCGTTTTTTAAGGCCTGATTTAACTTTGTCACAGCTCACAATTTGGTGTTTGAGGAGGGTGGAGTTATTAGAACATGAAATCCTATTAAACCCTGTTTGTCAGAGCCAGAGTGCAGCAGCCAGATGACAAAGCTCATTTGTCTGCAAGTGGGCAGGTATTGTGGGTTAAAGTCATAAACCTTTGAGACAGGTTGACATTTAGTTTGTTATGTACATCTTGGTTGATAGAGATACAGCATAACTTATTACACCGCATTGCATCATATTGTTTCCATGAAGTTGTTTAAAAATATGAGCTTTCAGATGCAGCTGTATTAAATCATGATCCTCTATGATCAACTACTCACTCCAACAAGGCATTTTAGCATCTTTGAGCACCGTTCTTTGTTTTTACAGCCTCTTCATTCGTCTTTCTTTCATTCCAGATGCAGCAAACGTTTTCTGGGAAACACTGGTCAGAACATAACTCAGAGGACTAATAGAGACTACAGACTAATGGGTATTCAGATTCCCGAGGTCACTCAGAGACGTGACTGGGAATGCTATTGCTCATGTGTAGGTCATGATTGACAGGATGTTTTGCATCTGCTTTTGCTGTCCCCAAATGCACCTCCCCCAGGTATCAAATGTGCTCTGTATGATGCTCCCACAGTCTGACATTTGACCTGCATGACCTCATTAATCAAAATCAAAAACTGTTTCGTAACCCAAGAACAGAACTATTACGTAAAAATCCTTATTTAAGATAGACGTATGATCTGAACTACAACTCCATCATCTGTAGGACTCACAAATCAATTAAATTACCTTTTCTACATCGCCCAAACCATTAGTAAATCATATTTTAATAGCAGTAACCAAAAGTGGAGCCAGCCTGTGTAAAACGTCTTAATTTATGACTCTCTCAGAATTATTTCAAGCTGAGAGACTTGTTAAACACACTAGTTAGCCCTTTGCAAACAAACCAGAAACTGTATTTTACATTTTTCATCACATTTATGCCCAAAACTTATAAGAATGAATTCTGGGGTCAAGATAGGATTTGAAAAATATAACATACATGTCGAGTGATTTGTGGTAAACAAGACATTTCCATGGATTTCAGATGCTAGTAACAGCATGGAGAGCTATTTTTATGTAAAGCACAAGAGGTTTTCTGATGAATTTGCTCCTCTTTTTCCTGATTTGCTCTCCTCTGCCCTACTGCTGCAGCAACAATGCACAAGACTGTGTTAATCATTGCATAAGTGATAAACCATTAATGACCATCTCCAACTTTAAATCTTAGAAAGAAAAGCCAAGGCTGCAGTTAATTGGAATAAAAGGTGTATGGATTATACCCTGAGCAGTTTACATTTACCATCTGTCAACACAAACACTTTAGCTGTGGGCGTAATGTATATAACAAGGCTCATTTTCCTGTGTTTTTAATTACATCTTTGGCTCTTGCACAATGACAACATGCCATTTCAATATCAGCTGCTGCGTGCATTTCTGACTAGTGCCTAATAAGCTGTTCAGTTTAAATTAAAAGTGTCATTTTCTGGCTGCCCCTTTCTGGTCCAACCATACATGATGCTATATAATGGAGTGTTAGTGCCATTTTTCAACTATGCATTGTGGGATATTACACTCAGGACACATCAAAATGCCAAAGCCATTCTATGTAGTGGATGAGTAGTTTGGACAAACCTTCATTTCCATTTACCTATCACAGATTAACCTATGTAAATTCCCTCCCTGTGCATTTCCATGTGAGCTATCAGCCAACTCACAGTGTACATGATCACCACTCACACTCTCAGTTCAGAAGGTGTTATCTTCATTTTCTTTTGCCAATTTTAAAAGTGCTGATGTGGCAGCGCTGTCTCACTCTAGCACACTTGTGTGGTTTGTGCAAGTGGACTTTTACACGCTTGTCTGGCCCGGCTCCATAAATCTGGTGAGAAACTGCAAACCAAATGTGTTCCCTGTACTGTGCTGAGTCTTGTAACTCATGTGTCAGAGAGGTTACAAGACAATGACACGTCAGACTGTCGGCGCGTGCATTTGGCATTTAGACAGCATGGATACTGAAGGCAGGCTGTGTTTTCACTTTGAAGTGGTGTTCTTAGTTAGATTAACCGCTCAGTGCTGCCTCGCTGGGACAAAACCATCTGTGTGGTTGCATGTTACGAATGGGCCTCAAGCAGGTGGGAGGGAAAGGTTCGCAATCTGTGAAAGCAGATCCACTCAAGCAGAGCGATGTTACAGGCTACTTGTTCCTGCCTTCTGTCTGTGGCTCACACACAGTCACTCCCTCGTCTAAGCCTTGTTTTGTTTGTGGTTTTACCGATTGAGCCTCCCAGTTAGTGCTGACTGCATTTTAAAGTGTATCTCTGAACCATAACGTCTTTTCTCTTTGCTAGCATTTGGCTTCAGTTTTTTTTTTTTTTTAATTCATTTTAATCTCCTCAGTGCAGGGTAAACCTTCTAATTGTGTTTCTCTACTGACTATATATTAAGCTCAAAATCATTTTATGAATTCAGTCAGTGGACAGTGGAACTGTGTGTCCCGACTTTATTTCCAACTCTGTCTCTTCTCAGATCTCCTCTCTTCAGATCTCCTGGGCTGCTCTGTGAAATCACAGACTCAGAGGAAATGTCACTGTTAAAAATGGAAAACAGAGGGCCTCAGTCACATAAAAGGCAGCCCTGGACTCTGTAGATAGAGTGCAGTCCTGCTGCTCAGCCAAAAGTTATTTCAAGCTGAGGTGAGACTAACAGTCTAGCACTCTGTCTAAATGTGTGGATAAATTAGTTATTGTTTTATAGAGACTGTTTTGTGTTTGTTTGTTTTTTTGGTTTAAGACATGTGTGGAAGGTTACTCATACAGTGATGGCATCCATTATCATTACCTGCTCTTTGCAAACACTTTCAGTGGAGGTTCTCACAGTTGGTTCTGAGTAACAGACACAGACCATCTGGTGAGCCAGGGTAACAAAAGCTTTACTTTTGCAAACTCTAGTGACTTCTATCAAAAAACAAAAAGGTTATTCAGTATTTTGGACAAATTGATGCTCTCTGTGTGTTACCATGGCTTCTCTCCCGGGACTGCATTCCTCCCACTGTTCAGCGACAGGTATGTAAAGGTGAATCAGTGACTTGAATGTTACTGTTAATGTTATGTTAATGAGAATAAACAAATGATCATTTCTGGATCCCAAAACTTCCACTGCTTACCAGATGTAAGTCATTTCACAATTTGTTGGACCACTGCTGCCTTTTTTTAGCTAGATGTCTAAATTCTAGTGAAGCGTTCAGCTGTTAGATTTTGCCATCAGGTGTTGATGGACACCAAAAGCAGTGCTTATAGCAGAAAGAATATTGTGCATAAATCCATCATGTTGTGGGCAGACAGACCTAAACATCTGTGCTATAGATACTTTGCCTTAGAGCTCTCTCTGAAGGCAACCATACAGGAACCTCAGAGCTCGACACTATAATATGCAAATTGTAACTATTCATAAATAATACAAATTAATAATTTACCAAGTTTAGTTAATTCCACATAGTACAATTACTCCTTAACCTATCCATCTGAGACCACAGATCAACTCAAGCACATAATTAGCAGCTGCTGGAAAATGGCTCATTTCCTATGCTTTTCCCACTTTCCTCCTGACTCTGTGTGTGTTTGTGTTGTGCAAACCCAGGAAGAAACACGGGATTCAATAAATCCCCACCTTAGTTAACTACTGCTATAAAGGATGGCTGTGTACACCTCTGCACTCTGTCACAGCAGGTCATAAATCTGCCCTGACTAAGACCTGTACTCGCCTACACCAATACACTCCAGTCATCATGGCTGAGTGATACTAAGATCATTTTAGAGGACACAGCACATTTCCTGGGCTTCCTCCTCCAACTGATTAGCATTTTACTTATTTAACATCATTAAAGGAGCAAGAAAATAAGGTTTGTGGCTAGTTTGGAAAGTGTCCCCCTAAGACCTGCCTATACTTCTGACAGGGTTGTATTTAGGTGAATATATTTTGATCATCTGTGCTGAGTTGCACAAATTCAGCAGTTTTGTTCAAAAGTCAAACTGCTGGCTGTTGACCTTTAATATTGTAACTTTCATACACATTTGTACTTCAACAAAGTGCACAGTTTGCATTAACAAGAGATTTATCAATGTCAGTTTAACAGTGTCACAATGAGGCTTCTTAGGAACATGACATATTCAGCACAGTTAAAAACTTAAATGAATGAATCTGTATTTGTTTAGGTCAAATGTATTCCTGACACTAATTTAGCTTCAGTTGCTCTTGGCTGCTGCCCACAACATGAACAACATACAGTTTACACTTAATGAGCTAATAACGAGTTAACCACTATCATGATCTGGCACTGGTCCATGTGTCCATGTCGTGATGGAAGAGGCACTTGTGTAAAACAAGAGAGACACAGCTGGAGTGACAGTATCTATACAAGCTCAAGCTTAAATTAATTGTACTTTCTCACACATATGCCAATAATGCCAAAGTATCCAGTTCAAAACTTTCCAAACAAAGCCAACAGCGTAAGCAAGTAAAACAATGCACACAGGAATGGCAGACAGGAATACTGAGTAACATCATTTATAGTAATGCTATGAACAGGAAAGAGAAGGAAATGTTACACAAGAGCTGATATTATTATCTTCATACAATAGGCTGTGCACATCATACATGTACACAACTATCAGGGGAACTGACAAGGCAATTTTAATCCTAGAAAGATGCAACATGAGGCTCTCGTGTTCAATACTTATGTCATTATTTCTGAATTAGAGAAAACAGCAATCTCTATCTCAAGAATAATTGAGCTTTTTCAATAAGGCTGCAGCTTCGTTGTATAACCCTGGCTTAATACAATGGGAAGGCTTTTTGCCACATTGGCAACTGTGTAGCGCTGCTCAACTGATCAGTGAATTTCACTGCCCAAACTCTGAGCTAACACTTGGACAATTTTGCCTGCACAGAAAAAATATCAGCAAAGTAACAGGCGTTGCATATTTAAAATTCAGCCTATTTCCAGACAAACTCATTTGGCATACTTTTTAACTCTATAATGAAGGATATATTATCCTTGGGAAGCACCAGGGTCATGTATTTCTGCTTGGGTTGAGATGCATGATTTTTGTTTTTATGCCAGAATTGATTGAGCTAGCTCAGACCTTGCAGCCCACAGTCGAGTCTGCAGACAGTGGAGCAGCTCATAGTGGCACATTGTGCTAATATAACGTAAAGCTTCATTTAATTGTGAGCAACAGAGCATTGCCTCATAGTCTCTGTGAGGCAGCTGCTGTGATTCCTCCAAGAATCATTCAAGATCATTACAGCAGCTGTCAGTAACTCAGTCGTCCCTGACAGGAACCGGGGATCTAAATTTGAGGGAGTTGTGCATTAACATTAGTCATAATTAAAAATGAATAAATAAAATGCTTGTTGGAGCAGTCCTTCATCTGAAAGCCCAAAAGTGATATAGTCACATTAACGCAGCCTCACTGTGACACTGGGCCAGTTCAAATGTCACAGTGCACTGTCTGTAGCGTTTTATCACCGATCTGAAGGCGACATTGTTTCAAAAGCTCCACCTGGACAGGTGTGTTTACCTTTGCGGACTAACCCAGGGGGGTCTTATGTAACTGAGCTTTTAGTCAAACACTGTTTGAGTGTGCATACAGTGGACCATAATGAAAAGTACAAGGACATAGCCCTTAGATCTGTCAGAGGGAAGCTGTTAATCCGACGAGAGAGTGACTTCAGCCATCACATGAAAGGGCCAATCTCTGGGAGATAGTAAAGAGACATTTTAATTTAGCTTATTTTATGTACTCTTCTCGGTATAACTGCATAAGGACTCACACATGTGGGAAACGTCTCATATGAGGCTTTTAAAATTCTGTGGCAGTGAAAAACAGATCGAAAATGAAATGGAGAAAAAAAAAATTAAAAGGTTGGCTCCAGTCCAAAGACAATGCAGTATATTTCTTTGAAATAAATCAATGGAGACAATGGCAGCATCATTAATCCTCCTGGCTCTCTTGACCAGTGAGTTAGGCACTGAGATACAATTGAAAACCCTCGACTGTTTCAAACACTGCAAGGCTGAACACTTCTGCACTCAAGCACTCAAGTGTTGATAAGTCGTGCTTTTCTGAAGTTTGGCTTCTCGTTTTGTCTTTGTGTATCAAGTGGGGGACTGGCTCAGGAGGCAGAGAGGAGTGTTTCCTTCTAATTCAGAGGGTTGGCAGTTCAGTCCCTACTCCTTCCGTACACGCTGCTCAAGTGTCCTTGGGCAAGTCCCTGAACCCTTCCTTTCCTTCATTGTTAGTAAGTGCTTGTGTGTGTGAAAGTGTGAATGGCTGCTTGATGTAAAGTGCTTTGAGAGCCTGAAATTGTGCTTTATGAATGAAGCCATTTATCTCTTTTGTTTGCTCTGTTTTAACTGTAATGTTATGTGTATTTGGGCAGTACAATTTTCTTTTATTTTACCAATGCAATGCCGTATATGCACTATATACCAAAAGACAGTTTGAACACCAACCATACAGTGTTTTAGGTGCCAAACATTCACACTTTGTAAGTCAGTATACAGTAGTCCCTCGCTATAACGCGGTTCACCTTTCGCAGCCTCGCTGTTTCAGAGATTTTTTGTGTGTGCAATTTTTCATGTTTTTTTTTTACAGCGTATGAACTCGCATTGTGTTCTGCGTCCTGATTGGCTAAGGGAGAACTCGCGCATTGTGTTCTGCGTCCTGATTGGCTAAGGGACTGTAGACCACTGTCAATCAATCTCCTCCGTGCCTGTACAGTACAGAATGCGTTCGGCTTGCCAAATTTACATAAATGTTTGATCGCTATCAGTGTGACTCTGAAGTGCTGTATGTTTGCAAGTTTTTCCCCGACAAAACCCACAATGTCGAAACATTCTGCACCGACAAAGGCACCTGCGGTCGCACCCAAAAGGCAGAGGAAGATGCTAAGGTTTGAACTTTGAGAGTGTTTAAACAAGAGAGAAATGTGAGAAAATGTTAATGCCTGTCTGAGAAAAGTGTATAAAGTGTGTGGTGAGGGGTTTTACAGCCTTAAAACATATATAATAATTGTAAAAAATAAAGCTGACTACTTTCGCCTATTGTGGGATATTTTAGGAACGTAACCTCTGCGATAAACGAGGGACCACTGTATCTCCTAAAACAGAATGACAGGTGTTTCCTTCCTTTATGATCTCAATGTAAATGCAAATTATGTGGCCATAGCACTGAAGACTGTCATCACATCTCACGTGTATTCTTAATGTTGTGCAGCCATAGCCTGTATTGACCTGCTTTAATTTGACACGTTTGGCCATAATCACCTCAGAGAATTACTTGTTATAATTATTGCACAGCCATGTGTAGCAGAAAACAATTATTACCAGGCTTCCTTCTGACATTCAGAACAGATACCATTAGCGTAGTGCCTGCTGTGTGGGTGAACTTTATGTGCCTATTTCACATTAACATTTTTCGTGGTGTTTGTATATTATTTCTACATGTACAGGCTTTGGGTGTTTTTTGGGTGCAGCTAAGATTAACCAAGGGTCGAAGCGAGTGACCCATTCAATCATCTGTCTTTCCTAAAACTGCAGCATGTGCGTGAATGTTTCTATTATTATCCGTCTGCCACTGATTCTGTCCGCTTCTCAGCAGATGGTGTGGTCATCGTGTTCGAGGTCCGGGCCATGCTGGTGCTTTCTCGTCCCTCTGTTCTCGGAGCAGACCCCCACCAACCCATGACTAATGATTTCCTGTTGGAACCGAGTCATCGCCCGGACGGGTGTGCGTGGCGATTTCTGCAGCAGCTTTTATCAGGGCAATTTAAAACTATTCCCTCCAGTGGGTCCCCATTGCTTCGACTGGGAGCTTGTGTTTATCTGCATTCATTGTGGATGTGAGAGAACAGTTTTAATTTTGGGGTTCGGAAAACAGTCACATACAAGTATTGGGTGACCTTCAGGGAGTTTGTGATTGGAATGTTTTTCACGATGGAGCACAATGACCTTTAGCTTCACCATTAAATGTGAATGTATAGTTCATATCATTCATGTAATTACTCAACCTTGACTCCATATGTTCTCGATTCTCATCTGAGCATCCATTAAAGCCTATTTCAAGTGGGATGGCAGGCCTGTTGCTGTCACATGTGCAGACTCAGATTGATGTGACCTTGGTTTAATGGCGGCTTTGAGTGCCTTTTCCAATAACATTTCTTTTTTGTTAAAGAGTTATTCATTTTTCTTTTACTGTTGCTGGAGTGCTGCGGCTAAATATAACACAGTCAAGAGTGACATCATATGTGTGATGGTTTCACAAAAGCTGGAGAGGAAGTGGTCTTTGTCGAGGAAAAAGGGAAAAAATTGACTTTTTAATCAGTAAATTATTAAATGTGTTGAATGTGAGGCTCTGTAGCACAGTGTTGCTTTAAATTACATGTCCAAAGGCAGGGCCCAGGGCTAATCATGGCATAAGGTGAGGTTTATAAGCGGTCATTAACTTTTATGATAAAAAAATTAATTGTTTATGGGCCCCAAATCCCAAATCATCAAAATCCATCTAAAACCTGTTGCAATCCAACTAAAACATGTTTAAATTAATCTAAAGCCTGTTGAAATCCACCTAAAACCTCTACAGATCTAACTAAAACATCCTCAACTCCCACTAAAACACGTTAAAATCCAACCAAATCCTGTTTAAATCCATCAAAAACCTGTTCAAAACCCACTAAAACTTGTTCAGGACCATTTAAACCTGTTAAAATCCAACTAAAACATGTTACAATCCATTTAAAAATTCAAATCCAACTAAAACATGTTTAAATCCAACTAAAACATGTTACAATCCATTTAAAAATTCATATCCAACTAAAACATGTTTAAATCCAACTAAAACATGTTGCAATCCATTTCAAACTTGCTTAAATCCAACTAAAACCTAAACTCAGAAGAGAGGGTCAGCTCTAGGATATTTTTCTCTCATCAAATGTGGCCCTCTTTGCAAAAAGTTTGGATACCCGTGGTTTAAATGAAGTCTTTTATATTCCACCTCTGAGGCTCTCTACAACGATGTGGAGGTAAACCATGTTGTTATTTAATTTACTAGAAAGGGTTCATTATTTAGTCTTGCAGTTTGAAAAGTGTTGTTAAATGGCTTCTGTTTTCTCTTTTTTCCCCCACACAATCAAACACCTGTTGCACTTCGTATTGAATCTATGAGCTTTTACGTTGACCCGTGCAGAGCAGTTGTTTTGGGGGACCATCGAGTGACTGATTACTGTTTGGAAGAAGAGTGGTCAGCTGCTAAGTGTTGCAAATGAACTGCAAAGTGTTCACAGAGGTCATCAATACCTCTTTTAGGAGCAGTCTCAGTAATTTGTACCATTTGTTTAAAACCCTGACTTTACTACACAACATAATGAGCCATTGTTTTGTGCCACTGGACTCTAATGAGAGACAATCATTCTAAATTGTGTCACAGTTTTACAATGGCTGCTGCATATTCAAAGCCCATGAAAACTGACCTTAACAATAAAACAGCCCCACTGTTCAATTTTAAAGTCCCATGTCCCTTAGTGTGAAAACCATTAGCCCATTTCTTCTTCTCTTAAATCTGCCAAATGTTAATTAATAGATACTAATGGCACCGTTTATATCATTTCCTTCTGGTTGAATCTCCAGCCACTGGAGCATGGCATCGTTTTCATGTTGAGTGGAACATAGTCATAGGCTTAATGTTAATGAATAAATATTCTCCCAGGCCGCCCACATCTGATTTTGTGCACTATCAACAACTGTGAAATTAAGTGATTCAGTTTGGACTGGGAGCCAAAGTGTTCACTGTGGGGGTCAGCAACCAAAACACTGGCTCAAACAGCTCCAAATCAAGAGGTGCTGTGCAAATGCTGTCTTTACAAATGAAGTCAATTAGTTTAGTGATGCGGATCCTATCGTTGGTTTATTTTGTCTGTCCTTTGGCTTCTATTATTGTTCTGTCCTCCCTAATGTGTCCTGACACTGAAGTCTGGAGTAATGGCTCTGAAATGCTACGCTCAATCGATGCCCGGTGCCTTTTCCTCTCTTAGGTCATTTACTCAGTAATGAGAGACGCTGCAGAGGACCATCTCAGAGAAGATGTAATCTGTTGTTTTCTTATGATCCAGTCCGGTTGGACACTAATTAATTAAGTATAAGAACTATGAAAGAGGATTTCGCTGAAGGGCTCATTGGGGTAATCGCTGGTCCTCACTGTCCTGTTACTCATTAGGGTCTCGCTTTTTCTAAGTGAACTGTGTCGCTGTCCTTAATTCAAGCATCTAATTCACTGTCTAGTCGTCTCCTATCACACCTACACATGTCTGCGCATGATTTAATGGGATTATGCATTTAGAATAGTTTGAGGACGGCATTAATTTGCTATATGGAAACTTTAAAAGGCATCTCACTTAAATTAAATCTCTGTTGGTTGCCAGTGGACTGTAGATCTCGATATCAGCGTCTCACATTGGATTTTTGCAGGAAAATCCATAGAAGCTAATGCTTACTTGAGCTCTTTGCCTTCTCTGCAGCAGCACACGCTTCTGTTGACGCATTCATTGACACATGCACGTCAAAGTGCAAGAAACAGCAGTTTACCGAACAGTGACAGTAATGGAATCAATAACAGGGGCTTAGGAATAACCTGTTTTTTTGTGGGGTTTTTTTTTTTTTTGCTTTAGCATGAACTGTGAATGGTTGTTAAAAGTGCACTTGTGAAATTGATTTATGTAAAGTAAATAGCACAAGCACATTTCATTTATCTGCCATCTAAAAGAGTATGTACAAGCAGTTGTGTGTATAGTGGTTAGAGTGTCCAAAATCTGTGTGAATCTGTGGAGACTACTGTGATTGGTCATGTGACAGAGCCAACCACTGGTGTCCATCAGCCTTTATAGTTAAAATCTATCAGAGCATGAAACAGAATGGGTAGTATTAGTACCCGTTGCAACTGTACAAGTTTTGGAGCTGCTCTGACCCTTCTGTTTAGCCCTCTTGTCAGATATTAACACCCATTTTCCCTGCATCCAAGACAACAACTTCAAGGACAAAACATGGCATGGCACAGAGATAATCAATGTTATTCACTAAGCTGACTTAGTGAATAACACTGATTGTCTGTAGTGACCTGAGTTTTATTTTCTTATTTTCAGTTGATGTTGTGAAAAAGGTCAAGGGGAAAAAAATAATAAACAATAAATTGTTGGTCCATTTAACCAGTCAAACTATCACAGGTAAAGACAAGTGCTGAGATCCATTTAGAGAGTCCAGTATGCCATGTGCAGTGCTCTAATGTGTGTGCACATATGTGGACACAAGGGGCTATCTATAAAACAATCCGCATCAATCAGTGGCCATCTAAATGGCCCAGTGTGTCAACAGCAAAGCCACATGAGAGTGGTTTTCACTGTGAGAGATAAGGTCATAGAAGCCATTTTGGGTATCATAAAGAAGGTATTGTCCAGATATTGATGCCATTTATTACCTGACAAAGATGGTTATACAAGGCTTGCTGAAAAACAGGAGAAAAGCGCCATCCTAATGCTCTGAGACGACCGAAATGGAGGATGGCCATGATGGAAAAATCAATTAACCTTGGCCTGGAAGTGAACTGCTTGATCTTTCAGCACGATTTTATTTGTTGACAAATATAACATCTGCTGTTGGGTAAGGGCCGTGACATTGTGTCTCGGTGTCTGTCTGTGTGTGAGAGAGAGAGACATTGTTTTATTATGTTACGGGTCATAAATCTTGTCACTTCACAGTCTTAAATAAGTTATTGAGGGAAAAGCAGGACCCTTCTCAGCCCTTTGTAGTTTTAGGTTAAGGTTAGGTTTTAGCTCATGGTTAAATAAGGGCAAAGGTAAAGTTTATTGTGTGAGGGTCCTCAGCAAATAAATGTAACTCAGGGCCATGTTACAAACACAGGTGCATCAGTCTAAATTCAATTTACCTGGCTTTTAAAGGTAATTTTGTCTGCACATTTACCCCTCAGGTTGTTAACTGCTGTTGTGCTAAAATCATTTGATTTTCACATGAAAAAATATTGTGTTTTAATGGCACACGCATTTGCAAACACTTGAGCCCTACAGCTGCAGTGCAAAGTCAGCAGTGCACCTGTGACACCCCTTAAGATTAAGAAGCACTTCTTTCTTATGCAACACCTCTTCTGCCATTTATTTTCTCTCTTCTCCTCCTATAACCCTTCCCAGCTTGAACACTCAGCCTAATTGACTAAAACATCAGAAGATAGCAGGAGGCCAGCTACAGAGCTTCAGAAAAAATGGATTTGCAGCCTATAAGCTTATTCCTGGCACTGTGCTTCTGTTGGTATAACCTCTATGTCCTTGATTTTGCACCAAATATCAATAGAGTGGTATGCAATATGATACTGAGCATACAGTATTATTCATGGTATGTATATGGTGTTTGTAAAATATGCACATTTTAAGGTGGAAATATTTGAAATGTATAAAACTACTGCAAAACTTTTGGCCTGTGTCTAGTAAATATGAACTAGCAGTGATTACTTCTGTTGTGCTTTATTCCCTCATTTATTTTGGCTTTGCACAAAGCACTTTAATTTGCAATGCAAACATTGTTTTGTTATTAGTGCATAAGCTCTTCCTTTTTATCATTCTGTGTGTCCATTACTTTTAGTTTACACATCTCCCCAGGAAAGATTACAGGCTCACATCAAGCAGCGTCAAAATAATTTATTCTGTATTTTCAGCCTGTTACTGTGCACTCTACTCAAGTCCCACATTCAAATTAATTTTTCATTACTGAAATGTTAAATTATGAGCTCATTATACAACCGTCATTCGAAGTGGAATCATTTGAACCAACACATCACTTTTATGACTGTGGAAAAAGAAAACCACAAAGTGTCGTAGGTGAAGATGAGATGGTGTCCTGAGATTAACTGTACTATCTTTGCTGTGCTTCTGCAGGTTTTGGGATGACAACTCCAGTGACAGTCGCAGGAAAGGTGTTCCTTATCTTTTATGGGCTCCTCGGCTGCGCTGCCACCATCCTGTTCTTTAACCTCTTCCTGGAGCGGATCATAACGCTGCTGGCGGTCGTCATGAAAGCTGTGAGGGAGCGCCGCATCAGGAACAGTGGCCTGCTCCCCCCGGGCATCCGCCATGACTTCTCTATGTACTCCCTCCCGGGCTGGAAACCATCAGTGTACCATGTGATGCTGATTCTGGGGCTATCAGCCATCACCATCTCGTGCTGTGCATCTGCCATGTACAGTCCAGTGGAGGGCTGGGCCTACTTGGACTCTCTCTACTTCTGCTTTGTCACTTTTAGCACCATCGGCTTTGGGGACTTTGTGAGCAGTCAGAGCGCCACTTACGAATACCAAAGCATCTACAGGGTGGCCAACTTCTTCTTCATGCTGATGGGCGTTTGCTGCATCTACTCTCTTTTCAATGTCATCTCTATTGTCATCAAGCAGGTGCTCAATTGGTTGCTGGAGAAAATGGGCTGCTTGTTCTGTCAACGCT
The DNA here is from genome assembly GCA_036850595.1 of Rhyacichthys aspro. NCBI lineage: Eukaryota > Metazoa > Chordata > Actinopteri > Gobiiformes > Rhyacichthyidae > Rhyacichthys > Rhyacichthys aspro. The sequence continues at coordinate 15,555,819 of CM072162.1, read as the reverse complement.
GCAGTAAGGCCAATGCGTTTTTGGGTCGACGCAATGCTATCCGTCCAGGCTCCAAGGGTCGCCAGAGTCGCTTTGGCCGGGACCCTGATGGAGCCTGTGATAGTGACACTGAGGGACGCAGATTATCGGGCGAGATGATCTCTATGAAGGACCTGGCTGCGTCCAACAAAGTGTCACTGGCCATAATGCAGAAGCAGCTGTCCGAGTCAGCGAATGGATATCCTAGGACGGTTTGCAGCAGCTCCCGCCACAACGGTTTCTCCGGGGGGGTTGGTGCCCTCGGTATCATGAACAACAGACTGGCAGAGACCAGTAATTCCAGGTAGAGGACTCCTGAAATCTAGTGTAACAAGCGCCATAGAAAAGACAAAGCTTTTGACACAGTGTACCTTGTTATGCATGCTATCAGTTTTGTAAGTTGGAAATTACAAGCCTTTGATGATAATACTGTTAACAAAGAAGGTGTATGACAATGATGGCATGAAGACAGAAAAGACAATGACTTAGTCAAAAAGCGCCACTCATTTCATTAACCTCAAAGCTGACCCAGAACAAATACCAGTCTCTTAATATCAGTGTTAATCAGAAAACACACTTTTCAGATAGAAACATGCTGTAAAGAAGCCAGCAAAGCATGCAGCGCTCTCTCAAGTGTTTGAGGGTTTTGAAAGTGTACATTGAATGCTAAGGCAAGCGTGATTGTAGTGAATGATATAGCACATACTGATCTATGCATTGTATTTCTCATGCATTTTTGCACCATCTCTAAGACCTTCCATTAATTGTGCAAAATCCATTTTTTTCTTGACATTGGTCAAGTTTAACCCTCAGGTGACTGTGAGAGGAGAGTAGTGCAGTTTATCAGTGTGATTGTGATGTGGCTGATAATAACAGGGCCATGGCAGGTAGCGTACAAGTCTCTCAAGCTACAGATAATATGCTCCCATTGCTTTAAATGGAGAAAAGAGCAAAGTTAAAGAATGAAAATCCATTTCTCATGAGAGAGGACCCAGCCTTCTTATCAGCTCAGAACATGCTTCTGCGGCCAAAGACTTTGACTTAAAGGGTAAAAGCAGGCCCCTTCCCACTCACTCCCTTTTCATTCAAGCTGTGGACCTATGTATTTGGAAAAGAAATGAAGTTTATGTTAATGCCTAGGTTTGATTAAACGAGGCAACAAAGAAAAATACAGATTCTCCATGTGTTCACAAACACATTATGAAAACTAATGCAGATTGAGAGTAGCCGGGTCAAATTGCTGGAGTGAAAAACAAAACCCTAAAGGACTGGCCCACGCGCATTGATTTATCCAATGAAGATATCACTTGTTTTCATTGACGATGACCTTTTCAACAAGCATCTCCCATCTAAATATGATCCAAAACAAGGTTAATTTTCGTCTTTGATTTCACTGCAAATGTGTGGCTGAGCCCTCGCTTGCTGTGGTCATACTGCCATCATGTCAGGCTGCACTATCTCGTGTCTAAAGTGATAAGATGGTGTACATAAACAGACACACTCAGGGGACAGAGATTAGTAACTGTCTGAGGTGATGGTGTTGAACTGTGTGAACAAACTGCTGACAGCAGAGGGCTGCAGTGACTCTCCTCATACTCCAAATCATGCTCAGTGCAACTTAAAGGAGAAGTAACACATTGGTTCATATGACATTTTGCACTGATTATTTCATTTCACCACTAACCAAAGCAGAACAAAGAGTAAAACATAACACTTGACAAAAGGCCCAAAATACAGCGATGATGAACATGGGCTATTTTTGCAAGATTTTGAACTTGATAAGCGGTCTATTTGAGTTTTGCTTTTGATTGGACAAAAATGCATTAATGTGCTCCTCAGACGGATTTAAATTAGTGTTTGAAATGACTAGTGAGTCAGATTTAATGTTTCTTTTTAATTAAATGCTGAATGCTAATGAATACTCACATATGGCTGTAGCGATCATACATGACGGTGTCAACTGCAATTCTAACAGTAATCAGTCTTATGCAGACAGCTACTAATTGTAATCACAGATTATAAACTGCATTTAGGCAAAAAGTTGATGTGCAATATGCAAATGAATAAAACTATTCCTTTGCTGCCATGTGGATGACGTCCATGAAGTCAAGGCAGAAAGATGGCCATCAAAGTGACGTGTTTGCGTGTTTTTTTTGTTTTTTTTGTTTTACTGCATTATCTGCATTTTCCAAGTAAAAACAGCAATTCTTTTTTGGTTTGTCATTAAGCAGAGGGACTAGGACACATATTACTGACTGAATAAAGTTCATGAACCTTTATTTTATTCCGTACTTCTCCTTTAAACTGTTTAGGATAAAAGTGCAGAACTGTTGAGGCAGACTTGTGCACTCCCTTCCTATTTATGGCCCGCTGCAAATTAACATCTTATCTCAGCCAAGGGTTCAACTTTTCCTGGCGTCCATCTCCAACTTCTAATAGCCTCCCAGAATGCTCTGCTTCTTTCTCTCTGTCATTCCTGTATCCTATCCACACACTGCACTAAGCCCTCTTCTCCTTTCTCAGATCTCTCATCATTTCCCAACACTGTGAACTTGGGACATGCCATAAATGTGTATATAGAGCATTGGGATGTCTTAAAGAGCTGAGAATACACTTTTTTAGTGCTCAATAATTTCCTGTGCCCCCCCCCCACTCTCACCGAGAGAAATAGAGAATTTAAGACTCAGGTAGCTAAATCTTCAGGCTTGTCTTAGTTTTGTGCATGCCACTATGATAAAGCCATATAGGTGTATATATAAGCAGAGTACACTTTAAAGTCTATTTTTCTATATCTGTCTGGAGCTTTCGATATCTACATGTGGATAATTGAAAAGTCTTACTGTCAATATTGTCTCTTTGTCAGTCTGCAGCATCCAGATTTGAAAGCATTGTACATTTATGGTTACAAACTGAACTGTTTTACCCAGATGTCAGCCTCACTCATTTCCCGGCTGAGTGGCTTACAGGCAGCAGCAGAACAAATGCATGTCGGTAATGCTGGAAATGCCGTTGGGGCTTGTTGACAGCAGTGACAGTGTGAGACAAAGTAAAGTGCCAAAGCTTGGGACGTGAGAAGGACTAGGGGCATGCTTTAGCAAATGATATAGTTAGAATTTAGTAATATTCCCTAGCTCTGATGTGTCACAGAACGAGGAAAGCTTTTCCTGGCCCTATTCGATAATGAGAGCTCCCATTAATTGTGTTTTTATGAACCTTTGTATTCCCATGACAGAGGTCTGATACGCATTTCCTCTCTACTCTGACAAGAGACATGCATGTTTGCATCTGTGTGCCCAAACCAGTGTGAATAGGACTGATCTTTCTCTTAAATGCTATCCTGAACTTCAATTAGTACCCTGACCCCTCCCCAAAAGTTACAATATATATCCATTCAAATGTATTTTCCTTAATAAGCCTGAAAAACATCAAACTTTTAAGACATTGAATAGAGTATTTAAAAAAATGGTTTGCTCACCTAAAATGCATGTGTGGCTTGAAATTCAATGCCTTACTTTAGTCATAATAGAAAAAGGCTCCTTATTGAAAACGATACTAGTGTGTAGAGCTTCTGTGTTGTTCTATTACAATCCTTTTGCATTTTGCAAAATAGATCTCCATTGATTGCAATGGTTTTAATGGTGCCACTGTCCTCTGTTTCTTCTGTCAGAGGAGACATGTGGTTTTACTGTATGTTCAAAGGAAATGCTTCATAAATGTGATATCACATTTTTGTTTTCGTGCAAATGCCCTGTTGTCAACAGATCTCTAAAGTGTCATACTGACTGGCCACTCCGTTAGTACAAAATAAAGATGAGCATATCTGATTGGATCACAGCACTGGCTTATTTTGACTGATTTTTTTAAAGGGATCACATTTAATTTTGTCCTTTAAACCTTTTCATTTACCAACACAAGATCAAACAAAATGGGCATCTGAGTTTCTTTCCAGTGATGTGGTCTGTTGCTTCCTGATTATACAATTTGCATTTGTGTTTGCAAATAGTTTGCCACATTGGATAGGGCCATGCCCCATCAACAAAAACATCTGTCGAAGGGATGCTGTACACTTCAGCCTTCACACAGGCCGACTCATTCTGGCTAGAGACACATTCATTCTGACTAATGGGTATTTCAGAAAATTCAATGCAATGTTGTCACAATAGGATTTTACAGGTTATACATTTATATTGAAGTTATTTATAAAAAAAAAAAAAAAAAGTTTGTGAGGCAAATAGCTGCAGTAGCTATAGGTCACAACTCCATCTAGTTGGAGACTAGTCAAAAGACTAGTCAAAACACATTGATGTCACTGGTGTTCTGTCAAAACTTTCAAATAGCAATGTCATTTTCTATTTTTAGGAGATATCGACTTTACTTAATATAAACACCGTTTTTACATTAGGAAACCCTCTTTGTCTTCCATAATGCCGTGACTGTAAAATAACAAACTTAAAGTGTAATTCGCAAAGTCCTGTTAAAAACAATTAATCTGAAATAATAACTAGTAATTCATGAAAGCTATTATTTCCTTGTTGTAATCACAGTATGCTACATGAACTACATCAGATTCACTGTTATATTTCCAGCTCAGTGCAGCGGTATAATTTATGGGGAAACATTAGGCTTCAGCAGATTTGAATGTGTTCATCTCAGTAGGCTGTAAATACATCATTCAGCAGGTGAGTGACGCAGAACGGCTCACTCTGCGGCTTCTGTCTAATCTTTGCGAAGTCGCATCATTGACTTTGATCTGGAGCGACTCACAAACTCACAGGACGTCTTGTTTATTTAATGTTTACAGCCACACGCGCACTGTCTCAATTAAAACTGAAAGGGATTTAACAGCGTCCCCCAGTGCTTGTGATCCACAGTTATGTTGACCTTTGACCTACAGTATGCTCATCCATGTCGTCTTACACCTTGGTGTGTGCCTCATGTTGCTTGCATCGTGGTGTAACATAGCATTATCATATGTATGCAAATTAATTCTGTTTGCAAGTTGCACATTTATACCAATGATTGTACTTTTATATTTATGTAATTAAGATCTATATCAGACAAAGGGATTCCATTAAAACTGATATTTACTGAGAACCTCTGACTTTTTCATTGTTTTTCTATTACACAGCACATCCGTCCAGTAATGTGCTGCAGAGTTAGTTACATTTACTCAAGGAAATATTACTTGAAAACAGGTTTGACAGCTCTGCTCACCTCTACACTATAGGTTACTAACAAATTTCTGTCTGCAAACAAACTGATCTCTGACAAATGAGTTATTAATTGAGTGATTACTTAAGGAATTCATTATGAGAAAATGCTAACGAGACAATTTTTTTTGCATTGGCCCAATAGGGCTGCTGCAGTCACAATCAATTATTTAGATACTTGTCTAGAGGTGCATTGCGGCGTCTTTTTCCCGAAGGTCAAGACACAAATCAGAAGGATTGAACTGGGACAAGAGAGGCCCATATTTATCTTGTACTAAATCAACTAAAGTTATTTTTTAAATTTATTTTAATTTGTGTTGTAGTAGAATCAGTTCCTGAATTATCTCAGCTGCAATTGTTGTCTTTAAGAAAAAAACTAAACAAAACAAAAAAACACATGCACAGTGCCTTGGCCCCAAGTTGTGATAGTTTTCCAGTTGCTTGACTATTTTTCTTAGTGTTGTCCTGATACATTAGCAACAGCAACAGCAATGCTCTTTAGTAATGGCTCCATCAGGATGTTAGTCATAAAGGCAGGACCTGTAATTGCATTCATTATTGAGATTAGTCTAAAGCTCCAAACAGCGTATAGGCTGCTGTATCATCACGCTGCACTGGGGTATTAAAAGAAGGACAGGAAACGTGGTTTATCATTTGCCAAAGTCTGGGATGACATTAAAGTGTTGTTGTTGATGCTTTTAACACCCACCTACAGTGAGTGCTGTTTCCCATTCTTGTGCTAGGACCACATTTGATCAGAAAACTTAGGTTATTGTGTGAGGATATGTCTGTCTGCCACAAAAGACTCCATCTCTGCTGCAGACCATCTAATTCAGCTGGCGTTCCCTGTTTCCCTTCACAATGCACACTTTGGTACAGTGTGAACAGCTCACATTATCCCAAAGGGGACACAGAGGCTGCAGTTAAATCACGAGCAGCAGCTGAATGTCTCCTGTGAGTCTCAGCTGGTGTCAGTGCGAGAAATGCAATTCCTTCACTGCGGCAGTGCATTCAGCACCATTTGTCAGTGAATGTTTTCACAGTTTTCTCACTCCCGTTTAGTCTCTTGTTGCCGAGCATAAATACTTGAATCTATTCTAATGAGAAACATAACTAGGAAATGTTTCTCACTTTTTCCTCCAAAAAGCCATTTATTTGAATGGTTACATCGTCACAGTTCATTTATTTGAGTAAATGGAAAGAAAGCTTTTCAAAATGTTGTGAAATGTAATTAAATTGTGCCTTGAAAGAGGAAGTGAAAGTTGTTAGCAGGGTCAAAGACTTTCTAATGATAGCACATTGACACAAGGTGTTAAGCATATGCTAATTGCCGTTAGTATGCAAAACAAGGCTATAACCCTAAGCAGACAGTTTTCCAAGGAAAAGAAAAAAAAATCAGCGATAATATGTCTTAATCTCTTTTTCCTTTTTGTTTTATAAGCGCTTTTTAACCAAGGAAAACTGAGGGGGGGGGAAATCTAGCAAAATGGTGAAAGGAAAACAAAAAATGCACACAGGTATCTAACATTCTCGAGCAAAAAAACACACAACACACAACACAACTTTCATTAGGTAAATAGAAATTCTTGTACAAGACGCTCAGATAAATAAACAATGATTATTTATTTTATTTTAGATTATGTGATTCAAGCCAAATCGATCCAAACATGCCCATACACATTTAGTTAAGATCCATTCAATAGATGGAGGGCAAGTGAAGGGCTGTGGGAACATTCATGTGGACAGTGCACCAATGTGAAACACCAATAGACATAACAATGTCCTCAGTCTAATTCAAATGACGACTGTAAAACCAGGGTTAACGGCTCCAGCTGCTCCTCCTAATTACGTCTCTACACCTCTGGCACAGATACATTTAGTCACATTAAGAATCTCTTTCAAGGGCTCTTTTGCCTTTCATGTGCTGAGAAAGAGGCTCCTTTTTTATCGTTGTATAGAGGGCGCACACTGGGAGTGAAGAAGCCCACAGTGGTCTCGTACTATCAACTTGGATTAGAAAGGCGGGAGTGTAAAAATCAAAAGTCATGGTGAAAACAGGACATTTACATGTAGTGGGCTGGAGCCGCAGGAGTGATGAGGCAATTACTTTATAACATCTGCTCTTTCAATTACCACGGGAGGAGCGATACAGCCAAAGAGGGGTTAAGAGACAAGAGAAACTCGCCATTTCGCCTAATGAAGTTTAATATGATCTCTTTCTCAGATTAGAGCAGAATGGAAGGCTGTTTGTTATTGCGGATATATACTTCAGTGTCAGCTCACTTCAATAAAGCCCCTGCAATGGAATTCACAGCAGATAAAGAGTGGGGACCAGAGTGAAAACCCTTTGAGCACCTCATCTGTAGATATCATTTGGATTTTAACTGGTTTTTCAATGACTTCCGACTAGTCATATCTTTAACATTGGAGCTTTGTAAACTCAAGGGCCTTAGAGTTCAGGTAAAATTTAGTCTCTTTGGATTAAAGTTCCCATCCATCTTATAAACTATTTAATGAAATTGCCATCTAGGAATGAACCCCAGATCCATTTCTCTTGAAAGCAGTGATTGGGTATGGCTGGCCAGGCTATGTGAATTCATTCAATACAAAACCACAAGCACAAGATCCATATAACGCGTAATAAACCTGGAAAACCCAGTGAAACACTTTATTGCTTGATTCTTCATGACTTGTGTTAGTGGTGCATCTGAAATGGTATAATACAGCCACTTGCAGACAAACAGAGCACTGCTTATGGAAAAGCACATTCTCCTTTCACCCAATCTTGCATTAAATCTTGGGACATTTATGAACCAAATGATTCAGTATATTTCTAAAAGGTTTTTATGGACTTGAATTGTCGGTCTAAATTCAAATCGGTCCAGTATATGCTATAAAGGTGCATAATATGGATAGTGTAGAGGGTTAAACAAACAAACCAAAGTAGACTTAATGTCAGCCTGAACTTTGTGAAATCTCAAACATCCAACAGTTATCTTTACCCTTTACACAGATATGACTTTTGGACTGGCAGAAAAACTAATATTGCATCTCTCTGAGTGTCTGCATGTCTCAAAAAGTCCTGACAGCGTAATAATACATTTATGCAAATTCACCCAGTCAAAGAGATTTCCATTTTGGCTTTTACTCTTCCTTTATTTTTGATAACTGCTGTTGTGCTGCATCTGTAAACTGCACTGCTGTCAAACAATATGGTAAAAATAAACTTTGGCTTCTGTATACAAAGACCACACTTTCTGCCAATGATGATGCATGAGTCTGATACAAAGAAGAGAAAGTATAAAGCAGCCTCCTCCTGTAAGGTGATTATTCATAATTCCCTCTTGCACCATGCCTGTACAAATAATGGTATAAATCACATCACGCCTAAACTAAAACTCATTTACATGATGTTGTATACGGTTATAATGTACGTTTCATCTGAGGAATCATTGTTATTCACTGAGAATTCAAGTGTCATTAGGTTATTGGACTATATTACAAAGCTGGAGGTACACATGGTTTAATGTAACACATGGGACAGAGAACACTAACAGAATGTGTAGGAAATATAAGATAAGATACTGGTGTATAGTTATTCCAGTGGGTTATATATACCAACATACATTTTATATCTACAATAAAAAGAAGCATTTACACATATTTTCATTTGTTTGCAGGTCATGGAGATGCCAAATATAAAGCAATACCAGAGTCCTGTACTACGAAGATTAGGGGCTTGATGAGGTTTCCTGAGGTCTGTTTTGGGGATAAACAAAGCAGGTCCACTTTCCATTGAGGTACATCTTCATTTCTCTAGAGCAGGTTGAGCTCCAGATCGAGGACAAAAACACAGCCCGCTGACCAATCAGCAACAACAGATGAGTCGGTGTGGCAGAGGGAAAACAATTGCTCGCAAAGAGAGTCATCAAAATGCACAAGTAGCAGAGCTGCTCGTGGCAAACGCATTAAAACCTAACAAGAGATGCACGGAATGAGTTGGAAACACCTCTTCATGGTAACAACGGGTTTTGTTTAACTGGGCAGAAAAGATATACGATTCTTTATTTTCATTGTCCAGGAATATACAATGAAATGCAGGTGCACAGACAGGATATGTTGCACATAATGAATACAAAATACTGAATAGAATTAGTGCTTCCTTGTTCAGGTTGGTTTTGGCTCAGGGGTAAAACTGTTCAAAAATCTTGAGGTGTGTGTTTTAACGGACCTTTAATGGACCTTTTAACAGAGGGCAGCAGTTCAAACAGGTGATGAGCAAAATGGAAAGAGTCCTATTTTTGCAAAAAGGAAGTTCAAACATGTCTAACATTGTGAGCTGAGGGACACTTTCAGAAGACCTTTTAATCTGATGACAGGTTTTCTATAGTCACCTAAATCATGGACCCCTCTGCACGCACACAATAGATTTGGTATTCTAATTGTGAGCAATGATAATAAAGGCAGATTGCATTTGCTTTCCAGTTGGTCTGTGGGTTTTTTGAATCTGAAAGTTATATCTTTTGTATTTTAAAACAAAATGAGTCGTCAGATGGCGTAGGTTAAATTACTCTGAATTGCAAATGAGTGCAAACTATCTCAAGGAGAGAACAAATTACTGGGATGATGGAAAACCAAACAACAGCAGGTATTTTCTTGTTGATCCTTCACAGTAGGATTTTGCATATTACATTGTGTTGGGTGCACAAAATAACCTTGTTTAGGACTAAATTCATCTAAACATAGACATATCTTCCTCATAGTGCACCACAAAGTGTTTAAATGAATAAATTTCACTGTATCTCTTCTTGAGTCCTATTTACCATCTGCACCTCTTCATGGGTCTGTAATTGTGCCATGTGCAACACTGTGTGGCACAATCTGTAAATGTCAAACGGTTTTGTTATGATATATAATTTAATACGTTCATTTTTATTTATAAAATGTTGTTAAATCTGTCATCTGCAATGAATACATTTACCATCAGCTAACATACTAAAACTACTGTGGTGAATTAACCTTAATAACAGACCTGTAACAAGCCCTGAAACCTGAGTTAAAAACTAAAAGCAGTCAATTATTTTGTTGCAGTGGATAGTTGTCATTTTTAGATGTTTGTTGTTGACTGAATGTGTTTAAACAATTATGTGACAGTATGGGCTGCAGCAATTTTAGATCTCACAAAAATAAAAAAATTAAAAACAACATTGTGCTGCATAGTGGCAGAGTGGTTTGTTCTCCTGCCTCACGGCCATAAGGTTATATGTATATGGCTATATAGTTACATCCCAACTGCTAAACATTAGCCTTGCAGTTTTTCAAGCCATGCTAATATATACAGTCATTGGCTATAACTTTTGTAATGCCCAAAGCAGATGGGAGAGGCTCCAGTGCCTCTACAACTTATAAAAATACAAGTGCTAGAATCTGAATAATGTTTTGAAGACTTTTGTATGATTTACAAAGGATCTGGTGACCTTTAACTCTAGAGTCTGGACACTTGCTAATTACATTTATTTGGTAGAAACGAAGAAGTCACAAATAAATATTGTTAAAGATACTATATGTTTTACTCAATGCACATTATAATTACAACATTTTTTCCAGCTCATAATTCTTTCTCCTCCATCTTTAAAACTGCAGCTCTGCAGTTGGAGCTAAAATCCGCTGACTATCACTCTGACTATCTTTGTGACTGCCCCCACTGTGTTCCCCGGAGCAAACTGAATTAATGTGTGTCTGTGCCATACGCATAGGGTTCAGCCATAGTGTATGGAGCATGGGGCAAAGTCACTTCTCTGACTTTTAATTGGCCTCTCTGTGGAGAAATCAAGGTACCAATGAGCTGTGATCATAAAATCTGTCTAATGTAGCAAAGCAAAAAAAGTCTGAACATATCTGCCCACTATCTTATTAAGAAACACAGGAAGAAAACGCGAGAGGAAGGAAGGATAGTCTGGGTTGTTTTGTCCCTGCAGTGCTGTGGGAATCTCTGGGCTCATAAGGCTGATGTGTACTTCTCATTATTCTAAGAGGAGTCCCATAGAGCTCAGATCCTTACAGCGATGCTTCAGGAGAGGCTGTTGAGGAGGAAAGGTACCCACAAGGAGGAAAACAAGGGAAAAAACAAGACAATAATTCCAGGTATAAGCCCATCAAAGGGAATGGAAAACAAAACAAGAGACACGCAAAAGGTCTCTCATGAGCTTTTGTATTAAAGACATTTCTTATATCTATGCAGGCCTTTCACATTATTTTAATATGTGGCTGTTTAATGTGTATCAAAGCTATACTAAATCAATGCAATGGTTTCTGACAACAAAGGCAGGAGTGCAATGAGTTGCAGCTGCCCCCAAAGAGTCCTACAGCAATCCCAGGTTTGGCCAGTATAAACATTGTCTTGTTTTAACCAAGCAGTATGCCTCAGTTAGGTACACTGGTAACAAATCTTTGCTACTCTTTGAATGGAACCTAAATTTAGTATTTGCACTTTTGTAGCTGCTATGATTCAAGGATCCCTTGTGTCATGTTAATGTAGTGGAGCTAAACACACTGCAGTTTGATGATCGCTCAGCTGGTAACACAAAGTGGTAACATTTTCTCAAAAAAGCAGGTTCTTTTTCTTGTCTTTTTCTCATACTAAGAGGAAAGAAGGCAAAATGCTGAATAAATAAAAACGCTGAAGGCAAAAGACTAAAATGAAAATCCATTCTCCACACATATTTTAATTGCATCTGTTGAAGCAACAGACCTAAAATTACATCTTAATGTTAATCAGTTCAGTCCTCAGCCTATTTTTGGGAACATTAGTTAAAATATTATTTGGGAGATTATACAAATATAGAAAAAGTATAATGTGTTACTACTACTACTACTACTACTACTACTACTACTACTACTACTAAAGGAGCCTGGTGCATTTTGCTGCACCATTACTTTTTATTGTGTGCATTTAATTGCACAGTTCAAATAATGAAGCACCATAGTACCAGTTACCACAGTAACATAATTCATGCTTATAAACGACACTACTTATGTTTTGTGAGGTAAAAAAGGCAGAGACATGGTGTCCACATACAAGATGTTGCATTTTTTGGGGTTTATCTACAGATTAAAGCCTTGTGCTTGGGTAAACTTTACATTACCGCTGTCCCACAAGATAAAAGAAGATGAAAAGATTGAAGGATGATAGAAATTGTAACAACTTGCTGATATCACACTAACATCCTTTTCTTGGCTTTGAGATTGGATGCAAGCTGTGATTTCCCTCAGGTAGGTTTATCTATCTCTTCTTACTACTGTTTGGGAGAATGTATTGCATCACATTTTTATGTTTGTCCCTTTCTTACAAAGCAGACTGCTCAAAGAAAAAAAAAATAGAATTTTTGTCAGCAGTGTCTTTATAAAGACATGTTTGATATGTGAAGGGGACTGTGTGTTTTTGACATAAACACAGGTGATGCCCAACAGTAAAGTCATAACAATATAGTCCAGCTATAGTCCCTTCTATTTACTCTGAAAGCACTTGATAAGGCTATATAGTCATTCACTTGTAAAATAAAAAAATGTCATTCATAACAGGATTTCTGCGCTTCGGATATAGAAAGTTTATGGCTCTAACAGCCTGGTGAATGGCTGCTTGGCTTGAAGCCATTGTTCTTAAGGCAGCTTACTGAAAAGGGCGAGGGGTCAGAAAACACTTGACATAAGAAAATCGGGCGTAGAAATTTCCCAATATCTTACCGCTCTATTAAATGCAATTGAAACATTGATTGCAGCCACTGAAGACTCTAGAGCAAAGGTTTAGGAATTGAAAATGAAAGAGAACAAAACCAGTCCAATGACAAAGCATAAGCCCTTGGAGGAAAAGTCAGTCAAAAAAGCCTGTTTGTATTTTATCTTACCTGACCTTTGGAAGAGTCTATTATTCTTGTCTCAAAGGCTTAGCATTTCTTTGTTATCTTCCTTTTGTCACTACATTTTGCAATCTTAATCCATATTTAGGCAAACTCAAGGCCTGGAGCAGTCCTTCGCAAACTTATTCAGCTCCAAATACATTTTGATTGTTGACCCGTTCAACAGTAATTAGGTGATGGTTAAAAAGGAAAAGGCATGAAAAAAACTGATGAGCGGCAAGTCAGTAACTAATACTTATAGAGTATTGCTTACTCAAAGTGGTCCAACATTTTTAACCCTTTGCTCTGAAATGATTGTCAATAAACTATACAACTATGTGTATGTGAATTTGCTTTTTGGACCTTTTAATTAGCTGCTTTCCGAAGACAGCTTCCGGGAAGGCCGATGAAATTTGCAATCATGAATTTTCATGCCACACTGTAGCCTACATTCTCAGCATTATTTAGTCATAAATAAGTGCACTAGTTCTGATGTTAAGCCCTGTATGTGTACAACATGAAATATACAAGTCATGACTCCTCGCATATTTGTTTGTGTTACACATGAGCCTTTAGATCAAGAAAATGACAGGGTGTCTCATATCACTGAATGAAAACAGCTCCAAACAGCATCTGCTGTGTAAGGTTTTGTCATACTGTTTTAATTAGATGCTTTCTAGCACCCACTCACAATATGCCAAAATGTCCTTTGTGGGCGGATGTTTTGTTGCGTTAAATATGTAAGGGCCTACTAAACCTACTAAAAGTATACAAAGTAGGCCTATGTGACAGAGAGACAAATATCTCCATGAATTTGAAGATGCCAAGTATTAGATTCTGCTGTTAGCCTAACTTGACAATGATATGATGATCTGACTGCCTGCAACACCGTTTCTGACATGAGCTAATACAAAGAATTATTTTATGTTCTGCTGCACTCTGCTGGCAGGAAACTAAAATCACAAAGTACATTATTGGGCTTTCACGTTTTTCAGGTTTTCATGTTTTTAAACTCACACTCAAATATCTTATAAAGGATCATTTACTGCTTTGATTTAAAATGAGACTTTGAGCAACAAATCTTGTTCGTGTATTCGTGGTAGCCACAGAAAATATAATTTGTGGTAGAGAGATTAATCATGTCTGATTATTTGTTGTTTCATGTTAGCAGTTATATAGGGCACTGAACAAAATATTCATCTAATAAATAACATAAAGGTTTTTGCCATGAATACTGAACGCCACCGGAAGTATATTTAGGTGACGTCACTTCCGCATGTCAGTGACTGGGGTTGTGATTGGACGCGGCTTTTTGACACGCCCATTACGTCCATGACGTGCGTTTCCCGCGAACTGTCCTCGCGCCGCGACGCTGCTAAGCTGCTGCTAGGTGATGCTGCTGAAGTTAGAAAATTAGCCTAACGGATAGCTTAAATTTTGCGAAGTTAACTTTCATCCAAAGTTCAAAATATGTCAAAACAAAGCTCTCTTTTTAGTTTTTTCGCTAAGTCTCCTCCGCCGGTCGCTAAGCAAAAGCCGAGTCCGTCTCCAACCGAGGCAGACCTGCCCTCCTCATTAGCAAAGTCCAACTCCTCTCCGAAAGAACAAGCGAAACAAACGCCACAACAAACCCCAAAGAGCGACACGCCTAAGTCAAAAAGAAACTCCAAAAATGCAAAAAGTGGATTTAACAAACTGTTTGGAGACAAAGCGCCCCCGAGTAAAGAAAGGTGAGTGGAACAGAGTAATGGCTGGTGAAGTGGCGTAGCACGTTGCCTTTTGAAGAACAGCAGCTAAATTCATCCTGCAGCTCTCATACAAGTAATTTTTGACAATGGTTGAAAAGAGGCCGGTTGCAGGAGCACGGATAAGTTAACATATGTGTTGTGTTCAAATACATGCACTTTCATACTTGAGGTCCATATAATTTAGTGGATAGTAAATATAAAGCTCTAGCACTCATTGGTTAGGTGCCGAATTGAATGATGTTGTTATAGCATTACAGATCCAATAATCAATTAAAACTTATCTAATGAATAACAACAGTCACTCCCTTCTGTTTATAAACAACTGTGTAGTTCCCGTATTGTACCACTAGTCGGTTAATATGTCATCACGGTTGGCAATATACGGGATGGGACAAGAATTAAAGGTCATATTATACTATGTACTTGGCAAAATTATTGTTGTGGGTACTAAAAGATTTTTATTTTAAACCAATTTTTGTAGAGAGTTCTAGTGTCAAAAAATATAAAAAAAACCTCAGTAAAGCAAAGTCTTCTTCTATGTACAAATTTGGGTAAATGCACAATAATGGTGTTTCCACTCTCGCCCTTTTCCAGCAGCACCAACACGTTCACATTTAATGCAGGCTCGCTTGTGTGGGCCAAAATGGAAGGACACCCCTGGTGGCCCTGCTTGGTGGTACCACAACCTTTAACTGGCCAACAGATGAGAGGTCGTGGCCGGGACCAGCGAGTACACGTCCATTTTTTTGATAAACCTCCAACAAGAGGATGGGTCAACACCAGATATATCAGAGAGTATCAAGGTAATCTACAGCTGTTATTAAAGATAATCATTTCACTTTGTCAACAGGAAACAGCTCTAGCCTTTGTCATTTCAGGATCTGACAGCAGTGATGCTAAGTCTGGAGGGATATTTTTCAGTGGCAAACCTGTCATTCGTCATGCTATGGAGCTTGCTGATGCTGTCATGTTTGACAGTCCTGAAAAGAGATTAAAGATGCCCCTTTGCACTGATCCTTCTGACGCTGAAGAGGAGGATGAAGACATGGAGGTGACAAAATGTGACGAAAGTGCTAATAATGACACTGTTTTAACTAAATCATTCATCAACAATGTGTCTGTTTGCAGCTTGACAAGTCAACCATAACAGATGATGAAGAGGCCAGTTTTGAGGAAGATCAGAAGAGTGAAGAAATGAAGTCTCCCAAAGTCAGCCGCCGCTCATCCCGGGCTTCAGTGAAAATGGGGAACAAGGCCAAGCGCCGGCGCATTGTCGTAGCCTCAGACAGCGATGGCTCAGATGATGAATTTAAACCTGAACAGGCCGCAAGCAGCAGTGAGGATGAGGAGGAGGAAGGAACAGTGACCAGTGAAGATGAGGAGGGAGCAAGCGGCCCTGAGTCTGAACCTGAAAGCCCGATTAAACCTGTAAAACGTAAACGCCCCACTGAGAAACCTGCTAATGCTAAACCCAAGATATCCATTACCCCATCTAATGCTCCGAAGCGGTCTCCAGTAGCTATCGCGGCTGATACAAAGTCCCGCCTGTCGGCCTTCTCTGCTCCAGAGAGTTTTGAGAGCCAGGCAAACGCATCAGGTGGCAGTGGAGGGGCAACAGTTTGGGACCATGAGAAGCTGGACTGGCTGCAGGAGGACAGGAGGAAAGACAGCCAACGGCGCCGTCAGTCAGAGGATGACTATGACCCCACTACTCTGTACGTCCCAGAAGACTTTTTAAATCGAAACACTCCTGGGATGCGCCGGTGGTGGCAACTCAAAGTGGACATGTTTGATACAGTTATTTTCTATAAAGTGGGAAAGTTTTATGAGCTTTATCACATGGATGCAGTGATTGGTGTTAACGAACTGGGACTAACATTCATGAAAGGGACCTGGGCACATTCAGGTTTTCCAGAAATAGGCTTTTCACGTTTTTCAGATGTGCTGGTTCAGAAAGGCTACAAAGTGGCGCGTGTGGAGCAGACAGAGACCCCAGAGATGATGGAAGCACGTTGTAAGACCATGTTTAAGCCCACAAAGTTTGATCGAGTTGTGAAAAGAGAAGTGTGTAGGATTATCACACGTGGCACCCAGACCTACAGTGTGTTGGACGGTGCGCCTTCAGAGAGTCAGAGCAAGTTTCTGTTCAGCTTAAAGGAAAAGGCGGAAGAGGAGAGCTCTGGGCGCTGTCGTATCTATGGTGTATGCTTTGTGGATACGTCTGTGGGTTATTTCCATATTGGCCAATTCCAGGATGATCGTCATTGCTCACGTCTCCGCACACTGATCGCTCACTATCCCCCCGCTGAAGTGCTCTTTGAAAAAGGAAACCCCTCAGTGGAAACAAGAAAACTCTTTAAGGCTTCTTTGTCCTCTGCATTGCAGGAAGGGCTTAATGCTGGTAGCCAGTTCTGGGATGCTCAAAAAACTCTGAAAACGCTTTCTGAAGATGATTATTTTAGAGAAAATGCTGACAAAGAAAAGAGTTCAAGTAACAGCTCTCTCCCACCTCTTCTCAAAAATATGACCTCAGAGAGCGATTCCCTGTGCCTTACTCCGAAAGATGGCTATGAGCTGGCTCTGTCTGCTCTGGGGGGATGCATTTTCTATCTGAAGAAGTGTCTGGTGGACCAAGAACTGCTCTCCATGGCTAACTTTGAAGAATATATCCCTGTTGATGTGGAGCTGGAGAAGGCATCTGGGGCTGCCAGCTTTTTCTCTCAGACCCGTCAACGCATGGTTTTGGATGGAGTAACACTGGCAAACCTGGAGATATTCCAGAACGGTTCAGGGGGAACAGAAGGGACTCTGCTGGAGCGCTTGGACACGTGTTCAACCCCTTTTGGCAAAAGGCTCCTAAAGCAGTGGCTCTGTGCTCCTCTTTGTAATGCGAAGTCCATCCGGGACAGATTGGACGCGGTGGAGGATCTGATGGGAGCTCAGGCACAGGCCACAGAAGTGTCAGACCTGCTCAAAAAGCTCCCAGACTTGGAGCGACTTCTGAGTAAAATTCACAGCATTGGGACTCCTCTGAAGGGCCAGGACCATCCTGACTCCAGGGCTGTTCTCTACGAAGAGGTCACCTACAGCAAACGCAAGATCGCAGACTTCCTCTCAGCGCTGGAAGGCTTTAAAACTATGCAGGAGATCGTATCCGTCCTGTCTGCTGTTTTGGGAGATTTTCATTCCACATTGCTGTGTCAAGTGGTCACTGTGAAGCATGAAAAGAATGGCCTCTTTCCCGACTTGTCCGATGAACTTAGGCGTTGGGATACGGCCTTTGACCACCAAAAAGCCCGTACTACCGGTGTCATTAGCCCCAAATCAGGCTTTGACCCCGAATATGACCAGGCCTTAACTGGGATCAAGAACTGTGAGCGAGAGCTGCAAGACTATTTGGACCGGCAGAAGAAGAGGCTCGGCAGTAAGTGTCTGTCCTACTGGGGCACTGGCAAAAACCGCTATCAGATGGAGGTCCCAGACAGTGTTTCAGAGAGGAATATCCCGGAGGAGTATGAGGTGAAGTCTACAAAGAAAGGCTGGAAGCGCTATGTGACAAAGGAGACAGAGAGGCTGTTTTCTGAGCTGCAAGGTTTTGAGGAGAAGAGAGACGCTGCTCTCAAAGACTGCATGAGACGACTTTTCTACAACTTCGACAAAAATTACAAAGACTGGAAGACTGCTGTGGAGTGCATGGCTGTGCTTGGTAATGTGTAAACACTTTCTATTCCTCCATCACTCATCAGTTTGTTGTCTAGTGATGAGTGTAAATGCTGTGTTTATCTCTTGTAAACAGTGGGGAATATGCTGTGTTGTGAAAACAAATTTGCACTGCAGGTGTCTGCTTTGAATTCATTTCCTGCAGATGTTTCAGTTACAGTTCTGTGTTAACTACAAAAGTTATAGTAGTGCTCTAAATGTTAAGTTAAAAAAATCTCATCTCACAGATACAATAGTAAACAATGGTTAGCTTATATTAGGTTAATTATAATGTTGCTGTTATGAAATAGTTTATATTTACCATTAGAGACAACCACAAATTAATGAACCTTTTCATTGAACAACAAATGTTAATTGTTATTTCTGTTTACTTCTATTATTTTCAGATGTGCTGTTAGCTCTGTCCCGCTACAGTCAGGGAGGAGATGGACCAATGGCCAGGCCGGAGGTGGTGCTTCCTGAAGCTGATGACCAGTTGGCACCTTTCATTGATCTCATCGGATCCCGTCATCCCTGTGTCACTAAGACTTTCTTTGGTGATGACTTCATCCCTAATGACATTCACGTGGGCTGCCCGGGAAGCAGTGAAAACGATGAAGAAAAGAGCTCTGCCTCATGTGTCCTCGTCACCGGGCCCAACATGGGTGGCAAGTCTACGCTGATGAGACAGGTGGGCCGGCTGTTGGTGTAAATATGAATGGTGTAACTACTAGATGTAAATGATATTTTTTTAAAAACCAAAACAGATATTTAAATTCTCACTTTTGCCCATTTCAATTTAATTCAAATGTAGATTAATAATACAAGGTCCTGAATTAACTAATTACTAATTTCACTGGTTAGCATAAAAGAAAATATCACTACAATTTGATTCAAGGCTCCAATTGGACACTTATTTTTGAGATAAAAAGTATGCCACTATATATATATATATATATATATATATATATATATATATATATATATATATATATATATATATATATATATAATTTTGTTTCTTTGTGCAGTGTGGGCTCGTGATCATCCTGGCTCAGCTGGGCTGCTACGTCCCTGCCGAGAGTCTGCGCTTCACTCCAGTTGACAGAGTCTTCACGCGGCTTGGAGCCTCTGATCGTATAATGGCCGGTAACATCACAAATCACCTAATCCTACACTTTTATCTTATTATTACTTTTATCTAATCTCCTTATTCACAGCCTTTGATTATATCCTTGTCCTTCCCAGGTGAGAGTACTTTCTTTGTGGAGCTCAGTGAGACGGCGAGTATCCTGCACCACGCAACTAAGCACTCACTTGTGCTTCTGGATGAATTAGGTGAGTTTTGGTGATTTGTTCAGTTTTGTTCTTTTAGTATTTTATTTCAGCTTTTATAACACGGCCCTATCCTATCTGCAGGAAGAGGCACTGCTACGTACGACGGAACAGCCATTGCTAGCGCTGTGGTAAAGGAGCTCGCTGAGAAGATCTGCTGTCGCACCCTCTTCTCAACACATTACCACTCTCTTGTGGAGGACTACGCCAACAACCCTGCAGTGCGGCTGGGCCACATGGTGAGAAATGTGTACAGACATTCATTTCCACTAATGTTGTTTCTTTAGTTCATTCCATAGAGATGCATTTAAATAACTATCTCTTGAATAATGGTTATAGTGAAATCAGTAACATGTTGTGCAGTCATCATATTGCATGGATGTTTTAATGTGTTGCTTTTAGGCCTGCATGGTGGAGAATGAATGTGAGGATCCCAGTCAAGAGACAATCACGTTCCTGTACAAGTTCATCACTGGGGCCTGTCCAAAGAGCTATGGCTTTAACGCTGCCCGGCTCGCCAATCTGCCTGAAGAGGTCATCCAGTCAGGTCACAAAAAGGCCAGAGAGTTTGAGAGGAACACCATCAGCCTTAGAGTCTTCAAGTATGTTATGTCACATCAACACACATCCAAGCTTGGCATTTTTATAACTGAAGAATCCAGGCATAATTTCTTATTGTTTTTTACAGGAAAATTTGCCAGTTTGCTGAAGATGCCACCCTGAGCAGCGCACACTTTGCTTCACTTGTTCAGATGATTAACACACTGTAATTTGGAAAAATAATCATCAAATGTTCAATATATTTCTTTGGTCTTAGCACTAGAAAAAACACTACTGTAATGAGCTAATAAAGTTTATTTTTAAAAAATGACAATGTTTCATCTAGGAAATTAAACCCTTTTAATTCACACTAGCGCCTACATAACGGTTATTGAATACTTCACAATATATTAAGTCTAGATGTTATGATACATGCATACATTTCAGTCTGTATGAGAACCCACAATCACCAGTACACATGGATGAGGGAGAGGGATAATGAAACCATATAGCGCTGTATATAGATACTTGTCTCAGCTTCAGTAGAGTAAAAGCCTTTCAATTCTCCAGCAATGTTGGCAAACAAAATACACACCTATACTAGCTATGCTTTCACAAGACTTGCACATAAGAGGCCAAGCCCCACTTCTTTTTCATGGATCGTCATTACACTGAGAGGATGTGTATCATTCACTTGATAAAACAACTTGTTTTACCTAAATGCCATTTGATAGTTTTAAAAGACAAAAGTTAAAAACTTTTATTTGGTGCTGAGCAGTGAGACATTTTAAAAATGTCTTACACTTAGCAGCTACAACACAAGCTACATCCTAAAATAATACAAAATAAATACACCTTTAAACAGAAATTATGCATAGAATACACCCAGACCTATGTTTGTAACAACTGTGGTCAGAATATCACAGGGCGAGTCTTGTGAAAGCACATTTAAGCATCATCACTTTACTGTATTGCAAATGTTAATGGGTCAACATTGCTGGAAAAAATGTTTAGTGTTTTCCTCTCTTTTCTGGTCTCTTTCACAGAAAGAAGTTAGATACTGTGACATGAGTATAATTACAGCAATTCTAGGGTATAATAACCAAAAAATTAACACATTTAATAAAATAAAGACATTCAAGTACAGTAAGATTTTTGCATGAAAATACAAAACTACACAAAAAGCAATAAAATCAAATCTCAACAGTTGTCTTGAGGAAAAAAAAAGCTGAAGTGCTAGGTCATTTTTCCCGTACATCATTTACGAGCACGTCGGTTGCTCACTGATGGAAGCATTGCTATATTGGGGCTCTTGCCTCCACGTGAGAAGTTAATGTATGCCTCTTTGCTGAGCATCAATGGGTCTGTACATAACTGCAGTTTTCGTGTTCATCCACCTCTTCAAGACAGATGACTTCCGTGGCTTTTGTCTATTTTGCACCAGTTTCACTTACTTGACCATTTCAACACACCCACAAACCCTGAGTCAGCTGCTCCTCTGCTTCGTCGCACTGTTGTCATCTTTTTTTGTCGAATTGAAGAAAACGAAAAAGCGAGGCATCCTTAATCAGGTTTTTTCCTTTAAGCATATTCATGTCATTTAAAGTCACTGAATATTCTTTGTCAAAGTGTATCTGTGTTTAAAGTTTCCTCTTGCCACTGCAGAAGTTAAAGTGTCTTATGTCCATTACAGCTGAAGCACAAACAGCCTCGGGTCTGGAGCTCAGTTGTGCTGCAGTGTATTGGACTCTATAGGAGGAGCTGAGTCATACAGAGTATCTGTGTCATGAGTTGGCTCCCCAGCTAATGTGCAAGGATTTGACAGTGTCCCGGCACCACAGTCACAGAAGAATCTGGAGGTGGAGAGAAAATAATGAGACTGAGCCATCATCTACTGGGAGTAAATCCACTTCTGCTGCTAACCACTTCATATGAAATAACATATATTTTTATTTGCCCTTTTCCTATTTTAATTTGGACACAACCTTCTCATGAAAGTTTTTGTAGGAGCCATATGCTTCAGTCTTAAAACAATTACAATAAACTAAAAGACTGACCTATCGTGTCTGATGAACTCCACGTCGTGTCCTTGATGACACTTCTTGATGCAGTTCACACAGATGGCATTGCGGTCTGTTGTGTTACAGGTGTGACACCTTTGGAGAGGCCAGAAATTACAGTAAGAATCTAACACTGACACAGGAACACAGTTTATCAGTGACTACTTCACAGATTTAAACAGTGTTACCTGTAAAAATCGTGCATTGGGTAGCTGGTGTAGCTTGAAATCTTGTAGAGGCACTGACCTCTGCTTACAGCCTTTTCAATGGCATCTTGATTGTTCAATATTTTATTATCTTAAGGGGACAAAAAAAAAAATCATAGTTAGTACTTAAAACATCAACAGTTGATGAATTTGATTGCTTAGCTGCTTTACCTTTCATTGTAACATTGACACCAGATGCAAGAAACAGCCCTCCAAATCGATTGTTGAAGATTTGATTGCCCTCTAGGGTCGCTGTGGCATGATTGGTGATCTCAATACCTAAAAAAAAAGCAAAATCAGATTTGATGCATTGTCAAGCCAAGCCAGTCAAGCCTTTAGTGCTCATAATTACACATTTCCTGCGGTGTTACTCTCATATTTAACCAAAACCTTTAAATGCTGTCTGTTCACTGCGCTCACCTGCAGCGAAACCATCAAATATCCTGTTTTTCCGTAAAACAGGGTGGCTGTTGGTGCTAATGAGAACTCCTGCTTGGGCATTTCTGAAGATGTCATTTTCTTCTAACAAACCTGAGACAAAAAACAATTTAAAAAAAAACGCATTTACCCATAAATTACATTAACAAAAAAAAAAAACTTGCATTAGCAGTAGTATAAATATTAGTAGTAAATATTTCAGTCTTGAACAAAATGAACCAAAAGTTACCTCTTCCGCCATTGAAAATACAAATTCCACCATCTCTCCCATCATGAATCTTATTCCTCCGCAGAGTTGGGTTGCTATCTGTCTTTATCCACACTCCTGCCATAGCATTGTCAAAGATCTCATTGTCCTCGATGAAACCCAAGCCTGAAAAACACAGTA
Organism: Rhyacichthys aspro; assembly: GCA_036850595.1. Taxonomy (NCBI): domain Eukaryota; kingdom Metazoa; phylum Chordata; class Actinopteri; order Gobiiformes; family Rhyacichthyidae; genus Rhyacichthys; species Rhyacichthys aspro. The sequence goes on along the minus strand of CM072162.1, from coordinate 15,532,282 downwards.
ATGTTTTATTGTTGAGGCACTGAGGGCACTCTTAATCACACAATACAATACAAAAAGCACTTTTACTAACCCGAGTTATAAACCAAGATGCCGCCATTCTGACCTCCCCAGATCTTATTGCGCCGGATTTTGGGATTGCTACCAGTTCTGGAAAAAAAAATGAACACAAGGACAACAGCTTATTATTAGGTGCTTAATTTCTGCTGCCTACACAACAAGACAAACAAGTTGACATTGTGGCTGTCATTTTGAGGGACATGTCCTTTATAGATTGATTTTCAACAAACCTAATTTGAACTCCGGAGTACATGTGATTGTAGATGTCATTGTCTTCCAGTACACCATGGCCATTGTCATAAAAGTAGACTCCAACCTTTAATGAAAATAGATATTATTAATGCAAGGTCACAGTAAAGACTTACTTTAATTTAATTAGTCTCCTAGGACTAGGGCAGTTCTTGAAGTTGTCACCTTACTTGTCACTGACAACCGCTAGTTGCCTATAATCTCACCTGCTTCCCACTGTGTATCCTGTTCCTCCGCAGCACTGGCGTACTGCCTGTTGTCACCCACACTCCTGCCAGTGTGTTACTGTAGACTTCGTTTTCCTCTATGACACCTTGTCCTTTTTCATGCTGCATTAAATGTGGGTAAGATGTAAGTAACATACACTATAGTAATAGAGATCAAAGACAGGTGAAAATATTTACCACATAAATGCCTCCATGCTGGCCATCATGGATCTTATTGTGTCTAACAATAGGACAGCTGTTAGTCCTGATCTGGATTCCCGCCAAGGCATTTCCATAGATATCGTTTCCTTCTATGAGGCCTCGGCCATCACCAAAAATATAAACTCCACCTTGGTTACCATTAAAAATAGCATTGCCCCTGTAATTGGTCAGAACATATGCCAGATCAATGTACAGTCTAATTAAATAATTTACAATAAACCATACTGTCTTGATACACCAACCTTATTGTAGGGTCACTGTTGGAGGTGATCCAAACACCAGCAAAGTTATTTGCATAGATCTTATTTTCGATGAACTGGCCACGACCTTTTTCATGAACATAGATGCCCCCAGTTTGGCCGTGATGAATCTCACAGCGAACGACTGTGGGATTGGCATATGCCTTCACCTCAAAGCCTGCAATACGATTCCTATGGATGTTGCAGCTTTCAAAGTAACCCTATGATGGAGAAAAATACAGAAAATGTATTAATGTTTTAATCCTTTTGCAAGTGACCAACAGCATGAATTCCAAGGTTACCAGCCCTTTACACAACACAGCAGTGACTACACAGCTTCTCTTGACAGAAAATGCGGCAGAAAACAAGTCTCATATTTATTCATTTCATTATTGAATGCACTTAATAAGCAACTTAAATCTCTATGTTAGGCAGTAACACAGGAGAACTGGCAAATCAAAGTATGAGTGTCTAACCATGCCATGGTCAAAAGTAAAAACGCCCACGTCTCTGCCGTGGTGAATGTGATTTCGTCTGATTATTGGGTTGCCGTGGTTTTTCACCCAGATGCCAGCCAGGGCGTTATTTGAGATCTCATTGTCTTCATATATTCCCTGGGAAAAAAATCAATGAGGCATTTTTTCATGTTAGTAAATGTAGTTTTGATGAAGAAAACACAATATTTATATGTGTAAACGCTGAATATTACTGACAAAGACTTAAATTACCTGTGCGTGGTCAGTGATGTAAAGTCCAACATTTTCACAGTCACTGATGTTGCAGTGTTTGATTGTAGGACAGGCACCCTGACCGCTCACACAGACAGCAGACCCCACTAAAAAGAGCAGCAACACCATCTATTAACTTACACATGCTTATCCTCATTCCACTTAAATAAGCGACCAGAGGCTGCATTACCTGTGCACGTGCTACGTATAATACAATGGTCAATAATGGGGCTGCAGTTGACTGTAATCTCCAAGCAGTGGTGTGCGTTGTGGTGTTGAGCGGATTTATCATCAGGATTGAACTGCAATGGAATAAAAACAATTACCACTTGTAAAAATTCAGTTATAATTTTTACAGCTATACAATTAGCATAGAGGATATAGTAACCGAGTCTCACTCTTATTGTCATGTATCCGACATAAGCATCCTCGGAGCCTTCCATGAAAACAAATGTTGAATCTCTGGTGTTCTCAATGATGACTTTCTCTGCCACTTTTCCTGGAGCTATGAAAATTCAGAAAACTTTCATTAGAAACATAACTCCAGATGCATTATGACACTGAATCTCTGAAACTCACCAGCTCCAATCATTGTGATCGGGGACTCGATGTAGATCCATTCGTCTGTGTAAATACCAGAATGGACGAATATCAAGCCATCAAAGTGAGGCTCCTGACCACCTCCGAGAGCGTCCTCAATGGTGTCGTAGTACTGAGAAAGCAAAGCAAGGTTAAATGATAGAAACGACAAACCAGCTAAATTTAATTTAAATCAACAACCAGTTCACTTACAAACATGTTCTCTCTGCCTTTGTATCTTGCTGGATTACTGTAGAAGTGCTCTGCAAAGCCAGGCTTCACATGTGCTCCTTTATACTGTAAACAATGGCAGCAATGTTTACACAAACATATCGATTCATGTATAAAATTAACAGCAACATACATTATCCATACATTATCTATAATTAATTATGACACGGTGCGAAACACAAGTCTATTGATATTTGCCATTTCTCTATTATTACCTTGAAGGATTCATGTGTAGCCGTTTTGCATGACACTAACCGTGTCCTGCAAAACGGTTAGTGTCATGCAAAACCAAATATCCAGGTATCAAACAAGATTTAAAGATCAAAAGAGGAATTATTTGTACACATAGTTTCTATATTTGAGGCAGACCTCTCTAGTATTTTAATGAAGAACATCTAAAGAGAATACCTTTAAATGTTCAAGCAACATTTTAAAGACAGCATTCATGTCAGCAGTCCATGGGTCAATAGCAGTATACTCACCAACTGCTGAAAACTTTCCTTCCAGGGGTTTGGCTGCTCATATTCCTCAGGGTTTATCTGGTAAAACTTTCCTGCCTCAGGGTGCATCATGGGCCGTGTATATTCAAAAACTTCCATGTACAGCCTCTTCCTAAAAATTACATTTACAAATACATTTGACACATTTGAAATCATAATTTTTAACAGTAGAGTGACAGATCCACTCAAGCATTTTTAATAGAAACTCAAAGCATAAATACATTTGCAGAAAGCTCTAAGTGTAACACTCACCAGAGTATAGGGTCATTGGCGAGTTCACTGAATCTTTTGCACACACATGCTGCGCGACACAAGTCTTGTTCCAAGAGATATGAGAAGATCTTTAGTACCACCTCATCTGGAAGCTTTTCTTGCAAATATTGCTCAGCTGGAGCTGCTGGAGATTAGAGGAAAACAACTTGTAAACATTTCAGGAAGGATTTGAGCAAGACTGAAAAGTAGCTGGTGTTCCATCAAGTATTATGAGCAAAGCCAATGACTGCTGTACTTGAGATTTTTGTTTTTTACTTAATATTTACCTGGTAGATCCTGACACTTTCCTGACACTCTGGGGCGCTTAGGTCGGTGTCCAAAGTTTTCTGTTGTTGATGTTGAAGCACCCTATTTAATATGAGAACAAAAATATACGTCACTTCTCTGTCAGAAACCGATGACACTTCTATTTATACATATATATATCCTTGTCAACTCTTTATGATGTTCGTCAACAAACCTCCATGCTTGTCTTCGCAGGACACACTGTTCTCTTGGGTAGAGACTTTCTTCGAAGCTGGTATGGACTGTTTTGAGCTCCTGGACCGGATTCTTCTGCAACCATATCTGCAGGCACGTCCTCATCTGCAAAAAGTAGAAGAGACAAAATATCAATAAAATTCCTCAAACCAAAAACAAGTAAAATGCATCTTCAGAGATGCTTGCTGATAGAAATCCCTACTGAATGTGTAATACTGAAGCTTGATTTGCAAAGCTGTCTTGTGTTATAGGTTACACTCTAATGTGCAGCTGTAACACATGTTTGAATTAAGTTGTAAGACTGGACATTATTACATCACATTAAAAAGTGGCATACAAAGCTGTTTACTCTGCAGGACGAGATGAGTTTAACCCAGAAGTTAGAGGTAAAATCTCTGCTCGCTCCTACGGTTGGAGACGTGCAGCTAGTAAACCAGTAAACACTATCAACTTGCTCTGCACATTTATAACTTTTTTGTACATTGACACCAGATTAAATGTACAGTGACCTTATTTGACTCAACAAACATATTCAAATTCAGATGTCTTGCATCAGCCCAATTGCTCTGTATAATGACTGGTAGAGACATGTATAAAAGGATAGATGTGTTTTGAATCTAATTTCTTTTAAAGGCAAACGGACCTGGAAGTGACTATTGATCTATGATAAGTCAAACTGGCATCATGCTTTTTAATTCCACATGAAATCTAACCATCTGAATGACACTACTTAATTTAGTGCACATCTTATCCCTTCTTGACGACACTGCATTAAAATGAGAAATTACTGTGTTCAAGTCTAATACTGTATTAAAACTAGAGCTCAGTTATGGGTGGCACTTAAAAATGCTGCCACTCTATATTCCGTAGCAGTACATCGTCTATTGTCACTCACGATCATTAAAGATAAAAAACCTACAAATTAAGCGTGAATAATTTACAACAAAAGCACTGCACATCGTGGAGAGCACAAATGAGATGTTTAAATGTGATACAGGCAATAAAAGATGTGTTTGTTGAAACGTCAGGAAACAGATGGCTAACAAACATGCTAATAATAACAGCTAACACAGGCTAAGCTGATAGCAATACTACGACAAACCACTTTCTGTGTCCCTCTCGGTGTTTGAAACTAGCGATACTGAAGTAGAGTCTAAATTGTGGTTGTTTCAACAAGTATTATAAAGTCAAAAATCAACATTCATGGGGATATAAGGTCAGGCAAGTGAAAGAACGATGAAGCAGAGGTAAAAATCAAGCAAAACAAAGCGCGGCCTTTATGCTAGGTACAAACACAAAAGCCTCGGAGTTTCCTGACAACACAGCCACAGCTCTGAGGCTAACGATAGCCACCCACTGCTTTACATGGCGACATTTGGCTGATACATTATGCACACCACATATCAACAGATGTATTCATAATGTATCGAAATGTTTAAACCTTAACGCAGTTTTAAAAAGCAATGCTAACAGTAGCTGTGGTAACATTACCTCTGTCCTGGTGGTTCCTCTCCTGCACCGGGCGCGGCCTCGACACTCGCCTGGGTCTTCTGCTAACGCTGCTCGCTCTGACGGAGTTCATTTGGGTGTTGGTAATCTTGAGGAAATGTCGAAGCCTTCACAGCAGAAGAGGCACCGCTGAACACATCCTCTATGTCTTTTTCTTCAGCATTGTACGATCTGCCATCTTACACCACGGCTTCTGGAAAACGTTTCGCGGTGTGTTACTCCCGTTGCCTCGCAGTGGTTTTACGTCTAGCCCCGTTTCTGTGGAGCAGGAGGAGCCATAACAGCGGCACAGTCCGGCCTCAGTCACACATCACATGGAGGACCTGTGCGTCACGGCGCACTGACGCACCACGGCGGTCTATTCAACTGTGACTGTACACAGCACTGTATATCATCAAGAAGGGGGCGTTTTGATGCAAGGCTCTCAACTTCCTAGTCCACATTTATTCTGACAGCATCTTGACTGAGCCTAGAGCTGTTGTAGTTCCATGCTTGTAAAAATCTAACCCTGGCAACTCTTAGATTTATTGACATCTTGAGGCACTTGGTTAGGGTTTTTGTTTGTTTTGTTATACACAGACACATTTTACGTATTGATGTATTCAAAGCTTCAGTCTTCAAAAATATGAAGAGTCTTCCATGCAAGAGTGCAAGTGAATAACATTCATCAACAATCAAACATGGCTTACTATCTTCTCTTTGTTGTTATTCACCTATATATTTGGCTTGGTATTATTTACTAGTGAGGCTTTTGTGCACTACTGCTTTTTCCTCTTAAACCCTGAATTAAAGACTCCAAAATAAGCATATAGGTCAACTAAAAGTTCAAAGCTTTTCAGAGCCTTGAGTTGATATTTGTTTTAATGTTGATATAGTGTTTGCAATAAGGTGCACAAACCTGTCATTTATCTTCAATATATAATCAGACTAATGCTTGTAACTGTTTAATCCAAACAGCATACACGTTTCACACTCAATATAGCAGCAAACACGTAGGCTACAGTGTAATACATTTCTTTTTACCTAATCTTGATCATGATGAATCATCACAAAAATATTTAAGGCTTCTCAACAAATATGACAAAGCTATGTAAATTCCATTCCATATTTGGATCTGAAATGGGTCTTTTTGTCCTGGTGGTGGTGCTGTGACAACTGACATAATAGCCAGTCTGCAGCCAAACTCAAATCTGAAGTTGATGGCCTTCACCCAAAGTTGCACCTTTGTTACATTCCAGTTTGGATATGCATTGTTTACTCCTCTAATTAAATGATCATCATGGTACTGACTGCTTAGGAGCATGTATTACTCCAACGTTGTGTTATGGTGGGATGGGATGTCTACACACACTAATGGTATCAGCTTGGGCACGTTAACTTGCATTGTGTGTCCACTAGATGTCCCTTCACCTCCATCTCACAGACTCACGTGTGTTTGATGAGCACCACATGGCACTGTACAGAAGACTGTCTCTGTGGTATGTTGCTCTTGTATAATTTTGGTTTATTTATCTTGACTGAAATATTTATTTGTAAGATTTGCATTTAAAAAAAAAAAAGTGTACATTTTAGCACATTATATTTTTTATATAAACACGAAACAGAATATGGACCAAAGTAATTAAACCAGTTGAATGATATATTGATTTCAAATGCTGTCATAAAATATATTCACAATATGTTAATTATAAGCCCTAGTTTTTTTCTATCTACAATGCAAATAATGTTGACATTACCCACAGCTCCAGCTGGTGGCATTGTTTCAACTAATTCAATTATTGATGCATATTTTCCATGTCTCCATTTGTTATTATTTATTGTTTTGAGGGACTTCACCAAAGCCACAGCTTATCAGCAGGACCATCTGTGGCCTGTTGCCATGTGGTCATTGACCCATGTGGGACTTTGTCTGTCTGATGAGGTTAATGATGGCATGACCTCATGAATGGAGAAATCAAGTCAAGTAAGAGTGCTTAAACATTGTCTCAACAAACCTGCCTTTGTTGTTGTCCTTGTTTTTTGGGGTTTTCTTTGTTTTTGTTTTTTTTCATATACCTATTCTTAAATTATCATGCAAGATGACGGATCTAAATATTTTATAAAAACAAATATATAAATGGTTTCTTGTTTTTATAACCATATTGTTGACCTGTAAAATAGTCATATTTTTAATTCAGACATTATGCAAAGACTACGTTCAAATGCACTCTTCTACCCAAGCCTACAACATAGGGAGCTTAACCATGAAGAGATCTGTTGTGTTTTACACTAATCTGTTGGAGATATGACAGTGAGGCACATGTGTTGGCTTGGTAACCAATCTAGTATCCAGTGGCAACAGAGGTCTATTGAATGCTGGGTGGCTCTGTATTGGCTGGTGTGCCCACCACTCTGTGGTGTCACAAAGTCACACAGTATACATATAGCTGCTCTGAATAATGCTAGGGTTGTGTCATATTCAGCTCAACAGTCAATATTTGTATCAGTGAGATTGGGGAGGTGGGGTCATCCAAGCAACAGTGTACAAGTGTGCTTTGTGTGCAAAGACTTAATGTACTGACCTGCAGGTGGTAGCACTTAAGCAACACTTTCTGCTTCTATACAAGACACACTCTCACTGAAATACTAATGACCTATGTCTGTGCTCTTACTTTGACTAAGCTTTTACTCCTCATAATGTACAAGCTCAAGTAAATTCATGGTTCAAGATAGTCTCCGTTCTTAGACATCATTAAGTACTGTTATATCTGAAGGCATCCAGTGGGGCAGCGGCAGACACAACAGGATAAGTGTCTTTGTCTCAGACTCCTGTCTGTCAGAGGCTCCCCTCTCAGCCTCCCCTTTATTTGGGCGGCTGTTAGAGAGAGGGCAGATGGCTCATTACCATAAATAGGACAGAGAGAGAGTGAGCGAGGGGGCCGTGCACATCGACCAACAGGACCACGCCGCCCAAAACCAAGGAAATGGGAGGCCGTTGCTAGGGGAAAGGAAAGACAGCTTTATGGCAACACAAAGCTGATTTCCCCCATCCGACCTCATATAGCTCCCACCCCCTTACTCCCTGCTCTGGGGACGGAGCCTGAATCTGCCGTTTGGGGACAGATGGTCTACGGGCCCCACAGTCTCTACAGCTGGACAGGGCTAGGACCTGGCAGGACTGAATCACACTTTAGCCCATCCAACCTATGGGAGGCCAGAGCAGAAAACCTAGGCCATCCACTAAGAATAGATCCCCACTTGTTGCCGACAGAGGAAGTGGCAGCACAGTACGATAATATGGCTTTAACTAGCTGTGTAATGCACTCTTAGGATTGAAAGTCTGAGGATAATCACAGGTTGTCTCTTGCTTATCTTTTGCTGTTTCCAATTACGTGCAATGATTTGGACACATTGGAGATGTCTTAAATAAAGCACTCACCCACACAGACAGATAAAAATAATATGAATGACTGAGATAAAGGAAAATTTCCAACAACGGTGTTATTTTTAATCTAATACCACAAGATCTTCCACTGAGTCTTTGCCTTGTTGAGTGCATTCTCTAACATGTGTCTGTAAAGCGTGGTGGGTGTCACAAGGGACTTAAGAAACTAGCAAGACACACCTCGGAAACAATGGCACATCTGCTCATACAAGACCTATGGTTAAAAGGGCAAGTGCATCCAACTGTCACAGACAAGACATTGGTAAAATCAATTTAGAAAGCATCATCTCATTCAGGATCTCAGTTGTATTGAGTGTTGCCTTGGTGACTGTTTGTGTTATTTGACTTAACTTATGCTAATGCTCATTTTCTTTATAATAATAATCATTGGCTATTAAGTTTTTTGTGTATTTCTTTGTGTAAGGTCACATTAGTAAGCTGAAAAGGATGTTTGACAAATTATTAGAGAAAAGAATGGGTAAAGGGGAGGCATGAGTGAAAAAAGCATGTCAGAAGCATGACAAGTAAGCAGAAAAGAGGCGGTGCTGTATCACCTAGCCATCCGTCGTGGTTGCATAGGAACACGAGGGCCAGGCCTACCCCGCAGACACACTCCTCTCTCCTCCGCCACGCTTCATTACCCAGTGCTCAGCCAGGCACAGAGAGGCACTGCACCACTTTCTCTACACCACAGCCCTGTGCCCACTCACAGCTAAACAGCCAGACTCCCCGTTGACCCAGGCAGGGCATACATGGCCCCTCAGGCATCAGGTCACTTTCTTTTGATATGTGCCGGACAGAGACAGAGAAAAGCCTGCCATTTTATTGTGAATGCTGGTTTACCTAAATTGTTTTGCATGATTACTGTGTATATTGTTCATACATCAACTAGAACATGCACGGAAAAACAAAACTTATTACTGCTATTGAAAGAGATTAGCATTCCCTTATACGTCACCACCATGCTGGTAGTACCAGACAACTCAACAAGGCACAAAGGCGAGAATTGTCCCTTAAGATAAAGTCCTCTTGTGAGCATGGCATTGTGGGGAGGTCCAGACACTGACAAGATATGGGAGTGTCAAAGAACAAAGCGCTTGGTGTAGTTTTGTTAACAGTGAAGTCACTGGTTGAATGTTTTTACAAATGTCACAGCTGCACAATCCTGACATAGCATTTTAAACACTAGGTAGGATGTTACATGTCAGTTTGGGTTGTCTTTTCTTTATTCTCCTCCTGCTTCTCAGTTAATTGACTACAAGTGCTCATTTGCCAGTAAGGAGCAGTCATTAAGGGTGAATAACAAAATTTAGCTCAGCAATAGAGCAGCCCAGGATCAATGGGTTAATTCAATTGGCCCTGCATGTGGTGTATTGTATAGCAAGGCCATTTGGATGCTTTTTAAAGGGTGTCATACATTGTAAGTGTAGCTAAATGTGTAAAAAAGATAGCACTTGCATTGGCCATTAAAAAGAAAAGAGAAAAGGACAGCTCTGGAGGCAATAAAGTAAAAATAGACCAAAGTTCAGTGGAGTGTGCATGGCAACAGCCACAGCCAGGTAAATAAGCATAATTGAAAAAGACAGCCTTTTTGTTTGCAAGTGTCTTAAAGAGTCAAATCAATCAGATTATTGATAGCCAGCTAACATATAATCAGCTTTTCAGTCTATTCAAATAGAAACCTGCAATCTGCATATTTTGCACAGCTGATAAAAGGACCCCTGAAATTATATGCCCAATATTTATTGAGTTAATAAAATTAGTTTTCATTTTGAATAATTGAGTAAACAGTGCCAGACAGAAACAGATACAGCCATTGTGTCTGATAAACAGGAACCCAACTCGAGCAGCTCAGCAGGATAATGTATGCAGACAGTCCATGGCAACCTTGCTCTACTTTACAGAAACGCTACCTCTTCTGCCTCCTGAAAATAAGTCAGGGCCATTCATTAGTCACTCCTAAATGTGTTTGTTCCTTGGATTTAGTTTGAAGCAAGTAGTTACTATATATATATATATATATATATATATATATATATATATATATATATATATATATATATATATATATATATATATATATATAAAACCCGTGTTAGGTCCATTGCTGCTAAATGGCCATTATCTACTTAGTGCTCTCTTTAATTTGGTAAGAGTCAATGGATGAGTTCACTATGCAGCAAGTTGTTCACTGATCTGTCCCATTAAGCTGTTTAAACCTGGCATAATTGTATTTACCACCCATAGCTCATGGTGCTACTCTGAAAATACTCGTCAATTTTGCCTGTTTACACAAGTGTTTGCCTAGTTTAACCTGCACAAATAGACTGAATCAATAAAGATTTACAGGACATTTGTTTGACTGCTGTGAGGATCATTCCTGTATACCCTACATTTTGAGTATTTTATTGCTCTGCATTAAAGGAAGCACTTATCAGCCCACAGATAACACACAATCGCCAACTGCTGACACAATTCATAAGACCCGGTTAGCAGAAAGGATTGTCAAACAAAGGCTTCTGTCGGCAAACAGGCTCTTCAGTGAAGGATAACTGCAGGCAAAAGCTGGGAGAGCCTCTGGGGAAAACAAACCTGAGGAACAAAGAAAGTGTTGCATTTGAAACAAGTTGACCACGCCTGGTTGCTCTACTGACAGTTAGAGGGCATGTACAAGGAGAATTGTAGCTATTTTAACAGTAAAGACATCATTTAAATTTATTTAGACGCACTTAGAGATAAACTAAGGTTGCCGTTTTGCTTCCCATGATTGCTTTTGTCTCCCACAGTTTCCATTTGGTCTGTCCTTGTAGAGCGTCTGTTTGTTCACAGCAGGTGGCCTCTGGTTGCTTCACAGACAGTTGCAGTTACGTCCTCAATACAAGGAACATGCAAATACTACCTGTTTGACTGGTAACCACTGCCCTTAATGTGTGTGTGTTTGGGAACTCTTTATCTATGAAACTATTCTATCTCCTTGACTTTCACTCTGCATTAAAAAGGAGGTTCAAACTAATTAGCTCAAGGTGCTGGTAGTCTGTTGGCCTTGGTCCCATAAGAACTGCAAGTATTCACATCAGTAGAAAAAAAGGCCATGCTTGAGAATTACAGTACTTGATATAGGCCGCCCCAGCAAGACCAGAGAAAAAAGGGGCACCCTACTACTTTGTGTGCACCACAAACACGTGTCAATGTTTGTGTATAAATTATGAATGGATGCTCTGTTAATACATAACACAATGTTTTAAACAACTATGCAAATTGTTGGGTCTATCTGCATGTGAAAACCACTAAAAGTATCATAGGATTAAAAGTCAAGGCTTATCTGTTTTCATTTTTTTGAATACAAACTAAACTGGGTAACAAAGTGTCAGCATCTATGTCCAATTCCTGAAACTGAAGCTATGTGTAATGCCAGAAAGAGAGAGTGTGCCACAAAGGTGTACTGAATGAGGAGCACCATATAAACAAGGGTTGTCACTAATAGAGAGTTTTATGAGCTCCAGACCTGCTGAAATGGAGTGGCGTGCGTGTGCAGCACCTCTTATCGGCTCACTGGCAGCAAAGGAGGGTGAGAGCTTCGACCCTCGCACTCCGTAAAAATGGTCTGATTCATTTTCCGCATGAGAGGGTCTCACTGGGGCGGCATCAGACCAGCCCGTCCACACAGATTTATGGACCATTAAAGCAGCGGGCCTCCTGACCACCGTGCCACCGTATAGGCAGCCTGCTAAGACACACTGCGCCCTCTTCTCTCCATCACTGGCTCGCTGTCTCATTGTCCGTCTCTACCACTTTAACTACCTTTCATAGACTCCACTCAGTGTATACAATCACCCAGACTACAAATTATGGGCTGCATTTCTCCACCTTCTTTTTTCACCAAACTTAAGTTAACAAGTCCCTCTGATTTGCAAAAAGCTGAGCTAAAACGACAAAAATGACAAGATAAGGCATTTACATCTCCTTTTGAAGATTTCTTTCAGTCTCATGTGAAAATTTACTTTGCAGAATCTCGAAAAAGGTTATTCTTTTCTGCCATAAGCCCCATCCAAACTCAGCCATCACTAGAGACATGGACTCAGTGGTGGTCAGTGGGGCATGTTTTAGCTTAACAGTTTTACAATCAAATTAGACTAATGGCTCTGTCATTTCATGGACTCCTCAATCAGTTGTTTCCTTGGTGATTAATGCATCTTGTACACTTCTGTCCCATTTGCTAGCTTTGCAACTTCATCATCACTGGACTGATAGAGTGGGAGAAATGGGCCACACAGTCTAGCTGGCCCTAAGAATAGCTCAGTGTGCAAGGACATGATGTTGCAGCAATGCAAGCAAAGGCTGAGAAGCATGAATGAACGAGCTGTATCCAAAGTGCTGCCACCACTGATAGATCACCATTCAAATGAGCCACTGAACAAAACTGGTTAAAGAAATGAACACTGATGCTATTTTTTGCTGATAATTTTACAATAAATTCGCGACTCAGTTTAGTATATTTACCTGACCATTAGTGAGAATAACATAAGGGAAAACAAACATAGTCCTTTCTAAATGTCACTGATAATGAGCAGCATGCCACATACAAAGAATTTTTTTTTTTTCATATCACAGTCTCTGTCACACATTTACTCTGACACTTAACTGCCATTACGCCATAGCAAAGCCTGTTTGACCAGTTAAAAGCAGTAAGAAAATAAGGGTGTGCATCAACACCAGTGCAGAAGTATGTAGCTAGTCTAGTGTAGGCACAAACTATATGGCATCGCAAGTATTTGAGTTTAAACACAGTAAAAGCAAATAGAGAGGCTATTAGATCAGTCCACAGAGAGCTACTTGTGCATGCTTATGAAATGGAGTGGCAGAGATGAGTAAGGTACCACCATTATGTGAAAGTTACAGTTTGGTGTAAAGCCACTGTTGGCCACTGCCCTCCATAGAGACAGACAGGAGTACAAAACCAACCAGCTTCCAGCTCAATGCTTTTATAACTTATATCCAAACTGTAGCTTTTTGATGACTGTGAACTATACTTTTACCTGAACCCGTCTTATTGTCCCCTCCTTTAACAGTTAAGCATCACTAACTTTCTTGTACGTTGGCTACTAATTGGGACATTGGCTTCAGGGATGATACTGTTGGAGGGGGCCACTTGAAGGTCCATTGTCGTCATGTGGCTGGGTGTGGTGACACTTCCCATATCTCCGCCCCAAGCTGACTGAGTAGAGTCAAACGCGTGAGTATAGAACCCATCCAGTTGCATGATCAGCACCATTTTTTAACATATACTTCTTTAGAAAATCACGCCTTAAATACTGATATTTTTTTATAAACTCATTATTTCAACATTCTTACACAGGTTCATTCTATCTTGGCCTTATTTAAATCAGCTGGTGCTAAAAGTGAAAGCACATTACTCGATGCAAAACAGGATGGCGTGCGCGGTCGCAGAACTCCTGCGCTGCGGCAGTTGCCAGGGGAGATAGGAGGGGAGGGGTTTTGATTGGCTGAAGTGGGCCTGTTGCTATGACGACGGCGAGGGGTTTGGTAGCGTTACCGTGCGCTGTGTGATCTGCGCGCTGCGTGTATGGAGGAAGCAGCTGCTGATCTGATCTCTGACATTGTGTGAGACAGACATCTGAATAAACTGCACACAGCCCTTTCTTTAAAGACTTCGCACCGAGGCACACAGTGCATGAATGTAAGTATATGACCTCGTTTGATTTGTCTGTGAAGATCTATTTTTATCGGGAAACGAGTAGCGAGTCGAACAAGCTAAAAGTAAATGTGGTCAAGTGACTTTGCTTAGAGCAGCAGCATGGCAGAGAGCGAGCGACAGCATGTGGCAGGCTAGCTCATGTTAACACTATTTCTTCCTGTTCTTTAAAATTCAAGCACGAAGAGCAGAGAGGGTTTGTGTATTTAAAGTGATAAAGACGGACCATTGTCGCGTACCATTTAAATCGTATCACTAAACTATTATCGATAGTTTTTCGAGCCTTGAAGCTAGCGTTAGCGGTAGATTTACCTTCACTATTTCATTCGAGCGACGGCTAACGCTACTTTTTACTTCTCGGCTGTGCTTGGCTGGGTCAGTATTGGCCACGACACGACTAGTAAACTTGCTCCCACTGTATTAAAATTTACCAAGTAACTAGACAAAAAAAAATTAAGTTGCTTCGTCTGTCTTCGTCTGTCGGAAAGTGTTGTGCAATGGTCCACGTCATTATGTGGAACTTTGTATTTCTCATTGTGCCACTGTGATGCATGTGATTAGACCAGTGCTGAGTCGGAGGTGATACACAGAAATTAAAAAACTACAAAACTGTAATTTACTTTAAATATGATCCATAAATTATCTGCCACATGTCCTCGTTTGTTTTATTCTAGTAGTTATTAATATTACCTTATTTTATCGGTGCTTTTTAAGGCACACACCCGTTTGCATTTCTAAATAGATGAATGTTTAATGATATATGCTGTACCAGAGGTTGAGAGGCTACTGGCTAAGCTAAGCACATGATGTAATGGATTATCACAAGATTGTCCCAGATAGAGAGTGCTCTACAAACAATGTCAGAGTGTAGGAAAAATATCTGTTAATCCAGTTGGTTACACATTATATATGCCATTGAGGATATTGTAAATTTGATGGACATTCATTTGTAGTATGTACTTTTAGCTCCAGACACCCTCTAAAATGGACAGTGTCGTTTGTGTATATTTGAAATTGAAAAGATTTTGTTGTCATAGGTTAATGAAAACTGACATTATACATTTCTTTTTCTCAACAGTTGTTTAAGCCCCTGTGGTAAAACAAAGGTAATAGGGGATTATGAGAAAGGACCAGAAAAGACACAGATGTTATCATTCTGCCATTATTTTTGTGCCAGAACTTCCACAGTCATGTTTTAAGTCCATCTGACCCATCTGTTGGCTTTGTTGTTGTCTGTCTGTGTCCACCTTGGTACAAATTTATATGAGCTCAACCACTGACAGGCCATGCACCAGGAATAGATGAGCGCCTGCTAACTTTACAGACATTCATTTCTATAAATAAGACTTGTGGTAGCCCAGTGATGCTGTTATTGCTGATGTGAACTGACTGTAATAACTATACGGAACCAATAGCTGTCAGAGGTACAGGACTATATTAAGTTAGATCCAGTATCATATAGAAATGTCAAAGTTTGAAATACCAAAATTGGTACAACCATTTTTTTTTAAATTTCATTTTGTTTGTGGACCTCTTGCCTATTCTTATTATTGGGATTTTTCTAGTTTGGCATAACGGAAAACATGCTAGTGTGAAATATATGGCTCCACTAAAACAATGTCACGCTTCATTTTACAACTTGGTAAACACAGTGGTGTCACTATCCTACTGAAAAGTAAGGCATTTATCTGAAGATATTTGATAATAACATAGCAATGTAACAAAGGAGAGTGCCACAGCAGTCGGTTTCTAAGTAGTCATTTTTCAAAGTGTACAAAGTACATTAAAAATCCGCTAAAGCTCTTTTTTTTTGTTCACTCAGCATAGAGCACAGAGTATTAAATAACATCTTAATGGATACATATCATTGTGAATACTTGGTAATAGCCTGTAGTTGTTGTCCTGTTTCAAAGTACCAAAGAAAGTGCATTTCAAAATGGTGGGGCCGCCGTGTAATCAGTCTTATCACAGAGCTGTGTACTCTGACCCAGAGTAAACGAAAGGTTGTCCCTGAATTCCACCATGTTCTTTGCTATAGCACTTTTAAATCCCTTACAAAGACTGACCCATGTGGCAGAAACTTTGGGTTTGCTTAACCCGTCTAAACCTGCGCAGGTTTCCACAAGCTCCTTCTCTAAGCTTTATAACCTACCGTTTCCTAAGAGTCCTGTAATTACCAGGTCATGTGAAATACTGTGATTTGACTAAATTGTTGGATCAGTGGATCTATTGTACGATGATTGACGATAAGAGATTTAAATTTAATTAGCCTTATTCCTGTATTTTATACACAATGCTTAAGTGTTTCAAGGAAATGTTCTCTATTATTTAAGCAAGAGTGTAAGCCATAACTGTCACATTGTATCTGTCTTTTCTTCTCTATGATGGTGTAGTGTATTTGGTCTCAATCACCAATCAGTGAAGTCCAACTGCTCAACTAGCATTTGGTGCCTTTTTACATTTTTGAGTTTAGTCTGCAACAGTTTTCTTCTTGTGACTTTGTAATTTTACCACGCTTACTTGCACTGAAGCATAAACTGACTCAGACTGCTTTTACTTTTTTATGTTTTTTATGCTTTTTTTTTTTTTTTTTGATTACCTGTGATTTTCACATGATTGGCTTGTTTGTTTTGTGTGACACATCTCTTTATTTGCTTATACACTGCCTCCATCGGAAACTGCCCCCTCCCCACTTCACTGACGCTGACTAACCTCCTTTCCTTATTTGTGACAGTGGGCTCCAGACGCCGCCCATTAAGGCCCAACTCGTTGAAAGCATCACTGATGTGAACATTTACTTGATTGAGAGAAAGTAAAGAGGGACGCGGCTATGGCTCATGTCACAATGGCCCTTTGTCTTGTCACTCCTGGTTGAATTAACAGGATTTATTTAATTGATGGCACTATGACAACAGCCAGTGACTGAGCAGCTTGTGTGAAAGAGATAAACATCTTCTACATTGAATTAATCAAGCACTGAGTTGTAAAATGTAAACATTCAAACAGTAAAGGCCAAAGCAAGAAATACAGCATAAACATGGAGTATGAGTATGGACTTAATCATTTGATCTATGTCGCTCAATACATTAAAGCATATATTTCTAAAGATCTTTATAACGTTGCAAATATAATAAACCAGGTTTTTTTTTTGTACACATATTTTATAAAGAACATTCTGACTGTGTCTCAGTATGAAAAGTGTAAACACTGGCTGTATTTACAGGGACATTGATCTTTAGAGCACATCTCTGGAAATGGAAATAAAGCCCTTTTAGAAACACAGTAGTATTTGGACTAATATACAGAGATTTTAAAGTTAGGCCTCAAACCTTTTTGTATGGTATTTGTCCGTTTTCATCGTTAGCTGCTCTTGTTATGTATTTGGGTGAGTGTAGTGCAGTGGCACATGTTGATTGGTGTTGGGTGTTTATACACTACATAGAGGCACATGACACATGAGATAAGGTTTCTGCGTTTGCTGAAGTTGCGCTGTACTTTGGAAGGCCTCACCCTCACAGACAGAACTCAGGCTCTATTTGATGAGTGTTTATGAGTAACTATTGTTCTGTTTACTTGTTTTCTCCCTGTCTCCTTTGTTAAAGAGGATTGACTATGTTGAGTTATTAGCTTGTTGTTTGTCAGCATTGTTTACTTATGACTCAGTCTTCACAACGACTGTATTGGATTCATAGAAGGCCAGAGTCAACATGGCTCCCCCTGTAAACGCTACCTTTTGGCCTCCCCTGGTCCAGTGTAATGTTTAGAGCAGTGTGGGCCCAACTGTCTCTGTGTGAAGTCTGAATTTGTTTTCTGAAAATGAACTTCCTCAACAGGCAGGAGGTGTTTCCTTCCCTCCTGATCCTCTGTTAGCAACTGTGAGGTGAATACTGAGCACTACAGAAACAGGGCTAGAGCAAAAACAACCACTTCTTTGTACAAGTCAGGTCTGGGGCTAGTTGTAAAGCTTTGTGAAAGCGTTTTATTTGCTTTTATCGCAACCTCAGAGCAGGTACAGATACATTTAGGTTAAAATGCCTCTTTTAGTGTGATTAGGCTTCATTTTTTTGGATACCTTATTTTTTGACACAATTTGAACAACACAGAAAGTAGAAGGACTATCTCTCAGTCTCTCTCTCTTGTACTCACTCAGTCCCCCTTTGTCCCATTCACATTTTTAGAGCTGCAGCCAGAGCGCAGTCACCTAAATATCAGTTATGGTTTCAAATAACAGCCTTGCTGTGGGGTTTTGCAACACACCTTTGTGTATCAATTACAGAGGTGTAACTGGTTTGTGTCAGCTGGGATATTACATGTAAACAGGGTGTGGTGAGAATACATATATTTTCGTAAATCAAAGCTTTGTACCATTCTTAAGTTTTTGATTCAAAACCCTCTTATAACTTGTCAGGACATACAAACTGTCACACAACAGGCTTGGTAAGTTTATTTCATATTGTGCTTTTGTTGCTCCTAACAGTGCATGACATCCAGGTTGGCTGTGGCCTTTGTCAGACAGGTTTGTGGAGAACAGCGGTAGACTGCTGGCCTCAGCACTTTCCGCCTGTATTGATCTCCCCACATTAGCTCTCTCTTCATGCACAGACATGAGCACAATTGCTTCCCTTACAACACTGGCTGCCGTGGCAACTGAGTCCTGATCATGAGATACGCTCTCAGGAAGCATCTCGACCGGTAGCTCTTCATTTTGATGGTGCTCTCATCTCCTTTACATTCCCCTGTACATATTGACACATCAACAGCTTGATTCACCACTCGCAGCTATCTCCATATGTCTTTGTGTATTTTTGAATAGGCTAAGTGCTTAACAGGATAAAAGAGCAGTTTGAAAAGGGGAATAAATGTGCTCTGGCACCTGCTGTTAGCGCATGAATATGATGAGGCTGGGTTATTTTAACTTGCAGATGAGCCATCACAGGTCAGCACTGTTGCAGCTTGGTGTGTTTTCAAGTCTGAGCTGCAGTCAACAAGCCAGTCTGGCTCATTAACTCAACCTTTCCTCTTTCTATACATTAGGCTCCCATTACTCAGTGTGTCTCCAGGTGCCTTTTTTGGTGCTTTTTCATAAGAGCAATGAAAACTTGACAGTTGTAATGGACCAGCTGCATCATGGTAACACACTTCCTGCATTTGGCTGGATGCAACACAGCTTTCTTGAAGCTCAGCCCTGGCTTCGTTGATATTCAAATAGCAGTGCTCTGAAGAAGCTACTCAAAAGAGGATAAGCGCTCTCCAGCAGCCGAGGGCCCAGCTGAGAGGCCAGGGCTGCGAAGATGCACTGGGGTGACGCCCTCGATGCTGAGGTTAATCAGTGGGTCGACTCTTTGCCCAGGCCAAAAGCTTCATCTCTCAAAAGCAAGAACCCAGTTTACAAGCAGTCATTCAGAGGCTATTGGAGAAGAAAGCCCAGTCATGTGCAGTGTTTATAGCTGCCTCTGGCTTCAGTTAGACACACCTCCAAAACAAACACAGGCCTCAGGCAGGCACAGACTTTTTCACCAAGAGGACTTTCCACACAGATATTGATATAAATGGTGATCTTTGAGTATTCTCTTTGGTTGATTTTATTTACATTTTGGCATGCCACTGAACTTTCATGTCTCCAAATTTTTTATTTGAAAATTAATCACAATTTATTTCTGTGAAAGTTATTTATGAATTTACTGCATGCATGGTATGTATGTTATGTAAATATAAAATAAAAGCTCTTACCCCCGTTATGTCGCACGAAAATTTGCCTCACACACGCTTGTCAGATTTATATAACTTTATTCTGAGTGTGAGCCCCTCATGTCAAAGAATATATTTAAGTTTTTTGGCTTCTCGGTTCCTTTAACACAAATGGGCAGTTCTCTCGCTCCCTGACATGTCCGATTGCTCTACTTTGCTGAGAGCTGTGATTCATCCGTGGCTGAAGATAACTTGCATAGCTTACCTAACTACCACTCAGTCTATGCTCTACCTCTTTCTCACCCTCTTTAGTTATTTTGTCCTTCTGTCAGACTTTCAAAATAGAGTAACTTGTAACACATATTTGCTGCTAAAATCACATACTGACTTTCGACTTTTTAGTCACAGTATTTAACACTAACAACTGCTTTTTCTTTCATCTGCTGTGACTGGCTTTGACAAACAGATTTGAGTGCCCTCCCTCTCCTGTCCTCACCCATTGTGCAAACACCCTCGAGTATGACCCAGTTCTTATCTTATCACAGAATGAAAATGTATGCCTATTGAGCCAGCTCTGGTATTTTAGTTTAAGCCCTGAAGCTAGACTCAGAACATCTTAGACCACCGCAGACCAGAGCTCAGTGCAGCGGGAGCATGTCCTCACAGAGTGGACGTCTGAGGCAGAGCAAGCTGGCGTGGATTACTTATTTTCTTATTGACTCTTGTTTATGGGATTTTTGCTCCTAATTGAAGTGACAGCGTGGTTGTCATGGTGATGCCCAGGACTCAAAGCTTGTTGTGAGCTGAGCCAAAGAGATCGTTTTGTGCTCTCTTTCAAACCAAAAGCATGGCTTTGCTCAAATTCAGTAATTTTATAAACCTAGTTCACTTTATTGCACAAATTTTCAAAGTGCTGTAATTGTAATGTTTTAATGTGATATTTTGATAAATTGAGATGAGATTTTGTGTTTTTTGTATAAATATAAAATGCTACTCTAGTGCTTTAGAAGTAAATTACTCCACCAAGCTGCAACTTCAGGACCTTCATATGAAGTGTCTTACACTTACTAAAATATAGAGAATAAGTTCAAACTCCTAAAGTAGCCTTTAAAGAAGGGTCATAAGCCTCCTAATAAGAACACTTAGGTTGGATCAGTAACTGATAAAGGGCACCTGACGATGTTGAATTTCCGAGTACTTTTAAATGACTGACAACTCCTGCGCCTGCATCCTACTTCACTACTACTTAATCTGGCTTGTGACAAATTGAGACTTGATCCTAGCAGAATGCAGATCAGCCTTTAAGAGCCATCCACTTTGTGAGATAACGACCTTCCGCGGTTTCATGCTCATTTACGCGTAACAAGCAGCTGGGTCTTGGCTCAAATGAGGTGGGCGTCAAGGAGTGGAGCCTTAAGTCGGTTCAGTTCTTTGAGATGTCCTCAGCTGGAGTTTAGAGCGTTGTGAGAGAGCCTCTCGCCATCACAAGCATGGAGGACAGTGAGAGGGCCTGCAAAGTGCAATTGAAGCAGACAGACACTGCTACAGGGGGTTGGCCCTCAGGGAAAACCTAAAAAAAACAAGGTCAACACTTGGAGGAACACATCATTCCAATACGTCGCATCCAGTTATTTCATGCAGTCACCTTACATCTCTGTCTCTATTTGACTTTAACTGTTCTTTTTTTGTTTTCAGACCTCTTTGGTTTAATGGGTCCAATCATTGGGATGTCACCAGATAAAAAAACGGAGATCCCGGGTATGCAAGAGGAGCGGACAGGACTTCGAGGCGTTTGTGGCATGGGAACACTGCCTGAAGCAGAGTGTGCGTCCAGTCCATTGGCCACCAGCGTGGACCGGACTGGAAGCAATGAGGATGAGGAGCTCACTAACCTCAACTGGCTCCATGAAAATCTGCTCCAGAACTTCACACTGGGTGGGACTGAAGCTCAGCCCAGTGGTAGCCCGCTCTTTGACATCGAGGGAGACTACGGGTCCAGCCAGGGTCCCTCATCCTCCTCCTCTTCGTCACACAATCGAGCACGAGAGAGGGACTCGATCAAATCAAAGCCACCGTTTTCATTTTCACTCCTCATCTACATGGCCATTGAGCAGTCTCCCAGCAAGTCTTTACCTGTCAAAGAGATCTATGGTTGGATCCTTGAGCACTTCCCCTATTTCTCTAACGCCCCCACCGGCTGGAAGAACTCTGTGCGTCACAACCTATCCCTAAACAAATGCTTCCGCAAGGTCGATAGGAGTTTAGGAAAGGTAAATTCAAACTGTCTCCTGACTTTTACACATACACTAATTATGCGCATCACTGTGGCTGTGGGATTAAACTGTTGTTCTATGAGCTGTAAAAGTGTCAATGGCCCAAAATATGTCTGCTTTGTAAAGTGAAATTTAGGAACACTGGGCTGCATTGTAAAGCTGCAGCGTGGCTCATGTGACAGTGTCTGGGACTTGAGCCGCAGAAACCTCTGACTCGGCTGCGATAACAGTGGCATCCAGGCAAGGTCACACACTTCTTCAGAGGAAGTGCAAACGCAGCACAGTGAGATAGGACTTTATCTCCGAAAGCACAAGCTAGAGCAACTGTAACTCTAGAGGAGACATGAGCATCCCATAACTTTAGGCCCTATGGCCACAACGTTGGGATAAACAAAAGTTAAGAGACATCTGTTTCTTTATGCTTCATTGCTGAAAAGCAGAACTTGACCAAACATTGTCAGTTTTTGCTACATCATACATTTAAGGCTTTCTTTGATCTATGCTGTGAAATTCGTTTAAAACTTAGTGTTTTCTTTTTTTGTAAAGTATATTTCATTATTACCCACAAATTCTCATTTATTTAGTTCAGTTGTAATTGAGGAGATTTATTTCAGTGCCTTGTATTCTATGGAAAAATAGGATGAAGAAAATGAGCTTAAGGTGGGCTGCTATAGTATTGTTGATTAATAGAAAACATTGATATTTATGTAGTTTGACAGAGAGATTTTTTATGTATGGTCAAACCAGTGTGAGAGTTTTATTCTCAGCTAAGTTTGCTTGATTTCTCCTGGTCGCTGCTGTGACCTGACGGAGGCCATATTGCGCGCCACTATGAGTTTGGACTTGTGACCGCTAAAGCTTGGTCTGTGCCCATCTCAGAGCTGGTATTTGGCCACTGTGGGAGCGGATGGCAGTTAGCGCTCAGCGAGGGCTGCTCAGCATGCAGGTGCACAGCGTGAGCGCTACGTGTGCTGAGAAAACAGCACCAGTTTCACATGACACTGGCTGGTGGTTTCCGTTGCCATGGAGACATTTCCTCCTTCCTGCATCAGGGCTTGTTGGTAATCTGAGTCAAGGTTATTCTCCTCCCTCCTCTTTTCTCCTCCCATACTGGGCACGAATACTCCGCCATCAGATAAAGTGACAGTTAACACACTCCCGCACATTACACCAACAGACAAATTATTCCTCACTGTCTGTGGAAAAAAATGTTTCCTCTTTTTGTTCCTATTGTTAGAGGAATTCCTGCCTTGCAAATGTATTTTTTGTCACTATTTGTCGAGTCTGGTTCCATAGAACCTTTGTTTCTTTGGCACAGTGTAAAATCTTACAAACTAATAGGCTAAAAATTATGTAAACATTGTGTAAATACGCAAAAGTGAAATGCAGTCAAATAGCTGTTAAACACACATTACTCTCGTTTTTGTTTTTAAGTGTTCTTAGGATGGTTGGCGATATAGCCAAGGAGTCTTTAATATTTCTACACTTTTCTATGTTAATCTAGATACATGTGTTTGACTGTGACTTTCTTTCCTCCAGGCCAATGGAAAAGGTTCTCTGTGGTGTGTTGATCCTGAATACCGCCCCAACCTGATCCAAGCCCTCAAGAAGCAGCACTTCCCTGCCGCACATGCCTTCTGCACACCTCCCGCCTCCCCGCCCAGGTGAATGGTGACACGTTTTTCACGTATCTCTGCTTATTCCTTGTTGCGATGGTTACATGACAAAGTGAAACCTGAATATTACCCTATAAACTGTTTTTTAGTGAAATAAATACTATATAAACCCACAGAGTCATATGGTACTCCATTTGCACCACTTCCGTTTAAAAACATCTATACAGTGTAAAGACACAAAAATGACTTGTTTTGAATGAAATAGTTTAATAATTTTTCTCACAAATTAACTTTTTTATGAGAGAAACTGTCACCTTCTAAAATAATATAGTGACTACTTTGTCACTCGGAGAGGCTGTCAGAGTTATTGTAAAAAGTGTAAAAAGACTTTATATGAATTACCTCTCAGCTCTGTTTCATGTGTAAAGCTACAGTGATTTTATCTAAGAATCACTGATGAATGGAACATGAAGTACCATAACTAGTATGGATATTATCCTCCAATCGTCTTCAATATACTCAAAAGGCTGCTTTTTTTTATGTCTTTCTTTACAGTGCCTCCTCACCACCTCGACACCTCTTTTTACAAAGCTGCTCATTTAAAGGTGAGAATCGAGCATCAAAATGTGCCTTCCCCCAAAAAACTGTGGAGTTTTTACTGTGTGTTTGTGCAGTATTTGATCGTGTTGCCTGATCATATTCAATCACAGTACATTCAGCATCAGTGTGCTCTTGGTTTGATTTGTATTTGTTGCTTTACAAGTCATTGATGCCTCATGTTGTAGACCATAACAGTGAGAGCTCCCATTCGATGTCTCAGCCTACTGGTTTCCCCTCTGCCTCTTGGATTTGTAACCTTGACGACAGGCAGAGGTTTTACCAGAGCACTCAGTCTCACTGTAATCATTAATAATTTAGAGCCCCAGAAGTGAGCTATGAGGCCGTTAGACACTTTGTCAGCTCTGAAAGCAGTGGATGCAGTCTCAGCATCAGTATACTGAAAATATATCTTCTGTTGGTTTAGGTAAATTAAATTAATATCTGACCCGTTAAGCAAAAATAAAGACAAAACAAAACTGGATTTTGTAATATTAGTTAATCAAAAGTTCCCTTTTAGCACAGGCCCTCATTCACACTGTAGGACTGACCGTCATGCATGTTCTCTCCTCTTCCAGAGTCTGACATTGATGCTGCCACTGCCATGATGCTCTTAAACTCTGCCCCTGGGCACCACGTTGACCCATGTAAGGAACACCCCCAGCAGCCATACTTTCACCTTTCCTCCCTTACTGTCTTTGTGCTCCTTCCACTGTCTCATTGCTTATATCTGCTTTTTTTGTTCTGTTTTGATTTGTGTACGTCACATGTCGCTCAAAGCAGGATCATGTTTCTTGAATCAAAAACATTACTTTTGACATTGTTTCCATTTTTCCTGATGCACAAATGGAGAATTCTTATAACACTAATACAGTCTTTGAGATTTTCCTCTACAATGGAAGTTGATTTATCTCAACCATATTCTGACTTGCATAAAATATTCTGATATTGTCTATGATTAATTCAATGTCAAAGCCTATTATAAAGCCAAATTATTTATTTATTTGTTTATTTTTAAGATGCAGAAGGTACTCAAAGTAAAACTATGCTATATGTAGCCTCATTCGGATGTTGTCTTTCCAGTGCAGTCTAATACTAGGTGTAAAAAGTTATGTAGTGTTGCTTCAAGGAAACTATAGTAACTTTGAAACACGACTCAGAAGAAGTATACCTGTGCTTATCATTTTAGCTGAGCACTCATCACTTTTCTCTTCTTCAGGTAACTCTGATAGCCCTCTGGACCTGTCCAGACCAGACTCAGTTCTAGTGAGCAGCGACCCAAAGCAGGACCACAACTACAGCAGTGTGGCCCTGCAGCGCTGCTCGTCCCGCTCCTCCTCCTCGTCCCTGTCCTCTCTGGAAGAAGGAGGTTGCGAGCGTCCACAGTCGTTCCGCGCCGGCAGTGAGGGTTTCCACAGCGACGAGGACTCAGACCTCTGGGACGAGAAGGGCGTCCAGCTGCCTCCGCGGCGTCCGCCTCCTATCAAGTGGCCCATCAGCAAAAGGCCCCGACGTGAGGTGAAACAGGAGCTGGACGAGGAGCTGAAGGAAGCGGCCGGCTCGTTGCTACACTTGGCCGGTATACGCAGCTGCATGGAGGGCTCCAAACGCACTGTCAAGAGCACAAAACTTAACAGGAAATGAAGATTTTAGTCTCCATCAGACTCCACACCCTGTGAACCCTAACCTCTACCCCCTGATTGTGTCCCAGTGTGCCTCCTTCTCCTTACCTGATCGTTCACTGGCCATTTTGAGCCTTTTTTGTTTGGGATATTCCTGTCCAACAAAACAAATGGCAATAGTATCGTTCACACAGGAGAACAAAGCCATATAGAGACTTTTGTAACTTGGGGCAAACTTTTGGGGGGTGGGTGTTTGGGCTCTGGAGATACTTATCCAAAATGACCTGCCTGCTTCTGATGGATTAGACAATTAAGATTGAAGAGTTTCTGTTTCCTACAAAAGACAAGAAGATGGGAAAAGCTAAAGGTTTTCTAACTCAAAGCGTTGCATGCTTCCTCCTCGAACCTGTATCCTCTTCCAAGTGAATCTATTTAAGAAGCGAATGAGTGCATGTTTGTAACAGACAAACCTAACCTCCTGGTGTTCGCAGTTTCTCCTTTTTGTGCTAAAGAAAAAAATGCCACTGTTTTTTGAACATTTTGATCCTTTGAATCCTCGTAAGACAGATGCAATAATTACTCTGTAACCTTAAACTTTTTACAATATACAGTGGTGGCATTGTCCGAGTTGAGTATTTTAGTTTACTTTACAATTAAGAAAAATGACTGGAGTAGTATTATGATCTTGTTATACAATTGATATTACACAGGAGCTCCAGCTCTTACTTCAGGATTAGCAAGATATGAAAATGGTATTACTCTACCACTGCCAAATTTATTTGCAAAGTTAGCTATTCTACTCCACTCAGTCCTGTGCAGCCGTTGCCGTGCTTTTTTGCTGAAAGCCGTTTCATTTATTTTTGCAAATCACTGCTCATCCACTTACACTGTCTCATTAATCAGTGTGTTCTTGACATTTACTGTGCAGACACAAAGCATATATCCACTTTTGGTGACAGCCTATGCAATGTGAACATCTGCCATGCACTGCCAGATGCTCACTGTGTTGTCATAGGTTATTCCCCATAGATTTAATTTTATTTGTGTGACTGTATCATATTGCATGTTGACCCAAGCCCAAGTCTGAGATGGTTGTCACAAAAAGAGCTTGGGAAAATCAAACATTTTACAATGTTATTGTACCACTCAGAAACATATGATTAGTGTTTCCTTTTCACAGCTGATGGAGCTCTGCTCAAACACAAAGCAGGTTTCTCTCAGAAATGGGCTTTTGCGCTATTTAGGTGAACTATTTGCAAAATCTACTTAAGTTCTTGTTGGATTCCACAATCATAAGATGTTGTGGCCAAGATAATTCACACTTGATTTTTAAGCATAAGACATCAACCATATTCAGGTTACTAGAAAAGGCTTGCTGTGGATTCAGTCAGTTGATAAGATCTTGTGTTGTTACACAGTTTGGACAGGCCACAAGCGTTTGGTCCTTGCTCTTCCTTCTAGAACAAAATAAGGAAGCGCATGCTCTCTTCACAAGCTGTGAAATTGAGTGTTTATTGTCAGTTGATTGCATTTAGGGGAAGTTGCAAGCCACTTGTGTAAAGGCCACAATTCTCATTTTTAAAAAAGGCTGCTGACAAAGTACAATACTAAGAAGCATGACAGTGCACAACAGTATCACACAGAAAGCCGTACTGCTTCTTCCCCCATGAATCATAATTATAAGACTAAAGCACATCCTGTCTGTTTAAATAGCATGAATGGTTGGTGCCAACTTTTTCTTGTGCCACTAATGTAAAAGTTCAAAGGTCACAGTCACTGTATTTCCCGCTGCCACTGTGTTGTTGCGATTCATGAAAAACAATGGCCTACTTTTCTCAATTATTTAAACAGGAAATGGGAGAGGAGGACTCTGCTCAGTGCTGTGACTTAACCAATTTTTGTTGGTTTATTTATGTCGCTATAGAGTGGGAGCTGCTCTTTTTCAGAGTAAGCTGCAGTTCTCAGTAATTCTTACATACACTGGTCTTGTTTAGCTGTGAAAAAGAACAATTTGTTGTTCATTAATCACCTTATTTATGACATTAATTTATGGGTTTTTTAAATGCAAACTCTATGTTTAAAGCAAATGACTAGGCACATTATATAAAATATTTTCTCCCTGTTTTTATTTTACAGCAATACGCCTTTTTTCCTGTCACTATAACATAGTGATTAAGTATTTTGCCAATGTCTCTTGTCTTTACTTTAACCATGACTGCCAGGTTTTTTATGTTTTGTTTTGCTTTTTCTCAAATGTGATAGAAAACAGTTGATTAACACTTTATCCTGATTCCTTTTGTTGCCAAAATGGATGTACAGCTGGGGTATCAAAGTTCAGATGAATGCTTTCCCTGTGTACTGTAGAATTTTGTTGAGGCTGATTTAATCATTCGTTTTGTAAGATTTATGTTTAGTTGCTATAACTATAGTCACATGATTAGCTGTAAGTTTTATCAAAGAAAAACTGCCACACATGCATCCTGTGGGATGTTGAAATATTGACTTGTAAAAAAAATCTGGAACAGACTTGGTTAAAGGCTGCTGCTTAGATAGTTGAGTGTAGGAATGCCACACTGAAAATTATGAAGATTGTTAAAGAGACCTATTTTTCACAGTAGCACTTGCAAGAAAGTTTTTTTTGTGACCCTGAATCAGCAATTTTATCAAGCTATAAACTACAAACATTCAACCACTTTGTTACTCGATAGGTTTATTATGTCAATCTCAAAATTCTGCAGTCACTATGGGTGTGATGAACATTTTGTTGCATTTGACAAAGCTGCCAACCCAGTATCAGTCTGTGTCAGTTGTCTGCCATGTCTATTGAATGACACAACCTTTTGGTTTTCGTATGCTAACCTCTGTTGATAAAATGTTTATAAGATTTATTTTCGCCAAAGATATGCAATTGCATTATATATGGTATTACAAAATATTAATAAAAACCTGTTCTTGTTACCGATGTTTGTGTTATTTTAGAAAGCCAATCAAAGTATTTTAAAATGCTTTTATGACATGTCATTATTCCTCACAAATTGCTCACATATCATTTTGGATCTATATCCCACTTGACAAGCTACATTTTTGATCAACATTGCCACCTGCTGTGAAGGCCACCAGATTAAGAGTCTGGCCACATTAATTGGAATAGCTGCCTCTCCATGTGGCTGGATTCTCAGTTTTCACATAACTGTGTCACAGCTGGCAAATATTTCCCACCAAGTCCAGCGCTGTTTTGTGCTGCACAAGCTGGGCTCAACACAACGTGTGTCAGCTCACACCACACATCCATTCTCTTTGCTTTTGCATGTCTTTTGAATGCATCAACATGGCTGGCTTCCAGAAATCCACCTCACATAAATGTAGATTTCTGAGATGTGCCAGTGATGGGTGCAGTATCAGATGTCCTAACGACACTGTTGGCTGTAAGTTAATTAGTCATGGAGGACTGTGGGCTGAACACAGTGTGACCCTGAACAAGGGCTTGTCTGACTAGCCTCAGGCCCATTGGCACAGCTCTATTGTTCAATAGAGTCCTGTGTGTGCACTGGAAAGGGGGGCTCTCCCTACTGACTGCCTCAATTCAGCTGGAAATCAGAGCAGCATCACCTCCCCCCTCCCACACGGCCCTAGCAACCACGCCACGCCGACAGTTACTAAGCAACCAGACAATGCTGGAGCCACTGGCTGCAGTGTGCGTGTGAGTTTGTTTTCGCCTGTATGCATTTAAGATGAGGAAAAGTGAATCAGCGGCAGAGAAATCTTTTAATGTCACATAACGTTATATAAAGGTTTATATACAGTATTACGTCAAACATTATTGTGATTTCCCCCAAACAGCAGCAGCGTGTGGATCATAGTGGATTAGGTTTCATTAATCTTAGGATTTGAACAGTAATGGTTGCATTAACATGTCATTCCACGTCCTGGCTAAATGAGGTCATGTGAGCTTCAAAGGAAAATCACTGTTTCTAAAACAGTGTAACAACTGCTTATGGTTGTAACTTAGTTAAGGCTGCTCTTCCCACAGCTAGAGGCAGCTGTTAGTAATTTATCATTTACATTACTGTACACATTGTTTTTTTAATGGAAGATAAAAATCCAAAGGGTGATGTGACATTTTAGACATATAGAAAATAGCTATTTTGACATAACTGACAGTCCAAGAATCAAACCCTGAAAGCTCTATGTGGGAAGTGCTCATGGGTTCTAATAATACATCCATGGATGTGCTCCACCACATGTTTCATATAAAATGAAAAACAAGCATTGCATACAGTGAAAGTGTCCATGAAGTTGCGGGGTCTTACAGAGAGCATCCTTTAGATACAACAAATTTAACAAACCATTTCTATACAGAAGCATATTATCAATTATAAAAGTTGCTCCTGAATAAAGCTCACAAAGAGAACATAAACAAAATCAGAGCAAGAAGTCAACATAAAAAAGCCATACAGGTCTAAAAAGAAAAAAACGACAAAATCAAAATTTTACACAATAAATTGCAGCTCAGAGGCCTATTGTTAATCTCTCTGAAAAATTCCAGTTTATGAAATGTGGTTCTGTCAAGTCACTTTAGCACATCTCCAAACACTAGAGGGCGCTCTTCGAAAACCACCACACCACTTTCTCACATGAACTCTCACCTTTGCGCTTATGCCTGAGCTTTTTCCAGGCTTTTGCGGTTAAAAAATGTGTGTGTTCCAGTTTGTCAGTGGAATATCAGTGCTGCTTTATTAGTCTGGCGGTAACTTAAGTCTTTGTTCAACATTATTTTGGACCTGGCGGCTTACCTTGCTCTTGTCGGGGTATGTTTTGACAGATAGCGGCTCGCTGTTAGCTCGTAAGCTCAGCCAGTGCTAATAGCGCTAATTAAAACACTGACAAGTAAGAATAACATCCGGTCTTGCTCAAATCAGATGACAGCCCGTCTATTCTCTATCTGGCATTTCACTGAGTGTTTATTACAATGTTTTGGGGGACAGTTTTAGTAAGAAGCGGAATAAAGCGCTCTGAAGTTGTGAATTAATGACAGTAAGCTAACCTGAACAAGCCATAAGAACTGACAAGCTAGCTTGAAAACTCCTTGCTTGTCTCTTGGTTGTGATAAAGTGAGCCATTGACGGGATAAGGTTTCAAGCAACAATGGCTAACGTTACAGACCTCCAGACAAAATACAGCAAGCTGGCTCAGGAGTACTCCAAGGTAAGTCTTCAAATTAATTTTATTTCAGCACCAGAGCATTTTAATATCATTAATGTACAGGCAGATCTTCTAAAACTGTTACACTGCTTATCTATTTAACATCCATACCAACTTTCTAGATTGTGAATTTGTCAATGATTTACACTGAAGTGACAGTAAAAAAAAAAAAAAAAACCGAAAAAAAACCCATTGCTGCAAATGATGTTCTCTTTGTGTAGCAGCATGTGTCAGGTGACAGCAGTGAGTGTTGCTTCCTGTTCAGTGCTACTCTGTCTCTGCCAGGAAGTGCTGACTCTGTAACTGCTTCACTCACTGCTGTACAAGTTAAACAGCAACACAATGATTTGTTTAGAAGAGAAAAGAAAATGTTACAGTGTACTAAACAAAAAACACTTTATTAATCTGTAACACATCTCAAAATCACAAAATGATAATGCCGAAGTCTAGTGCCGTTACTACAACAAGGAATTATGTAACTATGTTGTTGAAATATAGATGTATGGCTTGTATCCTAGTTATAAACGGTAAATCACTAACTAGTGTTTTACTTTTAACAGCTCCGTGCCCAGAATCAGGTGCTGAAAAAGGCAGTTGTCGATGAACAAGCCAACTCTGTTTCATTAAAGGTAAAACAGAAGCGTGTTCATAACATGCTCTTATTTATCCACCTACAGAAGCTAAATTGAAACAAATTATCATAGCTTCCGCCGATCTATTCATGACACTTTTTCTTCATGATATTCATTAGGATCAACTGAAGCAGAGAGACCAAAGCCTAAGGAAACAGGAGCAAGAGATGGACAGCCTCAGCTTCAGGAATCAACAGCTGGCAAAAAGAGTAGAGCTGCTCCAAGAGGAACTGGCTGCCAGTGAGGCCAAAGGCAAAAAGGGGAAGGTAAAATCTGCTTCACCTCTTCATATTTCCACAGTTTTTAAAAAGTATATTGGGCTCCCTATGCATTAATCAGTGGGAGGCATTTGAAAGAACCTGTAAACCTTTATAATGTTAATATTATAATGCTATTTAAAATCTAGCCTGTTTGGAGATAAGTCTAAAATGTTGAAATGCTTATTATTGACCAAAAGGCTTTGTTTCATCTGTATATTTACTGCAGAACAAAGGAGACTCTCCATCACAACACGGTCTGCAGACACAGAATGTATTCGATGAGGACCTACAGAAAAAGATAGAGGAAAATGAGCGACTTCATATTCAAGTACTTATGCTTCCTATTACATAAGCTCTTCTCTTTATTATTTTATGCATATATCACACTTTGCATTTCTGCTCTTTAGTTCTATGAAGCAGATGAGCAGCACAAGAGGCAGGAGGCTGAGCTCAGAGCCCGACTTACGGAGCTCGAGAGAGACTCTCAGGAGCACCAGGCTGTTGTAGAGGGACTCACCACTAAGTACATGGAAAACATCGAGAAGCTGCAGAGTGACAAGGCACGATTAGAGGTAAGGAGCAGCCTGGGAAAGAAGCATGTCCCAAATTCTTCTGTAAAAGTTACATTAAAACCTGTGTTTTTCTTATATTGTAACAGCTTAAAGTACAGACTTTAGAGAGAGAAAACAAAGAGTGCAGAATGAGAACAGAAGAATGGTAAGCCCACATTTTAATTATATAAAATGCTCTAATCTTTTTGATCATAACATTTTTTCTGAATTAGTAAAAAGAATAGCAACTTTAGTACAATGTAGTAGAAATGTTAATTGTAGCATATTTTGTTGTTATTAAGTCAGCAGCAGTTAAGACGATGCCAGACTGAATTAAATCGACAAGTGAAGCAAAGCAGCAGTGTAATTCAGGAGAAAGTGCCCTTTAATGACACCAGTAAGTATCAGGCAATAAACCATATGAATTTCTGAGCTGTATTTGATAACATTAAAAGAAATGAAATTGCAGCTAGACACTATGTAAAGAATGTTACATTAGACCAAACTGTATTGATTCATGCTCAGATTGACTGATTATTGATCAATAGTAACCTCTTCTGTCTAACTGTGCAGAATGTAGTGACTACAACAGCCTAAATGTGCCTCCACACAATCGAAGGCACCAGGTCGGTCAAACAGTATTATAAATCAGCACATTTGTCTTAATGAAGCTGCATACATGAAGCCTAAATGTGTGTTGTTAGTAATTGATGGCCCTTCAACCTTCTTTAGCTTAAGGCCCGGGATGTAGCTGGACAAGCCCTTAGCTTCATCCAGGACCTTGTGGCTGCTCTGTTAAATTTTCACACCTACACAGAACAGCGGGTGCACATCTATCCTTTAGATTCATCAATTGAACCAATTTCTCCTCTTAATCAGAAGGTAAGAGGTCATTATACTTATTTGTACTTAATTTCTTCACACTAAAATGTCTTGTTTGTACCAGTTTTCTCAGTATCTTCATGAGAATGCAGCGTATGTGCGCCCCCTGGAGGACAGCTTTTTGCAGTTACATCAAAGCATTACAGAGGACACTGTCACTGTTCTGGTGAGACAGACACATGTTGTGATATTACCATTGTTGTTGTAGGTTCTTCATTATATATTAAGTGAAAATGTTTGTGTAATTGAAGGAAACTGCAGTCAAGCTGAAGACCTTTGCAGATAATTTCTCCTCCTACACTCGGTTTTTGCAAAAGATCCTTCCCTACCAGCTGAAAAGGTCAGTAATGTGTGAGCTGGTGCGGCAGGGTGGAAGAGACTGGCCTGATTGCTTTCTTCTTTTCTGATTTTAGTCTTGAAGAAGAGTGTGATGCACCTCTTTGTACTGATGCCCTTACAGCGAAAAACCAGGAGCTGCAGCGTGACATAAAAAAAGTTACTTCTGTATTTGAGAAACTCCAGAACTACATTAACCTTTTGGCCTTACCTTGTAGGTTTATATGGTCTTGTATGTCTTTGTTGCCTTTCTGTTATTCACATTCATAAGGGGGAATTGTAAAGATGAATGTATTTTACTAAAGGCCTGTGATTTGTAATTGTTCTCCCTCTGTCTCAGGTGTTCAACAGGATGGCCTGCCACAGAGCAGCACCTCTGCTGTTTTTACTCAGCTGGCAGCCTTCCTGCACAGTCTTCATGATGCCATTAAAGGTAAGCAGACAACAGTTATTATTAACAGTGAGTTATTCACAACCAGCTTATGTTTGCATGGTTGGCTTATTCAGGTGAATGATAAAATGTTACCATTAGTTAAACTGTGTCAATTATAAAAGAATAATTCTGCACGTTTTTTCAAACAAGATTTAGTTTTTTATTTTTTGTTTAACTGATAAATAAGTAAGTGCTGTTTATGAGGACATTTCACATGGAGAATTGCTAAATTCATTAATACAAGAATGTACATAAATCCTCTGTATGGCTTCCTTGATGTTTTCTTCTGTTTGTTCAGAGATGTCAAAGCACTACAACCAGAAGGCTGCCTTAGAGCAGGAGCTCCCCACTGTCACCCAGAAGCTCTGTACAACAACAGAGTGCCTGGTAGGATCTCTGGGCTCGCTCACCAGCGTCACAGGAAAGGTACTGCCAACAGGGGTCACTCAGCTTCCAGCTAATGATTCTGTGTCCAGTGTGCTCTTTCAATATCGATTTTTGCTCAGTTTTAAATAGCAGATGATTTTTACTGCCACTGGAATTTTGGCTAAATTGTGACTAATGTGAAAACATAATGCAGCAGGGCTCAGGTGGGCAGCAGTGAAATATTCAAAGACACTGGCCAAATCACAATTTGTACAGCTGCTGCCGAGTCAGACCAAAGAATAAATCATTCTTCATTGTACATCAAATAAAATATTGAATGTGTGTGCTGTGATTGCTGCGTTGAATAACTGGCACATGTTGTTTAAAGTGTTGTTGAGTTGTTTTTAAGCCTGTTTGTCCCTGTAGGCGAAAGTGTAATTACACAGACATTAAGTGTTGGAGTTATCTGGCTGCTGTAAACAGTGTTTAATGTGTGGGTAAACAGAACGCTCAATATATAAAGTGACAGCAGTGGGCGGAAGGGATTTTTGATTGAAAAAGAACCTAAGAATCTTTTCTTGCAGATTGCCACTTTCTTCAGCAACAACCTGGACTTCTTCACATCTCCAGGCTATAGTCCAAGAGGCGGCATAGTAACCCTCAACCCCATGCAAGCAGAGAGTATGCTGGCTCACAAGAAGAAAGCGGCTGCTTATATCCAAGCCATCAGAAAGGTTAACATCTGACACTGTGTAACATCTAAAACATTTAAAAGCCTTTTCATTATGATCAAGTCTTTGTTTGTTTGTCTGTTTAGCCCAGGCCACAGTCTGTTCCTTACAGAGAGGCTCTGTCCAACCGTCGTATACTCACCAGCTCCACTGAGAGCAGGGAAGGACTAACACAACAGGCAAGATACTTTCTTTCTTAACCCTATGTGTTTGCCCCCGGGGAAAGGGATTGTTCACTTAATTATTTTTTTAGATTTAAATATATGTTTGAATAATGGCTAAAAACTTTACCAGCCTGGAAAAATTGTAGTACAGGCATCATTTGATTTAATCCATTCTATTCTTAATGCTTATTTATCTTTTGAATGCATGTCTCAGAGCAAAGAAGATGTCCTTGTTTTTCATTTGGCAGACAAAGTTTTAAAATCTCCCTCATAGCCAATTTATCCCAAATTTTAATGTCAATGTGTTTGTATCTCGTCTCCCCACTGGGCGGACACAGGTGCAGCAGAGCCAGGAGAAGATTGCCCGTCTGGAGCAAGAGAAGGAGCACTGGCTCCTGGAGGCTCAGCTTGGCAAAGTGCGTTTGGAAAAAGAGAACCAACGCATTGCAGACCTTGAAGCGCAGCTTGCAGCGGCTCTAGGTGGATGCCTCAACTCACAAACAGCTGCACACAACCATCAGGACGCAGAGACTGGACAGAAAACTGCTGGGAAAGAGACCACACTATGCACCAGCCTGGTACTGTCACCCTGTTGGCTTCTATATATGTTTGTTCTTGCTTGCTGTGGAAGTTTTAAACCCATGGCGTGGTTGTCTGATTGACTTCAACAAAGGGAGTATTATCATTCTTTCTTGTTGCTCCCACGCTAAGCAGGTTTGTGCTTAATAAAACTTCAATGTGCTGGGCTGTGTTGTGTGTTCAATGTGCTGATGTGGCAGAAAAGAATAAAAGTGTTGGTTGTGCAAGTCAGGACAGGGGCACAGTGCACTGACAGTCCATACAAGTGACTCAAGTGTTTTACATTTATATATGACATCTATGTGTCTGTGTGGCCTCGTCATTCTGTTTTTTTTTATTTCTTTTTGTCTCAACATCAGGTTGGCATGCTCTGCACAACACCTTCTGTAGAACATGTAAGTCCCGAGACACCTAAACTACTACAGTGCAAATGCAAAGTTATTTCATAACCCAATGCTAAGGGAAAAAAATCACATAGGAGGATGTTGTCTGTGTCTGCAGGTGGGAGACGAGGAGTCCAGGGAGCAGCTGATAAAGACTCACTACATGGCCCGTGTTGGAGAGCTAACCACACAGCTCCAGATTTCGGACAGCAAAGCAGTCCACTTTCACTCTGAGGTGAAGTTTGACGCTTATCACACTCACCACTTTTATATATTTTTTCAACAACAGATATACAGAAAGCCATATTTAGTACAGAACAGTCATTGTAATCTTAGTCTCTTACACACAGCATACTGCAACTGCTTTTTTTGTTGCTTTAAGCTTGAATACTTCAATGAATTGAAGAGACACGGAAGCTTGAGCCGACAGCTCATGTCTAAGTGAAATCCTGTCACACTGAGATGTCATCCTCGGTTTCTGTCATAGCAACTGCAGTAGAGCTGAATGAGTTGATGTCTTAGTTAGTCACATTTTTAAAATTTGCATTTTCCTGTAAACCTCCTTTTAAATATTTTTTTTTAATGCTTATGACTTTTGACTAGAAGATATGCTACCACACTGAGATAGAAGAGTTCAACATTATCCCTTTTATATTTAGTGTCGTGCTTTGGCAAAGAGATTAGCTATCGCCGAAAAATCCCGGGAGACTCTGAGCGAGGAAGTGAAATTGTCCAATCAGAACATCACACGTTTGCAGGTAAAGGTGTCTCATAAGATATTCTTGTAAGAGCCGTGAATCTGCCTCCATTTATGACATTTATGGTATTGTGTTATTCTCATACAGGATGAACTGACTACGACTAAGAGGAGCTATGAAGACCAGCTCAGCATGATGAGTGATCACCTGTGCAGTATGAACGAGACTCTGAGCAAACAGAGGGAGGAAATTGACACTTTGAAGCTGGGCAGCAAGGTACTCATTTTACTCTGTATCTGCTTTTTGTTTTGTCTTTTAAGTTTTCATCACTACCTGTCAGATACCTGTAAAAAAGTGCCCTCAAAGAAAATGAAAGTTTGGTTTAAAGAACCATGTTCAAGTGTGAAATCTGACATTTTTAAGGTGGTTTTCAAGAAAGCTGGGGAGTCACATGTGGTATTGTGGTTGCAGTGAGCTCTGATGGAAAAAGCACCTGCTGGGCTGTCTGAAAAAGACATTAGGTTCAGGCTACAGAAGTGCAGAGGTCTTTAGAAGGCTGCGTGTCCCTGCATGCACATGCACTGATGAGTACCTTCAGGGGTAATGCAGGACAGGGCATGTTAGGCAAAGGTAGTGATTTTCTCTTTAGGATGAGTAACATGGCTCTTCATGTTTCAACATTTGCAAATATAATACAAATAATGCTCATTCACATTTTGTATTAATACAGTAATATATACAAACAATGTACTCTTTAAAACCAATTTGTCTTTTTTTTTTAGGCAAATGCCAAGAAGAACAAAGGTCGCTAGAACTGCCATCCAATTTGAGGTTTCTTGGACATTTCAAGAAGAGCTGTGTGTGGTAGAAATCCTGCTATGACCACTACAATGACAAGAGGACTACATAAATGTCAGACTCCTCCACTTGTGCAGTAGCAATACAATAAACGGTGTGGATTTTTGGTATAATTGACTGAATACATATTCAATTCATTCTCCTTGTCACACCACCAGTTACAACTTGACAATGATGATGAAAAACTCTCTGAAAAGTGCTGCTTTGTGACTAAGCATCGTGAGAGTGCACACCGTGAGATTGACAAAGACGGATGGGCTGTTAAGACTTGAAGACCAAACTCAGTTACTTTGTGTTTTTTTTACTTCTTGTTTGTGTGAGACATTCTTACTGCTTATCTTTGGGAGGCGTGAATTAAGTAAATGTTGGTGTGCCAATATGTGAGCTGAGTGTGACTGTGGCACCAGGCATTTCAACATACAGGAAAAGGATAACATATTTAATGGGATTTCAAAATGTATCTCAATTATACCCTCTTATAACATTTGTATAATAGACACCTCACTTGAGAAGGGCTTGATATTATGTACAACTTTTAAATGCTCTTACAACCTGTTGAGAAAAGAAAGATTCCTGCCTTGAAGCACAAAGTTTACTTGGACTAAAGTGTTGGATGGACATGTTCAAGCTCGTAAAACAGTGTCTCTTTCTGTGAACATACAATAGATGTTTTTATCACCAAAGTAAATGTGGATTCTGTGCACTCTGAAGCCCATTGTAGCGCAACTTTCTGTTAATCACATATTGTAATATAAATGGAGAAGGAAGGGTTAATATGTAAATACACTTGTGATAAAACTGGACAAATTTCAGGAAATCTCTGAGGCATTTCATCTGAGTTTTTTCCCCAATATTAAATGATAAAAGGAAGAGAAAAAGAAAAAGCAGAACATTTTGTGTGTCTTTCCATCTTTACACAGTACTCTTTACTAGTCCACAACTCACAGGACAATACAGTCAAAGTTTACAGTTCACCAGGACCGCTCTGACTTGTACTGACATGAGAGTAAAGTCAAAGGAGCCCTGAAAAGTTTGCAAGCAGACTTTAAAGTCCGTGTACACCTGCCAACCAGTCCCCCAAGACAAACGACTTGCCAGGACCCACTCAGATCATAAAAACTGATTTGTGTTCTCACACTGTAACCACTGGGAAACTACATACTGAAGATGTGAAACTAAATAAATCGCTTACAAAACACTTTAAGGCCTCTTGCATTTACTTCCTGATTCCTTCAAGTATTAACTGTTTTATGATCTAACCAGAACACTGCAACATTATTGTTCCACTTTTTTTGCAGCGTTTGAGAAACTGGGATTTTAAAATGTCTGTAATTTCAAAAGGCAGTCTTTAACACGCCCTAACCACTGGGAAATGAATCAGCACTGTGGAGCTGGACATTTGAGAACTGGAGGATGACTGTTTGGTGCCGTCATATTGTTTTGTAAGAAAAACAATGCTGTCACTTTAGTTTAATTTGTGCTGCTTTCAAGTCCTCCTTGTAGAACACACTTTTGACACTTGACTGTGGAGAAAAACTAATCAACTTGCCTGTCTTTAAATGGAAATGGTAATTTAAGAATATCAAGAGAAATGCAGCTCTTTAATGAGGGCAAACATTTCTCATGTAAAAAAAAAAAAAAACGCGGAGGAAAAAAGATCTGCCTTAAAGCACATTATTTTAACTAAGACGAATTGTCAGACGGACAAGTTAAAGCTTGTAAAACTTGTCTGTCTCTTGAAGCACACAGAAGCTAAATGTAGGCCTTTTATGCTTGTGGCCTGTAAGTTTTATGCAGTTGTTACAAAAAGAAAATATGATTAAATAGATGAATATGTGAGATGCCATTTCATATAAAAGCATATTTATATAAAATATGAAAAAATATTGTTTAACTGCCCTTGTTTTTTGTTTGTTTTTTTTTACCCAAAGTTTTTGACTACTTGTTGTATCTGTAGGTGGTGTTATTTCCTACGGTCTTAAACGCAGCGCGGCTCTGGGTTCATTCCTGCCGTGTCCCGTTGGAGGACAGTCTGAACTCGGGAGGGGAAGCTACGCGGTGCTGTTAAAACTCCCAGGATTTACACTCTGCCATTTTGAGGCAAACCGGTCGACATCGCGGTTCAAACGCGTCCTTTGTACAGAGTCATGACCTGAATTTACGCGCTGCTTCTGATCATTTGTGAGTATTTTGTCTATTTCCCTCACAAGTCACGTAGCTAAACTGTTTTGACAGATCCATACTTGTTGAAGTTAGAAAGCCTTGTTGTAGTATTTCTCTCTTTCCTAGATGTTTGCTTTCTCAGTCAGTGGATTCAGCTGCTCATGCGTAAAAGGCGCGCACTTTAGTCACAGAAAAGTCTGCAAAAGTAGCCCCGAGCAAAAGTAACTCATAGTGACAACTTTGCACAGGCTTCATCATCAAAACAATGGCGCATTACTGAACCGAGAAGTGGGCCTCTCGGTCCGGGACATGGGCCTGCCTGGCTCTGTTGTGGATGACAGCATGCGTGTACTGTTTTCCTTCTGCTCAGTGAGTTTCCTGAGGGAGAAAAAAGTCCTCTTGTTTACCGACACCGGCTACTCGTGATTTGGTCTGGGGTGACCCAAGCTGCACATAGGCTGTAGGGCGAGAATTTTTCTTATAATAAAATGCCACTCTCTGATAATACACTAGTTTTGCATACTTAAGTAGACCGACAGTTAATTCTTGTAACATTTTAGTCATCCTAATGGATAGACTACTTGTATGGAAAGTTTTTAAGCCTCTAAAGCTGCCCAAATGTAGGCCTTTATCTGATTTTTCTTTAAACCTGTTGCTCTCCATAAAGTTATGTCTCTATCTCTTGTTTCTGGTTGCTCTCTACAACAAGATTCATGTCCCATTGAAGTTTTTTGTATCTGTGGATTCATAACAGTGTTGTCTTTCCCAAGCTAAGATCAGTTTACAAAGATATCAGATGTATTTATCACCAGAGCAGGCTAAACAGGTAAAAACATTATCCCTGTGTTCACATAATAGTATCTATGGAGCTCTCTGGATTGGTTATTGGGAAACCCACTCTTATCATTGTCATATTTTGTGCAGATATAGCGGCTATACACTTGAGCCTCTCTGCATAAGGCTGCATTGTAGTTAGGAGATAAGATAACCCTCACCATTGTCATTTTCCAGGAAATACTTGGAAAAAAACAGGAACTTGACATGGCTGTTTAATCAGGAAGCAGCTGCCCGCCATGTTAAAGTTCATTTTTTTCCCCTGACATTCAGCATTTTTATTATCCACCACCAATTTTCTTCTCAGCCATCACTATGAAGCTGAACTATGATAGCATTTTGGCACCAGTCGATTAGAGTCATGAGATGATGACTCTAATTACAGTAGTTTCTAAAATAACACTTCATAGCTTTAATTCGACTCATTTTCACTCATGTTCAGTTGACTGTCATGCCCTGGAGTAGAGTTGGTTACTGATTTTATAGTCATTTTTGGCGCATGACACTGTTCCTCTTTGAGGCAAACTTGAATAACTCCAACATTTTCATGAGGAACAGAATTGACTGGTATAAAATTTCTAATGTTCCTCCTAGTTTGTTACTACATACAATACATTCAGTGTCTTTAAAGCACAACTGTTATCATTGGACATATATTTTAGGAGTCCAGCTATTACCTATCGTCTAAATATGTGGCGTAATATTTCCTAATGTAGTCAATCAATCTGTTAGTTTTGCTTCTTTTGTCAAGGATAATACCAAGAAACCATCTTTTCTGATAAATAATTAACATTTTGATGAAGTGACATTAGTGTTGATGGATCATTAGAATCGAGGAGCTGGTATTTCCTGTGTGAATTCTGCTTGTCCCCAAGGAATGTGTGGAATGTATGCTTTCGTCCTCTGTAGATTTGACTAAGTCTTTTGCTGCACCACTCACTGGAGAACCCAGGAAGAGAGGGACTGGAAATTAGTCTGAGACACTGCCAGGGTCCCCTGTGGAGAACTCATCGTTTTCTGTGCCCGTCTACAGAGAAAAAGCTTCAGGGTTTCATAAAACGGAGAGAAAGGATGAATTGAGGGAGATGTCTGCATGCCACTGCAAACATTCTCATTAGAAAGATGTTCTCCAGCGTTTGACTGAGGACGTGTCAATCCAGCAGAGCCCCTACTACTCTGTTTATTTATAGCTGGAGGAACTTGCCACTGGATTTCTCCTTCATGCGAGTTGTGGCTGTGATCATGAAGGGAGGAGGGAGGCTGTAATTGCAGTTTGCTGCTTTCATTTTGTTTTTTCAAGATTTTTATGGTGAGATGAAGCTTGAAAGTGGCTTCTCTGTGGCTCACAAGCCTGGAGTTTGCAGCCAACACATCAAAAGACAGCTTGTGATTGACTAGCTAGGGAAATTAACTGTGAGATTGTGTAAAGCTTACAGCCACTTCACTCTTATGAGGCTGAACAACATGCTAGTGGCTTTATTTAATTGCCTTTTCATTTTTCCCACATTGTAAGGTAAATCTACTGTACTAATAAGGATTCACTGTTGAGCCAGGAAGTGTTTTATTGACTTAACCAGCTTTGTGCATGTCATAACACTCTACCAGCTGGCGGTGCCATATTACACTTGTTTCTGACTTTATGGTAGTTAATAAAGCATTATTTCTGCTTTGGCCTATTTTGTTGGGTGCATTTCAGAACAGGCCTTATTAATTTTAAAGCTAAGTCTGTCCAACATGCAGCATATTGCCTTATCAATTTGCATAACACGTGTTTCTGAACTTGAACAGCAACACAGATGGAAAGTATTTATGATCTTCTGGTGTAAAACCAAGGAAATCTCATGAGATGCTAGTATACAGACTTTAAAAAAAAACTGAGACAGTAGTTACAGCTCAGGAACTAAAATAGTCTATGGTAAATGGGGACACTAGAACTGATTTCTACCCCATATACCCCAAGGTCAAATCAATATCTATTTAACATTGACATTTGGACTGACATATCTTGCTGTCATACATGAAGCTTTATTGAATTGTTCTAGGATTTCCTAAAAAAAAATAGTTAGTATTATCTGTTTAAAGTATAAACGACAATGCTACATCTTCTGTAAGTGAAAACTAAATGTACTTTATATTTCCCATTGAAGCCAAAACTGTTTATTTATTTTTTTATTTTTTTATTTTTATTTTTTTAATTAGCACAGTATCTAGGTACTTGAACTCCATTAAATCAGTGTTTTTAATCATGTTCAGTGAAACCCCTCATGTTTAAGAGCTGTCTATATTTTGAACTGTATACTTGATGAGACAGTTTTAATTTCTCTCATAGTATATATATTAAAAAAAAGAAAGCATAGTCTTTGTATAAAAATTCACCAAAAGTAGGGCTGTGCAATTAATTTCAATGTCTCTTAATGATCACAAAATCGTAATCGAGAAAATACAATTATTTATTACTTGTTTTTACTTTGATTGTGGAAGTGCACTACATTGTTGATCTCATGTATTTATTTTAATTATTATTTCTGTTTATTTTTTAAGATATT
Organism: Rhyacichthys aspro; assembly: GCA_036850595.1. Taxonomy (NCBI): domain Eukaryota; kingdom Metazoa; phylum Chordata; class Actinopteri; order Gobiiformes; family Rhyacichthyidae; genus Rhyacichthys; species Rhyacichthys aspro. Next base: position 15,488,458 of record CM072162.1, on the reverse strand, counting down.
TATTTATATGACCAAAATAACTGTGATAATGATTTTTTCCATAATCGAGCAGCCCTACATATCATCAACTCTTATATGTGGCAGCAATGAGAGAAAGTGGATTGCTGCTTCACTGAATCTGAATTGCTGCAGCTTTCACATTAAATGAAGCTTAGTAAATTGTACTGTTAACACATAGAGGTTTTCAAGGTCAATCTCTCATTAAGATTTAATAGAGAACATTAAGGAAATATGTTTTATGCATCTTCCTGAGAGCTCACCTTTTTATCTACAGAATAAATGCACGTTCATGCTTTCAACAGTTAAATCTTGTTTTTGTTGTACCTTCAATAACCTGACTCTTGAATGTGTATTTTTGCAGTGGAGAGCACCTCTGAAGTGGGAAACAACTACACTACAAACAAGGGACAGCTCTTTTGAACCAGCCATCAATCCCTGCAGCCATGTGTTCAACAAACCACTCAAACTGGGTCACGTTTGAAGATGACAGCACACCGCTCACCTCACCTCAGAAGCCCCTACAGTCACCAGGCGTTATCAAAGGATCAGTACCACGTCCCAATGGTCTGAAATTAAGGCTTCCTCCAATCAAAGACACTTCTTGGAGCTTTAACAGTTCGCTGGAATCCCCTCAGAGTCAGTCAAGTCTTAGTAGCAGTTCTTTTGCACCGTGTAATACGCCTTTTTGCACTCCTGTGAGTGGGCTCCCGAGCAGCACATCCCCATTTCACACCAACACATGGGAAAGCAATGACTTCTTTCAGAGTTTCTCGAGCACGCCGGCTGCCTCCGTTTCCTCTCCAGGATCAGAAGCTTTAAATCAAACTTCAGATGGACCAAGCCCCTTCCCCTCCTTTCAGGGAAACTCAGGACACTATAACCCCTTCTGGCACTCATCTAGACACAGTGCAGATGTGGACAGCTCTTCCTCAGACTCAGAATCAGACAACAGCCTACCACGCTTTTTTATTCGGACCAAAGATGGCAGTGAGCCCCCACGGGACCAACTCCAAAACTCTTTCTCCTATGTTTGCCATAAACTGGAAGGCCTAAAGGCAAAAGCAGACCAAGATCAGCAGGGACAAAGAGCTGGAGAGAGACGGCTCAGCTGCAAAGATGAGGTAGTGAGGGAAGGCTCATCTCAGTTCGTCCCCCGAGGCCTGTTTCGAAGCCAGAAGAGAGATGGTTGGTCTGTAATGCTCAGGATACCAGAGAAGAAGAACCGCATGTCCTCCCGACAGTGGGGTCCCATCTATCTCCGCTTGTTGCAAGGGGGTGTGCTTCAAATGTACTATGAAAAAGGACTTGAAAAGCCCTTTAAGGAATTCCAACTTCTCCCTCAGTGCAGGCTCTCTGAACTTAAATTAGAAAGCTATGGGGAACCCCGCAAAGTCCTCACTGTTAAGGTGGAACATTTCTCATACACAGAAAAGAAACGTTACCACCCAAAGTTAGAGATTAGTCATGAGGCAGAGGTAGAGCAACTGCTCAAGTTTGGCTCCACAGCACATGACGATATGGAGGACCTTGTTGTCTCCATGGAAGAAGAAATATTTAAATTATGTATACCCCACCAACCCCGGCGACATTATGAGGAGCAGGAGCTATCATTGCAGATTACTGACCATATTTGGGTACAACTGGGCAAGTCTGGGGAAGTTATGGAAAGGACAGCCTTCACTCAGATTCACTGCCTTGCTTTTCTAAACGGATTAGCTGAATGTTTCCTAGCTCTTAATGATGTTGGGATGCTGCAGTTTAACTCCAGCTATGAATCTGAAGAGGGCAGTGAACTCTGGATGGAGATTGCTGACTGCCATTTTCATAAATGTGTGAATGAATCAGAATTTCACAGATCCCGACTGATTAAATTTTCACCTCCTGATGCTTGTAGGGTGGAGCTGATGCGTTTTAAGACCATGGTTTTGGGTTGCACTGAAATCCCCTTTTCAATTAAAGCTGTGGTGACAGTCCAGGGAGCTTATGTGGAGCTTCAGGCCTTCTTAAACATGTCAGCAGCCTTTCTTTCTTCAGGGATGGGGATGTGTGACACATTTCCATTGTGTGAAAATGTAATAATCCGAGTGCCAGTGCCAGGCGACTGGGTCAAAGTGAGCCAAACTGTGGCCTTACTGCGGCAGAGATCACTAAAAGCACGGATGAACAGAAATGCCTGCTTAGGTGCTGTTGGTACAGCAAACTCTCAGCCTGTCATGCAGGTGTCTATTGGCACAGTCAAGTATGAGAATGTATACTCTGCAATTGTCTGGAGAATTGACAGACTACCAGCTAAAAATACAGGTAAACACATTTATTTGAAATTACATTTATTGAATTTATTTGAAATTACATTTATTGAATTTTTGACCTGTCCCAAAGTCAGTATAGTTTTGCATCATTGTATTCATTTTTGTATCATAGTTAGCTGTATGCTTGAACTCAGTCACTCACTACGTTTTATTCTCTTTGTGCAGCAGTGGACCATCCACATTCATTTTCCTGCAAGCTGGAGCTGGGATCTGATCAGGAGATTCCTAATGACTGGTACCCTTTTGTCTCTATGGAATGTGAAATTATGGGGGCTGTCGTGTCACAGACCAGGGTCAAGTCGTTGGGCACTGCAAACGACATCCAGCCACAGAAACACATCACCAGTTGGACTCGCTATCATGTTCAAGTAAGATGTAACATCATTTAGATACTTACTTTGCACCAGTCTTTATGGAAACATATTTTCTTAACAAACCTTCCCTTTTTTACTAGGTGGAAGTGGAGAAGAAATGGATTGAAACCGAGTCAGAGAGGCAGTCTGGTTGCATGACCCAGTGATCAAAGAAGCTCTATTTCCCTTTGGACTTTCTACACAACAAAAAAGGAATAACAAAAAGAGGTTGATGAGGGACTTGCTGCTTGCATCTGCAAATGCAATAACTGTTCATAGCCTGCTAGTGTTGAAGGTTAACTAGTTTAACAATCATGTAACTAAACTGAGACTGACTTAGTCTACACCTGATGAGAAATTCAACGACTTCTGTATGCCTAGCACTTTACATGTAATAGTTGTAATAACTGTAAGAGTTCAGTATATATGGGTACTGTATATAAGCTTGCATTTGCATCATCTGCACTGCAGACTAACTGGCAGCCTTAAGTGTACACAGAACTGGCTCTTTAAGATAAACAACTTGAGTAATGAGTAATGTTAACTGTGCTTCACAAAAGGGTACTTTGTAACGAATGTTGAAGGCTAGGCACAGTTTTGCACTCTGAAACCAAATGAGCGCCACCTTAAACAAGTTCCACATTTTCTACTTTTCTACAGTTGAAAATGAGACCCACATTGATGCATAATCCACACTTGTGTTGGTACTAATCACTTGTTAGCACACTGACGTACCTAACGCAGTGTAAAAGTTTAATCTTATTAGCATAGTTAGGTTGAGCTAATTAACATTAATTGTTGGCCTTAATGTGGCCTGGAAAATAATAGTTTCATTAAGTGAATTGTACATGCAATCAAATAAAAAAAGAACAAAACAAAAAACACACACACAAACTGTGATTAATTTTTTTTTATCAATTTAATCAAATACATCTATTTTTTACCAATTATGAGCAGACGTGCTGATAAATCCTATAATGACTAACATTTACAGCTATATTTACAATTAATATCCCGCTCTTTTCTGTGTAATGTGAGGTCTCCTTATTTATAAATAAAACCTTATTTTTTGGTTTCTAGATAAACCTCATTACTTTTGCTGCTTATCTTTGATTGGCCTTTGGCTTTAGAACATTGTTTTATTAGTGGACTTTATTATTATTTTTTTTATTTAAATAAATCAAATCTTTATCTGTTATTTGGCTGTTGTACATGCAATGGATTCAAAAAAGTGAATGGTAAAGCTTTATGGTGAACAAAAAGGTCTCAAGTGATAACCTTAATGTATGCAGTGCCTGGCTAATGTCAGATATTATTTACATTTTAGTAAAAGAGTTTAAATTAAAGCCTTGTTTTTCCTGTTTGTTATCCATTTGTCTCTTGCAAACTTACAATGCAACATTTAGCACTCTTCCTCTTTACTTTTTCAGTACATAATATTACATGTCTGCAGTCACTGAGTAACATGAAGTGTTAGTACTGACCGGCTTAGGCCATTAATTATAATACTCAAATGTATTATTATCTGGAGTGTTCTACTCACTGTAACATGGCTCTTTAATTTTACATTGAAGATTATAAAGGTAATAAAGCGCTGCTCCTTTAAGTAAAGCTTTTAGTGATGTGTTAATAATACCTACGTTCAAAACAACTTGTAGTTTTATTTTAAATGTTATTTTATTGACATTGAGTGTGGACAAAGTTGTCGGAAGTTGTGACGCAAAGTGAGGCAGGCGCCATTGTTGGGTTTGGCCTCCAGGTGGTGCTGATTACTTTCACCTGTGCAGAAAACTGATGGATGTCCGTCGACGTGAAGGAGAACTCCAGCCTGTTGTTGCTGTGAATCATGTTGACTAACTCGGGCCCAGTGGTGAGCAGAGACTCTTTCAAACTAATGTTGACAGCTAGTCTATAATCCTATTTGTAACCTCCACTGCCTTAATATGTTTACATAACAATTCTGAACCAAGAAACATGATAGCCTGCGGTGACAACCAATATAATTCAACATCTACAACCCTCAGCCTTAGGGTCAACTATGAAACACTTTTTATAGGCAGTGAACTAAGAAATACTTCAAGTAACATGTTAAATGGATGCCCCTGAGTTACAGTATTTTAACCACCTACAGGCTAAACTGTACCTGTCAATCATTGATGATGTGATTGAGAGTATGAGGGAGCTCTTCCTGGATGAAGGGATTGAAGATCGTGTTTTGGATGATTTAAGGCTTGTAAGTCTTTGCAGACACTGAATGCAGTGTTAGATCGTTCATTACAGCGAGGGAGTGCACCACACATACATACAGACATACAGACATACTGCTGTGTCTTGTGTTTCTGCAGCTTTGGGAGTCAAAGATGATGCAGTCCAAAGCAATGGAAGACTTCAGGAAAAACAATATCAACTCATCCAACTTTGTCCTGCAGCTTCCAGCCAGCTACACTCAGTCTGAACAAGAAATGACTGGTAAAACAGACATTTAAACCACCTGGAATGATAAATAGTTGTCTGTCATATTAGTTCACTCTCAGAAAGAAACTCCATATACAAGACACTGAGCATAATATAATCTACATTACTGATATATCTAACTCATGCAAAAACACTTTCTGTTTGAAGCTTCAGTAGTGATTCCCACAAGCCAAAAAATCCAAAGTTTCCCAATAAAGGCAAGTGCTGTCTTTATTAATAATTTGTCTACCTTTAACACCATTGATCCCAAATGGTAATGACTTGTTCTTAGCCTACAATGTCTAATTGCAGAACAATGCTGAGGCCGTGGCCACCTTCTCTCTCCCTGCTGGCTTGGCTTATCCAGTGCAGATCCCAGCTGGAGTCACTCTGCAAACAGCCTCTGGTACAAAATCACTTAACAGTTATTGCACTCAACAGTGTAGTCTTTATTGTGGATGTCACAGCCACAAACTACACCCCTTTGTCTCCCTAAAGGCCAGCTGTATAAAGTTAACGTTCCTGTGGTGGTCACTCAGGCTCCAGCGGGGCAGCAACCTTTACCCCGACCTGCCCCAAAAGTCACTGAATGGAGAGAAGCTCCTGTCCCACATCCACAGCCAGCCCCAGTCAGAGCTAGTACTGCCCCTGCTCATGAGATGGAGCCATCTACATCATCAGCTAATGCACCAGTCACTCTGCCAGCCCAACCTAAGACCAGCGCAGCCCCAGTTCAAGATAACACCCTACCCCAGCAGCCACAAGTCTCGGTCGCTGAAGCCGCACAGATCCCAGCGCCCCACTCTTCTGAACCAGAAGAAAGTGAGCCAAGTCCACAGCCTATGAACCTCAGCATGAACGCCTCACCCAGTCACGTAATAGACTTCCAGATGAGTGCTAATACTAGAGACATTGATGACATTCTAAAAGAAGTCATTGAGAAAGAGAGAGAAAAGGTCAGAAGCTTGGACCCAACAAAGACTGGTGATGATCTGGGGGTAATTGGATCAAATCTTTTAAATCTTTTTCTTTGCATTGATCATTGTATCACTTTTAACACTTCCCTGCATCAGGTTATAGATTCTAAAGCAATTCTAAAGCTGTTTGTATGCGGTTTACTTAAAATTATACTTTACGTTTTTGATCTGTGTGAAGCTGGACCTCGACTACAGCTACAGTGAACTTTCAGACATCGTTCAGCTGGATGGTGCTGCTGACAACTCTGACGTCGAAGATGAACAGGTGACGCCTCTCGAAGAGAATGACTTTCTGGGCATAATCAATGCAGAAGCTATAAAAGCTTTGCAGGAAGGTGATGGGAGCAGTGATGGAAACAGCATCTCCTCCAGCAGCGACAGCGAGGAAGTAGATGATGAACTTGCAAACGTAGAGGATGAGGCAAGACTGAGATTTTATGTATTTTAGAAATGAAAAAAAGCATGACATGTTTGAATCATTTCTCATCAGCAGGAATGAGTATATTTTCATTTTATTAAATTCTCTCTAGGATCCCTTAAATTCAGGCGATGATGTGATTGAGCAGGACATCCCAGACCTGTTTGACACAGAAAATGTCATTGTTTGCCAGTATGACAAAGTAAGAATTTAATAACACGTATCTCTGAGTAACCCAGCCCTGAGCACTGATGCTGAATGTTTGATTTGCTCTGTTACAGATTCATCGCAGCAAAAATCGGTGGAAGTTTCACCTGAAAGACGGAGTGATGAGTTACGGAGGAAGGGACTATGTGTTTTCGAAAGCGGTTGGGGAAGCCGAGTGGTAATGAGCTTTGGTCTTTAGTTTATAGAACAACTCAGATAGGCATGTCCGACAAATGAAGGCAGTGATTTAAAAGGTAAAAAATAATCCCTAAATGTAGGTTGTTTAGTGATTTGTTTGGCTTCTTTGACCAGATTCTAAAATGCTGCAGTAAAGGTACTGTTCTCTTTAAAACTAATGTAGTTGAATTTATGTTTAAAAATACTTGTTTTTTTTTTTTCAATGCCAAAAAGTGTATGTACATGTAGTTTATCTTCTGTTTGGTGACACTGTTTCTTTGTTTAGACAGTTTTGTCTAATTATATAAAAAACATGTATATTCTTATTTGATTCTAATCTTGTTTAGCCTTGATGGCATTCCTACTAAATGTGAACCTAAATCATAACTATTCTCTGTATGTCTTCTTGTCTGTCCTTGTCCAAAGAGTACATTATTGTTAGTGGCACAAACACAGTAGAAATTAGTAACAGAAAAGTTGGACAGTAATTGCTCACATATAAAGACGACTTTTTCTTTGTATGTAATAGATTTAATTAAATCATTGTAAAACAACAAGTGTAGTGACATATTTTACAGACCAGCACATACACTGCCCATACATAACCACTGTGGTCATTTTACTGCTAAATAGTTGTATACAACTAACTCTAGCCTGAAAACCATCAAAGGTTAAGCTCACACAGTAGTATTACATTGAAAATCAAGGACAATGAAAAGCAATAAAAAAAAAAACAGGACTTCACATTTTACAGGGTTCGTGGCTGTAATCTTTATCAACGCATACAGATCTAAGCCTTAAGTCCTGACCTATATAACAATCTTAATATAATAAATAACTTAGTTCAAGACTGCTCATTTAATTCAATGTATCTAATGTATTCATCCATCCCCCGGATCCTCACGATATAAGCTGCAGCAGCTGTTGTCTTCAGTAAGAAGTTTCTTGGTCTTGATTGATGAAACTATACAGAGTTGTGACAAAGTGTGCCATAAAAATGATAAAAGTCTTCATCTTGACCAATACTTTTAAATACAACATTAACAGCAGGGCATGTGCTGTTTTTTAGTTCATGGAGTTTTTTAAAGGTTAACAGTCATGTAGTGCCTTTGTTTATAAAGCAGCCTTTCATTTTGATGTGATAGGCATAAAAGCTGAGAGAGTGAGGTTTGCTGCTGGACGTTTTCTGGGCGCTCGAGAGGTGCGAGGGTATTGTTTGTGACCTGTAGAAGTCTGAATTGGTGGGACAACAGCCACAGCGGCTCAGCAGCATACACACATCTCTCCTGAAAGCTCGAGTAAAGATGGTGTACAAGAAAGGATTGCAAAGGGAGTTTATGGGATAAAAAAGGATGAGCAGGATCTTGGAGTGTGACACTGTGATGAGGGGCATGCGCAGCGCCGCTGAGATGGCAAAGAAGGAGATGGGCGCCATGCAGATGAAGTCAGTGAAAATGAGCACAGCCATGCGCTTAGCAATTTTTGTGTCACCATTGCGTGTAGAATGCTCTGGGTTGTGGACACTAATATAGATGCATATGTAGCAGTAACACACTACCAGGAAGGCAATAACATTGATAATAAGGACAGCCACCACATAAACCTGAGAGCCCACAGAGTCGATATCCATGGGCAGACAGATGCTCACTTTGCTATAACTGCTGACCCCCACAAGAGGGAGCAGAGCCACCAGGAGAGAAAAACCCCAGCCTGCCCCCATCATCGCTGCCACATGGTGCATCCGCAGTCTCTTATTTACATGCATGGCATTAGTGATGGTGTGCCAGCGTTCAAGGCTGATCACAGTCAGCGTGTATACTGAGAGCTCACTGGCAAACACTGTCAGAAACCCTGCAATGCCACACCCAGGCCCCGTCTGCCAGTCAGTAGCATGGTTGTAGTATTCGTGGCGAGAGTGGATGTCCATGAAGGCAATGAGCATCAGGTAGAGCCCCATGCAAAGGTCGGCAAACGCCAAGTTGCACATGAGAAATCTGGAAATGGTTAGCTTATGGTGGCTGATGAGCAGGATAAACAACACGGCCAGGTTTCCAGTCACAGCAAAAATTGTTATTATCCACGTGAGACAGCGCAGAAAAGGAAAACCCAGCAGGTCTTCACAGGGGTTGAACGCATCTGGCTTTGGTGTGCACTTGATGTAGGGGTTGTTTATACAATCAAGTTCCAGGTCTGGATACTGAAAGTTGATGTCATTGATATTGCTGACTCCATCTGCACTGGGCTCTCTGAAGAACACACACACTAGCATTAGCATTACAATCCCAGGAGTTTGGGCACTGCAGTAATGTGACTTACATGTCTGTTTCAATGAGATCGCAAAGCCTTGTGAAGTTCTTAAAGATGCTTTCCCTTTAAATATACATTGAGGCACAAGGTTAGAACATATTGATGTACCAGCTTCATAATGGCTCGAATTTATACGGCACTGCTTTTGTTTGCTTTGAAAATGTGACTGGGCGAATTTACCTTTGTTTCCGGCGCCATGAGTGGAAGGCACAGCAATGGCTGGGGTAAGTGAGCTCTGCAGCCTCCAGCACTTCAGCCAGGCCTTCCAGTGGAGGGAGGCTCTTCAGAGCAAAGGCTGAGCTGGCTTTCAGTTCCCTCACCTGTCTCAGTCCTTTATGAGGCAGGGAACTCAAAGAAGTGGACGAAACATCCCTAAATCAAGCACAAAATACTCAGTAAAGTTGATTGAGACATCAACCAAACAGCTCAATGTTGGACTGTCATCAGCTTCTAAAACAGCCCCAGTGTACCTTGGATCAGGTTTGATTTGTGATTTAAACTTTTTTAAAGATAAAGGCAACGCTTTCCACAAGAGGAGCCATCATTTGCAGTTTAATTGCTGCTGGTTAAAAATGCTGTTTCAGGCAAACCTGCTAAATCTCCCACAGGTGTTCACTGAGTTCTCGCAACTGAGCCAGCCAAGGCTTCATTTACAGTGTTTTCGTATTCATCAAGCCTGTGAGTAATGCTGTGTGACTGTCAGAGGATGTAATTACTGACATTTATATGCTTAGTTAGTAATGAATATATTTCATTCAAACAGAATAAAAGTCTGCATCTACCTATTTTGTAGGATTCTGCTTTTTTCCTGTGTTCATTATAAATAAAAGAATATCATAAAGCTCCCCAGCAGGACCTACAGAAGCCAAACAAACCCCTGTGGCATTTTCTTGTATGTCAGGTCGCTAATTTAAAACTAAGATAAGGAGAAATTTCAACTCTGCTTCCAATCAGAGACCTTGCAAGGCAAATGCACCACACACTGGGCTATTTGCTCACTAATCAGTATTCAGCGGCCTGGCATGCCTTGTTGGTTGTTTACACAGACAGCCTGTCACCGCCCTAATGTTTATACAATAAAATGATAAACATTGTTATGAATATTAATCTTGCTTCACTGACCCAGTTCAAATATGGTGGCCTTAACGCTGTTGCTGCGAACAACTATAGATTTACAATGTATGGTCGTTTTCACACTATTAGCCTGCTGCTTGTTTCATTGACACTGCACTTTCACAGGAACAGTAAAGTTGTCTTCTGGACTAACGAGTTACTATTAGTCCACTTTAATTGGCTTACTGTATTTGTTCTTACTCTCTGTTTGTGAAAATGAAAGACAGAGCTCTCTTCTTGTTTCATGAAACCCCAACCATGAACTTGTCTAGGTCTGGAGAGGCTTTAGATCCTGTTAAATTGAGTTTACTTAGTTTCCAGCTTTACCAAAGCTGAGTTTTTATTAGCCATCTTAAGATTACTTTTTTTGAAGCTATTTATATATAGTTTACCTTGCATTGTACTACTACTGGCCACTCTAGTGTTTACTATATCTGTTTTACTACATTTGGTAATGAGTACATGTATACAGTTCATTGAATGCTAATGTATGATATAAAGCTACTAAAATGCTCCTCACAGAGTAGTTGGACCAGAGGCTCCCTCAAAAGCATCTTCAGCTATCTTTGTAAGAAACATGTTGTCTCTCAGAATTCTAAAAGAGAAAAACAAAACAAACACAGAATTAACCTCACATTCCTGTTGTAGTTATCATTTAATACTCAAGGATAACACTCATTAAATGACCCTTTAGTTTCTCTTCACTTGACACTGTGGTAGATAAGCCTTATTTTTAAACTGTAAACTGTTGGCTCATATCTTGTCTCTTCAGTAAGACAACAACTGGGCATCCAATCTTTGTTTAGTCTTACATAATGCTGCTTTGCTGGTACAGTACAAACAGTTTTTATGATGAAAGAAAAACAAGGCTATAAACTGCACATGTTAAAAAGCCTACTGTACTCCATTGTTAAGTTCTTCAAAGATCGTCTTATACTTACAGTGAGTTCAAGTTGGTCCTGTTGAAAGCATGCGCTTTTATCTCCTTGAAGCCGTTTCTAACCAGGTTCCTGTCAAGGATACAATGTTTTGCATTTTGGGTCATTATCAAAAGGACCTATCACAAAGGTCAAAGGACTGAATTACATAATTAAAGTGAGAAACACACAAAACAAATTGCTGCTCATAGCTTTGATAAGACGCTTCACATAATAAACTTAGATGTGACACTCACATGTCAACGTACTCCTCTGTGATTCCCTGGAAAGAATTGGCAGGAATAGTATGGATCCTCATGTTGTCTGCCATGTCTCTGCACACGGACAAAATAACATTTAAAGAGGATGTTTGTTTCAATTATCAGTCAGACTAAATGAGCTGTTATAACTGTGACCCGGTTGGAAAGAGAAAACTAAAATTGAATCATTTACTTGAATATCTGTTTTTGAGCATACGTATTAAAACAGGTTCACATACAGGATCAATCTTGGAGCCAGGGAGGAGACAGTCGTGAAGTCTGGAAAATGTGTGAGCCCTGTGTTGGAGATGCTCCTGTGTGAACAAGATGAGAAAAAATATAAACAAATCTTCAGATTGTCAGCAAAATGTCACAGGTCACAGGTTTTCTTCGTTGAATATATATTTATGGAGACTGTTGTGTTTTATATAATCATGTCTGCTTCTGACCTCAAATCTTGGTGTAGCCTATAACCTAAGGTAAGAACTGTGAAAGCAATATGACAAGATAGTTTTGCATAGAATATATAAGAAGTCACTCTTTAAACAGCAACAATTACTGAAGCGATGCATGTTACAGTCAGAGGGTGATTATGGTAAACACCTACCTCCTGTCATGATTTAATGAGTAAATTAAACATCAATACAAAGTTTGATATCACAAAACACACTTACAAATGTTCCAGTTTGGGCAGGTCGGTAAAGGCCCCTTTTTCAATAACCTGCAGACTATTGATATTCCGCACAGAGCTACATGAATAAAAATGAAAAATACATCAGTAATTACAATATTGCTGTCAGCAGTTGTCAACAAACAAACACAGAAAAAAAAGCCTCCATTCATTGATCATCCGCTCTGAATGTCAAGGATTAAACATGCAGCTTTGTAATTGCGAGACTAATCCTGCAAAACTCCAATAAAATGCAAAACATATAGCAGCTGTTCAAATGAATAATTGCTTGTGCTGTGCTGTTTGAGTTTGTTTGAAGGTGTCACTTACATTTGCGCCAGGCTGTGAAGAGACAGGAAGGCATGTCTCTGTATCCGTGTGACAGAATCGCTCTGGGAAATCTCACTGTGGCAAAGAAAGAAGGAAAAGATGGCTGTGTATCAGTAAACAGATTAACAACAGCCTGTGAACAAATCTGAAATAATCTCAAATTAAGCAAAGCAAATGTGGAGTTTAGTCAAAGTTGTTCCCTTTCCTTATTTACTTTTAAGTACCCCATTTAAAAATAGGACAGTGTTGATTGATACTATGATAAAAACCACTTGGGAAATATTAAAATACCAACGCCGACAATTCACACTTCTGGGGCACAATGAAGACACCTACAATTCACCCCATGTTTGGAAAAGCTCCAAACATACATCACACATGCATCTGGGCCAACAAGACTAAGTGGAGATGAAAAAGAAGGACTAAACAAAGGCGTCCAGAGCCAGGCAACTCTCTTTCGTCCTTGAGCGCTCTCTTTCAGATAGCACCAAGGCAGACTTCTTTTCCTCTTTTTGTAATCGCCCCTGTCATTTTACCCTCCCTCTCTTCAGTAATCAACCAACCCTTTTCTTAAGCTGAAGTTGCCTTGCTTTCATTTAAAGATCCACAAACAATTACATCTCCATCTGCGACGCTTACTTCTCTTTTCCTCTGATTACAAAATGTGTCGTAAGTTGTCATGATTACCACTAACTGTTCATGAAAACCTCTCACATCAGCACACCAGATGAGGTCTTCAAGTGGCTTACTACAATGTACGTCAGCGCTGTCAAACTTAACGGCGCTCCTCGTGTCAATCCACCTTGACACAGGTTACACCGAGAAGGTTTCAAAATGTGGGGCGACTTAAACTCAAACCCAGTCTCTCCCGGAGAAAATTTATGATTTGTCCAGTGCCTTTGAGCGTAATGGTAACATGTAAGAACTGTAAGTATCTGACGCTGATAAGACTTGTCCCTGAAAAGCAGAGCAAAGTCAAACACAGTCTAACAGCTTTCTTTTTTTTAACCTAAGAATCATCATTATACTTAACTATAAGTGGAATATTTATTGAACATTTGCAACAATTCATTTATGACATTACAGTTTTTTTAAGCAGTTGTAAAGTTGATAAAGCTGAGATTTAATTAAGAAGCAATTAACTGCCACATGTGAAGGCAATAAGCAATGTAACGCTATAAATTGTCTCAGTAATATCTCAGAGAAATGCAGCTGTAAAACTGTTAAAAAATGTTACTTCTAATCTACTTTTTTAAGGATGACACTTTTAAAAATTGAGAAATCATGTGGATCCTCAGAATATAACCATTCTTTTTTGTGTGTGTGGTGAATAGTAGTAAATATGCTGAAAGCAACATGATTTAACTTTTAACCCCAACATATGGAGCCTAAAAATCATTCAATTAATTGCCTCAAAATCATTCTGATGGTTTCTTCCCATGAACAGGGATAATAACCCTCTTCTACCGACAAAGCACGCCTGGTTTGATAAATACTCCACTTTGTAATTGTGAGTTGTGGGGCACACTACCATCTGGTGAGAACACATATCTAGCCAGAACATGTCACATCAATGCACATTTACATGAAAACTAGGATATTTATAGGATAATTACGAGAAGTTAATTGTCCAGCGTGTGCATTTGTCTCCTTTATTCCTTTGGTAGGTCTACAGCCTGAAAACTTACATAGTGCTGCTTTAATTAATAATGATTTAACAGTTGAGTTATAGCACTTCATTTATGCAGTACTAAAAAGATACAAAGCCTATATAAACCACACATACATAGGCATCACACTATCGTACAGTGCTTTACTCAGGTCATTGTATACTATTATACTATAAAAGGAAGCTGGATGTAATGAAAAATAAACTGTACATGGGGAAAACATGGTTATCATGTTACTATAAACAGCCTCACATTGAACAGCCCTGTGCATTTGATCATTTGTTTTTTTAATACTATTTCATGCTCTGCTAAATAGACAAAAAGCAGGATACTAGTGTGTTTACTTCATCTAAACGTATGATGGAAGGCTAATATATAACATTACAGATACATTTTTTTTAAAACTGGGATTGCTTAGCTGGAGTACATGTTAAAACAGTTTCTAAATGAACTGTTTAGGTTAGGACAAAATAGTCACAATAAACATAACATTTACACCAACGGACTTAAATGAAAAATGAAGACAGGCTGCTCCAAAGAGCAAATGTATTCAGTTTTGGCAGAAAATGAGTTTTGTTACATCTGCAGCTGTGCGCTTCACACACTTCTGTGCAATTATTTTCAGTACAAAGTGTAATCATTTACTGTTGCTATAATTTTTATTGTTCGTAATGTTGATGCCTAAATGTATGATTACAGCAGAGAAAGACATTTATTCTTTTAAATGATTGGACATTCATCCATCTCATGTTTCTAGTCTACTTTGTAAATCCATAAATAAGACAAGATATTAAATCTGTAAAATACAAGGATTTCAATTGAAGTAATCCAAAAGTAAGTATCTGCCTATTTCTGATACTTGAGTTATCTTACTAATGTCATTTTTAACTAGAATTATTTGTCAAAGTAAGCTTGTCCCAGCCAACCTGAAGGTATAGGCTGTTGTGGATGTTTTTATTTGGCTTTGATCATTATAAGTTACCCATCAGGCTTGTGTGAGTAAAGAACAATAAAACAGACTTACATCATGGTAACGTTGCTCAGGTCTTTGAAGGCATGAGTGGGAACCAGCTTCAAAGGCAGATGCGTAAACCTTCTGCACAAATTAAACAATGCATTTAACATTAAACTCACAAACTACAAAGAGATACAAAGAATCCCCCCAAAATATACTCAAAAGAAATAGGGCTGTATCAAAAGAAAATATACCCTATTGGAGGATTAAAGAGGCTGCAGGATTAGCTGGACACTACCTAGACAGTTCATTCAGTGCAAGTGGGAGAGCCGGCTACTTACAGTCGAGTCACGGTCCTGGATGTGGCCCGGGAGGCGCGCTGAGAGTCCGGGCTGCACTGGAACGAGTGGGCGCTGCAGCGGCAGATGGTGGGACAGGTGTACGCGGTGGACGCCCTGCAGGAGGCAGCGAGCAGGACACCGGACAGGGCCAGCGAGAGCCACACCGCCCGGGGAGCCATGTGGGACAGCGGCCACCCTCTCTGGCTCTCACCAAACACAGAAGAGAGCAACAAAACTCCTCAAAGTTTCATACAAGTCGTGTCACTGTCAAAACCCAAATGACTGCGCGCTCGTTATCCACTTTTCTGTTTGAATGAGTTTGAGGAGCCGCTGCTGCCTTCAGGGACTGTCGTAATCTTGGCTGTCAGAAGGGATGAGGCGAAAGTAAGAAGTCGAAGCTTTTCTGTTGCTGTCCAGGAGAGATGTGACGTGAGGTGGGAGGAGATGTGTCAACGTGAGCATCTAAAACATGGTGAAGTTATGATCTGGGTACTTTTTTAAATGTGTATTTTAATGTGTAATTTATTTATACACAGCCTTAGGTTTATTCTATATGTGGTATAGTAATCTAAGTACATCTCCCTGTCACATTTGTTTTAAGAAAATAGTCTGTCTACATTCTAATAGTAATTGAATGCACCAAAACTACTATACTTAACTGTTTACAACTATAGGAAATGACCATGTTAGACTAAATGTCAAATAAATAAATAATTCTGTACATAACAGCCGTGTCATTGTGCATGAATTAAAAAATATCAACCCCACCAGGAGATAGTATTAGATGAAATTATATGTATGGATGTAAATGATTTTGGGATTGTGTATGCATTTTTTTTTTTTTTTTTTGGGGTCAGGTCATGTCAGGAATGAAATCTGGCATCTTGAAAGAAAGCATTTACTGATCAATCCTTCATTTGGTGCTTTTTTCTTTGTTAGCTTTGAGATATGGAGTAAGTACATACATTTTAAAGTAAACACAAAGTGCTTTGTATGCAATAAAATGAGTGTTCAGTGTAGGTCGAGATTTAATTCAGTCTGCAAATGCTCATGTCTATTACAGCCCACTTGCCCCACATACTACTGTAAGATAAGAGCAGTAGCCGAAATCTTGACCTACATCTTCTAAAACCAATCAGTGAAGAGGAAACTAAAGATACAGATGAGGTTATTGTACAGGAGCACACTCCATTAGACTGTAGCCCATGATAACATGAGAACGTGACTAGGACGCCTGTGTTTGTCGTTCTACAAGAAAAACCTCTTCTGTCGACAAAGAAGAATAAAAAGGTTTAATGTAATAACACAAATGCATCAATGTGTTCATTTTCACAGGATCCCACTTCACTGCAGACAGCATCTCCACCTCCGCTGTCAGTGACCCCCGACCCCTTTTACAGCTTTCTCATCCTGTTTCTGTCCAGTGCGCCCCATGTTGACAACAGCACCATCTCACACCGCCACCACCGGCACCACCACTTCTCCCCCCCGAGAGGTTACTGCCCAGCGACGTCTGGAGTCTGCCCTCTCAGCCCGTAACCCACCTGCAACACAAAAAAACCCCAAACTGACACATAATTTATGCAAGTGGCCTCTTATGACTCAGCCCGTGTCTTCATGCTAACCTCCATGCTGTGCATCCCATCACACCTAAGGTCACGCACAGCAGGGGACCGCTGCCAAAAAAGCACATCATTTTCCAATTAGGCTTACATTACATTCAAATATTCTAGACTTATGTGATTATTCTTTTGGCCACTCAGTCAATCACCAGAGTTGTTTCTGTTGTAACTGTTCTGTATGAATGAAATGTTGACTGTATTATTACCATTTATTTTTTAAATGTAAAGGCAGGATTTCCAGATGGACAGCCATTCTCTGCTCACCAACAGGTTAAAGCCAAATATGGACGTAGGATAATTTGAAAATGCCCTATACATCTAAAATAAGGAGAAAAACTGTAAGCAAAAAAGTAGGCCATTCAGATACATTCACATCAATTTTGTTCTATAAAAGGTCAGAAATGTGTAATAAGTCTGTCCTCCATTTAGCAAAACTTTTAATTTTTAATTAAACTGAATTGTTATGTTTTTAAATGACCATCAGTTATTCTTCTTATTAAAGTCTGTTTTGTTTTTTTAGTCTAGACTGGGTTTTAGTACATACCGTATCAGCATGGGTTGCCTAATGCACAAACTCCTCTCTGGAAAATGCACTGGAAACTTGCATTTGTAATAGTGGATTCTAACTAAAAGCAAGTAAAGACATCCCATTAAGAAATTGTCTTGTGTACAACACTGACTAATAAATAAGTGTTAAAATAAAATTCTACATTTTCTGTCAAATCAGTTTCAGGAAGTGTTTTTTTTTGTGTGTTTTCTGGCAATTTGATACATTCTCGATAATAACAAGGCACACCACAACACAACAGTGGTGAACAAAAAGAGAACTAAAGTCATGTTTGCCCTGAGCAGGACCACAGTGCTTTCTCTAAGGTCATGTCCCTATTTCTGTAGATAAACTTTAAAACATCTTTTTTTAAATGGCCTTCATTTGGGGCGTCTAATGAGGACTACTTACAGTAGAGCTGGAGATGCAGCAAACACACAACCAGTTTTAATAGGTTTTATTTTGAGCATGAGAGAGGTTTTTTTTTTAGTGTGACACGAGGCCAGATGTGAACAATGTCACTCAGACCTGTGCGGACTCGGAGGTGTGATCTTGCCACTCGCTGACACTGTCACCTGCATTGTTCCTGGGGTTATTAGAGCTTCTTTTTTAGGGACCGGCTTCTTCTTACCTTTAGGTGGGAGGCTGTTGACCTGTCAGTGTCCTGCTGGTAATTCAAGTGCACAGGGAGGGCAAAGCAACATAACATGTAACAATAGTGTGGCATTAAACATGATGATGAAACAACACAGTCCTGCATGAAATATATGAATATATGTGTGAAACAAGAGAAAAGAGACAATACAATGTTACACAAGAAAAGCAAAAAACAAAGCACGTAAGCGCTAAGTGTGAACAGGCCTGGAGTCATTACATGAAAGTGGCGAGGGCAGCAATTGGTGTCAAATGCTGTTTACCTGCTTCTTCCACAAAGTGACATTTTCAGAGCGAGTTCGGGAGTGAACACACATCATTGTGGCATTTGAAGTAATTGGCATCAGGAGCACTGAGTGTGTGCTGCCCTTTGTTTTTTCCTTTAACTTAGAGAGAGGCTAAGCTGCAAAAGACTTTATTTCATCAGTGCCAAAAGTATCATGTTGTTTATATATATATATATATATATATATATCTCGTCTATTGACATTTTATGTTATACGATACTCTAACTCTAAAAAATAACATGTTTACTTCCTTTTTACCTTGCCATAAAAGGGGTCACATTATGTGTTTATTTGAGCAAGTATCATTTAAAGAAAGAAGTCAAGAATGATCGGTTATGGCTTCACCACTCAAAAAATCAAGGCTCTCCACTCAAGGGCACCACTGCAGTCTCATATCACCATCAAGGAAGTTACGGCCAAGGAGACTGAGAAAGAGCCAATAGGACATAGGACGATGCAGAGATAGGGACACACCGGTCCAGTGCACACTCTTCCAAACCTCCACAGAGGTCTTCAACACACCAATTTGCTAAGTTAATTCAATGCGTCCACATGGATTTGTATGTAAGAGCCGTAGATGTGAGATACTTTGACTTGAGCAGGTTAGAATCATTTCCATATGCCCTCTAATCATTCTCCCCTCATCCCACTCAAAAGACATCAGGAGCACTGTGGCATGTTAATGAATGTGGAATAAACAAGCAAGCAACAAACAGGGGAGTCATTATTATGAATTATTAGGCGGAATTTATGCAGTGTTGTTTTTAATGGCATATAACCTTGAAGCTGTCCGCTCTCTCTCATTTTCCAATTGCACACACACACATAGACACACACTTTGCAGACAGGCCAATGCTCCTGACAGCTTATCAGGGCAGGAATTCATGGGTCCTTGGACATCCGAAATGCATCACAGCGATATCACGTTAAAAGAATTAACCCCTCCATAACCACTGAGGACATGAGTGACATCCAAAGCCACTACCACACAATCTGTGGTACTGAAAGAAATGCGCTGTTGCTTTAGAAAGACTCTAGAAGTAAAAGTAGTGAGTTTATGTTACAAAATATTTATTAAAAGACTAAATCAAGTTCTTTAAATTAAGGATAGGCCCATTGAACTGCAGTTTAATATTACTGTGCAGCACAATTAATGTAGTTTTAATCAATTCAGTTTAAATGCCTGAATTCAACCATGAGATTAATAAATATTTTAAGGAGCAGAAGCATCTTTTGCATCTGTTCACACACTCTGTCCTGTGGGGGCTGTACTTGCTGTTTTCAGCTGTAGTTCTCGAGTTTGATCAACAGGTGTCAGAGCGCTTCTCTTTCAAATGTGTGGGACTGTGTTCAGGAGTCCAACTGTGAAAAGCCTGTTGGTCTTTGATCACAGATTCATTCTGATCCACAGCTGAAAAATAACCAGTGTTGTAAAAATGGGACATGGCCTCTGTAGAGACTTGCCACTGGCATAAATCACCATGTCCAGACAACTGCAGATGTAGGCCACGTCTATTTGTTTGACAATTCTGGTTCAATCGAATAATTTGGTCATGGGGTTATTAACAAGAGTATTCTTAAACATAGGAGGTGGAGGTGGGAAGGGGCTCAGAGACGATCTGAAAAACTTTGAAAGATTCTTTTGGCAAGATATATAGACTTACATTGCTAATGTTATTTTTCTTAACTGCAAAAAATGTTGAGACACAATAATCTGTATCAGACTTCAGCTCAGTATTTTTGCAAGCATGATGAATAATTTTTCATGATGATATTGAAATACTAACGGTAATTAATAGAGGACCACATCTGGGTGATACTACATTTGCACAAAAAACATCGACTTTATCTCTGCCACACAGTAGTTAAAATGTGTTTACTACACTGAAAACTGCTCCCTTCTAACTTCGTTCCTTCATGCAATTCCAGCAGATTTTTTTGGCCTCTACCGACATCAAAGCTTCCCTTTCAGTGCCAGTTGGACTGCAGTAGCAGCAGCGATGGGATTGGTTGGCTGTATGTTGTGCGTGTTTCTGTTAGAGAGAGTGGGAGACTTGGACTGAGGCCCGGCCCTTGGCACATTCATGCACACAAACACATCTTAAAACACCTTTCTACCTATGACGTCAGGCAGGAGAGGTAGTGGTCTGCAGTGAGATGACTGATGTCTGTGGGTGCAGCTACAGGGTCAGGAATATTTAGGCACTACTTATTCACTACGGTACATCTGAGGACGGCACTCACTGTACCGGGCCAGTGGATGTCTCTGTGGGCAACACTGGCCCTGGGACTTTTAGCACCAAAGATTTATCAGCTAAAAGATTGCTCTGCTTTTTGTATATGGACAGGATACAATACTCTCATGCGGCTGGGACTATTAAATTCCAGTTTAGATACGTTAAGTACAATAAGTGATTTATTTTTGTTTTGTTTAATTTTTTCTGTCAGTTTTTGCAGTTAGGAACAAATTTTTGCTGTTATTCAAACAACAAAAACAATGCTGATAAATGTAACCTAGTGGGCTCACAAGACAGATGTTCTGAATAATGAAGTGAATAATTTCCAGTGATGGAAGGGGGCCCTGATAATCTTTTCTGCAATTTTGGTTCTTCGCTGCAGGTCTTTCCTCTCCTCCGAGGAACAGCTGGAGAACCACACTGTGCATCCAGCACTGAACACTTTCTGTGGTGCACTGATAGAAGTTAGTAAAGAGCCTCTGCTGGAGCCCAGTTCTTATCAAGGTCCACAGGAAAAAGAGCCTCTGCTGAGCCTTCTTCACTAGTTCCCTGGTGCTCACTCCCCACGTCAGGTCCTCAGATAGATGAACACCTTGGTAAGCTCCCCACCTGTTCCACCGCTTCTTTATTAGTTTCTAGATTGGCATTCATTATGTCCTTCTGTTTTCTGTAGTTAACGACCAGCTCCTTCGTCTTGGTGGTATTGAGGACCAAGTCATTGTTCTGGCACCAGAATTTGAAGGCCGGGTCATCCTCTCTGTAGACTGCCTCATCCTTATTGGTTATTGTCCCCACCACCGCTGTGTCATCTGCAAACTTGTATATGGAATTTGTGTTATAAATGGCAGTACAGTCATGTGTGAAAAGTGAGTGTATACTGTAGAAATGGAGCTCATCTGGTGCAAACCTGGCCAACCATTATTGGATTCCCTGTGGATGTGTTAACAGTCTGGTTTTTACTTTTGATCCAATGAATTAGAAAACAACACCAGGAAATATATTCTCTGTTTGTTGTGAAGAACTGACGGGACACACTATAACTGTGATGTCTGTTTTAATATATGGCTCTGTTTTATCAAAGATTTTAGATTAAATTTGTGTTTTGTTTGCTCAGGGCTATCCATTTTCACAATAGGATGGTAATGTACAGATAATGTGGTAGTAATTGAAATGGCCCATATGGCAGAGAATTGTACAGTATATTCTTTTTTTTGTAAAGTAGGAGCATGTTTTCGTCAGGACAGCTGGTGTGAAGACACTGGAGCAGCTGGGACTCCTGGTGGCAACCAAATATGCTAATTACAGCATAGAAGATTTGAAAGGCCATCATTTTAACATGATGTGAATCATTATGCAACATTTAATGATGTCAGGGAAATATTAAACCACAAAATCACAATTTGGGCAAAGCAAACCAGTGAGTAATCTGCTTGTGTTTGTTTGGGCTAAAGATGAATTGACACTGAGTATGTATTATGATTTTTTAACACAGATATCATTCCACAAGAGTTTGATATATGTATGATCCATTTGAGTATTGTACACCATTAAACACTGTTACAATAATGTGTGCCAAATGACACTCTATTCAAATAAATGATCATTAATTTCCATCTCTGATCTGTCTATTGATCCTTTCCATTTTAATGCTGAGAGCTGGACCCCGATGGAGGCCTGATTTATGACTGCAGACTGGTGCTGTGATTAAAAGATCATCATCTCAGCTCTGAAACTTGACCAACCCTCTGATGTTAGTTGTCACTTTAGTTTAGTGCAGAGATTTATCTACTGCACTGCACAGTGTTTGTCCAGGGTTAAGGTCAAGCAAAATAAGATAAAGCATGTGTAGAGGCGGGCTACATAAAGGAAAGCAGAGAAATATCATGTCACAGCAAACTAATCAAACAATGACATTAGCAGATCTCTTGTGCCATAAGAAAGGTCTCAAAGAACAATGTTCAGTAATAACACAATAACAAACTTATTTATGTTTATACCTCACTACCTTGACTTTCAGGGTATAAATTTAATGCATTTGTTTACACATGTCTTTGCTGGGTTGTATTTGACATTCAAATGTATTGTACAGATGTATTTGGTGTTAGACTGTCTGTTGCTCTGCTGTGAATTCCCATTTACGTCTTTCATTGTCACTGTGAAAAAATAAAATATATTTGCATGTAAATGATCATGCCAAGCCACGTGTGTAATATGACTGACACACTTGAGCAACTTGTGGAATTAGTTACATGATCACATAAGCTGTTGTACCCCTCGGACGTGCCAAAGCGTTCTTTCGAAATGGCTGCATCCACACAGCTGGGCCTGCTGCTGGTGGTCAGATAGATTTAAGCAGCTTGGGCACTAATCAGCCAGCTGCAGACAAACCGACACACCAAACAAATGAAGGGCTCGCAGTCCCCTGTCCCTGATTCACAGTCTGCTGCTGTAGAGTCATCCATCCAGCAAATCTGTTCCCTCCCTAATTAAGTTGAAAAGGGGAGTGAGAGGGTCATTAAGCACTTATTTATTTGGCGGAGCAGTGGTTCAGAACGGCAATCGTATTCTTCTCTTCAGGTCATATAATTGGTCTGAACAATGATAAGCTCGGTGCCATGCAGAGTGATGGGCAAGGGCACTTAGGGGTGCAGTAAATAGTGTCTATGTCTGTGGCACACAAACTTTGATCATTGGCTGCTCAGCGGGAAACAGCACTGATAAATACCCACAGTGACCTCAGAGACGCTGAATGCATTTTGGGATGTAATACTTTATGACTGAAAATATAAAGAGAAGAGTTGTCCTTTGAGAAGTGGCAGGAACAAGTGTGATTACATCACAAACAAGAAGAAAGAGGAGAGGATTCAATTTGGGAGGAAGTGTATCACAGAAGCAGAGTGGCCCTTGTGCTTGTCAGAGATTGGGAGAGCGGACCGTTAATCACGACACACAGCCAGCGTCTTCGGGCCTCGAGCGCTGCCTGCTTGAGCATCCTGCAAACTGAAATACAGTCAGTGTCAAAGAAAAGGTCAATGACGTTGTTAGGGAGTCCTGCGAGGACACTGAACAGGTGCTCTGTAGCTGACAAGTATAAACTGTAAGACGCAACACTCATCTACACTGCTCACCAAACTAGTAGCAATAGATGAGGTCACTCAATCTACAATCTACAGCACTCTCAAATTTACCATAATTGTTCAGAATCACAGTTTAATGGCTCAGAATGTGGCATATAGTGGGCCATAAAGATCAATTGCTGTTCAGGAAACTTGTGAGCATGATGTGTGTGAACAGCTACATATAACACTGTCCACTTTCCTGCAGCAACCTAGAAAGTTAATCTGCTCTTTCAGTGACACTATTTCAGAATACCAAACTGGAATAGACATCTGAAGAAATTACACCGTTCCAGCCTTCAAAGTATAGACAGCTCAAATCACAGGGTAAATTATAGTGCCTGGCTGGTGCAACACAGATTTGTGTCTATAAGGCTAACTCAGACAGAGTGCTGTATATTGCATAGAAATTTCACTCCTGCATTGAGCTGTACCTCAGAAGGTTGGCGCTCCTGCAGCTGTCTCAGAAGTGCACTGTTTTTTTGGTCCACAACAAAAGAAGCACAGTATCAAAGAAACACAGTTCCTCAGTCTCCAGCTGGTTACTGTCACATTAGGTTAAGACTCATGCAGCACATTTCTTTGTTCATTCTGTATTTTATTTGACTTATGTTGCTAAGCAATGAGAAGTACATTTGAATCATAATGCACTACAACATCAAGGTTATATGGTATAATATAAAGATATGGCTCCAAATCAAAAGGCCCCTGATTCATCATGAAGGAAAAGTCTTATGTCCTTTATTTCCTGGATGAATATGATTAAATGATTTACAGTGCAGCCACTGACTTTATGCTAGTGCTAGTACTTTATACTAGTTTGAAAACACTGCATTGATTTTGTGCACAAGAACCGTCTCTCATGTGTTCAACATGTAGCGATGCAGAAGTGCTGCAATTGGCTGTGACGTGGAGATGAGAGGCTCGTCGACCCTCCTGATATTTAAGAGGGTCAAGTGGCATCGATCGCGGGCCTCCGCCAACACACTGACCTGTCATTGATAAGACGGATTAAGCTCTCAGTGCCAGGACATATTTCTTTACCAGACATCATATCCTCACATCTTGTCTGGAGCCGGTCCACTTGTGACTCACTTTCCCAGGAGTTTGTGTTGTAGGTCCACTGCTCCTGTGACATATGGCACTCACTTGATGGAAGTATGTGACAGATCTGTGAATATACACTTAAAAACATTTAAAGATGCAATATGCCTCTGACCACCCACCACACTTTTAAAGTGCATGCTGTGGGAGTTGTGCCAAAGTACTCCGGCACAATCTGTGTCCCGATCTAACTTAAAGGCCAAGCACTAAATCTACTCTTTCAAATTACATCTACTCCAAAAAGAAGATTTCAAAATATATGGTGCTAATGCTTATTTTGACTGGAAAAGTACAAAGGCAGCTATATAAAGGTATTATGCTAAATTGCTTCTATAATAACCAAACAAACAGAAAACAGATGATCTTCATATTGATAGACCTTTGATCTGTTCTGTATCTGAATGAGCTATTTCAATATGTTTACATTCACTCAACAAGTCCATCATTATAACACTAACATTCTGGCTGGCAGGCAACATTTGTCCATGTGGAAAAGACAAAAACCAAACCAAAAAGCAGTATTCATTCAATTATCTGAGTATTAATTTCGCTTTAAAAGAAATCATCCATATATGTCGTTAAT
The DNA here is from genome assembly GCA_036850595.1 of Rhyacichthys aspro. Classification (NCBI taxonomy): domain Eukaryota; kingdom Metazoa; phylum Chordata; class Actinopteri; order Gobiiformes; family Rhyacichthyidae; genus Rhyacichthys; species Rhyacichthys aspro. Next base: position 15,462,850 of record CM072162.1, on the reverse strand, counting down.
GGAAGCATTTGAGAGCTCTTTTCCTGTAAACAGAATAACCCTCAGCACTTACCTCCCCTTGCCAATGCAGTATGAATGTGCTCCACAATCAAATATTCAGCAGTGTTTATTCTACTACACATAGGCGCTGCTTTTGCATGATCAATGGTGCTATAGAGCGACCCTTTTCGTAAATGAACCATGCTGTGGAGAGGTGGGAATTGGTGTAGACAAAACACGCAGCAGTTGGCTGTGGATTTGTGAGTTCAGCAAGCAGCTGCTGTGCCTCTCATGAAACACTGGCATACATCCGAGCACACCATAAGACACAGGAGTCTCAGGGGCCTTTTTTACAGCCCTTTGTGCATTCTCACTTTCATCTCACTCAAATATATTCTGCGTATGGACAGATTAACACACAAGTCTCCTCGGGCTTCATCTATCATACTTTATAATAACACTTCAGGTCACAGGGGTATCCTTGCTGCAGGTAGATGTTTGGGAGAGTGTAAGCCTTTCTGTGTTCCTTAAAAGTAGGAGGTGACATTAAAACAAACATGAAAAGAAACTTCATTTACATCTCTTATGAAGCTCCACAAACCAGTGCTGCATTGACTGCAGATGAGAGGCTTGCTTAAGGGAGTCTCACGGGACCTTCCACATTTCCAGTCAGCAGACTGTGCATACAAAGCTGCAGTTTTAATTTAGAAGCATGTTGAGTGAGGTTATGTTGATGCAGATGAAGATGGACAAAATGCACGACTCCACTATCGCATGCTCAATAAGAAGTTGCATAATTTTGCTTTGCTGTGTTCACAATTTTGAATAATAATTAAGACAAATGGCTGTGTTTCTCATAGTGCTTTAATTAGTGACTTAGCCAGGCATATCTTTTGTACTATCTTATGTTCACAGCCGGCTTTTGTCCTCGGCTTTTTGTTTCTCTCTTCCTGTCCAGCAGATGTCAGTAGTGTTCCTCAAAACCTGGGTGTTCTTCAAAGCAGGAAGATCCCGTCATTGTCCTGAAGCTTGTTCCGTGCCTCATTTTACACGCGATATAAATGTTTGGTCACATGGCACACTACAGGCCTTTTGTGAATCCTGTCAGGTGTGTACATACTAATTTTAAATGAGGGATTACGTACGGAAGGGAGTTTACAAAATCACAATGTGCGGAGAATGGAGAGAGCTTCATGGATAACTCCAGCTGTGGAGCAGATAAAGACAGAGACGCAGATGAACTGAGAATAAATAAATTGGATAGTGCAGCTATGGACTGAGCAGCCAAGCAAGGGAAGAGTGAAGAACAAATGAAGAGTGTACTGGAGGCAGAGATGAGCAAGCAGACAGACAAGTGCGCTGACAATCAGACTGGCTGCTGGGGCATACAAATAAACACAAGTACCTGTACGGTATGGATAATGGCACGGTTTCAGAGATGAAAGCAGAAACAATGCAAATAGCCCTCACTCCTCGCCTGTTACCATGACGACCATCCTGAAGTTGGAGGTAAGTCCCAGGAGAGGTCAGCAGGAGGGAGAGGCGGGACACAGGAGCTGTCCTGGTTTTACAGTTTGCCAAGTCCTCCAGTGTCTCCCCACTGCGCCTCCATCTCCTCAACTCATCCCAGTGTTGTGCAATAAATGTCTCTGCAAGGAGTTCCAGTTTTAGACATTGTGCAAAGCTGGAAACCACTAAATGAAAAATTCAATATCCAACCTGCTCTGAATTTTAATTGGCTGTCCTTGGCCTAAAATGTTCATTTATTAAAATCCTGTGGCTCTTGTTCTTTGGTGGCCTGTCGATCGGCTGCCCCTGCTTCTGCTGCACTTATAGTGGATTCTCTTTGATATAGTTGAACTCAAGTTGCCCTAACCCACAATGTGATCAGGTATTCATGCTCTACCTTGTCTGTATCCGTTTGTGAGTTGTGTAATGTTGTGGGGGGCAGGAAATGCAAAAGAATTACTTACTTCCAAGCAAATACTAGTGAATTAGAAAAGGAAACTCACGGAGTGATTTTTGCATCGTGGGGAACAGCCTCAAAAGCTTCAGTCATAAAAAGAGCTTTTTCATTTGGTTTTGTTTGCTTGTGCCAATGGCCACAAAGGAAGTCTACTCTCTTAATGCTTTTGGTTTTGGTGGTGCAGCAAACTTTACAGCAGGCAGCAGAGACAGAGAAGCCAGCTTTGTGGGCCAAAGGAAATGTATCATTTAAGTTAGTCATAAAAAATATTGCTATTGTCCTTTAATTAAAGATTAATAGATGCCAGTAATAAAATAAAGATTGAATCCATTGTCACTCTCACAGCAGATGGCGGGTTTATATCTGATATTTTAATTCCAAATTCTCATAAAATAATTTGCCATATAATTTTATATTAATGGCTACTCTGCATGATTAGGATTCAAAGATATACTCCACCAATTAACAGCTGATGACAGAAGCATCCTAAAGATATAGTGCTGTATGTTTACTGTATGATAATGTTATGACTTAAAGTAGGCTATAGGCCAATATAACAGACGGAGCTGCCTTTCCTTATATTGTGTAGCTCTGACGGTCATTTCAAAGAGCTTGAGTCTATCCGCTCAGAGACAGACTGTTCTTTAAAATGACTGACAAGTGGATCCCGCTGGCAGGCACCACTTCTTCTCATGTTGGACTGGGACTAACTTCAGCTCAGAGCTCACTGTGCCTATCCTGGTCCAAAATGATGATACTGGAGAGAGTAAAGACACTGAATTAACAAGCTTAGTGCATTAGATATTCATATCATTTCTTGAAACCATGTCCTCACACCATGTTCAAAAGGATTGTCTCAAACTAAACTCTAAGCTGTCCAAACATTCTCGAGTAGTATTTTTACTTCAATATTTATTGTGAGAGATGAACAGAGTAGAAAGTGCCTTCCTGGACAGCCTGTATGATCTTGCCTCAGATAAGGACATGTAAATAAGATAGGGACGTGCAATTCAGAGTTCTGGTGACTGTTGATATACTCATACAATACTGAAAGCAGCAGTTAATAAAATATCAATACTACATATAATCCCTTAAAGGCTTTTAAAAGTATTGTGATATAATGAAAGTGACTTTACTATAATACACACCATTTGTCTAGGAGCATGTCACTTCTGTTTCCTCTAGCAGTGGCTCTTCATGCAAAAAATTCTTGTTTTAGGCACAGCAATTAATTTCCAGACTGTACCTATCGTTATGAAGCTAAATTTTAATTACTCATTTCAGGGCAGTTATGGTTTGAGCCCCAGCACACTAAAGATAACTTGCAGCAGCTATAGTGGTGAGCACAGGCGATTTTTGTGACAATCAGACCATAATTATGTGTGGGGACGCAGCCAAGCGCAACATGGCCCAATGTCATTAACTTGCAGCCCACCTCAGACTGAAAGGGGCTGGGGGGTTGTCATTATTTTCTATTATTCTGAAAGGAACACAAATCCAAATGAGCACAGATAAAAAACCTAACTAAGCTTGATGCCATAGGCTTAGCCAGCTGTTTGACATTCAGCAGTTAAACCTTGCTGTATTGAAAAGAGTGGGGTCATAAGGATAATATTGCTTGAAGAACAACGTGAAATTTCATTAAGTCTGCTAATGCATCCCTGACATCAGTGATAAATCCACGGCTCCTTGCTAATGGCTTCTAAGGAGCAGATATCTACAGCTTGTGGTAACTGTACCATGTCTGATGGCAGGTATTCCAGGGCTTTGGCTTCAATTCAAAGATGTCTGTGAATCAAACCACAAACAAAAACAATTTGCTGCCCATTGTCTGTCATCAGGAAACTCAATACTGACCCAGTGCAACTTTCCCCTCTTCACGCTATAAAACTGAACTCCACATGTGCTTTGAAGCAGCTTTAAAACACCGTGTTTCAATGGTGTGACTCAAAATGTCTGTGTTGCCTCATTCAGAGAAGGCCATGTTTTACAGTATTCATGACAGACATTTTGGAATTACAGATGAATATTTCAAGGACTGACAGTCTGACATCCAGAGACGCTGTTGGCAGAGGATACCATTCACACTCACCACTTTCATACCACTGCCTTGATACTTTTGCTCTCCTTGAAACGTCAATGTGAAGTGATCTGAGATTTCGTTGATGTATCCTGAAAAGGAAGAAATCGAAACAGGGCGAGGCAGACTGATTGTCTTACCAATAAGTGCTGATACATATTTTTGATCTAATGTTTTCAGATGTCAAGGGCAGTCACTGTGCAAAGCCTATGGAGAGACTGTAAAGTTGGTGCAGGACAGGAACAGCTGGAAGGATGTTTAATGCTGCTGTAATTTTTTTTGTTATGCAGTGTTTTTTAATATCCTCTGCGGCTAAATTAATGTTAAGCTGTAGATACATTTTCTAGATGTTATGTTAACTGCTTTACACTGACCAACATGGTGGAAGAATGTTAACATCCTATCTCTTAAAAGCCTGACTAGTATGTTAGCTGAGTTATGTTTCAGTTCTGATTAGCTGTTATTGCTACTGGTTTATGCAAACTATCAAACACAAGAATCTGGCTCAAGTAAGACCATAGCACAAGGAGTTATTTGTCTTCAAAATAACTACTTTTTGTTGAAAAAAGAGAATTACAGGTTACAGAGCCAGCAGCTTTATCAGGTCGAGATACATGATAAACTACCTGTGCAGGGTCATATTTACAAGGGTTAGAGAAAAGTACAGGGCTTTGTTTTTCATAGAAAGTCATGTTGAGAAAAGCACCATTTACTGTAGTACATCTAAGGTCTGCAGTAGATTTTGGCTTGAGCATCAGCAAGTTGTAAAAACCAATCACAGTAGAGCGTCCGTCTGGCTGTTCCAACCAAGCGTCTGTGTGTAGAGACTGTGATGGTCAGATATAGATCAGGGGCATGTCCAGCTCAAAACCATCCCTACAGCCGCACTGCTGCTGCCGTGGCAACACCTCTGTCTCATACCACTGACATGTATCATAACAAGTGTCTCAGGCCGTCTATTACTGAACCCTGGGGGGTTTACCTCACTTTGCTCCCCTCCACTCTCCTGACTCCACTTCATAAAGCAGAGCTGCTGAAAAGCCAGAAAACTAGAAAACTGCAGACCACAGCTGAATGAAGATAAATACTAAGGGGTAAGAAGTTATTGACGTAATTATAGCACCAGAGACTGAATGATCGGCTGAAGTGATAGCACTTCTGCATAGGTTTGAAGAGGACAGTGAAGCATATACAGTTAGCTGTGTTCAGGTTCACAGCGTGGCAGACCTGTCTGTTCTCCACGCCAACAGGACAAAGTCTTATATTGTTATTCTTTTGTTCAGTTAATGGAGCATCTGTTTCTTAATGGGAAAAATAAATGGAGCATTTGAATGCTGACCCACATTGGACTTGAGCCTAGAACTGACAACACTATGAAGTTCGAGAAAAAGTCTACATTGTGGAAAAAAGATAAGTTTAATTTCACCTCAAACAGAATATACAGAAGAAAAAACAAGGAAACGGAAGCATTGGATGTTCCAGTTACAGATTTAATGAATGATGAATTAATGCCCAATGGGATTTTCACATTTTACCACAATTCTATAATTTAAAATCCAGGGCTTTTTTTTGTAATGTAAAGCTGTCTGTATGGATTAAAGTCACCAGCATATATTGGTATGAAAAGAAAAGTTTGGTGTACTCATAATGTATTATACGTTGTTAGTGTGAATTTGAATTGAATTTATTCATTGTTTTTGTCTCCTGCTGTAAATAACTGCCTAATTAACTTTTCAAATGGGGTCACCTAAACGCTCCATTATTTTTGTAACAAGTGAGTAAATGGAGACTAGAACAGTTAGGTCTAAACTTTAAAGTACTTAAGGACAATATAGACACCTACACTTTAATTAAACAACTTAGCCACTACACAGTTACATAATTGAGTTAGAGAATACAATTAGATAATACAACATCAGCTGTGTGTGGCCCCTGAAAAGAGATGAGTGACTTGGACACTGCTACATCTTTGATCCAGGGACCAACTCCACACTTCACTACCTGCTTTGTGAGGGACGACAAATAGTATTTTTGAAGGTTTGTTGATGGGATGACAGCTTGGAGTAATAAGGTGGTTATTTTTGCTCTGATTTCCCCTATCTCTTTGAATACTGGGAATCACTCTTCACAACAACAATAGAGGAGCTGGACACCAACTGCTCCCATTTGAATGCAGGTTATTTTCCAGCTCATTAAGCATATTGACAACAGTAAACAAATGGTAGGTTTAATACAGTGCAGGATTGTATCCCGCTAAGCTCTTTCATTAAAAGTTTTCTTCAGTCAGTCATTTGGATTTTGGAAAATGGATAAATTTGATGAACGGAGCTGAATAAAACTGACTGTTATAACATGTTGTATGCCCTTCTCTGAAACTCAGCCTAAACTCAGCAGTTTAACTAAATTGTGCAGTTCAAAGTACAACCTAGGTGTTTTTAGAGAATTTAAGAGGGCAGCTCTTATATCAATTGGCAGTATATATAGTTGGGATCCACTGGGGAACTTTCATTTTGCCGACATTAGTGTCCAGTGTTTGCTTTCCAAATTGTACTACTTCCTGTCTCCTCTGAGGAAAAGGTGTTGGGTCAGCTCCTAATTTAGAGCAATAAATTTAGGCCCCCGGCTGCTGGGGGAAACACTGTCACGGCAAGATTGATTTTATCGCGTCAGGCCTGAAGTGTGCATGTGTGAGTGTGGGGAAAACAAAGGGAAGTGTATGGCCTCTCTGCCTCCGCGGGGATTCGAAATGGCTCTTACCATCTGCTGAAAACAGTCAATACATCCCAAAGCATCATGTAGGGTCTCCCTATATTCTCCCCTGATTGACTCCAAAGGTCACAGGCTGCATCAAAAATAAGCAGCCAATCAACATGCATGCCTTTACAGAATGCCGATATCTCATCAGCTCCGTTAGACGGGCATCATGCTGACATTATAGGCTTTATCTGCTTGAGTAACTTGGAAAGACAAAGGTTAAGGACGAGAATGAAAGTTAGTGCAAGCTTGTGCAAGCTAGTTCAACTAAAATCAGTCCAAAGTGTGTTTTTAATAGTACACAGTCACATGACACTCACTGATTGGTCCAGCAACAAGAAAGTGGGTATATCCTCATTTATGGCGTTTACAATCATTATATGTTACTTGTTTTATGTTGTGATGTAATTTGACAATGTTTGAAGATGGGCTGTGAAAATACTAATTTAAATACTCATTTCATTAAAACTATTGAACTATTTTTTACAATACACAGGGAATAAAGACACTGGAGAAACAATGTTGTATCGTACCATGGCTCTTTTAAAGTCACCAGTGTTTACCTAATAGATTGTAGAACAAGTGCATATTCATTCATTCATTCATTATCAAGTGCTTTGTCCCATTAGGGGTCACAGGTGACTGGAGCCTATCCCAGCAGCTTTGGGTCTGAGGTGGGGTTATACCTTTGACATATTCGCAGGGCTGACACTTAGACACAGACAGAGACAGACAACCATTCACTCTCACATTTGTTTACTAGTAGCACTTTAGTCTGAGCAGTTCACCTGCACATCCATGTCTTTGGTTGTTGGGAGGAAACCAAAGTCTCTGGAGAGAACCCACAGTAACGGGGAGGACCTGCAGACTCCTCACAAAAAATGCTCCTGGTGGCTTGATGTAAGGAGTCTTGGTTACTGCAGCTTTAATGACATTATTAACAATATTTCAAGCTAGAAGATACGTCTCATAAATCTTCCACACCAACAGTATGTAATAAATATACTCACATAAATGCTCTGTAGCTTTGAAAGTCACCCGTTTTGTCCCTGGGGACCTTTACAGTGCACCACAATGAAGGCAGAAGTCAAAACACTGAGTTTGTAAAGTGTTTTCCGGTGCATTATATAGGAATTAATAAATGATGAGAGGTATGGGATATGTGCTCTGCTGCAGCACCGACCGCACAACAGTAGCTTCGGATAGATCTGCTCCTCTTTCTTTCCCCACTGAGTAGTCGCTTTCTATGAATTTGCCTTTATAGATAAAGTTATCTTTTAAACTGAACTTTCAACATTGATTAATGATGGTATCATTATAAATATTGATTACCTCTACACTTTTTACATCCACTGTGTTTGATATTGTGAAATAAAGTAGAAATGCACTGTATAAAAAACCTTGATGAATGGCAAATATAAACCCAGATGTTTAAAAATTCTAACTGAGCTGTCACAATGTCACATAAAAAATGAAAGTGCGCTTTTCAGAGTAAGCCTGGGACAGTCTTAGAAGGATTACTCTTAAAAAAGTGGAGCAGGAAGTCAATATAATCAAAGTGAGGATTTGTGCTCGCTTTTCTCAGCATGAAACTATACTGAATGTTCATACAAAGTGTCTGCCAACAATTTTGGACTTTGTCAGTCCGGGAAAACCTCAAAAACAAGAAAGGAAAATCCATTTCACATGACAAGGTGCATGGGTGATGTCATACATATATAATCTTGTGCAGTCGAGGGTGAAGGGTGCAGGTATTAATAAAGCTCCAGACACAAGAGTACAAAAAAATCAAAACAAAACGGGGGCAGAGATGAGTGAATGCAAGCTGTGATTTATAAGATGAGGTGGTTCTTAATGGTTCGGGGTAAACAAGAGTGTCCCTATAGCCTAGTCTGCATTTCATTGCTCTGTGATGAAGCTGTCATGAGCACAGCACTCTGATAATATAATCCCCAGCAGAACGCTTAGTTTTAATTTAGGTGTCAACGGGAAATGATTGATTTTTATTGCCTGTGTGAATGCATTTGTGTATTCCCTCTCAGGTGCCAATAAATACATCAATTTTGGACAGAAAAGTTGAATCTCAAAACCTGATAAAGAAACAGAACTGTGCTTTGGACTGATTTATTAACCAGTGCATATAGCATACACTGTGGTTGTTTTGCTCAACATTCCTGCGTTTGCTTGTTTACAGGAGTTTTACTGATCCTTTTTTATACCTTATATACAGTCATTTATTCTGTTACATTCCCCACGCCTGAATCTGTCAGTTGTTTTCGCTTCAAGACCTACACAAAGCTTTACACGGCTTATATTGTTTTGTGAAAGTTGGAAAGAGTTGTGCAGGTTCGGAGATGCTCTGATCCATTTGTACAGCCATCACAGTCTTTGTCATATCAATATCAGAATGAAAAAAAAAAAGAAGCTATTCGTGCTGGAATAAATATTACTTGTTGACAGAACGAGCCAATCTCAAAATGTTCCATAAATATATGCTTGAAGGTTATCATCATCATCATCAGAAGTGCTTCATTTCCTGTCATCATTCGTCATAAACTAGGTGCCATTAAAATAGCTCTTTTCTGTCAATGGTTGGGTGTACTGTAAACTGAAGTGAGTGCAGAGTGAAATATTTACAGCCATGTCATGAGGTGAGGCGTATTGGAAGAGTCTGTGTAGCGCTGTACTGACTGTCCTCATACAGACAGAAAAAGGAGACGGCTTTTCTTCGCGGCCCTTTTAATGTTGTTATTAAAGCTTCCCTGTAAGGCGTAAATATCGACCCAGAGCGTGGACTCCTTCACAGACCAGTGCACTTCGGCGTCCCCACCTCGCCACCGCCATCAAATCAATCAACCTTTCTAATTAACTGCATCCAAATGAGGCATCGTCTCGCTCCGCTCCCTTTTCCACATCACCTCTTGCTCAGGCAGGATGCACAGCTATTTCTGCCTCTAACCTCTCGCGCAGTGTCTCCTCAAAGACCTCCCTTTGACTCGTTTTCAAAGGGATCCCGACAACGCTCAAATTTGACCCAGCTTTCAAATTCTAATTTAACAACCACAGTTTTGTTTCAAAGATTTTTTTCTTTCTTAACTCTGAAACATCTCCTTCGCCTCGCTGATTTATGAAAGCATCAGTGTTTTAAGGAGCGTGAGCTTTGGCAGATCAACAACAAAGACAGTTTTTTTTTTTCAAGGTCTGATGAAGGCTGCGCAGGGGGACAGCTGCTCAACAGTACAAGACACACAGCTTCAGCCAACTCTCTGTGTCGTGGCTACTTATTTTCTTGCATGTTCACTTTCTCCTCGCTGCTCGAACCGTGCTGGAGAGTGAAGTTCCTCTGAGCGACACCCCCGGGGCACTTGGAGTGGCGCCAGATGTGGTCCTTAAGAACCGTGGACTACAGCATCTTGTGTGTGTGTGTTTTTACCCCCTTTCATTCGCAATCAGCCCACATTTCAAAACTAAAATTAGCTCCACGTCCAGTGCTTTCCACTCCTCTCTTGTTTGTAGCGTTAATCGAGAATGCAAACCGCAATCAGATCAGCTGAATAAAGATGAGAGGCTTGAAAATGGGAGATGTGAGTGTCAATTCAAACGGCTTGGCGTCGGAAAAGTGAAGCTGATAAGAGGAATGTGGGCTTGATCATTGTGTGAAAACGCTAATGGTCTGTTTTGGCACACAATTTGGCTAGCTCCAGTTATCAAGGAGTTATTATGTGACACTCTGAAAACCATCATATAAAAGTGATTACATATAATTAATTGCTTTCCTAAAATACTGATAAAGATGTTTTTTTTTGCTGCACTCGTCTTGCTGCTAGGCTACTTTAACAGGCTGCTGTTATTAGATACTGTTATATAACGATCTGGTAATCCAATTAACAACTAAGTGAGGGGTGTCCAAACTTTGTTCACAGAAAAGAGATTTGAAAGTGCCTCCAGACATTTTTAACCAAAAGAAGGAAAAAAGGAAGGAGCGGATATTCAATATTCAAGCCAAATATTTCTGATATAATTATGACCAACTGTTATGATGTATCATGTCCCACAACAAGCCTTTACAAAACCAAATCTGTAATTATGAGATATATATCAACAAACACAAGAGACCAAACATGAAATATTGTTAAAATAAGAAACAGGAAAAAAGTGAGACAGAGATAATTATCTGGACTTATAATGTTTGCCGACTGTGGGAGTTAAACCCTTCAGTATGTTTGGATGAGATACAGTTTTTACAAGAAAGAAATCCTCAATCCTCAAATGAAAAATAAAATAAATTATATAAAATTGCAACTATCTCAAACATGTCAGCAGATAGATCAACCTTAATATCCAATGGCACTGCAATCACAATAAAAAAACTAAAAAAACACAACCATGAAGGTTCCAGCTCGTGTTAGCACCATCTCAGGAGTTGGACAGGAAGCACTTCCATTAAAACTAGTCCAGATCCAGTCAGACTTTTTCAGCGGTGATGACACAGTGCGTTGGCAGCTCTTTGAAGTGGAGCACTGATTTCATTGAGCCAAAAATAAAAAACAAGGAAACGGCCACCTCCACAAAAATCCCTTTAACAAACAGAGTAAACAAAACTGCGCGAGAAACGAAACACTAACGCAAGAATACACTGCCTTTTGACTTCGACTGATGGAGCAGAAGGAAAAAAGTGACATTAAAGGAGTGAATGAGCGAACTGTGGTATTATTATTATCTCTCACAGCATTAAGTGTGTTTTCAACCAAATCACAAAGTGAACTGAGACCCACTTAAGACCACCTCATACAGACCTATTTAAATAAGATGAGCTATAATTCAGGTCGTTTTTGAAAAGGAAACTCTCCTGTAAATTAGCCTCGAAATCTCATTTGTCTCCAATTAAAAAACTGATCTGATAACACATTTGAGAGACTGTTGTAAAGTAAGTGCTCTTCTACTTTGTGCTAAAAGTGCTCAGATTTATCACATGTTGGTCCTGACCTTAAACCTGCTCTGGACCAGGCTAAAGTTCCTACACACATTTCCTGGTGATTCAGTCTGATTCATGATAAGCCTGCTTCAAGTAAAATCACAAAAAATAAGTCAGACTTATCAAAATAAGCTTAATTTTTTAAGTCAGCTCGCTTCATGGAATACCGCCATATAACAAACACATGGATAAACAGATAAGATAGCAATAACTACTACGGGAATTTGGTGGAAATCTGCGCACAGCTGGGGCTTTCGCTGTTTTATTCATCTTTAAATTAGATTCATGTCAAAGGAAGAGAGAAATTATTTCCACGACTTATTAAGAGTTTTTTTTTGCTGAGTACCTGTCAGTCAAGTATTAAGATCCTCGCTGTGAGTCCCTGTGATGGTCTGTGACAATCGTTTCCTTCCCTGCTTTCTCCTCCTTGTTCGCATCCAGACTGTGACTGTGCCAAATTATCCTCACCTGCCAGAAATTCAATGGGGATTAATGGAACGAGTGCGCGGTGCCAAGCAGACTCACTGGGCCGCTACCCAACATGTTTAAGTTCCATTACCCCAGGCGATATTTTTAAAGGCAAACTGCGACTGTGAGGAAGATTTTTAACAGCGCGTGTGTCGACTCTCTGAGGGTTTTTGGAGCGTTTAAAAGAAATCCTTTAATGCAATAAAGAAAGCTTTTCAGTACAAAAGCACTCAGTCACCTGGGGCTTGGTTTTAAGATACTACACCTTGCTTGTTGATAATTTAGGTTATGTAGTTTTTTAATTGATGCCAAAGTCGGGGCAGATGTTGATGAATATTATTTCTACAGGGAGCATTCGCAATGAAAAAGTAAAATATCTCAGAGCCAGACACTAATTAAAAACATGAGAAAACAGTAGTCATGGATAAATAATGGTATTCTGATAAATATTGTTCTTACTCAAGTGTGTCCAAGAGGATCAGCTTTAATTGATAATAATAAAAAATGCTAATATTTTTAAGAAGAGTTGCTTTGATTTTTTTAAGAGTTTAATCCAGTAATCACAATTCATGTATCTAGTATTTATCCCAAATCCCAAGACCTTTCCCAAAATGTCACAAATGTTTACTTTTCTTAATTTAACAAAATTTGCCCTCAAGATAATGTTGTGCTTCAAAAGTGCCACAATTTCTAACAACAAAAGACGGATTGCTGTAACAAGGTACATATTTTTGGTAGAAATTTAATCAAACCCACTGGCCATTACTTGAAATGAAGTTCATTCTCAAAATTTCTGCTCTAGATTTAAATTTGTTGCACAAATCCTGTGCTTCTTTTTTTCCATGAACTTTGGCTGTTTTTTTTTAAGTCTGGTTTGTTTAACTAAGCCAGTCTTGTTCTTCCAAGTGTTGCTGCTGTAGATTAGTCATTACACATGTAAAAAAAAAAAAAAGGGAAATGCAGATGAAATGCAGTTTAACATCTAACCAGAAGTGCAATAAGCAGCAAGTGCAGACTGATTCGTGTCTACAGTGGGTACAGTGTAGGTCAGTACTATGGACATCATTTACAAATGGAGCAGGACAGGAACACTGAGACATAGTAGCACCGTGTACAGCAGGTTCTGCATCTCAGGTTTAATTAAAGCAGCAGTAACATAGTACGTACAATGTAGATTGACTCAGGAGGCTCAGGAGGCTATACCAGCACCAGTTCATATGATACCTTAAATCAAGCAGAAAATAAAACATAAAAACAACACAACAGACTTACTTTTACATAAATTCTGCTTATTGCACCTTTAATGGAAGTAGCTAAAATAACAAAACAGAACATTGTAGTATCTAGCATGGATGTTTTTTTTTTTGTTTTGTTTTTTACCAACTAGTGTTTTAGATGTTGCTGTGTTACCAAAAACCTTTGTATTTAAGTCCACTATTTTCTCATGGTCTTTATTTGAAGCTTTATTTCTCTGATTGGTGTTGTTTTTTTCATTTTGAGTGTGTGTACAGCTCATCAGTCTGAAACCATGAAGGTTCTGCATCTCAGGTTTAATTAAAGCAGCAGTAACATTAAATTTGTTGATGTTTAACATATTGTAGATTGACAAGAAGGCAGATATTTTCAGCTTTTCTAAAGCCTTACACAATTTAACAGTGAACATATGCATTATTCATTTTTAAAGCCACATTTTCTGAGTGGATCATTTGTCCTGTGATCATGCCTTGCGGGGGAAGACTGTTTATTTTATATTGAAATAATCTCTCAGTGGGAGAAAAGTTGCCCATGTGAGAAATCTGATTTTCTGGCTTTGCACCAGAGTGCAGAGGAGGAGCAGTGAGGAACACAAGTGCACAGAGGAACTATATGAACAAAATTTCCTTTGTTACACGCCATGACACAAGACAAACAAGCCTCAGCGCAACAGCTGACAGCTAATTGCTACCTCAAAAGCACTTTACAATCATTATCCTGACTACCTGATCTTTTGTTGGCACTTGTGCTGCGTCTGATCCTTAACTCGGAGGCTGCAGCTGGTGTTAAGTGTTTTGCTTAATAAGCTAATTTTGCTCAGCCTTGTCCAGCCTCTGAACATTTCAGCCTCAGGTACTCTGTCTGTGTGGCCGCCAGCGTGTGTCCGTGTGCATGTGTGCCTTGGAGAAAGGGTGTAAACAATATGCACTACATAGTTGCCATACCTAATGTGCTTGTTAGCCATCTCGGACTCCCCTGAGGCGTGTGTCCCGAGCCGAGGACTTATTCATGGTGCAGCTTTAACAAGCACTGTCGATGTGAGGCCATTGAGAGCTTGCAAGATTGCAGTCAATGGCAATTTCATGTGCCACACAGGGTGCAAATGAGCTCGGCAAATATTACCCAGACCCTCAATCTATGTCAGCCACGGCAGGAAGGCTGAGACACAATGGCCACAGGCTGTAGCTCTAGAGCAGTGTTACATCCAAGCCTGCCATTTTAACAATTTCAAACAAATTAAAGAATCTTCTATGAATCACTGACAAAGCAAAAACCTATCCTTTATTATATGTGGAACACAGAAGAGCTCAAGCTGTAATTGTAACGCTGCACAAGGCCCTATTCCTTGCACAGATATACAGACTATACACTCTATTTTACCCTGCAAAGTAAAATTTAAACAGTTTTTTTTTTTTAATGTGTTGTTCAGTTTGCTCATATCCTTTGTATTTTGTGGCTATCCATCGAGGCAACGGTGATGTGTGTAGGTTTGCTGTGCGGCTCTGTAGGAACAGTAAAATACATGACCATATCCACACATGACATGTTCAGACCCGTGTTCTATTTGACTTGGGTCGTACTTTTCCCTCCACATTATCCCTCAAATGGAAGAATTGATCAGTGTGATTGACAGCTCAATTGGCAGCTCACAGACTTGTACATTGAGTTCTGTCTTGTGATGGTGGTTAGGATCTTCTTGGAGCCAAAAGTATCACAAGAGCTTTCACGTCACCTGCACTCTACTCAGGAGGCTATTCCAGCACCAGTTCATATGATACCTTAAATTAAGCAGAAAATAAAACATAAAAACAACACAACAGACTTACGGCTGTGTCCAAAACTGCCCCTTAGTCCCCGATCCTTTTACATAAATTCTGCTTATTGCACCTTTAATGGAGGTAGATAAAATAACAAAACAGAACATTGTAGTATCTAGCATGGATGTTTTTTTTACCAACTAGTGTTTTAGCTGTTGCTGTGTTACCAAAAACTTTTGTATTTAAGTCCACTATTTTCTCATGGTCTTTATTCAAGGCTTCATTTCTCTGATTGGTGTTGTTTTTTTCATTTTGAATCCCACCAGAGGCAGTTTATTCTGTGTAGGTTGGTTCTGCTGCTTGTTCTCTGTTTGGCTGTACATCTTTGCTGTTGCATTAAGAGGAGCCACAATTTACTGTGTATGATTTACATTTTTTGGTGTTTATTGCACATTGAGTTCAGTATTTTTGACGTACTATAAAACATTTTAGTTTGACAGTTGCAGAATTTTTACCTAAGTAGTTTATTCCATAAAGATTATCAAGTTAAATTAAATTCTGGTGTTACAAAGGCAAAAACCTGCATTTGCTTTTAGGAAGTGCGCAAATGAAAGAGGAAAACCACAGAGACATGAATATTTTTGACTAAACGTCACTTAAGATGTTTCCTTTTCTGCTCATTCCATTAGGATAAGTACATTAGCAGGTAAGACTCTCTTGAAGTGTCAGCCATGATATTTCTTCATGTCCAGAAATAACTTGTTCCTTGTTCACTTCTAAATTATGAAGTAGGATATGCTTTGGGCTGGAAGCACTCCCAAAAGGAATAATGTCCTGATTTTTATTTTTTTTTTACCTCAAATCTGACCATTTGAAATGTTAGGATTGAAAGTGTGAGGCTACAAAGCACATGCAGAATCAAGTAGAGTTAAAGGGTTATGTGAAACGGGAGACCTGTGCAAGGAGGGGGCCATGAGAAGCCCACTTCATGAATTAACCAACCCGTGGTAATGGAGTCTAAGGTCTCATTGCTATTTGTGATGGAGGCAGCCATGCATTCACTCTCTACTTATTAGGAGCGAATGGAGAGACAGCGTTCATTTGATTAATACTCCTGCCTTTGTGAGGTTGGCAGAGAGGGGATACAAGCAAGGGAAATGGAGAAAAAAGAGAAACGAACAGAGATAAGATTACAATGAGAACAAATTTCAATCTATACCTGGAAACAGACTGACTCATCGCTGCAGGACAATCACAGGGATTTAGCAAGTGGCCAGATTAACGACACAATAGACACAGCAAATCAAAACAATGCTTGTGAATCATAATGCTCTTTGACTAAAAATAACACTGTGGAAATGCATTAGATTCTTCAGAGAGAGAGAGACTGGGTTTATGTAGCCTTCTTCAGAAAGAAAGTACTTCCACTGGGTTCTCTGGAGCATTAAAAGTTTATTTTACCAAGACAAATGCAAATAGAGTTATATTGATTTGATATTCTCTATTGAAAACATCAAGGTTCAGGCCACAGTAGTTTTGGAAAGTTATCATAGTTCAAAGGGCTCTTTATTAGAAATGATGAAGGGCCTAAGAGCCAATTAGGTCTTTTTTTGCTGTGGCTCTTGCTCTGATAGGGAATAAAGAAAATATTTATGTGGTGACATCATTCCTCAATAGTCAAAATCTTGACAGGCTCTGTGTCATTGTAGCTGTTAAAGTACGTAATAGATTTCCTTGACTGTAGAGAGAGAAGTCATAAAAATGATTTGCAAATGCCATTTTTCAGGAACAAATGCATTAAAACACTTGAAAAAGAAGCTCAAAAAGAAGCTCGTCTGTTTTGATATGATTCAGAAGGCACCACATTGTCCTGGTAGATGCCCACACAAGATCATGAATTGTTTTGATATCGTTATAAATTCGCACACTATAATAGAATAATGGGAGGGGAACCTGCCATTTTGATTACAGTTAAAGGAACTATTCATAAACTCTATAATTTCAATTTGGCACCTGGCTCTATCGTTAGAGATTTGCTTTATTTTTGAATTAACAACAACCAATCCTTAGAAAATTTGAAACATGTTTTTAAACAAATGTTACCTGGACTTGGAAAAATGTTCATCTTATTTTTGCAAGAAAATATAGCATTTTTGATTGAGATCAGAAGAAATGTACCTGCTTCATAAACTGGCATCATGAATATTTCCTACTGAGGTGCCACTGCATCACTGGAGCATTCTCATCCTCGTCAGATCTAGAGACGGATACTCGGGGGGCTATCTTCATGATGGATCCGACATGAAGTGGCATTTCATTAGATTTTTTCCCAAACCTATTCATTTTATTCTGTCATAGTTGCTGTTGGCAGTCAATAAAATCAATGCCGTTGTCTTTTCTCCTGACCGATTTTCCGACGTCATCGCAGCGGTTCTGAAACACTCTTTGACAGCCGAGTCATCATTTCATTCAACCTGAAGGCTTCGGAGGAAGAAAGCCTGTTCTGCAATGCTGCACTTCACTGATTGAACTTTATTTTTTCATTTGCCTCCAACACAATGCACTGGCATACTTCGTCCCACATGTCTAGGTCAATCTGAGACTCCATAGACATTAAGAGACTGGGGTTACGCAGACAATAATGAACATTTGGCTGCAGCTTTCAAAAACACCCTGAAGGTAAACAGAGAAATTGAGATGAAGCTTCCATCTCTCACAAAAGCGGCCAATTCTCAGCTTGCATCTATCACACAACAGTTTGGTACGCTCACCTCCCCTCACCACCTGTCTCCTACACATCTCTAGTTCAAACATTTCTCTTTCATGTCTTCCCAGACGCTGCGGCTAAAAAGAAGAGATTGGATGTAAGGTTGTTGTGTTTGGTTCTTTCTTATTTTATTCGATTCCAACTCTGTGGCTAGACCTCAAAAACCACTTTCAACAAGCAATACCTGCACCTCAGGTTACCATGGCAACACTTAACTTAAAAATAGACCTGGAGGAATGAAAGCTACGGGTAATATATGCCTCCTTGATGTGGTTCAGGAAGATGTATGGTTCTAGGCGCGCCTAAAACGGGTTAGCATCTGGCTCAGTGTTAAAGCACACTAGCCAACAATGTTGTCTCAAAACTTAGACAAACAATCCCGCCTTATTTGCTGCCGCATTCTGCTGAAAAAGGCTATTTCCTCCAGTCACTTCAGCTGATGGACAATGACGCATCAAAGACGATTTCATTTGACACTTCTGGGCGTATTTACAGTATAGGTGACACTTACAAAGCACCAGAGTGCGATGCATTTTTCATTGCGTCGCTGCGTGATGTCCCTGCAGAATAGTATTTTGACAGCTGTGACAGACACCAACTCTCTTTTAGGATTTACATATGCAGCGTGTGTGAAGATACCTGACATGCCACCGGTGGGGTGTAATTCAGCTTTGTTCAAATGCCACTATGGGGGTGAGTTTAAATCTAGATGGAGCTGTCAGATGACTTTAATTTACCATCAGGATGAAGCGGAGTTTTGCTTCATACGACAAATTGTTTTCTTCGTTTTACTTTTTCACCCATCCTCACACAGAATCCTTCTCAAACACATCAGACATTCATTGAGTTTGGTCTTCGGTGTGAGTTCATTTATTTACAGGAACAAAACACTGTCAAGTTCCTACGCGCGATGTTCACTTTTACAAGATAATTAAGTTAACACCATTTCTGGACACTTCACACCTTGCATTAGGAGGCAGAGGGCATCCCAAAATCACTATATTACAAATCAAGTGTTAAAGCAAGGAAACACTCTGGGGTAACACTCCGATGATCTCATTAGACATGTTGTAAAGGCGTATTTAGCTGGATTTCCTTGGGGAAGATTTGTAAATTAACCCTGGACAATGCCCCGTCCCCATTTGTCAGGTTTTTCTGTAGTTTTAACATTGTTGAATTTGAATGGTGCTGCTTTGGTAATTGAAAAGGTACGTGAATTATGAAACTCCTTTTCAGCTGGAGATACTGAAGACTTTGGCACTAACCTTCTGGTTAAACACAGCCTCATTCAGAGATACTATGTTGTACTTTCCTTTTCATTTTTAAGTGACCACTTGTGCACTCTTTATGAAAATATTAAGTGACTAAAAAACCATACTTCTTCTTGCACCGTCATAAGACATGCGTGTGTAGATAAACTGGTCAGTCTAAAGTGTCCCTAGTGAATGAATGTAAGAATGTGTTAGCCCTGCGACTAACCGGCCATTGTCTCATCATGTCACATCAAATGTAATCTGTCTTGTTTACTAAAACTGGTGTTTCAATTTACATACTAAGGCAAATGCATTAATTCAGACACATTTGTTGTGTTGTGATCCAATTATATGTGACTGGCAGGAAGACAGAGTTGGACTCAAGTGGGAAGGGCCCTCAGGCTGTTTATACACATACATTAGCCACGAATGCAGTGTGGTAATTTGCCTATAATGATGCAAGAACAACTCATAGCAGCAGGTACTTAAAAGTAAAATGTTAAGACACAAGCTCCTGTGGTGCAACATAAAACAAGCTCCAGCAGGCTTTATAGATGGTGTAGGTATACATGTGTAAACATGCATGTGCTTTTAGTGCATCTGGAAATAATCAAGGATCTGATTGTCACAAAGAAGAGGCCCAGACTGTTCACATTACTCATAAACACATGTCATAAATCAGATCCACTGTGAGCAGATACGATTTGTATTTTTTTATGTTATTGTGATCTACAATAATCAGAGCAGTCTTCATGTTAGTTTAAGCTAGATGCTATTTTTGAGACCTTTTTGCCCAGCCCTTGTGACCTCTGAGATAATAAGCACTTTAGTATAATGTGCTATGTAATTTTATTGGCAATTCACATGTATGAGCTTTTCTCATTTAATTGAGATTCAACACATCCTGGTTTTAAGGTACAAATTAAAGCGAGCAGGGTCTGTCTGTGCACCTGCAGTGTCTATAATTGGACAGTTAATTCATTAGCACAAGTTTTTACCTTCACCTCTCACTCACTGGACAGAGGCAGACACAAACCCCAGGATGAATAAAGTGGACTCTGAAGAGGGATGATAGAGGTCAAACCCTGGCTGTGGCCTCATTGCACCAGGGACTTGGTGGAGACAGTGCTGCAGAAGAGCTAAACACATTAGCTGACTGTGACAGATGTGTTAGGGCCATATTGGAAAAGGCTGGGCTTTTATTGATAGTCGCAGTGTGCAGCTTTAGATAGCTGAGCGGGAAAGCCCTTATAAATTAGACAATGCTGCTGCAGGACCATACATCTTTGGGTCGAGAATGACAGCAATTAGTTCTGACGTTCTGGAAGTAATGATAAGTAATGCTAATTATAAGGCAATACCCAAAACTTAGTGTTAAGTGTTATTTTTGTTGCAGCAGAAACTCAATACTACATTAAGTTTGTGAGGTTGCGGTAATAATAATGAGTGATTATTAAGTATACTAAGATAAAAGGCAGCAAGTTACATTGGGTAGAGGACAATGAACCACCACTGCACTGGGGTCTTCACAAGACAGAGATAAATGCAGATCACTTTGCTTCAAAACGTTATACATGTGGATAATAGAAAATAGGAAAATATCACAGTAAAATAAAAAAGAGCATTAAAAAGGCATCTGTGATCTCAATGTGTCTGTGTTGTAGTCGTCCAAGGCTGTTATTCCAGATCAAAGCCTGCTCTCAGACCGTGAAATAGATTAAAAAATTGAGAAATATGACAAATGATGGTGCAGTGAATATAGATTTCCCATATAATATCCCAAGTGATCAAATCAGTTGAATCAGGCTCAAAAACAGTTGATAATGTAATGTATTGATTGTGATATGTGGTGACACTGGTAAATGGCATTCAAAGCAAATGCCACATGTGTTCTATGCAAACAGGAGCCAATGGGGTGTCTATGTGATGTTTGGACTGAAAGAAAGCTGAGGAGCTGAGCAGGGAGAGCCTTTGTTCTCTTATGATAATGGCAAAATCTATCAAGTCAAGTTTGTTTTTATTGGCCATAAATCATGTTGAATGTCTCCAAGGAGACAAGGCACACATTTTGAGCCAAACTTAAAAAGAAATAAATAAAAGAACAAAAACATCTCTAAAACAACAAGCTGCACATCTTTGGACTACATGAACACAAGAATATTTGGATGTATTAACAAGCAAGCACTTTTACAGCTTGTTTGTCCCTATCGATTTTCTTCATTAGCTACAGTATTTATGTTAAGATAAACCAAACCAAAACCAATAGTTTGGCCTTAGTGTTCTCTCTAGATGTGTGCACATATGTCCAGTATTTTACCAAATCAGATTTTCTTTTCACCACAAAAATGAATTTCCCTGTGAACCTTTTGTGTGTATTGACTGTCTCTTATTAAGTCTATCTTCTGAAATGGGAAATGCATCCTTTCATTCAATTCATAGTGGAGAGAGAAACTGAATCCTCACTCTTTTTGTACAAGTCCAATCTATATGCAGTTTAAGTCAATTTCAATAGCTTCTTTTGATTAATTTGGCTCAGAATTTTTTTTACATATTCATACTTCACGTCAAGTAAATGTGTTGAATTGTTGCAAGACTGGGCTGTGGTGATGATGACCCTTAGATGCACATGTGATTGGACACAACTGGATTAAAATTCACCTGTATTCAAATTAATTTGCATTTACATGCAATTTTGGTAAACAAAATTGACACAATTATTTTTGGTGCATTTCAGAATTGCCTATGACAATTACATTTGTGTAATGCAACACAAAATGCATTAAAATTGAGAACAATGAAGGAAGTGGACATGTGCCTAATGTAAGAGATTTCAGTTTCCTATGCGTCCTTAATATTCTCTCCTGTCACAATTCATTTTGTGATTTTAATCTCTAAGGAGCAAGCTTAATAATCAGATGACCTATTAGCTTATTAATTTAGCTTCAATGACAGTATGTACAATTTTAGATGTGATGAACATTTAACCAGATCATTCTTTTGTTTCTAGTACTATCACATGAAAAGTGTGTTTTGTAGACGAACACAGCTTATTCCAAATACAACAGAGGCATCACTGGGACATTATAACGCCCCAATGGGAGTATAAGTCTGTAATATGAAATACGAGCAGTGACCAGCATATGCTACCTGACTGGCTTCCTACCACATCTATTGTTTAAAGGCACTAGTTCTGCCAGCAGCTGAAGTCCCTGCAGTGGTGGGTGATTGTAGCACCTCTACAGCATCTGCCGCATCACAGCTTCTCTTTCAAGCCGAGCCATGATGCTCTTATCAGTCAACGTTTCCAAACATTATTGTGTGAAGGCCAGCCATGCACTCTCATCCTACTCCCTGTGTTTGTTGCAAACAAGCTGCGAGGGTGACAACTCTGAGAAAAAACATTTGTCTTTGGGATAATCGTGTTTAAGTCTGCTTGGCAACTTAAACAAGTGCAAATTCCCATGACAGATTACACTTCTCAGTCTGTTTGGTTACATATTTACACATCAACGCTTGAAGGGTGAAGAGGTCACGCACACACTCGATTGATTTAAACCTTGTTTACTTGTGATAGCGACGATCTTTGATTACAGTTTGCGTCAGTCAGTGGCTGCCTTGTCAGAGTGTTCCATTATAAACATATCATGTGTGACTCTTGAGAAAAACACCTTAAATCGTATCACATAAACTCAATATTGGAAACGGTTTGGAAAAATGAGCTATTCCCTTGAACGATCATGTAAGAGTCTTGGTACTTTTCAGGCTGGTGCATTATTTGGCACTTTTTCACTCAGATCATCTGCTTGTGGCTTCTCTACTAACTCCAGCAGCAAGATCAAAGGTGATCTTTGACGGGCTGGACAGTTCATTCCAGTCTGACAGGTGGGATATAGTCAGGGATGGTCATCGCTCAAGCGCCCATCAAACTGTCAAAGGAGCTTCTTGATCAATCACTTGAGGAGGAGGAGGGAAAAAAAAATCAGTCTCTGACAAAGTAGAAGGTAAACTATGTTAGGGTGACACATTTTTAACACAGTGTGTCTTTGCTTTTGTGCATTTAAAGTGATATCATATTGTGTATTGTTGACATCAATATATGAGTATATACTGTGTTGTTGTTGATATGCCTAGTCACTAAAACGTTAGGCACAAAATGTTGTTTATTGTGTTACACTCTCCCTTATATTAATCTTCCATAAGTGAGGGAGTTTCAGTTGAAATTCATGTAAGTAAATGGAACATGGGTGGTTGTGCAACTGCATCTTTGTGAGCAAATTGGCATTCATTGTAAAATGACAGTAACAAGATAAATGCAAGGCTTTCTCATTACTTCAGGGCTTTTGCTGTTATAAATATGCATGACCTTAAATGGTCGCAAACATTGTAGATTACAAAATGGAAATCACACTTTCATGGTCTTTTGTAGCTTTTGGGAGGGTAATTTAACTCTGTGGAAGCTTTTATTTGTAATTCTGAGGAGTTTAGATCTCTGACTGTGGTAATGGAAAGATGTTTGTTGCAGGTAAAAATTTAAATAAAGGAGTTAGGATATGTTTTATCACAGAGAAACAAGACAATTTTGAGTCAATGTAAAAAAAAACATTGATACTAGATGCAAATGTGCTTATCTTCAAATATGTCCACTGACAATTGAGCCAGGACTTCTCCATAATTACCACCGAACTGAAAAACAACACTGCAGCATGACTTTCATCGGCATGTCTGCGAGCAGGCAAACCCAATGAATAATTTTATGCCTTTATTTTGTAAAAGCTCTTGATGTTACTCTCAAATTAGGCGAACTAACACAAAAATACCCTTTGAGGTGCAGACAACATTACTTTGAATTAGTGTGGAGCCATTCGAAGGTACGGCAGTGTTTGTGCAAAATTAATGTAACACTCAAATGGTGAAAAGGCATCCAAGAGCCTCGACACTTACAAACAAACCAACACAAACAAATAACCAACAAACACTTGTCGGCTCAAAATAGATGTTCAATGAAGTCAAAACCTAATATGTTTACTTTAAAATAATGTGAAATCTTTTGTATAATTAGACGTAAGAAATGACTGTAATTAAAGTTAATACAAGTGCATATGTTGTGAGTGTTTTTCACAGCTGTTTGTAGAAATAACATATGCCATCTTTCTGTCCTCCAACCGTAAACCCGGAAACAAAGCCTGAGGGCAACAACTCAAACTGGCCCATAAGTGGATGATCCTGGGACAACACAAACACCAGCTGCTCTCTGCTGTGGAGAAAGTGAGGCAAACGTTAACCTCTTTTATGCTCACTTTTTGGCATAGGGCATTCCTGTATTTCTAGAATCCTCCGAGTGCTGGCATGAGGGGTGATGTCTTTGGCAATGGGAGGTAGTATTAGAATTGTCACACCTCGAGCATAAATGGGACAGTTCAACCTCATGAGGAATTGATAATGCATTAAGTGTGTGTAGCTGCAAATGCACAAAAACATCTCTATTTATGTGCCTCTTAGTTTTGATTTCACCTTTTTCTTTTTATGTATCCCTTTTGCCCCTTTTTGTACATATAATACATATAATGATGAGAAATGTTTTCATAATACAGGTTTAGATCAAACAAAAAACATCCCTTTGTGGACTTTGAGGGATTGGCCATGCTTCTACTGACACACACTATAGTCCCTTCAACACCATTTCAATGAATTATATGTATACTTTTTTATTATTGTTTTTGGATTAAAGAAGTCCAATCTGTGGTATGTCCATTTTTCCATCAGTTTGAGAGTGAAGCGTGACCACAGTTGCACCAGCGGCTGAACTCCTTGTGGCCTGGACCTGCATACTGAGATATCTGCTCCCCTGCAGTTCCAAAACAAAAAGAAACCGTTGCACTTGTACCTCCAGGCGGTTTCAGCTGGCCGTTAGGACAGAAAAAGTCTTACCTTAAACCCAACCTTCTCAGGGTCAATGCGATAAGGGAGAGATCTGGTGTAAAGATACTAAAAATCTTTTGTTTACCCCCAATGGCAGCGAGCAATACAAACTTAGTTGCTACATTTATTTAAAAAAAATGGAGATGCAGACATAGAATGTACAGTAACGCAGATGTATTTCAGTGGAGGTCCTGGTAGCAATTTATTTTTCCTAACATTACTATTATTACTACCAACTGACTAAAGATTACATTAATGTATTGAAATGAGATAAGTAATTGCTTCCACATTTGCAAAGATGCTGACCAAAACAAATGGGATCTGTAATGTTTATGAAAACATAAGAGAATTTATCAGAGCCGCCCTCTTGGTACTCTGCGTCTAGTTTTTGGCTTTGGCAATATGAACTACTGCCAGCATAATGATATAAAGCATGGGATAAAATAGGGTCACAGCACTGCTATTGTTTCTCTAAAATGCTAATACTTATAGGAAAAGCTTACTTACAGCTGCAAACATATGACACAGTGCAATGGGACAATGTGTGGCTAAGCATGTTATCTTCGGGACATTTTAAATGAGGCTGGCCAAGAATAATTTCTCATGCTAGCAAACACAATACCTTAGCATCCAATAAATAAACTGAACAAAGCACCATCGCCCAAGAGTGGAATGAAAAGTCTCACCTCTCCTGCATTAAATTTCAGATGCTTAAAGGGATTGACGCGGCCAACAATAGTTCACTAAGCCCAGTCTGTGCGGCCCTTTAGCAATAATTGCTTGTTGCAGCAATTTTTCCCCCAATAACAGCTTGCCATTGTAAAGAGGAGAATTAGAAGATTGTGAAAATAAAATATTCAGTGTCCAGCAATCAAAAGGGTAAATGCACTCTCAGTGCAGTGTTCATAGAAAAACAGTTTCAGTTTTATGGAGGCAGAGTAAAATATGAGTCATTTTTATAGTTGATGTGGGATTATTTACATCATTTATTTACATCCATATTTACATCTATATTTACATATATATTTACATTTATCCAGGAGTTCGTGATAGCTTGTGTCACAAATGCACAGCTTATTCATAGGTGATGCTTGTGTCAGTCTTTGAGCTGTGATTTGAATTTATTTACAATACACGTGAAAGTCTGTGCTTTCCACAGCTGTGTGAGGTTCTTTATGGCTCCTCCTCTTCTACTGACATCTGCCAACATCTGGGGTCGAATGGCTGCCGACCCTGAAATATTCCACAAAATATAAATATTTAATCATCATTTCCTTTGTGATTTTGTTACAAACTGTGTGTGTATAGGTCAACTGAGGTAATGTATGTTGTGTCAGTAAATTGGACTTATCTATGAAGCTTTATTTAGAGTTTAATGATGAATGTTAAAGTATTATTATGGGATTTCCGAAGGGCTGTATGTGGTAGTTGTACTTAGTTACTGCATTTACAAGACAACTGCTGAAAGACAGTGAAGTCTGAATCTGAATTTAGTGCCAGAAAAAGAGCACACTTTAAACACCAAACAGACTTTTAAATTAAAATTAATATCCGTTTAGAAGTTTGTTACATTCATTAACATAAACTGAGAGGTCTGCTATATAGAGTTTTCAAACAGCACATTTTTCACGAAGAGGCATCTTTGGGAATAAATGTGGTAATTATAATACATTTTGTAAACAGACAGGACTATATTTTTGCAGTCCCCTGGGGTGGAGGGTCCAATTTAGAGCTAAGGCACTTCTTTTTATTCATTTACTCACTACTTTATACATATGAGAGGCTG
Source organism: Rhyacichthys aspro (assembly GCA_036850595.1). Lineage (NCBI taxonomy): Eukaryota > Metazoa > Chordata > Actinopteri > Gobiiformes > Rhyacichthyidae > Rhyacichthys > Rhyacichthys aspro. Next base: position 15,435,892 of record CM072162.1, on the reverse strand, counting down.
TCTGGGTCAAAATACAAAGCTGTCAGTCTCACACACTCCCATGATATATTTATATTACATGAAGCCAGATGTTATTACTCTACCTCTTGGCTCCTGCTCTGCTTCACCCAGCGCCTGTAGAAATCTGGAGTCAAACGGCTGCGAACCCGTTTCCAGTGAGGCCTTTTGGTTTCAGGAACTTGCTCTTTCAGCTGTTCCATCATCTGCTTGTCCAGCTCTTCCATCAGTTTCAGGGCCAGCGCCTCAAGGGCTTGGCTCTTCTCCTCCTCCTCCTGTAACTGATCTCGGAGCTGACGACAAGTGGCACTCTTTTTCTCCATCTTCTCATTGACCTCCCTCAGATGGTCTTTGAACAGAGTCTCCCTGTTGCTCATGTCTCTCCACAACAGCCTGATATAGTCTTCCTTCTTTTGAAGCTTTGACTCTTGCTGAAGCTGTTTCTCATTGAACTGCTGACTTTTTTCCTTCTCCTCATTTAGTTTGAGAAGAAGCTCGCTGACACACTCCATGAGCTCCTCAATGGTATGTTCCAGAGAAGCTCCAGTGTCTGCGGCCTCCTAAAAGAAGAATTTGATAAATAAGTTAAGTGGTTCTATACTCAAACAACTGCAAAAACTGAAAGATTGTAGTCAAAATGAGTCACTTACTTTCCCTTTAAGCTTCTGCTCTTGAAGGTTTGCCTCCAGCATTAAACTTGTGTTCTTTTCTTCACACAGTTTTTGCGTGAGATTTCTGATGCTTTCTTCCAGAAAAGCTATCATCTCTTTGCTCTTTTTCTCTGCTGTCTCATGCTCCTGGTTTTTCTTACCCATAGCTTTCTGAAACAGCTCCCCAAACCTCCTGTCATGTTTGACTTTGACTTTATCCTTGGCACACTGGTGAGGATGTTCTTCAGTGTCCAGGTTCTTGAGCTTCACCTCGGTCAGTTTATCAAATAACTCCCGGGTGGCTTTTTCTTGATTTGACAGTTTAGTCAGGAGAAGTGTCTTCTCTTTCTCGAGCTCCTGCAATTTTTGCTCAATAACTCCAATCACTGAAATCTTACAGACCAGTTCATCCTGGAGTTGTGAGCAGTGCTGCAGAAGTTCAGCATTGATGAGTTTCTGAGCTTCGAGCTGCTCTTCGAGGGCCTCTCTCTTCCTCCTCTCCTCTTTCAGTTTGTGCTGCTGGTGGTTTTTGCTGCACAAAACAAGGCTCCTCTCCAGTTTGAAGTCCATTTTGAGCTTCAGTCCTGCACCTTGTGATCGGTGGCAGGGTCTCAGGCGCTTATGCTTCGTCTCCATTTGTCAAGTTTGTCTCTCAGGCTAGTATTGTGTGGTGCTCTGTTCGCTGTCTCGTGTGTAAATGAAAGTTCTGTTCGGTTCTGTTCCACAAGAAAGTTCTGTTCGTGACATCACACGAACCGTAGCCACAGCAACCGAGCAGAGTCACCTGACAGTCTAATGCCTGTTCAAATAACTCTACAGACTGCATTGAGATAACTCTGAAGTAAAGTTTGAGCTTTTTGCATAAACTTTCTTCCTTAATGAAGTTCAAAAACATGTATAATCACATAATTATTGATTGATTCGATTAACAAATCTTTTCAACAATGTCCAGCCAATTAGAAACATTTAACTGCCTGATTCCTGAGTCTAACCTCCTTTAGAGTCTACAAATTATGAATTTATTTAACAATTTACTTATTTTACAAAGAAGCAAGCATTATCTATGTATTATATTACAAGGTCTCTTCAACAGCTGCTTATTAGCATGTGCTCATAGCATGCGTTTGACTAACCTTACAACTTCCTTATCATTAAACACATTTTTAAAAAGGAAAAAAAGGTTAGGCTGATGAATCCCACTTTCAGTTTAATTAGTGTTTAAATTAGCAAATTAGCAGCATTTAGTCTCACAGTTAGTGTCATTGGCCTTGCTTTGTCAGTCTTCTGCCCTGGTGCAGTGTATTTTTGTTGTTGTTTTTATTTGTTTACTTATTGAACTCAAATCAACAGCTCACGTCACATTACTGTTAAAAGACAAACAGTACAGTATCATGTATCATTATTTGCTTATTGCCGCTTAAATCAATTTGATCTTCTTACCTGGACTGTCTCACATTTAAGTCAAAACAACGATCAAGAAGTTGTATATTTCTGTCATTTCATTGCCATTCTCTCTTGGACACAGAAAGAGATAGAAAGCCCACAGCAATGTCCATTCAAAGCTTCGTGTAAGGTTCTGGTTTGTGAAGGGACAGCAGGAGAAGGAGACTTAACAACAAGTGGAAAAGGCAAGATGAGGTGACTCAAGAAATGAGTGGCACAGGTTCAGAGCACAAATGTGTTGGCAGAGTTGAGAAGCAGCCTGGTGCGTGTGAATTTCACTCCAAAGCTCCACTTAAAAAACTCTGATTTCAAAAGTACTGTATGTTAAAGAAATAAATGGTATCATCTTCTCAAATGAAGTGTCATAAAATACTCATTGTTGGAAGAGCTGCTTTTATAACTAACTTCAAAAATGAGGGACGGTCTATTGCTTGCTTATTTTGTAATCAATAATGTTCACTGGAGAAGGGGTAAATAAGAAAGTCTAATGGATGTCTGTGGATCTAATTGTTCCTTTTGTCTTGTTACTCTCTATATTTTGATTATACAAGATATAAATATCCATTAAAAGTGGCAAGAGAAATACAAAATGAGACATGCTTCATCCATCAGGAATTTGATTTTTATTCAATTGAAACAAACAGTGCAGCGTGTCATAAAATGATGCCATAGATAAAGACAGAGGGGAGAACTCCATATAAAGTGTGTATCTATAATGACAGTATTAACAGTAGTGATGAATAAATAACCAAAAGTTGATGTATTATGTATAAAGCAATTTCTGCAGCTGAGAACTGTTATCAAATGTGGAAAAATGGTGTTGGTTTGTAAGGCTGTATATGTAGGAAACAAGGCGGAGACATTCAGGGAGCTGCCATTGATCTTCTGCGGCTGCTCGCTTCACAAATGAACACGTCAATATGTCACTAATTGCATCATGGAAGAATAAGTTGAGCTCTGGCACGCAGACGTCGTCAAACTGAGGCTGCCACTAATTGTGACAAATTCATCAGATTTGGCTGCTTAAATGGATCATTATTTAGTTATTTTATGTATTATTAAACACGATGAATGTATGTTGTTTCAGCTGAATATGACTACAAGCAGTCTTTTACTGCACTATACACATGTCTATCTATTCTCATTAAATGCATGCAAGAAAATCAAGTGATTTTTTATGTAACCATAGTAACCAACTATACTTAAGACACAAATTCCCTAAAAGCACAGAAGACACTCGAAGTATATTCTCACATAGTTTGGCTCGCTCCTACTGTTCGATATAAATACACACAACGATATGAATCTACATTGCACCTCAGCCATAGAGGCAGTGGGCAGAGAAAACATTTTAGTTTTTAAAAGAGGTTTTGATCAGCTTGGTCTTCATCATCATTATCATCATCATTATCATCATACAGTTTTTTCCTTACTTTGTAAAGCCTCTTTTACATAAGGAGCTTGGAGTGTGTGATTTGGATGTGTAGAGCTGAGAGTTTCTTCCTCTTGAGCTTATATGGGTTGGGATACATTTAGTTTAATTTGTGTCAGATGAATCAAATCAATATTTTTTGTTTCTTGAAGTAATTTCATTTAGCTTTTGTAGGTCCTGTATGTGCCAAACTCATTTCCTCATGCACCCAGCCTGTGTTTTGCAAAATGTCTCAATTTTTGTTATTATACATTTAGAACTTTATTAGTGATCATAATGAAGTTCACAATATCTGACAAACTGATTACAAAGAGTTATACTAATAAAAAACTGGTCTGTAAAGTTATTTTCAGCTTATAATTTTTCCAGAAACAGATGTAGGTGTGAAAAAACATTTACACTACTACAAATGTTCCTTAAACATACTGCATGAGGCTTTGTAATCAAGAGTTTTACTATATGAGACCTTCATCCCTGTCAGGTCATGGGTTTTTTTCCTAGAAATAGGAAATTACTCTCATTGTAGCACTTATTCAGAGAATTATACTTGTCATTGAAGCAGTTCAATAATGTACTAGAATCAGTGAGAGATGTATTTTAATGGAACCCAGCTCACATTCAAAAGCTTTCTTTGTGTTAGAAAGACGCAAAAGTCTCTTTAAACAAGGTCTCTGTGTAAATCTATAATATTTGGTAGTGCCTGGCAATAACACTCTCAGAAGTGTCTCTTGAGCCTTTCCAACACAGCATGCACATAGTAGGCTACAGAGCAACACAGAGCAGGCTTCAGCAAACACCACAAGTCAACTGTGAGCAGGATAAACACACAAAGCATTGACATTACCCTCCACTGTACATTAAAAATGAAGTGGTAGAAGAAAAGTATTTTATAATTGAGTTCATTGTGGGTAGATTGTAGAAAAACAAAGCCTGTACTGTTCATGAAGCAACTCAAACTCTTACGCTTCCCCTAGAAGAAAATATGAATGTATTATTTAGTATTTCACATGGCGTAAAAGTGAAATCCCTCCCATGTTAAACCACAGAGCTCCAAATGAAGGCTGGTAGCATCTGGCAGAGTAAAAAAAAAAACCGAATGATGTGCCAATGTTGGCCCAGATTCAACGTCTCAGTTGTGTGTTTGATGTGCTGTCATCTCTACTCCATCCATATGCTAGGATTTTAATTTAAGTGCATTTTAATAAATGGGCATGAAAACTGAGTTCCCAGAGGTGTTATCCAGCTTTCTCTGTTCATGAATAGCAACTGAATTCATTTGTGCTTTTATTCATAGCACTGAAAGATGCTACAACTTCACTTTATGTACAGTATGCGCTTTGAGAAAATATGTAGGCACCATTCATTTAATACTTTTATTTGGTTGTATCACTTTATTCTGGGAAAACATAAACTGTATTTACTGTTGGTTAATACCACTTAGGGTTGTGTGGGTGGTTAGCACTTCTGCCTCACAGAAAAAAGATTTTGTGTGATCCCCTGGACATCCTGCGATAGCCTTTCTGTGTTTTATGTCCTTGACATGTTGCTGTGGGTTCTCTCTGGGTACTCCACCGTCTGAACACATCAGTCACTCAATGTGTTGTGGTCCTGTGATTGACTGGCAATCAACCAAGTTGTTTGCCCAAAACAGTGTGGATAGGATCCAGACCCCCATAACCCCTAACATGATCAGAGGTAGAATGAATGAAACAGTAGAAATCTGAAAATCTTTTTAACATATATCACTATCACAATTTAAACCAATATTTATACAAGATGTTTGAGAGCCTAAATTATCTCATAGTCTTTTTGAGGTTGAGAAACAAAGATGGTAACTTGCTCAAGCTCTAACTTAACTTTTAGATGGGAATTGGAAAAAGGTTGGGTACTTTTGGACTTTGTTTTGCAGAGATGGATTCTACAATAAGCACCATCCACATTTCATTCAGATCTACTGCCTTGCAACTGTACACCCACTCAGTTTATAGATCATGGATGTTGTCGGTGCAGAGGTAACGAGTTATCATGGATGACACTTATATGTATGTCCAGAGGCAGTTTATTCTGAATTTGTTGGTACTGCCCCTTGTTTTCTCACTGGTTGCATGCCTATCCAATTGCATTCAGGGGTAGTTTAATCCGTCCATTTGTTCCACCCCTGGAAATCCAACTAGAATCCACAGGGAAGAGACTAATTCATTGTTTAGAAAAGAAAAAGAAATGGGACGGCTATATCGGTAAAATTGCCAAACAACACGTGGAAATGACAGCATTTCACAAAGGGAATCAGAGAATAATTTTCTGCTCTCCATTGACCTCCACTAAAAATTTCCCATCTCTTCACATGTGGTCTCTCCTGGAAAGGGCAGGATTTAGGCTCTCTAAGGCAGGAATGCATTGACATTTCATTAATTTCACAGGGTCACTGCACCTAATCCTTAGCCTAATTCAGAAATCTTGTTATTTACCTTTAAACCTGGTCTCCAAAGAACTAAAGCAATATGATGTTATGCCCTTATCAACTCAAACTCCTTTTGATGATAATTAACAGGTTGAGTGCAAAAACATAAGAAAAGCAGACAATAGAAATGTCAAATCTGTCATGCTCACAAATAACTCGCAGACAGTGACATAAACAGCAGGGTGTGTGTCTTCGAATGAACTCGAGATAAATGATTCACTGAGTCTGACGCCATCGGTGAATTAATTAGTGCAGACATGACAACACAAGTGCAAGCATGTAAAAAAAACACATCATTCCAGTCACACAGGCTCCAGCGGCTCTGGTGGATCATTTTAACCTCCATCTTCAAAGCGTGAACTACATTAGGGTCAAGGTCCATTCGGCGTCCATATATTAATGCCACGCGATTATTCAGATGTGCGACTGTCATCACACCTGTCATTTTTCTGCTGAGAGGATACCTCGGCGGACCCACTGCTGAATGATGTATCACCTGTCGACTTTAAAATCACCAGTGCCTCCATCACGCTCGCTCAGCCTCCTCACCTTGGAGCAGCGGCGCAGAGGTGCACAGGTGTGGCAACTTATAAGAATGCAACGTACAGCCCACTCCCTCTGCTTCCCACTGTATCTTAGCAGAGCGCTGTCAGGGCACCCGTCATCTCCACTATGTCACATTTCATTAGAGGCGGGATTCGCTGGAGTCGACAGCGCGCGGCAGGCAGCAGGTGGTCCGGGACTCTAACGTCCACTGTCCTCTCTTTGTCCCCCCGCGGGCCAACTGAAAGCTGAGATATGGGTTTCTCTGGCCCTCTTACCCTGCTTTGACCTGACTTAGTTTTTTGTTTTTTTCTTCTTCAATGCTGCACTCGCAAACCACATTACGTGTCAATGTCTTTTGTATCATCAGACATCAGTGACGAGCATTGCAAATGACAGGGCCCTGAGTTACCTAAGCATATCACATCTCAAGGCTAAAGAAAATCATCATCATTACCTAGCAACTTTGGCTATTCATAGATCTGTGTCATTTCAATTCAATGTAGAATTACATCTTGAAAATATCTGCTTAAACTCACAGATCACAGCAGTATCTCAGTATTCACTACCAGTGTGGCTTTTAACCACAGCCTACTATGTGGATAGAGTTTGTTCAGTTTCCATGGAGACCAGTGCAAATGTCTTCTCCACTTTTTGAGCTTTTTTTCTTAAGTTAAAATGAAAGAAAGAAAGAAAGAAAGAAAGTAATCATGTCTCAAGGCACAATTAAAAGCCTTCTTATATGTTTGTTGCCTCTACATGTGTTTACATAGATTTTCCCACTTAGTATGGGTTATGATTATAGTATTACAACAAACACATGATTAACAAACAGTTAGAGGCAGCAGAGTCAATTTACTGTCACAGTGTTAAAAAGGAATAATATAAGAGAAAAATACATAAGACGTGCCTTATCAGTAAATCAACTGAACTGACTACATTGCTCCAATAAGCCTCCGATCAGATACAGTTTTTAAATTGAGTTTTTTTTTCTGAGCATGTTGAGCTGAAGGAGAAAGGAAAAACCCAAACGCTATGAATCAGATTATTTCCTCGCTCTGTCTCTGTCTGTTTTTTAGCTCAATGACTCTTGCAGGAAACAAAGCCCGACATTGATTTCTACTTCTCTGCTACTGATTTCAGATAGAAATCTATATGCCCAAGTTCCTCATTTCTCCAAAGTGAAAGTGAGCACTCGTCTAACGGATGACAGAGATTGATGGCAAAGATAGTTTCGTAGTTACAAAAAAAAAAAAAAAAGGATAAAGCCTCAGCCTATAAATAATTAACACTGCAGAGTGCTTCAAATTAATCAAAATCTGTCATGAGGTATCTTATTTCTTACTTTGTTGCATATTTTGCACGGTGGTCAGTGTAGCAGTGACTGTGCAGGGAGGTTCTTTGAAAGCAATGGCACTAAGCGCCATAGACAGTGATCCCATTTCCTATTGTTCAGTGAAAATTAGACCCTATTCACTCCCAATGATGGATGCATCATTTGAACAAAACTGAAAGTGCAAAGACACAAAAACGTCACAGCCATCTGATTGGTCTCTGTTGTCGCAGATAGTTGCTAAAAGGATTCAAAAGGTTAAAGAGAGTCAAACACTCTTTTTTTAACACAAGTTAATTGGTCTAATTATTAACACATGCTATGTCATATTAAATACACTGTATAAGTACTGCATATAGTTGGAATGATGCCCCAAAATAAATGTGGACACTTCCTCAAAACTAGGTTTTGACCAAGACTAAACCAGGACTGAAGCTGGACTAAAGGTTGCAGTAAAAAGGTTGATTTAATGTAATAATCTCCCATGGACTGAGCTGAAGTTGTTGAGCATATGAAGTGTACTGCAAAAGTGATAAAAAGAGATAAAAAATCATTCATATTCCAGACCTGAGAGATGTCTATGAATAATATACTACAGCCTATGGTCAGTGCTTATTTGTGTGATTTGAAAAAGCTGTTGTGGATTATAGCTTCATTTCAATTCAGAAGAAAAGGCATTAAATTAGTTCAGGGGCCACTTCCAAGGTCTCATACTGCATCTTATTATTTACTACCTGCTCCGTTTATCTGTCAGCCCCTCGTAGAGTTATGAGTCCAGACTGTAAATGCTGCCCGGGCCTCGGCTGTAAAGTACAGCACAGAGCTCCAGCCAAATATCTTCCATCACAGACGCTGGCATAAAACTGATTACAGTTGTTCTCCTAAAGCTTCATAAAACTGTTACAACTCGGCTAACTGAGATGTTGAGGGACAGATGAGAGGGAAATATGGCTATAAAAAGTAACGCTTGTCAGGGGTTATGTTATAAAGACAATGACAGAAGAAGTTTAAATAAAAAACATGGTGCAGTTTGCTGTTATGGCTGTTTTCCTTCGGGCGGCCCATTTCTGTTGTATGCCCTTCAGAGCTTGACCTTGTAGCTGCATGTTGGAGGATGGCTCCAGCTGTTCCAGCAGAGTTTATCTCAGGCCATAATTACCAATGACAGTGTCTCAGGGAGGAAGTTGTCTCCTTGACAAATAGACGGCAAAAGACAGGCGACAGGACAACGCAGACTGAAGCCATTTTACAGCGACATGAGGAGAGGTTGTTGTGAGTTGACAGACAAAGCTCTGGGAGTGTGGCTGCAGAATACACTCAGGGAGGTCTTCCAATAAAACAAGCAAATGACCACTCGTGGGATTTCTAAAACCTAAATGTAGCAGCTGTGAGCAGAGGTTTAGACAGGCAGCTGCTGGGTCATCACATACAGCAGATTTCACTTTGCAGATTGAACCCATGTGTATTACCTGAATCCTGTTAGACTTTGTGTGTGAATGCAGGACACTAGAACGTAGTTGTCAAAAAGCTTCATAAAAATGAGTCTGGATTGGTGAATCATTTGTTATCATGGTGTGATTTTGTTCACTACCAGATGAACAGTGATTAAAGATGGAAACCCCACACCTGTGAGCCCCCCTTGCATTGCTCATATCACATTTATAATCCATCTTATCCCTGTCTGTTTGCTCATTAAGTGTTTTCTCTTATCATGATTCTGTGTCACTGCTAATTCAAAGACCATTCTTACTTGACCTTTCTAATTGATCTATTGTGTAATTTTGTGTCTGCGCAGTGTCCCAGTGTAAGCCAGGAGCTTGCAACAAATGAAGCAAATATTAAAACTGACTGATTTAATATCTTTCCAATGTGGGGTGCACAGTTCATCATTTTATGTTGATGAATCAGAGCGTGATTCACACACCGAAAGTTTTCCACCTTTATTGTGCAGCAATGTTCCCAGTAAATATGTTATGCTCCTGCGCTAGAGTGTTTCTTATCCACTGTAAGCAGATTAGTAAAATGGTTGCATCAGCACATACGATGTATTGAGCAGATACAGATGTTCTAGCTCTCCCAGGCTAATATCTCCTCGGGGCTTCAGCACCTAGACTCTGCCTGTGATGGATGGATTAATCCGTCTGTGGCAAGAAATACTGTAGATACCCAATGTGCTGTCTAAACTTGCCACATATTCACAAGCCGCAGTTTGAATCCCAGTTCCCACTTACTATTTCTACTATTACTAATCTATGTCACTATGTAACAAGAATCCTGGCTGAAAATCTATCAAGGCTTTAAAGGAGCTTGAAGAAATGCAAACTTTGGAGGAAAAAAGCTCTGTTAGAGGTAGCTTTGAAATCTTGCAGAGCTATTATTTCAACAAAATGCCAACAAACTCAGGTAAAGAGGCACACTGGTATCACATATTGAAGTGAAGTGAAGATTAGCACCTTCTACTTAATGAGAATAGGAAACATTCATAAGAAGACAAATAAAAACAAATATAGCATACACAGTGACACTTATTAGTAGCCTATACGCCTGGGCTTTTTTGTAGTTTAGACTAAACAATGCTGTTGAATTCCTCTCAATAAAATTCCCCTTTTTACTTAAATGTAACTAATGAGAACAACCTGAAAATGGATAGTACACCTGACATCCAAGTACGCTGCAGAACATTCATTGGGCCAATAAGTTACCATTGACTGTTTAGTCATGGGACTGCACATTATCATCTCAATAAACACCAACAACAGTGGCTTCTGTTGTTTTGACAGGAAGTAATATGGAGTAACAATGCACCAACACAGGCTGGCATAATACGAGCCACAACAAAGAGTTGACAGATGATGAAAGGAATGATCCTGTAGGGTTCAGGAGGAAATAAACAAGGCGCTCTGAGGGGACACCCACAGATAACGATCAGGCCACGACAGAAGACACAACAGCACACAGTTACTTTTATGAATAATGAGGGTTAAATGCTAATATATAATATAAAACACAATACAACAATTCAATAGCAGCATTTTGCAGTGCACTCATTACTGATGTGTGCCTAGAGTCAGGGATGAATCCATATGTAAAATTGCCATAACATTGCAGTTAACAGTTTTGTCACCTGAAGTAGTCATATTTCTTTTTGGCGAAACACTGCACAAAATAGAAGCTTTTGGTTTCTACAAATATCTGACACTAGCTCTTTCACAAATCTATTTTCTTTTTTTGGAGAGAGTTTCACTTTCCTCTCCTCTATTGGCTCATCCCTGACTGACAATATTAGCTTTCATCACACTGGCTCTTCCTTTGATCTGTTCAGTTTTATAGTCATTGAAGCTTGCGGTAATGCATGAGACATTATTTTACACATAGCGTGGAGATGATCCACTAGAGTCATGAGACCCCGGCTGGTCGTGTTTTCTCTGTCAGAAAGAAACATCAGTTTGTTCTGCTGCTTGTCTGATTCAGAGGAGTATGGCTCCCATAACAATCTCATTTCCTTGTTGTCAAGTAGCCATTAGTTCCACATGATTACACATGTCATGAGTTTATACATTAATTGCATGATTTATACGTCTTCAGGAGTCTAGAGGCTGCATCAGGCAGTAAATCATGGAATAAGAAACATCATACCATAATCCTAACAACAACAATAATCCATAATAGATAAGTTCTGTTTGTATTTTACCTTCTTAGAGTGGATCAAAGAATGATTGAAATGAAGTGGGTGCTGACCACAGACATACTTGGTATTAAGCCATGCCTGGGTCACATGCTTGCCACTGTACAACTGTGTTCAATGCCTGTAACACATCCGCTACTGGAAAAGGCACAGTGCAGTTATTTCAGAATTAACTGTGTGTATATCACCTGCCTTTAGTCATTATGAAGTCAGGTTTTATCAGGACGTCTGCAGATATAATGTTGTTTCTCAGTTGTATCAGTCTATTAGCTTCAGTTGGAGGCTTTATTGTCCAACTATAAACAGTCCAATACTATAAAAAATATAGCTGTAATAAGGAATGTTTCCCTCAAGCTATACTGTGATTATAGTCTCCCTGCAATGTGTGGTATACATTAATAATGAAACCAGAGTTAATGTAACCAAAGCAAAGCGGGGATTTGGATGCACACTGTACTCTGTTATCAACCGAACCTTCCCATTTGGAAAAAACTGCGACAAATGCATTTCATATTTAGATAACATTACACAACTGCAGAAATAATCAATATTAAAAGCATCTGTGGCTGGTTATTTGTTACATTTTGATATGTTTCTGGCTTATTTTCCATCCAAAGTCTGATGAGAGTCAGCTTGTTGAATTTGGACAGGTAAACTTTACATAAATCTTGTGGAAAAAGAGTGAAAATTAATCACCAGAAAGTCATTCATTTATTTACTGTCAGGGTAAAGTGACACCTTGTGATTGCAGCACTATCTCCTCCATCCTGTTAAGGCTGGTATCTAGATCTGCCTGGAGTCTTAGCATGACACCGAATAAAAAACAAGGCACAGGTGGTGTATATTGGATTTTATGAACATACACAGTTTATGCATCATCACTTTGGAGTCTCCTTAACATATAAATGTGGTACAACTTTATGCCTTCGGCCCCTGAGAGCTATAAGACACATACGGGGAGGAAGGACGTGAGTGATGTCTGGATGTCCACCCATTCCACGCATACAATAACATCTGATGTCTTTGGAGAAAGGCCAAACACTTGTAAAACGCCTACTGTACATTACAGGGATTCATAAAGAAGTTGTCAGCATTAGCCATCTTTTATAGGACTTACTTTATTGCACTGCTGGCTCTAGTCCTAAAAACTGGCAACATCACTTTTCATGTCCTTTTCATTAGCATCCCATTTGTTATTCATTTATATAACCTCAGTGCCACAGCGGAGCACAGACTCTGTACTTTTCAAGGGGAAAAACAAATCAACACTTTTCCTGGCTGTCAGGGATGAGATCATTTGTCTCTTGTGGGCTGTTTTTAATGCGTGTCAAGATTGGATGGATAGGAAGACCTCTTGAAGCCATTTTTGTGTATTGTATCTTAAATTGTGCAAATATTTAAGAAAAAAAAAAATTGACTTAGTTATTTTTAGCGTTACTTGCCTGTAGCTAGCCTTAAAGTTAAAAAAAAAACGGATAAAGGGTTACGCTGGTGTATGACTCCAGTGATACTAAGCTATGTGAGTTTACTGAATCTTATTGCAATTCATAATTGGCCCAGTATTATTCTTCTCTCTGAATACACAACACCTTCAGATTTCTTTGTGTACTTTGTGTTTATAAATCGAATGTAGGTAAACGAAAATATCACTAACATTGCAAACATAACATTTAATTCAGTGTTTAAGTTCGATCTTCCTACATCAATATTTAGCGGTAGTGGAATGTGAACAGTGTGTCTTACCACTGTGCAAATGCCCCTGGAACAAAAAAGGTATAACCCCTAATTTATCTTTCCTAGCTGCAGTAACAGTCAAAGGGTGGTTTCACAGGGCAGCTCTCAGGGGTGCGATCGATTGGATATCAGTGCGCGGCGGCTCTGAAACAGTAGTACATGTGCAGTCAAATGTCCCTGGATACACACTGGCAATAAAAGTATCGTACTGCATACTTAAAAGAAGAGGGCCAGAGAGAGGGCTACAGGAAAAGAGATGTCATAGTTCAGAGAATGGCTGACAGAGAGTGGAGTTTGTCTCTCTCAGGTCTGGCTCATAGTGCACTCTGCAATTGAGGCTCTCTCTATTGTTCCCAGGGACTTCAAATTCACCATGCCTTGTGCCGCAAAACGGTCCACTAAAAAGATGGCACGCAGAGAAAATGAAACAATTCTTTCAGCAGTTTGAACAAGGCCAAAACTTAAGTCTTAATCATGGCTTTGCAAGAACCAGCTGTGAGACTGCGAGAGAAGAAACAATGGCGTTGAGTTAATTTATCTTCATATGTTCAAGCTGCTTGCAATTTGCTGTTGTGTGTGATCACAGCCTACGTTTGTGTTATGAAGAATATGAGTAAAAACTGGGACACATACAGGTAGATAGAAGGAGTTCTAGGAAATCTGTTCCAATCTGGCCTTGCAGGAGGACAGGGTAAAACTATTGTTGACCTATTCTTAAGTTAAGTGTGCATTCCTGTCGTCATTCATTTCCTTCAGATGACCTATATATGTGTCATTGAGCTGCCTACATGTAAAGACCCAACGGATCCTGTATTTTAAACTGTGTTGTGGGCCTTTTTATTGAATAACTAGTGTGTATTGTTTCTTTATATTTCCAAATAACAATAAAATGCATGAGGTCTAGAGCTGCATGGTATCAGTGAAATAATGCATTATACAGTAACTACAGTGAACATTGCAAAAAATATGAGCTGGCCCTTTGGCAGAGGAAAAGTTGTATTAAAATGAATAATCTAAAACAAGGCAGCCCTGGCTCTCTCTTATACAACATTATTGAGATTCAAGCATTTCTTTGCAAAATACTGTGCAGCCATTATTAATTTATCCATTTAATATGTCATGCATGTGTTATGTCTTACATGTAGAATTTTGGTATATACTGTACTAGATTTCTACAGAAAAAGAAAAAAATTACTTGGTTTCTAAGATCAAACAGGGTGGGCTTTGATTTATAGCTGAACTTAGTGATATGTTTTTCCCATACAGTTTCACAGTGGCCAAGTATTGTACTTATTTGTGCAGTAATAAATTCAGAAATTAAATTGTTTGCCAAATACTTACCATTTGTCTTACACAAAGGCCAGTATATTAAAAATTCATTTATTTTGACCGACAGTGCATCTTCTCAGAGTGTGACGATCCACTTCAGACAAATCCAAGGTTGCACTGGCTAAGCTATGTCAATGATCAATAAAGCGGCATGTAATCTCTCGCTCTTGTTTGGTAACCAACTCTTCTCAAAAAAAGAAAGCGATGCCTTTGAACGGGAGAAAGATGCTGCAATGTAGGATCAAGGACGATGTGTTTTCTACTGGGTATTTTCAGAGGTTGTTATCAGCGCAGTAGGGGCACATTGTTGTAGCAGGAGGGCAGTGAGCAGGACAGATAGAGATGGACTAAAACAGGACACATTGTCAAGTTTGTCAGAAAACCATACATTTGGACCTAATCATACAGTATTATCAAGCTGCTGATGTGTAAAATATCTGTTATTTTTATAAGGGAATCTAATTGAACCACTCTTAAAATGTATTGGTGATTTAAAATGATGTCCATTCTTTAAACAACACATTTCTGGAAGACACATTTACTTCTAATGCAGCTGTCTTTCCTACATTCAGCCACATACAATAGACTTCACAATGATGATGAATGCACTTCTAAAAGACGTCCTGGTGCTCTTTTCATTTGTGCAGGCTGGCCTAACTTTGTGGCAACTGAAACATTTATTTACCTCCAAGGTCAACTTTATTGCAATTTGCTTTTAAAAGAAAATTACACCCCCAAAGTATATAATCCTCACTCTGTTCAGTCAAGTTATTATGACAAGTGTCGGCGGCTTTTCAAGAACCTATTTCCCCTTAAAAGTGCTGGGTCTACTCTGGCTTCAGTGCAGTGATTTCCTGTGTTTCCCACGGTGACTTTCAGTGGTTGCAGAGAGTTGCCTCCTTTGTACTGTACTGTTCAGGGAGTAATCACAAAAGCAATGGGTTTTCTAGTTGAGAAAAATAGGTAATACAAGGTGGAATCAATGCGGCATGTGCTGTGCCCATTGGCTTGGAGTAGAGAAAGAAATTATTTGTGATGTACTGTGAAGACCTCAGCTGTGGACTCTCAGAAGAGGAGTCTGCGGTAAGTCTGTTTACTAAATGGAGTCGAGCTGACCAACTGTGAAGAAAAGGATTTAGATTTTTGACATCAGGTGATTTAACCAGCAATAATAAACAAGAGTTAGAAACAGGATACAGTTAGAGCATTTATGATGGCCAGGTAAAAGAAAGAACATATCTCAAAAATGGTAAGGTCATTTTAATGTGTTTTGTTCAAATATGACTGTGTTAGGATGGCATTTTTTGAGGTTTCTGTCCAGCTGAGGGTGCTGCGTCAGTGAGGTAGACATGTCTAGAACCTTCAAAATGATTGTGAGAATATATATTGTTGGGCTAAAAGTTATGCACACCTTGTTTAACTAATGTGAGTGCTTCCTGGGGTTTGGCACAATTGGAAAAGGCCATTATGTGACTTGTTTCAACCAGGATAGTGCAGACTCTGCCAGATATAAGCAGCTAAAGTGTCATAATCAATGGACTGTTCCTCTCAATACAAGCTGTCAAGAGTTTTCAGAGGATTGTCGTCTACTGTTCTTCTTTCCATTGTACAGATGGATATCACGCTAGGTCGGCAACAAGAGGCTCTATCCCAGGTTATCTTGTGGCAATGTGACTGTGGGCCAGTGACTGTGCGTGTGCCCAAAGGCTACAATACCATTCTGAGGCTGTGTGTATCTAACATCAGGACAGTAATAATGTGAGGAGGAAAACTCAAACTGTTTTGCCACAAAATAAACGGAACCGTTCGTAAAATCAAATCAAGCACAGTAAGCAGTTTATTTTGCTCTGAACACATTTTAGTTTAATTTCAAAACATAATTTGCTCGAATATGTTAAATATGTTACATGAAGAGCAAAGTAATAACCTTGCAATATTGAACAATAGAAAAGACAGCATGGATTGAACGAAGAAAAAAACAGCACTACACACTTCACATAAAGTATTCTTTTTCGAGTCAGACACAGAAAAGCCTCCTCACGCTTGACGCACACGACCTGTGGAGCTGGTGCCTCACAATGGATGAAAGAAATGACCTCCTTTTTTGCCCTAGAAAAAGAATAATTCACAGCACACCTCAAGGGACAAATAAATAGTTATAAATTCCTAAAGAGACATCAAATAAACAATAATGACAGGAATAGACCAATAGTGAACAGAATTGTCCCAATTACATTAATGTGTCCTGTTTATTCATTCACATCTGATAAATGAATTCAGAAAATGGATCTATCACTTGTTATAATGTCAGTATATGTTCACACAAATATGTATAAGTTCACGTTAATTGATCAGATTGATTAGACAGTCCATTAATTACATATTTAATTTTCTTGCATAAATGTATAGCTTCTCACAATTTCAGTTTTTTTTAAGTGCAGAATGTCTTGATTATCCTTTGGTCCCGGTTTCTTTTAAATCCATTATGTGTACCCTCATTCCACTTTCAAATGACAGAAAAGAACATTTAGTTTCTTGTTGAAACAAATAAGCTGCTGAAGTGTTGGCTGCATTTAAATTTATCAAAAGGCTAATGCAGCCTTTCAAGCCTGACCTTTTGTTACAATAACAACGGGAAACAATTAGGCAGATAAAGCAGAGCAGAAACACAAGACACCTTTTTTTTCATCTTTATCTCGACTTGCATGGCGCTGGCATGTTGTTTTAATGGACTTGAACATTAGTATTCACTGGTGTCAAGACATTACACTGTGTGACTGATGATTACATGGCACAATACGTAGTCACTACGACCAGTTTGTTCTCTGTTTACACCAATTTACTGAGATAAAAATGTACTGAGGCTTAGACCAAGACGTGATCCATGAGAAGGGATACCAAAACCTGTTCTAAAATTCATACTCTACAGTTCTCCAGTTCCACCAGCAATAACAAACTCCTGGAACCGTTCAAAAATCAGAAATAGACACCTAGTCGTCTACGTGACTGGTCTGTGCTGATTTTGTTTTACTTCTTGTGCAGTAATATTGACAATTTAACATTTAACATTTAATGATCTAAAAATACAAATCATTACTCCCAGGAAAAAAACATAATAACATAAAAGCACACTTGCACAGTGATAAATTATTGAATTACAATGGATAAAATACATAGGGATTATGTGAAAAGGGGAGAGAAATGGAACAGTATGACTTTTATTCTATAGTCGAGTCTGGAAACCATAAAGAAGTAATGGGAGGAGCTAAAGTACCAAAATAGATTCAAAAAGTACAAAGGTGTTCAGATAACAACATAAACTGGGACATCAACCTCAATTATATATAATCAATACTAATGAACAAGTTACACTTACCTTTTTACTAATTGAGTAAAAAGGACTTTTACTCATTATCAACTGATTATGACAAATTTAAAAAGTGTTATGAGAAATGATCAGCGTTTTAGGTTACATTGATAAATACAGATTCAGATCTTCTTCATTTAAATTCGTGGCACCTTTATCTCTGAGACTGAGAGAGAAGAGAAAGTGAAATTCATTTGATTAAAGACAAGACCTTTAAAAAGTGCCCTTAAGACTATGACTGGACACAAGTAAAACTTAGCATATTCAACAAGCGTACTTAAAAAAATATCATCATGTCAGAGTGATGGCGGTCGTTACGTGACACTGCGGTCCACAGAGGGGTGTGTGTGTATGGGACTCCATTCTTTCTCTAAACATCTATGCAATTTTGGCATCTCAGTGCACATGACTTGCACAGAGCACTCTTCATAGTACATTAACCCAATTTCTGTGAATTACATCCTACATCAATGTCCTGGAACATGCTCCCCCTCCCCCTCGATGTCAGAAGTGATGCCCCATTTCTTGGCTGTACTCTCAGGATCTTTCTTCTGAAGCGTTTGGTTTTAGTTAATAAAAAAAAATAAGTTAGGCCAAGATAAAGCAATAAATAAAACTTCAATTTCCCTGGCTTTACGTTTCACAGTGTGAGTTGGCTTTAACTTTATCAGGAGTGTGCACACAAACCAGCCTTAACCCTCCATGGCATCAAGGCTATTTTAAATCAACAAATACATTTACTTACATTAAAGTCTTACAAATACACTGTTGAATATACACGCTGTTAAGTGAATGGTACTTTTTTTTGTAACGAGTTGTGTTTACAAAAATGGACTATCCAGAAACATTATTTAATTATTATTATTTTTAATAAAAGCATGAACATGGACTGGTGTCTTTTCAAAGCCTTCCTTTAAACTGGGCAGTCTAAACAACATCTTCTTCTCTAAACAAACCTGTGCTAACAAGCATGTTTTCTGAACTACCAGTGAATACTTAATGAATTATTGATATTTCACTTTTCTCTGTCAGGTTCAAGTGGTTATTTTGCTGGACAGCCCATTTAGATGCATTGTAAGGATGTGTATTAGTGGTTGTAATATTGACACGAGGTACTTACACAGTCCACTGATCAATGTGGGCAACATTGAGCTGGCTGCTCGTCAGGTCAACAGAAAGTCAAGAAACTAACTTTTTCCAGCAGCATCTTAATATAATTCTGCTTCTTGATTCTTTTCTCAGACTTTTCTGAATCACCAAACTCTCCCACAAAGTGTTTTATGACACAGCGAGGTCTGAGAGGCGATTCAAACAGATTCAAGGAAAAGCATGCACAGACACACGTTTGTTGCCGAATATATACTTTTGTTAAATCTCTGTGGGCTTGACACCACCTCTCACTGTTCCACCAGGCGTCTCTCAGGGAGCGCTGCTTGACTCCCAGAACAAGTATGTTGCTATATATTTTATTCTTTGAAAAGTCTACATCGTTGTGTACAGCAATAAATGACAGACACTTGATGTGGGTGAAAATAGAGCTAAACCTAAGAAAAATGGGCACAATCAAGCGACTGATGATTGCTCTTTTCTCTCTGTTTTACAAATATATGCCAGGAAAGTGAAATTAAGTAAAACAGCCATTGCTTTTGCTTGTGACTCACCTGAAATATATGCAATTAAGAGAAAAGCTGGAAAGCATTTTGAGTCTGTTTTTCAGGCTATTTCTGAACATATTTGAACAGTTAAACAAGGACATAGTCAACTAGCAATGTTATCCTGTGATGATAAGCAGCAGCTGCAGATGGATGCTGTGTTTGAATGTACTTCTGATAAGACCCTACAAAGACAAACCTAATGCAAGACATGTGGGACAGATGCACATACATATACTCCATTCCCCTCGGTACATGTTGTGATTGAATTAGGAAATGAACATTGTAGTGTGCTATCACTGGCTCAACATGTATGTAGTGTCTCTGTAAGATAATACTGAGGCTTTATTTGTAATACAGCACTCAGACTAAACCATGGCAATGAAAATAAGCAGTTTAAGGGATTTTTTGTGCTTTATTAAATACAGAGAATAATTTAGTAAAGCAGTAACAACATTAAGAATGAATGCAGGAAATATAACTCAAGGGAAACCCATCAAATCTGATAATTGCCTTTAAGATACAGATAATTTTACAATGTTGTTTTACAAAATTCAGACTTGGACTATATTTGAAAAAAAGAGTATTTAAATGTAAATTACTGGTCATATCTTAGAGCCTTGTGGGGCTTGAAAATGATCATTGCTTTGAAAACATCTAAATAGAGTCCTTTGTTTCTGTTTTTGATACATCATCCTCTGATAGCTTTCCTCTCCAACGTCATAAAACCGTTCGAAGAGTTTATATGTGGTTAAATTGGAAATCAGCACACATTGTTATGAATCTAATTGGTTGATTATATTGCTCATTAAAGGTGATAAACAGTAAGTGGCAATATTAATTTGCCTCATAAATGCCTCCTCAAGATAAACAACACAATAGGACGAAGCGGCATCCATTAAACAACCCGTGTGTCGTTGAAATAACCAAATTTACAAGCCATGCATCAGTAAAATAAAACCATAACTTTTATACAGAACGCATTTTCTACCAAGAGTGGCATCATAAAACTCTTCATCCTGCCAAATGAGCAGTGTTTCCATGTGCCTAGGTGGGTGGGGGGGATAATGACATGCACACCTGTAGAACTCCCTGCAGCCTGACAATACGCCACCTCTGTGAAGCACAATGCCAAATTTGTCTCCACTTTTGAGACTTGATAAGCCAACAAAGACTGTATTTATTCCCGACCTTTTATACTTGATTGCATAACATCCTACAGGTGCTCTGTAATTGCAATAAACCGTTTTTACTGTAGTCGCTGGCGGTTTAGTGAGAAGTAGGATTTCATGCTCGGAAATTTGCAGGTGTTTCATAAAGTTTATGCTGAACAACAAGAAATTGACCATGAAAGGCTTTTTTCACAGGACGATTTACTGAAGCACCCATTGCTTTAAGTAAGCTCCAGGAGAATGCAAACTGGGAGAGCTATTTACTTTAAATGCAAAAGCATTAAATCATTTGAATCAACAGAAATGAGCAAAAATGCATCTATTCCACCCATCTTCTTCAAATTTGAGGAGCCATTTCTGCTCAAAGGGAAGTGGAGCTCAGAAGACAAAGAGCAAACAAGTTTATAACTGACTCTCTCTCCTGAAGTTTTGTGACCTTTAATGTCTGCTTGAATAATTGGAAAAAAAATATTTTAAAGACCAAATGGACAAGGTGTAAAGGGCAATTTGCTGAATTTGTGACAAAATTAGAAACCCAGGGGAAATAGATCTGACAGTGATTTCATATATATCCAAAACTTTCATGTTGTTCTCTCAGAGAAAGGTTCTGTAAGGCCTTACATGGCTCTTTTTTCAGGATGGACAAATGTAAATATTGTTATTTTGATGCATTTATACACTTTTGAAAACATTTTTTATTCTTTTTTTCATCTCTATCAAACAACATTTTAAAGAATACAACTTTAATAGTATATTATATATTATATTATATTTTATTGTATTTATTGTATTTTTTACCTACATAAATATTGTTAAATATTGTTATTAATCAACATGTCCATCATTGACAAATGCACAAACACATGGAGTGAAATTTTTACATTATGCAGGCACAATAAATTCTAGTTTAAAAGATTCAATTTCATTGACTTGTTACTCGTGGAGCTGCGGCCGACAATTGCTCATAGAAAACTTTATTATCACAACAATGAACGGTTGATATTAAACCCCAGCCTCATTTCTGAAATATGGCTTCTACTCCTAATCCAATCATAAACCAGTGCTGCTGAGTTGCCGAATCACTGATGTTAATCACTGAGACCTGATGCTGAATGCATCTGAACAATTCATTTTGTTTTACAGCAGTCAGTTGGTTCCAAATCATAAAGTCCTTCAGTGGTTGCAATGATATAGACCTTTTGGTGAGCGCCGCCTGGATTTACTAGTCCTTGACTCTCGGTTTTATAGGTTTCTGGCGGTGATCTACAAAGTGATCGATAGTCAGCAACAGTCTGACCTTGCTGGAGGTGTCCACCTTAAGGTCCACCATAAGAGAGATGCTGATGTGTTGTTCCCTATGTCAGAGGTTAACAAGAAAGCATAAACACAGCAGCGAATTCAATGGAAAGGCTTTGTCAAATAAACAGTCAACTAGTCAAGTAGTAGTAAACTGTGAAAAAGAAGGTTCTGTCATCCTAATTTAAAGGCACAAGGACATAGCACAAAACAACCTCTGTCTTCCCTCGAAAATGAAAATAGTCATGTGAATATGTTACCCTGAACAGAATCTTTGGCTGCGTTTGTGGTTTAAATAGTCATAGCAAGAACTATTCCATTTTAACAGTGTCAGTATGTTTATTGATAGCAAATATCAGGTGGTTAACTAAAGCATTTAACACACACAAAATGAACTGTGTGCAGTGTTACAGATGATTGTAGTAATTTTCCATGAACTAACTTTACTCTCAAATCCTTTCTGTTTTAGCGACCCACAAAACCCTACAGTCTCTGCTGCCTTGCATTATGCAAATGATATTAAACCAATAAGAATAAGTCATATGTGTGAACATGCGTACACAGCACCAGTTCATCTCATAATAAACTGCACTGCCTGGATGTTTTGACTTTGTTTGCTCACAGAGGTTGCTAGGCTATAATAACCTGTCTTTTTCTTGCAGCAGGTGCATTTTACTAATTTCCCAGTGATTGTGAGAGACTCCAGGTTAAAAGGCAGATATACTGTATGTGCCATGGATGCATGAGTGGAACTGGGCTTTCTGCAGAGCCAACAGAATCAGCTCTAAAGCTTAGGATCAACCTTATTCAGGGGCTGGACAGGTGCCTGCATGTGCACGGCTATAAATTGCTTTGCTGAAAGAACAAGTCAAGCCAACAAGGCCGTGCTCAGACTTTTTTTCATGAGTCATCAACACAATGGATGATCGTCTATATAAAGATATTAAAAGTCTCAAGCACCTCACAAGAAAGGACATTTATGTCATTTTCCTTGAAGCATGTGGCACCATACTGTCCACATCAAATGTTGCTATGCTTTTAAACAGTGCTCAACCAACTTTTGATGCTGATGGAACAAAACCTTTCACAATGCACTTTTCATAAAACATGGCATTATTGTAAGCTGTCATAGCGGGTTAAAGTCCTTTCTGCTTCACAAGCTGGTGATGGTGATAAAAAACCAATATGACTAGCCAGCTGGAGAAAAAAAAATCCATGACAGCAGTATTTAGTGTCATACCATCAACGCCAAAGCAGAGAGGCAATGATCTAACCCACTTGGAAACTCATTTGCATATTCAGACTTTAGCAAATGACTTTAAAAGACACGTCCAGTGTGAAGAGATTTGATACACGTCTTGTACAGCTCCAGTGTTTCGTATGACTCTCAGTGCTTTTACCTCATTTTGCTGTAACATCTACTTAACTGTTGTCGTTATGTAGAGAAAACCCACAAAATGAAAATGTAAATGATGGAGAATTAGGTTGCAATTTAGTTGTTACAAATACATTAGCACACATTTTGTCTGCGGCAGACCTCTCACAAATATACCCTTTGTTCCAGTTGTTTGCTTTAATTGGTCTTTGTTTCACGGTGAAGAAATTGTCTCACCGTGATGCTATGGAAAAGACAAAACATACGCAGTGAAAACATGTGAGTATTGTTGGATACTAGCTCCATCTGTATCTGGACAGTGTTCCAACTGATACTGTCCCCATCAGTAAAGTCCCCCCTGTGGGCTTCACAATCGATGCTGCATTGTATTCATAAGACACTGAGTGCACATATCAAACTCCCAGCAAGAGTAGAGAGGATTTTCACAGTGGTGGCCACAGTAATGGACATTTTAAAAGAAATGCATTGTTGAAAAGTACAAGACAAAGAAATGAACCTGGAGACAATAACTACTATTACACCTGGGATTACTATAACTATCAAGGATTCCCATTTGACTTGAAGGCATACGAGATGAAAACATTTGACAGGAGCACAAAGTAGCACTAAAATGACTGAGTTTATAAGCTGCAAGGCAAAAAGATGAATTTGTGATGAAAACCAAAGATTTTTGACAAATGGAAAGAGAAAGTTCAAACTGCTGCTTCTCGTGTATCTCTTCCAGCTGTTTTCATTTTTAAATAAAGAAAGTTTCATTCTTCAGCTCGAGGATCTGACGCATTGTCTCACTAAATCCCTACCATCGAAATAAATGAGACGGCAGTGTAAAAAGATGAAAAAAGTCCTATCTAGTGCTATATGTGAAAAGCTAATGAACGATGATGGGACCCTATATTGGGAGGTATTATTGCGTTACTCAGAGAAGAAATTCCTCCACTGTTGATAAATCAAGCCCAATACATTTCACCCCCACAGTGCGCGGGAACCACATGCTGTGCAGTTGTTTGGAAAAACGGGTCATTGCCTTGATCATGAAAGCTCCACATACTGTAATAGACCGCGATAAATTAAACTCACTTTAACAGTTTTCAAGCCATCGTGTGCATTTTGGTGATGTTCTGTAGGAGTAAAACCAGGCCTATATCATTATCTGCAGACTCAAGGACTGGGCACAGAAAAGGTTCATTAAACTGCATTTTCAGATATTGGATCACTTTTCTGTCACGACCGCCTGAGCAAGAAATAAGAAAAACGTGAGCCGGTTTACAATTTTACTATAAATCACAAAACAGGTGAGGAAGAGACAGAATGTAATGTAATTTCAACAGCTTCCTGGTACATTATCACACTTTAATATTTGATAGCCTCTTTTATTCATTCAACTCATTTTTAAGGTTCGTATTTCCTCCAGTCAATAGGTCTCATTTATCAGTAAGATAAAAATAGCATGTTAATGTGTTCAATGTGTTTTTACATCACATTGCAATAGGAAAGCATTCAACTCAAAGCATAAACTACTTGTGCAAAATGTGTGAAGTTTTTGTCCCAACTAATATAAGTACAACAGACTTTTGCAAAGTTGTCACCTGAAGTTGTAGAACAGGATCTATATATTTGCCCAGCTTCTCAGACAACTGCACTGTCGCGAACCTGTGTACAATTGTTCCTGTGTGACCCTATGGGTATATTTGTTCATTCAGTCCACCGAGAGGATGTAATATTGATCTGCAGGGCTGTCTCTCTTTCTACAGCTTAGACTAAAATCATGCCTCACTGACGGACGGCCTTGTATGCTACATTCGGCTCTAAGATAAGATCTATGCCTCCTTAAATAAACTGATAATTCAAGTTGGATTCCCATGAGGTGAAACCAACAAACAACAATTAAACTACGTCTGAACAGAAAAGAAATACAGCCAATCAGAGAACAGAGGGCAGTAACAACGTGTATTGGATAAACTGCCAGTGAACTGCTGTGGTACAGACCTTCAAAAAAACATCTCAGGGACTTCAGCCCTTTCAGGTGGACATTTTACAATTCACGATTTTGAAAAATAAATGAGATCTCTATCCAAGTATATTTATAAGGCCGTAATCACGGATGTTATTAAGTGGGTGAACAAAGTGCTCCGGGCATTTTGTAACACCTAGCAGCACCAGTCTCTTGTGGTGACACTCATTAGTCTAACCACTGCATATTTAAACAGCCTGCATAACTGAGACCTAATTATACATGCTAAACACAGTCTATTTTTAAGTCAAATATCTGCTCTGCCCTCACGTCTCTAATTGCTTAAACAGCACCTGGCCTTTCCAGTATGGATATTTGGACCAAAAGGCTCTTAACAGCACTTAAGGCCCCAGCAGACAAAGGAAAAGCACTTAGACTATTAAAGCCAAAGCGAGCATGTAAAAGACAGATGAAGGAGTAGAATACCTTAGCAGTCATGCCCACAGTGTACAACCATTAGACTGCACTTTGACTTTGATGCCATCATGACGACTCTGAGCGGTACACCGTCGAAATGGACTTGAGTAGAAAAGAAGTGAAATAGAAGAATCTGAATGTAATGTGTTAAAATATTCACTCCTGAAACACGGCACTGTTTTTACCTCTGAGGGCTTGGCTTTTCTTGGCTCTGTAGCCTGGCATCACAGAGCTCATCCGAGTTCCCTAACAATCTTGTATTAAAGCAGTTCTTTACAAAGCCGTGGGCTCTCATCCAGGTCCCACCAATAAACCTGTCAGAAACTTTTCCCTTGAAGCTCCAATGGGATTTCCTCACTACCCTATGTTGTGTAAGTGGTCCTCAGTGCTTCTTTGTGTTGTGAGAAACGTTGTTGAATTTGTCTGTGCCAGTTTCCTTTTGGTTAAAAAACAATGTTTTTAGGAAAATGCAGCGATATTAAAGAGAGAAACTGATTTACTGTAATATTTTCCAAGCAGGTACACTAGCTCTAAAAATACAGCTTCAAAATCCCATTATTATATGCGGTTCCCACAGATGACTGCATCAAACAAAAGCCATGTATCACATTGAGGATGCTGGTTTGCTGTACTTGGAGATTTACCAAGTCTTTTCTTTTCACACGTGCCGCTGTGATTTATAAATATCATTCGGGGATAGGGAGTCACTTTTGCCATTTCACACAGTCTTTTCAGGAAGCAGGACCTTCTCATGCCGTTTTCTTGCCTTTCCCCGAAGCAGAGCCAAAAGTACTGTGTGTAAGTTATGAATTTTTCAAATCCCGAGCACAAAGGAGTCCAATCTACCTCTGTGTTTGCACATGCTGCTTAAGGCAATTTTAAGCTGGGCTCAGAAAACCAACACTATACATTTCAAAAGAGCTGTATCTGTCCAGTGATTCATCAGGTCCAACCAGCCTCAATAAAAGCATTGTTATCTGCCACATATAATGCATCTATGTATGTAGCATTTACATTGATAAAGCCATTCAAATGAAGTTCATGCATCTTAGCGTGACAGGGTAGGAATGATTAAACTGATATTCTACGGCGGGGCTACTACTTTTTTGCAAGTTGTTGACATTGAATTAGAGAGTCAACATAATACTCTGAATCAATGAGTCCAGCCTCCTTTTAAAGTCTGTACTTTGAGGCTGTAATCCTCTTTTCTATTGTTTGGGGTTGTTTTTTTGTTTTTTTTAGCGTAGTTCTCACGTTATTGTACAGAACAATTCAGGACACAACAATCATGTGCTGGAAAAATGTTTATTTGGAGGAACACGGATTAGCCACTAAGTATGTACATCGGAAAAGCTGAATAAAACATTAGACATCCACCTGCTTTCTGAGTATGTATGAACATACATCTGCGTATCAATACTTAAACTTGATTTCAAGAACATAGAAGATAGGCTAACTATATCAACCTGCTCTGTTTTTTTTATTAAATGTTCTTGGTTGCCTCTAAAGAGATGAATTGCATTTTTTTTATTGGCATGTAGGTTCAGATTGTGACATTTTAATTACAGTCTTTGATGGTGGCAGTTTACAGCTAAGCTTTTCAATTCATTCTCTATGAGAGCAGTACCAATGTATAAAGGTAATGTTTCCTTCACTGATACATTCACATTTAGTTTTCAGTTACATACATAATAATGTTTAATTACTTGTTACAGTTCATGGAAAAAACTTGTAAAATGACATGTTAACAATTTGAAATTGCAATTGAAAGTCCAAAAGCCCAAAGAAATTGTAAAGAGATACAGATATGAATGTGGAGATACTGCAGAGCACTGTGTAATTTATTTAAAGCAAATAGATCTGCAAAACTATGTCATATATACCATAAAATATAGAGCCTTAAAGTTATTTTCTTGATGAAACTCCTGATTCTATATAATGTAAGTCTCACCACAATAGCACAATAGGTGATTGTGAGAAGTAGGCATAACAGTGCTTGCAGCAGTGCTTTAGAGGACATAAATCCTTTAAACTTTCTCAACTTTAATATTTAAAAACCCAGCCTTTCCTTAAACATAACCACATTCTGATAAACATCATTCATTCATTATTTTCTAAAGGTAATTATAACATAAGGTTCTTGTCTCAGAGGCAAACACTAGTCACTGCCCCAGCTGGTCACCTGCCAACCTGAAACACCCATCAATCACCAGATCTGGTGAGAGTATTAACTGTGATAACACAAATCTGATGATTTCAGAAACACTGGCTTGGTACAAAGATCCAAGGTAAGCACTATAAATCCGAACCTATTCATTACATAGTAATGAGTACATTTCGGTCTATATTTAAACATGTATTCCATTTTGTATGACACAAAACCACAGAGCTTTCTAAGGGCCATGTTCCCTTTGGCTTGGTACCACCTGGAATGCTAAAGATGACCCAGTATCCATTTGCTGGTGGAGCAGTGCGATCCCAACAGTTTCTCCCTGAAGTCAAGCAGCTATGAATAATGAGATGAGGCCCCATGCATTAATGTAACAGCCAGACCCCTAAAGGAAGGCGTGCTAGCAGGTGATTGTTCGCAGCCTCTGTGGGGCTGTCAGTAAACATGTGCCCCCTGTAGCGTGGGGCATTTTAGCAGGAGCAACCTCCCTTGCCCACACAACTCACATGGCATCCTGGGAAATTATGGATGAGTTTGTGCCTAACCCCAAAGCAGCATGTTAGCTTTTAGGCCACCTCTGGCTACAAGTGATTTATGAGTACACATCAACATGAGCATTGCTTAGAATACAATGACATTTAAAAGATGGAGGAGATGAGCTGTGCATCATGGGTAATTGAGCACAGTATTTGTGGGGAGGAATTAAACATAGCCTGCTTAGACAGCGTCTGTGGGCAACAATGCCTCACAGCTCTCACTGACTGACAGATGCTAATCTCAATGCACTGAATATTCTTGTTACTGTGGCCCTGTTTCAATATTTGCAAGAGGACGTCTGGAATATCAACACTTTCCAGTGGGTCAAAATAGCATCTGCACCGGTTAATACAAGCATGGCTGAGCAAATAATTAGAAATAAATTGGTCTGGCTGATGACCACAAAGTATGGCTTATTGACCATTAACCGACAAGCTGCTGGTTGTGTCAGCTTTAATGACAAATCACACAAGCATGGACTGGCACACTTTGTTCCCACAGCACTTCATAGTGTAGTTTAGATGTTCATATGCTAAACAGTCAAAAACTTAACGCAATCATAAGAAATTAACATACAACCAAAACAAGCTATATTCAATCTTAATAAGTGCTGCGGTTGTTTTGGTAACTTAAGAAAATAAATATCATACGTTTATTGAAGGGTTTCGTCATTATGGATCAACCTCTTTTGTCATGTACGTTATCACCCTAATTTTTGATTATTTTTTTAGCAAAATGCAAGTTGATTTGTATGCATATTTCTCTTTCCATATAACATCTGTCTAAATTGGTGCCATTATTCAGTAGCATTGCTTACAAGCAAGATTTTGAAAAGGTAACCCCTGTAATAGTGGAGAAAATGCATCTCTGGTGGCTCCATTGCTCAGGAAACAGACTATTCCCCTGAGTCTAATATTTAAGTCTCAATCATGACATTTTCACTTCTTAAAATGGACTTTGGAGCGATTTGCAGCTATAAAAGGACGTACTGCAGCAGGTAATGGTGTTTTCGCACTCCTTGAACCAGTCGTAATATTTAATCACTGCTGTGTATCAGCAATAGATGCTGAATGGAAATAAGCAAAAGGTTGAGATCTGTCTTATCTGTACCGTTCACAAAGAAGGTCCTTTGTTAAATTTAGGAGACAGAATAGATGCAATACAAGAAAGTTCTTCTGGACTGCCCAGGTTTGCCACCAATACATCTCTAATGCTCAACAGCTGCCACAAAATGAAGTTTTTTTTTAATCATTTAGCATAAAGTCTGGCATGCATCAAACAATTTGTTACTGTGCTATTAAATGACCTTATCCTTAAACCTTAAGTGGAGCTTTTTGTTGAACAAAGTGGGTGAAAACTGATTTGTTCTGAAAATAAACCCATTATTCACAATGCTGGTCTTTTCAGTGAAACTAAGTCACTGCCTGTTCTGTTCTCACTGACAACACACTAAACATTGCCTGGATCCACACAAAAACATTTTATTTTCCTTGGACTGACATATTAATTTTCTCTGGAAGTCTATTTGAAATGACATCTTTAGTCATCATTATCACATATCTCCTTCTCTGGAGACATACATTAGATCTAATTTCAGCAGCAACCTACATGCACTGTGTTATTAGACCAAAAGCATACTTCATGCGGGTTTATTACACTGGCTCTCCCTTGTTGTGCTTACTGATGCAAGAGACGGGGCACATTAAAGATGCGGCAGATACATTTCTTCTCTCTTCAACGCAGGGAGTGAAATGCACTTTTGAATAAAGGGAAAAAGACCAAAATAAGAGCAAAACAAACTGCGAAAGGCACCAGAGTAATGCTGAATGCTTGCTTACAGCGCCGACACAAAATGTCACTTAAGGTGTCAGCTCCTCGCTCTTCACTTCCACCTGTTTCCCATACGCTCCACTTTGCCTTTATCTCCAAATTACACCTAATGAAAAATACATCAAATGAAAAATACATCATCAGAATGTAGCATATATAATTCATAAAAATGGACTCAGCTCAGTTCCCGGTGGTTTTATGAGCTCAGCGCTGAAGAAGATGTCCAGCGGTGGAGTTCACTGTAAGTGCATGTTCATGTGCAGTGTACACACTGTTCACTGTTAATATTCACCCTTACTCTGTGATGTACATGTATGTTGGCTTGATACTTTGGTTGTCATTATTGTGATGCAAACACAGTATGAACATTTCTTTCTGAGCAGCAGAAGGTGATGTTACAACCTACAACACACAGTACATTGTGCTTTGTTTACTAAAATGGAAGATAATTAAAGCTAAATTACCTGGAATTTTCTTTCTTGGAATCATGCTGACATTTACATACTTTGTGATACAATTAATGTTGTCAGTTCCTAAAATTTGAAGACAGAATGTATGTGTTGCATGTATTTTTCATACTTTATTGTAGCAAGTGTATGACTCAATATGTCTAATTTTGTAGGTTACACTGAGGTCTATTCTATAGCAAACCCCACATCAACCTGCAACAACTCCATTAGCTTAAACAAAATGGAAGAATTGGCCAGCGATAAGTGTGTGGTTGACAAAAAGGGTTTGTTAGGATTTTATATCAGATTATTGAAGAAAATAAGACATGGTGAATGTAGTGGCATAGTGTAGTAGTAAATGCTGTTGGCATTTTTAATGTTTATGTGGTGAACTGTTTGCACAATTAGCAAATAATATTCAAATGATGAACTATGATGTTTTGATTGGTTGGTGATTCTATTTGTTGGTTAGAGTTGCCTTATGTCTGTGTACATATTTGTCCTTGGCTTGTGTCACTGCCACTCCCATACAGTATATGTTTGGCACAAAAGCTCATCCAAGGCCCACCGATGCCAGATTGTTGGGAATGATCCAATGGGGACCATATTATACTGCAAGACCTTGTGTCACACTGACCATTTAATTAGAGCACATTGTACACATTCAACTCTATTATTGAGGGGGACCAAGCTAACGCTGCAGCCGAACAGCAGCAAGGAGCACGCTGCCCCATCAACACGCAGCCTTTGAAAAGAGCATCAGGGATTTGAGAGGTGTTGACATGAAGAGGAATAACACCGGCTCATCAGAGGGACAGGGAAAAAAAAACAGCACACTCACACCCAAAAAAAAAAAACCAAACAAAAAAAACCCCGAAACAGAATAAGCAGATAGAGGCAAAAACATTCGGCTTTCACCTTTTTTGAAATGTGATAATGTGAGCAGAAGCAGCACTTTAGCAGTGTGATATACTGTAAATCCATTTCTTTTATCATTACATTTCACACCAAATTTTAGCATGTGATTTGATTTGATGATGGTGTTTTTAAGTATACTGAGCATTGTACTTGGCTCCTTTACAGTCCTAGGGCTTTAATGTGTTCAGTTCAATTAGCAGTCTAAGCAATGAGACTTTGTCCTTATAAGGCTTTAGCCAAAAAAAAAGACAAAACAAAAAAAGGTGGGTCAGTGAGTGCTACTTTGCCGTGAGAGCCAATAATGGAAGCAGATTTGCAACAGTCAAGTGTTTTCTTCAAAGAAACTATAATAAAAATAAACAGTGGCATTTAAATTTCAATGGAAGCAGCACGTCATCCCTTACATCTTTAGAAAAACACAAAACAATGTAAGCAATGACCCATTCTTTTTAATCCTTGCCCTTTTTAAAGCATTTCCAAACTTTTCAGCTAATAGTATGAGAGAACCGTCGCTGTGTTGGTGATGTATGTATACAATATTTGCTCATCCGCTGTATGAGCTGAGTTTTGCATCAGTGACTACCAGCAACATTACCATCCATTACAGTTAACAAAAAAAAAAAAAGTTTAATAAATGCTGTGTGTGAAAGCGCTTATTTCCTGTCTCTTTGGCCAACATTAATTTGTATCACAGTAATGGCCATGCTGTAATAAAGAGCAGCATATGGTCTCGGTCCATTGTGTCTGG
The DNA here is from genome assembly GCA_036850595.1 of Rhyacichthys aspro. Taxonomy (NCBI): domain Eukaryota; kingdom Metazoa; phylum Chordata; class Actinopteri; order Gobiiformes; family Rhyacichthyidae; genus Rhyacichthys; species Rhyacichthys aspro. Next base: position 15,403,322 of record CM072162.1, on the reverse strand, counting down.
TCTCGACCATAAAGCATATTGTGAATCCACTTTTGTCCACTTACACTCATTCTACAGACAAGTACTTGATTTAATATGGAGAACAAGAAGAGATGACATTGGAGGTAATTAGTTAGGAGTCATCTGATGGCTTTTTAATTGCTCAGCATTGCGCCACTTTGATGAGAAGCAATAAGCCGGTGCCACTGTGTCCCCTGTGCAAACATAGCACTCCATTACCATGTGGACCAGCCTCTATTGTAAATATGACAAGTCCGTTACACCACATGATAAGATGTAGCCCTGGTGTTGCTTGTATTGTTTCCTCTGTTGAATCTGTCGAGCCAACAGTTGTCAGTGCTCTGACACCTACCGCTCTCCTGTTTGGGTGAAAATGTAAAAACCCGGAGAAAAAAATGCTGAGGCTGCACTCACCGGCTTCATTTTGCTTCGCCGCAAGCTCCTGTTGTCGCCTCGCTAAATTGGACAGTGACCCTGGTACCCTGCCCAAATAAACATCGCACACATACATACAGCAGCAGCACTATTGTCGAGCAACATGGGAAGCAATTTATTGTCGCCCTGTTGTGGATGTCCAACGTTGTGGGTCAAGTTCAGAGGTTTCTTGTTGATCAAGCAAGTGCAAAGGGGAAGTGGTGAGACTGATAACATTTCATTCCCATCAAAGGAGGTCCAAACGGCAGTGGAAGTGGATGAATTCGGCACGTCATACAACAAACTCACAATGCAGTTCACTTCCAAGAAGCCGTTCAGAGCTGATAACCTCGGAGCTTAAAGTCTAATATACAGTATGTGTTACAGATATGGCATTGATATTGTCTTTGAACTGAGAATGTGACTTTCACAGTAAATCCACAGCAAATGGTCAAAATGACTTGAAAGCAAAAGATATGTGTTATGTGTTGAAAGTGTGCTATCACAGTGAGTCTTGCAGGAGGACAAGAGAAGGTGAGATGAGATCAATATTTACAGCAAAAAACTGATTTAAGAAAAAAAAACTAAACAAACTCTTGCTTTTCTGAGGAACATGAGTCTTGGGACATGAAGTTTTGAGGTGAAAACACAGGATTGAAGTCTGAAGACAAGCTCTTTTTGCTATGTGTTTAAGTGAGGTCATTAACCAAACTACTCATTTAGGCGCTAATGAATTAACACTAAACTTAAAGTGTTGCAGTTTTTATAACAAGCTCGTATCACGCAGAGTTGTATCTGTCTCTTTCTTCTGATCTCCAAGACAATCTCTGGTCTGACTTGAGAAATGTGGCCACATATGCAAATTTCCACAAAGGGAATGTATTGTTAGCCCTGGCCTCCTCCTCCTCTACTGGTCAAGTTCCCGCCCCCACACTTGTCACTCATTTTGATGAGCTGTCTTCAATAAAACAACTAGGAGCCTGAGGCGAAGGTAACTGGCATCCACAAAGCCATCGCATGTCAGAACAAGCATATAATGGAAACTGGGAGAGGACAAGGAATAATTAACTATTTCTGAATCTATATGGTACTGTATATATATATATATATATATATATTGAACTGAATGTTGCAGATTTCACTTCTTCTCTCTTTGTATGCCGTTGCCATGACTTCACTGCACTTAACTCAAGCTATTCAACTCCCTTGTGATGCACATTCGCCAGAAAAAGTAGGCTGAAGTCGATGACAAAACTATTCTCATAAAAACATATTTGGACTTAATTCTGATGTAATTTATGTAGAAACCTTTGCTTACTTTATAATTGTTTTCTTGTGCAATTACTTACAAAACAAGTTGTTCTCATTATGCTTTACAACAGATACAGAAGATACACATACCTCGTGTTGTTATTGGTATAAATGCAATGATTCCATAATTACACATTTCATGATCAGTCAATATATAAGCTACAGTAGGCTGTGTGTATACATTGTCAAAAATCCAGCAACAGACCTGGCTTTGGGCTGTGTTAAGACACAAAAGACTGTGTAAAGTGCTCTGTTTAAATGTTTCTATTTGTAACATTTCCTTTTATGGTGGATGTTTGAGATTGTCCACCATCCTCTTCTCTGTCAAACCCCGCTCCATTCACTGATAAAACATATTCTGTGTCTTCTGTTATGTTCTTCTGTCTTGGTTTGATTTGCTGGCGAGACGTGTGAGTGATGCAGTATGTACAATGTGAGTGTTTCTATTTTGCAGTCTACTTAGGTTAGGTACTGTATGTTGTACGTTTTTGAGGAATATAACCATTATTGCTTTAACCAGTGGAAAAATGCACTGTTAAAGACAAGGACAGACAGCCTTAGCCACAGTAATGCACATGTTCACCAACAATGTGAATAGTGCTGTGTGCCTTACTGTACAAAGTGTGGAGATGACTACAGTCACATGGGGATGCTCCCCCGAACAGAGGGGTGGTGAGGGGACCTTGGTGTAATTATGGCAACTCAGTGCAATGTTGACAGTGTGTCTGCACTCCTCTCCTTGGTGCTTATTTAAAGACACAAGATAGTGTAGCAGAGCGTCCCATTAAATCACGGCATGAAAACACTCTGCCTTTGTTTTCAGCCGGTGATGACTCAGTTATAAAGGCAACCACCACAACAATTCACTTCCCCTTCTAGAGATAAATAATAAATCGTGACCTTGTCGTGGACATTAAAATCCGCAGGAAGCAAAGGCTCAGATTTCATTTCGGTCTCCTGACTCCCAACCGCTTTTCCCTCGGGCTGCAGTGCATCAGAAACCTAGACAGTTACCTACACATTAAAATAAAGCCATTAATTATAGATAAGTGCTGGTTAAGCATTATTAAAATACTGTAATATCAAATGTATTTACTTTCAAACATTTGCTTTGAGAAAGTAATTCCCCTGTGACAGAAATACAATACATTTACGACATTGGTCCTTTTTTAATATTTTGCACATTATTTCCCTGGAATACTGACAGAAGCCATGCAAAATAATTTCTCATGTAAGCCATTGATCCGAGGATATTAAATATTGATTGGAGCATTATGATGGATTCCAGCGGCTGAAAATAAATTTCATTTGAAAGAGCATATTTAATTCTGTGAACAAAGATCGCACCCAGTGGCGTAAATCAATCTGTTGTTCATCATCATCATCTTCTTCATCGCCATCATCGTCATCATCATTCCTGCCACAGCGCTGATAATGATCGCCGCTATCTCTCACCAGGCAAAAGAAAATGTGACTTGTGCTAATAAGATCTTTCCTCTTAGGCTATGATTATATTAAGAGTTGGATGTCAGAGATAGAGTGCTCTCCAGATGAGACAACAGATAAGTGCACCCGGGTATTTGCTTTAGGACCTAAACTGTTCATCAGATATTAAAACAGTATTCCATTACCCTATTATCAAGTAAGGATGGACTTTCTATAGTCGCTCAAAATACCTTGGTACACTTTTTAAGAAACTATTCCTTCACTGGATATTTTGACAGTTTTTCTAATTATTTCATAAATTAAACCTTTTATTATTATTATTATTATTATTATTATTATTATTATTATTATTATTATTATTATTATTATTATTGTTGTTGTTGTTGTTGTTGTTGTTGTTGTTGTTGTTGTTGTTGTTGTTGTGATGACCAGCAATAACAACAGGGGTAGGATTGAACAAGCTTATGCTTCCTCTTACTCCATTTTGGACATGAATTAGACTTTTTTTTTTTTGTCTTTTTATTCTACAAATTTTATTCCTTCTGTATTATTTCTACATATTTAAAACAAACAAATAAAAACAAATAAATAAACAACCAAACAAACAAACAAACTGTTTGAAATAAATAAATAAATACATTTATTTAAGTTATTTTGTCAACATCTGCTTCTCTCTTCTTCCACTGCCAATGACTTGAACGGCTCTTGGCAGTGTTTAATGATTTACTCTGATAGTGCTTTTACACTGACAGACTGAAATGTGTTGTCATAAACAGTTTGTGTGCTTTAATCAATAATTTGTAAAGTTGTAAAGAGTCATGTTTGGGATTTGGTTTGTGAGGGCACTATGAATGTTACATGGAGGGAAATGTGCAGCTGGGTCACTGCAGGGTCTAGAGCAGGAAGGGACTGAACCCAAGACCAAGTTCATGGTTTGGTAAATAGCGGCATTGTTAAAGTTATCAACATTAACAGGCTTTACATATGTGGGATGGGACATTTTTGGTGTTGATTGTAATCCTTGCCATCTGCATTGGAAGAAAGGCTAGCTCCAAGCTTCTGAAACAGCTTGATGGAACCTAGCATCCACTAATAAAATGCAATACAGAAAAGATTTGCCCAATTAGAGTCAAGCTTTGCCCTACCACTGCACAGGCAGATAAATATATTAAACAAATACAAAAAACTAGCCACATTTTGCAAGAATATAGATACTCTAAGCTTTAAATCCAAGCTCAAATTAGTTGTAGAAACTGGAGGAACATAAGACTTACTCTTACCTGACACTGAAATTTTCTATGTTAACCCATTTTCCAAAATTCAATGCTACTGAAGGTGAATCTAAAATTGTTGAACACTTGAACACATATTGCTGAATAAGATCTGTTTCAGAGAGGTCACTGCAACATGAAGAAGAAGAAGTAACAGAGTGGGACACTGTGGGAAACACAGAGGTCAGACTACACTATCTACTGACAAAATAAATAAAAGAATTAAGGATGACAGATGTGGGATCACAGAAAAACCAAAGCTTCTTGTTGAGAAACCTGAAAGGAATCAGTTCCCAAAGTAATAGTGAGATTTGAATACCAATGTGTGTCCCTGCAGCATGGTAGGTGTTGAGCTGCTTCAGATACAACGTGTAGTCAAAGTAGCATAAAACTCAACTTCTTTGTGCTGTATTTTCATGACCTTACAGTGCAAGTCATGTGAAGTAAACTCATAAAAGAGAAAGAGTGAAGGAAAAAAACCAAAAAAAAAAAAACCTGTCACCTTGATGTTTCCAGTGCAGTTTTTCATTGAAGCCACTCTCAGAGGACAAGTGCTAGGAAAACATCATTATGTGCGGAGAAATGTACCAGTAATAAACCCAAATGGCACTGAGAGGTGCGGTTGTCAGCCGTGATAAATGGCATCCATGCGTCGTGAATGTGCTGGGTGCCCTTGCCATGTTGACTCCCTTCTCCAGGGGGCTGCTGCCTTTGACACTGGCCTCTCACCTTAACCTCACTCCTGGACGCTGACAGGACTCAGACCAAGCAGTGATGACCAGCGATGAAATCCTTCTCTACAACTATTTCTGGTCTCAATTAGGTAATAGACACTGTATTTTTATTAGAGTAATAATATTTCTGCTCTTCACCACGGCTGTATCTCATACCCCAAGTATAGAAAGATATCACTTTATGCAATTATCACAGCCTAATCCTATTTAGCATTTTCTTCCCATTTCAGCTGTAAATGAATCAAATGATTGTGTTAAATGGCTTGCTGGAGGTGTTAAACATAAGGGAAGTGTACAGCTTAAAAAACAAAAAACAGCCAAAGAAAATCCCACTTCTTGGTCTGCTTGACTGATTACTTTCTCTGCCCTCAAGATTCATTCAGTAAAACGATAAGTAATTGTCCACCTCATTATTTGTGAGTAATATTGTTGTTGATGGATTTTGCTTGGTGAATAAATTGTTGGTCACTTTTACAATGCTTCAGTACAGCTAAGCTTCAATCGGCCGTGGAAGCAGCATCATTGTCACCTCAACTGAACCACACACTCCCGACTGTGTACATTTTACATACAACTTTTCTATTACTGCTGTAATTTGGTGCGTTGTGGCCCAAATGTGCAGAATTACGCCATGCCTTTGTTGGCCTTTCTAGCCGTCTGAACTCAGGCTGGTTGATTTTCTGTTGCTGTTAGCAGTGATCTCAGACAGGCAGGTAGACATGCATTAAAACTACATTTATGTTGTTGCTTATGCATGTCAGTTTACTTAATAAACAAGGGCATAAAATACCCTTAACCTCCAAAGCTTTAATTCCTTTTCATTTGATAACTTACTGAATCTTACTGCCAGTTCTACATGTAACCAGGTCAGCCAAAGAATGCCTATTAGGCCACTGTTGATTCATGATGAAGCAGTACGGGGCTTTTAAACAAATACCGAATAAATGAAATGGAAAGTGATGTAGTCTGGCGTACTGCTGTGAAATAGAATCCACAAGACGTGCTTCAAGTTCGGGGAGAGGGCATGAAAAAGGGAAAATGGATGATTATAGAGAAGCCGAATTACATTAGTGTGTCGAATTAAAGGGACGTCTGGTATATCCAGCTGAGAGAGAGGGGTAATGGCACAAGATGAATGCCAAAGACGGGGACAAAGACATTGTGCGCGAGAGGAAGCGAAGGAGGATGAGAGAAGAGGATAAGAACGATGCTAAAAACTCTTCCCCGCCCTGTGAGTTTTTATCAGGCACCACACACAAATAAAGCTATGTGTTTTTCTATTCTGTCACATTGTTCTGTATGATGTACCATCCAAGGGAGAAAAGGCTCGAGGAAGATGCTGGCTGCGGGAACACAAGTGTGCCATCGACCCACTGAGAGCAAATTAAGGTAAACAACATTAAAATGATATTGCTGTGGATGTGTAATGCAATCACAATGTTCAAACTGTCTGGCTCCATCATGTGAAATCATAAACTCGGTCACTTCTGCTGATTGCAGCTGATTCTAATCCGCACCGACAGCTGGCTGCACTAAAGAGTGAAGAAAGCGAACAATGAACCGTTCCAAAATCACTTCAAAACATTAGTTAATTTTAGCAGGGATGTTGAATGCAAACATAACCTTTCTGATGATGATAAACACTCTACAGGGTGTGTCTAATCTTGTCAATTCTTATGTATTTGCGTCCACATTTTCCCGAATGCTATTAAACGGAAGCATTTATTTCACTCACTTCGTTTCTCAGAGGCACACAGCACGATACAAGTGTAAACTGTGACAATTTTCTACCTTTTCAGTACAACACCAATAACAGCTTGCGATTGTGTTTAGAATCAGCCAAAGATGACCAAGTGAGCACAAACATGGCAAAAATAGCTGTGCTTGTTACAGCCACTAAAGTAACAGTTGTACAAAGAATCTGTCAGATTAAAAGGGCTCCACGTGAATATATGATCTATCAGTTGTATCAGTTTGATGAGCTTTGATAGCCCCATTAAAATCTGTAAGAATTAATTAAATATATTATTAGATTGACATTTTTCAGTTTTTTTTTTTTTTTACTTCAAAACAAGCTTCCTCCCTCCAGCAACTGAATCCACAGTCATAATCTTGTTCTTCATTCAAGAGCTATGTAACATAATATTTCACAGCATTTTAAGACAGCACGTGTTACTGTCTTGTGTTTCCAAAGCCTCAGTCCTGTCTCCGAAAAAACATATTATCCAATCTTGATGAATCTGTCTGATGTTACTCGAGATGCTTCCTGTGTTTTAAAAGGCTGATACTTGTCAATATATTCAGTATGTGCTTTGCCAAAACTAGATAACCGAATCCTGATATCCATATCAAAAACACGCATAAAAATATAACTCATTCTCTTTGTTATAGTCTGGACTTCTATTTTATGATTGCAGTTTAAATACTTACCTCAAAGGCAGTGATCCTCTTTCAACAAACCAAGCAGGCAGCCACTATAGGGCCATATAGGGACCGCTGCCAGTAGGCCTGATGTGACCCCTGTGCCGAACAATGCCCAGATGTGCTATGTTAGCTTTGCCTGTGCTTACAGTACATTATGGAGGCTGCCTTTTTTCAGATAATTATGTAAATATAAAGAGGTTTTCAGGTAATCTATCTGTTCTTTCATTATTATTATTAGTATGTTGTCAGTAAATGAAAAATAAAAACTACGTTGTTATGAACAATGGGCTTGTGGTGAGTGACGTTATACTATAGCTATTTTTAAAAGTACAGTATGTGTGGAATATGCTGAAACCATATGGTATAATGATGGCTAGATTAAAAGAAGGTGGTAAATAATAATTGAATGATCTGAATTCCCAAAATTGTTATCAAGCTGCAGAATGTATAGCTTGAGTTTATAGTTTAAAGTCCAGAAGTGTCCACAATCCAAACAGCGTGATCTGAATTATCTACGCACACTTTAAAAGAAAAAGAGGAAACAGACGTTGACCTCTGAGACCGGGTCAGGGTCAAGCTGGACTGACTACAGGCTGACAGTATTAGACCAGAGCAAGAACCGGACAAACAGAGCCCACCTCAAGCACACTCCAACTCTTCACTGATTGATTCCTCGTTGAGAAGTCGAAGAGAAATCACGGCAGTGTATGTAGGAGACAGGATATGGACTGCTTACACAAGCACTGGCAATCATGAGTCACTGATAGGAAATTAAACCCAGCACTGCCTTAGGTTGGTTCACATATCAACTGGTCAGAGAGCTGTCAATACATCTTTCCCTTGTGTGAAATGAATGGCATTTTTCATAATAAATGAGCTGCAAGGTAAATCTTATTTGACCCTCCTTGACCTTATACAATCTTTACATGAACAATGCCTCATCTTTAATATGATTTCATTTATTACTGCTTTATTATTTTTTGTTTTTTAGCTGAAGATCGTAAAACACTCCTGCTAAACACTGTTTTGTACCATATTTACAAACAGTGTATTCAGGGTCAGTCCATGCCTTATTATTGATTCATCTAAACTCACTTTGTTCCATTAACTATATTTAATTGGCTTTGTGATAAATCTTTTGGGAATATACACTCATGTGCATGAAAATAATGGGATCTCTCTCTCTCGTCCTTTATTGAGCCTAACAAGCACCACTGTTATGTAATAATTCCAGTCATTAAGCTTTGACTGCAGCAGTGAAAGTACTTCTATTACATGTATAAATTTCACTCTATTAAAGTGCTCCCCAAAGATGACAGACTTCAAAATGGTACATTTTGACAAAAATACTAATATTTTGCCCTAATAGACTGACTTTTTACATTACATTTTTATTCTACAATTTATTCTAGAGTGTAAGCCACAGTTTTTCTTATCATTCAAACTGTACTCTTCTTTTTATACTTATGAGTAAAAGGTGTTTGTTGACACATTTCAAAGCATATGACAGGTGAAGCAGTTGGCTAATACAAATCTATAAATTAAAGCAGAATTAATCATGGCAGTCATGATCCTTTGTCCCTAACGTACAACATAGAGGTCAATTTTCTCTTATATGTGCTGCTTTTCTTTTACAAACTCATATGTGAGGATGTCTGTGTTGAAGTGTCCTTGAGCAATATTCAGCCAAGTGAAAATCTGAATCTCCATATGGAAATCTGTAACATATCACACATAGCACGTTATCACATTAGAAAGCTGCTTGAGCAGCTGATGAAAAGCTGTGACAGTCGGGTGGACTCTCTGGGGGAACCATCTGCTTGCTGCAAGGCTTTCAATCCGGTCCATCCCACTACATCACACCTTTGTGCTATTGCTCCTATTTCTATCACTGCGGACGGCTCAAATCAAATGGAGCTGCGAGGAACGCTCTGTCAGCAAAGTCAAGCTTTAGAGAGCCCGTACATCAAGCTGGTGCCGCTCTGTAGCCATTTTCACAGCTTTCACCTTTGTTCTGATGTAAAGTGTTAAGTGACGCTTCACTGTCGAGAACTATATCTGATCCTTGGACTGGATATCATTAGGCTTTTAGACTGAGTGTGATAGGGTCTGACTTCAATTTACAATTTAAAGTGATGTAATGGCTTAGTGCTGGAAGTTCATTTGGCCTGGTGAAGCGTATCTGATGGCAGAACAGATTGTCTCCAAATAATAAAGAAAAAAAGTGACACCTGGAAGTGTCTGCATTTCTCTGTACTATATACCATACTGTACTGTGTGTTCAATATACATTTATGACTGTTTTAAATGCTCCTGCGTAAAGCTTTGGTTTATATTATGCAGCTAATTATTGGATGAATAGTTCCTTTTGTTTAGCCCTTTTCTTACTCGTTTGTTGGGAAAAGAGTAAATAGCACCACATATATTGTCTAAAATTGTCTCTAATTATTTTATTATAAATTTCAGAATGTATTTATTTAAGACACAGGGGAGTCAGTGTTCTGTGGTTCACCCTCCGCCATGAGGTTAAAATAAATGTTAAACATTCGTTTATAGTTTGTACTGAAGTTTGTAATGCATAAAGTATGGAAAAGAAACATTTTGTCTGAATGACCCTTGTTATCTTACAATCCTGAGTGAATAAGCTGCACAATTTAAAAACATAAAACCAAATATGATTGTATAACAGCAGGTCATAAAGGTCCTTGTCTTGAATAATAATCCCCTCAATTATGTATTTGCCTGAAATACTGTGTCATAGAGGTCACTTACATTCACTTATTTATTTATTTTATTCATTTAATTTTGCCAAACTATTTTTATATTTTTTTTTAATGTTAAGTACAAGAAGATTTACATTGAAGCAAAAAACATGACGAAAGAAAAGATGAGCAAACAAAGAGACTTGATAATCGTCATTTATAGATCATGGTCATTTTCCTCATACTCATTCCAAGTACAGGTCTCTGGAAAGCAGAATTGACTGACAGAATGACAGAACAAACACAGAACAGTTGAAATGGAGACTTATTAGGAGCTAGTCTGCTCTGGGGTTTAGCATCAGCCCAAGCACACATCTTACATTACCACTTTGGGACACACACGGCAAGGGAATCACTCGTCATCTCCACTCGTTTTCAGCACTCTCACTCGTGTAAGCTGGGGTTGAGGAGGAAGGCAGTGTTTCTACCAGTATCCTTTGAAAGAGAGCCACACAACTTTGCCATACCTCTCCACCTTATCGGCCTTTTGCAGTTTGTTTTGGCGGGAACAGGTTCAGCTACTTCTTCTCTGGGATCATGTTGGCATTTGTATAAAAAAATGATATAGGAACACATGTAAAAATAGGAGAAAATATCCAACAGAAATCATAATGCAGATGTCTTCATAAAATCTTCTATGTCTAGCAACACTTAATAACACTTATGTTTTCTTTTTGTCCTTTTTTCCATTTTATTCCAAAATGGTTTGAGGAGCAGTTATAGTTTGCATCATCTATACAACAGGCTATAAAACACCACTTTGTCACAGTCCAGAAAGCACATATAGATGTGGTTGTACTGTATATAAACATATGTACTGTAATAAGATAATTTTGCGTGCATGGCTCCCACACGGTCGACTCCTCTCTGGATTTATTGAAGAAACTCTCCTTTTTGAGTTCAAAACGAAAGGCCTCCAGATTTCTTACTGGCACAATGGACATTATGTTCTTTTAAAACACAGTCTTTTCAGGAGAACTGCAATCCGCTCTTATCTTTGCACCACAGCAGCTCAGTCGACCAGGTATTAGTCTTTACTGGCCATTTCTCTGAGTACTTTGGCTGATTCCTCTGACGTCCATGGTACTTTACTCTCAGATATTTTTCTTTTTTTTGTTTTTTTTGTCCAAAACGGTAAGTGTCTGGCGTAGTTATGCATGTAGTATTTATACTTTGTGTCATTTTCCTTTAGAAAAAATGTCTCAACAACACAAACACAGGCAATGTAAATGAAAACAATGAGTTGCTGAATCTCCCTTTGTAAAGTGCATCTGTGCTCCCCTGTTTACCAGAAACAAGGGAGATAGATGGTGTCATTCTGGCAGCCAAAACAAGCAACAGACGGGTTAATGTTGTTTGGTCGACATGTTAGATATGTGTTTAGTTTATTTCTAACCAGAGTTACCAGAGCCATCACTTCAGTCGCTTTCTGGACAATATCTCACTGTCTCCTCAATTAAACAGTCATTTCCCACATGTACTTTTCAGATCATAGGAAATCAATGACTAAATAATGTTTTTCATCTTTGTAAGTATACTGTACATATAGCGATGTCCTGATTTGTCTTTTCAATAAAGTTGTTCCAAGATGGAGCCAAGTTCTGCGTATCACACATAGTACTCCTTGTCCTTGTTCTTCTTGTTCTTGCTGGAGGTCTTGGCTGTGTTTACGGGCTTCTCTTTGACGACCGTGCCGTTGGACTGCGCCGAGTTGCTGATGTAGTTGCGGCTCTCGTCCACGTGGTACGAACCCTCGTCTCTGTTGCGGTACTTGTACATGGCGTAAAGCAGGATGAGAATGCAGAGTGCGGCCGCCGCTACAATGCCGACCACCATTCCTGTCGTGCTGCTGGACTCCCGAAAGACTTCAGCCGATCCAGGGAAACGATTCGGCCCCGCCCCGGTGGGATTGGCTGTGGACAAAACAAAGACACAGTTATCGCACACATATTTCACTTCATACTCTTATTACAAACAGATTAAAGATACTGAAGGGGTGCTTTACTTTCAGCTGTAAGTGTGGATCAATAATGCTGTTTAAGTTTAAAAAATAGCTCAGAAAACATGCCGCAAGGTTGCTGGAGCTAAAAGTACACTTGTTTGATGGGTCCTGCCTCTCCATGCAGTGATTTGGAGGATCGGTGCCAGCAGCAGTGCATCACTCTTACAATGAAATGGACCCTGTAGACTGTTCTGAGAGAATTCTAACACTTTTGGTTAAAATAGACAAATGTGACTCATGCCCACTTCCTGAATGAAAAAAGGCCTGTGTTAATGACTGGTATGAAAACATTTAATAGGTCCACGATCCAAGCACTTGAGATACTTGAATTCAGACCAGATAAATAGGAATGCAACTGTCTAAACTGTCTCCATTTTTAACATTATTCACATTTCACACAACAGTAATGAAGCAGTCATTTTAACAGAGAGGAGCAAGTTGTTACACAATCATGAAATTACCAAAACTTAAACATGTGAGTTAGCACTATACTATACTCCTGCACTGTCAGGGATGGACAGATCAAATCTGACATATCCACTGTACACTCAGCCTTGTGTACTTTACAAAGCTCTCCAAAAATAGTCTCCAGATGACTCAGCAGGTTTCACCTAAGGCTTTCCCCTTCTCTGTGTTTTAAATAGCACCAATGAATGGAGCATATTCTGAAAGCACATCAGCCCCTTGATATTATTAAGGCCTCCTGGCACACTGTACTCAGGTTTTGTAGCAGTCATCATTTCTGCTAAAGCTGTCTTTGTTGTATCTGTGAAACAAACTCAATGCTGGGAAATTTGGAGATGACACCACTCTGGTTCGAAAATACTATTTAAGGGATTTACAGCTGGGTTAATGTCAGACTGTAAATGTAAAGATGTATGGTGTCCTAGTTAGACCAAATCTGTAAATATCCAATACCTGGTTGTACATTTAAAGCATGTCTTTAAATCTGAGGACTGGTTTGACACTTTAACTATTTCAAATTATCTGCACCAATGATTCATGCCATTTCCTGAATGACAAGAGTGGCCTACTGACTACTTTACTGAGAAAACACTTAATGAGTCTGAGTTTCAAGCACTCTGGGTTGACATTACAATTTTAAGGGAAACATGTTAAGACAACTTTGCAATATTTCATGGGGCTGCTCCTAGTCCTTGGCCAAAAACTCCTCCTGCTATGTACATGTTCAGTTGGGACTCCCACACTTTGAACCAATTTGTTGCTTGGATCTCAGACTGACAATTTAATGAAGTCTCATTATATATGGACTATGAATGAGGCTTGAGAGACCTGAAACACAACCCAATGGTGTATGTATTAACAGTGACTACTCTCTTCATCAAAATATTAATGAAAGTCAAATTTGAATGTGCCATTGCAGTTGACAGCTATCCTTTTTTTTTTTTACATTTCAATAACATTTGTGGCCCTCAAGCTTGATGACGCCATCCTACCTCAATGATGATATTTGACATACAATATGAAACAAAAACTCTAAAACAGCAACAAAGTCTCTTCATTATTCGAATCCTTAGATCCTGGCCAGTCAACGTAATGTTTCCTCATTAGAAAACTATTCTACTGCTCGAGTTTAGTCTATGTAGTAAATGAGCTCTTTATCCATCTCACATCAAAAGGCAGACTTGTGGAGATAAACATTTGTCTGCATTTCGAGTTCATTGAAACCTACTTGTCTTATCTGATCCTTATTTTATGAAAGGCTAGGTTTCTGTGAATGTAAGCATTGGGGCTGGTTCCAGTTCTCTAAGCATGAAAAGCTGATTCCTGTGTGATGCGTGAAGGACAGGCTGAATTAATAGGATGATACAGCACATCTCATTCTACATGCTTCTTTTGAAATGTTGAACAAGCACAAAGTGAACACAGCACAGTGATGATGTGTCCTGTTTATGATTAACGCTACATGTTTTTCCTTGTTGTCCAGAGCACATCTTAACATTTATTTTATAGACTACAAAATAACACTCCTCTGAACTGTTCGTTTATTTTATATAATGGGCGACTTGAGGCTGAAGTGCCAGCTCTTGGGTATATTCAGTCAGTATGGAGTGGGTATATATTTTGGCAGAAATACATTTCAATTTAAAACAGAACCTTAGTGTTCACACCACTCAAGTGAAACCTAAATGAAGTTTTTGAAAATGCCATAAACAATATTTTAGTTAAAAAACCTAATTGCCTTCTCTGATACACTCTGTTTATACCCTGTAACTTAAAATATAACATAGAACACCAGTTATGGTAGAGGAAATATATAATACATAATACACTTTTGAGTATTGCCCTGTAGACTAAATACTTTATGTTGCCAGCTGAATTTCAAATGATGTTTTGAATGTGGTAATATCAACTAATAAATGCTAAATGATTATTTAAGTTGGAGTACATGGTTTAAGGGTGAGAAATGTGTCCCACAGTAAAGGGCACCAGTCTTGTCAGAGGATGGGACATGCTGACCACTAACATGTTTTCCTGTGTAGTTGGACTGATCAGTGGCCCAAGTAGGCTTCCAATGCCAGCAGACATCCAAGGACAAGCAGAGAGTAGCACTGGGGATTGAGTGTGACTGAGCGTTGCAACAGATTAGCTCTGCTTGTGACAAGCCACTTATCCTTGCAGACAGGTGTGAAGAATGCTCTCGCCTTGTGGGCAAAAGTCACCGGTTGACACGGCTCTTCCCCAGCAGCCATTGAGCGGGCATTAACGGTGAGTTACTTTCATTTTTGCGATTCATCCTTTGTTTGGGGTCAAGAAGTTGAGACTGTAGATAACATAGAGAGTTGTGGCACTTGAAGGTAGTGCATGAGACCTGGCTGGCGTCTGCACTGATGTGACAGAGCTGGAGTTCAGGAGGCAGACAGGCCTCAGAGTGACTCATGTGGTAACAGAACCATGGTGCACTGCTCTTCCTCTGTGAGCTGACACCTCCAGCTATGGCCTTTGTTATTTTTCCTTGCCTGTATCTGTTGATTAGCTCTCACCAGGCTACATTCACACAGCCACCATGTCAGTGGGACACCCTCAATCAACTCTGAACTTTCCTTTTACAACCAAAAAAGTTAAATTGGTTCAAGTCAAGTTACACTATATTGCCCCTGCAGGGATACTATTCTTCTGGATTTAATCCATCAGTCATGTAGTGCTTCAGGGGCAACTTGTGGGAAGCAGTGGGCAGCTCCTGAGCAGTGCCCAGGAAATGATCTGAATCCAGTTCTTTATATATGGACATTGTATCGCATATTGCATTGTTTAGGATCTTCATAAATAACATTTTTCTCTAATATACCTTTCTTAACAAAGACAACTAACAAGTGACCACCACTTACCACCATTTGTCTAACAAAAAGATTAGCATTCATTATACTTCATCAGTTGATAATTTAGTTGCAACAATAGCCTTTATGTCGAGCAGACACCTGATCACACGCCTGAACCCTTAACCTGAATAGCTTCTTTCAGTTTTGATTCAAGCAAAGTAATGTGGCAAACATAGGGGCCACAAGAGAATCACACAAGACCCCAGCCAAAATGCATCTGCCTGTCTGTTCATTAGCACTCCATCACCCCTGAATGAAGGGACATAAACTGAGAAAGAAATAGTGCCTGAAACAAGTGTTTAAAATGATGGCTGCTCTATACGCTCTACTCAAGCGCACCCAAGGGTAAAATTAGACACAGGGAAAATGACCTTAAAGTGGCGCCTAGCTTCATGGTAGCGTAGTGGGGGTGCACTTGTGAAGAGATGGAAGTAAACTCAGGGGGGTTAACTTTTGAAGGATAGCAGTTGTGCCAGAATAATTATCTCCTCTCCATCTCATCCCAGAGCAAGACTTAAATTACAGTATCATATCCGGACCACCATAAAATCCTAGCTGTTCTATTCACAAGGACAACAGTTAATGTTTCAGCCATTTAGTCACAAATCATTTGCTCTGGCTGAGTGGAATTATTGTAGTGGAGATATCAAAGGAAAACAAAAGGGGCACATTTGCTGTGGTATATTGAATGTCTTTGATCTATAAATGTTAGTGAAGAGAATGGAACAGTCTCGACTAGAATTACCTTCACCATTGAGAGAGGCACTAAAGAGAGCAATATCATGAACAATGTGATGCGGTGTTCACAGCGGAGCATTTTTCTCTTAATTCCACCTGGGCTCCCAGTATGGACAGCCTCAGCTCCCACAGATATTAGCTCTGCTGCAATGAAACTTGTCATTTAGATGACTGTGAAATGCCTGGTGCGATTGCCCTTCTTTTGTGCCTGACTTCTTCCCGCGGTATGCCCTCAGAGAGAGAAATGGGATCAGAGATTCTACACTGTCAGGCGGGATTTGAATAAATGGTCCTCTTCAAAGACTATTTTTCCTCATTTGTCTCCAGCGAGAGGGTTCATTTGTTTTGTAATTTGTAACAGGGCAAGCAGGTTGACAAGGCCACGGATGAAAGGAAACACTGAGAGTGAAGCATCGAGGGTAACTTCAGGTGTGTGCAAGGCTTGTTAAAAGGTAATGGAGCAACCAGGACTACTTAGAAGATATTAAATGGACAGACCAGGTTGGACCTCTCATTAGCTGCTAGTGGCAACGGGTCACAGACTTATGTGGTGAGTGCATGGATGATGCACAGTGACAAGGCTGAAAATAGGATGCTACTATTTTTAGCTGAAAGGTGAAAGGAGAGTGAGTGAGCCTTCGATGTACAGTGCACAGGGCAGTCTGAGAGATTAAGGAGGTGGGGCTGTGCGTTGGTTTCCCATCGACCCGGGTTTAGATGGCATGCTCAGTGACACATTGCTGTTATTCAGCCAGATTAGTGTTATCCTATCTTCTGGCTTCGCATATCCAGTATAATCACAAGCTGTCAAAGACATCACTGAGTTGAGGATCAGTCTGCAGACAGGTCACTGTATCAACGACAGCAGAGCCCAAACACTTATTAAATCCCTCTTCCTTCTTTAATTATCTGACTGTCTGCGAGAAGTGATGCAAGCCATGTTGTACTTGAGACATGCTGGCTGTCTGCCTCATGACAGCATGCATGTGTGAGTCTCAAGTGGTTATGTTCACGCCAATGCTAGATGATGAACTAAGGGCTGAGTGAGCATGAAATGAAGTCCTAGTGAGACTTTTATAAAAGGTGTTTGATTTAGTTCAGTAAAAAGCATGGTGCTGTTAAAGCTTTTGCCAGGAGGGATCTTCTAAAAATGGAAAGATAAAAGAAGAGGGCTAAGCTTACTGGGCATGGAGGCCATAAGTCGGAAGTTCATTTTGTGGAGAAGGGCCATTGATCCTTTATAATATGAGTAGGCCCCTCAATGCTTAGCTTTAAATGTTCTTTGTGCAGGAGTTTCATTTAAGTCCCTATAAGAATATACATTCATATGTTGTTGCCCCATCTGCTTCTGTGTCAGACTAACCCAACCTATCAACAGACATCTCGGGATAGCTTTTAAATTACTAACCCTAACCAACCATAGGTTACATTAAAAGCAAACTCAAACTGCAATAAAATCTTTGAACAAACAATAATGTACTAATATTATATATATATATATATATATATATATATATATATATATATACACATACATACATATATACATACATACATACATACATATATACATCATTCATCTACTCATACAATTCTACTCATACAATAAAATATGTATCATTTTCATATAATTATCATGAGTGACCTATGGCTGGCTGCCATTTTCTGTTTTTGGTGAAGCAAAGTCTTTCATGCCCTACTTAGTCTGTGCACAGACACATTGTGTTAGCGTCACTGTCAGCACACCAAGTGATGTGTGGAAGAAAAATAAAAATAATTGAAAATATAAATATGGAGGGATCAGTAAAGAGAGCCAGTGACAGTGAGTGTGAAATCCTGTTTTCTCTAAGAGCACACTTTATTTAAAATCGGATGTAGGAGAAAACCTGGATGAATAATCCTTACTGGAAAAATGTGATGAAACAAACAATGTGGAGCTCCATATGACTTTCCCATAAAACGTTATTCTAAGCAATAACAGAAAGATGTCAAGGTCAAGAGCATGTCCCAGAAAATATTTGATTGGCATTAACGCTGATCTTTTTCAATGGGCATGGTCTTTTTCAATGGGCATCCATCTGCAGACGGATATTTCATTTATCAGTCTTAGTTATTGCCTGTGTGCTGGTGCACGGTGCTTGCCAAAGAGAAAAGGAGGAAATACACACTGACTTCCAGCTGGGTATGATTGAATAACCTATTAAATGTGGGCAGTGACCTCTTAAGCCAACAGAGTGCTCTTAATGTTTCATTAATCTCACGGCTACTTTTAAAACAATAATTTACTATAATTTTTTGCCTCTTGGCTGGGTCCATTGCCATCGGGTTAAACAGCATATTCATTTGCCATGTGATTTATTGGTTTACTTTTTGTATTGTTTCTCCACCCATAAATTAAATCTATTAAAACAAATGTCAAACACATTAGTAGCTGCTAATGTCAGCGCACAGTGCTTAAGGATAGAGACAAGAGAGTGCAGAGAGGAAGGGAAACTAGAGATGATTAACCTTAACCTGCCTATAGGCTATGCACAGTCAAGGGCTATAGAGGCAGGAATAAAGCCGGGGATGGAGAGATTATTTGTGAAATGAGGAGACGTGGAAACTCTCTCAGGGGCTGATGCTGCTGCTGGTGTGGACCTGCATTTGAGAAGCAGCCTGCTGCTTTCATACAAATCAGATTTCATATGACTGCATGTTACATAATTAATGATGGAGAAAAAAGTCAGCGTGTAAACATATAAAAGACAAACATCCTGTCAGGCTTCCTGGGCTATGTTAGATGATCTTATGGGACGCTGTGCACACTGGGCTAAGAAAAAACATGACCCGATCAGAGTGTATTCAAAAATTCTATATACCCCAAGAAAAAACTATTTCTCCAATTTTCTCACTTCAGTAAGAATATTACTTGCAAGAATGATTTAGTCTACTTTTTTTTTTATTCAAGACACAAAACAGATAGCGCCATCACACTGTGGGTGCATACAAGCAGTCATCCAGGTGAGTTTTTTTTTTTTTTTTTTTTTACTGAACTAAAATCTAAATTTAACCCTTAAATGAAAAGAGGAGTGGCTACATACAAATGACAGACTTCAAAGGCAGAATGTAACCTTGGTTCGGGTCAGTGTGCAGCAGCTGCCCTCCATCACGCGCCTGCATGAGTCCAGTGAAATGAGGCAGGTAGCTAAGACACATCAGCTCCATCTCACCCCATGCAGCTCAGGACCAACCTGTTCTATTAAAATCAGCCATGAAAATCCAGGTTGGTACTTGATAATCAGCACCAGTCACCTTTTAGACTGTTCGCCAGGCTATTTTCACACATTCAAGCTCTCTCCTGAATATTCTCCATTTGATTGGTCAACACTTCATACTAATAGTGAACAAGTGTGTGTGCGCTTTTGTGCATATTGAACTTTTGAAGTTATGCATTTTTTTTTCTTCAGTCCAATTCTAAAAAAAACAAATAATATGCACAAATAGTGCACTTTCACCACTCTGTCTCTTTAAGTACTCAAAAGGTGGTTAATAGCAATAATTTATGTAACATTACATTTTACGCTCTCTAAAGTAGTGTAGCCACATACATATGTATAAGCTTGTCAGTGTGTCAAATAAAAGAGTGCACCATTAAACAGGAAGTGCCCCTAAAGTCAAGTATTTGCATGTCTTTTAACACCCATTTTACATTTATTGTAAAAACACACAACATCACACAAGATGACACATGATGCTTCTGTAATTGTAGTCACATTGTTACTCATCTGTTAGAGCCCTGCTATTGAGTAAATGCACACTGCCAGCCATTACTGATTAGATGTGTTGCAGCATCATGAGCCTGTGCATCCCTCAGTGGCTTCCTAAACCAAGGGGAGGATTCAATTTGCTGCAGTATGATCTAATCTGAGTCCTGCCGGGTGATAAGCTGGACTGGTACCGCTGCTTTCCCATGGTTTTGTGAGTTAAGAGAAATAAAGCATGGCAATAAGTAAGTTTACCAGATTGATGTCACTCATGGGGTGATACAGGATGGGACCTTGTGATATATAGGATGATCTATAGCTGACCTTGGGCTCTTATAATAGGCAAAGCTCACCTCCTGGAAATACTTTTAGTCACCGAAATTTCTCCACTGTACACAGATGCAGCGAATCCTGAGAGTCAAATAAACACACGCGCATATAAGATCCTGCTCAGAACCTGATATATTATTGGTGTCATTAAAGAGAGTCGGGCAGTAATATGAGAAAGTTATCTGCAACAGTGGATCCATTTTTTGATGTAGTGATGGCGTCTGAGATGCGGTGAGTGCTTGGCAGAGTGTATGAATTGTTCTGAATGTAGATATTAATCAGGATACGGTGTTAGACAGCTGCCACCCTGGAGCCCACAGCTCTGGTGTCAAATCCCCTTCAGTGAGTACAGAAGGACAGGGATACTCCGCTGTGGGAATGTGCATCCCTGAGCATCACACAGTTCACCACTCATGTTTTGGCAGATGCCCTTGTCAAAAAAAAAAAATCATAATGCAAGCTGCTAGTGTAAACGCCATCTCCTGTGTACAGTATTTGACAGAGGTAGCAGATGTTCAATAGAAGTACCTATTGTAATGCAGCCCGATGGGAATGCACCGCCTGAGTTATGGGAGGAAAGCACAGTGGCAGAAGCTACTCTAGCTTGTAGGAAACTAAGAGCTACCGGAAGAGAGACAGACAAGAAAGTTGATAGTCTTAACTGTGGGGCAGGCGTTAATTTAGCAGAGGTTTATGACCACATACTGATCGATAGCCTGTCTATAAGGAGTGGCAGCCTTGGGTCTGGACTTAATTGTTCTCTGTGCTTCTCATCACTTCAAAATGCATTCGGAAATCCTTCTATTCATAGGCTGGTGAGAGTTAATTGCCTTCCATCTAGAGCAAGATAAAAGATTGGCAGCATTGTGAGACAAACAAGTTTACAATCCAGTTTTATCAGAGAAAAGCTGAAAAAGCGGAAACCTCTCAAAACAAGCAGAATGCACTTTGCATTATTACAATCCAAATTTATCAGAGCGTTGCTTTTCTGAGACCTTTCATGAACAAAAGCACCTGATATGTGCTCAATAACCCTCGTCTCAGAGGGATGCCTCGCACAGCCAGTACTGTTTGCATTAGAAGTTAATTAACAACATTAGGGACTCTCTGCACGGCTGTGTAAGAGTCAGCCTTCACACACTCATCTCAGAGTTTATTCTTCTTGACATGATGTGTTGG
Source organism: Rhyacichthys aspro (assembly GCA_036850595.1). NCBI lineage: Eukaryota > Metazoa > Chordata > Actinopteri > Gobiiformes > Rhyacichthyidae > Rhyacichthys > Rhyacichthys aspro. The sequence goes on along the minus strand of CM072162.1, from coordinate 15,381,624 downwards.
AGTCATGTTGATGTGATAATTACAGCACTATGTTTGACGGAACTCCCCTCTTTTTGCTTTTATGAAAACAATAGACTGATTAGTGAGCAGTTAAAATGAAGTTTAAAGTCTCAAATTGTTCTCATAAATCAAAGGTCATAAAGTCATGTTCAGTTCGTCCTGTGTCCATCTCTCTCTGTCTGACTCTAAGTTGTATATTTTTTATATTAATCGAACAATATGCAACATAAAATATATAAATAACACAATCTAAAGTTCAACCAACTTATTAAACACAAAAATACCAGGGAATTTATAGCATTCAACAAAGGGCAAGCCTCTTGGGTAATTAATGTTGCTGGCCCAGCGGGTGGCCTTACTTTAAAATTCTGGAATTTAAGTTGTTAATAATTTCACAAAAACAGTTTGGTTGTGGTGGCTAAGGTTCAGAAAAGAATTATTATAAAAAATAAGCAAATTCTTTTTCTACAATTTTTATTTTCTCCTCATGCTGTTTCAGACAGGTATAATAAGCACCTTTCTGATGCTGTAACTGAGTGTTCCCTACAGAACAAAGCAGCGTTCTGAAGACCTAACTAAAAGTCTGTTTTGTGCATTTAAATGCAGTGGAGGTGTATATAACACAAAGAAACAATGACACACCCAGAGAGAAGTAGAATAAAAGAGATGACTAACCTAACCCACCTGAGCTCGGCTCACAGGGATCAATGTCCTCATCATCGCTCGGACACTCGGCAGAAGCCACCAACAGGTCGTCAGTTGTCTGAAAGGAGAGAAAACATGAGGACATGAAATACTGCTTCAATGGGGTAAGATGGCTCCACTCACAAATACTAATAGTGCTGTTACCAGAGGGTTAGGTTAAGGGGGATGTGAAAGACGACAGCTGGATTTATCTGTCAACGCTGTTGCATGCCGCCCTGTAGCAGCTGCTACACCACTTTCCAGGCAACACTATCCTTACAGAAATGAGATCTGATTATTGAGGAACAGGGCAGGCTAAAGTTCACAGCACAATTGTCAACTCGCATGCTCAATTTGTGCCACAGTGTGTGGCTGAGCATGGCCCTTCAAGGGATTGTTAAGAGCCATCACAAAACACCTCTGACATTTAGAGGACAAGCAGCCATGAAAGCTTAAGCAAAAGACTGGAAAACAAAGGACACTGTGGCAAAGGTTTACACCAGTATGTTTATCTTTCAGTGTTAGGGTTAACATATAAAACATCCCAAAATCTCAAAGGTGCTTCATTGTTCTGCTCAAAAAATATTGCAAAAATCATCCAATACACTTCCTTAGGTGCCAAACACAATGCATTTCACCCTTTCAGAAAACGGGAAAGGGCAAACAAAGGAGCTGAAAAAATACACTGTAAAATATTATACTGCAATGTTCTTTTATAGTCCTGCCTCGGGCCGTTTGATCAGCTCTGCGTTAAAGGTCATTTCATTTAAGCATAGCAGCCTCTTTGGGGCTCATTTACTATTTGGTGATGAACTCCTTTTAAGCAGCCACTTCTACAGCTACCATTTACCTTGCCCTTTTTTGTGCAAATATTTTGAATTGCTTCACTACAAACTAAAATGAAAATGTGAATTGTGGATTGGATTGTGAATGTCTGTACCTAATGAATACAGATGGAGTGGGACGAGATTAGATTCCCAAAATAAAGACGGTCTTAGGGGTTATTTCATTTCTGCTATTATATATATTGCATTATTTCTCTGACAGAGCATCCAAATAAATCTGTAAGTTGGATTAGTATTGACTCATCATAAGAGAATTAAAGATCATGCCATTTTGTTTCACATCCATTTGGCTGCATATAATGTGATTCTAGTGCAAGTGTAACATCATTTGGACATTCTGAACACGAAACAGCATCATCTTTACATAATAGACCTGGAAATGATAGATCAAATCCATTAGGGGACTTGTGGTGGAGGGCTGTTTTTGGTGCATCTGTGCCGGGCGAGGCCTGGGGAAGCCGTCCAAATGTAAATTTAATTTGCTGCGCATGAGGCTGATATACAGTGTCGGCCATCCAGATGGCAAAACCACCGGATCCTGGAGTGCCACATCCATCACTTCAGTCTTGTGATTTGTTTTTCCTGGCGGGAGATCTTGACACTCTGCACTCACAGGCAGAGGTACGGGAATCTAGGAATCAATACGCTCGCTCTCTCCTACTGCCACCGAACCACTCTTGACCGCGCACATCGCTCACTCCCCCTTCAACTCTGTCCTTCAGATTTATTTGCAAGTGGAGAGGAGGAAGTGGTGTGATGTGGTTGTACAAGATGTAGGTTAACTCCCAATAGGATAACCTGGGTAGAGATGTGTTCCCGTTGTTCATATTCACTCAGATCGCATAGGTACAGCAATGAGTCCACCATCTATTTCAGAAATGAATATGGGCGTTTTATCTTTGGCCTTTCCCCCCTGACAATTAGAGCAGTTGTTTGTTACAATTCTGGTTTGAATGTGCAATTCACAAGAAAATAAGAGGGACATTTATAAATTGAATGAAAATATAGCTTACATTTTGAAAAACACAATTGCATCCACATAAATTCAATTCAATGCAACAAAGTTAGGCTTGAAACAACAGCCAGGGAGAGGTGTATTTATTCAAAGCATTGCTGTAAACTAAAATGTAGCTGTTCCTTTAAGCCACTCCAAGTTCAATCTTGTGTTGATCTTATCATATTTCAAGCTTCTCTATACCTTTAAATGAATCTCCTGTGTGTATTGGATGTAAGCTGGAAAATCAACACTAAAATGAATTCACATGTTGCTGAGCACCAGTCTGCCACCCAGGATTAGTGTGTAGGTCAACATTTTGATGTGGTCGTGACCTGGTTGAAATCCAATAACATTACCAATTCATGGTGTCCTCCTCCGAGAGTTTGCTTCTTTTTCACCCGTGACAATTCAATGTGGGATATGTGAGGGGCTTACCATGCAATACAGCAACAGTGATGAAAACTGACTGGGCTAGGGGGCCAGAAATAACACCAAAATCTTAAAAAAAATGTTCGGTAAACAACACATAATACGAAAGCATTGATTTTATCTCAACAACAAATGTGACATTAAAGAACATGGCATGCCTCTTCTAAATGCTATTGTTTTCTTTGTTTTTTTCATAAACACTGTCTGTTTTTAGAAGGGTTCATTAGTTGAGCACGGTCAGACTTGTAGCAAGCATCTTGCCCACAGGAAGGATGCTCCAAAAGAAAAGCATATAAACATGATGTACCTGCAGTTCATTTTATGGAGGTACTTGGAAAATGCTAAAAGCAAAGGCTTCAGGCTTGCAAAGCATCATTAATCTAGTGGTAAAGTGCTGAAGCCATGGTGAACCTACAGCACAGCTCATTTATCTGCCTCTGCTCAGAGCAGCATAGAGCACACTCCAAAGAGATGTACTGTGAAAACCTGGGACGACAGCTGGAAATATGAAATATACACAAAAATACAGGAAAAAGATACTGTGGAAGCAAAACCCACTTTGTCAAAAAGTGCAATATTGTTTAAATACTTCATAAATCAGTTGTATTTTTCCAGTATGATCATACAAAAATGAATGGATGAGACTATGTGAAGTATGGACTGACCTTGGCTTGTGCACTGACTGAACCATCAAAGAAAGTGTGCACTAGGAGATTCAAGCCTGACTCAGCCAGCGGTGCCCAGAGCTTTCTTTCCTACTGTCATGCTGCTTTTCGATCTGTGCGATTGATAATAGTACTCCTTAATGAGGCGTCCGGGCCGAGCAGTGGTCTGCATGCATTCCTCAAAGCGACGTCAGCACTTTGATTCTGCTGGACCCTGGTTTTCTACAGCTCTACAAACACCACTCGAGTAACTACTGTTCAAAGCAGGCAGACTTTATATAATGTGGTACATTTGTACACTTTGCTCCTGATGCTGCTCATGCTCTGTATCCTTCCCCTCTTAATCCTGTGCTGATGGAGGGAGGGAGAGAGAGAGTGGGTGAGGGTGCTCTTTGGGGAGACTGCTGTGCTGCTGCCCCGGTGCTCCAGAGCAAGAGACACCTTCTCTGTGATAACCTGTCGGCATGTCTCTATGGAGAGCCGTGGGTTTGCACATTGTTTTCTCTCTGGTCTAATTTGATGAATGCTTTCTGGCACACAACATGTCTCTTTGGAGACAAGCTGAAAGTCAGGAGGACACTGAAGGCATCTGAAGGGTTTATCCGAAGCATGCCTCTGCTGTCCTGGTAATGTATTCCACTGAGAAAACCCTGTTTTTCTTTGCCTTTCTCTTTTTTTCCAGATAAGCCCTGTTTTGTACAGTGTCTTTGCAGAGCTCTCTCTGTTTTGTGGCAATAAACAATTTGTCCATAATGTTCTGCTGATCGATTAAAGGATTAACATGTCAAGCACTCAAATCTTAAAGAGTGAATTATTCAGGGTTCAGGGGTTGATAAAATTTGATCAAATTGTTAATCTGTTGCTCATGTTCATAAACATAAACACGCTCTGGTTGCTCTCTAACTTTTTTAAACAGAAATATTGCAATAAGCTGCACACTAATTTTAGATATAACATTCCTTCTTGACATCTGATTGGTAATAGTGCAGCTGCCTGGATCAATTTTCCCCTAAAAAGATGTGAAAACCTGTTGGCCCTGAATGAACACATGAATATAGGAATACATTGTTTTGTATGACACAGAAGGAACTACTAATTACTTGGTGACATTTATTCACACATGGCAGGTATTACCTGGGGACATGTTGTAATTAGTGATAATTGTGGAGGCGGTCTTTGGTGTTAAGCTCTTATGAATGTGCTATCCTTTACAAATGATGTCAAACACTGTGGCCTTAATATTAACAACAACAACAACAACAACAATAATAATAATATAATAATAATACAAGCTTTTACATTCTAAAGTTTGTCATATCTGGTGTTTAAGTAGCTTGAGCCAAAACTCCAAATGTCTGGACAGAGAATCCTCAGTTTGTGTCCTGGTAGACCATGTGTCATTATTTCTCAGACTGGCGCTGGTCTAGTGTGGTAGTGGCCGACTCTTGTCCAGATCTGACCACACTCGCAGTGTGCCTTGGGTAATTGGGAGGAGTTTGTTGTCCTAAGCCTGACTCTTGTAGCAGCACATCATTAGTGTGTGGCAGAGGTACAGCATGAAGGGGGCCCAGCCCTGTTTTTGTCACTCAGCTCTGTACACCTTTAGACCTGATACACAAACCCACCCCAGGACAACAAAATGGTGGCCAGCAGTCTTTATGATGTGTGCACGCTCTCTGTTTACCCATGGCAGCTATCACACTGCAGCAGCAGTTCTTATCACAACGCCTGATGACATCCAAGTATCTAACTTAGCACCCTGGAACTAGGTCGATGTTGATGAATAATTTAGTCCCAGATGCTCAATAGATTCCAACTGAATAATGAAGGCGTGTGGGCCTCTAAGACAGAGTTCAGCTCCTTGTATTGCCTGGCCTTCGCCCACACTCTTCCAACTGCTGGTCTGCCAAGCTACCAACATCATGCACTCACTCACAACACACTTGAATAAAGCCGTAAGACAATGGAATAGCACTATCACTGTTGCAGTTCAGATGTGGAATGAATAGCTCTGAAAAATATATATAATCAATATAAGATGCTTATCATGATGAAAACATCTGTGTCTTAAGGTTGCTTTGCCAGTTAGCTCCTGTCATGCCAAAAGCTCCAGTAATGACTAGACAGTGTGGCTGCAGTAATGGACACTAAGAAGCTATTGTTTAACTGTAATGTAAGCTCACATTGTAATTTACATTATTTATTTAGAATTCTAAACAAATTCTAAATATTCTGCAATTTAAGAGAAAAAAATGACAGAAGATCAGACTACAGTTTGTAGTCTACAGAAGAAGACTCTTCACACATCTTAAACCATAAGGAAAGGGAAATAGTGAACCTAAATAAACACTATATGACTGGGTCATAAACAAAACCATTCTTTCAGGCCTGGCTTTTTGCCTCTGATAACTTCACTTTAGAATACAAAAAGCATAAAAATGTTTTGTTAGTAAAGCTGTAAATGAACTTCGGTAAGATGCTGTCTGTTTTAGAGACAATATGATTTGTCAAAGCCAAAGGAAAAGTTTACTAAATGTACTTGTATTTTAAAAATACATTTAGCACTGAATAATTGGCATCACTTCCTGCTGTTGGCACTAGTCGTGTGTACCGTAGACAGCTGTTTTCACTAGCTAACTCATGAGGTATCGTTCCTCTTGAGAGCAAGACTTTTCTTTATTTAAAAAGAAGCAGCTGTTGGTGCAACTGGACCTCAGGCTGAGTATCAGAGTGTCATTAAAAAAAAGAATGGTCTGAGGCTCTCCATCTCCTCCCCTGGCACCCACATGTTCCTGTCTTGCCATACATCTTCCTCCAGGCCTGAGTCAGTGCACCCCAGACAGTCTAACAAGGTGCTGAGAGGCAGCTGTACACACCTGGTACTCTCAGCTCACATCGTATGATCATATGAGCACACAGGGAGGATCACATTCCCAGCATGTAACCAGACACCCCCCACCCGTTCTAACGCCCAGAGCATCAAACCATGTTTGGTCACTAACTCATCATGTCCTACACTGAGGCAGAGGGAGACATAAAGCACTGCATTTGTTCAACCACCATTTTTTTTTAAAATGTGTGAAAAATGTTGAGTTTTCAATTTGGTTTATTTCAAACATCACTGTGTTTGGAGAAAAACTGTAGAGTAGTAAAGTGAAGTAAAATGTGTTATGCTTTAAATATGAATTCCTTGGGCTTTCTATCGTGCTTTTTTGTTGCTATTTTACATTATCTATTGCTTTTGCTTTCTAACAATTACTTGGTGTTATATAAACAAAGCCATAACAGTTATTTTTTCTTTTCATATTTTTTTTACTCAATTCCAGAGATAGTTGCAAACGAATTTTAATTAATGCTGTCACAAGTAAAATATGAAACACAATGAATACTTACTATAATAAACTGATTGTCAATGCTAATGCTGATGGATGAATTGCTAATGTACCAGTGTTAAGCCTCTACATTGTACAGTAAATGATTTGGGCAGGTACAGGAGATGTAAGGGAGCAAAGGTGTGGTGTACTGAAAGAAGAGGATGTTTGGTAATTACAGAGTGCCTTCAAAATGTATTCAATGCCTATGCCCTCGATAAACATACTCCCTTCCGGCAACCATCTAACATTGTGCAACAACTCTTTGAATACAGCTGCTTCAAGGCACAGCTGCACCTCTTTGTAGATGTTCCTCAAGTCCCCCTTAGGACCCGTTCATCTTACTTCTCCAGGAACACATGGCCTTCATGCAAATTCAACTCCTGGAGCATGGCGTATACAGACAATACAACAGAGGCATCAAGGTAAGTGGGCGAGTTGTCTAGCTGTGTGGGAGGAAGTATGATTTCCCAGTCTGTGTCATATATTGCCGTGCCAGTCAGTGAGTCACTGCGTGTGACTGGTAGTTAATTCATTCTTATGACCCTAGACGCTCTCGTGTGATCATTTCTGAAGAGTTATTTTGATTTCTCATTAACCAGTGTACTTAAAACAATAGCTGTAGTCACCTCACAGAGATACTGCTTTGTCGCATCCGGTTTCCATCAGATTACACAAGAGTAGGCTGGATGTCTTCTGTTAGCTACATGCCCTAAATGATAAAATCTTAATATGAAATTCATAAGACACTATCAGCTTCTATCTACCTCCTACGCTCCCCCCTCTCGTTCGCTCATTACTTCCCCCTTGCCTATGCAGAAACACAATTCCACAGAAGTGTATTACACGGTCGGCTTTGTCCCTTCCCCGTTATCCTTGCTTTCACACTCCTCAGATAAATGAAATCTGTCGGCATTGAAGCATTTTCCCCTCTGGATGCCCTGATATTTTCGTTATCTTAAATCGAATCTGGAGCTGTGTGAGCGTCTGTGTCTTGCCTTGGTAGTAATCTGGCCTGAGTGTGGAGAACTGCCCAGGAGGAATTTCATACACTGAGGATAAGCATTAGGGAGTGAGGGAAGAATAACAATTACAGGCGAGTGGCTTGTAATCATAGAGCTTTCTATCTAAATGCTAAAATGCATCCACCTGTCATTTTTGGGAATAGTCTGGAGTAATTTTTGATCTTCATGTTCTTTCCTCTCAAAACTGTAAAAATAGATGACAAATCTAAACAAGTGACTGTGTGTGTTTTGAGGAAGAAAGAGCAAAAGGGAAAGAGATCTTCAGCACGGCTACAAATCACTGTCTTCCTGACTTTACCTGTGTCTTGACATGCAGTCCCAGTCCCTCATCGGCAGACAGGAGCAAATTTGTCATCCTAATATAGATGCCATCACTGCTGAGATGAATGTATTGGTCCTATTCCCATGTGTAACGTTTGCAAATACATGACATGAGGAAAGAGGAAGAGCAGCTTTGCCCTACAACAGCAGAGCAGGTCGCTTGTAGCTCCCACAGAGCACCGTCATAATCAGATTGCTGTCCACTAGGTCTAGATATGTCATTCACAAAAATAATGTAAGCAATTTACGATAGTGAACAATGCAAGGATTCAGACGAGGGGGTAAGCAATTTAAGGCACAAATCCAAACGGATAATATTTACAAAAAAAGTTGTGATCATAATACTATACATTTATTATAATTTTTTTAATCATTTGTGTAACTTTAAATTGTATATACACCACTCAGCCTTACATGAAAAAGAATGTAAGTTTAAACAGAGTTTAAAAATCCCACTGAGCTAAACCCCACAGGCACAGAGCTCTTGTTGATGAGGACAACTGATCAGGTGCATAATAACAGAATCTTCAGGTGGGATCTGTAACACAATGTCTATTTTATGTTGCAGGTTTCCGATTCTTTTTTTTTTTTTTTTTTGGCCAATCATAACAAATTTTCTGTGAAACAACAATATGTTCTACAGATATGCTGAAAAGCTGTCAATATGGGTATTTCCTTCAGACTCAAAACCATCGCTTTATAAAACAATAGACAACATTCACACTCTGAATGCTTTATCATCCAAACACGACAATCTGTACTCTTCTGACATGCTGCCAGTGCCACTAAAACTAAAAGCTTCTTTGTTCAATGTCTTAATAGTGGGAAGTAGCATGGACAGATTTTTAACCAATCTGTACTTCATGAACTTAAAATAAACTGGAACAATGCACCCTGGTGACTCAGCTGGCCATTGTACAAATGCTGCAACAGGCTTATCTCTGCTGTGGTCTCCAACATAAAACTGTCATATGAAAACAGAGACATTAATGCTCCCTGGCAACTGTGTGCTCCCTGGCCAAGGTGGACTGGTGGGTGAGTCACATAGACGCTGTGTGTACAACACAGTGGTGAAGGGCAGTTTCCATAATGGCCCCTGGTGAGGCTAAGATGATGGATATGGTCTGTCGCTGGTAGTGAACGCTGTGAGCCCAGGGCCAGCGCAGGTCTACAGTGCTGCCTTCTTTGCCATCTGTCAGCTCTGGGTGGGCACAGCCCATGACCAGGCCTGGGGCACCACACTCCAGGACCACCTACCACACTACACTTCACTTTAGACGCAAGGTTGTAAAGTTAGCAAGACATACAAGTGCTGCAAACACAAGTTGTACATCTACATTCCCTACATTTTAACCTTCACTTCTCGTCACAAATGCAACAATTGAAATCTCTGCCGTATTGTCTCTTCAGCCTGGATTCACAGTGACAGCAGGTATATTTTTAAAAGAACAGAAAAACAATAAATATCATACAAGCCAGAAAAATCAATAGTAGCATTTGTCAGTGAGGCGGGCCATTTCAAAGCCATTGCTCTGGTTCTAAAGTGTATCACATTCATTGAGTTATCTGCTAGGCAAGGGAAATCTTGTTCTGAGCGTAGTTTATGTGCATAAATAAAGGCATTATAAAGTCTGAGGTCACTGACAACTACTCAACTAAATATTGTATTGTGTGTGTGTGTGTGTGTGTGTGTGTATGTGTGTGTCAGTGTTAAGTATCTTGTATTCATTTGACACGAAAGAGCCAATGTTTCTCCTGGTTTCTCTGGCCACCACAATTTTTTTTAATAAAGAGTGATGTATACGTCATACATTATTCTCTTTCAGTTCTTAAACTCATCATCCCAAACTGAACAGTAGAAGGCTTTCTCTTCTAGCCGTGATCACAACTGTTACTACAGGCTACAATTTCAATCACAACAGAACCAAAAAATAAAATAAAATAAAATAAAATAGAAAAAGTAACCTAAGATTATTCTGTCTTTACAAACATAAGCAAAAACATACATTATTCTTGCAGTGCAATTTTGGAAGAACTCTAGACTCACTACACATTCACTTCTACGAAGCGTTTCACTCAAACACAATTTAATGCAGTGAGCTTTTTTTTTACTTGGTTATAAATAGTGAAATTAAATTGTGGGTAACTTAATAATTGTCTGTGTAGACAGCACCGGGGAATATTATCACACAACATTTATTTCTGAAAAGAGAGATAGAAAAGAAATGCAGAAGTTCATTTTGAAAATGTAAAACTTGAGAGAAACATTCATTCTTGATTTGTGGCTCTGCTGCTGTCACCACATGACTATTTTTATGGCACAAAACTTTAAAACATCTGATTTATTTTACATTTTAAACCAACTTAAAAAAAAAGTCTGGGTGCCAATGCATATTAGTCAATTAAAGAATCTGTGTGGAATTTGAGCCCCAGGGGAGCTTTGCACCTCAGATAAGTCTCAAGTCTGCATACTGATGCATGCAGGATTAGTACTAAACCTTGGCTATGGAGACTTATTGCAGCCTGATCTTGTAAAACAATAATCCCTAGCAGTATCAAGACAATCTGAACAGTGCCTAAAGGTAGTAGCATGGAGAATAAAAAGACATAGTGCATGGATGATTAAAAAAAGAAGAGATGCTGCAGACAGAACAGTTATTGGCTACTAAGTTGCAGAGGCTTTTTCTCAACGAGATTACTGTGACACTAAGTTTATTATTTGTAAGAGTCAGCCAAGAAAGGCTTGCCAGTATCCAAACATCGGAATGAAGGTGTAGCAGTGCAGCATGTCAAATCTTCGTTTATCCACGTGAATTATAGAGAGGCTGGGTTTGTGCCCTCCGTCTCAGGGACCAAGAAAAACACAGCCGCTACAAAGCTGTTCAGCTGGAACAGGACTGTGTGCCGTGGCTGTAAATGAAATGGCCTGCACAATGTGTTCTGAATGTTCTTCACTTTCCCTCAATGGCCGTTATACCCCCTCACCTAGGGTTAATTCACAAACACTCTGGCCAATTGGCTATTTGGCTGCAATGATATGACTTTGTGGCTATTTATTGTACCTAGAAACAGGCTATTGTCTGTATTTTCCCATAGACAGCAAGCTATAAAGATGAAATTGTACAATAAAAGGGTTATAAAAGAAATGCTGTGAGCAGTGTGTCAGGTGGGGTCAAATAGGACCAATGTGCGTAAAAATATCATGTTGACCTCAATGTAAGACATACATTTAAGGAATCAGGGGCTAGGTCAATAGTGTAGTGTAATTCAAGTCTTACTTTATACTTTTGTGTTCTATCTACATCTATATTTTTGGCTAAAATAGATGTAATGAAAACACAAACTTCAGTCTAGTAAATAATTGATTTACACCTATTTTTAGGTCCCCATCAACTTAACTTGTGAACTGTATACAACATTTAAAAATTCCACACTGAGTTAATTAAATAAAGCAAAGAAACTGAAAGATATTTTTAAGAGATTGACAATTCTGTCCAATTGCTGATTGGAGAAATGACTATTGTTGTGCATTTGTATCATTTCAATATGCCTCTGAGTAGAAAAAGTGTGTTACATTTTTTCCGTCCTTGTGTCTTTCAGGGAACTAAACGCAACTTTAGAGGATGTTTTTGCAGAAACAACTGTTGGAGGATGGCAGCCTCACACTATAGCCGCTCGTGAGATTTATATAGAGTATGTGTGCTGGCTGGGGTTGATAATACAGAGCAGTTCAGGTGAGGATCCATCACTGTCAAGAGCTCTCAATGGCTGCAAGAGATAGCACACGTTGGTCATTTTTTTTGTTTTTTTTGGGGGGATGGGGCTAGGAGGGTAACAGCTACATAGGGCTCCATCTCTTATCCCTGAGGGATTTGATTAAGCATCATCTGGTATTGAATGTAGTCTTTTACAATTAAGCTGACATTTTGTCCAGCAACATATCAAAAATATGAATACTAAACAAAAGTTGGGTGAGTCACAGTGTTAGCAAAGAAAAGTCTATACAGTGGAGGGTATACTGTTAATGAATCCACACAAAGAAGACTTTAATTGGAAACTGGAGGCTGCTATGTCAATAAAACATAACAGTCAAGCCATGAAGCTTTTTGCTCAAGGAACAAAATACAGCACTTGTAAAGCAATCCAAAAGAAAATTTTACAGTAACTCTGTGTGAAATGTCTTACCCACAAAACTTACCCACATACTCTAATTTCCTGGAAAATAAAATTTCTAATCATTTTTAAAATAACAACTGTGACTCATGGAGCATTTCTTCCTTGATGAGGCAAGTTTGCTCTGAGACAATAATAACCCCTTTAATAAAGCATGAGTGGACACCAAGTGGTGTGAAGAAAACGCCTTCATGTAATGTTCCCCATAAGCCTAGACAATTCAATAACAATGTAACTGCAGTGGGGCTTTTGGGGGAGCCTTTGATTGGGCACCTGAGCAGGCTGAGTCCCCCAAGACCCTTCCAAATGAGTGTACTAATGATGATTAGCACCATGCTACCCCGCAGGATTGAAGTGGGCCACAGTAAGACATGCATTAAACTGACAGAGTCACATCTCTTTTTGGTGTGACATTTTCTCATGCGTTTTGTAATTTACACAGAGTCATGTGGCTAATCAATTTATACATTGGGATTTCTTTATAATGTGAGAATAGTTTGACTGTGTGACTATAAACTGAACTATTTGGTGTATTTGTTTGCTACATGTCTCTGTGTTCATTTATTTCTTTTAAAGAAGATTGCTAAAGGTCCAGCTACACTTTGATAAAAGGAACTGTATTTTCCTCTGCACCATTTTCACTAGGAGTCATTCCATTTCCACTGGGAGCAGCCATACTAAAAATGTACAGGTCCCGGTAATGGGAGGCTCTACGGATATAAAAGCACTCGTTGAATTGCGTTGGCTATCAGAGGGGAGACGGAACAGCTGAACAATGATTAAAATGCTGACTATTACCACCACCATTTCTTTTTACAGAGGCCAGATGCAGTGTGTTTCTAAGAGTAGTGTCCTGAGACAGTTATGTCCTACACAGGTGGCTCTCTAAGGGGGAGGTCGTCACGTCGAATCAGACACAACACACTGACATATCCCAATGCACATGTTGTTTGCAAGCCTCATTCATCACTGCAGTTACTTCACAGAGTGATGACCTTTCTGAATGAATGAATTCGATGAAGCCAAACAACACAGAAAGACTTAGGCAATCTGCCTTTGTCCGACATTTACATACTTCACAGTAAAGACATATATTTGCTATAAATCAATCAGACATAGTTTGGAACTGTCACTTCAATAACAGCAGTGTGGGAAAGACGGGCATCCATCTTAAAAAAAGCCTGTTCCTTTTTGTCAATCTTTTGGTTCCTTGCTGACAATTTGTAACACTGCATGGAGCTGGGATATAATTACGCTGTATTGTCTGATATTTCTCCTGCATTACATGCTCTTGCAACGGTTCAGAAGTCATGCTGAGTCTGAGAGAAAACCATTTTGCTGGATCAATATTTATTATTGTATGATTTGTCAGCATCTGTGGCCTCTAAAACAAACCGTTATAATGGTCTTTATTCAGATATATATCAGAGAGAGTCAATGTAATGAGGTGTATTTTTTCAGTATTTAATATTTAAAGTGCAAATTAGCTGTGGGAGTTTGTCATTTCACAATGTGAACAACAATCTGAAGAATCTTAATTTGAAATGAGCACATTTTGTTTTGATTGAACTACTAAAAAAGGTCTAAAACTAGTGCTGGACACAGTGCCATGTCAGAATGAGCATGGCTCACTTTAGATGAAGGTAAATTATCTACTGTGACGCCAATTATGTCAAGACATTGTGAAAATTCATTCTATTGGAGCCACTCGTGAACATAAAATAAACCTAATCATCACAGTATAAGCTGAAAAAGCAAACAACTGTGGTACTGTTGTAATTGTATTTTCAAACTGCAAAAGACATATGTTACTGTCAAGAAGGATTTAGATAAAAAATTTTGATTATGTGTGTGTTTTTCAATGTGGAGTAAAACCCACTGGCTCCTAGAGATTCTATAATCTTTACCACTTGATATCATTAATCCAAATACAAGTTAAATCCAAAGTTAAGTTGGAAAATCCTGATTAAAGGGTCATCTTAGTTTTCATTTTAATAATTCAGAAGCCTAGCTACGTATTTTATGAAAAAGTTACACAGCAATGCTTTGAAGTTACATTTAATTCAGACAAGCTGGACGTGAACATATGCATTTTTGCTTAAGTTCACATTGTTTTTGGGATACTGCAGTATGATATGTAAAATGGTTAGCTTGCCACTTCACTGTTTCGCGCCACATTGTGACATTTGAGGAGTAATACGCTCCTGCAGATGCTGCGGCACTCATGCAGGACAGATAAAGATGATGAAGCACCCCTATGATGGTTATCAAAGAGACACACACGCGCCACAGTGCCACATCTGATTGCACAAAGAAAAATGCTCCAGTCGGTCGGCAGTGCCATTTCCAGTGGTGAACAAAGGACTTCTTTCTTTTGGTTTCTATTCGGTGGAATTGCAGAGAACACAGGTATAACATAGTAAAGAAAGGCAGACATCACGTAAAAAGTGAAATAGTAAAATCAATTTAAAACTGTGTTTCTAAAGACCCACTTTTTAAAATGTCAAATGATTTACAAGCCAGCCTTACTCATCAGTCCTGAATAGCAGCTTTTTTCACTTTTGTGGTAGAAAAAAGTGTGGCTGAAAAACAAAGCAGTACAGCTTTATTTACCTGCTGGGGCTCTCGCGGCGTGGTCTGTTTGACTCTCCGACTGGATGCTGTTGTCGTGGTGATCTCCATGATGGATGTGGACGTCTCAGAGCGGTTCGCTGTCGTACTGGACTGCGGCGTGATAGACGAAGGCGACTCCCCAACGAGCCGAACACTGCCCTGGATTTTAATGTTGGGGTCTCCTTCGGCAGCCATGTTGAACACTTTCAAGCCATTATAGTAGAGACCCGAGAGCTGTCCCTGGAACGATCCACTCCGGTCACGCTCCCAGCCTCCAATCTGTATAGTGGTTTGGCTGTTGAAGATTGTAAGCTGACGCCCTGTGGGAAAACAATGTTACATATATACAAAAAGTGTTCAGCTGTGGACTCAGCCACTTCTGATCAAAAGAAAAAAAGACAGATTATTTGCCCAGTGGTTAATGAGTGCAATAAATTACAGGTTATAGAGGCAAAACCTGGTAATTTATCGTGGTTATCATGATGAAAAGCTTAAGAAAAGGAAAAACACAGGATTAAAAATATTAATGCAGCTTTGCCAAAACGGGACAGTGTAAAAAAGACACTAGAAAGAATAGAAATAGTAATGTGGGGGATGAAGAGATCTTACTATGTAGGAAATAAGAACAAACCAACATTAAAAAGACAGTAAATTGGCAATTTGTTGCTGCAAAATGTCTAGAAAAAAAAAAAATACATACACCTTTAAGGCTGAGAAAATACAATGACACATTAGGAATCAACAAAAAGAAGCATGCAAACATAAAAGTGGGGATGGTTAAACTTAGCAAGACACAGTCCAAGATTTTTTTTTTTATTATCTTCATCCTTTTAGCAAAAGCAACCAAGAAAAATAACTAGTGGCATGGTTGGGCACAGAAGAAAATGGGAGCTCCTTTTCAAAAGCAAAACAGAAAACGAAGAGGGCTCACATTTTAAGTGAAGTATATGGGTTTGTTATTGAACAAACAAAGCATGCACTCAATTTGGTTTATATTACAGTACCTTGGTCTAGCTCCCTGCATATATTTACAGTGTTAAAGGGACTCAGTAACTCAGTATTCTTGTGCCAATTCATATTGTATCTATTTATTACTGCTGTCTATTTAATCAAACTGAATGATGCTCATCTAAATCATACAATGCTGTCAAAGTGTGTAAAAAACACTTAGAAACTAATGTGAAGCGCTTACATTTATCATTTACATGTTTACAGCAAAAGGCTACAATAATTTAAACACCTTTTATCAAATACTTAAGTAAATAGATTTATTTTAATATTTACAGTCCCTTTAACCTTAAGTTGACAACAGTTATTAAAACATCTATGAAATCAATACATTATTATGAATAGTATCAAAGACTACATTTAATGCTACACATCATTTTGTTTTTAAATTTAACTGTACATTTATTTTAACGTTTATTAACAAAATAGAGCTATAACTTGTTTATGTTCAAATTAATTTATTTAAAATTTTAATTAATGATTTTACCTTTGTCGAGTAGCCATTCGTCAACTACTCGACCAAGTCGATATGGGATTCGCTGTCTAGCAATCGCCAGGCGTTCGTTATCATTGTTGCCTTTAAAGTTTAAAGAGACATTTCATTGGTTACAATCTGTAAGGTCAAAGGTTAAATGTTATGCTACACAACTGCACATAGTTTTTAGTATGGTTTGTCTATTTAACAAAACAATATTAACTAAAACATTATTTGACCAAACCTCAAGCATTTTATTTTATTTTATCCAACCAGTTAAACCTTTTATAAACATATTTATTGACAATAACTGAACTAACACGCAGTGCTTTCATCTCTGTTAATAAAACTATGTTATCAACCAAACCCAAACATATTTAATCATTTCTGATCCCAATCTTACAAATATATCCACCCCATTTGTCTTTTACTCTGTTTTTAAATCTTTTTTTTTTATCTAGTTATAAACATTTATATTCATTTAAATGTATTATTTTATGGTTTAAATAATTTGTGCAACCATTTAACTTTAACATATTACAAATGTCCACCCCATTTATAAACTGCCTAGTTGACAAGAAATAAACGCTAATTGCAATACAGTTAAACAGTTAAAGACAGTATACATTCACGGTATCTAATGAGAGAAAAGACAGGGTCAAACTGGGTCCAGTCACTGTAAAGATCATCAATGATGTGGCTTTGACAAAAGCTGTGGCAGGAAAAAGAAGAACTTTTTCCAATTCATTACATTTTAATGACATCAGTGACAATGAAAAAGTTTAAAAGTGTAAAAAGCGAAAAAAAAGTTGTGTCTTAAAGAATTTATAAAATAAGGGGGTTGGAAAAGGACCTATTGAAAAACTCTCGATTGGAGAGCCGCTTGGGCATTAATGAGGGCAAACTCTGCATCACCCTTTTGTCAGGGCCAATAACCTCTCCAGAACTGAAGACTTTCAGCAAAGTGGCACTGTCTCAGAGCTTTCCCCCTGGTATTGTCTGCAGAGATTGAATTCAGTCAGCTCCATTCTTCCGGCAGATTGACAATGTTTGTCCCATCAACTATATTAATTCAGTTCTGGCAGATAAAAGATCCGCTGGCTAACCATGATTTTGTGGAGAATAGCTTCCGTAAAGGAGAAGAAGGCAGATGTGAGAGAGAGGCATGAACCTTGTAACGGATGCACAGTTGGCTTGATGAAATAGCCTTAGAGGTAAGAAAACTCATAAAAAGACATTTTTAATTCAATCACTGAATTCCTGTAAAGGATCCGCTAAAGAATAAAAGGTGCAAAGATTTACTTTACAGTTCTGTGGTGGGTTGAGCACAAAGGCACATGGAAGAGGTTTAGTGCAACATTTCTTTCTTAACATGGTTAAAGAACAAATAGTTTTGACACAAAAAGGATTTAGTTACTCTGTTTTTTGATCTGTAAATGTTATGTTGGCCTAACCTTTAAAACATGTTCATTTTACTTCACATTTAGCCATTTTTACTTTCCCTCTTAAATTTAAACACTTGTGATAATGCCCTATCCTAGTCTGATGGCCCAATCCTTTAATTATGTCATGTCAGTTATGTCAGGAAGATTTTAACACAGCTATGAATGCCCTGGGTGTTTGAAACAATTGTTTTGTTGTTGAGGACTGAGGCTAAGTGTCACTGAAGAATGCATTACATTTATTCTGCAGCTGGAAACTCTCTGCTTTCTGTTTATGTAATATCTACCACACTGCTTGAATTGAACAGACAGTGTGTTTCCGCCCAAATCTTTCCAAAGCAATGAGAAAAAAAACACTCTCATGCCTGTAATATCTTATAATTTAAACATGTTGAAATAATGAATATTTCATGACAGAGTGGTCATGGGCTTTGTTCATTCTTGTTACCAACATGTTAGACTCATGGAGTGGTATGTCTTTGCTAGTTTTCCTGCGACTGTAAAAGCCATTCTAGAGGTCAGCGCCAAACTGGGCTCTGGAGAGCAGTTAGCCTCCAGCTGTTATTAGGACAGTAAGGACAGTGAGTAAAAAAAATCTAAACAGAAGGTTTTATAAAAATGGCACCTGGGAAAACCATTTTTAGTCCTTGTAATTTGGACATGAGACATTCTAGAGTTTCTGTGCCAACACAGAGCAGCATTATTACATTTAGGTATATCACTCCGCTGCTCAAATTTTTCTAATAATGACAAATTGGGTCTACAGAGGGGGTTGCTAGCATATACTTTATGTTACAAACCCTGTTAAATACTGACACTAAACCTGCAGATGTGGACAGTAAGGTGTTGCAGTAGTTTTTGTTCATGCCGTGTTATTTATTGGGAACACATCATCAATTTGGTTTAAAACTAAGTATCAACAAGTGAGAGAATACATAAATTACACAAAAACTTTTATATTATATTAGTGTCCTGTGAAGTAGTGTGTTTGGTACACTGTTTCTGCTGAAGCAGAGAGAACAACATGGTATCCTCATTAACTAAATTCCTTTTACACATATCAAATACATACAGTAGATGCATACATACATACATACATACATACATACATACATACATACATACATACATACATACATACATACATACAAGTTTATTAATACATATGATTCTATTGCAAATCCAGTGCTTGTTATTTTCCTTTTTCTGTTTGTAGTTGCCTGTCACAAAGTGTCATGAAGTTATAAATTATTAATCCATTTTGCCAAGTTATCATAAAACTAATAAACTAATAGAATTACACACATATAGTAAACAATTGCTTATTCTCAGTGTAGCACTGTGCCAAAATCCTACATTTGTGCAAAAACATGTCCTATTTTTTAAAGACAGTAGCACTTTATCTGTTTGGCTCAGCACACGCTCAGCCTATCCTTATAGTGAGGTTAATTAAGTGTGAATATAATCAAGGTCTGATCGTGTATTGATCCTCACTATGGGACAGTGGAGTGTTAAACAATGCTATCCCCTGGGCTTCCACTCTGCAGCAGAGCCCATTCATCGAGGCTGTGAGCGGTGCCTATGACTGCTGCTGAGCGGTGATTGGGTTTGGTATGGGACGGGCGGGCTTATCTCCTCTGCCAGACAGCAGCGATTCAGCTGAGCCGTCCCAACCGACCTGCTTTGCCCTCACTCACTTGTTTTCTTTTTGTTAATAAAGTGGTCAGATAAGGTGGGAGCTTTATCTCATTACAAGCCCTAGGACATACGTGGCATTAAATGAACGAATATGCAAATGTTTCTTCAGTTTGGGGAGCCTGGAGATTTAAAGGGGAGGCTCCTATACAAATCAGACTATTATTTTTATTATTCAGTCCCTTTTTTCCTGCTTTGGCTTCGATAGGCATTGCACCATTTTCTAAGCATGCTCAGTAATGACCGCCTTGCACAATAGACTGAATAGGCTCATGGAAAGAGACAAAACCAGAGCAGATTAGGTGAAGCTTTAATGGATAAACTAACTATCCTCTTCAGATCAGACACTGAAGGTGTACAGACAGTAGAAGGGTGAAATTAACAAGGAGAAAGGGCAAGAGTGATGAGATAAAGGTAAAAAGGACAGAGCCGGAGCGGACTGAGAGCTGGAGAATGCTGTGTAAGTGCACCATGCGTGGATAATAGTGAAAAAAGAAGGCCAGGGACCATTATCTTTGTGTGCTGTGCATGTTCATTGCTCCAATGGTATAGTGCACTGTACCCTGAAGGCATGGCAGCGCTATTGTGGTGGTATTACTTCCATAGCCCAGGCTTTTTTTTTTTGCCCAGCTTTTTGTGCAGCACTGACCCAAAACTGTGTAAAAAAGAAAGGAAAGAGAAGTACAACTAATGTGGTTATGAGAGCGCCTGTGTGTTTTGCATTTGAGATTCTAATAATTGTGCTAAAGACTTTTAATGGTACATAAGTATGCAGTACGAGACATTTTAATGAGATTACAAGGGCAGCAATATAGGCCCTAGTGAGGCAATTATTTCCTTGCTTTGAGAATGATCGCTCCCTCCCATATAATCTCCTCCTCTCTGTCTTTCACACTCTCCAGCCATCATTTTTATCTTTGCTGTCTACTCTTGTTATAATCACTGTTGATCTGCGAGTGGCCTAAGAGTGGCTGAGGGCTGCTATTATGAGTGTGTTAGAGGAATACATGGATACTAATCAAACTACAGGCGGGCTGAGAGAATAATGGCTTTGTGTGCTGGAGATGAGGGAAGGAACTGCAGTAATTGTGATTGGATGTAATTAGTCTGCATCATGCCTAAAAAAATAGCTGGAGTTGGCATTGCCACTGACACATGAATGGCGGAGATTGCTCTGCAGCAAACATCATTTAGATCAAATGATGAAAACATTTTGTCTAACTTCATTACATTCTTCTTTACTTTTCTACAGTGAAAATTACTGTATAAACCCCATTGTCTTTGAAATCAGAAAGAAAAGCTCAGTCTATGCATTTCTCATGGGTTTTTAAGAGACTGGGGGTTTATGACTGTGATAGTAGCATTTAACCCTGCTGTGCTTTCTGCCATATCCACAACATGTCAAAAGCCATTAGCATCTTGTTTTCACCTAAGGCAAGCTGTGAGGATTGAGTCCGAGTCAGAAAACCTCCTTTCATTCGCATGAACGCACTGGTCATCCTAAAAAGGCCACCAAACATTATGCAAAAGGATGAGACAGGTTTAATTTGTTTTGCATCTTTCGACTTGTTCAGTCATTTAATGCGTACTCTAAATTTGTCACAATGCTGAGATGTGAGGCAAATCACAACTGCACATAATGTGATATAATATAAAAGTTCACTTCATTAAACATCCACAGCTTTTGTCAACACCAGGAGAACAAAGGCACCAGCATAAAAACGTAGAGAAAGATCATACTATACAAATTACGATTTTCTATTGAAACATATACCATTAAGATTTTCTGTTTCCAGCAGCACAGTACTGTAATTTGGTCTATAACAAGTGTTAAACAACATGTTTACCTTTCCAATTAATATCATTGACTATGTTTGTAAAGATTATGTCAGTAATTGATTGGATTTGTTGTAAGCTGTAAAGATGAATGAAAAGCTATGATAACATTAAGCACTATATCAAATAGTAATTAATATTGAGTTGGCCAAAGATTAATATGGGTTTCTTAATACAGCTTTTCAGTCTCTTTCGCTTCATTTCAATCAATCTCTGATATTGACAGAGAAATAAATATTGAACTGGCACACAATTACTTGCCACAATAAAAGTGGTAATTTGGCTGTAAATAGTCTATTGATTGGATTTCTGTAAGCACACAGTGTAGGTGGATTATTTATGTATGTAGAAAACATATTGCAGACATGTAGACAAGGTGGGTGGGTGCCCTTGATAGACTATATGTCCGACTTTGGAGGCTCTAAAGCAGAACTCGCCATTTGACAGACAGACACTGCAGTCAAGAAAACACTAATTGTTTAAGTTATTTCAAGCAGCTGGAAACAGAAAAACAGTGCATTTAACTACAGCACATGATAATCAAACCCCATAATAATAACACTAGACTCATAATTACTGTATAATGATTAGCTGTGGTACGTGTAATGGAAGGTGGGGGTCACTCACCTGTGGGGTAGCGCTCTATGACAGGCAGGTCATCCACCTGCAGAGTGGCATTACCCCCACTCCTCGTAAACTTCACTATATGGTACTTTCCATCATTTACAAACTTTGACGTCTCCTCAATGTTTATGTCATCGGTGCCAACATTAAATACAACTGCAATGTTTCCTTTTTCCTGAAAAGACAAGAACACAAGAAAGAGGAGACATGAGATATGTCTCAGTTCATTTTTATTTTTTTTTCATAAACGTAACAGAACTTGATTTGCAGAAGTTTTAAACACTGAAAAGCATATTTGTGAGTCAGTTCTTTTGAGTCACTAATTAAATAATTAGTGCAGTACAGTAATTCTGGGAAGTCAAGACATTCAAATCAGATTGTAAAGGGCAGCAAGGGTTTATTGCTATAGAAGTGTATGGCCAACCTAATAGAATAACCATAATTGAATTAAACAAAGTTTGTTCATTAGCTATGTTAGTGGGCAGCTTTTTTCTTCCCATTAGCTGGCCTGTGCTTTTTATAGTGGACTGCCAGCTTTATGAAAGGAACCATATGGCCACTCGCTGCAGTCTGGACTGGGGCCCAATTTTAGCATAATGTCTTTGTCCTCCTGGCAGAGGTGTATTCAGAGCAAGACCAGATAACTGGAACATGCTATTATGTATTATTATTTCACTGACTGCAAAGGACAGTTGACTGCAGTTTGATGAAGTTTGTGTATAATATATATATAATATATAATCATAGGAGATAATGTGAGAGGCAGGTTGGCCCCAGCTGCCCCCTTGAGCTTTTCTTGTATGCATCGGCTGTTGTGTGACACTGCCGTCTGGCAACTTCACTGAACACATACATCTATTTCAATGCATTTAATTACCAATTAAATAAACACAAATACAGTGCTCTGTGCCCCTCCAGGACACTATTCAAACATATTTTAAACATGTATCTTAGCTTTACCATAAATAACAGCTTCAGGGCTCACTGAGAGGAGTGCATGAGTGGTTTGTGTGAAACTGACTCATTAAATTGCTGTGAAGACTGCATTCATTACACAAATGGTGTAAAAACATGGAGAGGAAAAGTGAACCCATCTTAGCCTTAGTCTTGTCAGATCCAAAAGCGATGGGTATCTACTAATAAGCATCTTTTACAATACATGATTGAAGTCCCACAATCTTACTGCTTAATCCAGCTCAGATGAGTGTGCACTGGTGCAGCCTCGCTCTCTGAGCTGCAGTAAAAGGAGCATCTGGTTGGAGGCTCGACTTACTGTAGCAGCGCTCTGCATGTCATTATCCAGTCAGCACAGCCAATACTACACTGCATCTTCATCTACGCCTTCCATATGCACACGCATCTTTTTTTTCTTTTCTTTTTTAAGGCCCCGAGACACACACGGCTCTGCTTTTAAAGTGTGGAATGAGTTGAGTATGTTTCAAGAGCCAGAAGCTAAAGTGCAATTAAAACCATTTGTAATGTGTCACACTGTGTTACCAAAACTAGGACAATTGTATGCTTTGTAATGTAATTTCAACAGATTATATAATCTGCTACATTAACACTAAAGCACAAACACCATTTATTGACGGCTTAGAGGCATAAACACCAGGCCAAAAAAAACAACTGAGAAGCAGACAGCTCTGGCGACTGCAGCTCATGAGAGGTTTTGAACTTGTGAGAGGATGATCTCCAGACACTGCTGTTGTAGTAAAACCTATGTGTGTGTAATCTCAGTCATTAGGAGAGATTTGCTCCTCTCGAAACCCTTCAGCAGCTGCACAGCAGGAACGAAAACAGAGCGAGAGGCTACAGAAAGCATCGGCATCCGCCAACGTCAGAGTCACACCAACACGCTTTTAGCATGTTCTCATATTAGCAATTAACATGAGAGGAGCATCTGGGATGGAAAGGCAAAAGAGAGTTTTTTCAAGGACTATCAAATACTAAACACATTTATCAAAAAAAACAAAAAAACAACTTTAGTCCAATTGCTTTTGCAGCAGCAGAAAAAAATAATTAGAGCGATCTAACCCAATTAAAATCCTGCCTTTAATAGGTTTTTCACTTTTAATGTTCCCCATGGTCTGATTAATAAATTTACTGCATTTAGTACAAACTGCTAACTCCTATTTCCAAAGAATAAAAGGCCTTTTTCACAGTCTTTAAAGAAAGGAGGAGGTAGATCAAAGGCTAACAGACAAGGACAAAAAGCACACAATTAGATTTAGGGTGGTTCATGTCAGATACGAGATAACAGCCACTTCATGCTCTGAATACAAAGTTACATTTTTGACATGCGCCATGTTTGTCTCATATAAATGTTATTAGACTGTTACTGCCGCTGTCGAGACGAGGACTGGTGTTGGCTTCAAACGCCAATATTTTTTTTGTACTGAATAATATTCCAATACATTTCCTGAAATTCAATCTACTTGAAGTGGTTTCTCAGTGAGTTGGGCACTGAGAGGCGCCTAATCCTGGAAGTCTAATAGGGTGCAGGCTTATGTCAGGGAGTGATTGATAGCTGCTTACATAAACCTACTCCATTAAACCCTATACAGTTTTAGGACTGCTCACATGGTAAGTGCAGCCCCCCGCAGGGCTGCCCCTGGGAACATACTGTACGTTGCACACGTAGCTCAGCCCTTCTTGACACACTGCATGCTGCCTTGATTAATTGCTCATCAAGCTGCAATAGAGTTTAATTAACTGATGAAGTTGATCCACCATTCTCCTCTAATCTTCTCTTTTTATGCTTCTCATCCTTTGCAGCTGTAGGGTGGAGTAGTTACTGCAACACTCGCCATGTCACTTTCTCGTTAAAATGTCCCATCTGCGCTCATTATGAAACCATAGAGATACGTCTTTTGCAAGCTATAATGCTCTAAAACAGGCTCTGCAGTATTTTCTGAAAGCTCCACTGAGCAGCATCATTTGGCTTTGCCATGTGTTAACAAAACCATATCTAAACAAATATGTGTTAAATGCTTCTAGTCATTCAGTGAAGAGAGTTCCCATGACATCTCAAAGTAAGATAAAACTCACTGAAGACTTCTGTCAGCTGGGCTCCTCTAAATAATAAATCAGTGCATGAATAAATAATGATTTATAAGGATACAGTATGTTTCTTTAATATGCTTGAGGGTCAAACAAACCTAGCACAAAACAGAAGCAGCGCAAGCCAAAAAGAGCCACACATTTGTGATGGTTTAGTGGAGCGGCTGATCTCTCCACCCACTCAAAGCCCATGGAACAAAGGAAGGAAGTGAGAAGTGGTATTTGAGATGGTGTCGGGCCTCCTCTCCAATCTCGGGAAAAATGAACACCACAGTGTAGGCCGTCCTAATGTTGTGCTTGTTTATGAGTCATTCACGTTGACAACCATTGTGCATCCGTCACATTTCATATCTCAGCAGCTCCGACTCCATGGGACCGTCACACATCTCCCTTCAGTGCACATGTCGGCGAGCCCTGTTGGCAGGTGGTAGAGCACCTCCGTCATCCGCTCCATGTGTGCATGAGTGTGTTTGTGTCACAGGCATATTACGGCTGCTCTGTAGAAGTTAAATGTCTTAATGCTGCTAGGCCAGGCAGACTGTGCTGTTCACCTTATCTTTTAATTACCCCTGGCAGTCTGCTGCTTCTCCTTTTTAGCAAAGCTTGGTTAATGAAATTACAGAGGTAATGGAATAATTATGAAAAAGAAAATGGAGTGTTCCCTTTACAATGTGTTTTCCAGAGCATATACTGTATAATATGCAGAGAATGTAGTGTTTATTCTGTACTAGATCAATTTTCTACAAGTAATTCATTAAAGTAAAGCATGGCTTCATTATACCTTTTTTTTTGTAAAACAAATCCTCAGTATGTGTTTATTTTTATGATAATAGCTGCTAAAAAGACTCATATGGGGACTCATATAGAGTTTATGGTCACAAAAATACATAAAATAATATAAATACAAACCTCAGTGCTCATCTAGTTTCAGTTCTTCAAAAACATAAGGTAATAATGTAACAATTAAGCATTGAATAACTCTGAGAGTAAATCCATGGATTCAAGAAGATATCTGCTACTGAGAAAGTGCTGGTGATATATGTTTTTTATTAGCTCAATATGAAAAAGAAAATCTATCTATCAATTTTCATCTACAATTTTGTAAGAAGGGCTGCTAAAACACATAAAGCAAAGCTGCGTGGCAGGTTTTCCAACCCCTTCATTTCACTATTGCCTCGGAGCATTTGGTGAGGTATAAGTGCATTTGCTCAAAGCTCAGCTAATTTCAAAAGCAGGACCGCAAGCTAAAGTGCCTAATTATCTGTGAAGTTGGCTTGAAATTGTTTCCATTGCTAGGAGAGTCTATCAAGTAGCTTTCTATAGGAGAGCTTCATCAAATACCACAAGTTAATAAATCATCGGGGCAGCCACAGTCGCGGTTTGAAGGAGGGCACTAAGAGAATACATTTATGAGACGAAAAGCTGTTGGCAACAGACACAATATGACACCAAAATTGTTGCTACTCAAAGGTTCAATATAGGCTTATTTATTGTAGTGTTATTATAGTGTAATACAGGTAATGTTTGTGGAGGGGTCTTCATTTATTCATATTGTCCTAGCTGAAAAACATTTGAATATACAACCATGGGGCCACATTTTCAACATTATATCAAGATGTGTGCTGTCTCCCAAAGATAAACATATGTGGACATGAAGAGGTTTTAAAGCAACCAGAAGTAGTGGAAAAGCTTAGGGATGTTGACGGTAACTGATCCAAAAATATCACATTGCTTCATTAGAGAGTGCTGTATCATCACAACCTGAAAAGCCGCTTCCCAAGGAGAAAATCATCAGCACACGTGAGTAATATAATACAGACACCTTTTGGAGGATAGATTTGATGCTTAAATTATGTCATCATTAAAGTGTGTGACAATCGAGATCATAGTTATTACTGGACAAATATAAGAGATGCGTCTGCATTTAAACTATGAACTAAACAAGCAAAGGTGCCACTGATAAAACTATGAGATTTTTGATTGCAAAAAGCAAAAATCTGAATGTCTTCAAGCCGCAGCTGTCTCCTCATTAACGGTGCAAGAACAGAAGAGTTCAGAAGTTTACAACTATCTGGAAGCGACAGCAGTGTCCCTAAAAGGAAGTAGGCCAGTCGTTCTTTTCAAAAGACACAGCTTGTCTTTTGCTAAAATGACATTTGTCGTCGGTCTCTACTCTTTCTCTCACTCCCTATTTGGTCCTCGCCTGACACATTTCATCAAGAGAGGTCAACAGATATCTGGAATTTTGTTCCGCTTCACTCAAAGAAATCAATTCGGGTTTCAGGTGATTCCCCTGTCTGTCCACTTGTGACAGCTGGCGCTCACTGACAGTGAGCCGACCGTCATCTGTGTCCTTGTCTCTCCTTCAGGACTTACTCCATCCCCTTGAGCATAGCCACACTTCAGCTTATTCTGTGTTTCAATTAGCTTCCTGGCTACATAGAAGCACAAGCAAAAATGTGTTTTTGGTAAATACATTGCAATCATATGAAACAGATGAATAAAAAAGTGACATATGGTGTGACTGACCCTTTCATTTTGTGCATGCTGTTCCCAGATGGCAAATATGACAAATACAGTCCAGTGTCTTTCTCTTCTGATGAGAGTTGGCTTCCAAATTAAACACAAATTGCATTAATGAGTAAGATATTCACTTTGTCACAGAGATGATCCTAGGTCTGAAGATCTAATTGCATTGTTGCATTTTAAATACTGATTTACTGAAAAATATGTAGTTCTTCCTGAGAGTTGCACTGCATTAAAAAAAAAATTCCCGGAGTAATGGTATTCCTTTTTGTTTGTCAGAGATCCATTTCGCTCTCTGCACACAGTCTTATAATTATGTGACAGGTCTGCTAATCTCGTAAAATGTCTCTCATCCTTTTCACCTCAGTAAGACAGAATCACAGTTCATTCATTGGGGTAAGATTTAGAATCACACCACTCTTTGGGGGGTTGATAAAACACTGAATACAGAGTGAAGCACAGAATGTGTCATGAGGCAAATTCATCTGACAATTAAAAAGGCAGGTATAATGGTAAAAACACAAAATGTAATATGTGGTGTGCAAATAGGTGACACTGATGAGGAGGAGCCATGGCTGACACACGACAGGTGTCTGGCAGGATATTACCACTCTGTGCTGTGTACTGTGGCAATCATGGAAATAGCAAGAAAAATAAAGTGTGATGAATATTGAAACACTAGTTGTATTCTGTCATTTTGTACTAGAGTAGAGGAAGTGAAGCTGACACATCAGCACAAGAATGAAGCTCAGTAGACGCTGTACAGACAGTGCATTTCTGTTTAACTACCTAAGCACACTGATTTGTTCTAAATGGTTATTCACTGTTGGCTTTGTTTGATCCAGATTTAGCTCATTAAATGTGGTCAGACATAGACGCACTTTTACAGATGTGTGAATGTATTTGTTTGTTGTCCTTAATATTATAATTAACAAATGCAACTTAATTGATTCAGTTTACTTAGATATAAGTTATTAATATTTAAAAATCTAAAATATGCTGTATTATGATAAAGCTCATTAGAAGAAAGCATTTATGCTGAAACCCTAAGGTTAAGTGCACATTTTGACTTTGAAAAGCTGTGACAAATATTGTAAAACCTGTTTGGGGTTTAAAATAAAATGACACAAAATATAGGCTGGCCACACCAGCCACACTAACCTGCGCTGCAGCAGCCAGAATCCTCACTGATATTCAGGCCAATACTTAAGTATACTAAGTATAGCACTTTTAGTCATTAGTGTGAAAATAAAAATATCTGGTGAAGCGATGAAAAGTCTATGACCCTAAAAACAGCTCAGCCTACATATTACAGATCCATGTTCCAGTATAGAAGCCTAAAATAAGTCTGCAGTTGGATTTAGAGCAGTGGATGTTGTCCAACAATTGATACTGCCATTAACACTTACTAAAGATATCTTACTTTTGGTTCCAGGAGCGGAGGGAGAAAAGTTAAAGAAGCGCTGATATAAAGTAAACCTTGTCATCATCAGCTCACGAACTTATCACTGAGTACTTCTTAGAAGTATGTCATTTTACATTTAGACAACATGATGGGACCAAAAAGTGACCTAGCTTTGACCAAACTGTATTGAAAGTACAAAACAGACAACAGAGTGAAGTTAAATGTATGAAATATAAGTGTAAAATACCTGTTGCCATAGCAATGAAAGAACAATGTAGTCTAAGTCCTGTCTGCAGCTTTCAACAACAAAACACACTGTTTATTTCTATTTCTGAATTTTAATAGGGCATATGTTTATTGTGAACAATAAACATTTAACTAAAAAAGGTAAACATTCCAACAGCCTACTCAGGAGCAGGAACTGTGTCTGTTTATGACTGCACTAGAGAGAGAGAGAAAAAAGACATGCCAGAACAACACAGTGGACATAGGCTACTGTGCTGCCTGTATGTTGCCAATGGCTCTTTTATAACACAGTTAAAATAGGTTTGTGGGCATTTATTTCTCTAAGAGAACTCTGAAGTACTTGTTTCTAATACATCCACAGAAGTGGGAAACTGCCAAGCTTTAAAATTGCCACCATCAATCAAGAGGTTTTAAAGGATGCAACAAGCAATTTCATGGATGACTTTTTTCAACTTGTCCGACATTACTCCCCATCAGCCCATGTATTATAGAGCTAGTTTCTTTCATGACTTTAATACCCAACAAAAAGACTCTCTCAGTGCCCTGTCACTTATTCATGGCCGTTGACTTTTTGTCTTTAAATGTTAACATAGCTGAGACTGATTTTAATATTCCCATTCGGAAGGGAGAGGAATACATTAAAGATCCAGAACAAGAGGTGTTAAGTTGTGACAAGGACTACACTTTACTTAAACCTCAGAGGAGTGATCCTTGTCCTAGATTTTTCAGATAATGGAGAACTAAGCTTACATTCACAATATTTTAAAATGTAATTCCAGTCTATTGTTGCTGCTTGAAGGCCCCATTTTTATAATGAACAATTGCCGGCAGATGGAGAGGTTTAGTGGCTGGGGTAGTTGGGGAGCCTAGTATTATAAATGCTGTATTTCTGATACAAAATACACATGCTTTTATTTGCCTACAAGATCAGTAACATCACCATGAGATGGGCACAATCATTTTATCTCTATCAACCAAGGCTGAGCACATGAATGGATACAGTATGCAGCAAAAAGAGATAGAGTAAAAATATAACCAGAAAAGCTTCAAGCACTGTCTAAATAAGAAGAACGGACCCCATTATTCATTTGAGATTGTGAGGAGAACAAAAATATTTCCAAACAACTCCTAGTCATGCAGCCACTATAAAAATATTGAAACAGCACACAACTAGGACATCACGGCCCTATTTCACACTTGTAAAAATAGGATTTGCAATAATCCAAAAGGAAAACACATTGAAATATTACAAGGGATAACCATGAAAAATGTGTGATTTCCACAGCAAATAGGATATTTACTGAAACTTGTTTTGTCTTGTTTATTGTAGACAGTCCTCAGATGCCTGTCTGCTCTTAGCTGTACCTTTTGAAAATGCCCCAGATTTACAGTGAAGCATAGAGAGATACGGGATCACTGACTTTATCACCAGGTCCAGTGTACTTTTGGAGTGTTCTGACTTAGCATTTCCAAACTGATGGCTGCTTTGATAAAGTGTACATGATTAGAGTATTGGACAACATTGGGGACTTTCTTTTTCACAATGTTTCTAAATCAACAATAAATGTTTTTTCCAAGGTTGTTTCCAGCCAAGCGATCACAGGCAAAGCCTTTATTACAGTTAATTAAGTTAATGAGCTAGTATAGTTAGCTGGTCACAGGAAGAAACGATGTCTGCTCATGTCAATACAGATCCAAGATACTACGTTAAATGCTCAAAAGAATGCTTTAAGTCATTCATTTGCTTTTCATATGGACAATGCAAAACCTCTACTGTCGACCAGCTCCTTCTCCATAAACTGCAAAATATAAAATAAGAATCTTCCCTGTCTTGTGGCAGACTGACATTATGGTGTCGAAGAAAATGCCTGTTAGGGCCACAGTGCAAGGTGACAAGCCTAGCCAGGAGCCGTCATTATGAGCTAACGATCCAGTCTTAAACCCAAAAATATTTTCACTTGGCCTCATAAGTGCTTTTCCTGTCTCCAAATGAACGCAATTCCCCAGCAATCATCCAAGGTGATTGAAATTGATCTAAATTACCTGAATCAACAATGAGCCATAGCAAATATATGTTAATTTTGCTAATGATGTGATAAAGCGTAGATGTCTCATCCTACCCACTCAATTTCAGGATATTGTCCAATTATTCTCACTTGTCATTTATCTTGAGAGCAGTGGGGAACACCTGCTCAGGGATAAATGGGGTTGGGTGAAAATCTGCCAATGGACAAACTGACAGCGGTGCTGACAGCCGACTCTGGAAGGTGATGACAAGTAGACACCAAGTGACAGATATTTGGGTGTTAGTAATCTCAGAGGAGCTGACCATGCACTTTCATCTCTCTTCTGTGTATATGATGCTGCCTTGTCTCTGCTCACTCTTCCCACTTTTATTCAGATTCCCCACATGCAGTAAGTAATATAGTTTAAAGTGGCAGAGCAGACACAAAAAGCAATATATAAGTGCTACAAGTATCCAGTAGTGGGTTTTGGGACAAGACCAGGGGGCAGTACAGAAAATATTTCTCATAGTACCAATAAGAACAAGTCAGCTTGACTGATTATCTTGTCCTTTGAAGATGGCTGCCACTGGCTGATTCGTCTTCACTGCCAGTCATTTGATATTCATCAATTGATTATGTTGCACTTTGTAACTCAGCACCATGTCGGCATTGAATAGTTAATTAGATTGTGTATTGACAGGTTTTAATTGTTGAACTATAAGAAAGCCAATTACATTTGCTCTAATGAGAGGAAATTGATTGTGGCAGCTCTTAGGTTGCATCAACAAGAAATTGGTGGCAGAAGAGTGTTAGATCCTGTGGGTACATCCAGTTGTTTTTGACATTATTTAACACATTTTAATGAGACAATGTCACTTTATGAATGGCTTTG
The DNA here is from genome assembly GCA_036850595.1 of Rhyacichthys aspro. Taxonomy (NCBI): domain Eukaryota; kingdom Metazoa; phylum Chordata; class Actinopteri; order Gobiiformes; family Rhyacichthyidae; genus Rhyacichthys; species Rhyacichthys aspro. Next base: position 15,349,286 of record CM072162.1, on the reverse strand, counting down.
TTTACATAAAATTCCTCATTCTTTAACTAATTCTGTTCATTTCACAAATAAGACATAAGCCAGCACTTCCACAAACTAACAGTACATTAAAATCTTGAACAGAAAATAATTTCTTTACTGCTGGTTACCAAAGCACATATGTGAGTACATAAATGAGTCTCCTTTGCAGTATAAATTAGAACAAGGCAGCCAGCTGTTACCAGTTCACCCTAAACCTGTCAGATAAAAAGTCTAACACTTTTGATTTGGCCTCTTTTGAAGTTGGATAAAGATTTAGGAAACAAAAAAACCCGCAATTTGCTGAAAGCTCTTTTTCCAGTTAACCTAATTTCTTCAAGCGGGGTGATTTTTCAACCTGTCCAGAATGGGAGCACAGTTCAGCTTACTGAAGAATGGTTTGTCTCCCCCATGGGCAAGCAGACTCCTCTTGCCTTTAATACAGACGTGTATATATTAGCTCATCTAGCCTTGTTGGTGTAAGCAAACTAGACCGGAGACATCATTAAAAAGCCCATTTAGAACTTATATCAATGTAGCGGAACACTGCATATAAACATCTCTTTAATAAAGTATCTAGTAAAATCATCATATGCTTTCAATTGACTATCATAAGTGGAGCCTGGATTCCTACAATTTCCATCGTCATTTCATCATGAATATATAAACAGCAGTTCCTTCTCTGGTAAAACAGGATCTGTGCAGTGTGATGAAGACTTGTGTCAGGCCAAGTGAGCTGGAACTGATGGCGCACATAATTAATGGTCTGAAATAGACTGAGAATTAGTGCTGGGCTGGGATGTTAATTGACTATGATACTTGGGCTGGTGCCTCTCAGCCTGAGGCTTCACTCTTTTCCCCTCGCTTTGCTCTATCACTATGCTTCGATTTCTGCTGCGTCCTATTTCTTCTACTGCTCCACTTCTGATTTTGCCTCCTACTCAATTTCCCTACTCTCTCTTTTCAATCTCATTTTCCATGTTTCTTATCCTATTCCTTGTCAGTCGTCTTTACCTTAGAGGTATATGGGACTTCAAAAACACTGGGTAAGACGTGTGACGCTCAGTTCTCGTGTTGGAACAGCCACCTACACAAACTTCACAAGACCTGCTTGTATCTTTTCAAACAAAGGAAAGTGTGATGTGTATCTTTAATGTCAACATGGCTGGCCACTGGATGCATTTGTAGGTATCATTTGGTGCCCACTATTGTTGTTCTGGGTTGTGTACATTTACTTCTTATTCTGTAGCAGCAAACCCAGCTACTAATGAGTGAGTCTGGGTACACCCTGGACAATTGCAGAGCGAACACTATGAGAAAGCCAACAATTCGCTCTCACATGTATTCACAATAGACACTTTAGTTTCATCAGTTCACTGAATACATGCATGACTTTGGACAGTGACAAGAAGTGCCCTGAGAGAACATGCAGACTCCACACAAAAGGACCGTGGACATCCCGTCTGGGGATAGAACACATGACTGTGCACCTTCATATGAGTGAAAAGGTGTGTCACAAATGCATAACAGAATTTGTGTTGGTATAGACGCAAACACATATGACAAGGTAAGACAGTGAGAGTTTGGCTGGATTTCATGTTATTGTCTTGATATCACCTGTTTAGCATCCTTTTCCATAATTCATCGGCTTAAATAGATGACCTATGCAACTCTGGAGGAAGAGTGTGGGAAAGGTTGAGTGCCTTGATAAATATGCAAACAAACAAGGTCATAAATAAGCTGTTTACAGCACTTTTCTCCTTTAATGACACTTTCTCCTGCAAACACCACGTGCAGCAATACTGTTACAGGTGTGAAGGCTTTATTTAGCCTCTCCTTTGACATTTTAATTGTGGTTTTCTTAAAGAATAGTACCAGAGATATTTTTATTGTTTTGTATGTATTTACACAGCAATTATGACTTTGCTTTTCAAATATTTGTAGCTTATAATAATGCTATTGTTATCAAGTGCATGGTGAGTGCTTTTAGTATGATATGACCGTTCAGCACAATGATAAAAGAGCAATTTCAGAAAAAATAAAGCCCAGCTGAGGCAGTGCAGTTTTGATAATAGAAAATCAAAGAGCACCAATGCTTCTCGACCATCATTAATCTCCTACCCCAGTGGCTGACTCGCAGTGCGACTTGTGATGGAGTGGAGACGAAGTCGATGATAGAGAAGAACAGACCAGAGTGAAAGAGTGAGAGCCAGATCAAGGCAAGAGTTGAAAAGATGAACTTGTTTACAGACAGGAGAGAAGGTAGGGAAGGTATACTGCAAGTCAACTCAGGTGGATGCTAAAGAGAAAGGGAATTCAAGGTATTAAGGTAAACCACAGGAGCTGGTCTTAATGGAACGGACAAGAACAAGGTTGACCCCATTGCTGCGCTACAGATTACATCGTGTCCAGTTGTCTGCCTGTCCACACGCAGATAGCAATCACAGTCATCCCAATACCTCCCCCTTCACAAGCCATTACACTATCTCTTAGCCGCAGATGTCAGCGTCCTGCTCACACATGTTGTCTCTGCAATGATCTCGTGGACATCCTACTGTCATAGAGGTCTCACCTGTCAGAGCACATCAACATTACATCCAATATTAGTAAACAAGCTTTATGCGTGGGCGAAAGTAGCTAACGCAACCGTTGGGCGCTGATGTGAAGGACAGGCTCGGGATGGAGGCCTGAGGTTGAAGGGAAGAGCCAGTGCCGCCTGTCAGGGTTTAAAGCCTGCACAGCTCCGGAGACAGCTCAGCATACAGAAGCATTTATCATCAGTAAGGTAACTGGCTCCTCCGCAAGCAACTCAGGCGAAAAATGAACAGCTGACATGGATGTGCACACCATTCTTCCTGCCTTTTAGAGGCCGCGGGAACAAGTCAGCCATATTGTTATTCAAACACATAACTACTGTTTAACCACTCACTAACAGCTGTATCTGTCTGGTATGAAACTCAATATTATAATCAGACACACCACATCAAATCCTTTAAAACTGACTATCATGTCTAATTGTACAGAATTACTTGTGAAAACAGGAGTACCCACTGACCAAGATTAATGATAGTTAATAATAATTAAGTCTCAAATAATAAATATGAATATAATATATATATTAGAAATAATGGCAATTCTCTAATTTGTGATAAATGTAGTGCCATTAATAATAATTTTAAAGACTATATTTCCTAAAATAACATTTTGCATTTATATAATACCAACTCTCTTGCAGTGACTTTTGTATTTCCTTATGGAACTTGCTGCAGTAGATTATTTTATTACAAAAAGTAATAGTAATACTACATTACATCAAACCTTTCTTAAAATCCATCATAATAAAGCCTAGATTAAGCCTTAAGGTCTTTTGTTTTCACATATCATTCTTAGTAGAATATGCCATTAGCCACACATTTCCTTAATTTACAGAAAAAGTCAGACATTACACGCTTTAATGTTGCTTTTCAATACACATGGAATTGAATGCCAGTAACCAGGGAGTGTTCGACTAGCATCTAGTGACAGCAAGTCTGTGTTTAGCATTTCAATAGTTTACTTAATGCCTGTTTCAAAGGCGGTTCGGTTCTGTGCCAGCCTGAAGCTAAACTACATTAAATCTAACCTCCACATTTTCTGTCATGTTGCCCAGCTTGAGCCTTTCCTTCGCGTCACTGTCCAGCTCATGGTTTCCATATCACTGTCTTATTGAAGCTCAAGCAGAATGCATGCCCATTTCCCTGTGCAGAGCAGAGCCGGGAGGGCTGCAGATTAAAAGCTTCCCCTGGGTGCGCTCACCAGGCTGTTCAGCATTGCTCGCCAGGGAGATTCACTACATACATCCTCTTTTATGGGCCCTTCCTTATTCATCATAACACAGCTTCAATTTTATTAACTTCTCCAGCCAAGCATACATCTCTGCCTGTGCCATCAGTCTTATTCTCTTCCATTTCTATTTTCTATATATGCTGTCAGTTCAGCCACTGCTCCAAAATGCATGCACATAAGCTCTTATACACAATGCATAATGTTACTCTCTTTTATGTCTCCAGATTTAATAGTGGGGTGGGGCCAAAATAGATGTTGGTTCTTTGGATCTAAGCAACTAAAATGTTCTCCTGTTGTTTATTTGTTACTTCAGGACTGTGTGTTGCCTCAAAACTGCCTCAACTGGCCTACAGCTCTAAATGTAAAAATGAATAAATAGAATAAAAAAATGTAATATACTATATAATATATAAATATATATAATATAATAATAATAATATAATACTAATAAAATACATAATCATGTTCAACACGTTGTTTGCTGTTTCATTAAATGCAGAGATTTGTATTACTGTCAAGACTAAATAGAAATGTAAGCCAATGAATTGGAAAGATTTAAAACATTTTGATATAACCTATAAAATACTGTGCTTGGAATGGATAGGACATTAAAGCATGTGTGATTAAGAATTTGTGCATGTTACAAGATGCTCTCTTACTGTTATTCTTAGATAGCCTTCTTCTAAAATGTAACTGTGTATGACATGATAAAAGGCAGCAAAGACTCTTCATGCTTGTCATCTTGACTTTATGCAGAAGTTTGTGCAAGGTTTTTAATCAAACGCAAGCACAAAAGAACTATTTCATAGTGTTACAGTGGAACAAACTTTACACTAAGATTTGAGATATAGTCTATTTTTAGTGCTGTTTTAACCTTCCCCGAGGCTGTGTAAGTGCTACACCAGACACTAAAAGAAAAAGCAATTTTCACTGGTCACAGTCTTAGTCTATTCCACCAGAAACAGACAAGAACCCAAACCAGAGTGGGACGACTATAAAAGCAGTGATTAGAGCTAACTAACCATGGCTATATCACACTTTAAATTTAACATCTTATAAGGAATGTTGGGTGTGTTGGGGTACACAATGACAGAAAACAATGACACTTTTTATTGCTAACGTATATATCTTTAAAATATGAGGGAGATAAATGAATCACTTTAAAGCAAGTGCTCTGGTGATGTGTGAACTGAATTATTTAGTATTGCAGCCCTGTAGCATTACAAGAGAAGCCTAAGTGGGCAAAATATGACACAAGGTAAACCGAAATGGTAGTTTCAAGCTATGTTAAGATTTAAGTAGTATTAGTAGTAGTAGTAGTAGGAAACTTATAAAATTATTACGTATACCTGGTGGTTTGTGAAGTGTGAATGGCACGTATCCAATCTGTCATGTTCTTTTGCAATTGCTCTTCCACCCGTTAAGATACATTTGAATACTTGAGCTATAAACAATTACACATGCCAAACTTTAAACAGGAAATCAAACCCACTTTCAATTCACATCAGGACTAAGGTAAATGCTATGCCTAAGTGCCTCAAAAAAAACAAAAAACATGCCAAGGAACGTCCTGTGCTGCACATCAAACATGAATAGCCCACAGCTACCTTATCCTAAAAAGGAACTCAACACAAAGACGCATTTATCATCAAGGTGTCCGAATCATAATGAGAAAAGGAAAAATAGAGAAGAAAGTGTCGTTTCTAGTTGTCCGACTTCCACCATATGTCGCTGCTCCTGTCGACTATTCTCTGCTTAAGAGAGAGCCAATTTATTTCCCTAGCAGGATGGACCACTTGTGACATTTGGCAATGGAGCATCAGATGTTTCATCCAGCAGTCCCAGACACCAGACACACAAAGCACACAGAGGACTTGTAAACACACAGAGGACAGGGCAGTGGGGTGGCTGGAGTCGTCACAGATGCTTGAGAGGCTAAGCAGACCAACTCACATCTGCTCCTTTAATGATCTGCACTGGTCCTGAAATAACCCCCTCCTACTCGCCCTTGTATTACATCCAGTCTGTGAACAAATGCACTCTGATATTCCACTGTATCAATTCTACAAATAAATACTTCCATTGTAGCTCTCCTCTGTGATATTACCTTTGGTTGAATGGGCTGACAGTATTTACCGTGCAGCCAGGAATAGTTTCTCAATGCTAGTCAAAGCAATGGGCTGTTTTGCCAGAAGCTATTAGGGAATGATCTGTTTTTCACTGTGAAAACGTGTGCTTCAAGGATGCTGATTCAAATCACATATGAGGTTTGCAATTCACTGCAATATACAGACAAAAGCGCTCGTTTGCTCAGTGAGGATGAGACACAATTATGTTTCATTCATTTAGTTCATTGGGAGGAATTGTCAAGGAAATTACTGTTTCAGTGGAAGCCATTTCAGGGTTCAAAGCAGAGAGACTAGTGTTGTGTTTGTAAATAAATGGGATACCAGCAGCCACTGTCATATTGGTTAACAGCTGCATTGATTTGACATTTTAAAGAAGACAAATGGGATTAAAGGCATCATTGCCATCATCATGTAACAAGCCTTATAACAAAGAAAAAACATAGCACTATATTGATTTTCTGTGACAGTGATATACAAAGCATGGGTACTATCAATGTAGCATTAGCTTCTGCACATTTAGAGAAGCAGGAAATGGAGATTGTTGTGATGTGTGGCTCTGCTTCTTGTGCTGTCCTCAAAATCCCGGTCACAGAGCTAAGGGCTAAGAGAATAATAAAAATGGAAAGTTGTGCCAAACCATCTGCATGCAAGTCTCGAAAAACACCTCTATTAGCCGAGCTATCCAGGTGTATCATGGCCACGACGGCTTGATATCCAAACAGAGGGGATGTGCTGCTTGTTATGGCGACAGCAAATCCAAGCCCACTCTACCAAACATTAATCCATGTGATGGCTCAATACACCCTTTCTGTCTATGTGTGCATGGATCTGTGAGTGCTCGTGTATGAGCAAGAAACGAGACAGTTCTTGATTTGCACTAAGACATGCGTGTGTTCATATTTCCATACATAGCTATAGGGCACTCTCTGATTTGATGTAATCACTCTATTATGATAATGATAATGTAATTTTTCCTCTTTTTTTTGTTAGCAGCAAGGGGTTTATTTAACCTCATGTCAGCTTTGAGAGTAAAACCGATGGTAAATGATCCTTTCCTGTCTGCCCTTTATTCAGCTCATATACACAGATCTTATTTGTTAAGGTGCTAAAATTGTATAATTAAAACAATAATTCACTACAGGCCATTACTGTCTTTGCTAATTAAGCTGAGCTGACAGAGCAAGGTGTGTGAGTATGTGTGCTGGGGTAGCACTTAAAGGAAATATATGGCTCTGTGCTCATCATACTGACAATGTGGAGGGCAGGTAGGAGTCACTTCTTTGTGCCTCATAAAACAAACTGCTTAGAGATCACATACAGTAGAAGAGTGGAGCATGAGTGTGCAACATCACCTAATGAGTTTATGGAGCAGTTTTTTTCATAATATAAAGTAAATATGCCATACCATACAGTATGTATGAATGCACAAACACTAATGCAAATGCTGATTGTCAGGAAAGTGCAAGTGGACTTCATAAACCATTTGTGAAACACATTGTAGTGGGCCTGGTCATGTTAAAGATCTAGGCTTATTCAAAGAAAAACTGCCTTTACACTTGTGCCACCCACAAATAATATGGTCCAGTGGTCTAATATAGTATTTCTACAATAAAAGCCTGGACAGAATAACCCTGAGGTTCAAGTCTGCTTGTGTAAAGCTTCACCTACCAGCTTTCTTTCACTTGTCTCTACTTCCTCGCCATCGACAGAGAAGTAGCACAGTAATTTTGTAAATCTGCCCAGGAGATCAAAGTGCTACCATGTTCTAATGGCTGCCACCCACCCGCCATCCTCTGCTGTGTAAGAGCACCATCAGCAGAGTGCATTTGAGAAGAGCAGAGACAGCCTGATTAATCGTCTAATAGATAGTGTAGATGCAGAGATGGAGAAAGACAAGAACAAAAAAAAAAAAGTTTTAAATCAGTATCTAAAGTGAGAAAGAGAAAAGTGGTAAGTAAAGTTGATGGAAATGGATATATTATGTTATTGTGTTGAGTATTACTTGTGGCAATTTCTGTAAAACAGCTGCATGGTTAGAGTTTATCTTTTATCCCTGAAAAAAGGCAGCGAGCTTGAAAGATTGATAATAACTATCCACAACATTCAATTTAATAACTAACCACGAGATTTAATAAATTGAAATAAAATCAAAACACAGGATAAAAGCAAAGTTACTGCTGATTCTGATTCAAAAAGGGACATGCTTCTCATGGAAAAACAAACAAACTTTTGATAGGTTGCAGTAATTCAAAAGACAGAAAGAAACTTTGTATTTGACATGACTCACAGCTTGGCAAAAATAATGGAGGAGTCACTCACCAACTGAGTGTATTCTACCTCAATAGACAAGATGAATTTTAAATCTCTTCCTTTATTCCGCTAAAGCATCAGGTGATATGGGTCATAGAAAATAACATGCCAGTAAGACATCTCAGGAGCACCTTTTAATCCTTTCAGGGTTAAAATGGCTGACAGTGCAATGAGCCTCTTTGGAAGAACTCCCCAACAATCAGCGCATCTGCAGGAGCTTTATGTCCGTCTTCCACACTTCAGTGATATCAGCCCGGAGGCAATAAATATGCAAATAGATACACAACATAAGAGCCTCCACAACATCACAGAATGAGACATGTATAATGCTATATGAACAGTGCAATATGAAAAATAGCAGCTCTGTAACCACGCTTATATATTACACAAATCATTCCTCCTTTGCGAGAGCACTTATATTAATAAATGTGATTATATTGGACACATGGAAAATAGGCATTATGCTTGTTTATACAGCTTGCATTAGCATAATCATTTTTCTAGTTTGTGTTGGATATCAGCCATTGTTATTCTCAAAGGGATGTGAAAAAGACTATGTCGACTAGATATCTCCTCTACTGGCTCCCTGTGGTCTGTGATAATGACAAAAAGAAGGATGGGATAGGTGGAGATTAAAGACAGGAGCAGCTATCAGGTGGGCCATTTAAAATAGTGACAGCGTTGGCAAAGAGCCTAGTGGTATTTTTGTGCCCACAACTTTATATACAAGTTTTAAGGTTGAACAATTACAGACCAATTAACAAGATATGAGAAGAATACACACTGCATTATTATAGCAACAGTGACACAAGGCTTCATCACTCCCTTCTTTTAAAGCCACCTTCTATCTTTTCTCACATATTGCGTGGTTAAAGTTTGTGAAAACAGGAGTAACAATAGTGCATCATGATGTATGTGGTATAAACTTTTAGTCAGTAGTATTAGTAGTTCACAAACTATGATCAGTGTGGAGATGTGTAGGAGCAACAATAAAATATAGATTACCAGCTCCATATAAGGCAAAAAAATTTACAGCATTATGTGACCAAAAACCTGGATGAAATTGTATGTTGGCCTTCTGATTCCCAAAGTACTGAGTTTGACTTATACTGTGCTGTGTTCAATGCAGCAGTATGAAGCTCTGTATTGAAAGGTCCATCAACCTGAAAAATGGGAGGACTGGAATGAGTGACTGCCGGCCCCTTTGTTTGTCTATGACAGCGTCTGTCTTCATTCAGTACTCTTAAATTTGCTTTGAGAACCAATTGGAAATGGATCTTTTATTATACGCCGGCCATAAGTCGCCCTCTCATCAAACCAGGGCCATCATTTACCTGGAAGATGACGTTTCCATTAGGGTCTGCCAACCCCTTACTGCTGCTCCGTGAGTTGTGGGGTTGAGGCGGAGCGATGTTAACCAACACGGGCGGATCACAACGGATGCTCAAGCCTTGATTGTGATAAGGCAGCCCATCACATGACTGCTCATCCTGAACTCACATGAGCAGACAGACACACTCTCAGGCTCGTGCCCTTTCTTATTCTCACACACACAAAACAAAAACTCAGAGATCTGACAAACTCAGACAACAGAGACACAGGGAAGAGACAGAAGTTGGCCAAAGGGAGAGTGCCTGTCAGCTTTTTCTCACCAGCTTCAGTCTCTCATCAAAGGTATGAAAAGCCCATAAGGTTTAGCTGCCAATCTGGCAACATTTTCCCCATACACAAAACTGGCTTTTTGAGACTATTGTACCCTTTAGTCTTTCATCTTTATTAACTCCTGATGCCACTCGCATTAGCAGTCAGCCCTTGGTTTTTAGAAAGCAGGATCATTTTCAAAGCACATGGATAGACAAAGCAAGGGCACTGTTCTCTGCTCTGAAGCACATTTTAAACCCGGCCCGGTGATATTGTTGGTGCTAATGAGGACATTTTAGTGCCCGTTGTGGGTGGGGTCGGCAGAGACATACGCTCAGGTCCCACTAGGGGAGTTTTAATTAGATCTACATTATCTGACTGACTGTCCGCACTGGCCCGATCATTTTCAGTTTGGATGCATCGTAAATCATCGGTCTAATTGATCATTGAAGATTGATTTTTAAAGTCTCATTTACATATTTATAACTGTCCTTTTTCTTTTTTTCTTTAAAATGGTCTGCCATTGCTGGATCATGTCATTTGAGGTTTTTATTTTCCATTTGTCTTCCACCTCTTCTTGGGGCAGCAGCAGTAAAAAAGAAAAAAAAAAGCATTTCTCATCATGATCTCATCAGGCCCCACTCCTTGACCTTTGTGCTTTGCTGTAAATGTCAGCTTTCTTTATGAGTCCTGTGATGAGTTTATTGAACAATTCACACAGACCACTGCACTCTCACAAACACACACATAAGGCCAAGCCACACATGCATGCAACCACAGCCAACTATATCTAAGTCTGATTTTGAGGAGGTGTCCATTGAAAATTCATGGCCGTCAGTGCTAGTGGACAGCATAAGAGCGCACCACACTCAAGAAAACCAATACAAATAAATCAAGATTTCATGAGGACTGAAATAGGGTCCTGCCTCGCTGTGCTGACCTGCGATGCTGTGGTGAAGGTCTCTCCTTTAATTACAGCATTAGTGTGTAGCATATTTATTAAACAGCAATGTGCAAAACATCTGTAATTCACTGTATTTATAACTCTTGAATCTTTCTCAATTGAGTTTTCAGTATGATATAAAAAGTAGACTGATCCAGGATCCAGGATGACAGTATTGCCACCACTATTAAAATGAACCTGTATTGGTCTTCCTGTCCGGGCTGGCCTATGACTCCGCCTAGTGGACTAAACAGCTCAGGGATACAGGTTCTACTAACAAATGACTACAAACAAATCAGACAATTTCACAAAAGGCCAATAGTAAGAAAAAGTGCAACGTAAATAATGGTAAAAGCAAAAAGGACCTAGCTCAAACAATACATTTAACAACAAAAGTCCCAAAGATATCACATTGTACACCATCAATGCTTGACAATGTACGGGGACAACAAAGACATCCACAAATAGTCACAAAGGTCCTGAAGACCCAAGTCTGCCTGCCAATCTGGCTCCTGTTTTCCCATAACTCACAAAAAAGAGAAAGGGCATATATAAATAGGACAGAAGAGGGCTTGTGTGGTCCCTTGTCCTTTTGCCAGACATACGTAATCCTGCCACCTTCTCTTTTCATCTTATCCTCCCCATGCTCTGTTGCCAACATAAGGCTGTTCCTTTTAATGAAATGTTTGAGCCCTTACACTCTTTATTCTTTATCTTCCTGGTTTCTCCTTTCTCCATCTTATCTTCAGTTATTCCCCCTTTCATTGTCTTTGGCTGTTTATCAGTCATCTTGCTGGGGAAAGGTAATAAAAGGCATTGAAGGAGCTATGTTCCACTTTGTCATTTTGTTCTTTCCCACCCACCTTCTTTTTGTCTTTTATTTTTGTTTGTGGCAGCAGACCTTATCAAGGAGATGGGCACCAGATAAGCAGTGTGCCTCTCTTTGTGGTGAAATAATACCCGCGGCAGATAAGGCCCTGTGGGTGACTTGTTCACTGTTGCAACCACAGTGTGTTCCTCTCCTCAGGGAAGTCCCAGTGGAGACCAGATATAACCTTTATGTTTGGTTGCCACTGATAAATGCCACCTCTCTAAATCAATTATGATATTGTTATTTTTATATTATATTTGTATATGATACACATCTACTAGGTATATCTATGAATGTAATCTATTAAATTCTTTTCAAATGCTTCAGATCGCATTATTTTGTCTCTGTACGTCCTATTAAAATTTCATGAAGTGGTAATGATTATCAAATTACTTTCAGTTTGGAAATATTATAACACAATACACACCTTTTATGGAGTGGGTGTTTATGGATTAAAGAATACATAGACTGTTGGCTGGCGGTTCATCGATTTGAGTTGGTATTGACTAAAGAAGGTCGGTGGGCGACAAGGCGCTCAATACCTGTAACATTTTCATATAAATAACTGTGGCTTTCTGGTCTGTAATAGCCTCAGAAATGACTCTATGAATGAGATAGTGGTCGTGAAGTGACATGGTATTGATTCTAAAAGGTGCCTATTTGAAGACGTGCAAACCCAGCTCATGGCATGTCCAACAAAATAGCACTTCCTAAACTAAAGTAGACAATTATGCTATAGACTACTCCACCTCAGTTAATGTAAGTACTTTTAATGTTTTCACACACTAGATCAGACGCCATAATGACCCACTTAAGGCAGATTAAAACTTTGAGATTTAAGCTCAACCAGGATTCAGCAGAGACATGAAATTCCCACAACAATTTTCTACATCTTTTATAGTGACTTGTGTCGGACAGAAGGCTATTTCACAAAATGCACAGGCAAATTAAAGAGTTATGGGGAAGCAGATACTTCAAGCATAACTGATTTATTAGGCCAAGAGAAGGGAGGAGATGATGAGAAGAAAATGAATTAGGCCTCACATGAACTTTTAATTACTGTTGTCAAGGTGTTTGCTTTGCCCTTCTGGGAAAAGCAAACCAAATCATCACTCATACAACAACTAATACAAGCTCGAGAATAAGCCATAAGGTTTAAGGCCAGTTCTGTAGTGCAACATTTACTGCAGCCAAACAAAACAAGATACAGTGATGAGATACAGTGGTTAGTAAACTGAGCAGAATGAGGCCACAGGTCCAGGGGTGTTCTTCTCACCTCACATGCTTACCTGAGGGACACAGCAAGACAAAGGAACATGTGCCTGTCTGTTTGATCTTCCACTATGAGGCTGTGTGCACATGCAGTCCACGGACATGTCATGGACTGTTTGCTCTTGTATAGGCAGCACTACTGGCCTTCAGTGCAATCAGTTTGCTGTAAAGAAAACAGAACCATGCCCTCACATGCGCAGACACAAATGAACACTTTGATGAGGTTGTTATAAAAATGCTTTGACTTTAAAATGCATAGCTACAATGTTACAGGAAAGCTAAAAACCACAAAAGTGGCCAGAAGCACTACAGACTAAAATATCTACGTTCCCAAATTGGACCTGTGTATTATATATTCTAAGGAAAATATATGGAGGGTCACTAAATCCATTATTCATAAACATGGGACAAGAGCAGGATGGGTGTTTCTGCTGACAATGTGGTTGCTCTGCCAGAAGCCTGAGACGTTTTAAAAGCGGATACAGTTCCCCACTTCAGCCTCAGTTCAGATTGGTTTCAGTCGAGCAGATTTCCATACGTCTATATGATATGTTTTGCTCCTCAGTCTCCTGCTTCCTGCTGCTCATTTGCTCTTAATGTTTTATGAGTTCATGTGGTTTAGTGGTGAAAGCAAACTGTAACATTAGCGCAGAACTTCCTTGTTCCTGGCAGAGTCGGAAAATTCAATAAAGTCTAGCTAAACAAATAAAATAGCATATTGGATCAAATGAAAATATAAATGATATAGTTAACTGAGTAAGACCACCAACAGCATTCTCCAATTCACCCACTGTGGCTTAATACAAAATGTGTCCACAGCAGTGTGTGATTAACTCAGCAGGCTAGTGTCTGTGCTATATTTTAAACAAGCTACGATGTAAAGCACGAGGGGCTGGAGATGAGAGCAGCACAGCACTGAAAAAAGGTAATTAAGTTGACCAGAACAAGGCGAGCTGCGTGTTTAATATTTCACACTGCTGCACACAAAGCTCAGTGGAAGCCATCAACAACAGGGCACCAACAACAATTATGGAATAATTAGGCGAGAAGCACCCTGGAAGACTTCCTATGCCAAGAATAGGTGTAAATAATTGTAAGTTATTTCAGACTTGGCCTTGTCCAAACTGGGTTTGCACTTTTGGAATTTTCTCACATTTGTCAACAGCTGCAAGCAGGCTTATGTACAATATCGCTACAGCATACGTTGAAAGGTTTGATATTGGTATGCAGCTCATTCTAGCTCTGGCATTATGTGACAAAGGAGGGTCAAAGGCCTTCACATAGTTGTTCGAAAGAGCATTTGTCAATGCATTAGGTTTTCTATGGCTCTCTTTGTTGTTAGGTATGCTGTATCAGAATCATCAGATATATAAGCCATGCTGGGGTAGTTAGAAAAAAACATATGAAATAGCTGAGGAGTTTTAAGTTTTACACAAATTACTCAATTTAGTATAGTTATGGCCTGTAATTATTTGAATAAATCACAAGATCTGCACAAGGACTGTGTGAGTTAGATATACCACATATGTGTTTGATGGGAGATGTTGTGCTAGTGCAGCGCTCAATGTAATGTAGCAAGAAATATAGGGCTATTTTTATCCTGCCCTGAGGCCTAGGGCAGCTGTGTCAAAAGTCAACAACTATGATGGCTCTGTGCTGTGCTTCTCCTGTCCCAAACGCACACATTTAATGGCTTACAAATAAAATTCCTATTTGAATTTATTCTAGGAGATTTACAAAGAGGTAAAATTTAGTATTTTTATGGATCATTTCAAACTAAAAACAGAGAGGAAGGCTAATACAGTGTCAACAAAATGTATCCTCCAAACTGCAGCGCCAAATAGAATGTCAATGTTCTTAAACTTGTAACCCGGGAAACAGAGAACATGCCTTACAGTGTAACATTGACGATGAAATCAAATTTACTCCATGTTAGCCACGGCAATATTGCTGTAGATGAGGCAATGCCCATAACGTATCGATGTACAGCTTGGAGAATGACAAGCTGTACTGTGATTTGTTACACTAATAAAAGCGAAGACACATTATTGTGCTCTCGAATACACCACAGCGTACCCCTTCCTCTCTCTCTCATCTCTCTCACACTCAATTCCTCTTCATGGGCCACTTGGCTTTGTAGTGGCAAAGAGCTTGAACAAATTGAGAAATGATTGGGACTGAAAGATGAGTAATGGTGATTCTAGCGCTGTCCCTTCTCAATATGGAGATGATGAGATTTGATTCTTTGAGGTCAGGTACATCATTCGAGCTGAGTGGCTGCCCTGTCTATGACTAAAAGAGATAGGAGGCTGTTCACTCTCGCATACAGGCCTTTGCCACAATCAGTCACCGCTGACATAAAATCAATGATATATTTACAAGCACTATTACCATAAGATTACCACTACTCATAGCTAGTTCAACAATTACAATACAAATCTACAATGTATAAGTATATAGAGTGTCTAACAGAAGCGGGCAGTGTCCATGGTCTCTGGTCTGCCTATGCTTGTGTGATTGAATGAACACAGAAGGACTAAATGAGGTCAATGAATCTCTCTGTTCTTTTCCTGTCCATTCCCTTTACTGCTGTCTGCCCATCTTGTTTAGCTATTAACTCATTCTTACTCTGCCACTGGCTTAGCTTTAGCTTTAGCAGGCATAGTGGACAGCAAATGGCACTTTTGAAGCTGATTACAGGTCCAGGTAGAACTGGTGAAAACAGAAAAGGCATCTGAATTGGGGACCTAAAATCTTCAGATTCTAAAAAATGGTTAATATTGTGACAAGTGAGTGAATATGCATCTTCATTCAACTGAACAATGCAGAACTATAACACTCTTAAGGGTCTGATTTACTCAGATCTTAGATGCTAAATTGTGTTTTACAAATTGCATGTATTTGTGCTTTTTGCATATTTCTAAGAGAACAGTCGTGTTGGGAGTAATTTTTTCCCTGGTGTGGAGATGAAGAAAGCATTATAACCCACATTAATACATATGAAATGATTAATACAAGCAAATTGTATATTGGTAACCATCACCACAGTTACCAAATTAAAAGCTGGATAAAGAACATTGTTTCCCAAAATGAATAAATCAGACTCAGGGTATTTGCTGCTAACAGTTTGTGTGTAGTTGCAGTTGTTTGTAAAGCAAGCATTGATTTGTTTGCATTGTCTGAACTTAATTAAACATATTTTTTTAATTCTGGCAAAAAATCTAAATAGCAAAAGTGCACATCCCACTGCTCACACATAAACCTTTAGTGAATTAAGCACCAAGACTGGCGTAAGCTACATGGTTAAATATATATTAGATTAACCTAATTAACTACAATGATGAATATTAAGCTTTAACACTGATTTAAGCAAGTTACCTTGGAAACCAAAGCTGACTGATGTGAACTGTAACTAAATCACTATATTGGTCTTATTAGCTAGCAGAACACCCCCAAAATGATAATATCGTTGCCATCTTTGAAGCATGGGGTTCTATGTATTATCTTTAAATAACTACTGCCATGTATCCAGGAGACTCCAGACGTAAGAGTGAGTTGTGTCAGCACAAACATGCTGCAAAGTCAAATCACTTGTCAGATGGATGTGTTTACTCCCACATGGTGTTCATTAGAGCATGACACTTCAAGGATGAGTAATAGTTGGGGGACAAATCGGTGTTTGGACAATGTTTTAGAATAAGGACAAAATTCTTCTTCAGACTTCATACTTCAGAACTTATGTATTAAACAGTGTTTTAAGAAGAAGCTGAATTATATTTTTAAGTGTTAAAATATGGCTGACACCATGTCTTGATTTGGCTTTGGTTTTCTCACATAAGTCTCCAAAAATCTGTTTCACACACTCGAGTTGAGAGCAATTTAATTTTAATTTCAAATTAGAAAGAATGAAATCTTTTTAGTTTTCAAATGTGATTAAGATACATTATCACTGTTACAATTTCTGCCCTGGGCCTATACTGGTACCATCAGTCAATTATTCTTTACAAAAAAAAAAAAAAAAAGGTTTTCTGTGTTGAGAGCCCTTTTAGCATGACAAAATAGTATTACAACCCCTGTAGTGATGGAACAACAGTAATTTCCACTCCTACACACACACACCCAGTTTACGAGTCTGGTTTCCTCCCCGTATGTAAACATTCATGGAAAGTATATGAATATGATATGTTTTTCAGCTTCTCTGGGGGTCTGATCATGAGTGACTGATGTGTTTCGACCAATTACACAACACATAAAGCCTTATAGCAGAGTGCCCTTTGGGTATTGCATGTAGGTCTGTTCCAAGCTTATGTGCACGTTGAGCTAATTACTGGTTGGGAGACCTTAACAGAAGAGGCGGCTGAGAATAAGGCCGCTTCCCTGGACACGTGTTTTAATAGGAGCATGGGGGATAGCGTGAGTGTGGCTCTCTCTTGAGAACAGGCATAGACTTCGCCCAGGTAACCGTGTCACCTGTGGAGTCTAATCAGACTTCACTGTCAACTAATGAAGCACGCGATTTTATGTAATCACAACTCAGTAGAAAGGGGAGAGGCAAAAACACATGAAAAATCTTTTTTGCCTGGTCCAAAAGGTATAAGCCAGACAGTAGACCCAGTACTTTATGCTCTCAAGCCATTTTACATGATTAATAGGGTAGTGAGCAGGAGTTGAACTTGCAATTAAAGGTGTCTTCCGTCAGTAAAAAAGCCCCTTTCTGGTAGTCAGCTAAAGGAAGGCCGAAGGGAGCCATGCCCCACCAGAGAAGTCATTATTTCTTCTCAGCTCTATGGAATACATTAACTTCAATGCTGCTGTTTTAGCCACACTGTCTGCCTTCATTGCTTGTTTTATTTTTAACAGGATGCTTGCAATTAAGAAGAAAGGGAAGAAAAAAGTGGTTGGAATAGTCCCCCAACCCCCACACACAGATTGAGTGCCAGCACAAAACAAGGCAAGTGGGCCCCTGGAGGCCCCCGTCAGAGAGCGAGGAGAGGCTCTGATAGGCACTGTCGCCGCTGCTCATTGACAACAAAAAAGGATCAAAACAAGTGCAAAGCCCCTATTTCACCAAATAAATGGTTTCCTAAAACTGTACAGATGGATTTCCAATAAGAAACACCTTGCATTGTTTGTGTTGGAAAATAAATGTGTCTTGCTTTGTCGGCAGATAAAATACCTCCCTAACTCAATCAAGGTGAGGTCTACATCTTTCTTCCAATGCCAGAATTATCCAGACTTAACTAAAACAGCTACTACATAGACATATCTTACAAACTCTGCGTCACTTTGTCTATGGATTACCATGCCACAGAGTAAGGATCATTACATTTATAATTCCCTGTTTTGCATAATGTCTTTGTGAATTTTTCTCAAGATTCCACTTTGAGCCACACTGTAATTAATTATATATATATATATGTAGATACTCTACTAGGTCCCCGACAAAGAAAAGTTTTATCCACATTGTTCAAGGAGCCTCATGAATATGTTTTTGAAAAAGTGAAAAGGAATTGCAGAGAATCATTGTAATTGGGAGAAACACTAGCAGAAACATTATTACGAATCCAGTCACTGTTCCATGTGCGCTACAGTAATGAGCCTGAGGAAAGTGATTGTCGTACATTTGACGGTTCACTGGCTTCGTAGTCATTGTCTTTATCTGCAATAGAGAGGAGAGGCGGGGGAAGGATCACAATTCCTTTGAGGTGCATTTAAATCATAGTCTCCACATATTACTCAGAAAATTCCCTCTTGAGAGTGTGAGCCGAGATGGCGTCCTTCAAGCCCCGCTGGGTTTCCTGTCATCATGAAATGGGAGCAGGAGATTAGGCGGGTGAGGGATGTAGAGGGAGGGGGGTAAATACTGAAATCGGGTCTAATCCCATCTCATACAGCTGAAGATACACTCCTCCAAAGACATTCCTGCTCACAGCTGAGGTAACTGAGAGGAATGAGGGGAATACTGCAGGGACCTTCTCTTAAAATACATTGTTTATCAAAGTGTTTTGCTTATTACAAATGCCCACATTCAATCAGCACCTGCAAAAGCACATTTAAAGCCAAAATACCAGCATACTAAGCTCAAGCAAATGATTCCACTTGGCCTCAGTGGAAATATATTCTGCAATGGGTCACAAATTAATTCTATTTCATGACTATTTCACTTTATGAGATTCTCTAAATGTACATTAGAGATACATAAGG
Source organism: Rhyacichthys aspro (assembly GCA_036850595.1). Lineage (NCBI taxonomy): Eukaryota > Metazoa > Chordata > Actinopteri > Gobiiformes > Rhyacichthyidae > Rhyacichthys > Rhyacichthys aspro. The sequence goes on along the minus strand of CM072162.1, from coordinate 15,330,094 downwards.
GTTTTGCAGGTCACTAGCCAATGGCTGCTGTATAAGAATCTCATCAAAGTAACAATTTAGCACAGCTCGTTGTGTTTAATGGAGTGCTGTAAAACACATCCTTTCCAGTGTAATTAATGAGAACAGAAGGCAGAATGGTGGAACATGGGTTGAACTGTACATTTTGCCATTCTTATTGTTTATTTAGTCCAGAAGCCATTAAGATTTATATAATCAAAGTGTAGCATATGGTCTCCACCCTTCAATTATTTGTATTTATTTTAAGATAATTACTTATTCTGCCCCTCTTCAGACATTTATTTAAAAGTCTAATTTTCTAATAGAATGCCACATTTGACAAACCCAAAGACTGATGTGCACAAATAAGTGAACACTGAAAAGAGAGACTGCTGGTGCGTGCAGAGGGGATTCTTACAACCCAGTGCCCCTGCTGCACCAGGATGCCTTATCAACATGTTTTTTCTTTTAAATTGTCAATGGGACGTGCTACATGCAATCAACAGAGGTACACAAGCATCACCTGTAACCTGCCTGATCTCCGCGACTTATTATACGCGAGGCTTGTCTCCCAACAGCACCGCTCAGCCTCTAACCTCTAGCATACACATGTTCACGGGGAGCCACAACACTTTCAAAAACCCAGCAGTGCCTTCATAAAGGGATTCAAGCACCTTTTATATGTGTTTCCCGAGCCATCTTTGTACAAGTCACAACTATTCACACAAAAATGTATGTTTACTATGCCCACAATATTAGGCCTGATTGTGAAAAAATAAAGATTTAAAGTGAACTGTTCAGGATTAAAAAGGCCAATCTGAATGCTGTCTTTGCAAGTAGAGCATTTGTATGTATGTTATTCAGGACTGCACTGGACCGAGCTACCTTGAAAAGCTCTGTTGCCAGTTCATTTCAAAATGGCCCTATCTATGCAAATGGTTGACAGAGTTATTTTTCATCACTCAAGTGGAAAAAAGCCTGTGAAGACTAGTTTATCCCTAATCCAGGTCGTTGGAGGAGGTGGAAGCAATGTCACAGATCTGCAGAAACTTATAAAGACTGAATGAATAGTGTAAGTCCAGAAGTAAAACTATAAAGCCAAAGTCTGTTGGCCCTGAGGGCTTGTATGTGAAAAAAAAAATGATACAAACAGAGCTACAGAGGTGTCTCACAGGAACACCATCATGGCTGATGTGTCCCGGGGACAGATAGCATTATGTCACTTTGCTTACTGTAACTGTGAGCCTCGGTGTGTGGGCAGCTGGGGCCAAGGCTTCAAGACCAATCTCATGTTTGCGTGTGAATCCCTGTAGCTTTTCTTTGTAAATGTGCGTGTGTTCCTGCGTTTTAACTATCACTGTGAGGACATTTTTGAAAAGGTACACTATTTACAAACTCTTTTGTAGGCTTACAAATTGAGCTTAGAAGGTGGTTTGTAAATCTTTTCCCTTTACCACAAGTAAAAAGAGTAGCCTGTTGTGAGTGTGAGTTGCTCCTGTATGTTCATGGCTACAGCGTGTTGGTGTCTGTACATGGGTGCTTGCAGGAGAAGGGTCATGTGGCAACAGAATTATGTCCAGGTCAGAGATGCACTATATGGAACTATCCCACATTACTGCACCATTTCAATCTGTTCCTGCTTCACTCTGACCATAGCCACAACAGAATGAATGGACTAATATATGTGTTTAGTTGAATTACATGACTTTTTCCTGTGGAGCCAAAACACCCTCATAAACCACTTTATTAAAGGTGACTGGTGTCTCCAATCAACAAGTAAAATTGTTGTCAAAATATCATTTGGCCAAGCATTTCAAAACTGGCATAGATACCACATTTGAATGTAACGTTATCAATAGATCAGAAAAAAAGAAGTGGACTTACAATGTGAAGCTTCAAGAAGTCTCCGAGACCAGAAGAGCTATCTACCCGCACAAGGACAGCATCCTTGAGGTGTGTGCTGAAACCGATGGCCAGCCGGTCGGCCCGTGTACTGGGGCGGTCATTTGGGGGCCAAGTGTACGTGATGAGTCCACCATCTCTCCCAAATATGTACGTTGTTCCCGCTGCAGGAAAAGAAGAGAAAGAACGAGAGAAATGAAGAGCAGAGCAGACTGGAATGCGGTTGCTTCCAGGTGAACCAAGCATTGTCAACACAAACATAATTAACTCAACAAAGCCTATGTTGATGCCACGTACAATGAGCAGTATCAGTCTGGAGTGTTTTATTGTGCTGAGTAACGACTTTGCAAAGCACTATACAACATATCACTCTTGAAGCACTCTCACCTTCATTTGTGGCTTTAAGTACACTCATGAGCCTATTCAGGAGCAGGCGAAATTCAGTGCAAATGAGTGAGGCAGATTCTGGTGTCACTTTACTCATAATGTTGTGCAATTACTCACTTTTACTGCTACTGCCTGCTTCACCTCCAAAGACTTGAGCGGGTGCAGTAATATCCAGGGCGCCCAGGTAACCAGCATAGCAAACGACCACCTCTCTAGCTCTCTAATCATTAGCAACCTCAAAGGCAGACACAGCTAGCAACATGACTGACGCACCGGTTCAATTATGGCCTTGCTTGCTGTGACCTCTAAACCGGTTATCTCCTGTCCATTAGCAGGTTGTCTTGAGCAGCTTATAAAAGGGTTCGGACATGACCTCCTGGAAAAACGAGTAGCGCTAATATGTGAAAATTGTACCTGGTGAAATTGAGTGGAAAATGAGTTCTGTCTGACTAATGAAGCTTGTGGTACGTTTAAAGTAAGAGCTTGTAAAAAGATGCAGTGTGGAGTTTGATTCGTGCCAAATATGCAGCTCTTCCTTGTTTCAGAACTGCCACAGTTGTCTTAATCAAATACGCTCCTTTTTTTTTTTTTTTTTTTTTTTAACAAATTACAAACCTTCATTAAGACAGCAATTCAGTTCTTTCGCCAAGACACCGAAAAGTAGTTGTGGGTAGAAAAAGTGTGTATGTGATTGCGAAGTAAATGCCTGAGAGAAAGCCAGAAAATGAATGCAGCTGTCAGATTAGCATAAAAACAGCTATCTTCATGAAAAATTAGACAAGGAGCGGCGCTGGTGTGTTTTGCATTTACATGTGTGTGTGTGGAAGCGAGGAGGAGAAACAGAGAGACGCAGAGGCAGAGTGTGTTAATATTCATAGGGGCAGAGAGTTAAACAGCCTTAGCTCGAACAATAGATTATAAATCATTCTGACTGTAATTCCAATATTTTCTTGTAAACCAGTTCACAAGAATATAAAACTATCGATAAATTTTGCATGTTTATTTATATATTTCCCTTCACGCCGCTGTGATTAAAGTGTGTCATTCCACTCACAGTTTTTATTTCCTCCATTTTAGTCAAAACACATCGCAGCCATTAGTTAAAAAGAATTGCATCATTAATTAACAACAATATGATTAAGTAATGTCAGGACATGCAGATCTATAGCGGAATTTATTGTTTTCATAAAGCACACCACACATTTGTTAAACATAATGAAATAACCCTGTAAGCAGTCTTGTTCCCCTAATGGATAAAGCATAATGAAACAAGATGACTTCAACACAGGAAAATGCATTACATGTAATATATTCACCAAGCGGGCATCATTTCTTTTTTATGAAGTCTGCCGGCTACTGCTAAAAAACTGATCTTGTTCTGCTAATGCATATCTGATGTTGGCCTCGACCGAGAAATCTCTAATTCATGTAGCTCACGCTGGACTGTTGTCACTGTCCTCAAGTTTCCCCCTCAAGCCAACAAACACTTGCTCTTTGCTTCAGCTTATTATAATTAAGCTCTTTTAAAGCATGTCAGTGAACTTGCAAGGCCCTAAAGCATCCATTTCCTCCTCTGTCTATTCATTGGATATGACACCCGCTTTATCCCACTGACAGCTTATTTACTTTTAGTGAACTCCAAAAATCACTAAAACAGCGAGGTCTATTTCACACGACTGCTCTGCGGATGTAAAGGACCCTCAGTTCAACGGCGAGCCCCTCATGTCACACACCAAAGGTCAACAAAACTAATTAAATGTCACATGCAAGCAAGGACAAATGCTCTAAACACATTTCTGGAGTACAAAGAGTCTTCAGATAGATAGTTTAAGTGTTACAAAAATCCGTAGCAGCGTGTAAGACTAGTGTAAAACTCCTTGAGGGGTTATTGGGGATTAAGATACAAGGAGAAACATGGCTAATGCACACCTACATGTTTGTGCAGTGGCATGAAATCAGCAGCCACGTGCTTGTGTAACTCAGGTGGTGGGAGTAATTATGTGCTCACTCCATATTTGTTATTTGTATACTCTTCTGGTCATGTTCTGGTAAGTACTTTGGCTGTTTGCCGTGTCTTTAAAATGACGAGAGTCTCAGCTTATTCCCACTTCATCCTTTCACTAAGTCGACGGCACATCTGAGGAGGCTGGAGATACAAAGTGCTTAAAGGTGTGAAGCTCTACCTCAGTGCACAAACGCCTGCAAAACACAATTAACTTCCTTGTTCCACGTATTCCCATCTGCATCTCCACCGACGCAGAGTTCCCAGGAGAGTGAAAAGCAAAGAGGCGTCGAGTTTTTGAACCGGCAAAGGAGGGTTGTCAGACCTACAGAATGAACTTCTCAACCACCGGCCTCCCCTGTTAAAGCATAATGAATTAATCTGTCCTCTTGTTGGGCTACATTGAAAGCTGACAGCTCTGCGCAGTGTCAGTTAACATCAAAGAAGATAAACACTGGCAGATCAAACACTCTCCTTTCATTAAATATGTACCACTATCTCAGGAGTTACTGTGCGTTTGGCCGAAGAGGTGTGTGGTGTGCAGACCACAACACAGCAAACATGGCCTATGTGATAGAGCCCTGTTGGCCTGCAGTGATAAGACAGGAGCACAGTGTGTATTTACAGTGAAAATGTAGGCCATAAGCTCTATATGTATGATAAACAGCTAAGTGTCAAAATACGAGGCGGATGGGTGCAATCAGAAGGACGCGGGCTGGCTGTGTGCCTGAACATAGAAGGTGATGGGTGGTACGCTGTTCTAAAGCCTGTTAGACTGCACAGCTTTGCTAAGGTCAGACATGCAGACTTGTCTTTCCTTTGACCTCCACGGCCCTCATAACCAGCCTCATATTACCACCTCTGCCGAGAAACAGGGGAGGAATCCAATCATAATTACATAGTTGTGATGGAAATATGAAAAGGAGAGATGACATTATAGATCTGCTTTCTGTCAGCACCTAGCACTTCTGTTTCTCCCTATTTGCTGCCAAGGATTCCCGTAAATGACTAGTGTGCAAAAATAGATTAGCCGCGATGTGGCATATTGTATAGCTTTTTGAGATGGATTTCTGATCATTTCCGTGAATCTGTTAAATGAAAAAGTTATACTCCCAAAGGTCTTTTTGTCTATAAATAACTGAAGACTTTCACCAGATTTATGTTTCACATTTACAACACCACCTCATTCAGTGTGCTCAGGCTTATAGGATTTCTGTTTGCACTTTGCACGTATTTCAAGATAAATCTCAATTTCCCTGCAAAAATAAAAATGTCTGTGTTTTCTTTATTTCTGAAATATCTGAACGGGCAAAAGTGCTTTGAGGATAACATTTGTGTTATTCTTTGCTGTTTGCTATCCCTTGGGAGGACTACAATTAAAAGCGGCTTAATGATGTCTATCGGATTACCATTTTAGTTTCTGGAGAAATCATTACCGCAATTTATGGGGACACTTTTACCCAATTAAATACTGGTATCGCTATCTGGTAAAGGCGCTATTTCGAATCAATGCCTCTGAAGATTAAGTTCCTCAAGAAAAAACTGCGAGTCAACAGGATCAATATTTCCCTTCCTGATATACCTGTTGTACAGTGTTTCACCTTTTGGGTGGTCTAGTTGGTGAAATGTGATAATAAATAGAAGTGGTGTTATGAAAAAAATCTAACTCAAACTCTTAGCTAATTAAGCATCTTTTTTGCTGCATGTTTTAACTTGGCAGCAATTACAAAGCTGTGATTTACAGAGACACTTGTGTGGGGCACCGTTCACACAGCCTCAGAGGATAATTAAATGGTACATTGCTTGTACCCCCATGATCCAAAATAATGATGCCAATACCCTGATATTTATCTATGGGATCATTTTGAACCATAATAATAACAGTCTCCAGGGCCTTTGCCAGACAAAGTTTGATCAAATATTTAATCAAACATCTTGTGACATGAACCAGCAATAGTGGATTAAGGAATTAAGCACAATTTGCTTACATAATCTAAGTGGATTATTTGTTTGAAGTGGAGGGAAGAGTGAGAGAGAGAGTTTGTCATTTGGTTTCAGGTGGGTTTTTGATTTAGCAATCACATTTTGTGTTTCTTTAAATTGAAAACATGCAACATTCCCTCATCTCTGAGGCATGTCTCCTAAAAAAAGGGACTGTTCTTCACTGTCGCTGCATGGGACTTTGAGTTGGCGAGGTGACAAAACCAGCCTGACCAAGATTTCATGCTGCGAACTTTACTGCTCGCATGTAGGAGGCAAAGAATTACGGCTCACCTGGGATTGTGCTTGTCCCCTTCACCTTCGAGTCCATGTCAAAGACTTATGCTTTGTATTCAGGTTCTGTGTTACTTTTCTGCTCTCGCCAACCTTGTATTCATGAACATATTCTACTCAAAAGCGTATTTTTGCAGATATGTAGGCCAATTTGACTTTGATGTAATTCCCTGAAGCTTTTTTCATTCCAAGTATATCCACATGTGACTATTCTATAAAAAGGCCTCAGTAGTGGCTGGTAGGTTCAAGTCCACCAAAGCCAGCCTGTTGTATTGTTGGCCTAATGTTTCTGATCCATTTCTTTCAACCGGTCAAAATGCTCTCAGCACCGCTAAAGCTAATTAAGTTAAAAGTGTCATGTATTTGCTGACGGCAATTCATCACCTTTAGCACAAGGACAAACGTTTTCTTTTGGGATAATGTTTCTGTCAGATATCACTTCTATAAAGTTCCCAACATTATTGGAGTTCAGCCTTATTGCAATGCTCTCAATCATTCTCTCTGATCACTAAAAGCATCAAAAGTGCCATGTGAAACTCTTGTCATCATAAAAGTCACCTTCACCTTGTTGTGACCATAAAGAGTACAATTGTCGAGAGCGCTTTAGCAGTTTTCTTCAGTAATTCTCACAATTAGTATCACCATCACGCCAAAGCAAGGAATTTAGAGAAATGAGCTAAAAAGAAATGTGGCGAGCTTAACGAACAAAAATTCAGTAAGCAGCAAACATAAAAATTAAAATAGTATCTGTCAAAAAGTTGCAAATGGGTGGTTCACAATTAAATAAGCAAAATTCACCTGTTGTCACAAATAAAAGAGCGGCAGTCATATTCTGTTAGAAATATCTCAATATGTTTTCTTGTGTCCAACTGAGTTTGAATTGCATGCGGTGTTGTCTTTTGGGTGAGCTGCTGCAGTAAACACACTGGTGAGGTGTTCATAGTGTGAATATGTTGTATCTTAATTGAAAACATTGTCAATAGTTAGTGTACATATAACAGCCCTAAAGATATAAAAACCCACTGAGAGCAGATCATGTCATTAGTCAGTCAGCCAGTCTGTGATTATTAGTCATATTCTCACACGTCAAAACAAACAAACACCTCTTGCCATATTTTATTTTTAGCTACATAACATAACCAAATAGCTTGATGTGAGAGGCGAATAATTGCTATGTGCCTCTGACTGGCAGTGAGGCGGTGTTTTGGTATAGTGCAGCAAATTACACTAGCGCTGAAATATGAGCTATTGTTCTCCTGGTTGTTTGGAGTCTGCAGTTACAACACAGCGTCTACTCTAGCTTTGCGCCCCATGGGTGAAAATGAAGGGAATTCAGCAGGACAATGAAAACTGTGCTGTCAGATATAGTGGATACAGCTAGATCCCTGTAGCCGACCCCCTCCTCCTGTTAGCTGCTCCTATCCAATCACCTTCTTATATATCTGCTCATTGTTCCAGTACAGCCAGGTCCTTTCAACAATTTAAAACTAACTCAAAAGCTTTACTCCTGAAAACAGCCATTCTGTGTCTTCAGTGGTGTGTGAGCAGCCCATTGGGAGACTAAAAAAAGACTATGGATTGTTGACTTGTCTTAATCCTCTCTCGGCACAAACATCCTTAAAAAGGATATGCATTTGGAGAGAACAAGCAGCTGTGAGTAAAGGTTTATTCACAGGTTGAGACTAGAACAATCCCATACAACCGTACCAGTGAAAAACTCTTAAATTACATGTGATGGAAAAGGGTTTTCACATTAAAATATAAGCACATGGTTGCTGTTATGTGCAAGCATCTCATCTAATTTCTACAGACAACCTCAAGATTTACTGTATAAGCACGAAGAGAGACTGGGCAACTTCTGTCATCAAACTATCCCATGCTTTAAAAATACTACATGGCACACACTCACCACATTGTGCTCTGCTGCTTTTCATGTTTTTAAAGTGATAAATCCCTCTTTCAGTCTCTATCAGAAGGCAGCTGCTGAGCTATTCTGTTTGCAGTCAGCAGAAAGCAGAGTGGACAGAGGTGCTAAATCAACCCAGAGTGCACTGGCTGCTTACTTGTGTTGGCTTAATAAGTCTAGGCATATTGGCATGTATACAGCACAGTCGATAGAAACTTTTACACTTCATTGGCCAGAGACTTCATTTTCACTGCAGCCTGATAGGGTATTCAGTTTTATCTTTTGTTTACCAGTGAGATATGATAAGTTTTATAGTTAGTTAGTTGTATAGTTTTAAACTGAGGTCTCAGAGAAATGCTGTTCAGATTTGAGAATAAAAAATACTATATTGACAAGATGCATTTTTCTTTTATTTGTGTTTTAGGAGAAACTAATTGTTGCTAATGTATTTTATATAATGCAGAAAACTTGCTACTTTAAACACTTACTTAAAACTTGCTACTTGAAACCAGGTGATATTCTATACAAGTGAACACTAAATGTTTTTCTCTCTGATTATTGCTTATGACTTGTTAAAAACACCCCAAACCATTAAACCAAATATATATTTCCACGAAGTATTAATATAAATGCAGCAGTGGTTTGCAGAAACATAATATAGGTTTGAAGAGACTAGGTTGTTAACAAGACAAAATACTTTCATAAATGCTACTAATGAAGGCACTATTTAAACTCACTGCCCCTTTTCTTCAGGCTAGACTAGGCACATTTTCTAATTAGCCTATTTCCAAAGTATTGTTTTAACAATATCCAGTGACCTATGAGCCTTAAGCTCCTTCTAATGAAGACGATCCCAAAGCAGTCTTTCTGCATAGGACAGCTAACACTATCCAACCTGCCTTCATAAGCTGCACAGGATTAATCCTCTTTTCCTCTCCCTGCACCCCCTCCCGCACTGCTTTGCTAATTTGATGTAATTAAATTAAGTGGGGACTCAAAGTGGGGCACTGCAGCTTGGACCCATGATTGGTCATCCCTATTAGAGTGTATAAGACATAGGCTCCAAAATCATCCAAGTAACAAACCTAATAAACAGGGTTGGAGAGAAACATAGGAGCACTTAAGCCAGACCTCAAGGCAAGTGTACAGTACAGAGTGACCACAGTGATGGGACGAGGAGGTGGGAGGACGCAGCAGAGGAACAAGGGCGTAAATGGAGAGAAAAAAGATAGAGGTTTGTAATGAAAAAAGGTTGATTAGGAAATAGACCACAAGGAAACACACACGAGCCTCTTTGTGCACCCAAACCTTTACAGAACAGAACACAAGAGGAAAAGATGTTACTTGCTGCTGGAACATTTTAAGAAATCTCCATAGTTTCACTGTTATTAACATTTAATATAAAATAAAATCTATTTCTGTTAGCATGAATAACACTGTTGTCGTTTTTTCTATTGGCTTGTTTTATCCTGCCAAAACACTGCAATTCATCCGTGTGTGTGTGTGTAAATTATATCTACACAACAGATAAGTTATCCAAAAATGTACTAACAAATAAAAATAAATTAAACAACTTGTGTGCAAGATCATCACATATCTATCTAATTGTTTGTCTTATTGCCAGTTTACTATTGTTGAAAAGTGAAAATGGATACTGCATTATTTAGCAGCGGAGAAAGTGGGACATCCACATTACTTAACATTAGTTTGTATTAAGTAGGTAAAATCAAGCAGCAAATAAGTAGTGTAACATTTTTTTTTTTTATTCCATACTGAAATCTAATAAAGTATAAAAATTCAGAGCAATCTTCAAAGCAGCCCTAAACCGGCACAATTTGCAGTTTGACAGAATGGAGATATCTCCGCTGCATTGCACTACTGCAGTCCTCCACCATATTTTATCCTCACACAGCTGTGAACAGATAAGACTTCACCTCGTTGTGACGGGGCCCTGGGGTAGCCATACCAACCACGCTCGCTCTCTGTGGCAGGGAACCATCAATTCATGGTTGAGGTAAAGTTCGGCCCCCCAGGCTGGTAACATTATGCCATGAATGCTCAGTCGACCAGTGTCACTCACACGCCTCGACCCCCTCTTCTGCCATGCTGGCTTCCCCTAAGCCCTAACTGATACATGAGCCCCGCTCTTGTGAAACAGAATGGCCCATCCAGGAAGAGCTGACAAGACCCAGTGTTTTAATGGAGCAATACACCAAACGGGCCCTTTGTTACCCTGACCAGCTGCATATCGGCCTCCCCAGCCAACAGCCTTGGCTCTGATAGAGGTGTCTCACAGTATCGACAGCTTCTAATTTACTCTCTCATCATCACTTGCCTCATTTGCTCCTCAGAAACAATGCTGTCTTTCTCTCAACTCAGGTCTGCCATTTTGTTTGCCAGCAATCTGTTGATTAGACTTTTCTATATCCAATGTTTAAACTGTGCTCCAGAAACCAGACATATCAAAGTTAAACAAAATCAAGCATTAGTCAATTTCCAGCTTTTTCATTTGCAGTCAGTAGTAAGTTGGAGTGATTACGTGCCATCCAACATCAATATTTAGTTACAGTGCGTTTGTGTGCAAGCTTGAAATAAACATCAGAGACTCAAAACGCTGTTGTCTTCTCTATTAAGGCGCCAGCAGATGTGGAGTACGACTGCAGTTCTAATTACTGATAGAGACAAGTGTGGGGGATAATTACACAGCGGAAGTCAGGCAGAAAACACAGTCCAGGGCAAAAACGGTGATCTGAGACTAGATTTGAGACAACTGTGACTGCCCATATGAAGCCTAACCTGCATCAGCACAAATAGTGTTTTCACACATCCGCCCTGTGCGATCAGACCCCAGAGATATTGCCCTGTACTGAACAGAAGTATAAAATGTATGACGCTGCTGTCTATGCATCACCTGCATTATTAGAAAACTCGAAAGGAAGCTTTTGAAATATGCACACACTGCTAAAAACATTATTGTTAAACAAAATGGGAGAAATGTGTCCTTTCTTGATGCTTGAACAAATCAGTGTTTGGCTCGAGGCATTGCACATTTGCAGAAGGTAGCAGAAAAGCAGAGTGTAAAAGCATTTCTAAAAAACAAAATGCACTGAATGATATTTTAATGGTCATTTGAGGTTTATAGAGAAAGACCCATAGGACTGTCTTAGAGAATTTTAGTTTGCACATTTTTACAATCCTTTTTATGTCATCTGATATTACTCAGCTTTTCTAAATGGCAAGATGGGGAAGTGGATGGGACACAATGACTTGTAAAATGTAGTTGGAGTTTACTCACAGCTGCAAATTTGTCTTCAGAAGTTGAGGAGTTTTACTTGAGTTTGGAGGAAAACAAATAGTTAAAGATGAGCTTCAGATACTGTATAAGCATTAGACGCAAGAGACAACAATCTTTTCTTTTCCCCTGTATGGAACTATCCTGCAGCAAATTTCTCCAATTAATCGCCATGTTGTCCCTACATGACACCGCTTCATTTGCTTCACACTGCTGAATATAGAAGTCAAATGAATTCTTTTGCAGTCTGTTGCTGCTGGATTTGTTGCATGAGCTCTTGCATAGGGCATAAAAGGAGGACCTTTGTCACTGGCAACTACCTCCTTTATAATTTGAATCCCGCATAACACTCTTACTCCCACTTAACAAGGAGAACCACAGCATCCTTGTTCTCACATAGATACGCATGCAGTATCCAGCTACAAATAAATATATAAAGAGGGGGAAAAATCAGCGTGGGTATGCATTGTATATCTACAGCATGTTGCAAAATATATGCTAATATTAGCTTGCTCTTAGGTGTTAGGCGGGCGTGTTTTTATCAGTCCTTGCCAGCAGGCCCGAGGCTCTAGGAGATGGAGGGAGCAATGAGGAAGGTGAAATCCCACACAATCCTATTAGAGTGGATTAGGGCGCAGCTTTCTTTCTCTTGCCACTCTGCTGCAGGTGAGCAATTGTAAATTACAAACAAAAAAAGATAGATATGACAAGGCTGGTTCTTAAAAGACCTCCTATTGTTACACAGGGCAGCCAATCATTCTACGACATTTTTATCAAAGCTGGATTAAGCAAAAAACACATATGTTGTTAGGTAATCGTTTTTAAGCTAACAATAATTATAACATTGTCAGTCAAACCACCCATACTGAGAAGATGGATTTCTTTTCTCCCAAAACAGCCATGAAATTTAAGCAGAGGCTCATTATCGATTGGCTGATCAATGACAATCATACGTTTTCTTTAGCACGCAGGCTGCCACAGAATCCTGTCCTCTTTGGCCTCCCATGTGGTTGGAGTTATCACTCTCTCCAGGCAGAAAGATTTTAACCTCTATCTTCTGTTTTTTCTTTCCCCTCCATTGACCTTTCTGAGAACCAATTAGTTCATTGCTGTGGGAGTCATCACTGCCCCGCTGACAACTGTACATGGGCACATTTTTTACTTCAAATTTTCTTTATAAGATCCATTTTAAGTTTGAGCCAGTAATATTTTATCCTAAACAAGTGAAACGTTTCCCATGTGCACATTTGCATTTCACTCCAACCATATTCACACTCTTCGCTTTTGACAATGATTTAAAGTGATCAAAGAGATGGGGATGATTTGGGAGAGAGCCGCTCGGTGTGTGTGCAGTGAGCTTGTGTGCATTGGTGAGTGAATGTGCATAAGTATGTATTTACAGGCTTGACTGGCACACAGATAGCTGCTACCTCATTATGATGATAGAGAATGAGGCCTCTCTGGGGTGACTGAACCCAATTCAGATTAGATAAAAAACACAGGCTTTTGCATTCTTGATCTCCAATTTTTTTTTTTTTTAAGTAGAAGAAATTCTTGTTTTTGTACTTCTGGGAATAAGAATGATTAGACTATACTCTAGTATTTAACTTTTTTAGTAGCATCTTAACACTTGAGCAGCACCACTGGCTGGCAGTAGCTGTTGCATCCATTAATTTAACTTGATTGATTGTGACGTCATGGGTTGTTTGTCTTTTTACAAATAGCTTTGATATACAGTATAAATGTAATAATGAGTCAATTTTAATGCCACATTTGGGGAGATCATATAAACTGTCAACCCATCATGCTGTATTATCCTCGCTGTCATGTTCACAGTTTATCTCAAACCTTTCCTTTATGAACAATGACAATTCTGGTGTGGCAGATGTTTTAACAACAACAGTGTATTGGTATCTCACTGTTCAAGTGAAATGGTTTGTTGTGTTGTGTAGTTAACAGCTGTGAAATCATCAGTGTGCACTCATAGTTGATTGGCTTTTTTAATTCCAGGCAAAAACAGTATCACACAGATTTAAATGTTTTACTATTGTCACAATAGCTTCACTGAGACAATTCATTATTAATAGGCATTTGTAAAATACAGGTAATTTTATAAATCTTAAAATCTAAAGCAAAGACCATAGAGACTAGGAAAAAAAAAACATGATGTCAGAAAGATGCTGTTGATGATGATTCATTAAGTGCCTTTTGGGTAAAATGCTTCCTGACTCAAACTCATCCAGGACCTATGCATAGACGAGGCGAGACATCCCCTTGAGTCAAACAAGAAGAGGTGAGGAGGATGGGGGGTTGGTGCTCCCTGTCTTCTGAGTCCCTAAACCGAAACTGGACACATTACTCAGCTGACCCCTCACTGCCTGTCGCACGCACAGTCAGGTCTCATTTCCTTTAATGCCAACCATTGCTTGGACACCACCGAAACTACACACAGACCACTGCAGGCGTAAAAGTCTGCCCACTCTGTCTGCTTGGATGGTCTCCATAGACGATAAGGGAGCTGGGGGTGGGTTAAGCACAGTGGCCAGTGAGGAGTAAAGTGCACAGAATGGGAAGAGGAAGAAATAGGGAGTAAGTGCATATCATAATACAGTGGGTAGGTCAAAGCATAGCGACATTAAACAGGGAACATCACAGACTTGGAGAATGAAACTGCCACTGTCTTCCGTGGGTGCATAGATGCCTATGCTCCCACTAGAGCAGAGGAACATGTACTCTGATGCTTATCAGGCCAGCTATCATCTCTACTGCCTCACAGAAGCTCCGATACTGTCATCCTTACGTTATCGCACAATGACATCAACTCACAGGCATGGGAGTAATTATATTATACAAGCCCCACAACACAGCAGCAGGGACACATTAGACACCAGCAAGTCCTCCTCCTCATATCTCCACTTCCTCAATCTTAAAAGTGTTCAAGTCAACTTCTTTAACCCTTCTTTTTTCTGTAGCAGTGCTGCTTTAAACTGTTAACTGTGAAGATGGAGAGCTTTACAATTGATTTTAATCACTTAAATTACTTAACTTGATTTAAAATTTAAAGATTTAAAATACAAAAGCCACTTAAGGAGTCAAAGTTATAACATAGTCATAAGTAATTTGTAAGACACGTAATGCTGACCTTCAATCAGTATATAAATATAGTATACACTGTATGAAACAGCCTCCTTGAACAGATTCAAATACATTCCACATTGATTTGATCATCTCCCCTGTATCTATGAACAAGAACAGCAGATACAGAAGAAAATATAATAACCTAGTTATCCAACATATTGAGTATCAAATCCATCTCTGGGAAAGAAGACTATCACCTCTGGGAGTGTATTGATGATGAATGGTATGTCTGCTTCTCACAGTTGATACTGTCTGAACCTCATTACTGCTTGCCCTAAACAAACAATGCATCACACTCCAACTCAATTTCATACATCCTGACCATGGTAATTTTCTCCTACTTTCCAAATAAATCAATGCCAGACATATAAGTTCAACCAAAAGGATAAGAAAAATGGACAGTTTCATTTACAATATGGTACATATAAATTCATGTATGTATCTTATTAAAAGCATGTTTTCCTTTCACATTTTGCAAAGTGAATAGACAGCCGACTAAAAAATTACTCAATCTCTGTTTTAGATGAAAAGGTGATTTTAAAAAATAGAGTAGACTATTAGCATATAAAGCACATTGTCACTATCTACTTACTCTGATTTCATCTAATACCTTGAGACATGCCCAATACACTGTGGAAATAACACTTGAAGACAAGTTTAAGTTACATAAGTATTACAAACTGAATTAGATTATTGCATTGATGTTGAATGACACATTTGTAGAATATGGGAGTGTAGAAGCTGGACCAGGAATGATGACGCAGTGTAGGTATTACAGGGTGGGCATGTTAGTTACGATAGATCATTTTTTGCCTGAGATCCTCTATTTGGAGACACACAATGGAAGAAACAGTGTGTGGATAAGCAGTGCAATTGCAGCACAGCAGCAGTGGGGCTTTACAGCAGCAGGTTTTGTCCTGGAGCCAGGTACCATGTTGAACAGCATGTCTCCCATTTTGCATTCATGCACCCTCCGCGCACTGATCAGCCACAAATGTAATCATGTTACAGAGAAAGCTTCTCGTCTGCGTCTGCAAGCTCTCTTATAATAAAAGCACTAAGGAGAAGCTACAATAAGTTAGGATATTAAGCCATGGAATCTGCCTGAAAGCACCACATGCCCGGGGGGTCCTCGGGGAGAGCAGGGGCCGAGCTAAGCGTTGTCCATTCCAGACAGGTCACGGCAGAGTGGCCTAATTGCCTCTCTTGTTGCCTCAGTAGGGCAGCCAGCTCCCATCTCCCTCATCATCGCAGAGGAGTGCTGACTCCCTTGTTCATCCAACTCTGTCAGTGATGGAGACTTCATACTTGTTTCTGGGCTGGTTCTAGGTCCAGTAAAATATAAAAGCCTGTACTGCTCTGTAATGGCATGATCACTTGCACCCTTTTGCCTTTTTTGTGCTCAACTTATGGTATTAGACAGAAAAAAGGGAGCTCTTGTCCATGTGAGTCTTATTTCAGCGCTAACCCTTATCTTAAATATCCTTCACTTAGACTATGAAAAATACAAAGATAAAAATAGAGAGTCCTCAGCATTACGTCAGTGCTACACCAGTTGTGATTACGTCACTTGAAAACCCTTGACCAGTATTATGACTAAAGAAAAAAAGTGTTTTAACCTACAGTGTCATACAGCCTCAATCCTTAAATATTACTCAGAATGCCCAGTAAAATTGTTAGAAGCCGCTCCATCCTACCTACAGCATTGAATAAAAATAGTACTTATGGAGAGATTACATACATCATTTTACTTAGCTGTCCATTACTAGGTAACTCTTAGTGCTTATGTCAAGAACCTTCTTGCCCCATGAGGCAAGGAGGCCTGATGTACACTCTTCACTGGGCATGGGCCAGTAACGGCTCAACGCCCTGCAGCGCTGGACGCTATGCATCTTTGTCTCTTTCCAAACACCCATGGGCTACATGGAGCGCCACAATGTTCTAATCCTGTCTAATCTGGACACAGCGGAGCATCTGGAGATAGGGATATGGCTAATCTCAAACATAGAGACAGAGGGCACTTTGCTGAGGCTGGAAAATGAGGGATGGTATAAGCTAGTCTATCTCTCAGAGCTGTTTGTCATTAGATATAACAATCAAAACTAAATCTAATTTATATAAAGTACATTAGAATTGATGGAGTTGACTCAATACGATCTAAGTTGTTTATGATGAGACATTATGATGAGGCAACTGATGAGAAGTGGCTTACTGTAAATGAACAATGGAGAAGGTAATACTTACTGTGCCCTGCTCTTAGGGATGCAGGTGATCTGTGGATAGCAATAGGCACAGTATGGTGACGCTTGTTTCCATGGGAGGAGTGAGTGTGGTGCAGACTATCTACACCACCTGGTTCTGACCCCACCACTAAGCCCAGGGCCAGGGCAGTGATCCACAAGGCCAGGTGGGTAAGCCAGGCTGAATTCCTGTTAAGGGGCTCCAGTGTGGGCCTTGGGGGAGAAATCTGTGTCCTCCAGCCTTCAAACATCTTCCCTGAGTGGCCAGACAAGGCTTCAGGTGAAGGTGGAACTTCAGTGAGCCTTGCAGCCCATACTGCACACCATGCCAAATCTCACTATGCCCAGACCCACAGGAAAAAAGCTAAAGGGGACAGCACACAAAATGTTGATTGTGGTAAAGAAAAGCCTTAGTCTGTTCAGTAGTGGTTTAGAAAATCCGTCGTAGTGCCCAAGGAGGTACCGAAGTATCATAAATCATCATAGAAAAACATTCACTCAGGAAATAAGGGCAATGAAGAATTCCCAGTTTGCCCCAATTCTCCTTAGTTCCTTAGCTGCTTTAAAGCTTTTTCTCAAAATTCAACACATCTTCATGAACTGTTAATATTCCAAAAAATGCCAGCAGAATACACAAACCAAGTTAAGAATAGATCAAAAGCATGTATACAAAGTCCATTTCAGAAAACCCAAGCAGACGCAGTGAGTTTCCCTCCTGCTCCTCCTCCTAAGGTCTCAGAAGATGTCCAGAGGAATGGGACCATAGTTAAATCCGAGTCTCATTTCAGTGTGTCGGACAGCTGCAGCGGAGCACCCGAGATGGCGAGGCTGCACCTGTAAGTTGTGCCAAGTAGCGCAGCCGTTCCCCATCTAGAAATCTCAATGCTCAGTGAGACCAGGCGATGGCGACGACAGCACCTGAGAGAGCAGCCCTGGGCAGGAACACAGTCACACACACGGGCAGCATCGGCAGCGCGCTTCTGAAGATGTGCGCAAGAGAAGAGGAGAACGAGGAGGAGGAGGCTGGAGGGAGGGAGGGAAGGAGGGGGAGCAGCAACAGCCAGCCAGGAAGCAGGACGGAGAGTGGCTATGCAAATGGGCAGCATTCACAGAGCGAATCACTGGAGCCTGAGTGCATTGCAGAGGAAGAGCCTATTTAGGCAGAAAAGCAGGAATTGAAGCTGTGTCCCCGAGCCCTGATTCCTTTCACAACCTCTCTTCACTCTGCCCATTTTGTTTTTCCATCCACTCTCCTCTGTGGACAGGCAGGACCAGCACAGAGACATCAGGCTGCAAACAGGACGGGCTACATTCATCTTTCAGTCTCTTCTCTTCTGCCCGTCTTTGTTTCTTCTTCCTTTTCTTTAATTTGACATTTACTAAGTCGCATGACAAACTCCTTCGCAAAGGAACAACAGATGCCCAGCACTTCCGATTCAGTTTTGAGCCTTTTTTAAAAACGGACGCTGCAGTCTCTCGTTAGCAAGATTTTTGAGGAGTGATGATGCTGCATTTCACACCGACAACTTACTTTCTTTCTCTCTTTCGCACAAATGTATGAACACATCCACACATACATATACAAAGAGCACATAGAGCAGAGCTGTCCACAGAGAGGGTGCTGAATCTGGGCAAGTCTGCCTCGCCTGCTAATAAAAGAGCATTTCTCACAAGAGGGACTGCTGATGGCAGCCTCAGTGTGCAGCACGGGTTACAGGAGTACACAGAACATGTGGACATAAAAGGCGTGCTGATAAACACAATCCGGATCTGCTGGGAAGTGTGCTCAGTGTTCAGAGTTCAGCACTGGAGAGCACAAGGCTCAGCTGCAGTGTGCCTGCCTCTGTTTGCACACTGGCCATTCAGCGACTCCCTTCCAAAACACATAAGTCTAAGCTGTAAGCAGTGCTAAGCTCATCTTTATGATTTTCAGGGAATTCACAGGCATTTCATGGTCAAAAAATTAACAAAGAACAAGAACCAATTTAGTCCAAGTTGAGCAGGAAAGATTATGTCCTTTTCATAATTACTTGACTATATAAACCACAAATAAATAAATAAATTGAATGTATTTCACAAGGGCATGGGGTACCTCATCATTCTGTTACCTGGTATTATGATCCTGTAAAGTCATGCTCATTACAAAACAGATGCTACTTGCATTAGTTGACTGCTTTGTTCTCACCTTGTAGAATCTCAATAAGTCGGTGCAGCCACCTGGTGCTAAAAGTCAGCAGCATGGAACCACTGCTCTCATTTGCAATGGTGAGAAAGAATGTTCTTGCTGAATGTGTTTACACTTTTATAATTATCAGCAGTGCAATCTGCATAATTCTACCTAATAAGGCAATCTATCAGGGCTGCTGCCAAGGACAACAACCTGACTTAGAATAGACACAGAAAATGTTAAACACAAAAGCATTTCTTTAACGGACTACATGCACTGTTTTAGTACATTTTAGTGGCAGTGCATCTGTGAAGATGCTAAGTAAACTAGCTGCCCCAAAGTAATGTCATCGGACGGGATCTGATACCTCTATCAGTTTTGATATTTACTTGTTCATTTCTGCCCCCAAGTGGCAGAACAGTGAAATGCACAAAGCGGTAACTTCATTAACAAAATATATATGTTTCACATCTTCAAAAACACATTTTAAACATGATTTAATTTCTTCAAAATACTGCTAAAATGTAAAGTCATAAAAAGGTTTGTGCATATACAAACTATTACAGATCTGCAGCCTGGGCTTGTAATAAATGGGACATTTCCAGGGATATGATTCATTCTCTTAAAAAAAGCAAAAGCAATCAAATAACTATTCCAAGATCTAAGCTAAGTTGTTCCCACTTAAGAGATTAAAGTGGGTTTTACTACGTTATTGGCAACAAAACAAGAAGAAAATCTCCCATAGGTCCAGTTTTACCATTAAAAGGGCCTTTGATAACCACTTGTGTTTAGAGATACCTTTTTGACAGAAAGCCAAAAACATTTTCTTTTAGTTTCCCGTAGACCCCGAAGGATTGGGATGCTCTGTGATGCATGTGATGCTTTGAAAATCATCCCTCTTTCAACTCTACTATCATTGTTTTTCTTTTGTTTCATTTTAAGGTAAGATATCCTCAAAGCCAGTGAGAGTTATCTGAAAAGTGTTGAAAAAGTGAATCAGAAACCTGTTCAAAGTGTGGGTGACTTTTATCCCCGAAGTAAAAGGTGAGAAATTGGTCTTGCTGTTAAACTCCCTTGGAGAAGGAACACTTAAAGAGGACAAGAGTTTCTGTTAAGTCACTTCGACTGCAGCCTCTGTGCAGTAAGCTGATTTTGAAGAACTACAGAAATAGTGGTCTAAGAGTACCTGACTCAACTGCAGCAAGGTCTTTAAATCAGCTAAAGGACCCTCAGACACACACTTTATCGAGAGAGAGATTCTTCAGAAACTAGCGAACCTCTCTTTGCTTTAAAAGTACTACAGTGTTTACAAAACCAGTAACAAACACAGAAGATATGCATAAAATTCCAGTCCTACCTTTTTAATGTCTGACTTAAATATCAAATATATTCTACAACAGTCATGTCACCACACAGAAACAAGATGTGCTTTTGCAATGTTGGTTAATTCACTGCCCTAGTTTAAACAATAGTGTGGCATATAATAAGCCAGTTTTTTTAAAAAAGGCCAAGGGTGTGGATGTAGTGTTTTTATTATATGTTTATTTATTTATTTATTTCTTCTTATGTGACTGATTTGACTCAACCTAATAAAGCTTCAAGTGAAATATTGAACAAACTAACCACTCACTGATGACCCTGGTCTATGCTACAGTGTCATCTGCCATTAAACCTGAGTGACTGAGTGTGTTCCACAAATATCAAATGTGTCATTACTCATCCAAACACGTTTCACAGACAGTACACAGAGTGAGGCAGGGGAGCACACAATGCACTGATGCTAATGTGTGCATGTGTACAGGAATAGTAACACAGGCAGCGCTGTCTTAGTCACTCCGAGATGTGACATGATAAGAGCAGACAGAGACAGGGAGCCAACGCTCAATACAAACACACAGGCTGTACAGTATTTCAACACAGGGGGAGGTCTGGCTGTCAATACTGTTTGTGTAAACTATTGGTGTTACATTGGTGTCAGGAAACTGTACTATAGCTGTACAAGTAAAGTTCACAGGTCAAAAGGTCATTGTTTTGTTTTTTCCAATTCACTTCCAACTCTGACTGAGATTTGCATGTTTCAGTGATCACCATTCCTCATTTATGCTCAAGTATAATTATATTAGAAGAACATTCATGCATGCTAATTTGCTGCAGCAATATCAATTATCCAGTTTTAAGTAAAACACAGCAGATCCAAAGCACTGTGTATTAAGATTAGTGCTGCATACTTTTTTAGTATGCAAGATGCTGCAAAAATATAAATAACACCACTCAAGCAGATAAAACAGACGACTAATGGGAAATAATGCACATTTAGCCTTAGTCAAATCAAATCAGTAAATGGCATGGCATAGAGTTGTAATAGAATGACTTCATTTTCACTGAGACGAACTAGAAAAAAAAAAGTCAATTGTGTTGTCTAATTCTAATTTTCTCTTAAATAATTGAGAAGTTTTAGTAAATGTAATGAAGCTTCAAAATGAAGTTCAAAAAGCTTGTTAAAAGAGGCTTGATTAGCATTGATGTTGAAAATCCGATTTATTTACATATTATGCCTGTGGCTTTAGGGACTGCTACAGTCTTGCGGTTTATCATTACTGCAATATTTTGATATTGCAGGTAACAACACTTTTATTTATCATCATATTTTAGAGTTCAATGTCTACAGTCATTTTTTATAGTGTGGAAAATAAATACACCAATTATCAGGAAAAGGAGCCAGCCCAAACTCCACAGATAAATGCCTTTCCTCCATTCACTCCTGGTTCCCTTGGCGAGGCTCCCTGTGTCCTGACGAGACACTGTGCAATTCTAGATTATTTCCAATAAATCCTCACAAACTGAGAACTGAGCGAAGACTACGTATGCCTTCATCTAAACAGGTGTGTGTCATTGTATTGTCATTTTACACAAATATTGTTCACTTTTAGGACAGGTGTTGAAAATTAGCATGTGTGCTATAACACTCAACAATGCATCTGGTTTGGTCCAATGTATTTGTGTTTCCATATTAAATAAATGAATAAATAAAAAAAAAATATGGTTAAACACAACATGTGTTCACTGTATGAAACAAACCCTAACTGTCAGGGTGAGGGATGGGGGCCAGAGGTCGGCAGCATTCGGGAGGCTTTTTTCTCAATTCTTCTGACAGGTCCCAAGATGCACTAGGCCACTGGGCCAGTGTGTCTGCCTCTGTCGTTCTGTCTCACTCGAAATTCATCTGAAATAGCTCAGTTTTCCTTCGAATGCACTGCATCCTGAGCAGGTCAAGGACGGATTGTGTCTCCCTTCACAAGACTAACAAACCACTTTGACAACATTCATACTAAGTGGGTCAGCATAGATTATCAGTTGAGACAAAGAGTATTCATAAAACAGACTCAATTTTGCTATTAACATGTGCACATTTGGCTCCTTTGATTGCAGTTAAATGATTGTGGAACTGAAAAAACCCACATGATGCTCATTTCATTTTGCTTTAATAATAATATACCTTCGTAAATACAATATTTGCTGAGTACCTCATACACAAACTGACAAAATAACTCAGTTTTGACCTTCAATTACTTAGCTAGTTTAAGATATATTTATGGCACTGCTATACAAGTCTAGGAATCCTGTGTTCTTGTTGATTATCTTTAAAGCTTCCTAAGCTAACTGTGACTCACTTTGAGTGGTCTGTCTGCTCTTACTGTCAACATACAGTAGCTACTGCAAAGCTTATTTAAGCCTTTGATTGTGCTTGTGTTGATTTCCCCCAACCCTATAACTGTGCACTTTGTGAGCTCTTTGTAGATATTTTTCCTGGAAAATAGAGTGGCAGGTTTTTTTTGCTTTGAGAGATTCGTGGTCCAGTCTTAGATAAAACTGAGGGCTTGCTTATTGGCTTTTTGACTACAGTTTGAGTTGACTGTACTCATTTAATGCAAAAGATATTGTGGATGTGCTGCAGTGTACTACATCAACCACTAAGAAACATACTGAGACATAACACCTCCATCTGTGTTTGCAGCTGTGTTGTCTCAAGCAGAGAAACATTGAAAAATGTTATGAAAGTGAAAATGTGTGGCCAGTTTTAATTGGATATTCCAAAGTGGGTTTATCTACTGATGTCCAGACATTTGATTGAGCTTGATCCTTTGAGCTGCAATATCATAAAACAATAATATAAACCTTGAAAATCTAACTAACTTAAGGTTGCTCATACTGAAATGCATAAGCCATGTTGGTAAATAAATGTTCATACCAACAGCACACTGCAGCATGTCCAATCCAATGTCCAATCAATTTTAACTGTGTTAGACAAGTCGAGAGGGCTTGATCAACTTCAGTAAGCTTTAATTGCACAGTTAATTACACTCAGTCTCGCTTGTCATTTGGCATGGTGTCAGGATGTTAATGTCACAGCTGGAGTTGCTGCACAGCCCTGTTTCGCTAATTCAGAGGTTGTGGTCTTCGACCCACTGCTCCACAGGTTGCATTGAGATAATCACTTTGTCATTAGGCTAACAGTGATGGATTTCAACAGTACAGCTTGACATGGCAAAATATATTTTACTATATGTTATCAGATTAAATATTCATGATGCTTAATGCATATGTAAGCAAAGTAAAACCCAAAATTATACATTATTATATTCATAAACTAGTGTTACGAAAAATAATGCAATTATTTCTGCAGCTGGAAAACAATACAGAATCTTTGACAAAGATGTTATAAAAAACAACCACAACCTTATTCTTTGTTATTTAACATACCACTATGTGGTTGCAACACTGCTCACTCTAGTGTTGCACCAAAGTTTAATGCTATCAAGTTCTCATAAGTTTATGAGAAAAGGGAATATCTGCAGCAGCAGTGCAACGCCCAACTGTGTAGTTTGGCAGATACTCCGTCTTCAAGTGAACACTTTAATTAGTATTGTGTTGCTGAGGAACAACAGCTTCTTATTTCCTGTCAACAAACCCCTCTGGGCGACCAATTAATAAAGAACACCTCAAAGATTAGGTTCTCACCACAGCACTATAATGAGCTCGCTATGAGACTTGCAGATGAGATTCTGATTACAGGTCCAATTATGGGAGGGAGGCAACAAAATATCAGAGAGGGCTTTACTGTTTATAATGCAGAGTGACAAAATATAAAGTGTATATAATCTTCTAGAAAGACAGAATAAGAGGCATCATAAGAACAGCTGAACAGTCTTATACAAGATACATCACACACCACTGCTTTTCTATACAGTATTAAGGCCACACATCACATATTTGGCAGATCTGATTTTCTGTGCTCTCACAGCTGTATGATGTCTGACCATCAGTCAGCCGAGCTGTTCACTTAATGTGAGAAATTACATTAATGATATTTCTGTATTTTACCAAGATGTTAGTGATTCTACAGCACTTCATGCAGCAATCCCACTCCATGAGCAAAGTTGCAGACTTGTTACACCATGCAGTGGTGAAGAAAAGGAGACACTGTTACCATGCCAACAGCCTTTACCCAGTTATGGTCACCATTTCCTGGCACTGAAACCCATTTAAATTCAGCTATTCAATCAAAACAAAGTGATCATTTTGAAAATAACTAGGCCAGACGGTGACTCTTAGATGTAATACAAGTGAAAGAGGAATAAAATGGGGGTGAAATAGTAAAACATCCTTAAGCAGTTAACAGCAACATTAACTGGGAGAGGAAAGTCTAAGCCATTATCCATCTGGAAAGAAACTAAAAGCTAACATGTGTTGAAATAAGAACTGTACATACACAGCTGCAGGCATTGACACATACTGCATGATGAGCATGAAAGCACATTTAGTCATAGCATAAAACTTCACATAAGAAGCTCATTTTATACCCATTAATGGCCCTGGGACATGGGATTCAATAACAATACAACTAACAACTGCCCTGGCTTTTGTTGTAAGAGTTACTGTATATTCAGGTTGTGTGCATATAGTATTCTGAAGCTTGAAGTCATGTTTTAAGTAGAGCATGTAATAGTATGTTAACTGCAGTGATGCTGTACATGTTTGTTGTCCTCCACTAATACCAATACAAAAAAGGAAATCATCCACAATTGTCTTCATTTGCATCAGTTCCACTTCATCTCGTGCGCATGATAATTCTAGTAAGCATGTGTTCACATTAGGGGGACTGGCTACAGAAGACTGTGCCCACAGGCACTGCTTCTCTCGTGTTATGGGGAACAATGGCTGCTCAAAGCTAGGCCAAGCGTTTAATAGACATTGAAGCCCAAATATTTCAATACTCACTGATGTGTTCCACTGAACTGCATTAAAAGAGCGCTGCATCCTAGGTGTGGCATACATTTCTTTCCAGTGACAGCGGAAAGTTTATCCTAGTTCTTCATATCATGTACGCCTCACTATTGGAGTACTGGACTGTCCCCATTTATTGATCAAATCCAAACATAGTGGTCTAATACTTGCATGTCACGGCAGAAAAATAGGTCTGCTTGCTGTACTGCTGCCTCTGTCAGTGTGTGCAATAATATATATGATACATTTTGAAGACATTAAAATATTACCACTAGGTTTTATTTTCATAGGGGCACAGCTAAAAGTCAATATGATCATTTCGCCAACCCTTATGTCCATATTTCAAGTAAAGTAATGTAATAGAGTTTGTGCAATCACCAATAACAAATCACTGACCTTCTTTGCAGACTTAACAATAAACTCCAAGGAGCTTAATAAAAAATGACCCATGTCTGGTTCACTGCCTGGGGCTGAGAAACTAGTTGCAAGCTACAAAGACATGACTGAGACACATCTCTTGGCTTTTGGGCAGAGACAATGGAGACCGGACCCACTCATGACCTCCATTGTTGATATAATATTGACATGGCACTAACAGCTCTGAATAGGGAACAGTTTAAGGTTCAATCATGCAGGTT
Source organism: Rhyacichthys aspro (assembly GCA_036850595.1). Classification (NCBI taxonomy): domain Eukaryota; kingdom Metazoa; phylum Chordata; class Actinopteri; order Gobiiformes; family Rhyacichthyidae; genus Rhyacichthys; species Rhyacichthys aspro. Next base: position 15,303,866 of record CM072162.1, on the reverse strand, counting down.
TAAAATTGCGTGAAACCTAGACCTGGACATCCCCATCGAAGTAGCCCATCCACGACCCACTTTACTTTAACAGCAAACACTATTCTGTTTGTCTGCGCACATTAGCCTCAATGGCTGGAATACTACAGGCAATTCCCTGAGGATGTCTAGACAGTGGTCTCAGTCTCACGCACATGCCATCCAGCTTCTCAATGAAAAGTAGAACACATTACCAAATCCCAGTGGTTAAAGCAAATGAGAAGTTTGTTACAGATAACACATTTAAACTAGGCTTTAAAAGTCCACTGTCATAAATCATACCACACGGGTAATGGACAAATGGTGATTCATCTTTGGCAAATTTTCTTTTTCTGTTATTACAGTCATTTGTACAAGATCCTCTACATTTAAAGTGTGGGTAATGGCAATAAATTCAAGACACAATACATACAGTTCATTCAAGAAACTAGCACATCATTGGGGTGAGGGGCTCAAAAGATGATGAAAGAAGATCAAAACATTGTTTTTTATGTGTATGTCATCATCTGACCAATCATTCCAAACTGGAAGGAGCAGCACTTTTCTAAAAAGACAGTCAGAAAAATGATTCAATCTTCATCTCTTGCTTTATTCAAAGACTGTTGGGCAATTTTTTTACATATTTTTTATGTCTAATATCCATTTAAGAGGCTAACCTTAACAAGTTTAATAACCACCCATTTGACAAACAAATTCAGTCTTGGTTAGCATGAAATTTGCTGAAAAAAATAAATAAATAAAAACACACACACACATATATAAATATATATACATACATATATATATACATACATATATATATACATACATATATACATATATATATATATATATATATATATATATATATATATATATATATATATATATATATATATATATATATATATATATATATATATATATATATATATATATATATATATATATTTAAATATAGCCAAAGACTTAGTATTTGACACTGAAACATTAGTTGTTTTGACTGACAGTAAACATTAGTTGTTTTGACTGACAGTACAATACAATGCATCCAGAAGGCGGTAAAATGAATTCTCTCTCCTTTTAAAAAGGCAGGATGCTTACACTAGCCACTAGAGAAATATCAGAGAATGCACTGAGCTCCCGTGTAAGTTGCCTTTCCTTGAGACCCATTGCTCTGTTATAAATCGTGCTGGCATTCCAGCTTATGCAAATATATCTGGTGAAAAGTGGTATTTTCTTCAGAATTGCTTCCCTCATATTTTTACCCTCCTCCTCTTTCTAAACCCATGACAATCCATCAGCACAGACCAAAAATAAAAAATAAAAAAAAACTGTCCCAGGCTTTCCTGCTTGTAGATTTGGCAGAGACAGCCTGGTTTGCATCACTTTCCCAAGAAATAACACAGAAGACCATAGAGAATTAGATCACCCTTAAAGTATGTTTACTGTTACTGAATGAACTGGTTTGCTATACTAATTATTCCTATTCTTTTATCAGGTCACCAGGAATCAACAGAATAGGTTCAAAAGCTAAGCACAGCAGATGGAGGCCATTTGCTCAACACTAATCTCTAATGTCCTGTGAGCCACTCTCCCAATCAGCAATAAATGAGATTAATGCACTTAGGATGAATATATATCAGAAAAAAAAGAGGTTTAAATTGCATTTTATTTCTCCTTATAATACACAATAAAGGTTCATGAGGAGTTTGCCATGAAAGATATCCCTCAGCCCCTGCAAACTGGATCTGAGATGAAGGAATACAAGCCTAGGATCAGGACAAGCCACACTTACATCTCGAGGACAGAAGAATCCTTTTACTGTTATCATGCACAGCAGATATGTTCAGGGTATAAGGCTGCAGTGGAATCTATTAACACTTTCTGTTGATAACAAAAGATGGGTCTTATCAAGCTGGTACAAGTGACAAAGAATGCATTAACATTTATGGAGCTCTCATCTGTGCTTTTGTGCCCACTCTCTGTTCCTCTTACCTTAATGCTGTTGTGCACTTTGCCTGTTGAGCTCATATTGTGTGAACCACTGCAGAATAATATAACGACCAAATACAATCCCCTGTGCATATTTTCATAAAAAAGCAGTCTTTTTTCTAAAGGTGCAGAAGCCATTAGCACAGGACACTCTCAAGCTAAACAACAATGGGTAACACAGTCCCTTAACCAGCTAACCATTTCCTGACCTTTAACAGAGATTAAAAGGTGAGTATGCCATTTTTATGCATGTGAAAAAAAGAAAACAGTTTATATTTAATATTAACATATTGCATTTGGAATCATCTGTGAGAAAACAAGACCTAAAGACATCATCTAGGCTTTATTATGAAGGATTTTAAAAGAAGAGAATTTCAGTTCCAAACGGACAGTCACATGATCGCAAGGTCTGTACAGCTTGTCAATAAGGAAGTAATGGCTACCAATAAAACAGTGTATATTCAGCACGGAATAGGACTTTTAACACAGAAAAACAGTGCAAAAAAGAAAAACATTAACAGAATAAAGGGATGCAACATGTAACAGGGATATATATTGGGAAATCAATCACGCAATGTTTAACGAGGAGGAGATAATTGTAGTTTTCACGGTGAAGTTGGATATAAAAGTTTACGGTAAGCTCTTTGGTCTAATGAGGAAAAATTGGTCCAGTTTTACTTTTTGTTAGTAAAAGAAAAGCAGGAAAGGTCCCTTGGCTCCTTTGGGGTGAGTGGTTTCTCAGCCAGGTAATGCCACTTTAATAGCACAAAGTCCAAAACTCCAAAAGTTTGTATTTTTACGATAGAAAAAAACATAGTTAAGAGTGGGCTAGTGAAGGTGTATTGTATTGCATTCATGACCTGCTTCAAGTTATTTGAGATGTTTTATTTAGCAAAACACAGTTTATAGCACACCCTCTAGTGGTAACGTCTAAATTAGGAGGATTCTAACCAGATAATAATGCCTGCCTACATTTTGGCCCGGCCTCAAATATCATACCTAAAAGAATGAGGCTTTCCAAACAGATAGATGTGAGATGTGAGATGTGAGATACTTAAGAGGCAGTTCACTTAATGTGACTTTATCAAAGCCAAATGATGCATTCATCACGGATCCTAGAGCTTTAGTACAAACCACAAATAAAAGTGTCTACTTATGTATTTCTTGATAATTCTGACGCTAGAGATGGTCATTTTGTGAAGTAGTGCACTAGTACAACATTAAACGTTTGGAAGCACAGGGTGGGATCCTACCGTCGTTGCACAGAGGTCCTCCGAATGTTGTCATGCTGCAGTCACAGCTGAAGCCCTCCCACTGCTGGAGACACACGCCCTGGTTGGCACATGAGTCCTCTTGGCATGTCGTGCTCGGGCCTATCGTGGACACAAAAAAGAACTGGATCAGAAGACATTAAGACACAGTGGGGCCTCCGGCTAAGCAGTTAACCTAATGACAAAGGATAGGTAAAAAACACAATAAAAATGGAATGTATTATTTAAAAAAAATAGAACAATATATATACATGCATATATAGCATATGTCCTGCATTTTTAATTGTTATAATTGTTCATCTAAAAAGAAATAGCCCAATAATGTACCAGTGTCTGCCTTGGTAACAATCAAAAGAAAAAAAAAAAAACCCATCTGTGAAAAAAAATAAATCAATGGTTTTAAAGATTTTTCAAACAGTAACATCATAATGCACATAATACAGCCCAATAAAGAAGAAAAATATAAATTATAATAATAATTCAACTACTGATTGAAAGCTCATAATGTATAATTATATATATTATTTTCATTGTGATCATAATCCCTAATGTATTTCATTAGAGGGATAATGTATTGGACATGCACACATCACATGCATGCGTTTCTGATTTATTTACAGCAGAAAAAAACTAAAAAAGAAAAAAGTATTCAATCAATTCATTCATAAAGCTAATAGTGTGTACATTTTTCTGAATTAATTTTAATTACACAGCCATGATGCTTGGGTTTTAAGTATGCTCTTGCTATGCTAAAGACTGCAATTTGGTTGCAAGTTGTACATAAAACAAGAGTAGCTTATTAATAAATAAAAATGAATCAATTGTAGAAATGCATGCAGCGTAAGCATAATTCATAAAAATTGCAAAAATGATTACACATAAATAAATTCCACCACAGAAATGAAAGTAACCTAAAACGTAAGAACTATGATGCAAGACTGATCCTTGTATCCCTCACGGGGCTCAAGCCCATTCAATGGCAGTTTGGTAAACAGCCAACCACTGTATCAAGGGGTCGCTGTTTGGTATTAGACCACTATCAGAGGCTAAATGCTACTGACTCCATCCCACAGAAAAGCTATTTCCATTTAGAGTGACACTCTGTGTGACACAAAATGAACCAGGCAAGTTTGTCAGAGCTGCATTATTTTGAAAATATATTTGAAATAGTGGAAACTGAATGAATAATAAGTTTAACACTCAATATAAAAGACTGCATGAATTGTAAAATTACACTAAGTGACACTGAAAAAATAAATCAAATATTGTCTCTAGATGGCAGACACATTAGACTGGGCATATAATATTCATGCATGCAACAAAGGCTTCATGCATAATTCAAAAGGATTGCTTCTGGCAAACTCTCAGATCTAGCAAGCATGCACAGGGCAAAACAAAATGGAATAAAATAGGAAACAACACTGGCAATACAAATATGGCAGAGAGAATAATCAGATTATGGCCAAGTGTAACAAAAATGATTGTGTGTGGAGGGTGTCAGAACAGAATAACACACACAGAACAGAAATACAATGGATGTTCAATTATGCCCCCCAGGTTGGCAGTGTGGACCTTTGTGGGTGTGCTTCACGCTGTGTGCCTTCCTGTTTTGGACAGGACTGAAGGAAAACTGAGCTGTACTGCAGTACATGGGACTGTATATTTGCAATAAGTCTAATTTGTAGTTTAAAAACTAGCCATGATTTTAAGAAGAAATGTAAGTTTAGATTTTTTTCAGTATTTACAGAATATTTAACTTTTAAAAATATATGCCTCATCTGCTTTTATATTAAGAGTTTTTTTTTATAACAAAGCAGAGGTTCAATAAGTTTCCACACCTTTGCCTTGCCTTTGCATGTATGGAGATCACTCACCTTCGCATCCACGCTCTATCTGTCCCACACAGGCCTGGGCGTCTGACATCAAGTCTGGAAGCCGTCCATTCAGGTCCACAGAGGCCAGACAACCCTGGAACCCCTCCTTGGCATGGACAAGTTTGGGGAGTTCTTTATACATCTCTTTAGCCACACCACCAATGTAAAGGTCACCTGTGCATTCAAGAGAAGCATGTTAATACTGACCCCTGGTGGAAGAGAGGGGTTATACAACATGTCACACATAAACACACAATTTGCACTGCAGTTGCCTGCATTTAATGCAAACATATAACTATTGTTTAAAAAGGTCAAATATTACTGTCATATTATGTACAGAAAAAAAAAATAAAAATGCTGTTTAATCTGTTTAATATTGCATAATGTCAGTAAATGAGAGAGAATGTTATAATAATTTAGTACTAAATGCTTTGAACTGGTCAACAATTCCAGTTTGTCTGAGGCTAAGAAATCTGGGGTGTTGTGAACAGAACAGGATTATTATTGTGCAGTACAAAAGATCGCTTTTTACAGTTAGTTGCTTGCATCAACATCCTCAGCATAAATAACAGCAAAGTACAGATGGTGACAGAAGACATTCCTCAAAGGTACAGCAAAGGTGCTATTAAAAATTAGTCCTGCTTTTAACTACACCTACGTATTTCTCTTGCTAGCATGGCCTGACTGTCAGCAACCAGCTTAAACAGTATGTAATTAAAACCAAGGAACAGTAATTTACCCTTTAAGTCCAGATTTTTAGCCCCAGTTGTGGTCTGTGTGGTGATCTTCGTGTCAATCTTGACCATGTGGAGGTTGTTAGTGTCCCGGGAAATGATGACATTGTGCCAGTGGTTGTCATTCAGAGGCTTATTGGAGTTGCCTTTGATCAAGTGAGCTCCATTTCCCAGGTCGGACACATAGTGCAGGTACCTGGAACGACGATAAAGGCACATAGAACCTTTTACAATTCAAACTGAGGTTACAGACACATTTTCTGGGCTAAATATTTCCTAAATGTTTTGGTCTAGAGGCAATTTCAGGTTTGAATGTTCATTTTGATTAAAATGTGGGGCTGTATTTATTTATTTATTTTTCATTGGAATAATACTTAATAATAATAATAATAATACTAACTCTGGGCATTACTTTAAAGAAGGCCATTCTATAGCTGCATTTAAGGAGTAAAAAAATCACCCTTTTATGTTTGTTATTTGTTGTGCCTTCATGAAGATTAAACAGAACAATAATAGCCTTCAGAAACTTCAGAAAATAGTCTGGGAAACTAATGATAAGAAAAAATAAATTCACAGGCCTAAGGCAGAAGAATCTGTGAAGAATTATTTTCTGTTTGAAAGCTGTCATTTTGTTACACTAATAAAGTACCAATAAACATTTTCAACAGTGTTTCTTTACATCTGGTACCAGATTAGCTTGCACACTCATCAATATAGGACAAAGATGGGCACTTACCCTTTGACTAGCTCTACCACAATGAAGTCGTTCCCATCGCCGCTGTTATACAGGATGAGACCATCTGAAGAGGTAGTTTTGAACTGGAAGAAGAGGTGCATGGAGTAGTAGGCCTTCAGAGTGGTGAGTGTCACATAACTGGAGCGGGACTTAAAGGTGATGGGGTCTGCAATGATGTTCTTGAAGCCGATCATGGCATTGAGTTCACAGTAATCGATGTCTCCATTTTTACAGAGGTCTATGTAGGCCATGCCATTAAAGGAGAGGCTCTGGATGTGGCCAATGAAGTTGGAAGGTATTGTCTTGAAGCTTTTTTCCGTCACAATTCCAGTCTCAATGTTGTGGAACTCCAGCTGAGTGTGATCGCCTGCCATTTGACCTTTGATTAGCAAAAAGAAGAGGGCAAAAGGTGTTATGGAGGGAAGAGGAGACAGTCAGAGGCACCAGCCCTGTGAGGTAGGACTATGTCCTCAAAATATATTTGAACAAGATTTGAGCAAAGACCTTGTCATTGTTTTTATTTTACCATGTTTCTTCATTTGAATATTTTGTGAGATTTCATTTTGTTTACTATAACAAAATGTCTTACCTACAATGTGAAAGTCCAGCAAATTTGTTATGGAAGCTATACGTTTACAGGAGCATTATTTTGTACAAAATATTGGACGGATAATGAGAAGTACCTTCCACAGGCGGCAGGTCATCTACGGTCAGTTTCAAACTCTTGCCCCTTCTGAACACACGAACTGTGTGCCATTCATTATCGTTCAGATTCTGACCCGCAAAAATAGTCTCTGGACCTTTGCCTGCAGGACAGTCCAGAGAGTGGTTAACACAGAAGCATCACACACTTTTCAGACATTGAGAAACAGAGAAAGGAGGAGGACAGACACAGTGAGTTAAGTGGTCAGGAAGAGGAGGCAGAAACATTAAAGCTAGTTTAGTTAATGGTCCATAAAGAGAATTCATTCAGACTTGCATTTGCGTAGTGATCACCTAATTGATGGGGTCAAATATTTGAATTCACACTAAAATCCATTTTCCTCAAACCAAGAATAGACAGGCAGTAATAGCTTCTATTGATTCTTAGAAACTTCCATCCCCATCAGGCCACTTGGTGGCAGCAAATATCTATAATAAAAAGCTAGAGCTGGCGGAATCTGCTTGTCTGGGCAACATTCTCCATCTTGTGTACATCTGTCTGTATATGTTATGCGCCCAACATTAAACTAAACAAAGACATTGAGGCCATAATTTGTCTTACAAAAGGTGAATATTTTTGATAAAAAAAGGATGTAACTGGAAATGTAGGCATATTAAATACAGGAAATACAGAATGTGATCATGATGACTGCCCTTAATCAAAGCAAGAGGTTTCTGAAACCTAAACCAGTAACACATATACAGACTGTTAACTTCCACCATTCTTTGCATCAGTTACCTAAAATGTAACATGGCATGTAACGATAGCACATTTTAAAAACATAATATTATAACATAGTCTTCTATAATGAAATGATGCCACACTGAACTAGGCCCAACCTCAATCACATCTAAAATCATAGGTAAATTTGCCTGATGTGTCCTCAGGCACAGCAGAAAGCACTACAGGGATTCATTTCAGCTTTAAAGGCTCTGAACTCCCTTTGTTTTATGGAACTGTATGTAGCTTTTAGAGTTTACAGAGTAGCTTGCTTGCAGTGGGACACACTTTAGATGTGGTACTTTCAATTCAATTTATAGCTATTAATTTTCTTTTCTGCAATCTTCAAAGCTCCAGTGCAATGTGTATGCAAATGAGTTTGTGACAAGTACCAGGCTACATTCAAACTCAGAGGCACAATGCTGCTTTGTAAGCACAAAATACCAGGGCACGATTGAAACCACAATTCATAAGGACAGATATAAAATCATATTCTGGAGGTGGACTTCAAAGTAGTCCTGATCTTTGCTTCCGTCATTCTGTGCCTTGTTGCTTTCTAAATTCAGAGTGAAGAAAACCCTGTTGTATTCAGCAGTAAACTTCTACACAAGATTCCCCTCTGTACAGTTAAATTTATGTCTGTGGTTTAAATATCCCACTGCTGGACAGATATTAAGGACCTTTAGTTGCCAGTCAGCTGTGTCCCATGCTCTCCACTGCCCTTACTGGTTGTGATCTATCTGCAGTGATGGATCTACAGTGAGCTCTCCCTGCTTCACTGACTTCAGGCCCAAGGGAACAGTGTGGCAGTGAGCAGCATGAGAAGATGTGATTATCCAGTCAATCAGCTCTGGCCGGCTGGACGACAGGCCAGAAACTGGTGCGGCCAGCCTAGACGCTGTGACTCACACAGGTGGAGGAAAGAGGGACATGCTGACCAAGCAGCAGGCTACTGCTACTGGATTACCATCAAACCACACATCAAAGCCATCACAGAAGGGAGAGAGAGCCTGGCCGGCATATTAAGTGACCTGCTTGTCCAGTCAGTGTCTTAATATCTGAAAACAATACAGATCTTTACACAGATTTAACTATTTTAGAACAATTTTAGAACAATGCAATATAATGTATGGCAATCAATACCTATACATATGTTTCTGTATATAATTATTTAGTCCTTATTTTGTGTTTTTTAGTAATAATTTCCTTGATGCCTTGATGTATTTTGTATTGTGTAATCATCACAATTGGCTATTACTGGCTAGTACTGGCACGCAAAAATGATCATGAGACATTTTTAGTTTGTTGTCATTCAGTGGCTGTTAACAGTATTTAAATGGAAGTGGCAGTGTTTTCTTCAGACAGCTCTGGGCAGCCCCAGGGACTCTCGGTCCCTAATTGACAGTGATGTGTTCTTTGAGTTGGTGCAGAAATTCTTCTTCCACCAAGCTGACCGAAGCTGCAGTGCCTGACAAGATACATTAATTAACAAAGAAAAAAGAGGACAAAAATAAAATAGAGGAGAAAAAATGACAGAGAAAAAAAAAGAATGTTAACTATTAGTGTGTGTCTAAAAGCGCAGGCTTAACACACTTTCCAAGAACTTCAATTAAACATTCTCCTCTGACATAATTAGGTCTGGATCCATTAAAGAGAGAAATGCTGTTTCTTCTTTTCTTTTTTGTATTTAAAAATTTGCTTTCATGTTGACTGAATAAAGATCATTTCAGCTGCAGTGTAATAATGCAGAAAAAAAAGTAAACAGCCAAATCTGAAAATGTGGTAATAAATGTCTGCTTTGAAATACAAGACACACTTTACCCTACCAGTATTCAGATCAGATTAAAAGTACATATGTGCATACTATATGTGAACATATATTACTTGCATGTGAACATGATGCATTAAAATTGCAGGCATTTGCCCTAGAGACTTTTCTCTGTATGGTAATTATGTGTAATGCATCTTGAGAAGCATAAGAGACACTGCTTCCATTTCATGTAAGTGTACGTACATGTTATTGTCTTTTTTCTTCCATCTCTTCATCTGGAAATAGCTAGGTTAAAGTCGTAAGACTGGAGAAAAGCACTTTACACGGAACAACAAAACTAACGTCACGTGACATGTTTGCCACAATAAAAGACTGGAAATTACTGATCAGTGTTTGCACAGATTATGAGTTCACGCTATCATCACAAACCAAAAATGACCTTTTAAACCATTCAAAAAGGGAATTAGAGCTCAGAGCTTTTATTTGCATACACAAACAAGGGATGCAATCCAAGATGCATGAACAATGCTATTTAGCATTTAGAAAGGTGTTAAGAAGGAGCTGTCTCACAGCAGCATGTCTAGAGGTCACATCATGTGATTCTGTGCCGGGGAGTTTATTGTCTCTGATTCGCACCAGGCAATGACCTTCAAATATTATCTGTACAATGGAGATCCGACAGAAAAAAACAGTTTGTTCCAAAATACTCTATGTGGCACTCTATTACAGGCTAAGTTGTCTCATTTCTCTTGGTATATACTGACACTCAGAGTCTGCCTGTCACTTTACAACCTTTATACAGGAGAGAGACTCACGTAATATTACTCCAGAGAAGCAATTATTAATTCATCACTGTTCTTGAATAATAAATGTCAGGGATATTTACCTCCCAAAATATTGCAGTGTAACTTCTTTGTTCAAACACACACTGCCACACATCCCTGTGTGATTCCCACAACAAGATCTATTCTCTTCCTCCCTCCCACTTCATCCCTTTCTTTCTGCTCTGTGAGGCAGGTTAATGAGAATAATAAAATCACACTCTGTATTTCCTCTGCACCTTGAATGGCCTCATCAATTTACAGCAGGCGTGAAATACTAAAGCAGAAGAGAAACAAAATAGTGAGGGGAAGACAAGGAAATCATCCGTGTCTAAAATACCTGCCTTTTATAGAACATCAGACTGAATTATTGGTGCAAAGGTTTGTTAATTCCAAACACTCTGTCTATATTTAGGTTTGTCATTAATCCCGGCCTTCCTCCATCCTCTCACTGCTGCTCATTCATGCAAATGGACCCCAAATCATATACATAACCAAACATTTCTATATATACCTGTGGCTTTTGGGATTGTTTTTTTGATGCAAACTGCAAGTCAGATACATGTCAGTGGACTGATTGAATTTGCTTAGCCTTGGGATATTTGAATGCTGGGATTATATGATGACTGTATAGAACAAGTTGCAAACATGGTTGCTAAGAAACAACGCACCTAGCAGCTAAAACAGTATTATCCAGAAACAACAGAGACTAGAGAAAAGAAGAATGTGAACAGGGACTTACTGGAGGTACAGTTAATCCTGATACAATCTAGATGGGGAAGAATAGATGAGAGATAAATTCATCTTTCAACGTTACAGCTGCAGACATCATTAAACATACAGTCCACCCCTCTAGGGACAAACACACGGACACTGTCCATCGTCTGATGCTCTCACTATAGCCCTGGGCTGTGGCTGGTAAAAGCACAACACTGTGAGATGGAAGCCCAGCATGTTTACCAGAATACATCCAAATATTTTGGCTTTATTCACAGCATTTGTCTGGTTTGTTTGTTCTAGCTCTACAGAATTTAACATATTGCAAACCTAAGAGCAGCAAATTATAGCCAGTGTCAGAAAGAGCCATCTAGGAGGTGGTCGCAAAATGTTTACTTATATTTTTTTTTCTTTCTCCAGGTATGTATTCACAGGTCAAGGCTAGGTATCCTTGGAGAAGCAAATGCTACTAGCAACTGTGAATAAATTGAACAGATAAAGCAGTACAGTAGCCAAATAATTCAAGTGCAATTTGTCATTTTTGCTTTTAATAAAATTATTTCGTAATCATCTCAAAGCCCCTACTATTGTTTTTGTTATTTACACACAATTCTCACAGAAAGGTGACCCAAATGAACCCTTTCTTCCTATTTGGCTCTGTCTGTCGTGTGTTGTCAACCACAGCAGGAAAGTGGCTGCAAACAGCCAGAGACCAACACAAGCCTACCCTTACAGGGAATGCTCTGCTTTTGAAGGAAGGACAAGAAATAGGCCAAGGGCCAGGGACAAACTCAAATGTGTCAAAGATAATTTGAAAGAAAACAAAACAGTGATTTGTTTTTTTCATCAGAGGGCGTTCCTGTCATGTGTCAGCGTTGTCAGTGTGTGGCGCTGTTGTCCTCCATGCTGGGGAACTTGCTTCTTTTGGGTTGACAGCAAACCCAGACATCTAGTTTGTATGCACGGTTAAACAGCACTGCTTAGGGAGCCCATTTCTGTTTAGCCAGTGGAAAGGCAAAATAGATGGCTATCATTTGAGCGGCATTGCTCTGTTTGAGAGATATCAAACTTTTTACAAGCATCATTGGATCCTTTCTTGAGCAAAAAGCACACAAACACACATCATGCACACAAAAAACCTGTGTCTTTTATATTATTGTCCATTTTCCTGTTTTTCTTTATTATTTAATTTACTTTTTGCAATAGCTACAGAAGGCATTATCTAACTGGTGGATGATTTTAAACTATATTCTTCCACTGAATATTAACTGACAAAAATAAATGAGTAACTTAACAATAAACCAGACAATAAACTCTATTAATATATTTTACTAGAGGCATGAAAGCTAAAGGAACTGAGGTCAGTTTATGGATAAGAGCAAGCATTCCCTGCTGGGACACAGCATTTGTGTGTTCAACTGGCAGTGAGCAGAGAGCCGCAGACTTTTGTCATTGAAAGCTTCAACACAATCTCCTTCTATTCACAAAAGAGACTGGGGTGAATATTATAATCTGTGAAGTGAGAGTGTTGCTTGGAAGTGGTATTACCCAAGTGTAGTTTTATATGACATGGCGTTACTGCTGCTGTTTGTGTATGTCCAAGACATTACCTAAGTTGACAGTCAGGCATACACGGCCACTCTCCAGCTCGAGACGCAGGGTGTCAGCAGAGTCCCGGGACGTGGTGGCAATTAGGATGCCATAGGCTCGCTGAGAGCGGAAACGTAGAGACACATCCTCAGCCTCTGTGTGCATCACAACTGGCAGCTGCACCTTCATAAACTTACTGCCATCGTAACTGAGAATGGTTGCCTCTGTAAATAGAATAAGGACAAAGAAACATGAAGTTGCTGACCTGAGGTTGAAATTTAGTGTTATTACTTTCTTGACAAAAAGGGTAAACAGTAGTAGTATTTAATCATGACTGTGATTTGGAGCTTTCCCAATGCACTGTGGTAAAGCTACAGTGTGTCTTGACGTATTCACCAGCCGCTACAACAATATTAGCTCTGCACTCAACAAGCCAAGAAGCCTGAAGTCAATTTTCACCCAGCATTCAGTCAATTTTTTAGTGCTGATTCATTTGTTGCTTTACACAAGAAAACTACAGTCTTTAGAAATGTTTTTAGAATGATCTCTTCCTAGAAGTGATATTGAGCCTAATTGTGTTTCCACTACAGCAACACTCAAAAAGGCATTACAAAGGCTAACATTGGACATTGGACAATTAGACAACTTGAATTACATCTACAGTGCAACAAATCAGTAGGTCAATTTCATGTGCACTGGAAAGGTCTCAGAAACAAAATCACACAAGTAGATGCAGAGTATTATACTGTTTAAATACTCAAATTAATTCATTAGAATTTGAAACATATCTGTGACACAGTGTAACTTGGATACAGACTGAGTAAAACCATAAAACAGTGATTGAAATGTAATAGTTTGAGGACCTTGAACATTGAGTTTACTCTAAGCATTAGGCGGCCGCCTGGAGAAATGTTGGGGAGATTGTTTAACGCTGGCAGGAGGTTGTAACAGCATTTCCGGTAGTCTAACTAAAGCATAACCTAATAACAGTGCCATTAATGTGGCTGCAGTGCTGAGACAGACACAGGCTGAGTTGAGAAAAAGGGAGATGGGAGTGGGACCAGTGTACACACACCACCTCATCACCACTTCCTCGTCTCACAGACCCAATGTCAAATCCATCCCCTGGGATGACTCCGTCACATTCCTCACCCAAATCCAATTTCTCCACGCCCTCCTGGGGTATGCTGCAGATGACAGGGCCATGTGACAAACGAGTTCTCACTGCTAAACTGTCTGCTTCCTGCCAGGCAGCAAAACCAAAGACCTGCATTTGGAAACTTAAAGCAGATGCTGAGAAAAACTAAGCAACGTCTAGTTTTCTTGCACTTGTTTTATAGTTGCTATCATAAAAGAATTTTACTAATAAGGTATATTTTATTCTCTGGTGATCTGTTACAGCAGAGAACCAGCCATCAAGTAACAGATCTTAGCAATGCATAATGAATAACAACCATGAATATGGCATTAGAATAGAGAATGCCACCTCGGCTAAAAAATTGATTATGGCTCCATAAACTAGAAAAGTTCAAATTGCTAAGAAAATATGCAGAGTGACATGTGAGGAAATCATTACTTAATGCAAAGTGAGCACCTGTCACAAATCTAATCCTGCAGGCCCAGTCATTTCTAATGCCAGGTTGGGGTTTAATATCAAAATAAATTGAAAGAGCTGAAGCTGTGGCTCTTTTCAGTGGCAGCCCAATAGGAGGTTCTCATAAGGAAGATGAACCATGCTAGAGGAAGCCTGGCATGCATTTTCTCTCTTGTATCACACCATATAATGCTGATTTCTGAAACAGAGCACATTTAAGGAACCTTATTCAGGAAATAACTAAATAAGGTTGTATTGCTAAGAATGGAACTAATGGCTCACAGTCTTCCATTCTCCCTGAAGAAAACAGTGCAGGAAGGGAGCGCTGTCAGCCGCATGTCACAGGACTGTGATGTTCCTCAGCAGCAGGGCACTGGGTGCAGTCCAATTCAAAAATTGCAGGAAAACAACTGCCAAAGGTTTTTTAGAAAATGTATGTTCAACATCCATAATAAACAGAAATAAATGGCTCAGAGAAATAAATAATTCAAAGCTGCTCCTGTCTTCCTCTCTACACTTTCTTTTGACTTTCCAAAAAAATAGACTCTAGCTGTTAAATGTGTGACAACAACCTGCCAAGTGAATAGAATTCTGAAGTGGGGAAAATAGTCTTTCTGCACAAAACAACACATATATCTTCATCTTAGTCCAACTTTGCTTTTCTATACTCCTAGTCTATCTTATCAGTCTGTGGCAACTTCATTATAGATATGAGACGGAATGAGAGTAAAGCTAGAAAGTGGATCAGTGTGTCTGACAGAGGCTAGGAGTCTGCTACATCAGCTGTGCTAATACTGCCAGGGGCGGTATATCTGCTACATGTGTACTTAAATTATTATTTTGTGATCACTTTCCATCTTGTCCATCTTTAGTGTCTTTATCTCTAGATTTATTGTATCTATTTCTATCTTGATTGATTTTTTTTTTTGTATCTCTATTAAACTAAATAACATGCATATTTACATCTGTGTAAAATGCTGAAAAATGTGAGACAACCCCGTCTCTGTAATTTGTAAAAATATTGAATTTAAAGGAGACTAACACACTGTCTGCTGAGAAAGAGCATTGCTAAAATATGGTTTAAAATGATTTCCCTTTAAGGGCATTTCACAATTACGCAATAACTTTCTGCACCTCTTGGCTTTAGCTCTGGCTCAATGACAAATAGTATTATGCTCTGAAAAGCAATAAATGAGCTCAGAGAACCAGTTTTTCTATTGTTTAATTTACATAAAGTGTACTGTATTTAAATGTTGTGCAAAGAACTTTTGTCTCTACTAATTCAACCTGATTAATAAATGATAAAATATATGACTTTAATCTTACATTTAACACAAAGACTTACATATTTAAATGAATGCAGTATAAAATATTGAATATTCATTTGATGATATTACTTTACATTAATAGCAGGAAGTATATGTGTCTTTGTATTCTCTATTGATCTATCATTGATCTCTGCAGCCATCTTTATTCAGCTTGTGAAGCTGTCTCTGTGCATCTGTCATGTAGAAAAAAATGCAGGTGCTGTCAGCGCTGAAATCCTGCATGTCATATCTCATTAGGGAACACACGTGTGTTGCATGTACTTCACCATCTGGGAGAGCACCTTAGCCTCACACTGCAGGACTAATATTTGAGCTAATTAGCAACTGGAAGAACTATAAAGGGGAAGACATTTGGGATGCAAGGGGGGAAATTGCTTTGTCTGCTTAATTAAAATCTCTCAAAATAGGGCGACCAGTTCTATGGTTCTTTTCTGAAAGCTCCACCTCTCGTTCCTTCCAGTCCTTGTCATTCTCCTCCTCCACCATATGCAGTAACTGTATTTTGCCACCGGGTGGTACACCATGCATGGATAAGTGAGCGCTGGGGTAATTTTTTTGACAGCTCCTCAGCCTGCTGGTGCCTGCTTCTTCCTACCAGTGTATAGGCAATCTGGAGCCATCAAAACAGCTGGCCGAGTGCCAGGACCCATCCTCCATACCACTGCTCCCACTCACACTGCTGCCCATGCCAGTCTTTGCAAAGCTGAGACACTTAGGAGACAAGAGGAGCCAAGATGGAGTGGCAGAAAGCTCTCATTGACCAGTATTCACTATTCAGCACTGTCTTTAAACATGTTTCAGATGTTCCCAGCTGCATGTGCTCTGCTTTTGTTTACACATAAAGTGGGTTATAATGTTTCTGGTAAGTAATTATCATCCTGCAGTCAATGTATCTGTATTTCATGCCCACACTACCTCCCTCATGTACTATGCCCTATTTCCTGTCATCTCTCTGGTACAATGGAGGTGCGCACATGGAAAATCAAAGCTATTCTCAGCATTTGAAATGGAAAAGATTCACTTCATCATTTTGTAATGAAATTAAATCTAAATTGTCTCAAATTGCACATACAAACACCTCCTGATCACAGTTAAATTTATTTTTGAAACAACCTCTTATGAGATAAATGACTTATACAGAGAGCACAGAACCATAGCCATGTGGAAATGACTGTGTGGGATGTGTTACATCTCAACTGGAGATAATTTTTCATATGAAGGAACCTGTGCCGTCTCTTCTGTACAGCTGCACCACACTGTGATAATGGTGTCACATGCTTCGGCTCCTTTTGACATTTGCCTTGATTATGCATATGTTAACTATTTTCACTCCTCTTTTGTTACTGTTCCTTTGGGATTTGATAATACAAAGTCACACAGCTCAGCAATATAAAAGGGTTACGAACTGCTTTTCTGTTCAAGGGCAACAAATATTTATTTAATATTGTATCTTCGTAAGTGACAGCTTTACTTTGCTGCCACATTTTGTGTGACCCTGAAAGATGGTAAATAAATGGCTATTACAATAATTTAATACTAAAAAAAACATGAATGACATGATGAATGTGGCTTATTGTTGTTTTAACGTCTAAATTTGAATCAAGGGGTCAAAGAGCAAGTCACTGGTCTAAACAAGGTAAAGCTGAACATGCATATATAAAAGTGTGCTGAGCATTGCACTCTCTCATCTACAAATATATCCTCAGCATGTACTGTGGAGAGATCTCACTGAGGCTCAATTAAACAGATGTGTGCAACCAACATTAGTCTAGAGCAGACCTGGGCATTTTAAGGCCCGGGGGCCACATCAGGCCCTCGACCCTCCTCTGTCCGGCCCTCAGGAGGCTTGTGTCAGAAAAGGAATTAATGCAGGAGTGTAAACCATGTACAGAACAGAATACAAACATAATACTTTTATGGTGAGGGGAAGCTGGAATAGACCGTTATTGTTAAAAGTGCCTGGTAAATGTTGAGGATAAATTCTGATTTCTTGGTTCAGGCCTTGTTTGGAAGGAGCTGTTATCATTAGTGTTTCTGCAGGAGACTAGACTTAACTTTAGTGTTTTTTGAGTCATTTTCTCAGGTGTCAATAACATGTTGAGCCAGGCCTGGTTTTAGAACAAAATGGAAAGAGTAGATCTTAAACAGAGGATGATGTAACTGTTACGGTGGCATATAGTTGACATATTTTTGCTTATAGTTTAAACTTTAAAGAATATGTCTTTTTATTAAGCGTGAGTTGACTGTGTTGGCCCGGCCCACCACAAGAGTCCCGGGTTCTAATGTGGCCCTCGGAGAAAAATAATTGCCCACCCCTGGTCTAGAGAGACAAATAAAAGCATACATTTAGACATTTTTCATAAAGCAAATATTTAACTTTTCAGAGGTACAAGTGCTCAAGACACAGAGCCGAAACAGTAGACTCAGCCAGCCCCCCCTCCCATTAGCTCCTCTGGAGGAGTGAGGGATATGTATTCTGGACCAGGTCTGGTCATGAGCGAGTGGTTTGATGAGCCAAATGGTTAGCAGAAGACAGCCAATTTACAGGCAAGTGTGCACGATGGATGTGACTAGCTACGTCTCAGCGGTGCATCAGTCACCTGCCACTCAGCATAGTCCAACATCAGCAGAGTCTGGTCATTTTGTGAGACTTTGTGTGGTACATTACTCAGTTCTTTTATGATATCAAAGTGAAGCAGTGATAAAATGTATCTTAAGAAAGCGGATAATTTATTCAGCAATATTTTCAAACAGACTCCAGAAACTTTTGTTTAAACTGCTCAGGCAAGAAAGGGGATGCTCAGTGGCTAATGATATATATATATATATATATATATATATATATATATATATATATAATATAAAATAAAAAAAAAAAAAAAAAAAAAAAAAAAAACATACACACACAATCCCAAAATGTTCACATTTAGGTGTATGTCTGAGTATGACATTATTTTAGTAAAAGAAAACATCCTACCCCTTTCACAGGAGCGGCCAAGGTATCCTGTTCCGGAGCAGTCACACACATAGCGGTTCCAGCCCTCCCTGCAGATTCCATTGTTTTGGCAAGGGTTGCTCAAGCACTGCTTTGGAGGCTCCTTAGAGCAGGAGGGCTTGACCCCAGCTGCCTTCTGAATCTCAGCCAGACGACGGATATCCTTACTCTGTCCATCAATGAACAGGTCCCGGATGCAGCCCACATATCCATAGTTGAGAAGGGCAGTCCACACCTCAGTGGGAAATACTAGGCCCATTTTGTTCTCTGGCAGACCCCCAAGGTAGAGATTGTCATCCAAGTCCAGGATCTCACTTTCTCCAGGGGCAGTGTAGGCTGTTCGCAGGGTATTGATGGAGATGGTACCTTTATAAAACAAAATACATACAACATTTTATTAAACACTATAGTGCATTTTTATTTGGATATTTACTTGTATATCTATACTAATTTTATTTCATATGCTTTGATCATATGATCTCTCAAACAGCCATGTTAGGTATGACCTTTAGCCTTCAACTCCACCAAGAAAATCCCTTTATCAAGATAAGACGCACAAACACCAACAAGCTGAAAAGACCCATTAAAACATGGTTTGATGAAGAAATTAGCGTAATTAGAGTTATTCATCTCGACAGGGGCAGGGTTTTCTTAGTTTAGAATGACTGATGAGTGTTGATAAGACACATTAATCACAGGGCAGCCAGTCTATTAGTAGCCTAATCTGGGATTCCTAAGAGTATCCTCTCCATTTTCCATGGATTCCCATAATAAATCTCCTTTATCTATAAAGCAGTGGTCATAAAAAAGAAAGAAGAGGAAAAGAAAAATCAGTACCCCTCCATCATTTCAGTCTACAAAAAAAGAAAAAAAAAAAGTAGCCATCTTTCTGAACTTGATTAACGGACTGCAGGCGTTGTTTTTTCACCCTGTCTCTCCTTCTGTTTTCCTCTCTAACACATAAACCTGCAATGAAAGTTTGTGTGTTTCCACACCATGATTTATCACCCTCATTCAGGTTTAATTCTCGATCTGGAGCACGGTAAACAACAGTGGACATGACCGGACTGTAAAGCAGAGAGAAGGAAGGCCTTACTGTGGGCCTCAGACCAGGTGATTAATTTGTATATGGATCTGTTACTCTCAGTGCAGGAGCCATTGTGGATCTTTAATTAATGGTTGCTGCCTTCACTGCCTGCATCCACATCCAGTAATCTATATAGCCTGCTACTGAGGATCCACACAGACAGTCAAATACACGGGCAAGGATGCACAAAAATAAAATTGCTCTAACTTAACAATTTGCATTTTGAGTGGCAGATGCATGCTGTGGCAGATATAAAGGAGCTATTAGCTGACTCCATGGATTGAAATGGAGGTTCACATATGACTGTTCATATGTGAGTGAAGGAGACATAGTATTTAACTTATTAAACTATATGCTATTAAGATATGCAACATTTTAAATGTATTGTTATTTGACTGTCATGTATTTTAGTATATCTAACCAAAATAAGACCAGTTTATCAGCAAAGATAGTTGCACAATGATTAACCGGTCCCAGTAACATGTTGCAGCTCTTTTCTCTGGGTCCTGGCCCTGGGCATCTGTTCCAGCACTTTTCTGCCGCCACCCACTGCCCTGACTCTTCCAGCCGCAGCTGTTGTGACTTCCAAGCTTTGCACACTTGGCAAGGGCCACCCGTCATGCAGCCAGAACAGCTCCCTTCAGGTTATAGCTAACGAGCTCACTACATCAAACTCATTAGCAGCAAAAGTTTCCTCAGAGCAGAGTAGGTGCCCAGCTAAAAGCATCAGTGTGGTCAGCAAGACTTTATTTTTATATAAATGTTTAACATTTAAAGTGTGCCCATATAAAAATCAGCATCTAACAGACATGTCTAAGCTTCTACAGCTAGGTTGTGTCATAAACAGTGAACATAGATGTTGTAAGTCAACAGTAAACATCTCTGTCGAAAGTGATGTAAGTGGGAGACAAGACAGGGATGTCAGAGTGTTTCAGGCATCTGTTTAGACTACTCTGCTCACTTGTCACAGTCCTGTAAAGAAGTGTGTAAACACAGTCAAGCTATGTTAAGTCAGAAGGCAGTGTACAGTCCCATGGGACATGTGCCATCGTCAGACTAGCAACATACAAAGCATACCACAAACTCATACCTATATTTGGAGGATTGTTTTATGCAAAGATAGGTTTGGTAGTCCCCAGTGCTACTGTGCATCTAAAAGAAAGAGATAGGCATAGGAAGATAAAGATCTGTCTAAGGGAGGAGTATATGATGACTGATAAGTAAACAAATGAAGAAACATTGCAGCACACCATATATAGAAATATACTGAGAAGCAAAAGAACAATGTTCCCGATATAGAGACAGCCATCCATTCAACTGAAAAACATGTAACTAACTACTTATCATGAGACCTCACTATAAAACACCTTATCTCTGCCTCTTCCTCAGTGGTACTCTATCATCAAACCTGAAGGTAGGGGTCCACTGACAGCTCACATCTTTTTCACACTTTCATCAGCAGCAGGGCTCAACTTGGCATGTTGTCCCCTAACCCCACTCACACTTCCTAAAAACATGTTAGACAGGGGATTACTACAATCCAGTTAGGACGATATGGCCAAATCTCTCTGTGATTGGATTCTCTGTACAGTGAGGAGGGAGGGGGCATGGGGGATGTGTTGCCTGTGAGTTTATGTGTGAGCTGTGTGTATGTGTGAGCTGGCAGGAAGTGGCGCTACAACTGAGCAAAGTCCATGTCTCTGATGAGTGACCCACGGCACTCGCAGCCGGGGCCCTCACTTAAAAGCAGAGTGTCTCTAAGCGTCACTAATGCATTGAGGTTAGAAGATGATGTCTGTCTGAGAGCAATAGTCCATTTGCAGAGAGGCTTCTTGCAGAAGACCAAGCTAAACTAAATAGGCAAAGGATCATTATCCCCCTTTCTCACAGACACAGTAAGTGTTGTACAAGGAGTACAGCAAAATTATCTGCATTTCTCTTTTCTTGCTGGAGTGTATTAAAAAGATCTGACACACTGAAAAAGTCCCTTGTGTCATAGATGTGAAATCTAAGAGGACAACTTTTTTGTCTAAAAATGTTTGAAATAAAAGTGATTAAAATTTGTTATATGAAAAAAGATTTTTTTTAAATGGATCATAATATGCAATATAATTACAATAATTTTTTTGGATTAAAGCTCAGTAGTTTTTATTACTCAAAGCCCCACATGATTGCAGAAAAAATATTTGCCTAGTTATGTTGTGAATTTTATTTTATTTTTTTTTAGTTTTTGTTCCCCTTCTCCCGTGGGAAGACAAAATCTATAGTGCCTTTATGCTCCTTTAGTCTCCAGCATGTAATATGTAAATGTTCATGTCTCAGACTTGAGAAAAGGGAAAAAAAAAGTTATCCTGAAATGTCATTAGTGCAAAGCTCAGCGCTGTGCAGTAACTGTCTCAGTCCAGGGAGAGACCACCTCCTGTTTCCATGGAAACTTAGGCAGGGCAGACAGTGAGCAGAGCAAGTGGAGGGAGCTCCACTAAAGATGTTCAATAGCTTTTGTGTGTGTGTGTGTGATACTGTGTGGAGGTGTGTATTAAAGGAGGTTGCACTCTGATAATGAAGTTGGTGTGTGCCATCTACCATCTAAACTGGAAAAAATAATGTCATTTCAAAATTCACCTACTTTTTTTCACTTGTTTAAAGTGGTCTGCCTTTAGAAAGTCAAATACATTTTCTGTCAGAGGTAAAATACTGTAATTGTGAGGCTGTATATTAGTATATCAAAATATTTGATAATATTTATCTATCACTGCTTTTAAAAGGGTATTCCCATAACGCTCTTCTGGGTAATGAAACAGTTAATCTAATTTCCACCTCCTGAGATGGAGTGGAGAAATTGGTCAGGGGGTATATCTAATTTGCAGCATGACATTGCAAAGCCTCGGCTACAAGCATACACTAACAAATTGCTGCTTAGATAAGCAAATCAACTGAGACCAAAGCAATAAAACCTGGGGCTTAGAGGACACTGTGGGAGAGGGTAAATTTACTTTATGACGAACTTAACTCTGGAATTATGACATATTGCACACATTCTGCAATAGCTCAACACACAGCTCAACTGTGTGTACCTTTAGTAGCTGAAAAGTTACCTTGTGTTGCTTTAATTGTGACACTTTCAGTCTTTTTGGCAATAAATACCTTCTCACAGCTCACACCTCAGTAAGACTATCCACTTGTAATTTTTGTTAGAGCTTAATATTTTATCTGTGCATAGATTTTGATTACTGTTGAATACTGTATGTATGAGAAAATATTTCAGAAAGTTACCTGATCTTCCATCTCGCTGAAAGTCCACATGGTACCACTCGCCATCATTGACTTTCTTATTGACGGCCTTGGTCTTGGTTGTTCCTGAGCCCATATCCAGCAGCAGGTAGAGGTGGCCATCAAGCATTTCAATGGCAAAAAAGTCCACCTTAAGAGCCTGGAGATTCCTTTGATTGGAATCCTTTGGCTGCTGCTTGGGTTTGCCATGGCTAAAGAGGAGAAGGCCGTTGGGTTCAGTAGTGCGGAAGTCAAAAGAGATGGAGCCTGTCTTCTTAGCGTTCCACTTATTGAGGATGATAAAAGACTCAGGCGTCTCAAATGTGATGGGATCCAAAGTGGCTACATTCTCACACTTGAAGGCTACAGTGCCGTGGATTTTCATCTTGGGATCACCCTGTTTAGCCAGCCTGGACAGCTCCAGCCTCACATCATTGTTTTTGTACACAACCTGGTAAAGGAGAACAAATGTAAAATATCAGATAATGAAAAAATAACACACAAATCACCACTGCATTTGACATTTTATCCCCTGAGAATATGGGTTTGCACGACTAAAACTTGGTCATATTTGTCTCTCTGCAAATGTTTATGATGAGCTGTGTTTACAGACAAAGTTCACTCTATTCAACAATGTGCCATTGACACACAAAAAAGTTTGTTTGCATTTGTTTACATGCAAAGAAAGAATGTTTGCCATTTGCTACAAAAGACCCACTGCAAGATTCAACACTCATTTTCTGTAAACAAGCTTTAGGATCTTGGTGCTTGACTTAATGAACCACATAAGAGTGGTGACCTTTGATGTGTCAAGTGGTTGAGAGCTACTGTGGAGATATGACAGATTGGAAAACCGATGTAAAATGGCCCATAATGTTTTTTAAGGCTCAGTGAACGGTGCTGAAAAGCATTATCATAGTTTACATTTTTTCATAAAGACTAACTAATTTGAAAATTGCTAACTGCAATGTCTGGGAGGAGAGCTCAAACATGACTGCTCTAATTAGCCACAAAAAAATCATAATAATCATGTGGAGCCAGTCAAATGCAGTCTGTGAAGAGCTAATCAACACTGTTACTGAATTTCCATAGTTCCAAATGTGGTCCAGACGATCATTTTAGGATGATGATATACATGTAATGATCAATTACTACAATTTCTTTGTGTAACAACACTTGGACAAGTGTTAGGCAGAAGAGTGATAAAGGTGCACCAAATGTTGAACAGCTATCCTCTGAAGGCACAGGCCCTGCCAGTGATCTCAGCAGCACCAGGTTGGTAAATATTTATCAACTGATGAATATGACCATTAAGCCTAAGGCATATTTGCATGTATGTACGCATTTGCATAACAAGAGCTCTAACGGTATATCTATAAAACTTGATCAAATGTGTTGCATCTGTGGAAAATACTGGCCATATTCTTTATCTGCTGTCATGATATGCATTCACCTGAAAATGGAACACCTCCAGAGGGACTGTGGTACATAATGGTTTTTACTGATTTAGATCTACTCTAACTGTAAAGGTAGAGAAACTCTTAGAAACAAATTAGGTAAGTTCAGCATCAGTTTTCATGTAAAGTGGCTGTATTACACTACATTTATCTGCTAAGACATTAAAATAGAGATAATAGCAAGTTTCTTTCATATCTTCATGTATACAATATGCTGACAGCTAAACTGATAACCTACCAATTTTACAAAGGTATCTCCGTAACACGGTTTGTGGGCTAACTTATGTCATGTAAACTAAAGATGCAATGAGCACTGGGCAAAATCAATTCTTTATAGTCAAGAAAAAGGGCACCTTTCAGAGTCAAAGGAGCTTGGGTAAGAGCTATGACTACTGCTGCACTAGTGCTGCTGCACTAATTTGTCATCACTCTGACAACTGAGCTATTGCTGCACCACGTTTGTTTTGCCATCACAACTAACAGGCATGGCGGCTCACACTGGAATGTGCACATGAATACCACAACAAGCCACTGGAGAACTTGCCATCAATCATGGACAACAGCACATGATGTAAAACCACCATTGTATGTTATCACAGCTCAAACAGAAGCTGACCTGACACAGGGCTTCTGTTTAATTCAACAGGCTCAAAGCATAGAGCCACTTTGTGCAAAACCCTGCCATTAAAGTAGCAGCAAATAAAACACATGCTTTTGTCCGTTTGAAATCAAATAGAGGCAAACTTTGAACAACAGTTCTGATTTTGTAGCACTTAAATTTAGAGATCTTTGTTTTTGGCTCACCTAAATAAATTATGATTGCTAACTCAAAGGGGTCACAAAATCATAGAAGGCTCCAAACCCAACATTTCCCACAACCTCTTCTGCAGCTTAAGGGACATGTACAACTGTAGTTAACTAAGTTGGTTTCCTTAACTACTGGGGCTCTAATGAGCTGTATGTAACATGCACACACGTGGCCCTAGCTCTGTCTGCTCATTAAAACACAGCTGCTTTGAACTCTCTCAGAGTTTTACTGAGGACAACAGCATCTGTGTAAGGTTAAACAAGATGTCTAAACAAGAAAAAGAAAAGAAAAAAAAACAAAACAAAAAAACGTTAAAGAAAAACACTTTTCACTAAATGAATTAATACATACAATACAATATTGCACTGAAATATATTATTATGGGATAATCCCTTGTGGCTACTGGAGAAAATGCCCTGGATCAGAATCCCTATTAAGAAGAATGATTTAATTCCTTTCAAACAAAAAGTGGAAGATGGAGATTATGAACTTTCTGTTGGAGGAATTACCATTTTCTTTATCTTAGATATTACCTACTGGGGTATACACTTCTACTAATGTATGTAGTGAAAACAATCCAAAGCCATTGCAAGACAAATGACAGAAGCCCTGAGCTTGACTCAAATGGCCCATTACACCAAGGAGCATCCATGATAAAAACAATGGACTCAACTCAATCCATCACCAGACAGTGGAAGCATGTACATGTCAAGTGCAATGTTCAGTCTAGCAATCTAAATGCCGATCATTTCTAGCCCACAGGTGCCATGTAGATTTTTTACACTGTACATTTACTAACTGGTTACTGAAGGGGAAAAAAAACAGAGGAAAGGTTAGTCACTGCAATCCCAAGACAAGCTTCCCCAGATGAGCAGTGAGGCATTAAGTCTGTCAAGCTCCCTGGTTCCTCATGAAAATTCTCCTGCTTGATCTAAAAATCAGTGTGTCTCTTTGAAGTGCTCCTTACAGAGGTGTACAAAGACTGTGGTAAAGTCCTCTCTCCAATAGACAGTTGCGTTTTACATGTGATGAGTTATGCACTACTTCGGTGAATATGTGTGTAAAACAATGTGTGTGCAATGAGTAGGTGGTAAAGCAAACTAAAGTTTATGTGAGACAATCAGAGAAACTAAAACAGAGCGTAAAGTATCATGAGTTCAGCGTGTGGGAGGAAGGGTCTGTTTTGGAGTCCTAAGGTGAGTCCAGTCATATCCTGAACACCCACCAGCCTGAGAGTGCACACTGTTTACCTCCTTCAGGCAGCCCATGAAGTTGTTGCTAACCGGGGATCCAGGCAGGTCAGCTGTGCTAGGACTCCCTCCAACATAGAAAAAGTCGTCAGAACCTAGCATGGTGTAGTCTTCTTGAGTATATCCTGTGGTGGTCAGAATCCCATCCACGGATATTGTTACCTAGACAACAAAGCACAGGAAAAGGACACGCTATACTCATATAACCCATTTACTCCAATGGTACTGCCTTTTTTTCTTGTGGTCTTTAAATCTTCATTATTAATTTTTTTCTGAAACCCATTTTCATGTCTTTATAAGTCTTTTTTCTTGTTTTACAATATTATTTTGTCCACTTTTATTACAATTAGATTAGTTGTTAAACTGCAGGCTCCAAAGAAATGCTATTCTTGTTAGTATTCAGTTAGTAAACTGCCCATAATACAGTGTTAGTATTGCCTCAAGAGCAACATAAAATAGTTTAGCAGACACAAAAATGGTGTTAGTAAAATGTTTCTAGGTTAGTTAAACTAAATTCCATTATTTGAGTACATTGAGTATTTGTTTTAATTTAAGAAAATAAATCAGACCGTGCTACTAGGTTAGAAAGAAAGCACATGCTATGAAATACACTAAAAACTTTAAAATGTTAAAGTTAGCTTTTTTTAAGAAATATACATGCATTTGGGTTTACTTTTTGCATATTTGCAAAAATAAACATTTTCTCAAATTTGTTAGGAATAGGGAAGTTTGGCACTACATCAGTTGCATGCATTAGCTAATGGAAACAGTGAAATCAGAAAAATAAATACAACAAGCGAAGGAAGTGACAATGACAAACACAACCCACATACACGCATGTTGTCAAATGGACAGTGAGACATTTGCAACACAAAGTCATAATGCATGCCATGCAAATTGAATGGGGATACAACTGGCTGAGCCAAAGAGCATCAGGCCAGCCAGACAGAAGAGGGTCCTCATTATTAGCCACAGCTTGATGCAAAAGGCTCGAAATGATGCTCCTAGGTGGATCAAACAGAATTGGACAGGATACAAGTGAAAAAGAGGGTGAAATCAATGAATGGCCCAAGAAATTAAAAAAGGTTTCAAAAGTAAGCAGAAGAGTACCAACCGCAATTTCCCTTTTTTTGTAAATGACGTCTACAGTATAAAAAGAAAGAAAAGAAACACACGGCAAACCCAAACTAAGAAACAATTAGAATGATATCTACCGAACAATGTAGTTTGTTTACCATAGCGTGTCCAATGCCTGAGTGCTTTGTGGAAAAGGGGGAGAAAGGAAATTAAAAACTGTGAACAGAATAACGATTGTTACTCAAATCATATATGATGGTCAATACTTGTTAGTACATTGTTAAACGGCAAAAATTATACTGGTTAGTAGAATGACACATTCCATGAGTGATGTTAGTTTCCAAAGCATGTTAGTAACACAGAGAAAAGGGCAAAATAAGTTTAACAAGAAAAAAGCAGACCAGATATGCTCCACAAGAGGTGCCAGAGCTCAACCCACGACACCCAGTGGTGCTTCTGCACCATACATGACTAAGTCTTTTAAGAGTAGCACAGATCACTCCTTTAGTCTTACCCCTTAAGTCTTGACAGTGTTATGATGATATACATCAAATGGCTCATAAGAAAGAATGCCTAAAGCACATCAGCTGACCCTCTTGAAAAAGTCCCAAGTTCAAGACCATACTTAAGCCTTTAAGAGTCATTTGCTCTATGTTCTTGTTTTTAGGCTTGAGACCAATACGGTGAATCAGACTTTCCGGCGCCCATACAACACTTTACCTCCTTTTGGTCTTTTTGATGGACTTTAGGATCACTTAACTGCAATGAGACAAAGCAAAAAGACCCTGACACAGAATGAGAGGGGTGGCAATTTAGATTGCCCCACAGAGCATGCACTCAATATGCTTGGTTTTCTTTCACATCTTAAATGTGGTGAATGTTCCAGATGGCTAAATCCTGAGGCAGGACCATAATAGATGTGCTAATTATGCAAAAGCAGATTTAGTAGTCAGGTAAAGATAAACATTGAGCAGGAACTCCAGAGGTCATATGCTGTGTTTTTTTTAATGTAAGTACTCTAATCATGCAGTAATGGTTCAAATAAGTACACTGTATTTAAAAAAAAAAAAAAATCTATCTCTCAATGACCTGTAACCTGGCACTGATCACTAATAAACAGTCCTCACTTAGTTTCTGCCAATATCGCCCGCCTATGCTCCAGTTGTGGGGTTCTGAAAGAAATCAATACCCACCCACAACTTTAACCAAAATAGCCTTGTATTTCAGTGAAATATGAGTGATCTCTTTAGGAGGTACTGGGCACTACTTGGGGGTCTTCACCTGATCATTAGAGACACCTCACACTATTGGACAGGACATCGTAGCCTAGTCATGAAACAGGACAACAGACTCAGGATACTGAGCCATTGTCTAAATGATTGAGCAAGCTCCAGGGTTAAAGGTCACCAACTGTCATGTAGCTACTGAGATTAATGACAGCATCCAAACTGTCCTCCTTGGATTGTACTAGCTTTCTGAGCCACAGGCAGAAATGGTGTGTTGATCTATAGTATCTCCAAAGAATGTTCCACTGCATGACCAACAATGTAACTTGTCTTAATTTGAGGGTGAATCTGGTAAACACAATAGTATCCAATAGGGTACATCTAATTTCATAGCAGTCCACGTTGTTTTGGTGACTTCTGTACATTTATTGTTTTTTTACAACCAGCTGTAACCTGAATTCTCTCATTTGATGAGTGTCCTAATGCCATTCACTGCAATCGTGTTTTATCTTATATCTAATAATCTTAAATCTAATAGTTTTCTTTTAGTAAAAAAAGGAAGTAAATACAGACAACATCCAGAGGTCCCTGCTCAATTGTGGTTCTGTTTTATCTCTACCATAAACCACTGATTGAGTTTAGCAATCCAATTACAAATGTCTGGAAAATAAGGTATTGTATGATGGTAATGGTTTAAGTGCATTATTTTGATTTGACTGAAGACTCTGCATCACCCTCTGTACTGTTACCTGACGTAGATTCCTTGTTACTTTGACATCATGCCAATCATTGTCATTAAATTTTCCATTGACTGGCTCCACCAGAGCTTCAAAGGCTCCAGAACCCAAATTAATGACGAGAGAGACAGCCCCATTTTTCAATGCCAGGTTGACGTAATCAGCTGATTTGCCCGTGTGCAGCATCAGTCCATTCCTCTGTAGCGTTTTGAATGACAAAGTGATTTCATCACTGCTGCTTTGAATGGGGTTCAAGGACAAGTCGTAGCAGAAGAACTCCGATCCTTTGAAAGTGGCGACATATTCTTCTCTACCTGCAGAGACAAAAGCAGAGAAATGTGTTGCATTAATGTAAAGGCTTCTTCTTTTGTTCAAGCTTTGAAGGAAGGATTAATACATGGCAAATGGCAAATCAGAACCAACAATGTTGTTATGAGTACTAGCCTTATAAGAGAGAATACAAGCTGTCAGGAAAGAAATACTGTATTAATTTAATTGTTAAGCTGACATTTGTGCACAATTTAAACTGTTATATCACTTATATCTATTTACTACAAGCCAGATGTCACATGTTACTATGTTTATTTACAGTAAGGACCCAGGTTGCAGACAGTTACATGGAATTACAAAGCCAATATATCAAATAGAGGTTTTCTGCACATAAACGAGGTGCCTCCATAACAAGAGTTCATTCGCTACTAATTGAATTGCAATTCCAACAAATCAATACTGTATTTGTGGAAGTATAATGTAGTTTCATGAGCATTTTATGAATTCCCAATTGAAAACTTGTTCTCCAGGCTCCCAACAGTTAAATTGCAACATCCTAGTAGCCTATTTTAACAAATAACACAAAGCATCCCTGTTGCAATTCATATAGACTATTTATTTAAGTACATGCTTCTTAATGCATACCCACACTGACCATATCACAGACAACCAAGGATCTGACAAGGCCACAATGAGACACAAGTAACCTTGAGAAAAACCTTAACACTGCTACAGCAGAAGAAAAAACAAAGCTGCTCTGTGCGTCACTGAATGATGTATGTGAATACCCATTAGGAAGCATCTAAAAACAAGTCTGGACAGATAACACACCATTAAAGCAACTAGCAGAAAATAGACCACCAAACGCAAAAGGACCAAAGCACTCAATTATAATAAACATGGTGCACAATTTTTGTTTTTTTTTTTTGCTTCCCAGACACACAGAAATACAGCAGGCACACTTGTTAAAGAGGAGCCCGCCGCAGATGCAGCAATGTAACAAATAAAAGGGGTTGCTGTCTCCACCAATTTGTCACATCATTGATTCCCCCTTAAAGGCACTATACTGCCCCTCTGGGAAAACTCTGAGGGGCCGTAATTGAAGTTGACTGGATCACATCACTCTTTGGTCATTCCCTCAAAGTCTAAGCCCCCTATCAGTGGAAATGAGAGACCTCTACCCTGTTCACTCAGTCCAGCCATCCCCAGTCCACAAGCTCCGTGACCACATAACAAATAGAGCGCATGGCTGGGGTCATTCTCATCTCGCTGTCCACACACCCTCATGCTTGCACTCTACACTTCATTCTCCAAACCGGTTAGGAAGTGAATGAGGGGAATTTACAGCATTTGGACTCAGGCCCAAATGCTGGAGGGAAACTACCACATGCATTGATTAAAAAGGCCAACTCTCTTTTTTTAGTGACGACACAATATACAATCAGCAATTATAATATTTAAGGTAAACTAAATGGTGATTAATCTGAAGTAATGCTTAGGATACACAATTTGATTTCTAGCTGCATTCAGTCTTATTTTTGACTAAAACTAAGACTAAGTCTAAGTGATGCATTCTGTACAAGCACTGGTTCTGTTTTTATGAGTAACTGGCAGGACCCCTACCTACATAAGAGACAGGCCCCCATTATGAAAACAGTCGAACTGATGTAGTGCTGCATAAATCTGGAGGATCTGGCGCTATCTAACTACAAAGTCAAACACTCCCACTCAGGTAAGTACATCTTAAAAGACAAATATGACAGTTTTGACAACATAACTCCTTTAATGCCGTCCACCTGAATTTACATACATTTTATGTGCAACCTTACTCTAAGTATTTGATCTAGATTTCCCAGCTACATAAAACTTTTTAACGTTAAAGGAAGACTACTTTTTTGTCAGTGATCTCCAGAGATTCTAGTTGTGTCCCGGTCACCTATCCAGGCTGCCCCCCTGTCTACAGCCACCGTAGCTCCAACCTGCTGCTGGCACCCTTATGCCCTTGAGTCCTGACACTGAATGTGAGCAAAGATAAAAGAAGACTCCTTTAGTCTCTTTTTCTTAGAACATAGGAAAGAAAAACACTAGCAACAGGCCTTAAAAAGAGATAAAAAGTGGGCGCACAGATTTAAGAATGACTCCAGAATTCAAATTTAGAACAACACCACCCTTACCACCGTGTGATCTTTTTTATTTGATTTTAAACCAATGATGACACCACTAAAGGCAAATGCTGACTTGGATGTAGTTTTCATTTTTAGTTTTATCTTGTCTCATGGGAAAAAAAATGAGGCACGTCTTATGTCGTGTAGTGCAGTTGCACAGTTTCTAGCAGAGTTCAACATAAAAAAAAATGTTTAGAGACAAGAAAGAGACAAAGGACTGACAAGGACATCGTTTATGCTGCAATATAATGAATATAACTTGTTTAGATGTTTATGTTTCTTACAGGATAAAAAAGGTCAAAAGTCTACCTTTTACAGTGGAGTCCCAGGGCAACTCAACAGTCAAAGAGGTACAGCACTGACTATTAATAAAATAAATGCAGAAGAATATTTTAGACAAGCAATACTGTCACGTAAATTTGAGTAAACCCTAAGTAAACACTTAGTCATTAGATTTAACATAAAGCACAGAGGGGCCGTGTACACCAGCGCTCTTCATCACTCACTCCGCTCTTACACTAATCTGGCATCTGCAACTTTAGAGCTGATTTTTAAATGAGCCTGCACCCAGGAGAGGCACCGCTTGTCAAAATCAAATCATGATACAACAGCCTGAAACAGAGATGTCATGAGAAGAAAAAAGGATTCAACAAATGTGGATGGGAACCTTGATTTACAGTTGCCACATTTTCATTAATGTTGAAAGTACGCATTCACAGATTTTATAGCCTTCTGCAATGCACTGAAACGTAAAAAAAAAAATTTAAATAAATAAATAATGCCCACAGCTGTTCATACTAGACAGGAAAATCCTCTTAGAAGCACACAAGGTAGAAACAGGACCGGTGGCTATTTCAATGCTAAGAATAAAGGGTATTATGCACATATGTGAGTATATATGTCTGAGGAACTACTGAGCTGTCATATTTATAGCAGTCCAGTTATTAACACTGACAAATCCGCCAAGTTCAACATGCCTTTTCCTTGTCAGAATTCTCACCTTCCTGGCATCACTAGACACGACCACTCTACAGCTCACAGTAACAAGCTTGTTTAAAGAAGGCTCTTGTTGTGCCACACTTAGTTTTCAAAGGTTCACAGTAAGTTCACACTTCTTTATATATATATATATATATATATATATATATATATATATATATATATATATTTTTTTTTTTTTTTTTTTTTTTAGGGAATGGATATATCATAAGTGAACTTGGGCACTAAAGGAGCACCGTGCAGACAGAAGTTGTTTAATCATCTGTGACTGACACCGGATTCCACTTTCTTATACTGCTTTGACTGGCAGCTTATTAAAATGATACTTAAGTTATTGCCTTGCAGCTTGATGTGACGTGTCGTGAAGCCAGTCTAAGCCTCTTAAGTTGACAAAGAAAAGAGTTGGTAAAGGACTTTCTTTGAAAACAACATTTACAGCATGATTATCTTACCATTGAAAGGACCATTAAATTTTTTTTAACGCAGCCTGAGCGTGGCTTCTCTATTCATTTTTATGACGCCAAATACATCTGTTCGTGTTGTTTTTCTGTCCATGTAGTCTCCAGGAAGACGTATGTTTTGCTGATTGTGTTGACATTGAGCAGCGACATTTAACAGAAGTCAGCATGTGTGGATATGTGTGAGCTTACACATACCAAGTTCTGTCAGGCTCCATACTGTGCCAACTTAACGTACAGTGTCATTTGGATCCACAGTGAAGGATGTCATGCTGCGCTGAGAGAACACCCCTTTCTCCAGTGTGTCTACAGAAAACTGAGTAATTGGCTTCACCATTCACTTGTCGTTAATGCTGCGATCAGACAGGCATCAATTAGACACTTATTAAAATATGTGTGACTTATCTTCATAGCAAAATCTCACATACATCCCTAATTAGCCCACTAAACTTAATTAAACTCTGAACATGCATGTATGTATGTATGTATTGCATATGTATGTATGTAGCCTATGTATGCATGCAAATATATACATAATATAAAACAGACAGAATACACACTTTATCTTTCACAGTAATACATTTAGCTGAGCTCTTATAACTTTAGGTCACTTGCTGTCTAAGTAGCTACACCTTTGTTTATTATTATTTCAATGATAATCACTTTAATCTGAAATCAACCACATTATTTGTTTATTGCTATTATATCTACTGTTTGATTTTTATTTATTTATGTATATTTTACAAAACAGTAAGGCTTCAGTAGCTAACACTTACCATGTCCATATTTTCTGCAGAAGGCTCATCTAAGCCTGACAGACACATGACACACTGCCTCACATGTGGCCCACTTTAGCAGGTAGCGTGTCTGGCTGGTTAGGTGTAGTTGGTTACATTTAGCATTATTTTAGCATTTAAGTAGTCTGCACTAGAGTCACATTCACACCTTCTAAACTAACTGAGTTATATACTTTGTAAGACCAAGTAGAATACAGCGCTATACTAACAACAAAAATGGCAACCATTTACCAACTGGTTAATGGTTAACCAACTTAACTAGTCCTCGTGTCTGCTTTGGCTTTAGGTTCACCGCCTACTGGCCACGTGCTGATACTACAGACTATTTTTTTTTCACTGTACTTAAATTACCTTTTCCTCTGTTTGCATATTGTTGTACATTATTTTGTATAATCTCATTGTATCCTGGATTGCAGTCATGCTGTGTTGTGCATGATGTCAAGAAAGAATGTGAGGAACTATTCCTTTTATTTTGCAGGGACTGAGAAGAAAGATGTTTGGGTTTTGTTTGATATAATATTTTTGATTGTAGTGTATTTACATGAAAAATAAGAAAAGGTGTTTGGATTGCAATATTTATTTGGTGAACAAGCCACATATTCTCTGCAGAGCAATCGCCACACCAAATGATTTTCGCTTTTGCTGCCAACATAACCACAGATCACACAGCTGGCAACAAAAATTGTATTGGAAATGCCTCCTTTGCTTTTTTCCAGGAAAGCAGCTCAAACACAGTAAAAAGGTTAAACACATCTCATTAGACCATAGCTTAATGGCCATAATGGTTTATGCTCAAAAAGCATAGGCATGCTTTCTCAGAATAAGAATGCCATTTTAGTTTTTCACTAGAAGTAGCTAAACAAATACTATTCATAATTATGATCATTAATATAAACAGTATTCGGATAAGATTCATGCATACTTCCATTATGGCCATTTCCCTTTAATGATCTTTTGTAACCTAATGCTTTACATTTAAGAAATGAAATCATTTCAGCAGTTTATTCATCATGGATAGGGCCAAAGATATGACAAAATATTTTTTGCTGGTCTGTTTGCTGCACAAACACCAATGTGTTTACAGAAACTTCTGGCATGAAACTAAAAGGTCAATGCTGTACCTAGTAAATTATAGCCACCATCTTTCTAACATAACTTTCTGAATAATATAGGGTTATGCTCAGTTTGTTTTTTTTCCCAGCACATGGTTATGTCATTGCTCATACTTTCATGGACAATATTAACAATGTAAACAGCTCATGCAACAAAGAGCTGCTGTCAACATAATGTAAACTCTGCTTTCTCCTTCTATGTGCATTCACAATGTCTATGTTACAAAACAAATTACAAAAAATCATGTCTGTATGTAACCGTTTCTGCTTGGGATAGTTTGCTGAAAACACAGCAGACATATACACATTTCTGTGAACAACTATCTCCCCAAAAAGCAGCAGCTCGATGACTTAATGGCCCTGGCAACAAACATAGTCAATCTCTACTCGTTTTACACAGGAGCTTGTTTTTATCCACTAAAAAGTATACACAAGGTGTTCCAACAGGACTCACAAATGAAATGAAAAATTCACTCAGAGACGGGCAAATGCACATGTACTTGCACTTGGGCAAACAGTGCATGAATCCACATACAGCAGCACACTTCCAGCTGCAAGCCCTTCGTTTGCTCCCAGACCATTACAAAATCACAACAGCATTACAGTGAAGAGGGGGTGTAATGTGGTGAATACCAATCTGCAAATCCCAATCCATTTCAACAGAGTAAATCCTGAGGATAATAATGTAAGCCTCGGGAGATGGAGGATCAATATACTCATCAAAGAGAAGCATTTTCATATTAATGTTTAGTCACTGCTTGCTTAAATACTATGGCCTACTACTATGGCCAATGTCAGGAGCCTGTATAGATATTTATTGACCAACCTAGGACCACCTAAGCAGTTATTTAAAATAAAAAAGTACTGTTCAAATACAGTTTTTAAATATATTATTATGAATAAACCCTGGCCATACACACTGTAACAAGCCGCTCAATTTAGACGTAATCTTGTCAAAGTTACTGACACAGACCTGGCAGGCTGCAGGCGAGAGGCACAGACTACTGTCCACCAGATTACCAGAGAGAAGCACTGTGACTGTAAAGGCCTGGCATTTGGCAGATGTCTAATTTGGGCCATATACATGGAGACATCCCACAGACAAGAGCAAAGTCAAAAGGCACTGAGGCGTGTCATTGCAAAGAAATAATTCATGTGCTAATTACATTGCCAGTGTGTCTCCGATGATTTCTGTGAAGAGAGCGGCTCTTGTCTTCCAGACTCTCAGCACTGAGACCCACTCTGTCTGACAAAGCATGAATCCTTGATAGTGAGCAGACACCCAGACACATGAGCAAAGACACTTCCTTAGTCCTCATCCCTCAAAGCTCAGACAATGCATGTATCAACTTTAGTATTAAGCCTCGGCATGTCCTTGGATGGACTCTTGGCTCAAGTACCAGACTACCTTTCTTCTCTCTGCAATTTTTCCTATTATGCTGAAATTAATTGGAAATTAACTTGGTAGAACTGGAGGACCAAGCACAGAATTCATATTCAGTGAAGTAAGTCATGAATTTGTGTATGTATATGTACATGACATTATGACAAATACATACTTTAAGAGAGGAATAAATGCCCCAAAACTGAGACCAATAATACTCATTAAAATGATTATTCTCAAGTGGCCACTGTCATGTGTAGCTCATTTTTAAACAAGGATGTTCAGCTGCAAAGACAGACTTCAATAAAACTACTGTCAGCTGTGACAGACTTACTGATGTATTTTATGAGCTGCTAAAAATAATTAAACCATACAATTCAGAAAGTAATCATCATTTGGGTCACTGCCATAACCTTAATTTCCCACAAGGCAAAGGGGCGACTAGAGAGGTTGAAATAAGACTTTTAATTATATCTTTTAATGAAGTATAAAAGTGGAAAAGCCATTGTGGTGCACCATAGATGAAACTACCTTGATACACATTTATGTTGAATGTTTGATGTGAAGTTAGGTGGCTTTAATTTTTGTAACAAATTTCAAACCATAACATAATCTTTGAGATATGGATGGTAGAAACTTGCTGGCTTTTTCTTTTAGTGGACCTTATATACTTTTGTCTTCTCAGTCCCAAAGTCAACACAATGAGATCAGATTGTTCATTCATGCTTTTCATACTCTGACGGTGGCGAAGTGGCCTGTCTGTCAGGACCAGTTCTTTCATGTGCAGTGAGCTGAACTTGAGATAAATGTATCCTGATTCCAAACCAAATCTCCTCAGCACATCACCTCTGCACTTTCCTCTACAGCACAAAAAAAGGTTTAAGGGCCCTGCATACCATGAGTTCCTTTATCTATACATTTCTATTTTGCTGTTACATTTCTGTGGGAACTCAACAAAGTGTTTCAAATAGCCTACGAGCCTATGTTGACCCCCCTGTGGTATACAAGGTACGCAGCACAGCACGTTGAGCAGTGTTATTGCATGTTTAAAACAATGCTTCAATGAACAAATCGCTGCAGGAAAGAGAGGCTTGACAGAATCCCAACCTCACCTCGTTCAGCTGCATGGAGCGGTGCAAAGTTGCAACTGTTTAGTGGCATGACTGAGAACTCAAGTCAATTTAAGATTTTAGGAAATTATAAAGGAAGAGGTCAGATAGAAGTTGCAGTGTAGATATGATGTGACACCATGTTTGTGAGATTACATAACTCAATTGTACAAGGTGACACATGTGTCTCTATAAAACACACATTTGCCTTTTGCTCTTGTAGAACATTCCACAATTTATCTTTTATCTGTATTTTCTTCAAAAGAAAAATGGAGAATGTAAATATTAGATATATAGATCATTTTTGTCCTGCCTTAATTTTACTCTGCACAGGCTGATGAAGTCTGGTCAAACTGCTGTCATACTGCTGGGTAACAACTGACCCAACTATTTCCTGCAGAAACATGACTCTATGAGCTCTGCTGTATGTGATTCTACACTAATACATTCACTAAGGAATTACCCCAGGAACTATGTGTATTAACATCAGCACATCCAGTGCCTGTTCTCTCTTCTTTAGCTTCATCCTGATTCCAGCAGAGAGGTATTTGAGAAAGAAATGATAATACATACCCTTTTGTGTCTCACACAGAGCCTCCCAGCCATGACTAAAAAAACACACTGTAGCAACCAGAAGCACATTTGTTTGTACTCAGCAAAACAGTGCAAGGCAATGAGTTGAAACACAGGTAAAAGTAGAACGAGGCACTAAAACAGGCCAAAAAAAAAAAAAAAAAAAGGTGATAAACTAGTCCTGACTCAGAGCTAAGCTTTAAAACAAATTTCCTCTTGAAGCTTGAATAAAATCCTGTTGAGCATATAAATGACAACACAGACACAGAATTAAACAGCCAATAGATGTTGCTAATTCAGTTGTCAATGTTTCTAGTTTAATGGGAGGTTGTCTTACATGATCATTTTCTACTTCACCCATTTTCTGTTTATCACCATACCCATTTCTCATAGCAAGCCCCCACCCCACCTTTATCTACAGGAGGGGCTGTCCATCAGCAAAGATGCTGACCTATGGAGGGGAAATTACTCACTTTAGGGTGTAACTGTTTCAACACTATGGCACAGCTGACACTAAACCAAGGTCATTTCATAATGGCTTGTCCAGCTGCCACTCTGCTGTCGACAGGCCTGAGTGATGAACCAGAGTGGAGCCTGTTACGGTGACACAAGTCAAGGCTACGGGAGCTTGATAAAGATCAGTCTCCATCAGGGGCCAAAGCAGCAAAAGAGAGAAGGATGGGGAAAAAAGATGATCCTGCATTTTGCTCCCTATAAGCCTTAAAAGTGACAGATTGATGTGCTTTGTAGCTTGCATGTGTACAAGCACTCTGCTTTGCATTCTGCTGCAACAGCCAGGCCACGGGAGCAAAAGCATGTTGTTGGTGAGAACACTCATCATGGTGCTGCCGTACCCTGAGACATATTGACTATGTTACAGCTCTTTTCTCTGGTTGCTGTCAATCCTGTCAGTCCTATGAATTGATCAGCAGGGA
The DNA here is from genome assembly GCA_036850595.1 of Rhyacichthys aspro. Taxonomy (NCBI): domain Eukaryota; kingdom Metazoa; phylum Chordata; class Actinopteri; order Gobiiformes; family Rhyacichthyidae; genus Rhyacichthys; species Rhyacichthys aspro. Next base: position 15,264,306 of record CM072162.1, on the reverse strand, counting down.
TCCACATCCATCAGAGTGACTCATCCACTGCAAAGTCCAATTTCTTCCATCCCCCCAGGCAGAAGTAGACTGCAACTTTCTATTCTATTCTATCCTATTCTAGTCTACATTCTTCTCATTTTTGACACTCATTTAATGCATTTGTTGAAGAACAAACTGGTGTCCCCCAAAGAAAACCACAGCATGTGTCTGCAACCTTTAGACTTTACATCCAGTGTCTAGAGAAACAAAACATGCAGTTTGCCTTTTTCATTATGTTATTGCAGAAACCTTTTACCTTATCAGTTAGTGACCAAATTTCAATGTCATATTGCTCTATGGAAAGGCTAAGCCATGTCTCATATCATATATTCATACAATTCATTTTCTGCCAATTTGAGGAGCCAGGGGTGAGATTTTACTTCTGTCACACTTTAAAATGTTTTGAAAAATATGTAGTTGGTAAAGTCTATGTTATGTTTCCATAAATAACCTATACAGATGTATGACAAACAGGAGGTGGCGCATTATAGGCGTCAGATGGGCAGAGCCAAAACTATCTCACTGAGAGACACCCGTCTGTGCATGTGTGCATTGTGTTTACTTGTTAGCTTTAGAGCTTATTCACTGTTATCCACTATGAGATTCATGTCTTAACAGGATTTTCTTGTTTCAGCAATTTACAGACAAAGGGATGATTCATACATCCCCTAATTCCATTTTAATGTTTCTTCTACAACCAATAGATATACAAAAGATATGATACAAAACACATAACAAAACTGTGCATACTGTTTGAGATCCACTGAAAGACTTTTCACCTCATACAGAAAATAAGCCTAAAGACCAATAGGAATTGAATTCAGAAAAGGAGCAGTGTTCTCTTTTCCTCTGAAGTGAGCTCCAAAGACTGGTGTGGTCTGCTGTGCTCTTCTTGATGCTTCTTTAAATGACTTACAAGACATAGAGGAATACTACTACTACTACTACTACTACTACTACTACTACTACTACTACTACTACTACTACTACTACTTAGGAACCCCATAGATAATAGTTGGTATGATATGCACGTGAATATAATGATCTAGAAGTGGTTAGTATCCATCCAAAGTGGATATTACGAGAGTCCTTCGATAGTGCTGTCCATCAGGGTTGTAGCCCAAGGTGATGGGGCCTTTTACCTAACTGCAGCATCCCGCCACCTGCTATGGAAATCACGTCTGTTTCCGCCATATGCCTTAGTGTTCTGCCAAGCCTCGCCGGTCTGTTCCGCCTTGAGCAAATTTCATTATGGGATGGTTGGGAGCACTCGGTGCTGCTCATTAAGGCAATCAGCATGGAACGTCACTGTTTGTAACACAGGGGGGGCAGAAGGTTGTATACCTCCGGCACAGAAGATCACTTAGCAACTTTAGCCACTACAACTTTTCTTCTTTATGCAGAAAATGATAAAATATTTAGCTATTTCTTAATACAAATACAAATTATCTGCGGTGGATGTGTCGGATGGGTACAAATAGGACAATAAGATAAGTTAACTGCTTTTAGTAATATGGAGTCTGGGTAACCACGTACTTGAGCATTGTGTTTAATGGGAGAATGCTAATTTACAGGTAGTAGATGCATGAAAGATACACCAGTGTTGAGTGGCAAGTTGTCCGGTAACATGGGGCTGTGTGAAGCCAGATGGAGCACAGCCACAGGGATCAAATGAGAGTTGTGCTGCTGGAGCATTCCTGCCAGCGAACACCCACCACCTGCTGACATTTCACTGTCACACTGCTCTCTGTCCCTTTACAAAGCTTCCAGCAGAAATTAGTTTGCTTTTCTCAGGTTTATAGTCACATCGCTCTCTGGTGATTCTGAGCACCAAAACAATAGCTTATCTTGCTGCCTTTCTCCACATTATTTACTATTGTTTGTATCTTCCGTTGTGTTGTCATGCGAGAAGGCCAATCTGTGGCCTGTGCCGTGCAGAAGTAGAGTTTAGCCTGACTGTGGTTTAACATGATGTTCACTCAGCCATACTGAGGCCATGCACCCAGAGCCATCACAGCGTATTAACCCCTGGATTCAGCCTGGCACTATCTCACTGGACAGCAGACTGCTTCAAGTACAGAGGGTCTCGAGACCTAAAGCCAGCTGAGAAAAGGGAATGTGGGGTCAAGCAATACAATGGAAATGATCCAAAATGGATGCTGATGGTGTGAGCAAGGACACACTGTAGGTCTTTTAGCGGTCCTGCTAACCAAATTCTTCAAAAGCAACAGTATGCGAGTGATGCATGCTGTTAGGTGTATCGATCGCTTCTCAATAGACCCTTGTCAGAGATGGATGGGATACAATGCAAATCAATGTAGTTATTTATTTACTGACTTTAACTGTCAATGAGCCTGTGCATCTGAGCCACAGTGGCAACACTAAGTACTCTCATTTCTGTGGTGAAAATATGTTTATATAGAGAATATGTTGGAGACAAAGATGTAACCTCAGATCTCACTTGATGCCTTCGACATCAAAGGACACTTCAGCCCTTTAAGAAATAGAAGTGATAGAAAGAGCAATTGTTTTATGCAAAGTAGTCATGTTCAAATGATTGGGTTTTAACTTTTCACCGTATGGTAAGCCCTTGCAACACACTTTCATATCTTTAATGCATGTATAAATGTGGCCGGTCAAATCGTAGAAGAAAGCGTCCTGAATCTGAGCCAGCTCAACATTGTGGCTGAGTGCACAAGGAAATCGTTGTAGTGGGTTTTTACACACAATGACAAACAGTAAAAGTGTTGACAACTGTCTCCCTCCAGGAACCACAGGCAAACAGCAGAAGCAGTAATCACAGGGGGCATGATGGGACGGCACTCGGGCATGATGAAGGGCATGACTTCACATCCAAATGGTCCACACCAGTATAGCCATCAGCCCTGCACTGACTAAGAAGCAATCCACACTGACATCTGCCCCCATTTACTACAATGCTTATCAAGATTAAAATTGCAGAGCAGCTTTAACAAATTCACGGAGTCAAGGGATAGAACACCACAAGCAATAAGTCATTTATGCAACTGTTATTTCTTTGAATGCTTTTGGAAGACAACACTTTCCTATTGTGTAACTTCAAGCTGGTAGTATGTCAGGCAGGAGTGACACCAAACCAATGTCTAATGGCACTTAGACCATAAATATGGCCCTAGAGTTGACAGCCTGGATCTATGGTCCCCATTAGCCTGATTCATTTCACCACAAAAGAAGAGGTCCAGCAATGTACTGGAGTCAACTCAAGAGGGGAGAGTTCAGAGGGACCCATAGACACACCCTATTGATTTGCAAGCTGGCTGAAGCCCATTCGTCTCTAATTAACACTCCGAGGTCTATGTGAACAATCCGTTATGTTACAGAGAGTCTAGGATGAATAGTGACATTAAAAGGGCTTTTATAAGAAACACAGTCAATTCAAAGTACGTTAGCACTTATAAAAGATTTATACTTTGTCCCATGCAGTAAATCTAGTTGTCCTGCTTTTGGTGAGCAACACTTGGTGAGCTATACTGTATATGTGGAGCAAATGAATGAAACTGTGAGGGAAGAGTGGGACAGTACCACTGCTGCAGAGGATGTTAATGCCTCATTATCAAATATTCAAAAGGAAAGACGAAGTTTATAAATATTGTGCTGCTTTTCCCCCAGGTACTTATCTAACACATACTTGCTATTACAACATCATTCCTTTGGATCTGCAGCTGTGAAGAGAGCCTCTCAAAAATATCTTTTCATGACGTTGGTGCTTTCAACGGTTGACATGAATTACAAACAAGAGGCACTATGACATGCCTTTATTTTGACAGAACTGCTGGAGCAACCCAAATGATGAATGCAACTGTTTTGCACCATCTTTTTTGTTAATAATACATACGTTTATGCAGCATCCATTAAATATCAATTGAAAGCAACCACTAATACTAAATTGTTAAATACTGTGACTACTACCATTAGTATACTACTACACTACTCAATAATACAGAATTCCTGTTTCCTTAAATGCAGATTAAATATCTATCTATCTATCTATCTATCTATCTATCTATCTATCTATCTATCTATCTATATATATATATATATATATATATATATATATATATATATATATATATATATATATATATATATATATATATATATTTTGGCACAAGCCCAAGAATTTAAGCAACAATCAAAATACTTTCACTACATTGTGAGTACATTTATAAGTCTGGACCTTGCATTGCCTTTTTTCTGTTTTTTATAATAATAATAATATAACAATAACCACTGAAATGTTAATAGAAGAAAGATTAGCATCATAGGCTGCCTTTTAAATGCATTCTAATAACATTGTCAGCAAAATGTTTTTGCACAACAGATTTGCAAAACTAAATTAGATCTTCAAAAAAGGTCAGTCACATGCCTCAGGTGCATTCAGCTTTTGTTTTTGATAATGACGCTGCCATATAATTTTAATCTACAAAAATGATCTGTCATTTCAGTACATAATTTCAAAGCAGATTCAGTCCGATATAAAATGTGCTCCAACAGTAACAGCAGATTACATTTTTACTGTAAATGTTGTCCCAGAAAGTGTGACATTATCAGTGAGTCTCCATTGTTGCTCACTTACAGAGCCGTGTCATTAGATTACACCACTGAATGTGCAGCTTTAGTGAGTCAATCTCCCCATTGTGTGCCCGCTCATAAAACACAGGCTGCTGTAGCAGTGGTGGCCAATTACAGTTTAGATTAATGTTGTTGACTGAGAATTTATTCATACAAGGTAGTGGGTGCCCAGGCTTTTTCCCAGGCCTGGGGAAAAGAGATGCACTGTGCGGTGCTGTGCCAGAGGGAGCAACTTCATTACTCACAGAGCCTGCCTGTGGTGTGAAAGCAGAGACAAAACACAAAATATTGGGAATAAAACTCACTTGTATGGTGGATGATAAAAGTACCTAAAAGTAGATCCTCTTGGCTATGCACTATGGGGCTAATAAAAATGTGATGGATGTCTCCGTCCAGTTGGGTGTGTGCTGCCCAAGCTTCCAGCATCAAGGTCACCTGCATTAGCCTTGGCCTTAGCCCCCACACCAGCCCCTCCCAGCTTAGCATGCAGACTATATCTCAGCAGCTCCGCAGACTGCAGTGCACTGTCGGGATGGCACACTGCGCTGACACAGAGGAAGGAAGGCCATGAGCGATATAAAAACAAAATAAAATACACACATGAAGGCAGACAGAGGGACAGAGAGTAGCCATGAGCAAGAATGCTAATACACAGAATGCAAATGGAGAAAAGATCTCAGAAGAGTAGTTCAAAGTGTATCCCATACCAAGCTGTGGGCTGACATCATTAGACAGGGCCAGGGATGTCTGGATGATATGTTGAGAAAATATGCCCTCTTGTCATACAAGGCCGAGGATCCTTCTCATGGCTAAAACAAACAGCTGTGATATCAGAGAGCTGCTGACGGGGTGAAATTGAACTGTAAAACAATGTGCCACCCCCTGCAACCAGTGGCTATCTCCTACTAGTAAATCAACCATCATGACATCTCATCAGGATGAGATACACTGGCAGGGTTTGTACAGTAAGTGCACAAGTCCACTGACTCTTTCTCGTGTTGTAGTACAAAGACTGGTCGATATAAGGAGACTGCTTTGAAGATCCCTATTTAAAGGTCTATGTTTTGTTTGTCAAGTTTCAGTGGGAGTAAAGGCAGCAACTGATATAAGCATTTATCAGCATTGTTGTGTTATTTTCATTAGCAACTGGCTCATTAGTTTGTAATAGTGGAATGGACTTTGGATGTGTTAAACTTCTCCAATCTTGCTCTTGATTCAGTCTCCTCTAAACGTCTTTGTTTTGACTTGGTATTGATGCCAGAGAACAGAATAGTTAGAAAACCATAAAAATTCAAACCACAGAGCAAGCGCAACCTCTGTATACGGATGTGTTCATTCTGTTTACTCTCACAGATTATATTCTAATACAGGTCTGCATCTGGTCATGCTCCCGTACAACTTACCACAGACCTCAATTGCCGATTGTAAATGAAGTCATAAATTTGATGGAAGTCCATAAACAGGGCTTTAAAATCAGTGTGCTGTTTTTCTTGCTGGCTGAATTTTAATAGGGAGCACTTTAACACTGCTATGACTCAGGGAGCTTACATTTTTGTATTTACTTCTCTATTTCCTCTTGTATCATCAGTCTGCATCACATCCCTTTCTTACATGGAATACTATCTGAAAGCAAGATGTAATCTACAATGCATGCCCATGTGTATAACTGTGTAAGCTTCAACAAAGACATCAAAGTGAGACAAAATGGCCGCAGTGAATAAAGAGATGGTGGAATTTATGAATAAATAGAGACGGATAGCTTGTAGACTCCAGTGATGGGCAGATAGACAAACCATCGCCGGCTGAGATAGGAAGCTGATTTGTACTTTGCATCCCTTCAATCCTTGTGTCTGTGGGGAAAGTGCCGTCTCAGCGTGTTAGTGGCAGGAAGCAGGCAGGAGGGGGTTAGTATGCCCACTCACCCAGAGCACCCTCCTGGCTGGCCTGTCCCTTAATGTCTGTCACCACGCAAAGGGCTCCGACAGCCGGCAGCTCCACTTAACATCCAATACTGCCAACATATTGCCCGCAAAATCCTACAGTCATATTTGTAATTTGTGTCGAGGCAAAAAATGGTTTGCTGCATCACCAAGTTATTAAGTCCCGCTTGTGGTGACTACTGTGGAATTGCTTCATACATATCGAGGGTATCATTCTGAGTAACCTTTTAAAGCTGTGCTGGATCACTTATTCTAATATATTATGCATTTTAAGCTGTACTTTGCATTTATGTCAACTTTTTTGGGGCTCTTGGATGCATATAGGTTAAGACTCAATGCAAAGATATTTCACAGAACTTGCAGCCAAGGAAAAGTCAAAGTTTTGTCATTGGAGCAATAATGTTGCTTCTGTACAACAAGAAAAGAAGAGGACATGCCATATTGAGTAATAACAATTCATCAACAATCAGATTTGATTTACATGACAGCATGACACGGACAGCAACGCCATCTCGCAAATCAAATGTAAGTGTATCATTTGTCATGAGTAACTTGAATATTTTGTTTTGATGGAAAAATATGTTATGCACAGTACAGTTATATATTGGAAATATTATTCAGCAGGTTCGAGGATCTGCAAAAAAACATAAAATAATAACATTTCTTTCAGATTGTTTGTTCAGTAAAAGTACATAATTGGAAGATATATGGATATGTCAAATATCCTTAAATAAATTACCCAAATTAACCAATTAAATTTCGGCTGAATACCTGCTATGAAGACCTCACTATCTCAAGCCTCATTTGAATTGTCCTAATATGACTAAATAATCAAATGTTTATTCAGCGTGCATCATTTCTACCTGAAGGCATGCCTTCCCCCACTTTGCCTGAATATTCATAGTAATCCCTATTTAACAATAGCATATCAGCACAACTTCATCATCTACTGTGTCAGACTGTATGAGTCACCTTTGTAGTTACACTTGTCATTTGAAATCCTGCCAGAGCTATTGCCCCTGCAGAGTTAAGCAAAGCGCAAACGAATGGCCAAGTGCTGGAGGAGGGCAGTTTCCTCCTTGAGTCAGAGGGAAGGCTAAATAAACTAATTAAAAAAATATGGCTGCGAGCATGCTGTGTTCAAGGGGAATGGGTTTGAGCTTAATGAGCGGCTTAACATCAGGAAACATAGCTGCGGGCACAAACACACTGAAGGCCAGTGACAAAGCTTGGGTGACTGCTGCATCACCTTTGCTATTTAAGTCCTTGTCCGTTTGTGTGAGATCGAGGGAAGCTGTGCGGGCTTGTGGACGCTTGGCTGCCCTTATCACAATGCGAAGGAGTCTCTGGTGACCGGTACATCAATCTGACATAGCTCCTCAGGCAGCCGAGAAGAGACAAGGCCCTGCCAACCAGTGCAATGCCATGTGATTCATTACGCCAGTGGGCAAGAGAAAGAAGCTCGCTGCATGGGAAAACTGACACCTGAAGAGGAGGTTAAAAGAGGAGGAAGCCATGCCGGGTGAGAGAATGTGAAAGGTAAAGAAAAGTACATATAATTAGACAGATCCTGCAGCTTTGTCACTGTGGTGTCTCTTGTAGAAGGATTAGTGGTGTGATTGTCCTTACCGGATAAAATTATTTGACAAGGTTAATGTTAAAGTGTCCTGAATGATAACACAGTCCTGTTTTAGGAATAATACAATGTCCTGTCATATAGAGAATGGAACCTCAAGCAGCAAGAGATATATCTGCTGCTATGGTGTAAAAAAGTGTTGCTAAAATGTTTTCCTTTTTTACAACTGTAATTTCCAATGTTAAAAACTTCCCTATCCCTTGTCTAAATTGTGCTGAAGTAATAAATTCCCAGATCAGACAAAGCAAAACAAATGTGTGGTGTTATAAGGCTGGAAATGACATAATTGCATTTCCAAAAGCAATGAAGATAAAAAGGAAAGTCTTCTCTATTGAAAGTAGACTTTTGCAATCAAATACACAATGATGTGTGAAGAAAAAAACACCAGCCTGGTGAACCTGAACTAATGCTTAGCAAACCAAGTGTGATGGATCCATTCAGATTTTTTTTTTCCTCACCAAATACAGACATATCTGTGTATGGTGTTACTACCTCTTTTCTATATAACCGCAAGTAAACACCAAATACAAGCAGTAAAGGTTTTTATATATGAAGTCTATAAAATGTTGCTGTTTTGCTGCAGTATGGGACATGTCCAAGCCAGAATAGTAATGTTTGCAAAGCACTGAAGAATGTATTTTAATTTTGTCATGACTGTCTGGTTCAATAACAGAACCGTAAATAGCATTTCTGTTTCAGTTGGAAAGGATTCTTTATTCTTGACTTACTGACATAAGTCTCTGAATACCAACTTGTGTTTAGACTGCTATATCTAGGTAATTACTAGCTAAACAAAGAAAAGGTCCATTTGATGCATTGCCAGTATGTGTCCTGAAAACAGTGTTCCCAATGATCTGGTAGCTAGGACAAGAGATACTGTCAGAGATAGTCACAGTTGGTGTGTAACATCTGTTTACCCACAGGTCATTACATAACACACAACTACACATATTATTATGCACTTTTAAATTAATTTCAAAGGAGGCCAAGGCAGAGCTCCATCCATTTACAATGCATTTCATGTCTGAAAGCAGCTGATTTGTGGCTGAGTGGAAACATTTCATCTTCATCAGTGCAAGTCAAGAAGCAGGGATAAGATTGTGGACCACAAACACACCTAAATTCAATTCTAGGGTTATAAATCTCTCTACCAGAGACAAATTCAATATGCACCTGGATATAGATTGAATAATTCAATCAACATATAATATGTTTGAAGCAGTCGCCTTGATGTGATTCGATTGTACCCTGTCTCAATGCAATACACAATAATGTGATACATTGAAATTTGTTTCAGCTGAATTCAAATATGGTTTTGTCACTATTTGAAGGATCTTGGAGAACAAATCAAACTTAAAGTCCCAGCGAACACAGCTCTGTCATATTTGCCTTTGGGTTAGGCAGACAGCAGTGATTGGATCTGAATCTATCGAAACAGCTTTGTGATATAACTATGAGCTGCTGTGATGGAGGAATTTATTCTGGGGCTTTCCTTCAAAGTATGCAGTTTCTTCTTTTATCCCTGTGTGATGTTGTTGTCGACAGAAGCTTTAAATTTGCAGTAACATTAGGCAAAAACATTAATACTCACTTCCTGCATTTCTTTAAAATTACAAGAAACTACCCTAACATATAACTGCAGCTGGCTACATCCTGTCATTATGACAGGCACCTATAAGTCATTATTGGTAGTGTGACATGTGTCAGTGTTCTTTCTTAGACCATTGGCCTCTGCTGTCTCACCTGCAGACTGTTGTGGTTTACACAGCGTGATACGTTACTCTGTTTCCAAAGAGAAGCAAACAGTCTCCAGGGTGAACAGTTCATAATCACATCACCCGCTGCTGTCGGCTGTCTATCAAAACGACAGGCAGGCGCTACAAATCCTATTACTGGATCAGGTTCCACTGCAAATACATAAATACATAGGAACTTCCATGTTGTGCCTCTTCAATACATCTTTTTTAGATGCTATTTGCTCTGTTTGATAAATTCAATTAGGTAATTAAATAATTTTGAAAGCCACAGAAACCTGGATCACTTGTATTCTATGCCACATCTGTCTCGGGAGGATTAATAACTGGTCTCACACCTGCTACTGCCCTGCAGGCCTAATGTCACCTTCATCTACTGTATAATTGTGTGGGCTTTAGCAGCTGTCCCATCACAATGACAAGCCTCTACTGACACATATGCACTCTATACCCTCATATCCCTGACCTACTCCACACTAATCAGATGAATACAGTATGTGCAGCATTGTAGAAGAAAATAATTACTGAAGGAAGATGGATCCTATAACCAATCAGTTAAATTTAGCCTCTATTTTTTTTTCTATTTTTCATTCTGCTTTTAAACAAGACTTCACAAGCTTCATTGAATGTTTACATTTTTCAATTTGCACGCGATCTCCGGATAGAGTCACAGCCCAGGCTCCATGAAACCTGAGATGACGCACTAATGTATCTTAATGGCTTCTGCCCACATCCTGTTAACATTCCACTGACTGTTGTCCATGGTGTGGCATTAAATAGATAATTTTAATTAGTGTAAGACTTTATGAGACCCGCATATCAATCTTGCTGCATTGAAGGCACTTGCATAAAAAAAAAAATTAAACTGCATATTTCTCTGCTTTTGATAAATGATTTAAAAAGACTGAAATTATTGTCTTAGCCTTTGGTGCAACACATTACACAGTCAGGACATGACTTCGAAAAACCTCCAAAAATGATAACGACTAAAATGACTTGACCTATTTTCATGGCCTCATAAAGGCAGAGTCTAATCACTGCTAAATTATGGTCTCTAGGTAATTGGAGTCACACAATAAATCCTGTCATTCAACATTGACTTTTGGCAGAAATGAACAGGGGGATCAGCCTCAGATTAGAGTGGACAGGTGTGCAGCTCGGCTTATTCAATAATATAGAAAAGCATAATACTCCGATAATAACGTTTACAGCACTTATATTAAAGCAGATGACCTTATTGCGCTAAAGTATATTGTCAATGCATCAGCCAAGCACATGCAGAACTCTGAACTACATTTTGGCATGTACATATCTTCAGAGTATATGTCTCTTAAGGCTACAACTCTAACATTATGCAGATGATTTTTAATGTCAAGGCTGTATTTTTACTTTTCTCTTTCACTTCACACACATTTTTTTTAAGGATATTTCAGAATATATCTTTTAATTATATACATTAATACAAATTATAGATAAATGCAGCCAGTTTCAAGTGGAGAGCAGGCAAAATATTAGGGAACAGTTTTATAGAATAATAGAAGTAGAGTTTGTTTGTTTACCTGTGATTATGAGGTATTCAAAATATATAGAATATTGCAAAAGATAGGTTGCATTTAAAAGAACTGGGTTGATATAACAATACATAATATTGGTAAATTTTTAGAATAACTCACACTATTAAGCATTATTTGAGTGTTTGTAACAACCTAATCATTAATTCATCATTTACAAAGCATTAATGCAACATTAATAATCACTATTACATTATAAACATTGGTATAAATGTTTAACAATAAACCCATGTACAGTTATACTTATACATATTATGCTATTTTAGTCTCCATAAATTGTTTATTCATTCATTCATTCATTGTTAATTACACATTTATTAATGCTTAACTACACTTTTATCTTGTGAGTTATTATTGTGTGTGTTACCATATTATTTGATTACGTTTCATCAATTTCAATGCATTTTATGGTGAGTTTTTTATTCATTGGCACTTTTACATCCATCCAGTTTAATCAAATAATTTGGTTAGTTCCACCCCTCATTGATCCAGACTGCAGTACAATTGTCTGTGGAAACATACACAGAGCAAGGCCATGAAAAATTCCACGCTGGGGTTATGCCAATTTAATGCTGGGCATCACACTGTGTCTGTGCTAGGAATACTGTCATACAGCTGTGTGAGTTTATGCCAGAAGAGAGGTGAATAAAGATGAGAGCTTTCTTTTCAAATGGCATGCATCTTTGAAGGACTATAACAACACACATCAACTACTGATTCACAAAGACTAACACGAAGTTCAACATTTACACTTTAATACAATCAACTCTCTTTATTAGTTAAATTATTATTAAACCAAGCTTTGTTGTTTATTTATTTATTTTTTTTGTAGCAAAATAAACAGAACGCAGTATAAAAGGAGAGATTGAGATACTTATGAGAGTGGCCTGTGGTATGTGTAAAGGCTCATATTTAGGAAAATTGAGTGTGCTTGATTTATTTATGAAATCTGTCACAATAAAGGTGTAGGTAGGAATCCACCATGCTATGTTTTGCCGAATATAATTACAAGAAACATTTAGAACAGAAATAAATGCCTGCCTCTGTAATCAACTCTTATATCAGCTGTTTTTTTCATCTGCAACTATTTTTATTCACAGAGAAAACACAGGATGGAAAATTAATTTGGGTCAGTCTTAGAAGATCTATCTCTATGGCAACTGTAGCCATCTTATGCAACTAACCAAGCCAAAGAAAACTAAATGAGATGGCCATTTTAGAAATTAGGAGAGTGGACAATGAGGACAAGGATATCCTCCTGTCAATAGGAAGCTTTTAAAACACAAACTGACAGTCTCTGCAGTAAAATGCCATTTGAGATGTTACATTATCAGGGATTTCCTGTCTGTGTTTAAGTGGTTACGCCCACTGCTCTCACACTATCAGATGAGCAACCCTTGGCACAGAGTATTAAGTGGATATTAATTTTCCCCAGGGTGCTTATTACAGACCTGAGCATTAATGATACAATTCCCAATGTCCAATCTGAGAATCCTCAAGGACCTCTCAGCAGCTTTCTGACACAGGTCTCCAGTCAAAACAAGGAAGCACCTGATACCTGATGTCTATCAAGATAAACTGGCCACAACACACAAACAAAATCAATAGATTTTTTTGTAGAGAAAAAAAACATAATTTAGCGCTGATTTTTAATGATGAAAAAACTTAATGAAGAACGTTACAGATGCAAAATAAGACTGGATGACTGCATTATTGGTCATTTAACTACTATTGCTATAACATCTGGTTTGGTAAGTGCTTTCATTACATTTAAATTGAACCTGAGAAAACAGATTCATGTATCACACTACTTTATTATTACACAAAACAAGATTTTTCTTTAAAGGTTTAAAGCTGTACTTTGTCATAGTAACATCTTTATGGACATGTGGCTTATATATACAGTGGTCCCTCGTTTATAGCGGGGGTTACGTTCTAAAAATAACCCGCAAAAGGCAAAATTCACGAAGTAGTCAGCTTTATTTTTTACAATTATTATATATGCATTAACATTTTCTCACATTTCTCTCTTGTTTAAACTCTCTCAAACTTCAAACCTTAGCATCTTCCTCTGCCTTTTGGGTGCGACCGCAGGTGCCTTTGTCGGTGCAGAACGTTTCGTCAACATTGTGGGTTTTGTCGGGGAGAAAACTTACAAACATACAGCACTTCAGAGTCACACTGCTAGCGATTGAACATTGATGTAAATTTGGCAAGCCGAACGCATTCTGTACTGTACAGGCACGGAGGAGATTGATTGACAAAGGTCTACTGTCCCTTAGCCAATCAGGACGCAGAACACAATGGGCGAGTTCTCCCTTAGCCAATCAGGACGCAGAACACAATGCGCGAGTTCTCCCTTAGCCAATCAGGACCCATTCAAAAAAAAAAAACAAAAAACAGAACCCGAGTTCTCCCTTAGCCAATCAGGACGCAGAACACAATGGGCGAGTTCTCCCTTAGCCAATCAGGACGCAGAACACAATGCGCGAGTTCTCCCTTAGCCAATCAGGACGCAGAACACAATGGGCGAGTTCTCCCGTAGCCAATCAGGACGCAGAACACAATGGGCGAGTTCTCCCTTAGCCAATCAGGATGCAGAACACAATGCGCGTTCATACGCTGTAAAAAAAAACAAAAAAAAACATGCAAAATTGCAGTAAAAAAAAAATCAGCGAAACAGCGAGGCCGCGAAAGGTGAACCGCATTATAGTGAGGGACTACTGTATAACGGATCTACGTGTCAGTGGTTTGTTTTTGATAGCATACTCCATCTAGGAGCTAATTAGGTGATTTTGCACAACCAAGGATATAATCTTGACAGATTAACGTTAACTAAAAGCCACGTGCCTCCTTGCAGAAGACAGTATGTGACTTATGCTAATCCTGTCAACATCAGCACTGTTTTAAATACTCCAGCAATATCTCAATCCAGTTACATCTACTGTCATTCTCTATCTTTCTGCCGAGCGACAGGACTGATTGGGATGCAAGTGACTAGGTGGACTGTCAGCACATGCCGTGCACTGGTGAGGCACCGTCTGAGTCATTAACACTCAACAAGCACAGTGGAGCCCCGGGGCACCCTGCTTTCTGACAGTAATGCATTCTAATCTTGTCAGGCCATTAAGAGCTTCAGCTACATTACAGATAACAGCAGCAGAATCAAACACTGCTGTCTGTCAACATCTCAGATCAATCAGGAGCCAAAAGTCTGTGGGGCAGCCTTGCATGCTTTATGTATCACAGGCCAATCACCATAAATCCAAGATACACAATCACTACTATGGGACAAGGCAGCTCATTCGTTCTGGAAAATCAGCTCTGTCTCCTGGTAGTCACAAACATAAGAAATGCCTCTGCAGTGATTTCAATTAATGTCCTTCTGCATGTATGTGTACACTCACTTTGAGGGCAGAAGGGAGCAGTTTCTGTATTTTTATTCAGTTGGCAGTGTGTTAGTAAAGCTCAGGACAATGGTGAGAGAGAGGGTTGTGGCATCAGGGCACAGACCGGAGCTCAGGAAGGTTTATTTTGAGGTTTGGCTGTGCATTATTCAACAAATCTCCTGCAGGATAGCCTCGCATACAAAGTTCACCATCTTCTCCAGCCTAATGTCTCCATAGCCATTTGAAAATGTTTAGTCAATATCAATGGTTAGTTCAAAACAATCGGTATTTGTTTGAAGAGTCTTATGAAGCATCACTTCAGATATTCTCCAAGTTTTTCTGAAGATGAGGAAAAAAATGTACAGGCACTCATTTTTCATTGTACCCAGTATCTCTAGTGTAATGTGTTCCAGGTACCTATCTGGTCTTGTTTCCATCACTTGACATTTCCAGTCATCCAGCATACATCCAGCGATACTTCAGACCATTAAGTAGATTCATTATTCATAAGGAGATTATTACTTTGCTGGTTCACTTCCCATAATTGACCTGATATTTTTCCTGTGATCCATGCGTTCAGGAAGTGCAAAAGAGGGAGGATAAACATCATGAATAATCAAAGGGGTGTCATCAATGCACAATACAAACATATGTCCCACAGCACAACAAAGACAGTGGCCAAGAGATATTTGAAAAGATTAGTCCAAGGCTGCAAAAAGCACACTTAGTCACTTAGTCATAATCAGGACAACAACTGATTGCCTTGCTTTCTGTTATATTCACAAGCAATTATTATTATTTTTATTATTATTATTCATGAATTAATTACGTTTATACTTTTTTTTTTCATTGTTTGACTATTGTTTGACATTATGTTTTAACAAATTAAATTGCGTGGCAGAAAGACAGATAATTGCTCAGTTTGTTGTTCAGTAAGTGCCATCTGCAATCAATGAAACCAACATCATAATTGTGAGCCTTTTTGCAAAATACTGACAGCTTTCTCTTATGAGACATCAGCCTGACAACTTGTTACACCTGACCGGACAATGCTCTTCATTTTTCACACATTTTCAATCCAGCAAAAGACAAACTACTTTTGGGAACGTTTTCTATAGCATTAGTGTTGTTACTTGTTTTGACATAAAACATAATAGTGCTTCTTTACTGATCATACTCACACAAATGGTAGAAAAACACCCAACAAGACCTGAAAAAGTGAACACTTCGATGGAGTCAATTCCACTGTGGCCTTGAATGCTGTTTGTCCATTTAGAAATGTCATGAGCAGCGGGACTCCACAGGACGCCGGCTAAAAGCTTCACTACAATGGTCATCCCCATTTATTGGCTGTGCCACTGCAGAGAGAGAGCGCAATGTTTTTGTGTACCTGTGGTCATGGAGAGAGCCCGAGTGCAGAGGTCTTTATTCTCAACTCAACTCAAGTGAAGATATCAGTTGGTGGTCTGTTTGGGGCAGTGCGCAGATAAGAGCTTTGTGGTACAATTCAGGACTAAATGTTACTGAGCTTACTTTGTACTCAAAGAAAAAATCAAAAACTACAAAATCTTCATGCCGATATTCATAGATCTAAGATTGTTAACTAAACTGACCAACTTAGCAAAGCAAAACTGCATTTACATATTACAAAATACTGTAGCTTTAATCGAGCCATGGCACAATTAATATACATTTGATTTGCATAGCTTCCGGAGAATGCTTGATGATGTTAACAAAAGTTATAATTACACCATTATGTAAAGCTGATTCTATATTCATTGTAGTCCTCAGGCCTGTGTTGTCAGCAACGAGGACAAATTTCATCTCAAGGTAAAAAGCTCCCAACCTCACAGTGGAAAATACGTGTAGCTCATTAGATGGCACTTCTCAGGGGACCAGGACGGGATGGGATCCACTCGGGTGCCTTTGTTACCGCGGGCGAGTCATTGGGGAGGGGGCTGGTGGGTGGTGAGGGACAACAGGGATCGCAGGAAACAAACAGCGCAGCCAATCAGGGAGCTCGGCGAATTGGGCTGCGTGTTGCATCGTTTAAGTTACAAGG
The DNA here is from genome assembly GCA_036850595.1 of Rhyacichthys aspro. NCBI lineage: Eukaryota > Metazoa > Chordata > Actinopteri > Gobiiformes > Rhyacichthyidae > Rhyacichthys > Rhyacichthys aspro. The sequence goes on along the minus strand of CM072162.1, from coordinate 15,247,322 downwards.
ATGAAACAATGTTTTTCTCCTCTGTGATGAATGTCATTAGCGGCAAATCAAAGGGGGATAGAGGAGAGGGCTTGAATGTAAACATGCTAAAAACAACACACCATGCAAGCAGAAGTGCTACAAAAGTCTTGGAAATACACTGTGGATATAATTAGATCTTCTGCTCGTTGGTACCCGCTGTCAATAGCTTATCATTATTTGGGATTTATTTTATGCACCATAACTAAGAGCCATAATCCTAGCTTTCTCAAAAGTCAGATCAAACATGGGTGCTAATATTTGTGATTAAAAAATGCTCATCTGCAAAATTGTGCATCTATATAGATTATATTTTCTGGCAATTCTAATAATTCACCCTTTTCTGCTTGATTTGATTGACTGCTTCTTTTTTCTTTTATCTTACTGACTATCTCACAGTCTTTGTCTAGTGCATTATTGAGTTCTTTCTGGTCTTTTGTATGCAAGAACATACTCAAATACATTGCTGGTATTGATCTATTCAGATCCAATGCCATCTGTGACCACTGGTGACAAAACATACATGAAAGGGTGACACCAGATACAACAACACATTCAATATGTGCAAGATTACACCAACTGGAGGCTCTACATGAAAATTTAGATTAATTTTTGTTTTGTGAACTTCAGACTCTATTGTTAAACAGGCGTACTACACAACTAAGGTAATACTGTAAGATATACCAGATATAGTTACCATTTTCATTCTAATTAACTTGCAAATAAATCAACTCTGCAACATAATCTTTAAGACGACAACAAATTAAATCAATTCCTGACCCTTACATTTTCACCAGTCCAATTCATTCATTAAAATGAATAAACAGGTGAATATAGTACTTTAAAACAAATAATAATGAATAAGAGTGTATTGAAAGCATGCCCATATAGGCAGAGCTGTAAATAACAGAGGCACGTTGCTTAATGGCAGACCTAGATCTCAGGGTCAATCTTTATTAAAATGGTCCTCTCGTAAATCCATTGCATATGGAAAGCTCATTGTCACTGTTCGGTGGCATATTCAGGGGGACATCAGAGGACACGCTTAAAGTTGGCCTGTGAAAAAGAAAGAGCAGGAGGAAAAAAGAGGGACAGTCCCACAAAGCTCTGAAATAAGGAGGCAGAGCTGTCAGGAGTGTGGCTTTAAGAGAAAAATGAAGTAAAAGGAACACATCGGGAAATGTCAAAACTCCCAAGAGAAATCCAGCAACACTTCCAGAGAGATGTGGGTCACAGCGTTCATGTCATGGAGCGGCACACTCACGGACAATGTGGCAAATGGCACTGTGCTTAACGCCTCTTTTAACATATTAAAATATAATACAGAGCATCTACAGCTTCAGCGGAAATTGCACCAAGACTTTTTCAAATCAACACAGTAAAAACAAAAATGCTGAAACACCCAAAAGAAATGCAAATAAAAAGGAACCTGCTGCTGGAGGTGGCCAACAAAGAATACTCACACCGAATATTAATGGCTGAGGCATCAGGAGTGCGATCTTCAAATGACAGTTTAAATACCAGAGGGGAAGAATATTTTTGGTCCACAGGGTCCACTTTATGATCCGTGTCTGTTTTATTGCGCTTCTTTCTCGGGATGCTGATGCTCAGTCTTGGGATTTATTGACTCAGGACCGACCTCCTGATACTGAGCCCAGTTTTTATGGGTCACCAGTATGGGTCGCAGGTCATGAATTATCACCAAACAAGCCAATGTCATCGACTTGTTATCCATCTGGGAACAGTAGGAAAACACTCCCTATTGGTTTATATTTTTCAGTCCCTCGCTGAACGTTATCCAAACACACCACAAGCACTGGGTATATAAATATACGTGTTACACCGCAGTCTCCCCAAGACTAGGCGCCGATTGCTTTGATTATGTGTTAACAGAGCTACTACACTTGCCATTTTGCCTCTACACTTAAAAGACCAATGGAAAATTAGATCATATTTTTGTACCAGCGTAAAAAGTCAGTCTCATCCTGCCTTTAGTGGTCGCCAATGCAAGCTTGGCAATCAATGTTTCGTACAAATCAAAGAATTGCAGTGAGCATGCAAATACATTCACCATAGCACCCCAGGGCCATGTGTCTGGAATAAAAAGAAGATCCACCTTGTGAAATATTTTTATTTTTAATGGATGTTTTAATATTTCAATGCAAATCCTACATGTTGTGCATCCAGGTAATTCCAAAAGCAGTCTGTTCTCAAAAAGGCTAAAACATCTCTACTCCATTTGCAACAGAAACTTCTGTATGATACTGGAGCTTTGTAGAAAGTGTAATAAAAATCCCGTATGGAAGAATATTTTGAAGCTAGTGGAACAATTACTATGTAGGTTGAAAGGGGTGGTGCGCAGAGCTCTTTATAGTGAAGGGATTAGAGAAGATTAATGAAAGGTTTGTGCCTAAACTGTATCCTTGTGGTGATGACAAAACTCATCAAATCTGTCCAGCAGCAAAGCCATTCATGACTCATTTATTGTACCTACTACAGCTCTCCAAGGACAAACTCATTACATTATTTTCCGTAGCCTCTTAAGCCTCTTCTGTAAATGAAACCACCACGTAGTGTACTAATTTATATCTTATGACTCAGGTTGTAACATTTGAGAAGCCCTACTGTAGTTTTATTTAGTGCTCCTTGTCTCCATGCTTTCTGCAGTTCACCCCAAAGCCACTCTGTATCGGCTACGGCAAATATAGCATTGCTTCCACCTGAGGGCTTTGAGTGTAACCTTCCCGTAGGGTTGATACAGCTCCCCGTGCTTCCTAAACTGTCCGCATGCTGTCTGTTTATAAAAGGCAATGAGGTCACAGCTGAGGTGCCCGCATTTGCTGTAAATTTTCTACATTTACATAACATGAGTTGGCTGATGAAACTAACTTTTTATTCTGGCATAACATTTGTTACAGTCTCCAAATGAGTATCACTATTTCTACAGGGAAATATCAAGGTCAGAGAGTGTTGTAAATATGACTTTCAGCTTCATGCTCTGTGAATATCTTTGCATGAAAACGGAGAATTAAACACACCTCTGATCATACTGTGCCATGTACTGTACGTGACATTAGAACAATTTGTCGGCCCATTGGATTTATGTTAAACGTGCATTTTGTGTATCACATTCATCAGCTGCGAATGATTTGACACGTACAGTAGTTGTTTAAAATACCACGTGAAGTCTGTCAAGCTTTATCAGCTTTCACACTACGGTCGTGCACAGCAGTCGGCTCACAGAATGGTACTTCTTTGTATTTCGCACATCCATTCTGGATAAACTGACTTCTCCTCATTTCTACATGGTGCACATTCTGTCAGTCTGGCGTGCACACAACATGATTTATTTATGCAAGTGTCTCTCCAGAGAACAAAATGATACACATTTCCTCCATCAGTAAACGCAATCTCACCACAATATGGCTGTGGCAATTTGTCTTTATTTAAGTCCCCAATTTGCCTCCTCAGCCACTGCTGCGTAGGTCATTCTCTTGCCTTTAGCTTCCTTACTATGCCATTTGTCACGTTTCATGGTTAAAGCTATATTTCAGTTTGGTAAATTATATACATTTTAACATTCATGCCTCAGCAGTAATCCACTCATACAAATGAGCCTATGCTGAAAACTATCCAGACAACATATACTACTCAAAAATAGACATACATGACAGACCATATTATAGTTCCAATGTGCAGGATTATTATAATACTACTACTACTGAAAGAGCCATAAACAACCTAAAAAAAAACTTCATACAATCCAACTAAAACATTATTGAACTTTTCTAGCAACTGAATGTTCTCTGATGCAATTTGGATCCAGCAAATGATATCTCCAGGTCATAAAAGGGATCCCAAAAGACCCAGAAAGACCAACCTAATATCTTTTTAAAACTTTCTCAAACAACACTATCTTAAAATCTGATATTTCTGATTATAACGAATAATTATCCTCCCAAGCTTTAATTAGAGAATGCTGATGTTATGCTTATAGGAAAACATCATAAACACTCCTTGAAAACTGGCTTACTAAACCTTTAGCATGTTTATTTATATACAACTTATTCATCCTGAGAGCAATTACGTAACTGAAATCATGGTGGCTAACTTTTTGATTAGCATGTCTAAGCAAATTAGTTTTACTGTCATTAGGGGAAGTGTTTGAGTACTTATTTGTTTTAGTATGTGCTCAGTGCAATCATGTGAACTCACTGGAGTAGAAGCATGTGTGGGTGTGGCTCTGTTCCTGCAGCGGTCTGACCCGGCGCAGAAGACTGGGATCTGACTTGAGGCGCTACATCTCAGGACTAATTACAGCTCCGGTTGCTAAGCAACTACAGCATTTGGAGCCTTGCGGGTCCAGAGGTGGCCAAGTGGTCCGAGCAGCATTAGTCAAAGATGTGATGGATCTTCATGTGACCCCTGTGACCTGCTGGCCTTCTGACTTCTATGTCTCCACACACTATCTCCACAGAATGATAGACACTGAGAGCCATAAATCACTCATATGGAAAATGTACACTCCACATAGTCATCTCAACTTTATCTTGTCAAAACATGCAGTCCACATAAAACTGCACTATTTTTATAGATCTCAAAACTTATTCGAACCATGTTGTACCGTATACCATAGGTCTATAGTCATTTCTTATTATAAAAACTTATAACCCATAACTACTAAGCTAAAAAGATGGTAAAAGAACCCACTAAATGCTTGTCACTCTTTTCTATAATTTACCATAAGCTTGGTAAAAAATGGAGTCAAACTTACCTGAACACTAATGTAACAAATCACAGACTTTTTTAAAAAAAAAACTGTCATTAATGTTACTCCTATAGTTTACTATGTACTGTCTTAGCACTTGACTCAAAGCAGTTCTTGTCATTCAGTTCCACATCACTGCTTCCCATCTTGTGTTTAGCCACTTTGCATGTGCAATTAGTAGCTGTTTTGTCTTCGATGACAGCGTGGACACATTCAACACATGCCAGTCCCCCCCCCTCGGTGCCCTCCTGTCCCCGTTCCACTGTCTTATCCCCCGGTGAGTTATGTCTCTCAAAGAGAGACAGACTGCAGTCCCAAGACCTCCTCCTCATAATTACCACCCTTGTTTTTACCACAGGGATGCCAACAAGCTAATTACTGAGAAATAATCACATGTTTGTCAAGACCCCTGCAATCTTGGATATGTAAATGGGTTCTCCTGTCAGGCTGACTCGCGTGCATAAACACCAGCAGTTTGTCTACTGCAAATTCACTAATGAAACGAGTCTCTTGTTCAGAAACAAACATAAAAATAATCATCAAAGTACTACATTTGTGTCTGCACAGAACTGGTACAGGAATACTTATTTCCTCCATTACATTCACATATGTCCAGTGCATCAGAGGTCAGGCCAGCCTTTGAAGGCCACTCTGAGCAGTCGATGTGGGTGTCATGGCAGAAGAAGGTCTGGAGAGGCTATCTTCAAACATCCGCCCACATGTACACACATATGAAGTACATGCTTGACCTTTTTATTGTACAAGACACCCGTTGCTGCCACACACAATTAGCACAATTTTCCACACCAAGAGGGCTTAATGGGAGTATAAGATTTAATTTGGAAAACAAATTGCTGTACTGACATGCTAAAAATAAATGCAGTCACATAGATTGGCTTTTTAAATTCATTTTCTTATATCCATCTATGAACCTCAAATGAATATCATGTTAGTTGCTGAATTTGAAATGCATATTTAGAAATAAAAAGCCTGTTAAACATTTGGGATTACTTTCTTTCTTCTTTCTTTAATAGATAAAGTTATTCACAAAATTGCAAAAATAATAGAGAATATAATACAGGCTTTTGTTTCGAGTAAATACTTTTTTTTGCAAGAAAGGCAATGCAAACTTCCCAATTGCGTTATATATCTTTTGTTGACTGTATTTATGGCATGTCAGAGGAAATGCATGCACATTGAGTGTTTCGAACCATTCATGTAATTTCTTTTAACCTGCTGCTACTTTCAGTGTAAGATGATCTGGGAACAGTACCAGCATCTACTCAGATCAGCTGACCCAGTACTCACACTTTTTTGAGTTTTAAATGCTTCAAATGCTATGTTTTTATTTTCAAATTCCAACAATATGGATGTTTACTTCCAAAACAGCAATTTTTTATCCAGCTAAAAACAAGACTTAGTAAATATGCTATCTGTGTTCACAGGATTTTAAATATTAGTGGACCATGTAAAAATAGTAATCAAGCTGTATATTTTTTATTTATCAGTAGCCATATGGAGGTAAGCAGGTTGTGTTTGCTAGTGTCACGAAGATCCTTCATGATTTGTATGAATCACAAGGTGATGGCTGTTTCCTTGGGTTATTTAAAACACACACTATACCCCCCAGTCAGCAGTAAGGAGTCTATTATTTATATTAGACCAATGCACTAAGGACTGGTATGAGGCCGACATTCAGAACTAGGACAAGTTAGGAGTGTTGGTCCCTATAAAGACTGCTCTCCTGCGTTCTTCTGCCACTTTCCTGAATATTCTCTTTCTTCTTCCCTTAGCCCCCCGCCCCATCTCACCGTCCCCCAGCTTGCCTTCCTCTCTCCTGACCTCCTTCTGAGCAACTGTGGTCCTTGCAGTCCACACGTCTAGTCATTAATAACACTCTCCACTCTGTTTTTCCTGCCAAGCAGACCAGTGCTTTCCTGTCATCCTGACACAAATTAATTCCCCTTATTTATCTTCTGGCACCAAGGCCGGCATTGGCGAAAAAACTGTTTATGGAAAAAAAGGACAAAGAATTATAGATGGTGTGTTCTTGATGACAGGGCCATTTGTTTCTCAAATAAGACTCGAGATAAAGTTCATAACAAACATTTTGATACTGGGAACTGTCGTCTCTTATCAATCTCTGGCGTAGGGGATTATGTGTTGTGATGGTAATAGAATTCACAGAACACACAGGGCAAATCAAATAGCTTCTAATAGCTTTTTCATCTTGGCATCACCTAAACAACATTATCCTATTCAGTTTCCAATAGCCCTAATAATGCTCTTGAAACTCCATGTAACTATTAACATCTAAATCATGTATAATTACAATAAAGTTAACTGCTGCACACTTATTCTGTAATGGAAGTGGCATGATTGTACTTCAATAAATTAAAACAATTAAAGCAGAAAAAGGACTGGCTCCAAAGCTGGGTCCCTTTGACTCTCGTTCCAAAAAACATTTTATGACTCATCACAGACCAATCTACTGTCACCATCCCACAGTCGCCTGCTTTGAAAACATACTTTAAAAGGTTCCTTTAAAGTATTAATACTTTGAAGCAGGACTGTAGCTGTGGTTAGAGAATTTCATATCCTCTAGAATGTGCTTTATGCTTATATTGTTGTAATTTTTATGAAAAATATAACTAAGGCATACAATAGAAATAGAATAATGCTTATTGCTTATTCAAAACAACAAATTACTGAATGGACTAAAATGTAAATTAATAGTGGAATGTTCAAACTGAAGGTAAGTGCATTAGAAGAGAGGAATCAAAGGGATAGCCCTTACCAGACCATAGACACCTCTATCTGACCAATAACTTAATTAAAAACCTGGTTTTTCTTAATGTTACATTTCATTCACACAGTGCATGTCCGTTTAAGTAATTAGCTCCAACTCATTCATTTTAACATGTCGCTGAAAAATTCTCTCAATCTTCCTTTTCATAATTCATGATGAATCAATATACGCTCTAGATTGTCCCATATATAAGTGTACAGTAGCCGCACAGGCATCTCCTCATTCAAATCTAAAATGCTCTGGCTCCGCTGACAGTGAGAAATGGATTTAATAGCCGGAGAACAGCTTGTCAGCAGTCTCCAAAACACCTTAGGAGACTTTTTACTCATCTCACAATCCCTAGGGGTCTGTGGTGGGCGGGATATGGAAAAATTGGAAAATACCAGTGTCAACAAAGTGTTCAGATAATGTACATGATTCACTGTGAGAGGCCATGATCCTGTGTTTGGGGCTGGATAAGAGGATGACTTCTGTGTAAGCGACAGGGCACTTAAACCGCAGATGATATATAATAAATTACAGCTGGTGCTTGATTGGATTGGTTGCAGTAGCTTTTGTGTTATATAGATGCTAATTACAGTGCCATTCTGAATGCGTAATGAAGTGACTCACTGGAGTGGTATTTGATTATATTTAAACGCTGACAGAACGGCGAGGCTACCTTGCCAACACTGCCAGAAGAACATGTAGTACCACTCAAATAAGCATGTAGTTATAAAGGAGATACTAGGGGCTTTTTGAAAAGGGATGAGGCAACGCAGCACAACATCCATCCTTTGAAAAGGAAGCAGATTTTACCTTTCGAAAGCAGGATCTTAGATAATGTAATATTTTCTTCTTTTTCAGTAAGTGCTTGGAGTGGTGTGACATAATTTCTTTAATAATCTGCCTCTAGGTGTACCGTCAGCTTGTTCAGTGCCTCTCAAAGAGCCATAGAACCCAAGTCACAAATGCATTGACTTCAGATGGTGCAGGGGAGCCTCGGTTATCAGTCGAGGTATACTCTCCATAAGGACGGGGGGAAAATGAAGGGATGTGAGGGAGGTGGGTCTGTGGCTCTCTCCACTATAATTGTGCAGAGCCCTATCTAGCTGTCGTCTCTCCAGGGGAGCAGCAGGCAGCTCAGGGGCGTGTTGTTATATTTCACACTTAATGATGTGCAAGGCATCCGCAGCTCTTATGTGCAGGCCTATTTTAGTCACTGACACAGCCTCTAAATTACAGATTTACAGCAAATGCAGCAATGGCACTGTTAAATGATACAGATAATGTTTGATTCAAATCACAATACTGCCCCGTCTCAACAAATGCCTCTGTGACATTAGATCTGTGTAGATAATAATCTGCCGACAGTCTGTTCTGAAATGTTAAAAGAGCTATATAAAGCAGATAGAGATTTGATAAAGGTCATTTATTTTGTTTAAGTTTGTTCTATACTGTATCTGCTAGAGGCCAAACAACACACATGTGAATACCTCTCTTAAAGATGTTTATATTCACATACTACACATTTCTTTCACTGAATTTGAATTTTATGCCAAGTTGAACATTCCCAGTGAGCAGCCAGAGGTACAATGTTGGTAATAATACTCTGATAACAGACTCAGGATATGAAAGAGATGGCACATTCCCCGGCCGGCGCTTAACAGACAACTCTGTATTAAACTTCTATTTTTAATTTCCTGAGTCTGAAGTGACTATGCTCAAAAACATATTTTATGGGCATGGTGTAAGTATCAATGGATAGAATGCTATGCTGACGGAGGCCTTCTTTGTGGTGCTGCAAGATAAGATCTATTTTGATGTAAATTTGTACATTCTCAGTGTAAATTATGAACTCACTCCCTGGCATTATTGTATTTCTTCATTGAATGCAACAGGCCATGGAACAAACAGCAATGCTCATCTGTGCAAAGACACACTTTAAACAAATGGACAATGATTTGTCCCATAATAATACTTTATACATACACAGAACATGTCACTCAGTCATTCAGATTATTTAAAATGTTAAACAGCAACAATATGAAATTAAAGAAAATAATCATTGTTGGTCTTGAACTAATATAAACTAATACAGGCAAAAAAGAGATGTACAGCCTTTGGCTCAGCACTGCAAGTTCAACCTCATAAATGGCTGACTATGTGGACTAAAATTTGAATTACGATTTATGTGGTCGCTTCATTTCCTGGGAGGCCTGCTGAGGGAGCACATTCATAGAAACATGAACATTTTGACTGTTCCCTTACGACCCTTAACTTAGCCGAAGGATATGGACTTATACCATCAGCACCATCCCCCAAAAATAGTACATATAGTGTATTTGCAGAAGAAGAACCCAACAGCCTTTCTTTGGGAAGTCTGCGTGCCCTCAACACACAACCTGGGCTCTCTGCATGCACTCCAACTTCATCCCACCATCAAAGACATGCCTGTACACCTCCTCAACCCAAAACTGCTGGGATGAATTCATATATTAGTATATCAATAGTCAATTCACTGGGCCATGCAATTATGAAATGCCAACATTTTGTATGTATAGTAAAAAATCATTTTAGAGTTAAGTTATTCAGTCTTATCAGTCAGTTTGTTAATTTATACTGTTTTGTTTTTTTATTTACTTTTGTTTATATTATATACTACTAAACTATTTTCTCTTTTTAAGTGTCATTTTGTCTCTTGTCTTGTTGTTTTAACATCATCTGACTGAAACAGCATAATGCTGTCAAATACTTACATTGTATTATCATTTTATTAAAGCTCTTATGAAAAGCACATGCTACAGTGAATCCGTTATAAGAAAACAGCAGGTCACTGGAACACAAGAAAATCATGAAACAATTACTTAAACCTATGCATTATCAAAGAGGCAAAAGCCATAGCGACATGAAGACATCAATATTTAATCTACATTTTGTCATGGAGAATGAATGGAGATATAGAGTGTATACTGGCACGTTAGACTTATCATTTCCATAACAAGATAACACAGAAACAATTAGCTCTGCAGAATGAAAGCAGCTAATCATATGTTCTGATATCAAAGCAGGCCATACAGAGAATGGACTAATTAGATAATGTATGCATATAGGTTTATATAGGCTAACTTCAGGCTTCTGTACTAGATATAGAAAGTGTCACATATGTGGTCATTATTGTCTGCATTACAGTCATGTGACCAGAAATTAAAGCTTGTAAAAGTAGCTGATCTGTCCTCTTTTCAAAAAATTGCCTCAATGCGAATAAAAACCAGGCAATGCTAGGATTCAATCAATGCATACTTACAGTAAAACAGCTGCATTACTCCCCTGAAATTACAAATGCTTCACTAATTTCCCATAAGCCTCTATATTAAAATCTGCATTGTCAAAGGCTGCACATGACATGCTACCTTTGAATAATTTAACGGCGTGAGTGCATTTAAGCTTGTGTTCTCATTTTCTACGGACTAATTCAGCTACAGTGGATCAAGTGGTCATATAATCTACCTCTATCTTTCTGGGACATGCTATCTCTCCAAAGATGTGTGGGCAATATGGAGGTGATTTCAATCTGACGAGTCGAGAGGGAAAAGGCTTCAGCAGGATATGAGAAAGAAGAGTAAATGAGTAACACAGGAGTAAATGAACTGGTAGCTTGTGCTCGAGCTGGTGAGGAATATAAAACATAAGGAGAAGGGCTTGCTCACTTGGAAAATAAATAGAGAGAATTAATAAATCATCAGATGCCTTTTTTGTGTCAAATTTGGTATTTCCTCTGGTGCATTTTGACCCTTGGTCTTTAGGTGAATGGGTTGTATACCACATACTTCGAGAAAAAGATTTTTTCTTCTTCTCCACAAATAACAAATTTGTGACATGACCATTTGATTGTTTTGGGCAAACTATCTATTGAGAAGAAAGTCTTACTCAGAGCAATCAAATTAGCAAAAATGCTCGTCTCACATGAATCAAATTACAGCTGAACAGTCTCAAGAATTACCATCTCACTGAGCGCTAAGTGCAGGTTTACTTTAACTGTTTTCCCAGAGGAAACCTTGCCAGGACCCTTAATTCCAAAAAGCATACTTGATATAGAGCAAGTATGAGTAAAATACAAATTGAATGTTATATTATAGCAGCAGGAAAACTACCCACAAAATGTTGCTCCATGACTAAAAAATTTGACTGATTAATTCAATTACTATCATTAGTTTATCTTAGACAAGGTTTTGCTTATAATTGAACAACAGACGTGAACAACTGGCAATAAATGAGTTCCCTAAAATACACTTCAAAATAGTAACTTTGTATGATCACTTTGCAGGATGTTACGCAACCAGCAATTCATAAGTCATTTTCTGAACGGGAGCATTGGGGGCTTCATAACTATCTGCAAGAAGAAGAAGAAGTGAGGAAAAGGAAAATGTTTTATATACATCAAGTGGGAACACTGTTAAAGTATGGTTTGGAGCCTCGGGACATGTTGGTCCTGAGCGTAATGACTCCTGGTGTAGACCTCCTGAGACAAATTGCCACTGACCTCCATGGATTTCTCAGGGCACACTCGATTGGAAATGGACTATTCAATTTCCCACTGGGAGCCTTGCCATTTCCTTGCTTTGCATCATTGAAAAGCCCTACACTTTTGGGTTTGGGTATTTAGGAAAAAAAAACTGTAAATACACAGAAAGTTGTAGACTATTGTCCGTGTGTTTTTTCTTGGTTAGTCAGAATGTTTAAAGTTAAGATGCAATTAAATAATGTGGTAGAAGCTCTATCTATACAGGAGAGAGTACTGCTGTTACATTATGTCAGTTTATAACCAAATTATAATAGCATTTTCAAACACAAATGCAAGCATTCTTCTCTGTATTGGACATTCATTTTAATCAACTCTGAAACATGTTATTCTCTCCTTTTTCGTATGAAGTGTGATAATGATTACTTACATTGGAGGACATAAACATTACGACTATGACAAGTGCTCATTGCAGTGGTCATCTGTCATAAGTCACTTTGCTAAGCAGTGCCGTGCTATCTTTCCCAACACCCCATAAACATATACCGTCTATAGTTTATGTCATTCCGATATACAAACTGGGCTCAAGTAATTTAAAAGCCTATACAGTACATCAGCACAACAACCTGGCACCTCTCCACCGTCAATGAAACAGCCATAATCCATGATCTACTGAACATAACTAAACAAACAGACATGCAAAGGATGCATTTCACAGTTTGCAGTTGATGTATAGGTATCTCCCTTTTATCTATTTTCTGCTGAGATTCATCCACTCTCTTCTGTGGGCCAAGAAATAGAGTTTTTCATCACTGCAGTCTCTGGCTGGCATCGACCAACAGTATTGATCCAGAGCAGATCTCCTTCCAGTCCACCTGGGAACCCAGATGAGCCGTGTTCATATCGACCCAACCCTTTTATTCCACGTTCACCTTTTCTTTGGCTAAAGAAAAATTATATGCTTGTCATCATCTACAATAAATATTCTTTGGGAAGGCAGTGATAAGCTCTAGTCTAATCTGAAGCTTGCCGTCGGTTTAATCAGGGATGATCTACACATGCTCTTGAAAAGTATCTGTGGTCTCAGAAAAAGTTAGACAGTTAGTGATGCCGCTGCCGCTGCCGTTTATCTGATCAGTGATGCTGGCGATGAAAGTAAGACTGGCACAAAGAAGCAAAACATGTCTATCAAGCTACTTACACACTTGTGATTTGTGAAAACAATGGACAACAAAATCAAAACACACTCACTGTTGTATTTTCTATGATCATTTATATACAGTGCACTGGTTTTTGGCTTGAAATAAAATAAAAGCTAAAGCGTGACAGTGTAACAAGTCAAAAGTCCAGCAGTTCTCATGTGAATCTCAGTCCATCCAGAAACAGATCCAATAAAACCAACTCATGAACATTTTGCCAGAAAGCATGTCATGTCATTCAGTTACAAGGCCTATAGCACCTCTCAGCCCAGCTCATTCCTGCCATATACCTCTTCTATTCTGCTTTGACTTCTTGTGTTTCTTCCCTTGTCCCCCTTAGGAGTTGAATGTGTTGTCATGTACTAATCTGTGCAGCTTTAGTGCAGTCTTGCCACTCTGCCATGTCAAGATACACAAATCTCACTCGAGGCAATTACGGGCCTTTTTTCTTAGTGCTGCAAAGAAGTCTGTTTTTCCCATCTCTGTTGCAGTAAAGTGCCTCTGTGACCCATCAAGCACAATTACCTTGTTTGTAGCATGCCGCGATGGCCCTGTGGCACTGTGCGGAGGAGGCAAGGTAGGACAGTGAGGTTACATTAGTGGGGTATTGACTTCTGAACATGAGAATGAGGGGCTATTGTTACACACAGAGGTGGGGTTTAATAGACCCTGTTTGTTCACTCGTGTGGTTAAGCCATTATTACATTGGCCCATTTATTTGGTTTGCAAGTTCCACATTTTCAACTTCAAGTGATAACTGAGCCTCATAACTGAATTAGGTGGTTAGAGGATGCTTTTACCAAACCAGAAATACCATAAAACAAGTAGGCTTTAATAAAAATGGACTCTTCTGAACACAATTATTAATTTCATAATTCTAAACAAGTCACACTCACCTTGTCACCATTGCAAATATATAAATATGTGAGACTCTTATGTGACAAATAACAATTCAGGCACAAAGTATTCATATGAGTGCTTTTTAACAGTTTTGTCAATTGCCAATTAAGCAAAGAGGCTTTTGACGTGTGATACAGCCACACTGCTGGGGGCAATTAAGAAGAGGGTCTCATACATTTGAGAACTGTTGTGTTTGTATGTGAGTAACTGAAATGCAAACACATGGAGGGTCTCATTATAGCAAAATTGTTATTGTTATCCTCTAAAATCTATTTTGATTAAATTTATATGTGACTTGTTGTCTACTATGTTGTCTATTATCTTAAGACATGTCTACTTGTCACCATAGCAACAGTAGGGGTCTATTGTCAATCTAATGTTTTGTGCAGATGAACTTGTCAGACCACTACTTTTTTCTCAGACATTTAAACAGATGAGCTGCGACAAAACTTCCTGGTTGAATAACTTAAATGGAAGTAAGTAGCTTTTAAAAGAAGATTTTACTTGCTTAAGTATGCACAAACAAATATTAGATAAACTTCTTCTTGGGATCTTCTCAGCAAAATTTAGCAAAGAAAATACTTGCTGAGCAAAATGTTGACAGTTGCAAGATAATGCCCCAGAAAACAGTTTTTGACTTAAGAAGATGCTGGAATGTGACAAAAAATGCACTCCAACACAATTACAGTGGCTGTTTGAAAGATGGATGTTTTTTCTAATTCAATAAAAGACAAAAAAGTGATGTCAAATGACAAACGCTGGCCACTGGTGTGATTAATAACAAGGGATTCCGCAGAGCCACTATGAGATTAAACTTAAAGGTTATTCCAGGGCTGAAAGCATATTAGCTTTCACATTATATTACATTACCACTGGAGAATAACAAAGGGCATCTGATTTGCATGCATTCAGAGTTTGCTTTGCTCTCACAGGGCTGAGCTACTCAAACCAGATGGCAATGACGCTACCCATATGCTAAAACAGGAATCCAAAAAAGTTTTGTTTTTTTTACTGAATTCTGAGTCAGCTTCTAAAACATCTATCCACTGACATTTTACATAATGTCCATATAAGTGGTGACTGCAAAGTGTCGAGGAGAGACATGGATCTCCTCCTACTAATGTCCTCCCACTAACAGACAACTTACAGTACAGACCTTTGCCTTTTCCCACCAAGAGAACATAACTAAGACAATGATTAAACAAAAGAAAAAAAACAGATCGGATTTATTATTCTTCAGATTTCAGATCATTTATGCTAAATCTAAACCAGAATGAACTGACATTGATCCTGATGTGTTGCTGTGGTATTTGCCTGTTCATACTAAAATCAACCCAGATCTAATGTACGACACTTTTGAGACCAGTATTGATTATAAAGGACTATGCTGTATTATTATGAACTTAAGTGATTTAAATGCATTTCTAGGTTATGACAACAGTTCTGTTAAACTTAATGGTTTCATATATTAAGTTGCACAGTGATTTTTATAACATTACACATAACCATGTCAAAGCTACTGTCACACAGAGTGACAGAGTTCAGAGTTACACCTAATTTCTTCACATATTTGTGAAGGAAGCAGTGACAGATTTATTTCTAGCAGAATTGCTTTAACACATTTATGTGTATGTCAGTCTTATGACAAGTGGTACATTTTAGCTGTCATATACACAGTATGTGATTCACACTGTAAAATAAATGGAGAGTGGATGCTACTGGAACTGGCACTTTTGGCTTTGCCACATCATATCTGTGAGGTCACAAATCCAAGCCTAATTCACTCATCGAAAATAGCTCTGTTTGGTTTCTGGCTAAACACACTGATAAACCTCACAAGTTGTTTTTGTTTATATATTTTATTTAAATGCTATTATATTGCTATTGAGGCAATAATTAATGAGTATAACTCGCTGCGTGATTAAACTAACAGTAAAACTGTTTTACCTCATGGGACTGCATACTATTGTAAATAAACTGGAAATAGCTGTCATTTTGTCACGATTTGTGCTTCATTTGTTTCTGAGCTAAACTATAAAATCCCATGTGTTTTCTGCGCTGCAAAAAGGGGGAGTGGTACAGTTTAGACATGCATTTAATTTGACATGTAAAATACAGCACAACATGTGCAAACAACCTGGGAGAGAGATTTGCAGCCCACTTTAGTAAAATCCGCTGTAATGTGCTTGCTCTAATGAAAAGGGACAATCTCCATCTTTAGAAAGTGAAAGCAATTACATTAGAAAGTATACTAATTTAGAAATAGCCTGCTGCACCTGTAAGCCTGCGGGGGCTTCCCTTAAGCTGCACATGGCATTTTATTGTGATGACTGCAATTAAATACCCGAGTGATTTGTGTGCCAGAGGTATTATGACTTATCCTACTGTATGCTATGCACTCAAGGGCTGGATGGACTCTGAAAACAGAGCACACATCAGTCCTTCCTCAAAGAAACGGCACTGAAACTCAGGCTAAAGCCTACAAGTGGTTAACATGACAGAGGGGGCCCTAGGGGGCAACATGAAACAATATATTATGTAAAACTTAGAGCAAACAATAAATACATGCTCACGCTTAGATTTTTGTTCTCTATGGGGAGATGTGTTTGTGACCACACAGGACATAAGCCGACTGTGTAAGGAACACACTGCACAACACAGGGGACGGTGAACCATGGCCCAAATTAGAAGCAGGGCGCTACGTATGTCACATTTGTGCCTCATCAGCATCTCTCAGACTCTCCCTGCGGCTCTCCTTCTGCCACATTCAACCTGGGTGTTTGCTGCAATCTAAAAACAAGTGAGATTCAGACGGAGCCACAAACACAGCAAGCACCAGTCGACCTGCTACATTGTACAAGTAGATGAGTAGTTTGTTCCAGTAGTGGAATAAATCCACTACTGGACTGAACTGCTGAACGACAAGTCCAAATTCCCAATGTAAACCCTGAATCAAAACTATAAACTACACAAAAACCTCAAGTGCCTGCACTGAAATCTGAGAACAGATCATATGCGTCATTTGAAAGAGTATTATTCATTTTAAAGATGTTTTTTAGACTTGCAACTATATTTAACTGCAACAGTCAAATGTGTGTATAATGTCAAGCTGATCTCTGTGAATCATCAGAGCCATTAAGAAAACATTCAGGCTGTGTACATAGCACTTACCTTGGGACATTACTAAAAACAGCAGTGGTATGGTAACAGTGGTAATGTTTGTCATGATGTGAGTATTTGAAGGAACTAATCTCACTGAAATAAATGTGGTAGCAGAGTAAATCAGTGACATCATGTGAGTGCAGAGCAGGTTTATAGTACGGGGTGGACACTTACCTCTTTAGGTGATGCTTCACATGACAATGAATAGGATTTTGCATTACACAGTCATTTCAAATTGTTACAAAGAATCAACGTTTCAAATTTGGGAATTAAAATTTGCAAAATTAAATGAACTAATTCAATGGATGTCAAGCCACAAAAAAGCAAGCAAAAGAATAAAACTGAATCTACGGTAAGCATAACACAAGGTCACAAGAAAACTGTATTAAAAATTGCATGCAATTCTCCGGCTATTAAAGCACTCAAACTGAAAATGAAATGCTAAATTTAGTCTAATAGAATGAGCAACAAGAAAGAATCAAAGTTTTACCTTGTATGCTCAGTAGGGACCTTAGAAGCCAAGATTCCCCTCTCTGCCCTGAGGAGGAGAGTCAGATGGCAAAGATCAGAAGTCCACTTACCCCAGAGGGACAGGAGGTGAGGACCACAGCCGGAGGGAGGCCCATACACTACCACCAAGCCTCACCCACAATCCACAGCCATTTATTTGAACAAAACACTTGTAGTTACCCCTGGGTGGTTGCGCGCTACTGGAACTAGGACAACAGCTATTGTGTCCGTATACCCATGTGAGGCTCATTTATAATCTCATGCACCAAGCAAAAAGGAAACAGGTGAGACAGCTTCAGCAATGCAAAGCACCTACCTTCAAACACATTCAGTAACCGTTGACAAAACAATTACACAGCCAATGATTTAATATACCTCATTCAGAATGAGTATACAGAGTCACAAACTGTGCAGTTGTGATGAATCAAGAGGTAGTACCTTTATTTTTACCTATAAGATTTGATGAAATGTTCCATGAAGAAAGCAGATTCCAGACAAAAAGGGAGAGGAGACACCAATAAGTGCCAGTCACATTGAAAATAAATAAATAAATAAAAACACTGGACATGGGTAAGGCTTGATGGCTACATATATGTGCAACAGACGCATGAGAAAATGTAGATAATATAGAAACTGACGACATGCACTGCTGCAGCAAAGCCAGATGAGGATTAGCTTAAAAAATTCAGAAAGCCATGTCCCACAGCCACGTGTTGTATCCCAGGCATGTTAATGTAAATGTGCTTTTTATAAAACCACATAATCATAAAAAAACATCAAAATGTACCATCTAAATGAATAATTTAAGGCAATGTGAGAAGAGATGGCACAGCTATTCAGCAGAGGAGAGGGACGGAAGCCAGATGAGTTAAAAATGGGGTCATATGAGAAAGTCCCTGCATGGGAGAATGAAAACCAACTAGGTCGTTCCAAAGAAGTAAAACAGCAGCCCATATGTGAAGCTTCAAGCCTGGAAACATGGGACACACAACTCTGAGGACAATGGGAGCAGAGGAGACAATGGAGGAACGATAGGAAGAAGGAAACAGCCCATACCTTGGTCGCCCATCATCAGGTGTGCCAGACCTTTAAGGAAAACAAGAGTACAGTCAGCAGAGAACAAGGGATCATGGGAAAGCTGTGATTCTCACACGCAGGCATCTCTTACAAGAGCAGATGTCAGCGTTACTCAAGGGGTGCTGGGATACAGGGAAAGAGTGGGACAAAGGGGAGTCGGGGGTGCAAGGACGGGGGTACAGCGATGAGCATGTAGTCAACCACAGAGGGTTGTAATGCATCATCAGCCACTTACGAAAGACATTTATAGTCCATAAGAGCAGCACACTGGTCCACTTCAATTGAAAAGTAAATGACGCACCAATTCAGCACATCTTCAGCAAATGTACAATACTAAAATAACCTTGAGTCGTACAGAAAATGAGGCTAGCGTACTGTAACACAATACTTCAATAGTACAGTCTGGTAATTAACAAGAACTGCATCACATTCGTTTGACTGACCCACTTTATCTGTTTCCAAAAGCAGAACAAAAGCTTGCTATAACCACACAACACTTGTAGGTTGGCTGCGCTTTAATATCTACTATCACTCAAAAGAAGCTCGTTCAGGTGAGTAATGTTGGTTGTTAGTTCATCTAAATCTTTAAACCCACCAGTGCGTTTGAAAGCGGATTGCAGTTTGCAGTTTGTTTTTCATTAGTTTCTATGATAACATCTGTGCCATCAATTAACTAAGTGGAGAATAAAAAAAAAAAAAAAGGGGGCAACGGATGAATCGTCAGTCCTCAGAGGCAACCATATTTACAATAAGATTTTAAGGTGAGGATTAGGCATATTGACTGTATGCTTGGAATGATTTCTGAGAGAAGTTTTAGCTCCATCTACCTTTATACTTAAAGTGTGTTTAAAGTTCACACCGAAATGATCTAGTTAAGTTTTGTTTATAAGCTGACCATTTTAATCACACCTGGGTTTAATAGCACACATAGGTTGTCAAAGCACAATCTGTGCAAGCTGCAGTGATTTGAGATCTGAGTGAAGGACAAGCAAGACATTAATTAAATCTTAAATTAAAACATAAAACGTTTAGATTTGTTGTTAGTAGACAGAAAGTGTGAAGTCATCTTAACGAACCACACTTACCAACCGCATGACCCACATAAAAAAAACATTTTCTTACATATATTTGAGAAGCAATGATAACAAAAAAGACAAGGCTAGTGATTGAATACCCACCTTCGTTTGGGTTGTCTTCTGGAAGCACGGACAGGCAAAGAGAGAGAGAGGGAGACATTCATTAAGCAGCATGCAGACTAGTACAGGCCATTGCATGTCGTCAGCATGCAAGGCATTAAACATCACATGCAAGTGACCTATTGTATCCCCTTCAGGAGAAACTTTGATTTATGGACTGGCCTTTATTCCGTCCCCTTTCTATGTACCCTGAGTCAAAGTATGGGACAGAGATGTAACAGAATGATCACAGTTCTTGTGAATATTTGATTTAACCTTGAAGATTTACAGCTTCTGCGAGTCTTTGTTGTCAAGGGAAACGAAACTGTTATCGGTTTGAAGTGTTTTAAGATCTAGAGTGATTAAAATAGACTGATTTTAGGCTTAATTATTGTATTTAATACACCTGATAAATTTGAAGTGTTTTTTTCCTTTTAGATGAAACACTGCTCCAGACTACATGTGATGAAATGCACTGCAAGAGAAAGTAACTTAAGTAAATAGAGTCGGCTGCGGTAAGGCAATGCCTCTCAGGTTTCAGAGCAGCCGGGGGGGTCTAGCGTTTCTGGAGCTCTTTTCAGCTGGATTCTGTCACACAACTGGAAAACCAAAAAATCCAATTCGAGTGAATGCACTGGAAATGCAAAAACAAGTGCCCTTTCAAAATGAAATAGTTTTGGAGTTTAATTCTAGTTGTAGAAGTGAAAAAGGTGCTGTTATACTAATGACAAAGTGATGTGAGTGGAAACAACATGCAAAAACAATGGAAACAGACGATGTGGAGAGTCACAGACTAGCTATGAACTATGCTATCATAATAGTTATCATAGAGTTATTGATTATAACAAGTCCTGGGATGCAAAACAAACTTATACATGGTTTGAAATGAATAAGCTTTAAAAAAGATAGCTTAAGCATGCAGTGGTAGACAAATGTAGACTAATGGCTTCTATGACAAGTCCAATAATATAAAGCCTAAAGCCTAACTCAAAAGTCCTACCTCTTTAAAATGGTTTCTTGCTCAGATTCACACCGTTTTCTGACAAAAACTTACCATCACCAATGGCTCCCATTCCAAATCAGACATCATGCATAACCCAATTCAAAAATCATTTTGTGAACAAATAAAACAGTTTATTGCTTTTGCATAAACAACCAATAGGACAGGTATAATTTTAGTATGATCAGTCGTATTAATATTTTCAGCACGCATATTGTAAAAAAAATGACCATTTTCCAATAACAGTGAATCTAGTGGAATTTTTGGGTTGTATTTTCAAGGTTCAATGAGAAGATAAATCAGATTCTGCAGTTCAAGGGGGAAAAGAAATCAATAAATAGTGCACTTTGTTCACAAAAAGTTAGTTTGATGATGAAGCAGCACACTACTGCTAAAGCATTGTGACAAAACAAGCATGAAGCCAACAACATGAGAAAAACAAGACCTGACGCTGAGACAATAAACAACAAATAACTTTATAGAATAAGGAATTATATTTTAGCTCAATTCTATTTACACCGTGAAGCTTTATCGGGTAATAATTCACTGAAATGTTTTGGTTTGGGTTTTGGTTTCACTGCAATATTAACACTGCATTACAAAGATTCCCTTCCTCAATTTAATTTATCCTTAAATTTGTTTGGTTTATAGACAGCTTCAGCAACACAGAACAACTGGTGTAAAATCTGATCTAAGTGAATCCCACAAAGTAAAAAAGCAAGGAAATTTCTCTTTTTTCAATATTAATGAAAATGAAGGTGGTCCCAAACATTCAGTCCATTGACATAACTAACTCCATCAGACCAGTGCAGTGCCAAAGGTCCTTATACATAAAGTCACTGGGCAGTGCTCTGAAGAGAAGAAGCTTTGGTCTAACAGCAAGAACAGCTGACAGGGCCCATTAAAACATGGCCCCTATCAAACAAACACACACACGTAAATACACTTTCTTTCACAAATGTACCCAGCTGGTTACATCCTAATCCTGAGACATTAATCCATTTAATCCCCTTGACAAAGTGATCCCAGTTCTATTGTGCCAGTAACACTACACCAAAATGCACTCAGCTGTGTCTTAGACGAGCTGGACGCTGTTAATCATGGAACGCCAAAATGTAACACATGGTTTATGGGAAATAATGACATTAGAATTAAAGTGGATGCCTGACGTAATGAAACATCTGGTAAGTGACAATGTGGAAGAAATAAATAATCTATGAATCACTTCCCGTGCGTGTGTGACCTTCTGACATATCAACACAACCTTGACACTTGCAAAGCCCTCAACTGTGAGCCTGAACTGTTCACTGTTTAAAGTCAAACGGTGGGAACAAGACCCACTTCATTTGATTTGATAGCTGAGAAAAATGTCATTAAAACATTAATATCTGCCATCTGCGTCTGTGAGAGCTGAACTGGTGAAGGTTTGTAGGTGATGTTGCATTATACATAATGGGACATGTGTCATAGTCACTAGACAACAAGCAGACTTTGATTTATCTCTCTCTTCCCTGGGTCTATTTTGGGATTTCCCGTCTGTGTGAATACACTTTTTTACATCATCAGCATAGCTACAAGTTTGTCATTTTGGTCATTTTCCACTCGTAAGGAGTTTAAAAAGTGCTCCTGGAGATCTCCAAAAATACCATTATAACGTTTTTACTCTTTACTCAAACACTATGTGCGATCATTACTGTCTTTCAATAATTGGTTTTAAAATGATTTCTGCAGCCAGTTCTAAGAGAGCCTAATTGTGTGTGTAATGTAGCAGCTCTTAAACAAATGGGCTCATTTTATTCCAGACAGTTTTAAGGACTTTGGACTTTTGAACAAGAACTTTGGTATCAAATGCATTGTGCAGCACAGGTTTATTTTTAAAAAGCTTAAATGTCTTGTATGCTTTGCATTCACCTAAACTCAGTAAATAATACAGGCATCAGAAGCCAGTCTACAAAAAGGGTTCCGTTTGTAATTAAATTTGGTACATACAAAAGTATGATAGATACAAATCAGTAAAGTTTCATGGTAAGTAGTGGTAAACTGGAGAAGTCAATTAAATGAGGACTGGCCACAAGTTTTCTTTGTTAAAGTGTGAATGACAAAAAATTCTGTGTGAATACTTCTAAAATATGGCTGACAAGTTTAACAGCTAAGATTTCTTGGTGCACATAGATCAACCAAAGATGTAACCAAAGATTTGAGAGTTAAAATAAATAAAGTTGCCATTCATCTTAGCCAAAATGCCGTGCAAGTCTCTGCCAATATTTATACAAATGTGTTTTCAAAGAGCTTATATTCAGTTCTGTCTTAATTAGGGTGCACTTGTGTTTCTATCACCCACAATAAAAAAACAAAATAACAGAAGGCAATGTATCCATTGTGAGCAGCACATGAGACAGTGGCACATTTTAAAATAGCAGCAGGAGGGCTGCTCTACAGTCTCCTGTCGCACAGGCACTTTTAGGGAAAATGTAAAAGCCTTGCAGAAAAGGTCAGTTCAACCAGAGGATCGATTTGTTGTTAAATTACAATTTGAACCAAATCAAGAGTAATGAGTCTAAGTGAGGGCTCATCTCTCAGTAGCACAGCCAAAACCTAATGCATCTATCTGGCTGAAGAGTGTTAGTGGCATTACACAGCTCACCATCGCCTCATTATCAAGCAGCAGAGACAGAGAGAGGAAATGGCCGCGTGACCAGACATTCAGATGGAAATTGATAGCTCCCACAGCTGCAGCAATACTGCCCAATTTTAACTTCGATCCGCCGAAACCATCAGCAATGTGTGGGACTCTTTTGGAAACTCACACCTTTTGTGTGGGATGTCATTATTGAAACTGAAGGGCCACCACAAAAAGGAAAAGTGTCGGGTAACTCAAACAGGATTTTGCTCTCCCGCGGCTAAGCAGCTAAAACATTTGACAAGTGACAACTGACCATTTGGAAACGGTGCAAATGGCAGAGGGGAGACTGATGTATCTGCCTAAATATATAAAATGAAACAGCATAATAAAAGCTTTTCTCTTAGCTTGACGGACTTCGGTACATCTATGTAGCTTTTTAGGAAGGATACCCAGGGTAATAATAGCTACTACAAACTGGCACGTGGCAGTTAGCTTTGGATAAAAACCTTAGATATGTGAACTGAAATGTAAATGTTTGTTGATGTAACAGGTTTTGGTGAGATATGTGTTCACAAGAGAAGTGGATGCCAAACCAAATGCACTTTGTCTTTAAAATACAGATTATTCCTTTTGTTTCAAGTCAAAAAACCATCAGAATAAATTGATGATGATTTTATGCTAATACTTTCAGGCTCCATATTTTGAGATAAAAAGTAACATAGTGTTTGTTTAATTACAGGCAGTGTACTGTGTATTTAATGTATCTTATTATTTACTCAAACTTCTTTAGAAAGATGATGTGTGGACATTATTCTGGTCAAGACTTTTCCAAGGTGACAGCCAAACACAGAGGAAGCAGACGTGATGAGGACCTCTCTATTCTTCCCTATCCTGCGGGTTCAACAGGATAAACAGAGCAGCTTATACGGTGGTTGCAATAACCTTAATCCCTGGATTGACTATATCTCATTGAAATACAGAAGAACAGTTTCTTTTCTGTGATGCTGAAGCCGTAAACACTGGGAATTAAGAAATCTATGTAAACTGCAGCAAGTGTGAGTACTGAGCGGAGCTTATTGGTGTCATTCTGTGAGAAAACTCAAAAAAAAAAAAAAACTTGTGATGAAGGCATATACACCAAGGACCCTTTCTTACAAAGTGCTCAACAGCTTGTTAGTGAAGCTGTGGGTCCCAGTGCTGACATGTGACAAATTCATATCTGAAGTATGACTCTGTTGCAAAGTTAAAATTAATAAAGCATTTGGAGTATTAAATGCAGCTAAGCTCTAAGCACCACTCTATTATAAATGACAGATCTGCAAAGAAAAAATATGCAGTGGAAAAGATTCAACTAGAGAATCCTTCATGGGCTGCAGCACACTTTAAAAGATTGTAGGTGAAGAAAGGAAGCAAATGTGGTTTATAAACTGTACTTTTAAAAATGCACTTTGAAATGAACTTAGAATTTCACCTAATAGTCAAACTTTTTAATGGAACCATTTCTATATTTTCTCTGAGTTCTGTCCTGTTTTCTCATTAGAAAAAGGCACACATGCTTTATACAACGCGATCTGTCTCTCTCTTGGAGGGGTGCCACAGTAAAGCCGACCTTTGTTGCATAAAGCCTTCAGGCTGGATATAGCTTTACACATGCCTCCAATATTTTATATGAACAGAAGATACATTTTAACAGTTCATTTACATATTTGATTCTTAAATTTCTTCTGTGAAAAGTAACACCAAAGGCAACATTTGCGACACTATATCTGTTCGAGCTTTTCATTTTTTGCTAAACAGCTTTATTCTCGATCTCATTACATACACATTATTCATTCAACACACTGAACAGCCATGCTAACTAAGTCTACATAAAACATAGATGCAAATGCAGGCATCAATTCTGGTACACAGAATTGTTATGTGAATGTTCACAAGCATACATGACATATAGTTATGTTTATTGTTGGAATTATGACAGTTTAGTGCACCTTTGAAAGGAATCATAGATTATGGCTCAATTGTGTCGCTCCAATATTCCAACATGTTTATTTGTGCTGAGGGACCAATCCTGTTTGGGAGGAGTTTGGTGTCAAAGAATTTCACAAACACCCTTTGACAGTCAGAGCAGTTTTATTTAAACTAGGCAAAAATCCTCAGGGAAAATCCCTCTAATCTTTTGATCCCAATATCTGTCTTTGGACTTGGAGACAGCAGTGTACTATTAATCTGCTTTTGTCTGAGAGGGGCTGCGGGAGGTCGCTAGACGGATGACACTTGGATGTGCTGAGGTCACATGATTCACAACAAATGACATTTCTAAATCGAGTGCATATTTAAATGACAGACAGGACAGTCTCACATGTGACACAGAAGTTAGTTGATGCGAATATAAGACAAATTCCCCGTCCTGATTAGTGCTGAGTTATTCTCAAAGAAAAGGTCTCTGATTAAAGTTACCAGCAGCACAATAGAGACCATAACTATCATTATATTATATTCCACTTGTACTTTTGTACTAATTCAGACCATTCTACCCCTGTTCACTTGTCCTTTTTACTGTTACTTTTACTGTATAAGGTCTTTGTCCTCACAGAGACTTGGGACAAAATGTGCAGTGTTGAGCTGAAGCCAAAGCTTCAACCAAATAGAACATTTGACTTTGAATTGCTTTGATTCATCATAATAAATAACACATAGGGTGTTCAAACACTCAACAATGTAACAGCCCTTTCAAATGTCCCACAGACCATCCAAGTACACCAGATATGCTGGGCCAAGTCCCAGCTCAATTTTATTATAATATTAAGGGGGGAAAGTACATATAAAGCTTGTCCTCATAGGAAACATGTCTTTCTAGTTTTTAATTTGGATTAGAACACCTTCTCTTCCACTGAGCAGGTGGAAAGTGATCATTGTGACGGATGATGGAAAGCACCAGCTCTAATGCACTCAAGAGGGGACCAGAGCTATTAGGGCCCATATTCTATTGGAAGGACATTAGATCATGTGATGAAAACTCAATTAGGGCAGACCTAATTAAGGAACAAGTGTCATGACAAACATTAAAAAGACCAAATGCATTATGATAATACCAAAGGTTCGTGTAAAACACAGCTAACAGCAGGGATGCAGCCTCTGGGGTTGAATGTAGCTCTAATGAGATGGTCAACAGTGGAAATGAACAGTGTCTTGTCTTGTGTATTTCAACATTTTGATGAAATTATGTTGCTGATTTGTATGATACAAATGTTAAAATAAAGGCGTGGCACATATTCTTATATATGCATGTGTTTTTAATCCTTTATATTGCAGTGACTTGTTTTTTAATTTGAGGATGTGCCATAGGTACAGAAATACGGGATGTGGACTTGTGTGCTGCTGCTGCTGCTGCTGCTGCTGCTGCTGCTGCTGCTGATGATGTTACACACATCCATCTCAAATGAAGTGAAACAATGTCCTACTTCATTCTGCCCTACTTTCTCTTTCACCTGGACAGATTTGTTTAGCTCATGTGCAATGATTTCATCCATCCATCCCATTTATTTATCAGGATAAAATATGGAGCTGTGCACTGCGTCTATGTTATTTCTCTAATGAGAAACAAGGGGACAGGGAACTTAGCTGACCAGTGCACAGTGCATTTAAATAATTGTTTTAAGCGATCGAAAGGGATTGTGTTTTTATGCAATGTTCTGAGGTCTGCGGTTGGACATGGGGACAGATGACAAGTCTGACACCAAAGCCTGTAATTTGTAATACAACAACTTCATGAAAAGAAAACTTTCAGTCTTTATATTTATTTCTAAACCGGTTTCTACTGTTTATTCCATGATTGAAATGTTCAATACATAAAGAAAACATCACAATTTAACTTTTAGGACTCTGATAAATACCCCATTCCTGTTACTGCTTTCTTCCATTTTGTAAATCTGAAAATGGTTGAAGAAAATGGGCAGCAATACCACATTACCCTTGGGCTGGACTTTCTCCAACACTAAATCTGCCAGCAGATATACAGCATTTTCATCCAAAGTGACTTAAGGTAGCATGAGTTCATACAATTTCAGCATTGATGACTCCCGGGGGAATACAGTTTTTTCGTTTTCTAGCATTAGTGTCACTCTGAGCTTTAAATAGCTACCAGTGATTGCAGGTGTATATTAGTGATTTTATAATCCCTGGTGACAGTAAGTACTAGCAATAAAATATATTGGTTCTCTGCGGACCAGCTAAATTGTGTTTTAGCACAAAAAATAATGCCTGTCAAATTAATTTTTAGTTGATTTGTTTGAGAATGTAAAATAAAAAAAGTACAAGGCTGGGACTGGCCAAAGCCAAGGCCAAATACATTCTGTATTGTTGATTTTAAATGCATTTATTTTTATTTTTACATGCTTCATTATTCATAGGCTTTCACTAGTGTTGATTGGAATATAAAAACTCGGTGACCAGTGCCTTCCATTAAAACCTCCATGAATATGGATGTGAAAAGGAAAAGTAATGTTGCATATTTGGTTATTTACTTATAAAAAAAAATGCCTTGTATAATTCAAACCAAAAGACCCTTTTATGTGAAGAACTAGGTGTCACTCATTGTTAGGTCTAACAATGATGGGGTTGATGACTTGTCAGAGTTTTGTCAAACCATGCAGTCAGCAAGTAAAGACTGCAGCTGTAGTAACCAGCTGTGCTCTGCAAACAGAAATGCAGCACAGCACGGAAACTGTAGCAGCTTGTCTGCTTACCCAACTCAATTAGACAGTAGTCCACATCACAGGACAGTCTTACTGTCTTTACTTGTTTTTGTCTGTGCAAAGACATGTCTTACTACTTGTATAAATCTTAATCATGCAAAAATAATCACTAAACTTGAATTTTGTTCCCACAATCAACAAAATTAATAAAAGCAATCATTTCCCTCATATTTGATGAAATCTATATAAGATGAAGAGTTGATGTGGATGCTGAAAATATTATCTCCACAACAACAATTACTGTGGAGTATTCAATACAGATTAGATTGTTTTAGGACTACACACAAACATTACAGTTATTTGCTCATCTTTTATTGAACATCTATGTATCTGAAGCAAAATAAGGTTGAAGTACTGACTATTGTTTTATATTAAATATGTTTAATATTCACTGTGGAGGCTGAGTCTTTCAATTAAATCTACACTTTTGATAATAAAAGAGTTTTGCTAAGCTCTGCACCAATGTAGGCACACACTCAACTAATTAGGTTTATAAGGAATACTGAGACCATCATTATCCTTATAAGAAATTGAATAAACTGCATCTTGCAGTTCAAGGAAGAAAAAACCCCCAAAAAAACAGGTAGGCCCTCTTAATTAACTCATGAATTCAGAAGCAACGATTAGAGAGCAATTGACAAATGTCAACCATTTTTGGTTATTACCTCCATCTTCCAGGTGCAACTGCCTGAAAATGACTGATTAACCTCCAATACAAAACAATTTAGGATGTTATGAATCGTGCATTATAAATAAATGAATTGGTTGTTACTGCCAGTTATGAAAAGATTGTCAAGAGCTTGCACATGAAAAGACTCCTGATCTGATTTCATATTAGTGTAGACTCTTTGATGTTCTATATTAATGAAGCTGTCTACTTCACTGATTCACAGCAGTTTAAATAAACACAGGCTTAATGTGGTTTTAGCACTAAAGCATTTTTGTGGGGAGAAATAACCATATTTCATTGTATTAGTGATTGTGCATCTTCGGTTGCACTACAAAAGGCAGCTTCATCACAAAATTTGGTTGTAAAAGGATGAAGCTATTGTATTTGTATTTTCTGTTTGCCCCAGATTTAAACAAGACTATCATGCTGAATTAGCGTCACTGGTCTGATTGTTTTATTACAGTTAATAGTCTGTGAATAAAGGTGCATGAAATTATACTACAGCTACATCTTAAAAATACATTAGGTTTAAAATCCTTGCACACGCTCACAGCCCAATATGATCTCCTCTCCATTACCATTAGCACCTCTTTCACATAATCTCATTAAAATCAACAATAACAAGAAAAACAAAATAAAACTTAAAAAAAAAGTTAATGCTATGGTTGCTGCAGTGTAAAAATGCATCTTCTTTTGCATGCACCGCATGCATTAGCCTGAATTTTAATGTTGATTTATGGCTGTAATCTTAAAAACCAGTCATGATTATGGTTAGTCATGATTTAAACATTTATAATAAAAGCAGCAGTGCAGTATTTAAGGGGACATGTTTTAGATCAAGGTCTTAAGAGTGAATTATTTCTGCTAAAAGCTGCATTCTGTCTGTAGATGAGGTCACTGATCTTATCCATGTTTACTCCATCTCACTTGACAATGACTGCTCGTCGTTTATTCGAGGTAAGCCATTGGAGATGTTTCATAGGTCAACCAATCCCTGTGGGTCTGCTTTGATAAGAATGGAGAACACCTTTGGGGACAGAAACACCTGTATGTTTTACTAATGAGGCCTTGTAGGAGAAACAGCCATTACAAACAACTCTTTGGCAAATGAATTGCATTTATGGCGAAATAGAGGAAGGGAATGCTTTTAAATTAAAAGGGTGTTTTTCATGTTTGATCTGACTGAAGTGGCTATGTTGTTCTATTCTTATGGCCTTAACTAAATCAGATGTCTTACCTTCGCTGCAGTCCTTTCCTTGGAAGCCCGTCTGGGAACAGTCACAGGTCGGCTCGTCGTTAATGAGACTGCAGACTCCTCCGTTTAAGCACATGTTGGCACTACCACAAACGTCCTTTAACACCCCGTCACTGTTGATCATTACAGTCTCCGTGTTGTTGACTTTTATGTCTGTTATCCATCCAGTGAAAGGCAGCTGATCCTTGACTACCACTGATGTGAGTCGTAATGCCACAGATCTTAACTCCGGTGGTATTCCACCAACAAACAAGTGGCTGAAGACAGTCATATCCCGCCTTTTAGACTTCACCTCAACCCATTTCGCCTCATTGTCCACTATTAGGGTAGTGTTCTTAAAGTTTCTCCGTATTGTGACTGTGTGCCACTGGCTGTCATTGACGGCTGTGTCGGACACGATGGTGGCAGGCTCGGCACAGAAGATGGAGAACCTCAGGCTGAGTTTACCGTTTTGTATGAGAAGTTCTAAAAAGTCACAGAATCCCTCATCGTCAAAGTAAACAAGTAGCCCATGGGAACTCTTTGTTTTCATGTTGAAGCTCATTTCACTTTCGCAACAGGCGTTCCACACTGGAAACCTAGCCCACTGGCCCTCAGTACCCGAGAACTCAAGACAAGTGCTGATTTCTAGCAAGCAGCACACGAGAAGTCCGACCCATATGATGTGGGCACTGTGTGCCTTTTGTAAAACCATTGTGTGATCGCTAATTGTTTGTGGACAAAAATGAAATGGGTTGAATCTTATTTTATTTACCAAAAAGTGAGTATGTTAGACTGGGTTAAAACTGTCTGTCTACATGGACACACAGGTGTACACTGCTGCATTGTAAAAGAAATGCAGAAATGCTAAGTTTTTGCATAGCAAAAGGCTTGGCCACCACTTTGTCCCTGGAGCGAATACCATTACCTCACACAGCCCAGGCCAGTGGCCAAACCTCTCAATGCTTCCTCCAAAATACTCTGCACTGTTTAAAGGTCCTCTCTGCCATGGCTATTTAGATCAAAATGAACTACAGTCAAATATCCATTGGTGCAGTTGGTCTAATTTATGTAATGAGGGAACTGTCTCTTCTGGTGCCAGTCAGACAGAGCACTGCTTCACTCGAGGTGAAATGGCAGCTTCATGTTCACGCCAGTATTCTTTGGTCGGGATTTAGAAGCCTTGCCTGGGGCTTTTCACCCTGCCTCCTTGGTAAAAATGCCATATGTAACCACCTCAACTTGACAGAGAAGGCAGCCTGTCTGTCAAAAGCACTTCTTAGTCCCAAAGCACTCTGAAAAAAGACAAAGAAAAAAGAAAGAAAACACTATGAGCATTTAACTGTTGGAACATGAGTATCTGCTCTGGCCAAAACTCTCATCACAATTCAGTCTAAATACTATCATCAGTTTGATCATAGTGTTTACGCACTGACATCTGGGCATTTAATTCACACAGGCCTTTGTTGCAAACATCCCAAACCATATCATTAGATTCATATCAGCGAGGCTTTCCTGGAAACACACAGCTGCACAGGACACTGTCAACATCCATCTCATGATAAACTGGCCCGTATCGACACATGCTGTAAGCAGTAATTTAAACCCTGCAAAATAAAAGACTGTACTAGACTAGATTCAAATTGGCACAGCTTCTCCTGAAGAAAAAAAAAATCACATTTAAGTGTTCTCCAAAATTCAGACGCTTCCATTCAAACTCAAAGACAAATTTTAAGCATCATACCTTACATTTGTTTACAGCCTTTAACTTTAGTCCAGAAAGTTAAAATATTAACACTGATAGCCTCCCGTTACGCGCACACGGTATCGAGCATCTCTAACATGGGAAAAGTGCGTCATTTGCTCCACAATGCCCGGTTTGTGTGAGTCGAAACAGCGAGTGGGACCGCTGCTGGCTTCCACAGACCGAGATGTGCCTCTGCTGCTGCTTCTGCTGCTGCTGCTGCTCTATTCTGTCCGCCTCATCACTATTCCCCTCTTGCTTCGTATCACATTTTCACCGGAACGCTAAAGATCCTAACATTACAGGGAAGATAGCGACGAATCTGTGCAATTAGAGCAGGCTCCATTAAAGAGGAGCCATATCTTGTGTACGTGAAGTGGAATCAGGTTTGCTTCAGCACTAACCAACAAGACCAAGTTGGCGTTTGGTATCATTTGGAAAAACACAATAAAACAAAAAACAAAAAATCGGGCATCTGCGTTATTCTCCGCGCATCAGTGAAATAATAACACCTCATCTGAATGATATTAAAAAGGAAGGCTCTCTAAATTGGCGTCGTTTCTTTCAACGCCAAGAGATTACGCTGAGTAGTTTAACTTGAATGGGACCTCGAACTATTTGAGACTATAACGCGATTTAACGCCAGCACCGCAGGCTGAGCCAGTGGGAAGCACGACAGGATAGTGCGTCCTGTTTGAAATACAACCTCGGATCCTCACTGTCTTTCATTCGTGAAAACACTCTCATCCAGACCTGCTTTCAAGCGAATTAACCCAAATACTTTCCGACTAAAACTCCGCTGCCCAGTGCTCACATTACCTCCAATAATCCATTTATGAAGTTTGTTTCCCGTGTCCAAAACAAAACCAACAAACCAACAAATAAAAAAACCCAAGACAGAATAGGAAGAGATGAAAAGCCAGCTGGATGGGCTGGATGGAGGCTCGGTGGCTGGTGCGCAGTGGAGAAAATCCCGTTATCTTAGTGGAGGAGAAGGTGCAATCTGGTTTCCCTGTTGAGCTTATCCAGCGACTGTCAGGAGCCACAGACAGAGAGGATCACGTGTCCCTCCGTGATGTCTACCGGGGAGGGGCCGAATGCAGTACCTTGGACAGCGCCTTTGCCTCCACAGTTATCCGTCTATGGGTATTTACGGACGAGGCAACTTTACATACAGTCCTTAAATGAATGTGCTCCCATTTCAGTGCAGTGGTAGGGTAGCTGTGATTGTAAAATAGTTTAAAAAGCGTTGCATTATATCAGAACCCTTTTCAATATCAGGTTGATTGTTGCGATGACATTAAAGCTATAGGATTGATTAAGATTAAATGTCTGACTTGTTGAAGTTTTTTTTTTAAATTGAGTTTAGTTTTGTCTGCCCACGTTAGTCGTCTTAAAATATTTATTTATTTATTTATTTTTTTGTAGCCAATACATAAATATCTTTTTGATAAATGGATATTCCTGCATTCATTGTAGCAAGATTATCCATAAACACTATTTCACATCACTGTCAGTTCTACAAGTGTTACGTTCCACTGGCCAAACATTCAAGGGGGAAAAAAGTGTAAGTAGGCCATTATCAAGTTAGAGTTTATTATGAGAGCAGCTAAATGATTAATCACCCCGGAGAGGTCTAATGCCCCTTTTCACTGTTCTTAATTTTATTACATATTTATGGTACATTCTTTATTTATGGCCATCAGTGTCCCAGAGGATATTCGTGTAGTTTGAATGACCAAGAATGCCACTATGCCGCTATAGACTCCTCCAAAGAGAGTTTGTACATATTATTAGCTCAAGTGCAGTGTTTTCTTACACAAAACACTGTATTCATTACATACTTTACCAGTCTGATTGTATTTTTTATTTATTACTATATTTCTGACCCATGGTTAAAGAGTAAAGTGGACTGTGAGAGAGAGTAAGGTGTATATAAACACACTTACCTTGAGAAGCTTAACGCCTGAAGAATGAACTAGAAGATGAGTGCTTCAGGCTTTAACCCAGGCTTCAGGCCCAGTCTTTAACTAATGACTGTGGCTGGACAACACATACTGTGGCTGGTTTGCATTGACCTGTAAAAAACTTTGCAGGTGGTGACTGTTATTTACAGTAAATGCTGCACACAAAAGAAATTCTATATCTTTTCATGTTGAGAATTAGGCTATGCATGGCCATTGTATGTTTCCACCATACAAAGCAGGCTCTGCAGCAGAGTTTGTGGATTCATGTCTTGCGTAATTGTGGTGCAATCAGTCTTTCAGCTGTGGAAAGCTGTTTATTTCTTGTGGCCAATTACGCCTCATATTTCCTAAGAGCAGGCGTGAAAGGAGTGTTAAAGACCCAAACTTTAGTCTTCTTTCACCCAACAATCATTGCTGTTAGCCTATGAAGCAACATTTTGTGTTGTTTTCACATTGCAGTTTTATTCTTCCACTCTGCACCAATTTATCCCACTGCCTGACTTTCTGCCTCAAGCCTCAACACCTACTTAATTGCTTTGTCGTCACTGGGGACACATGAGGCCCATGAGTCGAACCCAAAGACATGAACTCCTCTTTACCCATCAGGCTTTTTAATTTTTTCATAATTTCACACTTTCTTCTCTTCTTGAAAGGCTTAATGCCTTATGCTAAAAAGATAGTTCTGGTACTAAATAAGTGTGCGGTAGAGGGACCCAAAGGTCTTCTCAGTCCCACTTCTCAGGGACCGAGAAGTTAGACAAGACTTTCAGACGATGTTGAAACAGTAGGAAAGTAAAAACAGTGTGTACTTATTTCAATTCAGGCTCTTTCCCAGGAGCAATAATCCAAGCCGATTTGTGGGAAACTACTGTTTCTCTGTAAGTGCACTGTTAAGCAGAGAAAGGGATGTCCCTCAGCCTGATACAGTCCCAATTACAGTATAGGGGCCTACTAGGCATCTCATACAAACCACCAAAGCTGCCTCATTAAAAAAGCAAAATACATGCCTACTATTCTTTTGCTAATTGTTGTATCTTTATGTTGATAAGTGTTATTGTTAGACAACTCTCTAAACTAAATGACATATACAATTAAGTATCAGCTTTTTAACACACTGTGGCAAATAAATCCACAATGCTGGGTTTGTGACATATGTAATATAATGTCATCCAAACATAAGGGTAAAGTTTATTGGCCACTCCATCAGAATGTTCTCATCAACCAGCTTTGCATCGACATGAAGCATGTAGAAGTATAGCTTCATCTACAGAGTGTAACCACTGTGTCAAAATAAAAATGTCTGAAAAAGATCAGGCAACACTTGAAGCCAGTAAAAATGAAAGAGAACAGTGCTATTTCAAGGTAATCACACTTGTTTGAATCAGAAGAGAACCATGTTTTTAATAATAAGATGTACCATAATTGTTGAGGTTCCACTCCTGGTTTTAATGACAGATTGAGGAGGACAGAGAGGCAGTGCATTTCAGATTAATACAATTCTAAGCTATCTGGGTTCACAGCAGGATAAGATAAGGAGGCTTTTGTTCATACTGTAGTAATCGCTCACTTTCCAAAGTAATCCAAGTCTATTTTCTCAAAGTAGCTTAATATAGTTTAATATTGGATAGTTATCTACATAGTTTCAAAAAGCCTTTTAAACGATTTTCTCCACTTTTTCTCATTTATAAACTGAGGGGCTTCAAAGTGCTGCAAGTATTTGATGAAATCAACCCTAAGTATTGTGAACTTTGTGATGTTTGCAGAGATTTAGCTTCCTTTTCAGCCTTTGGGCAAAGCTACAGGCTGACATCCTGGGCCAGGCCCTCTCTTCTGAATCCACTGCAGTGAAATTATTATTGATCTTCTTATTCATCTCCAGGTGTGAAATCAAATACTTCAAATTTTGCTCTTTAATTTAACACACAGAAACAGAGACAAGGATGGACTCTGTGAATTAAACGTTGTAATGTTTTTAAGACAGACATCTCTATACTTTTCTCTCCTTTCAACAGCATACATTTATCACATACAATCAAGTACAAAAAGCAAAAAAAAACCCCAAAAAAAATTCTTTACCAGGATCCTTATGTATACTGTGCTGCCAACCAAGTAACTACTCCACGAGCCTATAGACCAAACCAACCACGCAGTCTTTGATCATGCTCTGACATTTGTATGACTTCAAAGGCTCAGAGAAAGTCATCTGTCTGCTTACAGGAATTGCCAAGGACAGATCCTTTCTCTCATCTCACAAACATTTAACGGGTTAAATCATATTCTCGTGTTATTTTTAAAATGTCCAATGAAATTTCAGTTTCACCTGCCGTGGTCAATATTTATCTTGATTCTTCTTCTCTATTCAGCTGTGAACACGCCTTTTCCATCCTCATGTGAGTCATTTATATTAAAAACTGGTAATATATGGCTGTCAATGGTTATGGTCAAGGATGCGTACAGTTTTTGTGACCATATGTTTTTAAGGTAACAATATGTGACATTTTATCTCAAAATATGAAGCCTGAAAATCACTGAAACTTTAATATTTTTGACATGAAACACCTTTTCAAGACAATGTTTGACAATCTAACCATTGATGCATAAAGCAATGTGTTCTCAGATTTTTCCAATATTCATGCATTTTTGAAGAAATGTTTAGGCGTAAGAGGTGGCAAAATTTCACTGATTGATTATGTTTCATTATGTCAGTGCGTGCAAGACCTGCTCTCACTTTTGTGGAGAGTTTTATAAATAACTTTAGTGTTGAATGGTGAAAACAGATGTGGAAGACCATGCAACCAATCTAAGAAGAGGAGGAGATCCAGAGAGCCAATAGAGGAGAGGTTTTACTGTGCTCAGCAAAGGTCAAAGATGGAAGTCCTGTGGAAAAAAAATCTGGAGCCCTGATGGCAAGAATCCTTGTGGGGTCTGGTGCCACAGACAACTGGCCTGACTTCCAAGACATGAACAAGGGCGCTTTGCTGGGACGCACACTGGAGGATATGCTGCAAAGACAGCAAGAATCGAGGAAAAAGCCCACAGGCTGGAGTAGTTTGCAGGACCAAAATGGAGGAAGGTCAAAGCCAGACTGAGATAGGTCCTGTGCTGGAGGACAATGTCTGTTGCTAATTCGGCCAATTCAGCAAAAACAGACTGTCAAAAACTCCAAAAGAAATGGAAGAGAAGCACTTGTGGCTGACTCAGATAAAGCAATCAATGCCATAAACATGCTTGGCTTACAGGGCTGTGGACATAGACACTTATAGAACCAAGCTGTTGTCATTACACATTGATGGATTTGGAACTACTGCATTAAGAAGGCTGGGTTTTAGCAACGAGACCAGGCCAATACTTGCCTTGAGACTTGTAGATATAATAAAATTGTAGGAAATATGTTTTATGGCTCCATTTCATCTCGTCTGTACGTCTGTGCAGTTTTAATGTTGGCAGTACAAGGCCAAGGTGCCTCAAGGTGCCCCGGTCATGTTCCTTTTCCTCTAGGCTCACTCAGATTTTGATAGAGCTAATAAATGTAAAAAGAACACAGTTACCTCTGACTTCACTTGAATGTACATCAAGGGTATGTTTAATTAAGACACTCTTTTCTGGGCTAGTGGTCGATGTTCACAGTTGCTCTTGAACCTCGCATTCATTAGCATTTTACTAATATGTTACTGTGTTTGCTGCAGATGGAGCGCTGCCTCATTTTAAAATAGGCTGTTGTTTTTAGATTTGCAACATGTGATGGTGTTGATGTCTGGGCAGAGTTTGTCATTCTAATAGATGCTCCTCTGCAAATAAAATTATACATAAATAATTTCTCATTTTCTGAGCATTGTAATAAGTGCTGGTAGTCTAAAAGGCTCTGTGGTCATGTCACATAAAACCATGAACTGTCAGTGAAAGTGTTTTAAAAAGGTGCTCATATCTCCATTTTTTACAGTTCCATAGTTACCACTCACCAGCTGGGACCAGTTTTATCTCCCTCTGAGAGCCTCAGTATCCCCCAGATTAAAGCTGATTGAATTTGCAAATCTGTATCATTACAGTTATTAGATTACAAGAGAGGAAAAAGGACCACACAACTCTCAAATTCATTTTGGAGAAATTAATGGAAGTGCAGGCCACCAAGATCTGGTGACAGGCCCAGCTTGAATGAGCTTAGTGATTGTATTGACTCTTAAATAATGAGCCTACTGAAGACGCATGAGCAAAGCATTAGCATGTCAAAAATTGGATTAAAGCCTACTTTCCAAAGCCTGGCCAAACAGCCAGGAAAATGTGCATGTCTTTATTGATTCAGGATCCAGGGATCATTAGATCAATAGATTTTTTTCCATTTTATTATTGACAAAATAATTAATTTGTATGTTCTGTAATGTGTCCTGAATACAAACCATGTTTTGAAACATCTATCTACAAGTCATCTTGGACCTGGTTTTCTGAAGTAAAATCATGCGTTTATGTAAATTCTTTTTATGGTTCATACACAGATGATTCATTTGCGTTAAGGGATGAAAGCTGTACACATGGTGTCTTCAAAGCTGATATTTATATTGTCTGACCTTGGTTGAATCTGGGCTTTGAGGGAGCTCTAGCAGTGACCTTTCTGTACACAACATTATCTTTGTCAGCCTGTTTTTTTCCATCTTCCTGAGAGAGAACTTGGCCCAGCACTTCCCATTGACTGAAGGACTTTACTCTTTGAGGGATTGGGTTGGTGATCACAAGAGATTGTGTCAGACAGAGTGTTTTTGCATTCATGAAAGATAAAAAATAAAAATAAAAAAGACTTTTCTCCGTCAAGGTCTTCAATCTTTCAAATCTTCACCATACATGAAGTCTGTATTTTATATACAATATAAAATATACAATGACACAAGGAGGAGAAATCTACAAAAGATCCGTAAAAGCATCAACAGAGAGCAGTCAGTCATTTTCTTTTGGTTCAGTATTATCCCTGCTGTTGTAGATAAGAGAACAGCAGAAAAAAAACAATTACAGAGTTACTTTTGGTGAAGGAAAGAATAATTATAGGGAAAATCCAAACAAAATGTCCATTTGTACAGTTACAAAGTGAAAGTACTGCTTTTATATTTAAATGGCACACTTCTTTCAGTTTGTGGCAGAAAACTGGCATAGTAATGTTGAACAGGATTGAACTACAGTTATTATGTCACACACCTGTCAACCAATCAGAAGAGAGTAGACATAATATCGTTTATATATTATGGAGAGTACATTACAATGATCTGAATTGTAGTTTTTCAACAGTCTTGCATAAATATTAATGCCATTGACAATAAAATCTTGTATAGGTCCTTGTGAAAGCTACAGTAACCGAAAAACTCGTCCTGACCTGCCTGCTTTTATTACCGTTTCACTTTTTTTTTCTACTCTCTGAGTTTTTCACCACAATTGATTCAATGTTGAAGCAGTGGAGACTGACCAGTCAATGAGGGCATCCCTTAATCCAAATGGAAGCTAACCCCCTTCTATTGTCCCCTTCTAAAATTACTGTTATAAAGGTTCGACAAGATCTGAAGGTCATTCTCATATTAGGCGATTAAAAAACTGACATCAGTAAAAAAAAAAAAAAAAAATCACACACTGCACATTTAAAGCCATTTAGTTCTTAGTTTATTCAAAAATGTCTTTATCCTTAGTTTGATACACAGTTGTAAAGATAATTCAACAGTCTCAGTCTCAGTTTCACTTGAGATCAAATTTCAAATATGCAAACCATGTGTCAAGAAAATGTACAATGTCCACAATATTTCTGTCTTTAATTCAAAATGAGGTATGCGCCTCTTTCAGCAGAGTTCAATCGTATTTTAGTCTTTGCTGCTCTGAACACAGAGTTTTTAAGGTGCAGCCAGATCACTGACCAGTATCTGTAAAGCATATGATAATGTGGAATAATATTCATTGGAGTGCAAGCTGGTGTGAAATGGCCTGATAAGATGAGAATGTTGACACACCTGCTGATCACAAATAGTAATCCCAGCATTTTATGGCAGCTTCCTTGCTTTATCATTTGGGATTGTGGGCGCCACTGCCATAAAACAGACTATTTATTGAACGGAGACACACTCAAAATAGCAAATCGGTGACAAAAACAGTAACACAGGTACAAGAACATAGACATGAAAACTAATTTTGACTGAAGATATGGTAATTAGGTAATATCTACGACAGAACTGCATATATCTAGATTTATTTATTTAGCTTTATTCAACCACCACCCAAGCATTCCACTAATGTGAAGTAAAGTAAAGACAACAAGGAAAGTAATTATATCCCTTGCCTGACCAGCCATCCTAAGGTTTTTTTTTTATTCTATGCAAATAATTACTCTGATCTCTCTCGGTTTGTGTTTGATTTCCAGAGGGTGGGACAAATAGACATACAACTAATCAGAATTCAGTGGGCAGTACCAACATCCGCAGGGGCCAATGAAATTTGAAAAACGTACAACCAATCAGAAAAAAACAGAGCAACGCTTAAAGGCAGCCCCTTTTTAAATTCATGTCATGATTGGATGATTGTATTGAACTCTGTGGGACCTGTGTTCAGTTGGAAAGAATCCAGACCCACTTGACGACGCTTAGAAAGAGAGAAGTGAAAGTCAGATGGTGTGACTGGCCAGGCTATCATATTCCCAAACTAACAATACACAGTAAGATATAAATGTCTATCTCTGAGGTTGCAAGTTGCTCATTTGCTCTCCATTTGAAAACAAAATATAATAATCATAGGTTTTGATGCAAACAAGCATTAGATAATACCGTCGATAATGATCATTTATTTCATTTAAGGGCATTTTCGGAGCAGAGACGAAAGTTCAGTTTTAAATTTGGCTTTTGTTCCACGGAGTTAAGTCATTAATAACATATTATTGATCAAGCTTTGAGAGCAGAGAGGCTTGTCTAAAATATCATGTCTTTAATACTATTAAGAGCTGCCTGCTGTCGACATGATTCAAAAAGTGACCCAATGGCAAATTGTGGCATGACTGGAGGGTGGTGATAAAGGGGCGGCCAAGGGACACACTCTGAATAAGTGATTAATGGCCGCTGAGCTCTATTGTTCTTGTGCTTAAAGATTTCTTGTCTTTCACTTCATTAAACCGTGTGATCAAGTGATTTTTCAGTAAAGAGCACAGCGCTGGTGTGACGCCATTTGCTTCAGTGTTGCATTGAGCGTTATTTTAACTAAAGATCCTGTAGTTGTATCTTCACACTAATTTACAGTGGGTTAAATGTTGGTATTAGACTGTAATCCAGCTTTTAATAATGCATTGCCACAACTGATTTAATTATGTTCTGATAGTGAAAAGCAGTTCTCTTCTTACGTTGCAAAGGCCCAATTGTTTTTAGTGGCTAAGCCAGTTTTCTCAACAACACAAGGAAAAATGATCCAAGCAAAAGGATTATACTGAGTATTGCCTTGAAGTGTTGGAGCTTAAACCATTCGGATGGCTCTCTATATAATATATTTTTCTTTCATTGTTTTAATACTCTTTGCAGCACAGTAGTGTACATTGCAAAACAACAGACTCAAAAATTGTCTGTTTCAAGTGTAAAGCTACCTTGGTTTGAAATCATTTATAAAAAAAATGTTGGGTTGTTGTTTCTACTTGTCACATTAAAAAAGACCAGTTGCTTTATTAAAACTACAGCCTGTGACACAACCTTTAAAAAAGTGTGTAGGATAAAGGTGAATGTTTCAGGGGGAGGATCACAGCATTAATAACTGGGCAGTTTGTGTGTGTCATAAGAACAAACTTCAGTGCAGTAGTGTTTGTCTCTGACCCAGGAATATAAGAAAGGTCGATGGTTACCTGATGGCATTAAAACCACTTCCAAAATAACTTACACAGGTCCTAGACAGAAGGCTTTGATTTAAAATTAATTGTGTTGCTCCAAACACTGGCACTTTATATAGTTTAGTGCTGGTAGTCCTATTTTCAAAGGTATGAACTGTCATTTACATCCCCAACATAAGTTCAACACACATATGTGTCATGTTCCTATCACCCAGTGTCATTTACTGCCAAAGAAATGCAGAAGTCAAAATTCATTCTTTTTGGTTCCTTAATTGTTTATTTTTCACACCAAATTCTCTACAGTAAGTTAAGTATTCATAACTCTGCTCAGTTCATAACAGAATTAACAGTCAAGGTCCACCAAAAAAGAGCCCATACACTTTCCTATTCACATTCACATAATCAAAGTGACCATGAACACATGCCAACAGTATAATGGCATTGAACAAACTGTTGCTATGCATCTATAATACAGAAGACATGCTGTTTCTCTTGCTTCATCCAAACTGCTCATGCTATACCATTATCATTACATTCACAGAGAGAGCATGTGTCATGTGACTCTTGTCAGTGCAATAGTCACCATTGTCCATCTATATTCTGTTCAGCTGAAAGAGCCTACTAAGTGTCAAGTGCATTTCCATGTGGCTCTTCCTCTGTACATGTCTGCTTTAGGGAGTCATTTGGTTAATGACTGCTTTTAGACTATAGTCATATGCACATGTTCAGATTAATTAATCATTTTAATGAGAAATAACCCCCTAAGTAGCCATAGCACTTACATTTAAAGGATATAGATAAATAACATAGATACATGCTCTGGCATTGTCAAGGGATTGGTCAGCCGTGGGTCAGTGGGA
The DNA here is from genome assembly GCA_036850595.1 of Rhyacichthys aspro. Taxonomy (NCBI): domain Eukaryota; kingdom Metazoa; phylum Chordata; class Actinopteri; order Gobiiformes; family Rhyacichthyidae; genus Rhyacichthys; species Rhyacichthys aspro. The sequence goes on along the minus strand of CM072162.1, from coordinate 15,204,526 downwards.
TTGGTTCTTATCAGCCTCAATTCTTTCTTCTTGCATTAACGGGAAAATTATTTTTACATGCCTCAATAACCCACCGTATTAACAGGAGGACTTAACTTTTGTCTCTTGAAGATTGGAGCGTGCAAAAGCATTTAAAAAAAATGTTCAAAGTCAACCACAGGAGAGAGGACATTCACAGGACAATTCAAAGTAGGAAGCCAACAATGTGAATGAGGGAGTCTTTTAAAAGCTAAAGTGTCACTAGAGAAGCTAAAATATATTTCACATTGCTGTGAAATAGAAGTTGGTGAAACATTTCAGTTGAAGCAATGGCCTGTTATGAAGATTATGTTTGTAATAAGCACAAAAATGACACAATGTGCAATTAGAGCATTTAACAGCTGCAGAGTGAACGCTGGTTGCTTCCATGTGTCTGTCTGATAAAATATTACCTGATACACAACCATCTTACTCCTATATCCTTTTTTCACAGAAAGAGAGAGAAGCGCAAGGATTTCCCTATTCTGAGGTTTCGTCAAACTGCCAAGCGGGAGCCCAGAAACACACTTCATTAACCACTCCGATGGCAAAGGAAGGTGGCTTTTTCCCGACAGCAGGCACAAATCTGAAGCCTTTGGAAGACCACAATGCATTACACTGAATAGGCTTGTCACTCCTGCCCAGGTTCATTTCCTTTAAAGTGTGAGCTTGAGTCAATCAAAGGAAATGAGCTGCGAAACCCCCAGCTATTATTTATCAGTTTATCCAGTGAGCTTGTTTCATCAGAACCTTTCCACATGTCACACGCTATCTGAAAGGAAGATGAGTGAGAAAATATATTTACCACATGCATACATATTAAACAGGTCAGAGCACTAGCTTATTTTTCAATCCACATAGATGTTCAGAGCTTCTTCTTTCTGCATCTAAATGATAATAGTGAATAATTTCCTTGGTTCTTATTCACAGTAATGCCTGCATATGGGTATTTATTAATGTATTAGGTGTTATTTGAATCACAGGGGATGGTGAAAGAAAGGAAGGCAGGATCCTAATGAATTCTAAGACACACATAGACTATAAATGTACTGTACATCCAAACTCAGCATTTATCCAACTCATGGCATAAATGTTTGATGTAAAACACAGCACAAAACATTTCCTCATAACCACTATGGACTTAATGGCACATACATTTTTGCTTTGTGAGTAAAGGCAGGTGAACCAAGACTGGAATAAAATGCCATATAAGCAAAACTGCAACTAACAAACAATAGACAAGTCTTAAGTGTTTGGTCTATTTGCACAAACATATAACTTCTACTATTAACTGCACTTACAATCCCTCACAAATCCTTTTGTCGTGCCTCTATATTATTCACATTTATCTGGTCAAACTAGGGCTTTGTTCAATGTATAATACATTCAGCTCAGACTTATACTGGGACTCTCTAAAACCCAAGGACGCTTTGCATGCATGCAGTTAATACAGAGAAGGTACAGACAGTACATGTTCCTACAATGATTGAATGTGTATGCATAGAAGTGTAGTGTATAAGGCCTAGATAAGACCTAGAAGACTTTCATTAGATTACCTTTAGTAACCAACAAACAAACACACCAAGACCACTATGGCTTATTGTCACATCATCATACATAATGAATGATATTTGCACTTCTCCCTTGTATTGTTGATTATGCAGTGGCTATACAAACAATTGTGTTGCCTAAAGAACCTTGCACATATGCTATACTGTATTTTTGGATTCTATTACAGCTACACAAATACACCTGAAACTGTAAAATAAATAAAGTACAAAAACATTAGTCCAATAACAATAGCAATGTACCCTGTTAAATAAACTTACAGTTCTCTCCATAATCTTTGACAAAATGTCCCTTTTCCCCATGAAAAAACTGAGCTTGAAATCTCCATTTCTAAATTTTAATTTAGGACAAATGTATTAGTTTAATGAAGACTTCTACAGTGGAGATAGTCATTGCCTCTTCTCAATTTGTCGTTCTGAATTTATAATGCCACTGCAGGAAAGAAAGGCTTTTATTGGTAGAGCACGAGATGCTAATTTTATCTCCCCTATTTAATTCTCTGACAATATCTATAAAATTGATTAAGACTTTAAAGACTGGGTATGCTTCCTTTTAAAATATTTAATTTCCCATCGCCCTAATGAAGGGCTGTTCTGGTGGTAATGAGCGTCTGTCAGGGAGCAGACTGCAGCAGCTCAGCCACAGGAGGAACACATCTCTCTCTAGTCAGAGAGGTACCGAGCACCTCTGTCTCTCGCTCTGAGGAGTAGGGTCAGGGATGTAGGACTTCATGCACACGTTTCTAATAGAAACTGGCCAGGTAATGGTCATGGATGTTGGAGGAGCCCCAGAGTGATGACATTTGGCATTGATATATGTCAGCTTTTCAGGATAAGAGGATATATGATTATGAGTAAGACTGGACTTGTGGACTTGATCTTTAAGCAAAAGAATTGTTCATATCTGGTCAAGTGAATCTGCTTTTTCTATGTTTTGTTTTGTTTTGTTTACAACAGCAGTGACAGAGTCTGCTGTCCCATCTTTTCTTCTTCTTAGAGACCCTGCCAACATCTTCAGACCTGAGGTGGTGGAGGCCTAAAGACTCTGATGAAGCTGAAGATGTTTGGGAGGTTGGAGTTGGCTGGAGGTGATAGCATCTGACTTGAATGAAGAGGCCTTTACACCTTTTCTAAGAGACAATTTGTTGGATCAGACCCTCTAGCTTTTCTATTCTCAGTTTTAAACGGTCTTTATTTGTGGTCTTTGGTTGTCTTAAAGATACTGGAGAAGGCAGTGCTTTCTTCTGATCACTTCTGCTGGTCTTGGGACTTTCACTGAATGTTCTTTGGGACACAGCTGGTATTTGCTGGTCAACAATTTTCCAAATAAGATTTCACTACAGACCAACACTAATAATGTTAAATAAAATACATTTAACTTATAATAATAATCAATAATTTATGAATATATGTATTTACTTTGAGCTCATATACAGTATATCTCAATGTAAACCTTGTTGTCTAACATCAACTATTTGCTTTTTAAGAATATTATTTTAGACTCATTATATACAGTTTAGTGTCCAAATAATTAACAATCATTATTCTGCATAGTATTACCACTGAGGTTATTCAATGATTGGGGCACGACTCTGCTTCAGAAAACAAGACACCAACCAGGAATGTCATGTCGGCCACAGACTAAAGTCTTTAACAAACAATAAATCTATAGTCATTTATTTAGGTGGGAATGTCAGGGTGACAAGGTTCCCCTTTTCCCCAAGGTTCATCGTTTCATCTCTGCTGGGACATATCCTCATTTAAATAAATGAGCCCAAGTCAAGCCTAGCTTTAATGTGCACGCACTAATGACATGCCAAGGTTAAAGTGAGGAGTCAGCCATTGATCTGTAATGTCTGCTTTCAATGTATGTAATGAGGATGAAAAAGTAGTCACCAGTAAGCTCCACAGTGTGAAATCACCATGAGTGGAAATTAAAAACCTGCTTTTTAATCCTGAGCAAGAGTCAAGAATATAGCCTGCAAAGTTACAAACTTGACTAATTAATGAACATACCATGTGTGATTTTACAAAAAAGAGTTTTGTGAACGAAGCACATCTGCTTTCGAAACCTATTTCTGTTTGTATGAGGAGATATGGAGATTTGCTCTGGAGGCTGGATGGACTGATGAAGTAGTCTGAGATAAGAGCCTACAGAGGATTATTCAATCAATCACCTGTAGCCATATCTTTTTACAGCTTGTCTGGGAAGACACAGGAAGTAGTCAGTTCCACAAGGAATAAAAGGAGAAAAAAACCTGGGTCACTCGAGTTTGCTAAGCTCTGCTTCATGAGCTTTGTGTCAGCCAGTGTAATTATAGGAGATTGAAGCCGTGTGTGCATGCCAATTTACTGATTCAGGATACAGACGCTTTTAAATAACGACTGCACATAGACCACAATTACTCCAAATGTAGGGATAAAGGCAGAAAATGTGTCTTAATATCTTTTAATAGTAATTTAAGTGTAATGTTGCATTCAAGCTGGAAAATAGGAAATGAGGCCCCCTAATATGTCATACATGATTGATAAAGTCTAAAAGCGTGCTGAGAGTGCATCAGGGAAAAGAGGTATTAAGCCCTGTGCTCAGCACTAACAGCATGGAAATTATGCTTATATCTTGGAGGCACAAATACAAGCCTTTAACATCAAACAAAAATGCAGCTTTGGGCCTTGCCATTACTCAATGATTAATCGACATGCCACTAGATTTACTGATGAAATGTCGCATTTTATTTGCAGCAGATCATGTCCTGGACAACATTTATCATCAATTTCTGCTTCTTCAAATGAGATGTATCGGTACAATCACTATCTCTCCCTTTGTTGGTTCATCTAAACATTTTTGGGATAATATGGGGGGAAATGTGCATTTTGACCTGAATGAAGGGTGAATTACATACTGCAGATAGATACTGTGGTGTTATCAAAAGGAAACAAGGTCCTTTGACAAGAGTAATAAACAATATGATCGAGTGATTCCTGAGGCAGTAGTGTTTTCTTGTCCAGTGTCCTCCTCCTTCATTTATGTTATCAGAGAGGAAGAAGGATTCTTGAAGTGCTTTCTCAAAGTGAAATGCTTTAAAATGTATTCTTTTAAAACATACAGATGTATTATTGTGGAAAAAATCATATTGGATCGGGCAAATATGACTAACACAGGCTATTTAGTATTGATTTTTACCACTTTCAATGGCAGCTTCCTTGTTACAAATAGCAACAATTGGGGCTCCAAATTCATCTCAGACTACAGCTATTTTCACTATTGAACTTTACATCATCTTTTTAAAAAAGAGCAGATTGGCTTTGTAATGGAGGAGTCCTATTGATCCCTGGTTTCATTGATTTCCTCTTTTTTGTCAGCGCCAGAGCAAAAAGGATGGGAGGTGCAGTAGCAGTGAGAAGGTCTCTCTCTGAATAAGAATCGTGGAGCGCTGGGCACCCGGGTGAGGTGCTGCATGAACAATAACGCCTGCCACTGCTGCATTTGTGCTGCACTCCAGACTTGGTGTGCTGAGGGGCTTTCACTGCAGATGTGCTCCTGACACGTTACAGCAGGTAAATTGCCAACACTTAATGAGACCCTGGAATTATTGAATTCCTGTCGACTTGATGCGAGACACAAAGAGACACGCTGGCTCTGTCTAAAAGCTCACTTAAAAGCTTCCTCAATTCCCGTCTTTACTGTATGCCTGTAATGTGAACAGATAGCAGTGCCTTTCAAGATGGAGATATCAGTGGTCAGCTCCGTTCAGTTTTTATTCATTCCTTCATAGTCAGCTTTATTCCACGCAAGGTCGTTTATTTTCTTCATTTTCTTCATGCCTGGAAATGACAAAGATCAATTGAAACCAAAAGAAAACCAGAGCAAAAGCAAGTGAAAGAGTTTGCAGGGTGTTTTTTTTATGTTTTGTGAAGACTTTTTTCTAAAATGTGTGAAAATACATGCAAACCAAGATGTATGGACCAAGAAAACTGGTAATATTAACATATCGTTGACAGAAGTTGTTCTTTTTTAGGCGTTCCCATTGGTATGTTGTTTTCTGTTCCTCTGTCTTCCAGATGAAGTCGTTTTCTCATAAAAGACATCTTTAAACTCTTCGATGTTCAGCCTGGCCTGGTACATAGTGTGGTAGATAAGCACAAAACAGTCCTGATAAAATGAGACAAGCACGTTCCAATAACCAACAGAAAGGCTTAAAGACAGATGCTAAGATAACGTGTTTAATTTGCAAGTTAAAGTTCAAAGTGTGTTTCTCTTCATTATATTCACAGAGCAGGTTTCAACAGAACCTCTTTGAGCCGTAGAGAGGAAAAAAAGACAAGTATGTAGATCAAAGTTCAAGGAGATTGGTTCTCTTTCCGGACCAGCCAGTCAGATGTAGATTTCTCCAGCTTTTATAATATTAATTCTAAATATCAATTTGTTTTGCAGCCACTGAGCATGTGCTTTCTGTTCAAATTCTGTTCTCTGTCCTTAATAACCTCCAAGTAAAAATCCCTGATGCTCCTAATACATTTCTAAATAAAGCACCACGAGTTTACCTTTTAAGTTAAAAAACAGTGATGGAACCAAAAACAAATAAATCAAGAGGAAAGCCTTGACCTTTCTCCAGAGTCTCACGTCTGCAGTCAGTCTGTGTGACACACAGTGGACGGTGTACATCTCTGTGGCTTCTCTCTGAGCTGAGAACCAGGTCCGGCCCGAGGTGCTGAGGGAGCGGTCCGGGTGAGAGGATTTGCAGTTATTCATTCCCTCAGCTGCATGGACTCTTCAAACAGCCACTACTGCATGTTTTCTTCTGTTTGTCTGACTCCTGGGACCTTCTCTCAAGCACTTTAACTGAATAACTCAACCATGAGTGAGTCATTTTATTGATGTGCCTGTTTGACTTCAACCAAAGTTGAAAATAACCTTAACCACAGTGCAGTTTGTTTTTTTGTTTTTGTTTTTCTTTTGTAGTTTTTTCACATGTTTCAACTGTTCTGCGAGGTTGCTTTTGTAGCAGTCAAGTGTTATTTTCTCCTGAAAGGTGAATTGTGGTCTTTCTCCAAATCCCAAAGCTTGTTTTGAAAGTTATAATGAGCCTTTTATTGATATACATGTAAATGGTCAGGATTTAAAGGCAGTGACATTATCAATAACACATTTTAGCCATAAAGATTCAGAATATTTTAGTAAATAAATTAGCATTAAGTTGTTTGTATATTGTTTTTTCTCAGTGATTTGCACAAAGCAATAATATTGATGGAAAACAACGGTCGATCTGGATATATTGTTGTAAAATGTGTGTGTTCCTCATGTTTATATGGATTTCCTCTGGGTGCTCACATGTCTTCATACTAAGTCATGCAGGTCATAAGTGATATACATTAAAATTGCCCACAGGAATATACAATGTCTGTGTTTATTTACCTGAACTGTGCAGGAGGCTTCTGCCCCCATCATACTGCTAGTTACACAATCGAAAATAGATAATGATAATGATTTTAGTACCACAACATAGTCATGCAGTATTAATAGTTTCCAGTCTTGCTCTGCCTTTTACAGTGGCTCCCGCAGAAATGCAGAACCCTTCAAAATATACAGTAAGAATGTGCTTTTAAAGAAGGCACCTGGGCATCGGTTTGATTCACCTATTCACCTTCAAACCTACGTCCAGATCCCTTCTTTGAGACCTTTTCTTGGATATGTCCTGGATGACTGACTCAGTGAGCTAATGATTTATTTCTAAAGCTGTTATTTTTACTCTGAAATACTGAAAAATAACTTTTAAAAGTCAAAATAGTGCATCACAACAGTAAATGCATCGTATTGACTTGAAACAAAAAATTGTTTCTTACTAACATTTATTACAGATGTAACTAGCAGAAAACACAGAATGTAACCATTAAAGTACAGCCTTTTGTTATTTTTTTTCTTCTACAAACTACACGACACGATGATGTGCATTGATTTGATTAATTCAGATGTGTTTAGTCTTGACTATAAGTTGTTGAATACCCGCTCTTTCCAATAAGTTGTTACTTTCAAGGATCATTAGCAGCCTTGCCTGTTTAAATCCGCTTTTACGACGAATAATCCCATGCCTTAGATTGCTTAGACACAATGCTAAATTAATTCATCTATTATTTACATTTTCTCTCTATTTACATTTTATAATTTTTCAACAAACGCTTTCATAATTTACATTTGTAGATTTATTGATTATGATATTGGTATGAGTGAATTCATTTGATGTGAAAATGTTGAAAGTGTGTTTACTTTCCAGAGAATTGAAATGTAACTTCATTTGCATTGTGGATGTTCCATTAACACATCCGCAGTTTAAAATCTCTTTGCGGCGGCTGTGTGGAATAGTCAAGCGTCTGGAGATTACCAGGGTGATAGGAGCGTCTCCAGTGCAATCTAATGAGCTGCCGTTTGTTTACCCCTACACTGCTTTGTGCGGAAGGTGCCAGCATTTGCCCGACATGAATGCCAGTGTTTTGATAAAGGTCAATGAGAGTGAGACAAGCCTGCTGAAGTTTGCCTACTTTAATTAGCTGCAGCTTTGTGTTCTCGTCTCATCCTGTAGTGTCAGTACACCTATGTGCAGGCTTCAGAACGTGAACAGAACGTTGATGAGCCTAAGAGGGGTTATATTAGACAGAATAACACTGATATCTGGAATTATTGACTATGATAAAAGTCATTAATTGGACAGAAATATATATATTTAAAAAAAAAAAAACATTAATATGTACCTTTAAAAGTCAAGATGTTTTATTATCACAATATTATGCATGCCCTATGTTGCAAGAACTAAAATGACAAGCCATTTTTTGGTAATTTGTACTGTGTTTTTTAATTTTTTTCAGAAGCAGCCAGGCACCAAAAAATACATTAAAACATTTAAGAGAAAAAAATGTTTTTACTGCATTTCGTTAATCAGGAAAATCTAATTATCTGCACAGAGAGCTTTTCTTTGTTTCTTGAAACTCGTCAAAACCCATGTTTCAAAGACAGTTATTGACATTCTGTCATACAATAAAGGTTAATTAAAAGTGTACACCGAGGTTGTGAAGATGATCTATTCACACATCCAATCTCCAAACTGTGAACGTGAGGCTTTCCATGAAAACTCACAGAACAACAACATCCATCGTTAACAGTGTACATGAACATTCACAAGTGAAAAATGAGAGAAGTATGTGTGAAAGCGTAGCATAACATTTACAATTCAATAGCAGCATCTGTATTTCGCTTCACCGTATAGAGTATGCTGCTGACATGTAAGACACAGTACTCACGCCACAACATCAGCCTAACATCAAAAATAAACATTATGCATTGTAATTCTGCTTGTTATGATTCAGTGTTTTCACATTTGCATTGCAACAGCATGCATACCACAAACCAACCCCACTTTCTTGCGCTCCAAGACGTGCATTGGAGCCACCCGAGGGTAAAGTGTAATGCACTTCCCCTGTTTATCCAGCATGGAGCCTGCCATGGGAATAGACCAGCCCGAGTCTAATATCTGTAAAAAGTCAAGATGACTTACTAGTTCGCAAGTGTAAGTATGAGAAGGGTCGACTGAAGAGAGTTAGGAGGGTCCTCGAGCTGCCTGCTGGGGACTTTCACTCTCTCCTGTATCGATTACTCTGTCCACTGTGTAATTAGGCCTCGGTGAAAGCAAGCGGGAGAGAGGAAGAGAAAGAAAAGAGGAAGCGGAGTCTGGAGTTGAGGCAGCGAAAAGGCCATTTTGTATGTTATATCAATAAAGGAAGAAAGGAAAACAAGTGCAGATGAGATACAGGCAGCTCAGTCACAAAACCTTAATATCCTTTGCCTCTTTGGCCGTCGCTCGCTGCACAGTGGCTGAGTGACTGGACAAAAGGTGAATAGGGCTTTGAGGGAAGCAGAAAACAAAATGTCACTTGGAGCCTGTGATTGATTGGTCAGTTTAGTCATCTATAGCCTGCTGTTTCTGCAGTGTGAAAAAAGGCTTAGGTAAACATGTCTAAGAGAAGTATTCCAGGTTTTATTTTCTATTATGCAGTATATTTACTGCATTTTACACAAGATTAAACTTAGATTGAAAATAGGCCAGAGACTGCTTTTTTCCCCTCTTTATTTATTTACTATTTTCTTTATTTATTTAGTATTTACAATTCCTACAACAATGCAGACAGACATCATGGTATGCATGCAGCATAAAACACTTGCACTGACTAGTCCCTATAGACAAATTGTATTCCAGAGGGCTTTAACAATAAACATCCATTGTAGTTTTTGTGTGCCCCGTGACTTCCCCTGCATTTTAGACTCTTGTGAATGAGTTTAGTCGGCTTGCAGCAGCTTGTTTCTGTTTTTGTGTATTTTCCTTTCCCAATGGAACAGGACATTTTACGTGCAAAAAGCTTTGCTGCTTCCCTTGACACAGTCCACTACACAAAATTGCTGGGAATACATCCCTGAAGTGCCACTTCCATTTAGTGAATTCCTTAAGGTTGGCTGACATGTTTTCTTACACAAGTAACAGCTGCAGATGAAAGTTTAGAGCATGGTAGTAAGTGGACCATCTGAAGTGGTATAAAATAAGCAATGAAATGATAAAGCCATCGAGAACTTTATTACCATTATTTGCACAAATACTGCCCATAGTTTTTTTTTTTTTGGTTGGATGTTTTACACATAACACATATGTATTTAAAAAACTGAAACGTCAATAATACATATGAGATAGTTTCATGGCTGTTATCCTGTCAGGTATCATCCACAGAGCTTTGCTGAAGGCCATGTTGTTGTCATGGCAACAAACAGAACACGTTTAGGGATATCACAAATCAAAATCTACTCAGAGTCCAATTATCAAATTATAATTACACTATAGTAGCAGCTAATTATTAGCAAATTACCTTTTGTAACAGTGCTACATTTACATATCAAACATTGCGGTGTGGTCTGTGACAGTGGGAACTCTTTACACATTTATTCAGTGCAATGTGTTCTGTAATTACTGTTGCCATCTCAGCCGTGAAGACTAAACATCCACACACAGAAGGACGCTCAGGATAATTAACAAGAAGTCTGAAGAAATTCTTTTTTATTGTTTAACTTAAGTAGGGATATGTCATTCATCCTACCAAGGCAGTGCTGCTTCTGATTTGTGTCACTGTGTCTTTAAATAGATCAAGTTAGGTCAAACTTTATTTCTATAGTATATTTAAAACAACCGTGGTTGACCAAAGTGTTGTACAAGCCACATAGTTATACATCCATCAAAAGACATTGTAGATCAAGCAATAAAAGCAATAAAAACAGGCTAAGAAATATTTTAAACACAAATAAGAATAAAAAGCGAAATTCAACAAAGGCTTTGTAGATAAAAGGCCAAGGAGTTCTTTTAATCAGTGCTAACAGCAAACAAAAAAGCAAGTTTTTACCATTGTTTTAAAATGCTCAAGTGACTGGGCAGCTCTAATGTGACGAGGGAGGCTGTTCCATAGTTTAAGAGCAGCCACTGAAAATGCTCTGTCGCTTCTGGTCATGAGTCTGGATCGTGAGACGCAAAGGAGCAGTTGGTCTGCAGACCTCAGGGCCCTGGCTGGGCTGTGAGGCTGGAGGAGCTCAACAAGATATGGCGGGTTCGAACCATTTAAACTTTTAAAAACGAGTAATAAAATTTTAAAATGACTCCTAAAATTGATGTGCTCCCACTTTTTGGTCCCTGTCAAGAGGCAGACTGCTGTGTTCTGCACCCCCTGTGAGCGCCAAGAGAAGATTGGTCAGGGCCAATGTAGAGGGGGTAACAATAGTCCAGCCTTGAAGTGATGAATGCATGAGTGATTTTTCAGAATCATTCAGAGCGAGGCACTTTCTTCCTTTACTCAAAAGCCTTCACTGGAAGAAGCTTTATACCATAATAAACAGACACTACAATGTACAATGGATTTGAAATGTAGTACTGCCTAATAGTGAGGCATTATAATACAGTTAATCTATTCAAAAGATTATTTATATTTATTGATAGTTATAATTTATATTTGAAATGGATTAGCCCTTTCTAAGGTGCTATATGATCCGTATGTACTTAATCAGGTTCAGAAGACCCAACAAACAATTAAACAGTAAAACAAATGTTTAAAAAAAATCCAGTCTGACCTATTACAATTTTTCTGATGATTTTTGGAGTATGTTTATGTAGGCAATACTAACTCGCAGATGTCCAGTGTTCATTTTAATTACAGCACAAGATGTTTAATTTATGACACTCAATGTAAAAGAAGTACCATACACAGAACACCATGCATATGAATGTCTTACAGTGGAAATATTATTTTGTTTTTTAATCATATTTTATTGAATCCCCTGCACTCTTCACATCCACTCACTCACGAGAGGTTATTATGAAGACATAGTGAGAATAATTTCAATGATTTTCATTCCGTCCATCTGTCTGCCAGTTCATTATACTCAATATGTGCAGTGTAGAAGATTTTAACATCAGTACTTGTATTGTTTCTCAGAACTTGGACATAATAATTGGTCATTAACTATGCATAAATTGTGATAATAATACACTGAATTCTGTGATGATAAAAACATTTCAAGGCTTGTGGGTAGTTAAAAGACCAATGACGATGGTGTGTGGTGTGTTAGGTCTGGAATAGTTGTAAGGGCTGTAGATGACTGAATTTCAGTTTGGATCTCAAGAAGGATATTTAACAACACTAAAGCATTACCTGAATGACTTTAGACACAGACATAGATAGCCTTTGGTGGAAATATACCAGTAGCATCTGGTAATGAATGCAGCAAGATTAATGATAAGAAAATCTGAATCCACAAGAGATACAGGGGCTCTGGAGGAATAAAATAAAAAACAAATTCAAGTTGGTCAATAACAGTGTTTTTCTGGTGGGAAATCAATGAAAATCTACATGTAAAACTGATATGGCCATGTCCAGGTCTATTGTTATCCAGTGTTGTCATGCATTTCTCTTTATATTTGGCTCTATGTCATTTTAATATCTGTGAAAACAAAGTTATGGGTTCATGGTTAATATGGAATAAAGCCACATCCCAATAAACACTTTGAACTAAAAAGGACAGAACAGCTAAGTCATGAAGAAGTGTTGCTTTAACCAAAATGCAGCTGTGGAACAGTGACAACAAGGACTTCTGAGTGAGTTGAACTGAGTCTTCCTCCGGCTGCGTCACATGGGACTTGCAATGAGCTAATGATGCCACATGAGAATGAGAGTACCGCGCCTGAAGAAACATGAGGAAAACTGCACCAAAACAATATCACAGCACTTAGGATTGAAACGGGCAAGTTCTAAATGAGAGCCATGCATTTATTTTCACAGCCTAATGATGGCAAAAATACGTTACTTTTTGTCCTTTTACTGACACATATTGACTTTATTATTAGCCCATCATTATAGTCAAAAATCCAACATTCAAATTTACACAGTGTTAAATATGGAAAACAACAAAATGCTTTTGTTTTGTTTTTTGTTTTGTTTTTTCATTGCTATATTCATTTGAATGATAAATTATGAATATGTATTAATCTGTTTTAATTTGTCAAAGTTTACACAGTCCCTTAATATAAAATTGTCACTTTTGTTGGACATGAATTTTTTCACTCGAACAAAGTTGATCAAATGTTTATAAATTCTCTTTGGAGAGCATCCACACAGTCACAAGCCAGAGGGAATGAAAACATGTATGTACTGATTCTAGATCATAGCACCATAGGCCTGTGAAGTAAGTCTTAATAATTAACTACTGGTGAAATCTCACATAATGAACCGTCCTTTCAGATTCTGATATAACACCTCTTTCAATGCAAGTTACAATTCAAAAGTTTACATCGTTGGTCATGCTTTATTTATTCCTTATGTTGCATTATGCAGTCATCATTTTTGTAAACTCTACAAACTGAGGGAAAGTACATCGATCTGTGTTAAAATGAAATGTGTTGAATGCTTTGATAATTCTCACACTCTAACGGCACAAGACTTTGAAGGCAGTTCTTCACACAACGGTTCAGAGCAGTTTCTCTTTTAATAATACATGTTGTCCATGTATTATTCTCAGATTCTGAGCTCATGGGAGCAAATTACGCCCATGCCCAGAGTGAGGCACTGACACTCATATCTTTTAACTTGCGTTTTGGGGTTGTAACTGTTTTATAAATTGACATGCTGTAAAACAGGGATTGGTGTAACATGACAGGATTCATTTAGAATGGTTTGTTTCCATTCGTCTTTGTAAAAATGACAATTAATGTAATGATCTTAAAATTTGTTTTGTGTGCTTAAAAAAATTGGAATACTGATCATGGATATTCATTTAACAGGGGTTGTGAGTTTTAAATGTGGAAACCCTGGTTTAAAGAAGGGAGCATGTACCAATGAGACTGAGTAAAAGGAGGAGCTGGGGTGGAGGTGGTTAGTTAGGCTGGTTTGGAGAGCTGAGAGTCAGTCCGCTGATTGGACTATTTGTACATCACCTTCTGTTTCTCACATACAGATACAGGACCTTTATGACTGTGGCCAGGCTGAATTACTACTCTGATTCTTTTAAGCATTTATCACATAATTGCCAAACTATATACAGTATAATACTTTTAAATCTTTCATATTTGGCTCTCGGTATCAAAGGACATTGGATTCAAGGGGATATTAAAGGAAATGTCACCTACATCTAAAATAAAATATTTAACGCATATATCCAATTATATCCAGTCTATATATGTCTGTAGCATGAACCTTTATCTACAAAGACAGATTTAAGTATAAAAACATCAGATTCTTGCTGCAGTGTGGGTGTATAAAGCTATATGTTGTGTATGTGTATGAGTAAACATAACCCATATTTGATACAATAGAAATCAAATGTGGGGTAGAGTATGTTAAATAAATGTGTTTGTACAAAGATAAAAGTATATTATAGTGTAATATTAGAAGGATGATTATAATGATTATTAGTAGGCTATGGTAGAGCCAAGCATGTTGGTGTTTATTGAACTACCTATTTATTTGAAAAGATTGGTTTTCCAATTAAAAAAACAACAACAAAAATAAATTCTTTGTTGTTGTTTTTTAATCCTTGTTGAGCTGCATGAATGAAAAGTGAGTATTTACAACACATTAAGCCAAAAGGTGAACATGTTTTTAACACACTGACTTAATTGACACTGTGTTCACTCTTTAAAAGCCGATTATAATGTATTTCCTCATTTATTTGACTTATTCATAGACTCAATGAAAGAACTCCCTCCCTGCTGCTCCAGTTCTGTTCACCTATGATAATTTATCGTACACTAATTACTATTCCTGTTATTGCGCTCTAATTCGCGGCTGTGTACACTTAAGTGAAACAAGTAATTATAATAAGGACCTGACCTCATCAGAAAAGGAGTTAGGAGTCCTCAACAGTATCACAAGAGAAGAAGTGGAGATAGTAATTACTGTGTGAGAGACCCCTTCGTAGTCCATGGCCCTCCACAATGATCAACACGCAATGTCCCGGATATGCTCCAAAATTATTACTTAAACAGTCATGGCCTTTTGTGAACAGATTCTATTAACAGTGTAAATATTTGGGATGTGACTCCTCAGGCAAATGTTACCTTTTACGAAGAGGGACTATAAAAGGCGCGTTACTCTAAATATGGCTTAATGCTGTCACAAAACAGAAACTTAATGAATGACACACAGTCGAGAAAATGTGATGAAAACTGAACCTGTCTCACATTTAGCACAAGTTCAGAGGAAACCCCAGTCGCTTGGATTAGGCTTTTAACAGATTCTGCTCAAAGCCATAGGTGGTGGTTAACCTTGGGTCGCTCCAAAAAATCCATCTTCAGAGAATTACCTTTTACCTCAAAATTGAGCATCCATCCAGAGTCTGTGCTGAGTCAAACTCATAGCCCCAAAGGTTTCTGTCTGTTCCAAAGTTTTCTAAACACACAGCTGCATTTGTAATGCACCTTGTGGTAATTTGGCAAATCTCAGCTTTGGCTCCTTTCATTTCAATTCCGGGCTCTTTAAAAAACCTTGTAGCGAGCAGATAGAGGGAAAAAGTTCAGGCGATGGAACAGGGAGCGGGGTCACCTTCAGAGCTTGTCTAATCCTTTTGTTCATCTATTCTAAATTTAATTCACTTTAAATTAAAGATAAGGGCAGCTTCTCTCCATTAACTTCAAATCCATGGATAATTAATGATAAAGTCAAGGATCATTGTTAAATTTGGTTTTGGCTTTAAACCGACATGTTTTTAATGATGGCTACTGATGATAGAGCGCTAACGGGATACGGATACAGTACTGGTCCTATTGTGGTTCATGCTTTTGTGTGCTACACTTATCCCAGTCTGGAATTATTAGTCCTTATATTTATGTTTTGTTCATGTTCCAACAGGTATTACACATTAAGGTAACCATTTTGAATATCATAATTAATTCATTTGGCATAATTGAATAAAATAACCAACAAAATAAAAGCAATTTTTAATTAATTGCACCTTTTGAGTGGGTGTTTTAGAGAGAACATATTAAAATGTGTGCTTACTACAGCATTTACTCCTCTTGTGCTAAAAATCTGTCACAAAACATGGTCTAAAAAATCTACACTGTTATGTAATTTGTCTTTTACTGGATGTGACATAACCCGGTTTAAGGCCATTTCCATCCAAAAACCTTTCAACGAAATAAGTGTCTTGAAAAATTGCATAATTTAAAGCCACGCTGTTCCAGGTCTGCCGAGCAGCTCGATTTCAAAGCGAGCTTGGAAGAGCACACAACCCTCTGCTGAAGCTAAGGTGCAAAAAGGAGGAAGGCAAGGGGAAAAAAAAGAAGTTGAGCAGAGAGGGGTAATATTTCACGGTGCTGTTTTGTCTGGTGGCAGTTATCAGCAGCTGCCACTCTGATAATTGCTGCTTGCGGCCCGGCGCTGCTCCTTGAAGTGTGCCTTGACAGCCCAATTCAAGCTGTGGGCCACGCTCTCCGCTGCCGCGACGCTGCCGGCCCAACACCAGTTTCACTTTGATACTGTGGTTTGCATGTGCGTGTGCTGAGTGTTACCTAAAAGAAACTTTGCTTTATTGACTATTTATATGAATTATTTTTGAACAAATCTTACCGTGACATCTCTTTCTAGAAGTTAAAATGGACTCAACAGCTTTAGCTCTAAATTGTTTAAAATGAGGGCTTGCTTCCTTTTTAAATACTGGCCTTTAGTGAGCTGTTTTTGCTATTGTTGCAGAAAAGATTTCCAGTAAGCGCAATCTCAACACAAGACTCCAAACTTACTTTCTTAGTTTTTCCAGTTTCTGTCATGCATCCAGTGTTTTTATGTGATCTTTTATGTGGTCATTTGTATAGCGTGAAATGAAGGTGGAAGTGTGTGAGGAAATTTGAAAGAGAAACAGATTGCCAAGAAGGGAGAGAGCAAAACGAGTGAAATTTTCTTTGATTTAAGAGCGGGCGTTGGTCTTTGAAGAGTTGTGGCTGTGTTGTGTACAATCAACACGCTGTGTCACTTAGCCAGCAGATAACTGATGTCCCACTCCCCTCATAACCAGAAGCTATCCGTCTGAGACTTCTGCTTGTATCTTTCCTGTCGTCTCTCAAGTAAATTACAGCTCAGCAGTTCCAGATAGCGTGATGCTCTTCCCCTGCCCTCCATCCCTCTTCCTTGTTTGCCCTTCATTCCTCTCTTTTATATTATTTTATTTTAGGGGCAGAAGCCTGATGGAGTTAGGTGCCGACTAACATGAATTTACAGCCGTACGGACACGGGTTTAGTCAGTGAGATATTAACCGTGTGGATGTTTTTCAAGTCTTCGCCTCACGTAGGAACGCTCTCATCTGTTTAGTGATGACAAATAATAAATGATGGTACTAATTAAACAGTTTATAATAGCACCAGGGACTGGACTACTGTCTGCAGTGGTGGTTATATGATGACTTTGTAATGCAAATGAAATGAGTTTAACACTGAATAGTTCTAAAGTAACATCGACTGCAGGTACTTAATTGCTGTCTATTTGGATGATGAAAAATAAGTGCATTTAGTCATTTTTTTCTCGCATGATAGTATGTCTTAATAATCTTTATGTTAAAAACAGCTGAGCCTGAGTGAGCCGAGCTTCACTCATTAATGATTCATACTAAATATCATCAAGGTCATGAAAGAAACTGTTGAACTGCCACAGGGCAAAGCATGAACTGTGGTGAACCATTTTACATGATGGACTAATTCCTATTTTGCCTCTATACCATGCACAGGGAAAAAGTCAGATGTTGGTCATGAAAATAACACAGTGAACTTAAGAATATGAGTCAAATGAATAACCCCCTGTTGTTCTTGTACAGAATAATGTGCGTCACATAGAAATAATTTTCTTCCCTGCATCTCAAACAAAATTTGATTTGAAACAGCGTGTCCAAAAATAGAAGGCTTAACTGGAATTAATTACAGAAAATGACACATGGCAAAAGATTAGGAAGAAGACAACTTGTCTCACATCACATATAACGGTGAAATCTTAGTAATTATTCCCACAGGAGAAGATCAATCAAAAGAGCAGAGAGCAAACACTCAACACTTTGCAATGAAATCATTGATATACTTGTGAACCTTAAAGAGTTTGTTAGAAGAAGTTAGCTGTGACTGCAATATCAGATCACAGTTAGCACAGTATTATTCTTTTCACTGCTTGTTTTGGTTCATTCCTTTATTCTCCCTGCCAAGAAATCAAACCCGTGTTTCATCTTTGCCTGAAAGCTCGTGAAAATAAGACCCCCAGTAATCACGCAGACCAGTACCTCTGCACAATTCATTTTATACCTCCGTGCCTAAGAGTCTACATTAGTCGTCGCAAGTGGAGCCTGCTGCAGTGATATGGCACTTGTCCTTGCTGTGAAATGATCCATCTGCAGGTATGTCTGTCTGCATCACAGGCCCCTCTCGCTCATTCTCTCCTCCGCTCCCCAGATGAGCAAAGCGCCTCATTTACTCAGGCTTCAAAGACACTGCCTAACTTTTCTCCCATATGACTTGGCTTCCCAGGGGGGGCTGTCTTTTCCTTTGAATCTCAACCAAACAGGCTTTGATGGCGTCTTTGTGTATTACATGAGTCAACTACGTTATGCGGAGGAAAATATGCACATTGGTAGTAGCAGCTATGATATAAAATGGGAAAGGACTAACTTGGCACTATTCAAGAGATCATAAAAGAAATGGGTGTCGTGGCATATTCTGCTGAATTATGTGGAGCTAAGTGTATAAAAAAAACGTGTCAGAGGACATTAGATGTTACAGATGTTCTTACAGTGAACTCTTTAACCCTAAAAAGACACTCAAATGTGCACTTCTATTTTCATATACTGCTCACAATGACTCTTGCTACAGTCTCATGACATATACATGGTCCAGGGCAGCAGTGTGTGCCGCACATGTTGTCATTGATTTACAGTATTTCATTCAAAGACCATTGTTTTATCCATAATCACACAATTTATACTAATTGCAAATGCATAGTACTTTTACATATTTTGGTGAAAAGATTATTTAATGCAAATAATTGGATTTTTACAGGCTTACTGTAGAAGTAGTACACAATTAATGTTTAATTGGATTTGCACTAGATGGAATGGGGACTGCATATTATTGACTTCTAGCACTGGAGCAATTTGCATTATTGATGCGCTACAGCAGTTCACTTCTATAAAAAGGAGATTCATACAGTACAAACACTGCAGCTTTTTTTGTCTGTTTTGTCTCTCAAAAGAAAACATGTTTACTTTTTGGAGGGATTTGTGTTGAATACGCTCCTAACATTAGACAGTTTCATTGATCCAAGAGTGCCTCATTTATGATGGTTTTGTGCTGGATAATGAAAACTCAAACTGTTAAATCTGAGATGTACCATTTGCAGTAAAAATGCAATAGTGTTATTGAAATTGCTGTAATTACTGGAAGAATCAGGACCTATTGTGTAGTCTCAGATAACAACATGATCCAGTAATCATTCAGTCGTTAGATTTGTCTTGTGTGACACTTTCACTCAAATCCCTCATACTCAAATGAAAGTCTGCACATTTTTCACCTGCTGTAAGAGACATAATTATTGTTATGATCAAACTAGCACACCCAAATAAGTAAAGCTCTGACATTTATGGCTCGGCTGACAGCTTGATCATTAAAGTACATCAGACGGTGATGCAGGACGAGTAATAACTGCTTTGGCATCACTGGCAGATGATTACAGTGAGAGAGGGACCATTAGTTCTAGAGAATGAGGAGCAGAGTTTGGAGCAATATTATTTACAATAAAAAAGTGTGTAAATATTTTTGTTTATCTTTATGAAACCAGTACAACACAAAACAGAGACAGAAGAATAAAGTTACCCTGAATTCTCTTTTCTCCAGTTTTTCTCTGTGTTGATGCAGACCAACAAAACACACAGTGAGTAATGCTTTTTAGAGTAGTTTTTTAGGCCTGATGTAGCTTTAAATTTGTTTTCTTTTTTACTAGGTACAAATCTTGCTGTCAACCCAACACTGAGTAAAATACAGTTGGGTTTTTTTTACCTCCAACGTGTCACTCTCAGGACTGTAGATTTAAACCCACAATTCATCCCATTCAGTTTACAGACAAGCTCACAGACAGACTTTATATATTACTTCTTTATATATTTAACACTTTCTGCAGCCATTTTCATGTATGGTTTCACCTGAGTGCTATGGCCTGTTAGTCTCTTATCCAGTTACCCATGACACACGTGTATTAGTGTGTACATGAACATAGGCTTTCAACGTGTACTGTTTTTTTCAACTGGGGCTGTGACCGCTGCACTTTGTGTCACTCAGTCACGTAAAAGCATCCTATAAATAAACAGCCCCATCTTGAACCGCTTAAGGTAAACAATTTTAAAAAGAATCAGTAAAGTGTCTGTTCCAAGGTTGATAAAAGAGATCGATATTGTAGTGCCTTAACATTATTTAAAAAGAAAGTAACAAGGAAACATAATTTATTTCACATGCAGTGGAAAGAAATTGGTTTAAAAATGAAAAGTAGCTCCTGGATTGCTGTTGCTCTTGCATATGATACAGATTTTAATAGAACTCTGCTTTCTTTGAACATTGGATCCACAAATGCATCATGAAGCCCATCTTGTGATCAATACTTCTGTTTCTCTGATGGCCTGTGTACAACAGACCTATAAACAAATGGCAAGTAAGTATTTTATGGCTGTATTTATACTGAAAAATAAATCCATATGTAACATTACAGTACTCTCTCAAGTGTTGTCTCTGTGCCTTGAGTCCATTATGCAGAACATGTGGGGGGTTTTTTGTATTTTTTTGTTTGTTTGTGATCTGGGCTTTATTCAGTATGGGACTGCCACCCGAAAGCAACGTATCCTTAATCACGTTTTGCTCTATATTGGACATGCACTGTTTTACTTCATCAGCACTGACTTCCTTTAGTGATGTCATCCCACTTACAATAAATGTCAGACAATTTAATATAATTTTCACAGAAGATATATATCACATCCTGTTTCTATTTTTGACATTGCTTGCATCATCCTCTAAATAAAAATAAATAACATTGGGCTATGGGCTATATTGTCAGATGGTATCTATAAGTAGAGCAGCTCTACTCTGGGTTCTTGTCCTTTACAGATTATAGGTCAGACCTTTCGGCAGAAGCTTAATGCAGCCATGCAAGCAGATTCTGCTCTGTGATTCAGCTGAGCGGCTCATATTTACACAGCAATATGATCCTGAATGGAGTCCTGACCTCTGTTATCTGTTTGATAAAAGCTTTGAAAATGAATTCTGCTTTTAATTTTAAGGCTTTGAAGATCTTCGATGCAGTATTTCATGCTTCAGAGAGTTGTGGTAAATTGACATTTGGTATTTAGTAGTATTTAATCAGGAGACAGGGAAGGACAAAAACTAATTTTAATATTTTTAATTCACACACATCGGCCAGTGATTTCCATTCAATTAAGTGAATATTATAAACTTTTCCTAATTTGACTGTTTTATATTGTCATGCTAACCCTAGCATTCACTCTGAATCTTCTGAACAGCCTTGACTTTAACAGAGCTGGTGGTTAAAGATTTGTTACACTTTCTATTTCAAATGCTGCATAACACAGAAAGCACACACATAAATCTGCAGCTGTTTAGTTTCAAAGTTGGTGACTACTTTGAGTCATTTGAACACATTTACGATTACCATCAAATCTTATTGCAACAATATACAATAAAGACAGAGTATAATTTACCACATCAAGCTCATCTAAGAAGCCGAGCAAATCTAGAGGTAAGAACAAGAGTTTTTATATGTTAGCAGAACGGCATCGTTGTCAGTGTTAGGGAAAGAAACAGACCCATCTACTCAATATTTAAAACAAAAGCCCCACGATATGAAAACAACAGTAGGAGTGCTTTAACTAAATGCTTTGTGTTTTACAGTCTGTCTCATTCACACTAATAGTCACTTTTTCCCTCCAATTCTCCATGACAACAGTACATTACACAAAATGAGACAAAATGTATTATTTTATTATTTGAAATACCCTAGAGTGTGTGTTCATCAAAACCGTTTTCAATACAATATTTATTTCTTGATACAGCTGTAAGTTAAAGAAACTTCACAGCAGAACAAAAAAAAAAAAAAAAAAAAAAAGGAAAAGACATAAACACTGAATCCTCAGCTCACTTTTGTTGTTTATTTTTTGTCTTTTTGCTCCTTCTTGTTGCTTTGCAGTCTGAACAGTCCCCAGAGGATTTTGGACATGCTGAATCATTTGGAGCTGCATGGATTTCTTCGGTTTTGAGCTGGGTGCTGTCTGTCAATGGACACATCACAGCTGTCAGTCACGGGTCGCACCAGAGCATGAAGTGGTAAGATATCTCATATGTCACTGCTCCTTGACTGAAAACCACAAAGAAAACCCCTCTCCTGTGACTTCTGTTGATGCCAAATGAAAAGAAAATGTGTCTGCATTAGTCTTTTTTTACTATATGCAATTTATTCTATTTGAACTTTTTTATCTTCGTTACACAAAGGATATCTCTGAAACAATATGCTATTCCATTAGGCTGTTTTTAATTAATTAGCATGGTTGGAGCTAAAACGAAAATGGGTTTCCTTCCTTAGTTTGTGATTTGATTGATGGTCTTTGTAAAGTGTTTTTCAATGTTTCAGACTGGTATTAATATTTTGCAATGACAATTTAAGAAAAAGTCAAAAGAGAGACTAAAATGAAAGTGTTCAAATGCAGTCCACAACTTTTTGGAAAACTCTTTAATCACCAAAATTATTTTATAAGAATGATCTCTGGGGAAAAAAATGAGACCTTAAGACGTCATCTTTTCAACGGTTGGTGGCAGAAAACTGTGAAAGTGACTATTCAATCAAATCCCTGTTTCATATGTTGTTGAATGTGCATTTCCTGCTCTCATTAACAAGAAATAGCAACCCAACTCAAGCAGCTTAGATTGTATTTACATATTCTTTCTGGAGCAAGGTATAATTTCAATGCACACATCGCGACAGGGACAGCTCTGTGATGGTTATTCAGTGTGAAATACCCCACGGTGCGTTCCTCCACCAGATGAAGTTAAATGTGTCGGTGCAGTTCAATCTAGCAAAAGGTCCCCTCGGTGTAATCCTCTGCAAAGACAGCCCTGGCATACATACGAGTGTGCACATTACACTATATATTTATGAGAGCTACTATTTCAGTTTGATAAGACAATCAGTTACTTTCTGCGCATTACCATGCACAGACCATCAACCCCCTCACTCTGATTCACTGCCACTTTCAATTAAGACTCATAATTACTTTGGTCCCCGCTCTGTAAAATGAGTTAGTTCAATTTGATAAAAGATGACACTGCCACTTGTCATTGTATTTCTATCAAATGCACTCTTACTTCATGTATTGAGGAAAACATAGTATTTTAATAACAGAATGGGGTTATATACAGTAACCGCATTACTTTTTATATACAAAAAAATGCAACAAATTTAGAGAAAAAAACCTAAATGAAAAAATCTCAGAGCAAAGCAGCTATTGGTTCTTCTTCACTATAATACAAGGTCATTACCACAGTACTGCACTTGACTGACAAACCAAGCATTAAGGCTAATTCTTTTGTCTCAATGAAATCAGTCAAATCTCTGTTACATTATGTTGTGTATATGTATGTTTTTACACCAATTAGCTTTTTTTGGTAATAAATAAAATTAGACTGTACAATGGGAACCATACTAAAGTCTAAACAAAGCATTCACACCTGTCTAGATAGTACAACTGTGGCTCACGCTGCATATTTATCACGTTACTCATTCACAGTAGGGGTGCCCAATTGCCTGCAGCCAGCTGCACAACAAGGCAAATCGAATAAACATGTGCCCTTGAAGAGCAGAGTGTATTAGCACACTCTAATTGGCGAATGATAACTCTGGGTGCACAGTGGTGGATTTCATGGCATCTTGTGAGAATATGATCTCTGCATCTCAGCATCATAAACATGGCATAGTGTTAACAACAGCCACTTTATGTGTTTAAGCTCAGAAATATAAGCTTAGTTTTTTTGTCATGCAATATACAAGAGGGGAAAACTTTGCTTCAATGTTTAATGTAAATTCCAACATTTAGCCATGTACACACTCACATAGTTTTTTGAGAAATTTATGATTAAACTTTCACGACCTGGCTGTGTATGAAACAAAAAAGTAAATGGTAATCTGAAGTTTAGCTTTCAAAAACTCTTTCTCAGACTAAAGGTATTAAAAACTGCTGCATTTGCTTTGAGGCGTCAGGCAACAACTCTCTATGTTAATGGATAGACAATGATTGCTTAAACCTATTTGTTTTGCTGTTTTGCATTCACCACAGAGCTGTGTCTGTCGCTTAAGGTCCAAGAATATTCAAAATACTGCCGTCGATGTTTTTAATCCAAAGCTCTGCCATGTGTTACATTTGCCATTTCCCTGGATAAGTGGTTAGGTCGAGATTTATCCCTCTTAAACTATATTGCGTCCCAAATGCAGGATGTAAATCAATGAGTGGCACAGTAAAAAAAATATTTTCAGCTTAACTTTAATCTTAATATTGCCTTTCCCAAACGGTGTGCAGTGAGATGACATAGCGGGTCCATTTTATCGATACGGAGCATGATGTGTCCTCAATTTCTGGTGGCAGAGTTGGCATAAGCCACTCATTAATCTCTGAGATTGGAACAGTCAGAGCATTGAAAACCCATGCCCCTCTTTGGTGCACTCTGATTCCTTTGATAAAACAGCTGCAATATCTTATGTTTTCAATTACTAAGTTATTCCATGCAGTCCCATCCAGTGCATTGCTCACTGTATCTTCCAGCACGATGGGTAATTGCATGAATATTATGTGTCAGCCACAGATCGTAGAGGTGAGTCACTAGTCATTCGAGTCACCACTTGACTTTAGATGACATAGTGACCACTGTTATTGCATTGGCCTCACATGAATTTGCCGGGTGATTGTCACTGTCTGTCCAGTGTGGTTACTAGAGCTACAAAAACAAGGTAAATACATGTTAGCATGTCAATGATGGAGCTAAATGGACCTGGACCTCATGTAGTGTATACAATGATTAGGGCTGCCCTCTTTCAGTAATATGTCAGTCATTTGTTATTTAATATTTACAGCAGCTGGTCCCTCACACATAGATCTGGTTGCAGTAAGAGGAACATAAAACCATTATATTAAATTAAATATCAAAACGAAATGGAGAAAACATGGCAGCTTTCCAGTGAAACAAAACTAAGTGAATGTAAAGTCCCCCCATCAACAAATTCGATGCAAAAGTATTATTGCAAAACTTGCAAATTAACTAACAAGATACATTTCCATTTCAAACACTGTTTTGGCTTCAACAAAAAAGGTTTACTCAACATTTATTGGACTATTGACAGGCAGATTCTAGTAAATTTATGCTGGCATGCAAATAATCTATGCACATTTTAGTGAGAACTTGTGCTGTGGACTTGAGAATCCTATAGAGTTCATCAATGGTGGAGCCACTCTGAGAATAATCTATTGATTGCACTTGGCTTTTGTCCATTTGAGCTGCTCAGTTGAAAATGTGCCCACCGAACAAAAAGGGCCAGTCCATATTTGTCTCAAGTGTTTTGCGTTTAATCCCTGTTTGCTTTGTATCTTCTGTGTGGAGCTGCTGATGAGACAGAAGCCAAAGATAATCTCGATAAGCTGTCTGTGAAATAAAATATACAAAATTACAAATAGGGATATTGCTTTCCCTTTGACTTCAAAAGCTGCATTTCACAAGCATTTGGCTTCTGAATAAGGTAGAAAACTCTTGCACCTGCGCTTCTGGGTACCATGTGTCATTCTGCCTTGTTGGCGGAGTTATTGGCTCGGTATGCCTTATTACTACCATAAGCTTGTCACACAGGTTCAGAAGAAAGGGACATTTATTGTGAAGTCTTTCAAAAGAAAAAGCCAAGCAAACACTAATTAACAAATTCATGGAACTGGCAAACATCCAAAGTATGTTGAAAAGATAATGAGAAATTGGACAAGGCATAATCTAAAGCTCAGTTGTATGAACAGCAAAAAAACGTGAAAGAAAAAAATATGTCAAAAGGAAAAGAATAATTGCAATGTTCTTTTAGAAAATTTGTTTTTGAAGCACGCAAGTTAGCTATTTGACAGTTCTTAATATGCTTCTACTTTTTATATCTTTCATCAGTTGCAAAGGCTTTAATGATTTTTTTAAAACCAGAAATATCTCAATAGAAATGAACGGCTCTGAAATGAAAAGATCTGTGGAAATGGTTTGCCATGTGCACACAGATTAGACTAATGTAAGTGCAGCTCTGTATACTAATGCCACAGAGTTCCCAAAAAAGTCCAGTGTAAAAGAGACATGCACAAATTAAAAGTATGACTTCAAAAAGCACTGGATGGTGCATTCACTGCGCTACTCCAACTGACGACATGAATAACCGTCAGGACTCCCCTAGCACCTGCACTTCCTTTTCTTTGTCCTATGAATAAAGAATAAGAGTGATGTAAAGATTTTTACAGCACCCCTGGGTAGACTGCAAATACATCATTAACTCATTTCAAAGGGAGCACAAACAGATTCCCATATTTGTAGAGAGATGGTTAATGTAATCCCAAGTGATATTAAAGAGCAACAACTAGGAGCATGTGTTATAGGCAATGGGAGTGAGATCAAGACAGAAGGGGTAGAAGGGTTCATGTGTCCCTTCATTTCTTAAAAGTTGTTCATTTAAACAGGAGAGATTGTGAGCCTAAAATAAAACCATAACTTCCCCATATAATGCATGAGCTATTTGTTTTTAAAGCACAACATGCAGCATATGCCATTATTGCGTCCTTTAAGTACTGTGTTGATGTGAAAGTAATTTGTTTTTGAGGAGGAGATTAGACTCCAGAGTTTGACAGCTGAATCAATGTAGAAGCAGGACAACCCGCCCAACCCTCCAGCACCATCTTCTCTCACCAAACCATCTTCATTTTTAGTATTTACCATTTATCTTCAGTCTGTCTATGGATTCCCGACAAGTCCATTAAGCAAGAGACACCTTAATGGCTCTCTGCTGATGATGGAGAATCCCCTGTCTGATGTGAAAGGTGAAAAAGACTGAAAGTGTAGCATCACGTTGACCTTTGGGTCTATATTCAGCCCTACAGACGACTAGATTGGCCTCGTCACTCTTTCAGATCCCAGGACTGTCGTTGGGTTTAGATTTTTCTGTGAGCAAAAGAGTTTACCTCAAGCGTTGGTTTGGTTTTCACAAGTATATAACAGAGGGAAACTATAAGAAAATGAAAAATCTTGACAAAACCCTGCACTGAAAGTGAAATGACAGGAAAAGAGAGTATGTGAGATTAAAAGGCTGAGTCAAAAGGAAGAGCTGCATATAGGGAGAGGCCTATGGTGGTTCTGCTGGCACCAGCCAGGAGCCACGGCTGAGTACTCTCCACTAAAGATAAAAATGTCCCATCACTAGATTACCGGCCCCTGTGATGGGCTCCAGGCCCAGGCAGAGATTAACACTGGTGTTCAGGTCTCTCTGGGCTCTGGTCCCAGAGCTAACACTTACAGAATGAGATCACTACAGGAGCACGCAGTCAAAGCCAGACCGCCTGTCCAGCGAAGACTAAACGATCAGGTAATCTGGTTTACATGGCTGCTAAATAAAGAGCTCTATTGTGCATGATGGCTGCCAACAGTTAGCTTCTGCTGTCTGTTATAACAAGGAACTCTGGAGATAACATGAATCAGCTCAAAAGCACAGGACACGATACAAAGGTGTAGCTGTGGAGATGGGATTTTCCCAAATGTTCAAATACATACAGTATACAAACAAAGAATGTGCCAGGGCTGCCAGGCTGTTGCTTTCAGTAAGTTAAACACCACATGAACAAATGTATTCGCAGCGTGAATATAAAATGTACAGCATAAAACTTACTCTGGAAAAAATTAATTATTTTCTATTTTGTGCAAACAAAATAAAGAATGGGATGTATGCTGAGATTTCATAAACATAAAAATGCTGAAATACTGATAGCCTTTACAACTCAAGTCATGCATTTAAAAAATACACAGAGACAAAAGACAAACATCTTTTAAAATCATGGAAATGCATGAATTGCAAATTAGATACCAAAATACGAGCAGAGCTATCTCAGTGTTGCATTGTTTTTTATTTGAATTATTTTTTTTCTGTTTATACATTATTGTAAAACAAAACTAAATAAATATGTTCAAAACCTCTGTTTTATGACTGACAAAATACTGGATTCAAAAGAAAAGAAGAAAAGGAAGTTTTTACAATTTTTGCATGGATTTGGATATTGCATGGACACTTTTATTGCCCAAATTGTGTTTAGAGGTTAGGAATGGGCCAGCTGTTTGGTGACGACCCCCCCCAATTTTTGTGTTTATAACAAGGGCACCCCCCCCCGTTTGGTTTTGGGTACTAGGGAGAAGAGGATGTCTTTTGGCGGTTTTTCTTTTATATTACATTTGGTTCTTAGCTATTTCCCTTAACACTATTGTTGAAACATCATCTCCAAATAGCATTTTCCATAAAGCACATACATACAGTATATAAGAGGCAGTTAAAGCATCAGAGGACAGCACCACATTGTGCCTTGAAACTAACAATGGGCTCTTTTGTCTCATGGCAGGGCTTCCTTATTTGACAGACACTAAGAGAGTGTTTCCGCTGTGAGTATTGACCTGGCCTGTGCTAAAGTGCAGTAGATGTTCAATACTATTGACACATGACATTTTGAGATACTGGATGGATGCTTTTAATATTTAATGTGCTCAGATTGAAGGCATGCATGGAAATGAAATCATGAATACACTTAACTTAAATCTCTTATCCAGTTTCCTTAGATCAACAGTCACGACCCACTGGGAACCACTGAGGAAGGGAACTCGATCAGACTTATTTAATTGATATGGGACTTTCCTTGTGATTCAGAACTTGTTGTCTATTGTACACAATGGCGGTCGTGGCAGTGCTGCTGTGTGAGCGTCTCTGTATGTGCTTGGCTTTCACAATGGCTTCACATATTTCTGTGTGCATGTCAGTGTGGGAGATAATAAAAAGACTCGGGCGACAGTGACTGAAATGACTCTCCTATGAGACTATAGTGGCTATTAACAATCCAGTCCTTGAGTTTTGAGGTTATCCCATTCAATCACTTGTCTCCCCTTCAGCAGATGTTTTATTGTGAAGCAAAGACACTGTTCGGTGCAATGGTAAGCAATTCGACAATATTATTGAATATATCTTTCACCAACTTGTTTGTCTGTGTTGTTTTGAAAAAAAAAATCATAAAACATACATCACAGTGTGTTATTAACTTAGTTTTGTATAAACACTGCCAGACTCAAGGCTTATGGGTCCATTTTTTTCCAATGCAGTTTTCCCATGACATTGTACATTCTTAGTGACCCTTTAATTGAAGTTTTTCAAACAACAAACACTTTTATTAATACATCATTTATTAATACTCTCAAGTCATGCCTGTTTCCCTCAAAATGTATATAACTACTGTCTTGCTTTAAGCATCAGTCATGATTTTAAAGAGTAGGAGACAGCTTTGTGGAAAGTGGACTGCGGTGTTTTGCCATCTGTGTTCTGTGCCAAAGGGAGACCCCTTCAATTCACAGGGCTGTGGTTTCCTCCATATCCCAGCCTAAGGTGACTGACACTCAACACAGTTACAGTGTGCCATGCTCACAGAGCCATAGCTTCTATCCTGACAGTGAGGCACAAGGGCTTTGACAGGACATGACCCCACAGAGAATAGAACGGCAGCATGAGCACACAAATGTGTACCTTTTTTAATGAAGCAAAGCCATGTGATTTTCCATTCAAGAGTGGATTATCTTTGTGTCCATGCTGCTGCTTGCATCATATGGCCAAAATATCAGTGGAACGCTCTGAGGCTCTGCTGATGGTCGTTTTCCAATATGGCCGTATGTGGAGGCTTTATGAGCTTTGTGTGACAGCTGTCCTCTAACCTCTTTCTCTCTGTCTCTGCCTACCTGTTTCTAACACTGCTTGACACTTCTGCTGATGCATAATTTAGTGAGCAACTAATTACCCTGGCAGCTGGTACAAAGAAATTTCCTCCCTGCCCCACTGTTGCAAGCAGCAACTCATACTTTGTCAACAGAGAGTTTCCTGCTCCTGGGCACAGTGCCGCACGCTGCAAAGCAAACTACATCACTCACTTTGCTTTGAATAAAGGTCAGGTGCTTTTTGGGGTACTTTAAGTTTTTGGGACAGTGGCAAAGTGATGATGATTCCACAAAGAGACAAAGATAAATAATTTGATCAAAGTAAACTCTAAATCTTTCTTATCTCAGTGTTGTCTAGTTGATTTTAATACTATTTGTTCTGTTTGGTGACAGACAAAATATAGTTTTAGGGTGAGAAGAAAAGTTAAGAAGTTAAGAAAAGATCATTTGTGTTTACATTAAAAATGCAGTGGGACCACCAACTGTTAACATCTGACTTTTCCTACCCAACAAATTACAAACAGGGCATAACAGAAGTCTAAGATAACACAGGGATGTCAAAAATTGCAATAAACATATTCAAACAAGTATTCAGTGGCAATGCAATGTCCAGGTAGGAGGCGAGGTATTCTTGGAAAAATAAATAGACAGTAGTACATTCTTAGAAAAATGCCACTCTAGTGCAGCTGTATAATAGATGTATGTTGATAAATGGTTTTGTTGAGGAAATGACATCTACCTGGGAATGGTGTCCTGCTGAAATGATTCAATCATGTATGTATAGAAAAAAGATTTCATCATTTTTACAACCACCCCTTTTGTTGTCTCAAACACCAAATTTATGAAAACTGTTTTGATGTGGTTGAATTTTTGGGTCAAGGCTTTTACCGTGTGAGTATTTCCTCTCACTAAATACAACAGTCCCTCAGGGCAAAAGACCCCCGGAGCTAATGCCACAGTGATTTGAACTGCAAGGTTTTATAATCAGGGAGCTCATTTGGATATGCATCAGTCATGCTTCAGGCGACTGTTTAGAAACTGTTTTCTTCCTCTGTGAAAAGGCTTCATTTTGGCTTAACATTTAAATTAGACTGGTTTATTCAACAGCACAAAGCATTGAATACTAAACAACACTTCCTTTTTAACAAAATATACTGCATATGTGCAGCTAAACATGAAATACATCCATAATTAGATAAAAACTAACTAGGTTTTAAAATGCATGATGTGGCAAATATCTTATGAGACCTGCTGGGTGCAAATGTGCCTTATGGATTTGTGGTAAATAACTTACTCAAATAATCTAACTTCAGGTTCCCAAAAGAGCTTGTACATTTAAACACTCAAAAGTCTGAAAGTAAAAGTCAAATGGAAACTGTGCAATTTGAAATAAGGTAAAGAGAAAGTTTCATATCAAGATCTATTACACCTCATGGAAATGAAGTGATTAAAATAACAAGAGAATAATGTCTGGGAAATAATTCAACAAATAAAAAACACTGGTTGAATGTCATGTGGTTCATTCCACATCACCTCAGACACCTCTGTGTTCAGTGTGGGGCAGTCAAATGATGCATGAAATGGTTTGTGCCAAACACTGTCATATCTGCTCTGTGCTTCCATAAAGTAGCCTACTTCATAAAAGTGAATAAACCTCTAAGAACTGACTCTGAGCTTTAGATGGTTAAATGTGAGTCTTTAATGTTTCCTGACTGTGTGTCTAAACTTAGTTTTCCATTTTTTATATGTGTTATAATAGTAACACTTTAACATAAGAAGAAAAAAGTCAGCCATCAGGTGAGGCTGTGAGAAGATGATGACTGTATGGTAACAGTCTGAGAACAGATGGGACTGCATAAGAGTTTGTGCTCAACTATCAGAGTAATTGTTTATTTGCTCCAGCGGCAGAAGCCTGTTTAGATTATTGTTATCAGACTCAAAAATCAGGGGCCAAGATTTTAAAGAAGCTGGTTATCTGCAGGCTTCTGTGGTTTCTTCAAATGTGAATGGATGTTATTAGAGGCTCTGTGTGACACTTGGAGACACCAAAGGCATTGGCAAGTTTCAACATGTGAAAGAGTGCACTGCTTTAAGTCTCTGGCAAAAATGTTTTGGCAGAGCTCAGACCTTCGGGTTCTGTGCACTGATGTGAAGACAGTGACAGGTGACAGTTTGTTGAGCATGTGGTTTTTGAATTACAAATGAAAGAAAAATGTCCAATAGAAAAAGTAAAAATAAAAACAGAAAGAGAAGTGATGAATGAAATGAAGTATTTGGTTACAATAATAAAATAATAATAAATGAGTCATTCACCAATTTTGCTCCAAAACTTGTAAATATTTGTCTTTGGTATCTAAACACTGATGACATATTCTGTCCAAATTTAAGATTTTGCCATAAGAGTAAAAGGTATTATAAAATATTTGTTTCTGTTTTGGCTTTTTGCTTTTGGTTGATGTATGACTTCTACCTTCTTCCTGAAATAAGCTGAGCTAATTGGCATGTGTTTTTTTTCTGTTTTCATCAACATAATGACAGTATCACTTGATTTGTGATATTATTTTTATACTGTTCATTTTATCTATTGTTTACAAAGAGTGAAATCCATTTTGTTTCCTCAGAAAGTCTTAATCCTCACACTAAACCAATGTGAAACTGTGCTGCTGCTTATGTGCTGTTATTTCAACTCACACCTGTTAGTTGAATCAGACATTGTTGAGTCTGAGACATCTTCTCTGTAAAGTAGATTGGCAGTGGTTTTGCTGTTAAGCTGAGCTCATAAGCCTGCATAACAGTGTCACATTTTGAACACATCACTCGAATCCAATTAATCTCGTTTATATCCACATAAAGCCGCACTGCTATTTCATCTAATGAAGGCAGGCTGCCTCCTTGTTCCCTCAGCCGGCGTTGTGTTCTCATGACAACTGGCTCCCTATCCAGCACTGCCAACTGTTTTGTTGCTGTTAGCTTCATTGCATTTTGGGCTCTCACTGTTTCCTTAAAGCCCCACAATAGCAGGCGGGAGATCAAAACAATCCACAAATGCGCGGACGCTTTACTAGGCTGCCTGCTGAATCTTGATTTTGTTTAAACAAGTAAAAGCCCGGGTGAAGCCTCCTGTCTATGCGTACTAATCGCTGATGACTTAGGTTATCCACAATACCATAAGTATTCTTAACCACTGAAGAGTCTCGCTCAAGATGAAATGCTTTAAACCAACAATGTGCACTCCCTTTCCTCCAGATGCTAGATGAGCTTAGTAAACAAAAGGACATAAACCCATCTTGTGTGCTGCGTGTGTCTGCTGGACCAGATTAGCCGCTCACTGCCTCTTAGCATAAGATGATGCGAGATGCAGAGCTTCTTGTTCTTGGAGAGTGAGCTAAGAGGCAGCACATCATTTGACAAGGACAAAAAAAGACTCAAATAGAACAAGGTCATTTAACACAGTGCAGCAAAGAAAACAAGCAAAGTGGGAAGTAGCCAAGTTTTTAAATCAACTTCTCCGTGGGCCTCATTGACATTTCAACAATAGAGTATTGACAGGAGGCTGATTCTTTCCGAGCTTCATATAGAACAGGTTCCTATTAAATACATCTCTAGAGGCTTTATATAAAAAAACAGTTTTCTGCTGAAGTAAAGGCTGACAGAACAGTGACAGTTCTGCATGAACTGTTTATGAAGCCCGCGCTGCCTCTGTGGAGTGAAAGCTTTTGCTGCAACATATCCACTCCATTAGGGCATAACCATGACATCCCTGAAGGACATTCAAGGACAGCAGAGTAGCTTCAACTCTTTAGCCTTGCCTCTCTCCCGCACACCCAGCCACATGCTTCAGTTTGATTTACTCCTCTTTGTTTTCAGTCGCGGTCTGCATTGTGAGCCGAAGGACGAATCATGATGTTTAGAAACAAAGCAAGTGAACAAAACAATTAGAAAACATGTCCCTGGAGTTAATGTCTTTCTGAATCCTCTCATTATCAGTGCAGAGCTTCTAGTGTCTCCCATGCAACCGTCTTGCATACATACATAACTCGCCGTTACATTAAATAGCCATCTGAATGTCCCTTCGTTGTACTATCCATTGCACTAATCCACCCTTATTCAAGCCTCATCCTCATCTCTCATGGCCTTTTCCCTGTAGCCACACACAAGCCTAAGCTCTGCACTGTCAGCTTAAAGAAGGATCACACTGGGCTGGCATTGTGAAGATGTGATCAAAGCGCTGCACACTAGACCTAGAAGCACCATGCCAATAGCATACCTTCAGTGTGCTGCTGGAGTCAGACCTGAGAACAGCTGGAGAATACTAAAGTCTCACTCATCCATAATACAAAACAGCATTGTTAGGAATAGAAAACAGACATATTTTTATACTGTTGTTAAAGATTGGTATGTTATTTATTATTATAGAGATAATTGTTGGTGGATATAAAGTAATTTTGCTATTTAAAAATCCACATTTTGTTATGATTTTGTCTATTTTGGCAGTTTATGGGGCTTTTGTGTGGGCAAGATGGAAGCAGATTAAAACTGTACATTTGATATTAGACATTAATAGCATTTTGATTCTGTAAATGGTTAGAAAAATAAAGCAAGGTAAGATTTATGGGGAAGACTTATGTGATTGAATATGAGTTAATCATTTGAGTTAAGAAGAGTTTCAAGTAAAACTGCATTTAAAATACTGTAGGCTAAAGTCATATTCAGTGCTTTTCACCTCCTCAAAAGAGATAGGGCTCTGTAGACATCTGCCTAACAAGAGACATGTGCTGCTATGACACACAAGTGCTAATTTGAGTGAGAAAACCTGGAGCACTGGCCCACATCAAACATATGGGGACCGGGAAATTATTTGTGCAAATCACACCCTATAAAAAGAAAACTAATAAAAAGGGGCTTAGTGAAGCAAGCTCCATTTTACAGTACATTACACCTCGAGACAGTGACAGAGAGAGCGCCAGAGATAGGGTAGAGTTAGGCAATTGTGTTGTCGATGAATGTAACCAACTTTCTCACTTCATCATTTATCTTGTTCCACAGAGTCTATGTGGCTTTCAGGAGAGTGCTGATGCTACTGATGATTCACCCACATTTACCGTGCCTTTCTTTTTCCTTTTAAAAACATACCATGATGAATATTATCTACTATTCAGCAAAATAACGGCAACAATTTCTCATAGTGTCAAGGTCAAATTAATATCATTTACATTGATACCAATCATTTAAAACGTCTTCTTAGGATTCATTATTCAAAGCTGCGAATCACTGGATGTGCTCTACAATGTATGTGCATATGTTTACATGCAAACACGATCCTTGACTTGTCCATTTGGCGGGAGCTGTGCGGCTGTAACTAACGCGGGTTGATAAATGGAGGGGCCCAGTCTCGCCTGAGGACAAGATAAGCAGCCTATCGCTGTTCTAAAGCCTTTCTACATGACCTTGAGAAAGTACTGTACACGGAAAAAGGACCTAGGGCTGCTATTAGCTTTGGACTCTCATTTGGCTCAGTTCCAGTGTCAGAGCTGCTTTTGGCACATTCACAGCATTAAGAGCTAAGAGTAAAGCTATGACTCCATGATATAGAAACAAGAATGTAACGTAGGATCAGATCATAATTAAAGAGCCAGCTTACACATGCACAAAACAAATGATAGGATTCTGCACCTATTGCCTAATGAGGAAGGAATGCATTTATATTATAATTTCATATGAGATACGTTTTATTATGTGCATGTGCAACTATACAGAAACATACCATCTAGACTAGAATATAGTTTTTTAATTATAAAATGACCAACGAAGGCAATAGGCAGACTTGAGTTTATGTTTCAGTTTATTTCAGTTTGTAATTCTAAATCAAACAAGCTTTTAATCATAATTACTATGAATGTTATTTGCAATTGGCACAATGTCATAGACTTATTACAAAGTGTTAATTAATTATTCTAGTTCTAGATTAGCCTGTTTGGGTTGTCCGACAGTGCTTAAAAAAGTAGACTGATTTCTTCACTGAAGCACTGTCTGGATTTTCATAGATGTTCTAACACATGTATTTAATTTAAGTGAGGAGCTTCTCAGCGTGATGTCCAAAAAAGCATTATCAGTCCACTTTGAACAAACCCATAAAGACACTATTTCTTACTTATTTAACTAGTTTCAGTAGAAATTATTCTCACCATGGGAAAAGTTATGAATGTTTTCTTCCTTAATACTGACACAAATGACACACAAAATGTCTCATCTCGAATTGAATGTGCTTTTAATACATGTATAAAGACATTTAATCCTCACTCCCTCTCACTGAGCAGAATATTGCCTGCATTGTTATTCATCTGTAATGTCGACACAAAAGCTTTGCCATGCTCCCTGGCAGTGCTCTGCTGGCTTCCAACAGCAGAGTGACTGAAAGGTCAGCCTGTCTGTTCATCTCACAGCATGTCAGAACCACAGCAGGATAATACCACGTGAACAAGCTGTGCTTCAAATTTATACAATAGGAACACTATGTAAGGCCCTATCTTCAATCACAGTAATGAAAAGATAAAGAAGAATAAAGTGAATGCATATGTTGTTTAACCATCTGTAGATGAACATAAAAAGATATGGGAATATTCCTTCTGCTCGTTCACTGGAGCAAAGACAATTGATTTTTATTTGAAGAGTAAATATGTGATATCTTTACTCATTTTGACAGCTAAAAGTAGTACGCTAAGACATATGCTTGACTGCCTGCGTTTCTATTAAACTGTCAAGCATGTAACCTTTTATATACAAAACCAGACACATCTGTCACTTTACGCCCCAGACAAAAATCCCCTTGGTCTTATGTGTGTTATGTGAAAGAAAACGCTGAAGAAATTGTCTCCTGCTGTTGTCTACTCTGGCATATTCGATTTAGCTAAAAGGCAAAATAGGATAAAAAGTAAGATATAGGGTTTAAGATCATTAGGCAGTGCATTCACAGAGTATAGGCTGTGACACATTGTTGTTTAGGCTCGATGTTTCAGCACAATGCAGACGCAATAAAAGGCTGAGACCAAATATGTGGCTTTATTTTTCTCCATTTTAGGGGCTGATTGCACATGATGTTTCTGTGCCCGTTTTACATAGTTGTGAACACCTCCAATGATTTTTCTCTTGTACATGTTGTATAACTATGATCATTGTTGACACCAGAATTCAGATAGTAGTGGGGCTACCATAGCTTTTTTCCACCCCGCAATAAAGTCACTTTCCTTTTCTGCTATGTACCTGTCTTTTAAAGGGGATAATAATAAATCTCTGACAATATTTCCACAGAAAGTGCTATTTTTAAAGAAATAGAGAAAGATAGTAGCTCACTACAGTAACACTATAATCTTCTGCCATATGACCAAACTGGACAACCAGAATACCCTAGATGTGTTATTTATTAGACACTACACCCCCTTTAACCCATGGCAACTGTAAAACAACATTTTACCTCAAACTAAATTAGTATATTATGCAGTTTATTTAAGTTGCTGCCATTTTAGCTTGTTCATTGTCCCAAACTCCCAGAACAAAGTGAACCAAAAAAGAAAATAAAACTGGTATCCAATTGTTTTTACCTCTGAAGTTGTTCAACCAGTTTTTAGGAATTTGGGAAGAGACAATGGTAAAGCAGTGGCATTAGCGACAGATAGCCGAGTAAACCATTTACAGTTGGAGACGGGCTGATTCTCCTTGACAGAGCTGAATTGCCAGCAAGACGAGCCTAAGTGCTGTTACTTAAAGAGCTTCCTGTTTCTGTTTCGCTCACACAAACAGGACATTTTTACTGGTAGTGCATCTGTCCATTGGGCTGAGCATCCACAGAAGTATTTGAATGTATTTTCGTTGCAGTGTCCTGATATGAACTGATGCCAGACACAGTAGCTGTTATTATGCACAAGGTAAGACACTGTCAAGAGGGAAAATGATTCATAGAGCTGCTTTGTTTTGCAAAAATGTTGAAGTAAAGTTATTAAAACTAAACAGCAACCTATCTATGTTTTCCATGTTCATTAAATCATTAATTCAAGTGTGAATTTGTGCATTTGGAGGTTTGGAGGTCATTTCAGGGCTCTATTCAAGCCATTAATAAAGCCATTACAGGCCTTTTCACTGGTCCCTTGGTGGAGATTCCTTATCAGTGCAATGTCTTCACCCAGCTGGTACAGGCAGGACAGAAATGTGTGTGTCTGCAGCGTGAGTCTGGTAAAGAGGAAAGACATAAAAGAGACAGAGGAGTGGGTCAGAGATAAGTCCAGTTGGCCCCAGGCATCGCCCTCAGCTCTTTTCTGATGGACCCCTGCACCCTCCACCCATTCTCACTATCACACACACAGTTTCCACTCGGCTCATTTGTTCTATTGCTCATCAAGGTTCATATAGTCTTCTTTAGTCTTTAACTCTAAGAACTTCCTGCTTTGGTCATCATCAAGGCCACAGTGATCATCCTGAAGATTGATTTCACGGAAAACTTTATTTTATTTCACCTTCCTGTTCACAATGTACGGGTCAAGTAGCATTTATCAAGCATCAAGTGTGTCCAATGCAAAGTCCAAAAATTTATTAATTTTTTTTCTTATCACATTCCTATATCAATAATGAAATTCTTTCCTTTTCTTCCACCTACCACGGGGAATGATGAATTGAATTGTGAATTTAAAATCAAATGTAAGACTGATACATGGATATTTTTACACTGTTGATGGTGTGTTGGCCTAACATGCTGCTAGTTTTTTAAATGTTGCTGTTGCATTTCAAAAACCAAAATCTGATTGGTGCACTCTACAATGTTTTACCATTTTTAGGATGATGTTGGGTGAGAGTGCTGCCATGATTTGCAAGTCTTTTGAAAGCTTTCCCAACCACATCTTTCTGAATGTGGATGTTTATTGAGCCTGTGTCATTTATTTGTTTGTACATGGACAGTTCCCATGATCACTGAGAACCAGTGGGCTGACCTGGTCTGTCCACAGTGGACATTGCTTTCTACAGCGCAGGGATTTTGTACAGTTGATGTGGCCTTCCTGTAAGCAGCCTGTGAATCTGACAATACAGTGATTCACCATTTCCAAGAATGACTGAGACGAGTCTGAGCATTTCCATGAAGTCACAGTACAGTGTCATCACCTTTCACAGAGTGAACAGTGACAAAAGGACACTTGGGAAAATGAGTCAAAGGTGAATCCAAAACTCCTCTCACCCTGCAGAGGCTACGAGCCACATTTAGCAGCACAACTCCCCTCTCATTATAAACTGATTATTTCTTATAGATTTCTATCTTTGGCTTTTGCTCCTGGTATAGTAACCACAGGTGTTTTATCCCCCTGTACTTGTAAATAACACCAAAGACTTCCCGTCAATCGTACATAGGCATTGATTCTGAACATTACTCAGTAGACCTTGAGAACTTCACAGAAAACCTGTGAGTTTGTGTTGGTGTGTCTGTTGGTTCTGCTTAGAGCATGCTCATCCCAGAATATTGAATAATGTTTTGGTAGCGATCCATACATCAATTACATTTCATCTGTGCTAATGAGCTTTGGTTTCTGCTGAGTGAGTGCACTGAGGAAGGTGGGATCAAAGAACATCAAGCAGCACAAGAAATAGATTGTATAATTGAAGCTAGATATTTGGTCATTTTTGCTTAAATCAATAAAGCACAGATCTGGAGCCAACTGCAGAACGATTTGCCAGGCCATTCTTTTTACTCCAGCTTTATAAAACCAAATGGAAAGCAAAGCAAAATCTAATTCATATAATAATGAGAAAAAACACAACATGGTCTTTTTTTCTCATAGTTGTGCTCCTTTTGTCTTTGACATCAAACAAAAGGAGATTCCATCATGTTTCTACAGCCGTATACTGGACTATAGACCAGTTGCCATTGCTTTGTCTCATGAGTCATCTCTCAAGGCTTTGAAGGGTTGTTTCTCTTGGTAAACAACAAAATATGAAGGAGCAATGAAGGTTGAAATACAGTGTATGGAGTGGATTACCTTTAAACATCTGTGCACTGAGCAAGTGTCTGTTTCTCAAAGAGGACTGACATAATCAAATACAGTGTTTTTTTATGCAGCTGCAACAGGAAATGATGTAGAATAATAGAATAGAATAATCAGTGCGCCTTAAGATGTGCCAGAGGATACACTGTATATCTTCTTTTGTTCAAATTGTATCAAATACCTTTTTGGTATTTATTTGGACGCCAGTTAATATTTACACAATCATCATTTCCTTTGTACTGCCATGTGTCAGTGTATAAGGATTTCTAGCACCATGCTGTCAGCAACTATATAACTATATGAAATCGTAAAATATAAATATGTTTCATACATTGCAAAGGTTTTTCTTCCCCGCCACTGGCTGAGAAAAAGAACCGAATGATGTAATCCTGAATAATAGCAGGAGCCTGGAGGGCAGTCTTGCTAATTTTTTTTTTCTCAAAGTTTCTATTAATCATGATTACTGTGGGAGTGGACCAATAAGTGCAACACTCTCTGTTTGAGATAGCCATAAGGGTGCCACAGGTCTGACCTGTTTACTGCCTTCACTGCAGCTCTGCCTGCCATGCCTAACAGAGTTATCCATCTCTCAGCACAGCCTCCTCTATTTTCCTAATGATCACCTTCCCTAAAGCACTAACTCACCACAGAGGCAAGTGTGATCTACCACTGCCCCTTTTTCAGCTGTTTTCACACTGTCTGACTAGAAGTTTTCACCTGTGGCCAGTCTCCCTATTTAGATATATTAAAATATGTATTACATTCTGAATCTGTGAATTGTGGTTTTGTGAAACTTATACAGAGTCAGTATTATAGGACTTTACTTTTTAGCAGGGGCACTAAGCCGTAAGTGCTTGGTGTTTTGGATAGTGCCAACAGAAAAACACAAGGGACCTAAAATGTCTAGAATATATTAGATTTCATGATGCTATACCTCTGCTATACCATGCCATCAAAGGGGAACTGAAGCCCTCAGGCTCTGGCGCTAAATTGACAGAAATGGCTATTTAACCTTGTAAAAAAAAAGAGAGATACTGTTCATCATTTCTACTGGGTTATTGGGAGACACAGGGATTTTGTCACATTATTTTAGACACAAAAATGCATTGTATCACATGTGTCAAGATAAACAGGCTGCATTTTCTACAAAAGCATGTATGTCTACCAAAGCTCAATTATTAGGCTTGTCAATATTTACAACAGTACCATTCTATCATTTTTTATGTGCATATTCTCCAACCCAGAGCTATATAAACCTCTGTGCCTCACTTGTGATTTAAAGTGAAATAGATGCTACAAACACATAGGTAATATAGTCCAAAACAGAGATTTCACTGTGATATAAAAAGTCAATAGTAAAATGCCTTTCAATTTATAAATAATACCACACTGCAGAACTGCCTATTTACTGAACTGTGCAGAATAGGTGCTGGTTGGAGCTGAATATCTTGCTGGCTTGTGGGACACTTTAGATTTGGGTTTGAAATGGACATCATATTAAATTACATCCTTATTGCTACTTCCCATAAGATATTTCTATCAATGACTCAAAAAGACAGACCTTGGCCAGCCAAAGTTTAAATATTACAGACAAGAGAGCTCACCACTACTCGTTGGCCCTTCCTAATCATGCACCTGAACCATTCAGATTTTCAGCTTCAGCAAAAGTTAATCCAGATGTGTGATCAATGGACAGATTTCTATAGTTTGTTTATATCTGGGCTTTCAGCAGTAAAGTCACGCTCAATAATACAAACTGCCAACAATCAACAATGTATGCTACATCAACAATAGTAAATGATTCATAGATGCACCTTTGTCTGTTTCTCCAAATAGCCAAAGCAACCATACTCTATAGAAACGAATATCTACTAATACTTATATAATGTGCTAAAAAGTCCAACACAAAGAAAGTCATTTCCAACATGTTTGAGTCCTGATTAGTCCTCTTTGCTCCAGTGCACAACTGCAGACGTCTGTGAAAACCCTTTAGTTTGGTGCTGTGTCCCTCTATTGATTTAAGTGTCGCTCCTTCATGTTCAATGACTCTCTTCTGCTCTTTCTTTGTGAATTTGAGCTATGCATGGTGGTAAGCCAATGTGACATGCGTGGATGCTACGTGATGACCCGACTGTGATGGGCTGAGAGGAAATGCCCAGAGTTGGTAGCAGCCCTGGTTGTCAAAACTCATTAAGTTTTAGAGGCTTATCTGTGTTAGGGCGAGTGGCTGTACCTGTAAAGCAGGGCGCCAGTGTTGTTTCAGGCACAGTAAAGACAGACTTTTGCATAAAAACATTGTTGTAGAAATTCATTTTTAATGTCAGCACTAGTAACTAAATAAACCAAACAAAACTTTAAAATTTGAATTTACATTATCCATATTAAAGCGTGTATGTTGTCTCTTTGGGCAAATTAGAGCTTTAAATGCAATTTCTTTTAATTAAAATCATCATTAATGTTCTCATACTTGAAAAAAGTTGTGTGAATTGCAGTTGCACTTTTGCCATAAACAATATATATTTTTTTCCTATCAATCAATCAGCTCCATCAAATCAACAATACCTTGTGTGCAAGAAGCTGTCACTACTAACAAAAAAATCAGCACTATTGCTACTACAATACGATTACAATAAGATGAATCTTAAAAATGTATTATTAATAAACAGAATCTACACAGCTTTCACCCTTGTACAAATGATCACATATGGTTTGAAATGCTCCGCCGTAGGAGTGAAGATATTGTAAATACTGTGCATCAGTAATGGTGACTTTAATTTGTTCACAACAGATGTTCAAGCCTCAAATGGTCCCTTGATTGTTTCCTCGGCACCTTCTTTCCCCTTCACCGGAGGCAATAATACCAGCCATGAACGCCACAAATAGCTCCAGCTAAATAAACACCACATGAATGTCAACCTGATTGTCTCTGAAACCTGTTTGCTCTTCATATGGAGTATAGAATTCACTTTGACATTTTCACATTCACTTTGCTTGGTTTGTCACGTGTTGGTAGTGTCATCTCAGTGTGACACCAATACTTTGTGGCAACACAAAAAAAAATACAGCAAAATATTTCAATTGTTATTTAAGATGAGTCCTCAGGAGTTCTTTGATTTCACTCTGGATGAATCATTGGGTTGGGAAACGTGACTTCAAAACGCCCTCTTTTATTTAAATACTGATGCAACCACAGCAGGGTTCTCTGTCAACGGGTCTCAGAAAAAACCTTACTAGCCATATATATGCCATCACTGCAGCTTTAATGAAGAGGTATTGAGATCAGTCTTCAAAAAGGACCCACTGGGAATAGGAAACATGAAGAAGAATCCAGTGTGCATTTGACCGAGGGCGGGGTGGCACACCCCTTGATCACACCTCTCTTTTAACCTCCAAAAGAGGTTATGGAGGGTGACCACAGGGATGTCCATGCTGGGATCTTGACCGCTGCCTTTGGAAGGTGGTTGTTATGGGATATAGGCCAACAGAGAGCAATCTGTTCCAAAGGCACATCTCAGGCTCCGTGATGACCTGATTTAAAAGCTGCCCTCCACTGTTTTTCAACCTGGTTGTGTGCTGTTTTCTTTAACCCAATTTAGCCCCGCAGTGTACGACACAGACAGGCTAATGACTTGCCAAAGCTGCCGGCAGAATGGACCATATTAAAGCACTCTGCACTTTCCAACATGTTATTTCGATTTCAAGCACAGCTGTCCAAAACAATACTGAAAAGATGGCAATAATTCTTATATAAATAGACAAAAACATA
Organism: Rhyacichthys aspro; assembly: GCA_036850595.1. Lineage (NCBI taxonomy): Eukaryota > Metazoa > Chordata > Actinopteri > Gobiiformes > Rhyacichthyidae > Rhyacichthys > Rhyacichthys aspro. The sequence continues at coordinate 15,160,541 of CM072162.1, read as the reverse complement.
AAATTGTAGATTACATTAATGTAGTGATAAAATGTAAGAAGTAACCATGGACACAGTCATGTCGGTAGGTGCCAAGGGCGAGAGAGCTGGCTGGTCAGGAGCAATGCAAAAAAAAAAAAAAAAAGCCTGTTTTTGCCCTCAGGCTGATTCCCAGGATCTGCAGCCAGCTCCATTTTTATTTCTGGGTGAAGGCAAAATAATGTCTGCTGTGTTCACAGAGTTACATTAGACTGTAAAATGCAACAAATACAGGAAGAATTCTGCACACGAGCAGATAAAGCTAAAAATCAACAAATTCTTCAAAGCAAGCATTTCATTTTAAATTTTTATTCAAAATTAATATAGCCACATCTACATGCAATTACATATGCATTTTAAACTACAGTAAACCACTGGTATTCTACATATCAGGTTAAATACAGCAAGCTTTATATTAATAATAGATAAACTGCTTTCTCCTAATGGATAGTTCACTACAGATAGCTTGTCGCCCCCTCTCTCAACCTTATAAATTCTTGGTCAGCAATGTTTATATACTGCTTGGTAAAATGTGCCATAACATATGAATGTAAACTTTCACATCTCTATATTTAGAACAATGTTCACAGCTGGAAATATAAATCACATATGAATATTACCGATTAGATGTCCTCATCAGAACACTACGATCAATTGTGCTCATTTTTCCTCTGAGACAGTATGTGGTGATTAAAATGAGGTCTCCTGACAGAGGTCATTCATAGATCACAAGAGGAACTGTGGTGCTAAAACATAAATGGCTTCACCCTTGTCCTTTGCGCAGCGTACAGGGAGCTTCTGGAGAAGGTGATCGTCTGCTTGTTCTTTAGGAGCCGTCTTGAGGAAAGCATCACTGCTGCTGCTGCTGCCTCCAGACTCCAGGCAGGGCACACTGCCACCAAGTTGATAAAGTGAGCCATTTTGCACACAGGCAAGATTACTCTCAAGGACAGAGATTAAAGTGGCTTCTGTTTGAGTTGCAACACCCCCGGTACACACATGTGTGCACACAAACACAAAACATAGGCCCATGTGCTGATACTGAGAGCCTTTAAACTCATTATTCACAAACAGTTTATATGCTGCGATCACAGCAGACAACCTCCATCACTCCTACACTATTAGCATGATCCTTAAAACCCAGACAATCAGGTCTAAGTTGTGGCACAGGGTGATTGGGTGATTCAAATATATTTACTAATGCACAACAGAGTTTTTACAGAGTTACATTACATCATGGTTATTTTGGTGTTTCTAAAATAAGTACAGTTGTCCCTCGTTTATCACGGGGGTTACGTTCCAAAAATAACCCGCAATAGGCAAAATCCGCGAAGTAGTCAGCTTTATTTTTTACAATTATTATATATGTTTTAAGGCTGTAAAACCCCTCACCATACACTTTAGACACTTTTCTTAGACAGGCATTAACATTTTCTCACATTTCTCTCTTGTTTAAACACTCTCAAAGTTCAAACCTTAGCATCTTCCTCTGCCTTTTGGGTGCGACCGCAGGTGCCTTTGTCGGTGCAGAATGTTTCGTCGACATTGTGGGTTTTGTCGGGGAGAAAACTTGCAAACATACAGCACTTCAGAGTCACATTGATAGCGATCAAACATTTATGTAAATTTGGCAAGCCGAACGCATTCTGTACTGTACAGGAGACACGGCACGAAGGAGATTGATTGACAAAGGTCTACTGTCCCTTAGCCAATCAGGATGCAGAACACAATGCGCGTTCATACGCTGTAAAAAAAAAAAAAAAAAAGCATGCAAAATTGCACTAAAAAAATCTGCGAAACAGCGAGGCCGCGAAAGGTGAACCGCGTTAGTGAGGGACCACTGTATTGTAAAATGTCAGAAGAAAACTGGTTTTGGAAGTTTTTAGATGGTGGACACACTTTCTCAGGGGCCATGTAAAAGTATATTACCACATAATTTGGCACAAAGTCCCTCGATTCTTATATTCAAACATCTTTAGTAAAGCTTAATGTCTCACAAGTTAGTACCACCTGTATTGTGAACTTGAATGAGAATGAGGCAAATCATGAGCATGCTCCCTTTCTGTAGTACAAGGGACCAGAACAACTGTGTAATTGTCAAACAAATAATACAATTCAGCAGCTTGTGTGATTTGAAAGTGTAATGCACATATTAAATTTGCAATCAAGAAACATCCATAAAATGGATAAACTTCCAATTCACTGCTTTCTGATCAGACATGACACCCATGCATATTTTGCCAGTAGTTCAAGTGTTGTTGAGACAGCAAACTCAACGTCCAACTCAATCAAAATTCCCTTCAGCGTGCAGTTAACGATTACACACTTGTGTAAAGCTCGTCGCAGCAGCCTCTCTTCACGGCTGGTACTTATCAGAGCAGAAAGCCTTAATTAATTCATGGCTGGCTGATGTTCTAAACAGACTGGTTGAGTTTAAATTATTGTGCATTGTTGAATATATAAACATCTGCTAAGCAGACATGTTTTGGATACCCTGGGAATTGAATGTAATAGCTGCTGGATTTGAAGATAACTGGTTTGCAGTACTATTTTAAACACTGGCTTAAGAACATATTAGGTAAACAGTTAATTTTCCTTTTTTTTTTTTTTATGACAAACTAAATTCTATTTGGAGTCATTACATATTCTCACCGAAAATCTGATATCAACAACAAAAGCAGTGATCACCACCATTTACTTACTGGAATTAACCAGTTTTTGTATTTGTTAAGCCAACACTTGCTAGATATGGGCACTAATAAAGCTTTGTAGCTGGTGCTTAAGTTGTTCTTGGGAATCCATTCGAAAGATTGTATAGTGTCCTTTTACAAATGCTTCATACATTTCATCCCTTCTCTTTAAAGCAGACTAAATACAAATGATGTGTTATTTATAAGGTTCTCGACCTTTTGTCTCCATTGATATAGCCTCTATATTTAGCCATGTTTTACTCAGATCTTAATTATAGAGGCTTTTCTCCGCCACATTGCAGCACTCTGGAGTGTCTTTAAGCTTTGGCTCAGTGAGTCCCTAAAATGGTTCAGTACACTCCATTCAAATCTTGAATTGAGCAGCTCTGGTTCAAATTCCCTTGACACTATAGAAGGATTTCAAAGGATGCCAGCCCACTCTTCATCCTTCAAATCATATAGGAGACATTACTTAATCCCTCACCCATTTGGTATTTATAAATTATTCTTCCAAATTTCTCTTATTTTAAAAACATTGCTGTGTGTGTTAGGTTAGTTTAACTAAAAATGAGACCAGGTTATCAGATTAAGATTGAGCTTACATCCATCCCAATATTATTAGTGCTGAAAAAGGTCACCTTAATCGAAAATAACCCTGTGTGCTTTTTCTTTCTAAAAGCACAAAGTCCAAGCTATGCATAATTGAGACTTGGACCATATGTTTCAGTCTGAGTTCAAATCAGGGTCATGAGAAAATGCTTGAGCCATGGTCTGATATCCTTTAAAATACAGACACGAGAGTTTAAAATAAGGATCTAATCAACTAATTATTTTAAGATTGTTAGATTAAACAGCAAATTCTGCATATCACACATTGTGAATTTGGTACAATGGCATTTAGTTGAGTCTAGTTTCATGTGGCATTACTGCTGGAGTGGCCTTGCAATGTTTTTTTACTTCCTCACTTCAAATGCTGATTGCTCTATTGCATTTCAAAACTGACAAATCTCTGATTGATTTGTTCTGAGTCTAATCCACTTTCAGAGCTGGGCCTGTAACTGTGATTATATTACTTCTGTGATTAAATTACTTGTGAATGACAGGCCCACAATGAAATATGTATGCGATGTGTTATTTTAGGAACGACACAGCTGTAATGCAAACTGACGCACAAAGAGCTCTCGATCTGTTAAGTGTACCTTGCCAGTCTTGGTATGATACTACGGGAAATACATTTGCAATTTTCTGAGTGAAACTGTGTTGTTGCACTCAGACAATCAATAATAAGAGGTGAATTCATTTGGTTGAAGCAAGCGTAGTGAGGAATCAGGAAAATATGATGCTGCTTCCTGTATCTTATGCACAAGTGGAGCAATGGCCTGCTTTCTGACCATCGTCTAAGACTTCTGCACCAGGCAGTATGACATGATGAAAGATGAGACTGTGATTGATTGTAGCAACCAATCAATGTCAATTGTATCAATCACTTGTCACCTGCCTTTAATCATAGACATGGAAGAATAGTGGACCATGGGATATGTTATTGTTGACTGTAAGCAGTAAGTGCTGGCTCCCTTTCATTCCTTTTCAAAAACATGCAAATATTTTTATCCTTGTGCTTTAGTGTGAACCCTATTGAACACTAAAACAAGAGACAAAAAATGGTCTTGTTTTGTCTAAACCTATTTTTGATGGATGAAAGTCTTGAGTAAATTGAAGAAAGCCCAAGTCCCTACTACAGAATTAAATACTGTAAAACCCAAATTAAACTTAGCAAATGATTTCTTGTAAACATTTATTTTCTGCAGTGTTATTATGCAGAGCACCATCAGCGTGGTTCAGTTACTGCGGAGGGCATGATGCAAGTTTCCTGCTGAAATAACTCTGCCCCAGTGTTCTGACCTGCACAGCAGCCTCTACATTAACTTTCCAACATGATATATTTATAACGACTTGGATACAGGAATATCTAAATGTGGCTGTTCATTTAGAGTATAACTTCCACAAAAAGAGGAGCAGCTGACTGTGCGTTCATGAAATAAAAACTCGTTATAACTGAGATCCATTAAGCCAGAGCATAATATGAAGCTGTCAAATGAGTCACATGAACAGGATAAGAGAAAAGACATGCACATTACCCCAAACTAGAAAAGGCTATGTTACAGTCTGATATAATGTATATGGTAATTCTGTGACCTGTACCATTGTCCATTGTCCCAAATATTACTTGCATGTTAACTCTTTAAGTTTTCTTTCTCTTTTAAGACATAGAGAAGTAACATTAATAGCTTTTCTAATAAAGATAAATAAACTTGAATTTTGATCCTGGCCTGGATGGATGTTCTTTGTGAATAAAGAGTTGCATCATCCACTTACTTAACTTACTCATAAACAAAACAAGTAAAAAATAAATAAATTATCTAAATGAGTGCCACTTCTATTTAAAAAAAGCCTTTGAATTTAGTTTAAAACTAACCCCTGCAAGGTCTTTCAAAGTCCTGAGGCTAGAAAACATATCACCATTTGTTCCTTCAGGACGAGTGTCTCTTGCGGAAACTATGCTATGTTGTGGGTAAACGACAGAAAACATTTTGAGGCTTTTTTTTTTTCGACTTGTGGATATCTCACATTTTGTTCTTTGCTCTAAGGGTATATTCCTTATTAACAACATGAATATGTATGTGGTATATACATGTATCTATCAACAACATTCAGGTTGTTTTGGGCTTTTAGAAAATAATTGGATTCAGTAATGAACCCCGCCAACTCCCTCTGTTCTTGACACACACTGCAGTATGTGTCCTTTAGAGATAAATAACTTACTGATAGATCGCACCAACACACTGGGGCAACGGGAAAGGCTCGGGGAGGAAGAGAGGTAACATGGGGAAGGAGCAGCAGAATGAGAGCAGGAAGAAATGATCGCTAGCGTAAAGAGCTTTGTAAAATGTTTATTAATGTAGTGTTTCTGAATTGCCTTTAAAGTGAGGTAGTCAAGTGACCCAATGGAAATACATGAGGCCAAATCAAACAAGGTCTCACTTAAGTGTCTCAATCACATCAAATTGGGCCAAATGAACAATCACTGGAGACATTGCTTTAGATAGAGCACCTGACCCACATCATTGGAGTTTATCAAAAGTGGACGGCACAGAAAAATGACACTGAAAATTGCATGATGTAAACCTAAATACTGATGGGTCCCAAAGACAAAACTATATTTGCATTGCTTTCATTTACTCTCTCTACCCAGACGCAGCAAATATGTGTTTTTTACTATTTGTCTGAGGATCCCCGATGATTAATTGAAGCTCCTTTGGGGTAAAGACACAGCTTCAGGAGAAAAACTTTAAATAGCAAGGTCATGTGGAGATGATTCTGGAGGAAAGAACCCCGCACTGCAGTGTCACAAAGATGGATGTGGTTCATTTACTATTCGGTCAGGTCCATTTAAAATGCTATATCATGGAGAATACTTTTCCATTAGTAACACAGACATTAAAATTAGAGCAAGATCAGGTGACCTGTGCCGAGAAGTGCACTGTATCACATCTCGAGGTAATACTACATTATATGTGGTTCAACGTTATTTAAATATGTATATTTATTTGTTTGTGCAACAGCTTAATGATGACTGCATGCTTAAACAGTGCAGCAAAACGAACAAAGCTAATTACAAATGAAAAAAAAGGTAATATATTGTAAGACTTTTTAAATATGAACTGATATTATGCAGCTAGAAAAGGGAAATAACAACCTTATGAGTACAAAGTTGGGCCAAATATTTCCAGTATAATTTGTCCCTTTGGCCTGTGGATATGCTACTCATATTCCACACATAACAACTGTAAAACTCCAAAAGTCGAATTAGGTTACCAGGCATTTTGTCTGCTTCGGCCTGGACTGTTTCCGTCACGCAAGTAGCAGAACTAGGACACACACCTCTCACCACCAAATACTCAAATATTCCAACCTGCATGTATGTATGCATGTCATGACTGAAACAGCTGAGATTTCTATCCACCACTGATCCCAGCCTTCAAAGCTTGTCACCCTGGGTTTTAATCTTGTGAATAAGCAAAAGGGTTACATCAACGAAGGTCCTTGAAACTGTCCACAGCGTACGTAGCATCGCTGCAGCCCCTCAATCAAAAGGAACTGTTTTTATATTCAGGTCCCAGCGCAGGAATAATCAAAGATCCCAAAGGACGCATAGGGTCAGTATAAACCCAGGCACAAGCGAGGAAAATAAAAGTTATGGAAATTGAGCCAAGTTCAAGAGATGCCCACATGGGATTCAGCACAAGATTTCCTTGATTCAAATCCATGTGGGCATAGGGATATATCCTGTGGTTTTTTTTTACACTTTTACAAGAAAACTGTCATGGAGTCCTGCTAAATTACAAACAATAGGCCCTAAAACTGATAAGGATGATCTGCTTTTGTACAGTTTTTAACACAAAAGACTTGAACTCCCATTGAGCTCCATCATTAAAGCCATTTCCAAGGGATAGTCATGAAATCCTTTAGCTGCTGATAAAGCTGAACACAATGCAATACAAAATCTTGGATGTAAAATAACCCACGTTCAAATAAGGTCATGGCATACCTCTGTGTGGTCTCCTTTGACAGCGTTATCGCTTAATTACTTTTAATAATATCCGGAGGGAATTTAGTGGAGCTTCCTTATTTGTCAAAGACAGCTTGTGCACCAAGTGTCTAGCATTTTAAAAAGGTGGGGGTTTTTTTCCACAAAGGGACAGGTCTGATTAAATAAAGAGATATTTTAAATTGATTGATTATTCTAAAACATATGCCAAACAGAAAACAGTGTAAGCCCCCACAGCCGAGCTTTTTCAGAACATGTAAAGACACATCTATGTTCCTTCCTTATCATTCTTATGTCCCTGTACAGGGATGCACGTGGATATGCAGCATATCATTAGAAAGCTTACATTCTCGTCTTTTCAGTGATATAAACCATTTCGAAGAACAACAAAAGCAGTCCGCTCGAAATTTGACTTTACTCACCCTTGAAGCTTGTCTGCGGGTCACACATTGATAATTCCCAACAAACATTGTCTTGTTCTGTTCGTAAGTATCCAGAGAATGTAAACCCAGTAATATAATTAGGTCCAAAACACGTGTTAGATCCACACTGACTAAAACTATGCAGCTGCATTTCTCAAACTTTACTTCAGCATCTACTTTTCTTTTCATTTTTACAGCCATAGCAGCCGATGTTTGTTTTGGAAAGTGAAACTATGGGTTGAAAATGACCGCCACAGCGTTTAGCATGTGATTGACACCTAATTTGACCAACTGGAAGAGATTAGGGGGTCTCCTGGGCGAGTCATAACTAACGAGCGCTAGACTCGAGCAAATGCGCCCGCCCAACTATTAGGCTCTCAGATCCAACCTATCTGCGAGCTACATTTCAAAAAACGTCACAGTCCTAAAGCCAATGACCTGCAGAACACGTGAATGTGCGGCTTTCATGGGTCACAAGTAAAGCGTGTGAAAAAGAACAGCGCGTAAAGTCATACAGTGGCCATTTGGAGTCTTCATGTGTCCTCTATGGACAACGCCTGGACATACTACAGAAAAACAGCTCCAAAAGGCTCTTTTGATATCTTGTTTTCGATTTTGAAATGGTAATATTCAAGACTTCATTCTATTAGCCTAGTTTGTGATTAACTCCATTCCTCTCAAGTAAAGCTCTGTGCAGCCTTCTTTTTACATAAAAAAAAATCCAGACGAGGAAAAAAAACGTTTTATTTCTGTCTGTTCCATAGTGTTTAAATATCTACCTGTTATACCTGCAATAAATTTGACTGACTGAGTAAAAAAGACAGTGTGACCTTTAGAAAGAGCCCAAACTTTTTTTTATGTATTTATTTATTTATTTATTTAATTAGGACAGTGCATATTGATCAACATATGAGCAAAAAGCATCACAGTAAATATGCCAGAATTAGCTACAGTAGCTAAATTTCATCTGTTGTCCTAAGGCAGGCACAATAAAACAGACATATCTGTTACTATTACAAGAAGATTTATATGTACTTCATTGTATATGTACTTTAATTTTAATTTGGGTATGCTTTTTCCAGGCATTTTAGACAAATTTACCCGGAATGAAAAGGGGATGATATCTTAGTTTTACCAGACATTTAACTGTCTTTCTACAGTCTACAAAAAAAAAATATAATAATTTGAAAGCATGTCAGACTTGTGTAACCCTCTTACATCACAGACTAATGTATAACAATAATAATAATAATAAAAAATAGTGACAACAACACTCAACTTACTAGCTGCATAAACTGTGTGTGCAGAAAGGAGGACATTTTCTTCTTCTGTTTGGTTATTTCTTTTGTTAGGTTCAAAAGCCTGTTTATGCATCAGCAGCATGGCTTATTTTCACTGGTAAACATCATTTAAACATCATGGTAGACTTTATGTAATTCATTTCTTATGTTTGCTGCAGATGAAAAACATGTCTTTTCAGGCCCTGAATAGCCCACCTGCCAGACTTTGTAAACGCATCAGGGGAAGCATAGAAAGAATAATTCTGTTTTACAAGGTAATAAAAATATGAAAATAAATAACATCAGTGCATTCCCTTAGCAGTGCATATGTGTAAGAGCAGAGATTATTCAGGACTGTTGTTTGCAGTCCCTGAAGTACATCTGCCGTGTGTTAATATTGTGACATCTAGTGGCAGCTACTAACAGATAGTGAGACACAACTTTGACTGTTTCTGAAACATGAATGAACCAATTAATCAAACAAAAATGTTAGGACATGCATATCTGCTACACTAATCCAGTGAGTCTGGTTCAAAATGGTAATGTTTTGTCCCTGATTACACAGAGTCTGGGGGGAAAGCCAGAGAAGTGTGCATATGTGTGTTATGTGCCGAGATTAGCAGTGTGAAGGATAAGTGGATTATTACAGTCTTTGAATAGCCATCAAATTAACCATACTGTAAATGAATAAAGGGGAAATTGCTTTCTATACACCTCTACCTGCTATAGGTAATATAATGTACACTAACACGATCATTAGGCAATTAGGTCTCCCACAGGCTGCAGCATATTTTATGAGCAGACCACAGTTTAGGTGTGTTTTTTATGGCTCTGGTGATTGTTGTTCATTATTGCTGTGCTCAAATGGACTTCACTTAAAACTCATCTCAGGGCAGTGAAGAGTCAAAAATAGACAGCGTCCCCAAGGGATCATTTTTATGGAGCACCATCATTATTCACAATTCTTTAAAAGGCTTAAAGCATGCCAGTTCCCAAAGGATATTCTTGTGGAGTTATTTTGTTTTAATCACAAAAGCTTGCAGTTAAAATTTATGAGGGAGGAAAAATGAATAATTAACACTTAAATGCACTGACGGGCTTGTGTTATGGCCTCATAATCTGCTCTTCTCCTGGCATTTGCACAGATTTATAGAGGCGTTTCTGCTCTTCGCTGCTGCCAGACAATGATGTCACACCAGACCTATTTCAAGAGGAGTTTGAACAGTTCAGCCTCACTCCTCGCCGCTCCAACTGCTTTTCATTCAGTCAATGATGACACGAGGATCTACAGTTTTGACACTTAAAAAGACTTCCGTTTTCATGCCATTAAATATAGAGCTATAGAGCATAAAGACTGAAAATGAAGCCAAGAAATAGTTAGAGTAATATTACATTTAAAACTCTTTCTTCAGTCTGGAAACAATGGATATGATAAATCTATAACTTAAAATATTGGCCAGTATGATTTGCAAATAACCAAGTATTTAACATTGTTTTTTTCCATTTGCAGACACAGTCATATCAAAATTTACACAACAGTGTTATTGTTTATAATTTATACTGCTGTATTATAATATTATATCAGCCTCTGTGTTTAATGATAAATTCTAAACATTTTATCTTCTTATCTTTAAGTTAGTTTTTATCTACAGGTCTATTTTCAGTGGTCAGTTTGGAGGACTTGTAGTCTGGTCTTTGTGGATTTGAGCTGGATTTCCAATATTTGCATTTGAATGGACACAACCAACCATTTTAGATAAACAGTTACGAGTGGTGCAAAATAATTTCTACCAAAGTAAAACTCATTTGAAGAGAGGGGATCATGCATCCATTTTACTTCACAAAGTGAATGTGTCTGACCAGAGGAACCTGGAAGGAGATAATTAGAACATATAGAACTTATGTAAAGTAATAAAATTTTAATGTTAGATCCCATTTATTTATATAATAGAATATTTAACAGTCTAATTTTAATGTTAGACTGTTAAATATTCATCACTGTTGCTGGAGTACAACCTCAACAAGACTCAGTGCAAAGTTAACTGGAAACACCGTCTCACATGACCAGCTGTTATTTACTAGGCTTGAAGCATCATCACCTGTGATTGGATTTATCTTCCAAAACAGTGTGATTCTCAGTGACAATTTTAATTTTGAACACAAAAGCAAAGGCACAAACCGGGTCTTGCCAATCACACTTGAGCTTGTAAACGGTGTTAGACAAGAGCCAGGAGGGTTCATATCAGGCCATCTCAGTGATGATTGAGATCAGAGATGAGTTTGTGTTCAGTGTTTGTTGATATGGCGCCTTGGCTAGCTTCAAATCTGTGCGTCAAAACCAGTGAAAGCAGGGGTTACCTCAGAAAACACTGCACTTGTGAAAACCTTGAGTCATATTCCCTCACGTCCATCATGTTTTTAATTAAGACACAGCAGATAGGCAGAGGAGGAGGAAAAAAGCCAAAGCTGTCTGGCTGTGTGCCTTTCTGTACTAATGAAGCTGTTGCTCCCAGGCTAACCTTTCCACAAATTAGACCAGACTCTAATTAATATCCTGAAACATAATGAAGAAGAAATGAGACAATTTCTAAATAGAGGCATTTGGTTGTTGTCAGTGAAGAAAGGACAGTCTTTGTTGTAGGTGTGAGTTTGGAGCAAGACTAGGCAGACTTCAGATATTTTAAAGAAATTGAATTTTGGCCTATTTTGTGTGTTGAATCTCTGTAGGCCTTAAAGAAGTCCTTTTGGTCTAAAATGATTGAGCTGTTATGTATCATGTGGTTTGCACCAGAGGGATGGTTCGGAGGTAGACCAGGATTTAGCATGCAGCCTGCTGAGATCAGACAAAATACAGAGAGAGGGTCTTTCCAAATCCCACCAGGGAAAGGACTGCAGATGATAATGTAGAGAAGGTTTCTCTGCTGAGTGTCCCTCCTGAGGAAAGGGATGAAAAGTGAGAGAATTTTATGTGACTTAGAGAAACTGAGCAAGCACCTGAGCTACAGAGAGAGATCTGCACACAGAACATAGACCATAACCCGAACCCTTCACAAACTCTTCTTTAACTGTTTCTCATCACAATAAAGATAAAATGAAAACTGATGGTTACATGTGTCTAGGAAGAGAGAGGACAGACTGAAATCCAAGCTCCAAAGAGAGCTATAGGCCATGAGGTGCCATTGAATCAAACAGACTCTGGACCTTTCTGTGGGACATCCTGAAGAGTTATGGACCTGGTAGAACAACACGTCTGACTAACAGCACATTTATTTTCTTATCAGTGACAGAAAAGAATAAAAAAAAGATGGAGATTGGACAGAGGTAGTTCCCTACAGTGGGTCCAAGTCCAGTTTTCAACCAAGTCCAGACTCATGGAGGTTAGTGTTTGGTGAAGAGGCATTGTTAGAATTGTAATTAAATATAAAATAACTGAGGTTTTTATTATAACCCAACAACAAATAAATATGCCAAATGTGGTCTTGGTGGGTCAAGGAGTTTGAGACAAAGACCAAGACTTTTAGAAAATAGTCTTCAGACATCTGATGACACTCACATTTGTGCATTTGTCTTATTCACACAGTAGATGTTCCAAAGATTGTGTCGAGAAACCAATTCCGTGTGACTTGAATGAACCCAATTACATAATGTAATGTTTTCAGTGTTATTTTAATGATTGTTTATGTACTTATGTATTCAGGTCATGGTGTATTACAATTTGTATGGGACAATAGGTTTGAGATATTTTAAGCTTAAATGGAGAGTAAACAATATTGTAGTTTGAGTTTGTTGCATAGTCAAAGATGGACATGTTATGACACTTTGAAGCAAATGGAGAGTTTGTTAGTGGTTAGTGTAAGTGGTTCCTCCGATTAGGTTCAAGGGGAATAAAGCTGCAGACAGGAGTGGCATCTGGAGGAAAAGAGCCAGTCTCAGTGCCAGAGACTAAAATATAGGAGAGATAAGAGAAGGGAGAGTGAATAGTAGGGGGCACTGGGGGAGACACAAACACTCGAGAAGAACGATGATACTTTACAAAGCACTTTTTCATCTATTGACAGAATTTTCATTACATCAAGATTTTGTCATCACTTTATGCTTTGAGTTGCTTAAAAACAGAAAGTGGCTTGTGTGGAGAAATCAGGATTGAGTGGGAAAGTCACTTTGGTACCTCTGCGCCCCTACTTATCAGAGAGGAAAATTACCATGTGAAAAACGCTGCAGCAGCCTAAAACTTTGCCAGATAATACTTCTGAAAGTAACATCCATCATCCTTGCTTTCTCTCCACAACTTTCTCTCTCTCTTTCTCTTTCTCTTCTCTTTTCTTGACAAAAGAAAGAAAAGAAAGGAGAACTGGTCAAAGCAAAATGGAGGGACAGAGCCAAAGGTATACTTTCGTAGTTTTTATTTGTAAGCTCTTAAATAATCTTATTTAATAAAGTGCTGTATTTACACATGATATTACATGTAGTTATATGTTCAAATCTTATTTAGCCACAGTCTAAACACTCAAACAAAAACATATATGAGTATTAATCTTTAATAAGCACCAAGGCTTGTTGTCTGAAAGTAGGTTACCTGTAATCCGCAGACACACGTTGAAAAATACACCAGTATATTTATAATATTAATTCAGCTAGTTAACGATTTGAAAACACTGAATGTACTGTTTATTCCCATAGTAAGAAATCCAGTGGAAGAACATCAGCCTCCATTGGATTCGTCTGAAGAAATGAGCACAGTTCAGCCGCCCTGCCCTGGCCTATCAGTGGAGCCAAGCTACTTTCTAATAAATCTAACAGAATGATTACTGTAAGAGAGAAAATGATTTATCTTGTTCTTACTAATCAGTAATCTTTTTATCTCCATTCAGTCTGTTTTTGTAGCTGTTTAAGATTTGCAAGAGAATTGCTTTGTCTGTATCTGGAGACTGTGCAAATAAATGTTGAGCAATGTTACAAATCTTTTTCACTTAATGTTGTTTTTGTGACCTGATAAAAAAACCCAAAATCTTTTAGTATGTATCAGTGACATCTACAAATAGCATTTGGAGCTGAGTTGTGAATTTGTTCCCACTAAAGTCGTCACGTCTGACCTACAAAAATCCTCCTTTAAGTAGAAGGTTGAAGCAAGCAGTGGCATCAGTGGTAATATCTTCAACTGGGGCTCTCTAAAAATACATGTTCCGCTGAGTAATATGAGCAACAAAATCCATCTGCTAGCATAATTACCTAGCACTGTTTTAAACCACTGTAACCTATTTTCTTTATCCATTGGCTTTCGAATAATATACATGCAATACACAGGCAATACTAGGTCCCATTTCAAGGACAACGGAAAAAAACACTAGGTGCAAAGACCTACAGTGTGTGCAGTAAACAGATTGCATAAGGTCATGAACCTTACATTTGTGCAAACAAAATCTTCACTGGGAATATAATAAAATGCAATAAATAGCTCTTTTTTTTCAATCATATTCCCAGAGCAGTTTTATGCTTCATAATTACATCTACTCAGTGTCAAGGGCACAGTCAAAGGGAGTTCTGGGTGAAGAGACAAGAAAGTGAAAAACTTGACTTTGATAAAACAATAATTAAAAGTAAATAATATGTGTCTGTAGAGATGGCATTGTATTTCCTTTTTCCTCAAAACATTTGAAACTTTAATCCTTCTGTGTGATACATACAGTATCATGAGAACTGCACCAAATGGGGACACATTATGTGAAAATGAAAATGTCATGGCTCCATGAGAATAGTAGCTTGATTTGACAAAGTGTAAAAGAGATTTAACGCATGACGTTGAGGTCACAGGAAATCAAAGGCTGTCTATAACTTTTAAACCTGCACTATCCATGATTTATTTGTGTCAGCAACAAAGTCTCACACATAAACGCTAATTTGTTCAGTTAAATTACTGAACCTTTTGAATTTCAGTACCCTAGCGTTGTACTGATAAACCATATATTATCAACAGAACATAATCTGGTAAAGTGGAATAACAGTATATGTACTGTATATAAATAATGTATGGCAAAAAAAAAAGGCAAAGACTAAAGTCATGAAACACTGGCCTCCCAAGTGTCCCAAAGTGCTCTACATCAAACTGAGTGAACTGGTCTTGCTCATGAGTCATAAATGGTCTGAAAGTAAGCCCCTCAAAAATTAAATTAATGCTAGGTTTCCCCGCAGTGTGAATGCAGCCTTAGATCCTTTCAGATTTTTTAATCATGCACAAAGTACACCAACACCACATAGTTGTAAGAATTAACTGCATTCCTCACACAGTCAGTCGCCCTAGTGTCCTTTCACCACAAAACAAACAGTCATTTAAATAGCGGACGTTCTTCACATTTCCATTTCCTCTGAGAGCCCAAAGCAAACTGGCCCTGCTCTCCGGTGGTTGTACCGAGCACCTTCAGGGAGCTATTCTTTGCTGTTTCCAGATGCTTAGTTCTGCTCCATTTCATTTTTCTGCAAGTTTTTTTGATCAAGTGTTTACTTCATTACACTCTGGTGGATGATTTTTGAGCAACCATGAAAAGTGGAACTCTTCATTTCACAGTTGCATATTTTATCTTTCTTCCCTCGCTTCTCATGTGTTAAATGTTTTTTAAAGTTTTGTTTGTTTGTTTTTTCCATTAACCAGTGCTACTCTAGCCCTTACCTTTCATATGATGTTCCTCAGAGCAGGCAGAACAATGCTCAAGCTTGTATTGAGCTTCACTTTTGTATCTCAGATAGACAAGCGGAAAGTGACAGAAGTATGGATTGCCTGGTTGCATGAGCAATTTCACTGTAGCCCGTAATTGCAGGATATTGATGCATGAGAGGCGTGGGCGTACGAGTGTGAGAGCTTTATTTCATATATTACAATTCCTCAGTTGGCTGATGAAAATGGGGCACTCTGCTCTTTGTGAGCCGTGACATTCTCATTGTGGGGAGCAGCCAGCCCTGTTCCTGCACAAGTAGCACAGGTTGAATTTTGCGTTGCATGTACCATTACTGATTACTTACCCTTTTATTACAGACAGAACTTGACGTGATCCTATAGAGCTAATAAAAAAGGAATGCATCAATTGTCTTCACATTGTGGTACAGTAACAATTTTTAACAATGGTGCCCCTGTTAAGAGAGCAGATCAGATGAGAATAATGTCAGGAACACTGTGCAGAAAACAACTGGTACATGTACCTTTTATCTCTCTGTATACACATGGCATCTGTGCATTTGTTAAACTGATTTGAGGGCAAACTCAGTCCAGTGAAATCCAATTTGATGGGCATAAATGAACTTGGCTTGACTGTAGTGATATGTCATGCCATCACATATTTTGAATCTCATTATTGTGAGAAAGCAAAGCAAAGAGTAAATGTTATATGGATTTGCTAAAAGGAAAGTTTGAAGACTGCAGATGTTTTTTTTTTTTTTTTTCATATTTTCTGAAACATTTAACCGTACAGCAACCATAAAGCAGTGCTATAGTTATGATCGCCCCAGGCTTTTAGCGGCACATGCGATCAGCAGTCATCGCAAGCATCTGCTGTAAGCCATATGGCCCTTTTGAACGGCAGAGGGAGAATCCCAGAGTCCTCATTAAACAGCTCATGGACCATTGGCCCAAAGACCTGCCTGCTCCTCGGATCGTCATCCGGAGCCCTGAAAAATTTCTACAAAGTTGCCGCTTTTTGTCTTGAGGACACGGCTGACAAAGTGATTTTTTCTCATGTTTGTATAATCAACATAAACGTTTAATACAAACCTGGATTTATTCAGTCTTACAAAAGTACAGAAAGTGAGTCAGGAACACAACCACTAAATCAATTGTGATTTAAATTTTGTTTTATAAATCAGTAGATGCCTCACTTGCCTTTCAGTCCAGAAGCACAACAGGCACAACAAACAAACTGATTCAAATTAGACTCTGCAGATCGTACATAACTTAATTTGTCTGGAATTACCTGCTACAAAACAATCTGCAAGTTCAATTTCCCAGTATTGTCAGCGTTATTTGCATTAAGGAAAAGTTAGGAGTAATTTAGTTTTTTGTGTCCTTGGTGCAACTGGACAATTGCCTTCCCCTTCCTTGGAGCTTTCTGCACAGACATGATTTATCAGGAACTCATTGATATTCTGCAGCACATTGACCAGTGAAGTGACAACGCATAACAAGTGCAATTAAGTTTCCATGTTTTCTATAATCAAACCAAAAAAGTGTTGGGTCATTGAGACACACGCTGATCAAAGTGTGTACAAGTAAGTAAGGAATATCACTGAATTCCTCATTTCAGCAACTTCCAGACGCCTGTTTAGTCTGCGCAGTCGACCAAACCAACATGAAATTATAGGTAGTAAGGCAATCTATAAATGACCATTACTGATATTGATTAGCCATTTCTCATATGAGCAGAGAGATGTTTTTTAGTATATTGGATGAATTAGATAATGGCCATAAAACTACTCCACAGAAAAGAAAATGAGTAAGAAAATACTTTCTAGTGTAGTGGTTTGCAATTGTAAAAAAAATTGGTGAAAAGGTGATCAAATCCAGCAAAATATATTAACATGTGACTGCTTAACAATGTTGTGCATTTTAAGAAGACACATAAAGAACAAAGACATGGCACAATGCATGATTAAATTGTCCATGAGCTTCACCAAAAAAAGAATAAATGGTTTCTCTGACGACAATTGTGTAAAGTAGACATTAAACAAATCATACTGCGGTCGTGCTGATGAGCTGTGGCTCTAAAACAAGGGAATAATCAGCTTGCTGGCACCAAAACAATATACCATTATAGTATTTCTTCTGTAGCAAACATAATTAGGATGCCATTAAATAATTGTTGCTAATCATCTTTAACAAAGTCAGCAAACAACTGCTTTGGGACCAAAATGTGTAACTGGCACAACATGCTGTCGCTGCCTGTGTGTTTGTAGTTATATAACCCTTGATGTCAAAGCATACTTATATGTCAGCCCTGTCCATTAACAGCGTGTCTATGGAAATATTACTGCAAAGGTCACTGCCTGCAGGAGCAGCAGAGACAGAGGGGAAGGATATGTGTGCGTGAAATAGCTGTGGCCAGTTGAATTGCTGCCAGTGCTTTATGTGCCATTTAAAACCTGGTGAGTTTGGGCTGTTAATCCCTGTTGAAGGAGTGTGTCTAATCTCTGGATTTGAGCCATTATTGATTCTCAGTTTTATTGTTCTTAGATTTTCATTATAGTTATTTAACAAGCATAACACACGAGTGACCTTCAGATCTGCCCTGTCTGTTCTGCTTACATATATAGTTCTTCAATGTTGAATTAAGACTATCTTGCTTTCTTTCGCCTCTACTTAAACTTTTTCTCACGTAAACTTTCAATTTCTTAAATAAATTCACTCCAGAGTGTGAGCTTGGAGAGTTGCCATGAATAGCAGAAATGAAATAAAGGTGATAAGAGATGTTTCATGCACCAGTAGACTCCACTATAGTGAGCTCAGAGGTGCAAAGCCTAATCCAATGGATTTTAGCTGTGTGATGGAGAAGATTACGGAGAAAACGGCTTCTCCTTTTTTCTTTTAGTCTTCCCTGCCATTTTGATTCTGGTGTTGTTTCGCTGAGCTCATTGTGATGTCAGAAAGATTGATTTGCTTTAAAAGAAAGACGAAGGAATGAGCTCCACCTGGTATTGGTGAACCAGCAAGAAAATATTCTGCCTTAAAAGAGAACAGTGTTTGACATGGTGTGAACACACAGCCTGCAATTATTTAAGTCATTCCATGTTGCATTAACAGAACATTGGCATCTGGGGGAATAATTAAGATTTCATTAGAAAGACAACTCATGGAACACATTTTCAGATATATTCATTAGAAGGCACTCATAATTTATTCAAGCTGTAAACGAAAATATGATTTCTCTTTGATTCTGCAGAATATGGTTTGCATTTAGACAGAAGGGAGTTTGGAGTCAGGGAGTCAGTCATCTTAAAGATGTATATATATATATATATATATATATATATATATATATATATATATATATATATATATATATATATATATATATATATATATATATATATATATATACAGCACCTGTTGCCATTGTTCATTTTGTTCATTTGTTGTATAGATGAGATGTCACTGCCTTGAGTCTTTAAGCAATGTTGACATTTTATGAAATTTTCTGCAGATGGTAAATGTAGAATATAATATCTAATAATATCTACATCAGATATCTGTATTTCTTAATGTATACAAGCTCTATATTTTGTTTAATATGTAAGAGTCAGTCTGATACCAGAGGACTTAAAGGAAACCAGAGGAAAAGACATTTTTCAAATTTAAAGTGAACTAAATTGCGTTATTTTACTTCTCAGTGAGAAAATATTCCCTGCAGACACTATAGCAGTGCATCATTTGTAGCTCCCAAATGAAAAGCTCTCATAATTCTTGGGGTGTCCCCATCTCAGACTCACCCTGTGAAAATCCTGCACCTCGTCCCATTGGGAGCTCAGCGGGGCAGCTTCTGTCACATTTGATTACGGCCCTGAAGGCAAAGAGCAACAACATAATAACCTTATCAGTAAAAGATGATTGAGATCCTCAAAGGGCCTGCTCCGCCTCGGTGCCCGTTCACGACTGGCCCGGGATATGGACTTGATCAAAGGCCTCCAGAACATGGTGGCCTAGCAGCGGTGCAGGCTGTCACAGTGCAGTCTGGTTAGGAACTGTCTCTGCCCGAGTAGCTGCTGGCAGATGTCACAACTCTAAAACAGTGTAGAAATGTCATATTGTTATTTTTACATTGTTATTTTTACATATTTTCAGACTAATCTTGACTAATCTTGAAAATATGGTAATTTTACAGGTGATGTTGTAAACTCACATTTGTTCATTTGAGATTGATTTCTGCTCACACTATGTTTATCTCTAAGACTAATTTGTCAATTGGAAACCCATCAACATGGGCTTTCTTCCTCGTGTCTGGTGCAAACACTCTATTCCTCCATGACCCATAATACCAAGTAAAGTAATTATCAGGTAAAGACAGTGAATACATGAATAAATGAATGAGCAATGAAGTGAAACAGTGTAATTAAAATGATTCACACCACTGCTGTTTAAACCACTCTTTAAAGACATTGAGGGACTTTTTTTTCTTGGAGCTATAATTAGACTGACATCTTTTAGTTGAAGTTGAAAGATGAAAAAGGCTCCTTATGGTTGGGTCACGAGTCAGTTAAGTGCAAATGGAACAACAGTGCTATGACAGAAATGGTTTAGTAAGGCAGCGAAAGGGATTTTTAAATTTATTTTTTTTAATTTTTTTTTTTAGTAAGTAACAGACATGTTAAATGACTATAGACAATAGAGCATTGCTGATGAATTAAATAAATGGGATTGTAATTGTACAAAATGTTAATTACCAGTGAGCACTCTGGCATAAGTTAAATATACATAAAGCCATACAAATGCTCCTAGTAAAACATTTTACAACAAATGAGTGCAGCAGTAATTGCTAATAGTCATATTTGCACTGTCTCAGTTGTCATGTACATTCGAGTTGGGTACATTTCACCCAGTGACCTTTAAATATTACTGAAGCATTGTTTAAAGTGCTCCTGCTTTTTGAGTGAAACAAAATAAAGTAAATTAAGATCCAGCTTATTGTCAAGTTTAAGTCAGATTAAACTTCATTGTAAAGGATGTCTACCCTCAAAGAGTTCAACATTTCCCTCCCGTTTGGCTCAGATTACACATATATCTTGATTAGACAGTAGATTTGTCATTCGATTGCCTGCCTAGTGTGCCTTATCTTCATAATCTTCTGAAAAGGTAATCCCTTTCTATTTAATTAGCAAAAGCTTTACTGTCCCAGTGCTGTGACGACACATAACATTTACCTTCTCTGACATATCTTTATTACGCGTCAGTGCACATCCAGCCGTGGCTCAACCTCGACGGTGTGTGTGTGCTTTTGTCGGTCTTTGCCACTGGCTCCTCTGTGTGTCTCTACACTAAAGACAGAGAGGTTATTAGTGCGCATGTATGTTTCCAAAGAGACATTTTATAAGATGAGATTTTGTGAGTTGTTTGCGGTCTGCTCTTCTCAAAGTTCCTCAAAGGGCTTTCACAAATAACTGCTGTGGATTAGTTGTAATCCCACTCAAATCTAAACTTAATAAATTCAGGGGTTTTTTATTATTATTATGATTTTACATTAAAATAGAAAATAATTGTAGCTGTTGGCATCTATTCTAATGACTGATTATGAAAAAAATATTGGCACTAATTACAGAGCACTAAATTATTCATTGGTTTATATATTAAATAGTGTTATGGATGTTTCAGGTTGTGCTGTATCTTTGAAGTCTCATATATTCCCTATTGACGTGGCTCTCAGACAGGGCTTTAAAGAGCCCCCCTCCCATCACGTAGCTACAGTCATCTCGTGCGTCAGAGCGCCACTGATCTGGAGCTGTGAAAAGCAGTCATTTTTTCCTGTTGCCTCTTGATGGCGGGGGAATTTCTAGGTCTCATATAACATAATACAAAAGAGAGCATGCACAGGCCCTTCGAGAGCCCATCAACACTGAGCATTAAGTTTATGCTAATTGCACCAAGCCAAGCCCATTCAAATTAAATTAATGTTGATCTATTGTTGTAGTGTCTCAGTTGTTTACCATTGCTTGGCATATTGCTTTATTATAGTTTGATCTGGTTAATTTGCACATAGAGGGAACAATGTGAATGTGATTGTGTTATCGTAACATTTATTAATGCATGGGGTTGGATTTCTATGAACTGTACATACTGCTCTGTCTCTTGACTTAATCTTGAGTGTGCTTTTGCATTTGTTCTGCCTAACTGTCAGTGGTGGTGTGTGGCTGGCTGCAGGGGACTGGCACATTGTCCCGGCACAGTCATGTTAACTAGGAGTGTGCTGCCACCCCGTCAGCTCCCAAAGCCTTGATCCAAACACACACGCCACGCTAAAATGCTTGCATTAGACAGATGTATTCAGAGCTGTAGACAGCGTTTCTTAAATTCACACTGAAACCCACCGCCTTAACCTGAACCCTGGTTGGAATATGTCATATGTGTTTTCTACAATCCTGCATGACACTGGCCAAACTGGGAAATGTAAATTAAATATAATAATTATTTAGCGTTGTAACTTTATAATGACATGTTCACACAGCCAGCAACCCTTTTATTTTACACCTCTGAAGTAACATGGTGGTGAGTCTATTTGCACCATCACCCCTCAGACTGTATTTCACTGTTTGAATCCTATTTTGACAGGTATGGGATGTAGATAGCCACTGCGTAGTTTAAGCATGACTCTTATACAGATGAAAGAAAATACAGTGAACCAGCAACTGGATAAAGCTTGTTCCTTTACCAGAGTAGGTTCTACAGTGATTCAGGAAATAACAATAGCTTTCTTTTTTTCACATGAATGTTGTGTCAAAAGAACACAAAGCAACACATATTCACTGTGTCTTTGTCTGTCTGGTAATTGCTGCTGCTATCTAACAGAGTTGGCTTTCAGTGTTACCACCTCTATGTCTCCCTCTTCACCGACAAACTCAAGCCTAAACGCTGCATAGGTTAAAATTTCCCATTTGATTTGGTTCTTGTTTTACAGTGTTACGAGGTCTGTGATATTTTAGATTTATTGCAAATAATCAAAGAGATCGTTTGTTGTGGTTTTCCTGTAATGTGATGACTGTCTAGATTTCCTCTGTGTCTGACTTTCAAAAAGCAAAGAACCGGAAGTGGTGTGTCGTGTTATGATTCACTTCATAGTACCAACATCAAATTCCTTGTTACCATTAGAGTTTTTTTCAGATATCATGTGCACACCTCTGTCTTTCTACCCAATCCATCAGGGTGTTGCATGTTGCATAAGGTGCGTGATGCAGCATTGTTTCTCATTAGTATCCAGCGTGTTACGATGCCAACTGACAGCAGTCCTGAGGGATAGCTTTGTGTTGCTCCCTTATTTATGTGCCCAGTGCAACTCCGAAACATCTCATCCTACATGCTCTCCACATCCCCCATCTTTAGACATTAAGCTCAAGCTCAGGAGCACCCCTGGCAATGCAGAGGTTGGGTATATTTGTCTACACACTCGGAGAGTCAACGGCGAGGTCGAGAAAGGTTTCAGACAGTTCAGTTTTATGTAAATCCAATTCATGACATGCAAAAACATTCATTTGAAGTTGTCTTAAAATAATAGCAGATGCAATTTGAACAATGTGTAAATCTGCTTATGTAGATGTTAACAAATAAGACATTCTCTGGTAAGCTTTTCTTTTTTTCCAGCTCAGTCATGTAGCTGATTTCTATGCTACTGGATGGTCAAAGTGATTGGTGCTTTTACTGTAAGGGACTGGAGCATTGATAAGGTGTGAAGGTTTATAGGCTTCATGTAGAGGGCAACAAATGTACTTAATTCATTCCTGATTGCACCTGATTTCAAGCTTTAAGCCACGACTGGGCCTAATGAAGCCACATCTCCCCTGCCTAGACTGCAGTATCTGTCTATACCTTACTTCTCTAAAATATTCCAGTGTTCCTTGTGGCTGTTGTACCCACTACGCAGTTGACAGGTGATTATACATGCACCATGCCTGCTTCAGGCTGATAGCTCGATGTTATGCATATAGTCTACTTCACCTGCCCTCAAAACAACAGATGATACTCGACATGTTATTTGAGCCAAAAGCAATCTCTTTCAAGAATGTTTAACATAAATCTTGTGTTTCATTGTCTCTTGAGTCAGTTGTTTGTACTTCACCAAACATGGTCTGACATTTTTTTAAACATATGGCTGTTCAAATCCCTCAAAGGTTATCTTTATTTATTTACAATAGAATACAATAGTTGCTCATTGGCACTTGAAATTTTCTTGATTTTCTCTTGACTTTTTGCATTTGCATTTTGATGTCCACTAAGACTGGGTCAGATAAATTGAAAGAATACATGTACAATACTAAACTGTCAAAGGACCAATTGGGATTGTATTTTTATTATTATCTTACAGACATAGTCACTGATGTCATTATCCAACTGTTCAAATGAATGTGTTGGATATTGCTTGATTGCTCATTCTTATACTGGTTATTTCTCTGATTTGTCAAAGCTGTCCATTGATCATTGTGATCCAGTGAAAGGTTCTGAACAGATGCTCCATGTTCACAGTGGGTACAGTCCATTGACACTGCTGCTGAAGCTGCAGTGAGAAGCTAAGAGGAAAAAGGCACAGGCAGCTCTCTGCTGGCCCTCTAACCACAGCAGATGATTGTGCTCACTCAGTAATTCACTCAATTTAGCGACTGTCAGAGGACCCACCACTCTCCATTTGCTCCGCAAGGACTTTTAGAGGCCCACTGGTGCAACACAAATGTCACCACACACAGTTAGGTTAGACCTATATTATATTTCATCCATTTTGTATTATTTTTCATATTGCACCAACACTCTGACACTTAAGGTTTACTGGTCACTGGTTACAATTTCAGCATTCTGTTTATTTTACTACAAAACATCATTCAGAAATAGCAGATGATTGACAGCAAAACAATACCTGACTTGATATTCTTTGTGTATGTGTTTGCTTTGAAGGAGTTGTTGGTTGTTAGTTGTATGGAGCAAGAGAGATGGTCCTGGGTCCATAGAGATTATTTTAGAAACGACTTGGTTTTGTGATTTGGATAAATGGGACTTGAGATTTTTAGCGCTTTGACCTAATTTTCCTCAGCTTGATGTCAGCAGAGCATTTAGAGTCTTTACAGACTTGATTCACCTCTCTGATTTAACAAATGAGAGTAGAAGCAAGGGAAAGTAGCTCTTAAATCAAAGTGAGTGTAAAAGTATTTCCGATTCAACATATTTCCTAATTGTGACACCACGTGGTAACACATAACCGTTTGGGATGGGAGTCTATTCTCTAAAGACTCCTCCTGTGCGTTGCCCCGGGCCCTGTGTCTGGATCTGACAGGGAGGGTCTAAGTTTATGTGGCGTGGCACCAGGGTAGACACACACCATTACTCTGAAGCCCCAGGTTCGTGCAAGAACATCACACACAGCCTCTCATTCTCTCATCCTCCCTCCCTCCAGTGATGGCCTCCTGGCTCACCACAAAGAGAGGGGCTGTCCTGCTTTTCTAGCCTCATTGCTTCTGGAGGGTCTCCATCAATTAAATCTGATAGACTTTCAACTCCAGTGAACCCAGTGCCGGTGTTATACAAGGGACACAAGAGAGGTCACCTAAACCTGAGAAGCTAACGTACTAAAGTTCACTTCATAAGAACAAACATGGCTCCCATTTGGTCTCCTATAAATCATAAGATGCAAAACTAGGAGCTATTTCTATCTTCATGTAGTTATAAACAAAACCAATTGGTGACAGTGTGCCCCCTAATGGGTAGAGTAAAAAACTCCTCTTACTATATTACTATTGCTATAACATAGTGACTGAAGTAGTAATCTGAGTGTGCACCAGTCTATTACATTCATGCCTTTCCTTATACAAAGCAGGGTCTTTCACATGGGTTGACCCTGACTTTATGCACATATACTGGTGTATTTTGCTGCTGGTTGCGCTTGTGCAGCACTGCTTTCAGATTGAAGACAGCATGAGAGAACATCCACATCCGCACCAGTCCTGAGGCTGCTGCTTTGATTTTACACATATCGTGTTTTATCAGATTGGGTGTGCCTTTTTTAGACATTTTAACACTGCACTTGTTTGATGTATTCATTTGGGACTCACTATGGATGGGATTTCCAGGGTTGTGTTGTTGGGTTTGGTTTGGAGTTATCTTATCGTTAGCTTGTGCTAAAATTTAAGTACCAGCTAACAAGTAAATGCAACAGATTAAAACAAATTGTTGGCAGCCACCACTGATTGAATGCAAAATAACAAAAGGAACAATATTGAGAACCTCATTGGCAGATCTGACTTGTTTGATGGCTACCACTTTGCAATATTAATGGCAAGACAACTGTTTCTGTTTTTGCTCTGAGAACATAAGCATTGTTAGTATATCATCTATGGAGGCGTTCTTTGCAACATATCTTTAGGACAGTGTTTGCATTTTTTCCACTTCATTTAATATTAATCATGCATTGCTCTGTTTGTGTCTGTATGCATTTTGATCTGTACATGCTTCAACAGTTGAGGTAGTCGACACACTTGAGGAGTGATGGCTTATTCATGTGTAAACAAACAGTGCTTGTTTACTCAGAGGCAATCTTTTGAAAGAAATGTCATTCTGAATTGCAGCTGCTGTGGATGACACATGCCTTCTTTTAGCATTAGCGAGCAGCCATGCATTTTTGTACACACATCGTTTCTTCACACAAGATAGCAAAGAAAGAGGATACAGTTTGTGCTTAGAAACAAGTAAGCAGGAGGCAAAGCTAACAGCTTACCAGTACCTCGCCGAAGCCATTTGTGAAGGTTACGGTTGACATGAAGAAGCCCATTTGGCCCCCTGGTGAGCCAAGGCGGGAGGAAAGGGAGCTTGTGCAGGAGATCAAAGAGGCATCGATCCGATCTGCTGCTTTTAGAGCCCTGCGGAACAGAGGCTGCTCCCAGTGCTCCGGCCAAGGCCACAACTCTTACTAGGACATGAGAACTACTGCTTATATCAAATATACACATAAAGGTAACCTCAGATTACCTGCAATGTTCAGTCACACCGTATAAAAGGTCTTGAGGGACATTTTAGGAAAAGATAGGATCATTTACTTACACACAAATACACTCTCAACTAATCAACCCCTTTTTGTTTGTACAATTGACTGATATATTTCTTCACAGGGAATGCCTGTCTTTGACACACCAACAACAAGATATACTTATCCTACAGTAGCTTTTGACTCCACCTAGTGGTGCGAAGTGATATAAAAGACCATCAGGAATGCACTTTCTCAGTCATCTTTTGACATCTCTATTATGCACATAACATTTTGGCTTATCATCAATAAAGTTGTTTACAAAAAACTCGACTAACATCTGCTTAGACATATCCATGTTTGAAAATACATAGTTATCTAAAACGAATATGCAAGGGGAAATTTATTTTTAGTTCCTGTTTGTGATTCACAGTGGCAACAGTGTATTTTTGTGACTGGATGTCCTGGCATCTTTTCAGCGCAACAGACCCTTCTTCCAAATGCAGCTCTGTGAGTCTGAAACTTCACGTTCTTGGTGAAGCAGACAGCTTTTGCTGCCACTAATGCTGTTAGGAGTGAACATTGTAGCACTTGCTCCAGTAGCAGATGCCTACACATTGAGTTATGATGCCTGTCCTGGGAAACTTACATTGTCATCATGGAAACATATTCATTTCAAATCCACAGCTCTGAAGTCATGTTGACTCTTCAACATACTGCACTTTATAATAAAAAGTCATGCATTGAGCCCATTGGTGTTTCATCACCAACCCTTAGTTTCAAATTAATTAAAAGTAATAAATAAATTAATGAGTCACATGAGTTATACCCACTAGTTAATGACTTTTATTACTGTTATTATTATTATTTATTAAGATCTCTTACCATTCACACTGTACAAATATTAAGAAATGTCAACACTGTCTTCTTCATTGTGTTCTACGTGGATTTTTGTGAAAGTACTTGCATTATTTTTCGTGATAAGATATTTTTATAGTGGTTTTATTTGTGTATTCCAAATACAAGATATATAAATATAATTTCAAGCCATAGCAAACACACACTAACCTCAGATAACTGTCAAGTCCTTTCAAGACATCAGAGTCTTCTTTCTAAATTGTTTATGAGACATGCGAGTTGGACATGCAGTGATGTACCATAAGTCATGAGACAGCCATATTTAAAGATAATAGCAGGTGTCAGCACTGTCCTGGAAACGCTCAGACCTTTATAAGTTGTGTAAACTTCAGATGAGTCACTCAGTAAGTGTACATCCAGAGTGTACAGCTGCAGACTGCTTATGGCAAGTCTATGAGCATTGTGAGAGGGGAACTTTTTATTTTGTAAATTAGGATTAAAGGGACATTTACAGAGCCTTTTATACAGACACTACCACATTTGACAGCCAGTTCAAATGTCAAAAGAATTTATCTAACCACCAAAGTGATATTTACCAAAGCTGTGTAGCTTTTAGGGACAAGTCAGTGAGACACTGAGTCACTACTGAGTCAAACTGTTTCACCTCCAGTGACCGATGAGGACAACTTTAACTTGATTTAACTGAGTGACTTATTTAGGGACACCATCCACATTAGGATACTATTTCTAAGCCACAGTGCTATGTCCTGAAGTTAAGGTGTTCATTTGAAAAACACATGGTGACACAAGTGCAGAGTGACTAGTTTCACAAAGTGATCTCAAAATTAAAGCCTCTCTTACAAAAACAAGTAAAAAAATTTTAATTATATAACTAAATTAATAATTAATTTTATTCTTTTTTTTTTTAGTCCTATTTATCAGGAATATTGCCCTTCTGACCTGAATCCCCAGGCTGAGGTAAGGGTTTTACAACAAATCAGTCTGTTGAATCTTTTCTGAAATTAACCTTTATACCTCTATATATCTGACAATAAAAGGCTATTAAAGAAAGACAGTTGTCCTACCTTTCTTTGGTCTGATGTGTTGATTCAGTTCATTTCCCCAATGATCTGATAAGCGGTGTCCCAAAGCCTAGCTCTTGGCTGGACTAGCTATAAGTGAGGAAGCAAGGGTTAGGTGAAGTCTTCAATAAATTGAAGCCTTATACACTATTTTGGTTTGTTTGCAGCACAAGTCTGCCAAACAGCTTTATTTGGTTTTACAGAAAGATGTACTGTTGGTAGATCAGATAATCACAAAGTTATCTAGTTAAATACCTTGAGAATCAGTTATACATATATTTCAAAGCTTTTACCTGTTTTGTCACAGTATATATGTGACATTAAAATGTTAATTATGTGCTTAATGTAACACATTGTATGTAATGTAACACATTAAGCGTAAAATGTTACACACTTTTAATGTAACACACGCAGAGAGCAAAGCTTGGGAGTCCTAATGTATTCAGAGATACATATGTTAAAATGTAACACACTTTTAATGTAACACAGCACGAAAGCAGCTCAGTACCTTCTAAGCACTCAAGGTCCTTGGCTCCAGCGAGGCCTTATGTCCTAGTCATGCAGGATGTGGTGTTTGTGGTTAGATCTCGTCACAGAGGACGTCACAAAGGTTTCCCCATATAAGGTAAATTGAGTAACTCACTAGAAGCTCTAAAATTGATTGAAAACAGCGTTGTCTATCAGGATTATACATGCTTTGAAATACAGTATCATCATACATATGATTATACATTCTTTTTAAGTATTCAATACATTCTCTTTTAGTCATTTCACAATTGACCAATGGCTTGTGACATTTAGTATACAGTTCATTTCTAATTACTTCAGTTTTAAAATAGAACATACACATTAATCTTTCCCAGTTTCTATTGTCCATGAATTTGACGTAGTTTGTTACTGGGGGTGCCAGAGTTTCACCCTGGTAAGGCAATGAGTTCTGTCCCGGCCTTATTACAGTACTAATACTGTTACACCTCAAATTATAAAATAACAAACTGTTATAAGGCACTACTCTAATGTCAAACTTGTTGTACTTCAGGGAGCCACTTATAGCAACTAGCCTAGTAATGTCAAACCAGATTTATGACATACATGACATCTTCATGGAAAAGCAGTGTAAGCTCACTGCCGAGTCTTGTGCCACACTTCCTGTTGAATGTGTTGACTTTTTTTCTCACAGTGGTTTCATGAAGCTGTGACATGAACAGGGCTCAGTGAGCTGTGATCAAATTAACACATCAGAACATTTCCTCTAGGTCTGGTGATGCTCAATAAGCTGTTCCTGAGTGACTTTAACAGTTGTCATATTTATTCACAGCCTCACTTAGAGTTAGAGCCAACTTCTTTCACATGTAGCTTCTTCTGAGGAAAGATTTGCCCAATGAAAACTAGTAAAGGCTACTAATAAAGGCTACTGTTGTGTGTGTGTGTGTGGGGGGGGTAACTTTGTTCAGAAAGCCATCTTATGTGGCTTTAGTAAAGATAATTTGATTTGAATTTTTTCCTGAATTAGGGTGCATATGTTAAGTTTAAACCTACGGTTGATGAGGCAGCCATATTAAAGAGATTAAAGAGCTGGCTCAGTTCTCTTAGCTATGGCCTAAGTGAGGAAATCCTTCACTGGGAGGTGGTGATTCATGTAAAAAGCCCTAAAAGAGACTCTTTGCTAACCTTGAGCTATAAAGCCTTTTTTCTCAACTCCATTAACCATTACAACATCTAAAATCAACAGAAATTACAGCAAGATTTTGCTTGAAATTGGGACTTGAGTAAATTTGCATGGGGATAATTAACACCTAATGAGTTCTGATGATCAGGCTTTGAGCTTCTAGAGGTAAAAACAAACAAAAAAATCAAACTAAACTGTGTTTGAATAAGCTTTTCATGTCAAAAATAACAAATTGATGTTAGCACCCTGTGCCACCAGAGCTATGCATTTGCATGTCTTTCAGCAAGTGTTAAAAAGACTTGTTGGCTGGCTGTGGAGAGGCGAGAGGCGCAGTGCCACATGGCTTGCAGTTCTGCAGCAATGTGAAGAGTGTCATAGTGGTGCTGGCATCCGCAGAGGAGGCAGCTGTCTCCCATTCAGTCAGCAACAAAACCTCCCTCCAGATGTGCACGCTCAGCTCAGTCTGAGTCCAAAGAGGTCTGAATATCAATCAGAAAACCATTCACTTTTGGCTCATTTCTATAATTGTCCTTGTCAATTCATTTTTTTTTTCCAATGTGAATTTCTTTATTCCAGATCTTTTCTTCAGCAGCACAATGTGAGTGGGATGAATTTACATGTTTGCACTGATTTGTGTTCTTGTGAGGGAGCAGGAAGATCCTAAACAGGACCATATCATTCACTCAGACAACCAGAATAATGTATATTCTTCTGCAATTTATTTATGTGAGCATTTTCATGAGCGTCTCATTTCAACAAAATTATAAAATTGTGCATTTCTAAAAATGTTTTTAAGCTTGTTTCTTTTATGTAGTTCACACTGTTGCATTTAGTTTCTATTTTAAAAAATGTGAACTGTATTTATGTTATTGTTATTGTTATGTTTACCTATGCCACAATGCTTTGCAGTAGCCTGCAGAATGTGTCTGGATGATGGCATCCTGCCAGTAGGTTTCTGTGTGGGTTGCTTTTGTAACATGGACAGACAAAACCGTACTCTAAAGTGCACGAGGTGTCCCGCAGAAGGAAATGAGTCTATGCCAGAAAATAGACACCACTAAAGAACCCAGATCTTTTGTGCTCCTTAAATGCCTTGAATAATGATAATTTAAGTGTGAAAAAAATGGATGTCTTCCTGTTTAGAGATGGTTCGTTTCAGGGCATGGTGCATACTGTATGTTTGTATAATGACGGCTGAATCATGGGCTAAAAGTATCCGCTCGGCAGGTCATCCGTCAGGGTTCCTGACAGTACCAGCTGTCCTGCTTCAGTTGCCAGGGGTACAGGCAGGGTAGAGGGTGGCCCTCCTGCAATTCTGCACCTCTTTTCTATATCAGGGCCTGGAAACACAGCCAAGCCTCGAGTTCTGCAGCGCCATTCTCCAAAACAACAGCATCTGATCATAACAGAAGGAAAGGAGGAGCAGCTTGCCCACACAGCCACTCACGCCCAGGACATTACTCCAGGTCCTGGTTCAAAGTGGGTCAAGGATGAAATATCAGAATCTCACAGCTCCCAGATCAAAGGTGCGTCAGTGTGTGTGTGGCTGTATTAGCCCGTAATGGTATTTTGTGGTCAGTGAAAATTATGAAAGTGTTGAGATGATGAAAAATGAAAGCCTCCTGGACATTACTGGGTTGGGGGAAGATGAGTGTGTTTATAGGTTTTACCTGATGAGATAGCTCAGACTAATATCCTCAAATGCTCCCAGATCCAGGGGCTTTAGGCCCAATGAAGTTACAGGGAGAAACAGGTCAGTGAGGAAAACAGGTTTGATGCTGGAGACTGCTTCTGCCTCTTCATCTTGATAAATAAGGATTTTTATTGTATTACAAAAACATAGAGAACCTAAACATAAACATAAATTAACACCTTATGATATAATGATGAAGTCTGTTACACTCTGATATTGAGTAAGACTGTATAAAACTACCATGAAATCATCATAAGTAGCGTATTTGTTATGTACTATGTACATGCATTGGTTATTGCACATACATTACATTGGATCAAGGCTATGTCCTCAAGGTGATTGACAGTTGTATTAACCAGTGTTTCTCTGCAATCTGTCTGACACACAACTAGAACCACACATAGGTCTACTGCATATTACAGCTGCAAATGACAATGCAACTTGAGATAAATAATGTATTGGATAATATGCAAAGAGTGGGCCTGTTGCTCACTGTGACTCTAAAACTGTACAGTGTGAATCTTTAGACAAATCCAAACTAAACTCTTGGGCTCACTTCGTACTGGCCTGTATAAATTACAAGAAACACCACATCACATCCTTAAGCGAGAATCATACCATTAGGATTTATTGACATAGCAGATTTATAATGATAATGTCACATCAGGCGTCAGTTACATCCAGATAGCAAGAAGTCACAGCTACAGCCCACACCTTGAAAGAGACATGATTAAGTATGTCTACAAGTAAGAATCTCATTTTCAGTGATAATTACCCGCCTGGAGACATTATTAGGGTGATTTAAGGACTAACAATTAACTTTCGGATGTAATGACAGCATTCATTAGCATTAGTATTCTCTCAAACATAATTTTAAGGAATTGGATATACGTGCAACAAGCACGGAGCAACAGACTGAGTGGGATCAATAGGACAAGTTTTATTTCGACGGCAGCATCCAACAGCACTCAGAGGTGACAAAACAAGCTGCGAGGCGACCACAGGTAGAAACTGCACAAGCATCATCAATTTATGGCAGTTTACAGTGAGGCAGAGAGTTCAAAACTTGATATTTTGTGTGTGTCCTCTGTCGTCCCCCTGGTCCTGACCAGTTTGGCCTTTTGGATGCTGGAGGCAGGTGGAGTAGCAGGTCAGAAGAGAAGAGGAATAGAAGAGGAAAGCGGCTTGGATTGTGCCAGTCACACAGGACCCAGAAGACCGAGTGTCCAGGCCCAGCAGGACGATCTGGCAGATGGCCGCCTCAGGATAATGACCAGGTGACATCTGTGGAGTGAGCAAGCCATCAGGCTAACAGACTCACCTTGACCCAGCAGGGAGGCTGAGCTGCCCATTCTTAACCTCCTCCTCTCCTTCAGCGATTCCCCCCGGTCACACCCACCAACCAGGGAAGTACAACACAAGTTCATTGATTCACTAACTTTCTCAATTTCCTAAGAAGAGGTGTGAGAAGAATGGGCTGGAAAAAAAACAAGAACAGATTTTATGTGGGTGTTGAATTGAATTTCTTTTGTCCACTGCTTCCACTTAAACTGTAAACCCCTCTTCTTTAAAGAAATTGATACTAGGATAAGAATTGATATGCATTAACTGGACAGAGCTGAATCAAGACCACAGTGAAGTCATAGACTGTTCTATGCACAGCGATGCTATCGACAAGTAATTTTTGAAAAGGCGAGAGTTGCTCCTTGTCTAAAGTGTGTAACTCATACACATTGACTACGTGATGCTGTGCACAAAGGTCATCTTTTGACAGTGGTGAGATCACGAAAAGGTCAAATTCCTTGTGCCATTTGGAA
Source organism: Rhyacichthys aspro (assembly GCA_036850595.1). Taxonomy (NCBI): domain Eukaryota; kingdom Metazoa; phylum Chordata; class Actinopteri; order Gobiiformes; family Rhyacichthyidae; genus Rhyacichthys; species Rhyacichthys aspro. The sequence goes on along the minus strand of CM072162.1, from coordinate 15,126,719 downwards.
AAGGAGCTGTGAGATACCAAGCTGCCAATACGATGTTACCACATCTTTCACAGCTGGAGTGCTACAAGCAAACACTGTTTATTAAATAGTTCGCCAAACCATAAAACTGCAAGAAGAGAAAGCCTGGGGAAAGTCACAAAGAACTTTGTAAAAGTAGAATAAACTGCATAGCTTTTCTGAGTGTTTGTTTGGCTTGTGGAAACATCCAGGAGAGTGGAGACCATGAAGACCTTGAATAACCTCAATGTCAACCTTGTGCTAAAAAGCGTGGGCTTGCAGCATATAGCCTACTCTATGTTTATGACTAGATTAGTTCTGCTTCACGTTGCTCTGAACTCCTCAGTATTCATGAGGTATAACACCATCATTACATTTATATCAACTCACAGTGAGCCTGTAGCAATAGGTATAGGCTAATGACCAAATATAAAAAAAATAAAATAAAAAAAAAAACATACTTTAGTAAGTTGAAGTTAGCTGTTGCTGCTATTGAGGCTGGGTGCAACACTGAAACAACTGTAATTCACTCAGACCTAAATTGACATTTGGGACTTTTGCTTAAGTGAGTTACAGTAGAGGAGTCCATCTTCAAAATTTTCATTCCTATACTTTCAAATTAACCGAGCAGCATTGAGAAGCATTACAGTCTTGTTATTCATCTCAAAATATTGTGTCTAACCAACAGCAAAAACATACAAGTGGATTTTCCCAAAAAATAAAAAAAAGTGTTCAACAAAGTTAATTAAACTGGATTTAATTACATCTGATTTGGTGTGCTTTCCCCTCAGTTTTCTTTCATTAGCCTTGTGCAGCCAACAGTCTGCATGCCATCAATGTACACAGTGTACCCATACATGAAATGGAAGAAGTCATCATCGCTCTCATATCTCACGCAATAAAACCATCTGCGGTCCAAACTGTTGCCAATAAGATGTGGTGATTGCGTTCAAATAATGATGGATTGTTTCAGGTCCTTTTCCATCAATAACACTACTGCAGCCAGTTGAATATAAATGACTGGGAAAAATGCAGTTTAGTGGAAACTGTACTTCAATTCTGCAACATAAACCATATGGTAATACAGCATTGTTTTAATCGTGAGTAGCTTCAATGCTAAAAAGGTAAGTCATTATAAAAAACACACCATACACTGCTTTGTAATGGGTTCAGAACACACACACCTTAGCTTAGACAATTGTGTCTTCATATAATCTAGTACTTGTACGATTGTGTTAATTGTAACCCTTCGAGTGGCAAAAAGTAAATGTTTTTTTGTTTTTATTTTGACTCACCTTGGTCATCTTCAAGGCAGTCTGATAGGTTGACAGTTATGATAACGCTGTAATAGGAGACCACCTTGGGGAATAGGGGAAATCCCATAACCTCAAATGATGATAGATGCACAACTCAATCTACTGTGAATTAAATTACGGTTTCATTCTCATTTAGATGCATTGAGGGTTGGATGTCTTGACGTATTCTGATAATGTCATTCAAAAGCCAAGTCACGGGCGAAATGAATCCCCTGAAGCAGCGCTGCAAGTATTTGAAGCCTTTCCAGATCCTTCTAAACAAAAATACTCTCTCATTACCTTCTCTGCAGGCATGTGGAGAGCCGCACACTGATCCGCTGACACGGTTAAATCCATTGCTTTCATGTTTCACACACTAGTGTTTTTCTTCTTTGTTGCATTTATTCAAGCAGTAGGCTCTTACAAGTTTCATTTAGCCTATGAACAGTTGAGCTAAAACAGGTGTTTTTTTAGTTTTGTTATTTTTTTAGTAACAACTGTACATAATGCATTGAAGACACAGATGTTGCTCAAGCACATATGAAATACGTGCCCTGATTCAGTTATTATAAGTCATATTGTATTTGTCATCAACTTTTGAGTGAAAAGACAGATCAAAATGCAATGGCAGCACTTGCAAATTAATACTGAATGTAATTAAAAACCCAGCCACACTGCTGATCTGATGATATATTCCATGTGTGGTTTAGGCAACTCACTCCAGACCTTCAAATGCCAGGTTTCATTTCTCCGTGCTCCCCTTGGACTGATGTTATTATGGTTCCTGAGATGACAGTTGTATCAATTATGCATAAGGTGAGAATGTGCGAAAGGCATCTATGCAAATCAGGTTCACCTCACCGATGGTAGCAGCAAAATAAATGAAAAGCCTATTTGAAAAAGACACCACCAGGTAAGTTCCCAATACTCCACAGAAGTCACAACAATAGAGACAGAAGAAGAATTATAGATGAAGTAGAGCAGGCACTTTCTGTTGGTTTTATGATCAGCTTGGTATTTTTTTTAAATCATTAAATCCAAAAAGCAAATAAACAAACCAAAAAAAACAGAATTAATATCCCCAAACCAACAACAGAGTATACCAACAGAACATGAAATAGCAATGGACTTCCGTACTTCATTGGTAACACCTGATATTCTAACAGAACCTATGGTAAAGGGCTGCTTTAAATCAGAAAGGGGCTGCAGCACCTTGACTCCATCTAGTGGTAGAAAGTCATACACTGGACCCCCAGAACAACACTTTATCAGTCTTCTGTATGATGTTAGAGCAACATGTAATATGTGATGACTATGTTGAATATTGTGATAACAGTCTGACCTGCAATAGTTCAGTTGTAATATGGAAAGAAAGTCCTGAGAGTAACTTTCATTGGTCAGATAACCAGGTACCAACAGCAATACATTATACAGTACAATTAAAATGTATAGCTGGATGTAGCCTAGAAGGAATGGATGGTTGTGAAAGGTGCATGGTCTTTTGGTTTGTTCCCTTGCTTGTACCCTTCACTGTACCTCCATATCCCCTTCTCCTTCTAATCCTGCCTCTCTTTGTCTCAGAATCTCTGTTGTAATCTCCCTTGCTCTCTCTTGGCTCCAGCTCAAGTGCCCAAAGCAGGCCATTCCTACATCAACAGCTCCACCAACAGGTCACAAAATGTACAGCTGGAGTTTATTGCAGCAGTACTCTTAAACCTAGCCACCCCAGCAGTGAAACACAACTCCTCTCATGCCCAAGGTCTATCTTTGAAAATTACTGTTGTGCAGATAATACTTTCCATGTGAACAGCTTATGTCCTGGTGGGAGACTTTTGTGGCCCTTTATCACAGAGTAGTGCTGAATCAACAGCTTCTGTGCAAGAGTAATACAGACACTGACACAAATCTACACACTGGAATAGTAAAATGTGTAAAGTTGCCATCTATCATTGACTTCTAAGACAGTAAGCATCTGTATCACAACATACAGTAATGTACAACTCCCAAATCCATCCACTGGGAGGCAGGCATGAGGCTAAGTAGCTAAAAATTTAAAATGTAGTGAAAAATGTAGTGCTCATGCTCCAAGTCATTTTAAGTTTGTGTTTGTATTTAGATTCAAGATAAATAGTCATTTGGTCACTTGGATTTTTTAGCCTTTGTTAAAGAGCCACCAGGTATTATTAAGTTAACAAATCTAGAGTTTGACACCTTGTAAAATCACAATAAGGACTAAAAGGACAGAGAGCATCATAAAAAGCAGTAACCTATACGTTCAAACAGCTTCTCATCCCCCGGTAAGTTCCACAGTTGGCCACCAGAGGGAGATGTTGCCATTTCAGCCCAAAGTTGAGCCGGAACACGACGTGGCAAGTAAACAGTTCATTTCCGGTGCTTTAGAGTTCCTGATATCTGTCTAGTATAGTCTATTTTTTAGACTTGCGAGAGCTACCGCAGTGTGGGTTTTTGGTAGTTTTTATTTATTTAACAGGCCTGTGTTAGTGTGAGGTGAGCGGCCCTGGTCTTACCGGGGCAGGCGGCTCCAGAGCCGCTCAAAGGAGATCATGGCTGGGTTGCTCCTGGTGCTCCTCGGAGGTCTATTGGAAGACTGCACTGGTGTCTCAGCAAACAGAGGAGGGTACCCCTCATTTACAGATGAAATTCCCTTTAAAATCACCTGGCCTGGATCTGAATTCACGCTGGTAAGTGTGTTTTTGCAGTTGCAAGATAACAATTACAGAAGTTACAGAATTTAAACTAGTGCACTTATAATTGGTTTTCAGCCCGCGTCAGGTGCACTTTACAATGAAGACGACTATGTTATTATGACAACAACAGAGCAAGAGAAGTACAAATGTCTTTTGCCTTCTCTGACGAGTGGGGAAGAGGTAAGAGGCGAACTGATAAAAAAAAAAGACAGTTAAATCAGTTAATTGCCATGACTTCTGAAATATGAATGACATTTTTGTTTTCTATATACTAGATATTTTTCTGTCACTTTATAAGCATGTGTTTGTTTGCCCCAGGACGATGAGAAGGAGTACAATGGGCACAGTCCAGGTGAACTTCTAGAGCCGTTATTCAAACGCAGCAGCTGTTCATACAGGGTCTGTTTCACTTCCTTTTCAGGTCCTCTCAGTGCTTGTTATTTTCAGCTGTGTTGGAAACTTGGTCATGTTCATCTGAAGCATCCACAACATTAACAAAGCACAGCTCAAGATGTAAATATCCTTATCTTTATGTTCTGACTCTGTTGCAGATTGAGTCATACTGGACTTATGAAGTATGTCATGGCAAATATGTAAGGCAGTATCATGAAGAGAAGGAAACTGGACAAGTTAGTATTATTACTTCTAGATATATGGGTTTAAACTCTTTTTGCCTCAAAGTACCTTAATAACTGTGTTTCCACAGAAAGTGAGTGTCCAGGAGTATTTCCTTGGTAATATGGCACAAAAGAGTCAGTCCACAGGTGAGCTGTTTGTACCTGTAATATTAATTATTATCATTATGCAAAATCATTAAAGTTTTATATATGCTTTCAGACAAAGCTGAAGAGTCTGAAAATAAAAACCCAGAAGCTGAACCAGAGGCTAGTATATTACCATTTGACTCAAAGTTTAAAAAAAAAAAAGGATCAGATATGGTTTTGATAATAATTTTGCTCACATCCAGGTGCCCACAAAGAACATAGAAGGTCAGCTAACGCCATATTACTCAGTAGAAATGGGAAATGGGACTCCATGCACGCTCAAACAAGACCTGCCCCGTTCCACATCAGTCCTTTATGTATGCCATCCTGAGGCCAAGCATGAGATTTTGTCTGTTGCTGAGGTCACTACCTGTGAATATGAGGTGGTGGTACTCACACCATTGCTCTGTGAACACCCAAAATACAGGTCTGTTAATTGAATAGTATTATAATTATAAACTGTCTTAAAAGTATAAGCAATTCAAAAACTGTCAGATTTTCACATTCAACCCTGTTTTTCAGATTTAAGTCTTCCCCAGTCAATGCCATCTTCTGCCAGGCTTTGGCAGGATCCCCACTGCGACCTCAGCGGCTCACTCAGTTGGACAAGGAGCGAGAAGAGCAGCTCAAACCTCCATTTAGCAGTGCTTCTGAAATCAGAGAAGTGAGAAAATCCGAGGAGCAGGTGAATGCAAGCAGCACTATTTAATGTGCATACAGCTCACACTGAACTTTGAATTGAATTTACAGGAAGAAGTGACTCCAGTGAGAGAAGAGGCCTTTACTTCCACTCACAAACCCATGACTGTTGGAGGGCAGTCACAGGTTACTGTAGGAACCACACATATCTCTCGTCTAACAGATGAACAGCTGATAAAGGAGTTTCTCAGTGGCTCATACTGTCTTCATGGGGTGAGATATGTTCATGTATTCACACTTTAACAAAATAATAATTCACTCATAACCAGCATGTATGTTTTTCAGGGTGTAGGGTGGTGGAAATATGAATTCTGTTATGGAAAGCATGTCCACCAGTACCACGAGGTAATGCTCTCCCCTCTCTGTTTATATAGACTAAAATTAAATAAATATTCAATCCTTATTTAAATAAATGCTTAGATATTCACATCCTTACTTTTCTTTGTGTCCCAGGATAAAGAACAGGGAAAGAACATTGTGGTTGTGGGGAGCTGGAACGCAGAGGAGCATATTGATTGGGCTAAGAAAAATGTTGCCAGATCCTACCAGCTGAAGGAGGATGGAGTACAGAAAGTGAAGTACGGCTTCATTTTTAACCAAATGCTAGATACAAGTCAAAATAAAGAATTGGATTATGTTTTTGTCTGGTTATCTTTTCACCATAGGTTGGTGTCCCACTTTTACGGTCATGGAGATGTTTGTGATCTGACAGGAAAACCAAGACAGGTCATTGTGAAGCTGAAGTGAGTCTAGAAACATGAAAACAAGATGCAAATATATTATTATTAAAGTATACTTATTACTTTTTTTGTTTTGGTCAGATGCAAAGAGTCGGAGTCTCCTCATGCTGTCACTGTTTACATGCTGGAGCCTCAAACGTGTCAATATGTTCTTGGGGTAAGTGTTTAAGATAAATGTTAAAGCTAAATAACTTCTCAGGATTTAAAACCAATTAGAATTTCTGAGTGCTACTCCTGTGAGGTTTCATGGGACTGATTTCAAGTTACTTTGTATTCAAATATTGGACCTTATTACATGAAGTGTAAGAAATGAAAGCCTTATTACAAGCCATAACTTACCAACTATTGGTATTAATAATATTAGAAAAATAATAATAAGCAGTTACTTTGGATGAAATTTCATGTTATCTAACACAGTTCAGATCACGGTTTCTTCTCTTTTTTGCTTGTTTGTTTAGGTTGAATCTCCAGTCATATGCAGAATTCTCGACACAGCTGACGAACATGGACTTCTATCAATATCCAGCTAATTTAGATCAAATAAAGTACGGAAAGGTTACGAAAGTAAAGAGGTCAAAGAAGTGACTGGAAAAACAGACACATTTGCGATGAAAAAAGTGCAACACACTGAAAGCCAAAACGGTGGCTACACTCTCAACCCAGAGGACTGCTTTTAGTCCAGGAGCAAAGCCACTGCCCTCAACAGCCCAATGGATAACACCCAGACTAATCCTGCAGACAAGACATTTTTTGCTTGTTCTCCAAATCTATGCTTTGTTTTACTTTATGGGGAGATGTAAAGAGTCAAGCAATCCGTACATATCAGGAGAATTGCAAATACCAATGGAGGTTTTTATTGTTTGTTCGTTGGTGATTTGAGATGATTAGCCTCTGGCACTGTGCACTTGTACAGTCTTGAAATGTTAAAACAGCAATGAGAATTTGTTGAGTGTTCATTTTCTTTATGGGTAATTTTAACTTATGTATAGAGGATGCTGTGGAATAGCAAGAGAATTGTGTGTTCTTATTAAAATTTGTGGGATGTTTGAAAAGCCTGTGGATTGATTGTAAGAAATATTTTGTGTTTATATGAAAATGTACACTGGGATTCTGGTCTCTGTTGTAACACAGAGCCAAAGGCAACTTTTATTAATAAAAGTACTAGAAACCCAAATTGGTTTTGTGCCTCAGTTTATTACATGGGTATTACTGTAAAATGTTATACATTTTTAACTCTTGGTTGCAGGTAATGGGTGAGGGCAAACTAAGGCCACCAGAGGGGGCTAAAAGTTTGAGAAGCGCTGTCATCTTGGAAGCAAAGTAAGACTAGCCCCAACAAAATGTATTGCAAAGTGTAGTGTAAAAACAGTTTAGACCCATATGAATCGTGAAAGAAATAAGATTGAATTTATACAAGGCATTGTCAATCATCTTGTAGGCATGTTTGCAATATGTGTAGGACTTGTACAGTGACAGGCATCTAACTGAGTGAGAAAACATTTCTGTTTTTAGACATTATAAAAATTAAAGACAGCCAACATGTCATTTGCCAAACATTTATTTGTTTAAAAAGTGTATAAGGTTCACAAATACATTTTTTAGAAGCAGAAGTCCATCAAAGTGCATCCACATGCCATTAGTGCAGCCAGGTGAGTGTGTATAGTTTTTCATAACACATCTGTCACTACAGCAGCTGCTTTCAGGTCTCAACACAGAAACCAGCGTGTGTAGTGTTTGCAGCGTTATTAACCAAAGTCTTAAATGGCACACGTGTGCACAACACAGGACTATTGTGTATTGTGTGAAAATGCAGTAGGCCTATCTGCGGACGTCAAGTGCTAATAACGATTCGGAACAGAATACACATAGATTTTAGTGTCTATGTCAAAGCTTAATATTCTGCTTTAGTTGTCTACCACCTTCACATTTCCTTTGCAGTGGTGAACGAAAGGCTGCTATCCATGAAATAAAATAGGGTGATGCTGCATCATCTTAGTCTCATATTAACATTGATCTACAACAATTGTCCAAACAAATCTCAGTTTTAATATCAGACTGAGGGAATAGGAATCTGGTGCACCGAGGTGCTGTCAAAGTCTTGAAGTGCATCTTGATGAGTGTGGTAGTGCATGGCTACATATGATTTAGCAAAAGCAAATGTCTGAGAACTAACAGGTTGCAAGCTAGTTGGTGAGCTGGGCCCTGCAGAGGGACTGCTGTTGTATATGCTGTAGTAGGGCTCAATGCGTGTGTTTATAGGTGTAGAGGTGCTTGGGGGACGAGGTTTACGTGCCCCAGTGCCTTTTGGGCTGCCAGCACAGTCTCTGGAGTGACTGGGTCCACATGCCTGATCAATGAGCCTCCTCTGTGGCTTGGGTGACAGGACATAGGCCGAGTTGGTCTCATGATGTGACGACTTATTGCGGTTGACTTCAAGACTGCCTTTTCCCATCGCATGAAGGCGAGTCTTTTGCTTGCAACAGAGGAAACCTAATGCCACCCACTGGAAACAACACAGGACACGACGGCGGAGGCCTGCACTGTTGCGTGAATACACAAAGGGATTTATGCCTGATTTAAGAAAGATGAGGACAAACCCACACAGTTCAAACTGGTAATGTGTAAAATTACTTTCTGGTGACAGAACATCTTGTGCCAGTGAAACTCCCATTGGCAAGCAGCAAAGCAGTACAGAGAACACAATCACTACACAAGTCACAACTGCTTTTGAGTCTTTAGCTGTGGCCAAGTTGACAGTGGACACCAGCTGACAGCAGGTGGCTCCTGGTGCGGCCCCTGGAACCGAAGGCTGGTTACTCCTGTTGGCATAAGAGTGTGTCTGAACATTCTGCAGCTTGTTGTAAGTCTGGTTTCGATAAAGAGAGGGGGCCTGGACGCCACACTGCATGCTCTCAAATCCTGCTGCAATGAGAGGTGGCGGAGGTGGAGGGCATGTGGCATCTACACTGATGATGGGACATTTCCTCACTTGTGCATTCTTTCTCAGTGTCTGAGCAATCATGAGATAGGAGACTGACACCACAGCTACACAAAAGGCAAAGTCTGCCAGGTAGACATACAGCACAACCCTGGCCTGTCCACCCCCGAGACCAAAGTGTGGTAGGCAGGGTCCATCTCTGCGTGGGTAAGCCCTCATGGTCAGCAGAGCAGCCATGGCAAAGCTGGATGTCCACAGAAGGGCAGTAAGGGCCAGAGTGCAGGGGAACGAAGCAGTTCGGTTAGGCTGCTGCCCTAGGACCATACGCAGTCTGTGCAAAGCAATGACAGCTACCGTCTCCAGAGACATGATGATGAAACCCGAGCTGGTTAGATGGAAGGCAAAACAGAAACTTTTTGACACACCTTCCCCTCCACTCGCATCCAGAAAGAGCACCAGAGCAAACATGGGAGCTGTCACACAGCAGATGAACAAATCACAGAAAGACAGGTTCAGGATCATGAAGTCAAAGTTGGTACGAAACTTGCGAAATGCTGGGTCAAAAAATGATAGGAACACAACCAGATTACCATAGGAGCCCAGGCAAAAGATGAAAATGAGGAGAAGAGAGCAAAAAGTCAAGGTGGCAGTGTGGATGACAGCCCAGCCTGACAGGCCCTGTGTGCCCAGGGTTCCAGGAGTGCCACTAAAGTTCTGTGTCCTTGGTACATCCACCAGGTCCGAAGGTGTAACAGTGGTGTTCATTTTTTACTGTTCTTTTGTATCCTAAAGTCATTGATTTCACATTATTTCCTTTTATGGAATAATCAGGTTTTCAGTTGATCTGCTCCGCCAGAGTGCTTTAACCTTGGCTAAAAGAGATAGAAAGATTACATGTTATTAATAATAATAGTTATTATTATTATATTATGATTATAAAAATGACCCCGTTATGCTCACAGACTTTAAAAATCGTGTCACGTAGCCTATAGCAACAAAAGACTGTGAGCAAATTTAACATAGCATCTATTACAATAGCCTGCTATGCGCCACTGCATTTTGGCCAATTATAACACACTGCACCCCAACAACAGCATATTTCAATTTCAATCGTTTTTTTAACATTTCGACAAAGAGGGCCACCTTTAGCCACCGAGGACCATTCAAAGTAACACTACAGGAAAAACGTACCGTCTGAAATCAGTCGCATCCGTCATCATTATTTGATACACTCTCCATCCATCTTCATTTTAAGCTGTAAGTGAACGCACCGCGGCTTTGGGTAAAATCTACCCGTGTTTGCCGATGCTATTCCAGGAAAATGAAATGGTCGTTTGAAAAATACTCACAAGAAGACGTTTCCTTTCAAATGTGTAATCACTAAACGCAATTCAAACAAAAAATAGAGGGCTTCTTTAGGTTTTCTTGACGATGTAGCCTATCCATTCTTATACAGGAGCGACGGCCACTGGACGTGCACTGAAAAATGAGTATGAAGTCACTGCCTACGTATACAGGCAGGAGCATAACCACTGCATTCAAGTAGTCCATGTGGAAAAGCTCACCTCGTATTTACAATGATATTAGGAAAACGCAGACTGTAGCCGTACCTTTTTCTTTCAGCTTCGGCTAGAAAACACGACAGTTGCAGCAAACATCCCCATGGCGTTTTGTACCATTATTTTGGTTTAATGCCAATATCGTTATTCAATATCCTCTCGATATCCACCCTCTGATAAAATGTTTGAAACGAAGCATCGCTAAGGTTGGTTTGCCCCTGCTCTTTACAGCAGTCCTTGAGAACAGCATCTCAACAAGTTGCTAGGCAACAAGTATGAATGATGAATTTCTATAGGTATTAATTTTTAACGCAGACCGTAATCATGTGCCACACAAGCTGAAGCACATGTTTATGGTGCATATAGGTAACTGCACAAAGACTTCACATTAGCCTTACATATATCATTATCTCACAAATAATATTAAATATTATTATAATATATTAAAATATATCATATTATCTCATTAGATTTTAAAGAACAACTGAATTTATGAATACAAACAGATCAAACTTAGCCCTAGTTACAAAGTGTAATTTATTTTGACATTCAATAAGCAAACATAACATCTAAAAAAAAAATCACTGCAGTTTTGGCACTACACTATGTGAGGTCCTAAATTCAATGCTCAGACTGTTTTCAAGTTATCAGGGGAGACATTTGCAAACCAAAAACTATTAATCTCAAAGGTTTATCAGAAAAGATCAATCATACTCCAGAAAACTCATGAACAGGCATTTTGGTTACTTTTCGCATTGAGACACATAATGGTAATAGATCTGTGCTTAAGTTCCCACAGCAAACATAACACAGCACAGCAAAGGGGAGCATGTCCTCTCCCTTTCATGTCAAAAGTAGAAGAGAGTAGACTATTAAATTTAAATTTGACATCTACTTCATTTCAGTATGCTCTAAGAAACATTTTAGCACTTCAAAAAGTAAAATAAATAAATAAATATGTTGTGCATATTTGCTATAGCATGACATATGCATACATATCCATGTATAGATCAAACAACCACACAAACATTGTGTGTGCAGGTTAATGTCTAAGGACCAGTCAGTTCTTTGTGGCTTATAACAAACACTTCACTATTGGAAGATAGTAAAGAGTATGTCCTACACTGGACATTGTGTTGGCTCAGAGTTTATACTTGGGATATAATCCTGAGAAATGTGTGGAACACCGGCAGATGTCTTCAAGCATCTCAAAAATGCACACACACTCCCTTGTGCACATGCACACAAAAAGTAAAAAGGAGGAAAACACTGTACAGTAATGTTACAAGCTGCAGGGCACTCATACCTGCAATGATTGATCCTTAAATATTAAGTATAGTAGAAATGTAAATGAACTAGATACATAAATACACAAGATGTACAGTCCATGTAACACATTTTTAGTTTTTTTGTCTTTCTTCAGGAGTTGATACCTTCTTCTGAATACAGAATGTTAACTGTATTGTGAAGAGTTGTCTTTCTGCTGTAAAATGAAAAAATATAGACAGAATTAATCATTTATTATTATATTACATACCTATTGTAAGACCACTCTAAGGTTAAACTTTATTTACCTGGTGTTAAGCATAGTAACAGGGAGAGACTAGCAAATCAGTCAGGACGAGAAGCTGATCATCAGTGAATTGCTGCTTATGTTGCTGCCAGTTGTCATGGTGAGTTCGCCGAAAGTTGGAAAGAGTTTTCTTCACAGTCATCTGGAAGGAAACAACATATGTTGTGACTATTTTTACTGGGTAATTACTTGCTATATAGTGCCATAGCTTATACTTAACCACACATCTAATATCTACCAAGTAAGAAACAATAAAAGATAGCTGGACTGTAACTGTGAAGCAACAGTTCATACTTCAATTGGTTGGGTGTCGTTTAGGTGAGCACTCAGGTCCATTAACAGCTGAGGCATCCAGGTGGGCACATCATATGGGCTGGAGAGAATACAAGCACTCAGCCCAAGAACACCAGCATGGCGCCGCACTAGATCTATGAAAACACAACAGGAATTACAATTAAAAAATCAAAAAAACACAGAGAGGACATTACTCATATTCTGTGTTGTTTAACTAATTTACCAGCAGAGGGTATAGTGTCCACCATAGAACCAAGCTCCCTCTTTCTCTTCTTTGGCAAGCGTGTCTTGCAGAGAGCTTCAAAATGTGCTTGCATTGGGCCATCCATTGACAGAAAGTTGCACTGTAGAAAGCCACTGAGTGTTGTGGCAGCCATTTCTCTAACCTGCCAAAAAGAAAGAGGTTAGGAAAATGTGGTATAAAAAAGCATGTAATTAGGAATATGTGGGTATTAGTAAATACTTCCATAGTATATGTATAAATATTTTTCTGACAAATATTTGATTCTACCTATTTCCATCAAAACAACAGTGAGCAACTTTTCAGCACCCTCTAAGTTAAGCTTGCGCTGCAGCTGGATTTTCATATTTGGAAGTTAACAAACTCATGAAAATCCATCTAGAACTGCTCCAAGCAAAGTATTTGTGTCCAAACCGTGGCCATACTTGGACAGTGTGTCCAATGACATGGCAGCACTCACAGTTCTGAGAGTGTTTTAGGTTTGAAGATGTAGTGACCGTTTAACCATTACAAATGTAAACAACACGGATTGGATAAAGACTGCATTTAATAAATCCAATTGCCAGCCAGGTATTCATTCAAAGTACCTGCCCTTTTGTAAACGTTTTCAAGGAAGCCCTTCCAGATGGTTCTGTGGAAGAGACTACGTACTGTGGACCAGTTCTATCTATAGAATCAGGATACCTCTAAATGACTGAGGTAAACTGCACTGCTGAACTTTTATATTTAGACTAAGTCAGTTATTATTTTCAGTTCAGTGCATTAAAAAAACAAAAAACAAAACACAATTGTTCATTTGACGCCCTCTCCACACCACGGCACATCATTTCTGTTTCCGGTGGCAACACACTCGAGCTAGCGATGGAAAACAAAAAAGATAAATGGACAATTCTCCTTTAAGAGATTACAGGATGGTTCCCTGGAAAAGAGTAAAGTAATATGCATGATTTGCAAATTTAAATGTTTAAGTTATTTTTACTATTATTTATTATTATTTGTCAAATCTTTTGCATTCATAGACTGGGTGGTCATAGTGTCTTAGTTTTAAAGTCTAAACAATCCAAAATTTATACTTATATTTACTAAAACGTATTACAATATACATGCCATGCAAACGTTAAAGTATAGCAAAGTTAAATGAATCAAGTTAATTACCTTCTGTTAAATTGAAGATTAAGTTTGTTTAAAAGTTGACAATTGTGATTTACAGGCAGATTTACAATATTTTGTATTCATTTTTATTCACATTCCTTGTTTAGACTTTTATGTTGGCCCTGCCATTCAGACTTATGAGAAATGTCCACAGAAGAGGAGGTATTGTTCCTGTTTTATTAAGGCTATATTATTTATTATGTTCCGGTTAAATGTTGCTGGATTAATGTGCAATAATGGAAAAGAGGTCATTCTAACCTAACTCTTACAAACATATTATAGACACCAAAGTGAAATGAATTCTAAATATGAGATCACTATGAATAGTTCTGAAAAGTTTGGAACAACTCCCATGAATACCCTGGTACATAAATACCAACTCATGAGGTAGAGAGCAAAAGTATTGTTTACACTGCAATTCTGAATGAATACAAGCTGGGGAAGATGGATGAACTTTGTAAGGGAATTTAGGTCATAGTAATGAGTTTCTGTTAACATAAGCATTTAATTTATAAAAACACTACTAGTGATGCTTTCTTTGGGTGTTTCAATCACAACACTTGACCTGTATTATCAGTGCATTGGACTGTACAGGCTTAAACCTCAACTCTAGTGAGGCAACCAACCACTTGACCAACTGGTATTCCCCAAAATCCTATCTTTAAGTACAACCACTAGATGGTGTCTATATCTAATGATGTAAGCAATTTAAATTAAAAAAAATGTTTACACCATTTTAGTCCTACAGTGGAAGTGTGCACCAAAACATTAGTTTATCCATCCCCCACATCTCCTTTCTCTATTCTCTATCCCTTGTCTCCTGATCTTCTTTCAATCTGAACATTATCTCCATAGCAACAGATTACTGCAGCCTGTGGTTTCCATAGCAACAGAAAAAGGACTGAGGGGAGGGGGAGCCAGAAGGAGAATGCTGAATCACTACAGTGAAGCCAGAAGACATTGCGAGTGGCTACTAGCATACACAGGCAGGTTCTAGCAGTAGATGGGACTATTACATAATCAGACTGTTGTATGTTTTTATGTCAGTCGATCCTTAACTAGTGACTACTCCACCAGCTTCAGCAGCTCACAACATTATCAGCAATGTACAGTATGTCATATGTCAGTCAGTCTTTACCTCCAGTTGCTCATCTTCCAGCAGTTTCATCACCAGTTCCCGGACACTATTCACTGTACTCTGGTTGCTCATGACAGTGAACAGGTTGTAAAAAACCATAATCTGAAGGTACGTCAGCACAGTGTACCGAGCGTGCCAGGAATTACTGCCAGCAATCTGCAACAGGTTACATACCACTCTGTGAACAGGTGCTCATAGCTTACCCTATATATTATTTACTTTGTGATGATTGATCAAATATATACATATTATACATATTTTAATTAAATAATTGCTATATCATAACTTGTAATCAAAAGCTGAAGCAGTGAATGTGTAGACAGTGTAAACATCTTAATGGCTTTGACATACGGTTCAGGCTCTTCTGTTCTGGAGTTTTGTAGCAAGTCACAAACACAGTAATGCTTCTTTATTGCTATAATTCATTTATCTTTGGGCAGTGATTAAAAATGTTGCTAAAAGGCCCCATGTTATTTATGGTGCAGGTAAAATGACATACAGCCACATGACTCACCTCTTGTAGGACACTGAGAACCATGGGGATCTGCTCTGTGTAGAGTAGCCCTTGAGACATCAGAGACAGGCAGGTCTTTGCATCCCTTTTCAACTCATCATAACTATCATCATTCTCAACTGGAGCAATCTTGAACAGCAAAGGAAGAAACTGTAACTGCTCTGTAACAGCCGTGGAGAAGGACCGTCCCGCGCTTGCAATAAGCCATTTTAATACTGGAAACAAGACAGGTATGGATTATAAATGGGGCTAATGGCAATTATGTTTAAAATGAAACTGACTCTTCATTCTACAAATAGATTCTAGTCTAGAGCCTAATAACATGCCAACTCACCTGTTTTGAGGAGCTTTATTGCTTGGGTCCTCTCATCCTGCTCCCCCACCTCATTCTCCTCAATCACATGGTTTTGTATTTCTTCGTCACCTTCAGTTAAGGGTTTAAGCCGCAACAGAACTCGCTCAGTAAAATCTGAGATGCGTGGAGACATGGTTGGCTGGGTGTATGGTAAGTTTACATCAATCATGAAGATGTACGTCAACACACTACAGGAAAAATAGTTCAGAAACAACATTTGTAAAAGAAACAAATACATTATACAATACATCACATAAAAAAATCAAATCGAATTTTTAACTGTTTTCAACGATTCATTACCTTCCAATTCTTTCCCGCACATTCTTATACACCTGTGTAAGTTTGGGCTCCAAGTATTGCAGTAATCTGTGGAGTAGCTCAGGAACACGCCACTCTTGTTGAGCAAGGCCTCCTTGTAGCACATACAGACGACTGGGGAAGAAGAAACAAATACTGTTGTCACTTTGATGTTCTCAGATGCATTATCTTCTGTTTAAGAAAGTTGCTTTTGAGTTTACCAGGCATCCACAAACGACCCCCCCTCTCCATTCACTGGAGACTCCATGAGCATCTCAAACAGCCAGTAAAGCTTTCGTGGGTCTCTACTCTCCTACATTAGGCAGAAAAAATTATTTTATATTAGTCTCAATAGTCAGTCTCAACTCCTTGTCTTATTTTGTAAAGAACAACTTTGTTGCAACTTACACAGGCTGTTGCGATGCAAGTGCCCCAGTCTGCATAGGTTTCTATTGTGATGTTGGACAGTGCAGTGCGCAGTAATGGACACAACATTGCCCAGAGCTCCTCAACCTAGAAAAAACAATGAAGCATTTTATTTTTTATTTTATTATAGTGCTAGAATGTCTTGGCTAGCAATGGCTAAAAGTAGTTATATGTGCATATATATGTTTGTATATGTACCTTTGCATAGCTCCAGTGTTTGCAGCCTCTGATTAAGCCAGAGATAATTTCAGCAACACAGCGCTGTTTGCTCTCATGTGAGTCAGCAACTAAGCGCTCCAAGTGCGGCTGCAGTAGCGGTAGAAAGGCACCATTGAAATTGCGGAACAAACCCTGAAGGAAAAGGATAAAGAAAAATTAAGTCATTGATTGTTTAATATATTAAAAAAAAATACAATTAGAAAGTACCACCTTAAACAAGCAGAATCTGCGAGGACTGAACTTGTCTTTGCCCTTCCGGTCCTCAAGAGAGAGAAACTCAATAAACTGGTTGATAAATCCTGGGTCTGTAAAATGGTCAAAGATGATCTGCTCCCGCTGTTATGAGAAAAACAAATTAAATGTAATATTAATATAGACAATCAAATAACTTTCTAAAAATATGCATATCTTGATTATGATCTTTGATTGATCTTGATCTGATTGTGTATATACCTCTGTCATTTCATCTCTATTTAGGTTTTGTTTGGGTTGCTCTTGTGATGGTGCATACAAAGTCAGTTTCCTAGAGATCCAGAATAACAAAAACCATCAACAACACAATAAAAGATATAATATTATAGTAATAGAAGTCTTGTCAATAAATGAACCTTGGCCAGCAGTAGTATCCCCAGTGAGTCTTTTCCACAAATACACACTTATCCCAGTCGTCCTGTGTGTGTGGAAGACTGCTGCTATCATACTGAAGCCACTTGTTGTCTGGACGGTCTCCTGCCACAATATCACCTAACTCCTTCACTGCACCTTAAGATTAATTCAGAAGGTATTTAATTTGGAATGTAAACAAAAACAACTAAACTTTACTCATATATTAACTATACTGAATGCTTACAAAGCTCTGATGGACTGACTGTGATTTTCTTATGTGATCTCTTTATTTGCTTCATGATCCCAGCCACAGAGGATATTGCCACCTAATGGAGAAAAGTAAATGTTTCAAATAGGAAGTCATGCGTTTCAAACATACACTGAAGTATTTCTAAAAATATAAAATATGTAACAAACCTTGCGGACATAGAGGGAGTCATGATTGAGACTTTTGACAAAGAATGTGACAGCAGCCGGTGGAAGTTGGTGGTCCTCTCTCAGTAGCAATGAGAGGAAGCCAATTGCAATATGTTCAAATTTCCAAGGCCTGGAAAATAGCATCTGAATGTTAAAAACAACTACTGAGTTGAACCAATGATAAAGACAAAAAAAAGACCTACAAGTTTCTGTTGCTTAAGTTGTCCAGCAGATCACCAATCAGCTGATTGTATTTTCTGCAAAATATAAAGAGTTTTTAGAAGATGTACCTTTTTTTTTAACAACTTCAAGTTGGTCTGAATTCAATCAATGTATGAAGAGAGAAAAGATTACATAAAAATGTCTTTTGGCATGGTTGTGGTAGACTTACTGAATAGATTCTGAGTTCTTAAGTTCTTGTCTCTGCAGACCCTCTGCTACATCCTCATCTGAGGGAACAGGCTCAGCAGATAAAGGATTTCCTGTGACCATAAGTTGTTTGGCCACAGTACAGCACTCAGAAGGAATCTAAATGAGGCCAAAAATAAAACTGTAATTTAACAAATTCATCATTTTATTTGGTAATTAAAGTGCCTGATTAATAGTGTACCAATCTTACAGAAAAGTCAATGCCAATAGTTTCATATTGACGGTGGATTTTGTCTGCAAGGTCATCAAAGAGCCGCACAATGGAGGGCTTCTCCAGTGACATAGCAGAGCTAAGGCCAGATCGTACAATAGCCGGCCATGTCACAGAAATACACTCCCAGTCATGCAAATTGGCCAGGCATACACCATTGTGATTTCCAAGAAGACAGTACAAGGCACCCTAAAATGCAGAAATAAAGACATTATTTGAACTGAGGAATAATAAATGATAATGTTATATTATGTCTGGTGTATTATACTTTGAATTGTTGCAGTGTAACACTGCTATTGTCTGGGTTGAGAAACTGCAAAACATGGGGAATCAGGTCTCTGCAGCAGAAATTGTATGTTCCCAGTGCAGTAAACAATACAGTTTGAGCTCTGCTACGAACCTAAAAAAAGTAAATGTCTCACTTTAGATATAGTGATGTTTTTATCACTGTATGTTCTGCACAACATTGACTGGACATAGATAATGTATTGTTGTGAAGTTTCTTGTGGAACTTACTTGACTGTAGGTGCTTGTGGAAAGCCTCAACAGATCTCTCATCAGGTCTCGATGAATACTCCTATACTGACATCCTTCAACTGTCAGCTTTCGCAACTAACAAACAACAAATTCAAGTTTACATAATAAGGAACCTGCAAAAACTCAAAGTAAACATAAAAAATACTTACTTCATGCTGAAGCATAACTCTGTCTATCAGCAGTGCTCTGATGTGCTGCTTTCTGCCGTGAAGCTGCAAATACATGCATTGCAAATATTTAAGAATTGGTGCAAGTTTAAAAATAAGTGCAATAGTTTAAGTCTAAAAAGGATTTCTCACTCTGTTTTCCATTGATTTCTTTACAAGGTTGAAGCTTTTCCAGCGAGAATCAAACTCATGCTTGTGAGATCCCTTGAAGTGCAATAGATCACTGATGATCTACAAAAGATAAATATTATCAAAGGAGTATTGATCAAGATGCTTTGTATAAAACACATAATGCAATACTGTTGGTATGTCGTGTAAAATTTCTATTGAGTTGTTTTTGAAATAAATTGCTGAACCACTTTGGTAATAAAAAAAAACAAAAACTTAAAAATACATCAACAAATGCTATGGAACTTAATGTAAACACAATAATTTGACATACAATTGAGATGTAAAAAATCATTCATTATTATAATGAAAGAAGTCACCATACACAGTAAACAAGTTTATTTACAGAACTCCACTTACTTTGATGATGGAGAAGAGAGACTTGGTGTCATCCTCGGAGTGCTCCAAAATATAATCTATAATAACATGGGGATTACTTTAATGGACTTCTAATACAGTCTAATAAAAACAGTTGTGTGCCTCAAGATTTTAACTGAAACCTACGTAGCAACTGTCTCATCACACGGCAGGTTGCATCTCGGTAGTTTTCTCTGGAGACATCTGAAGGACAAGATATTAGCATGCCATTAAATCAATAAAACAATGTAAAAAGAATGGCGTTTTTATTCTGAGACTAAATAAAAACATACCATACTCCATTCCTGTGTAAAAAGTGGTCTCATTTAGGTTCACCATGCTTTGCACCCTAAGAAAAAAAAGACAAGGTAGTATGTTTATTTTTTCAACCGCACTGTATATCACTTTCACATTATACAAAAAATGCTTACAAGTCTGGAATAGGCTCTCCTTTCAGTGGCGGCATAAGACTCCCAGCTCCCAAGAGGCAATGCTGAACAATGGTGAGACTCTGCAGGACATCATCTCTGAAAAAAATGAAGGGTTAATGGTACTTTACATACCTGGGTTTAAAAAATAAGGTTAATCAATATATTTCTAATTACCTGCTCATGTCCTGTTCTCCTTGAGCAAATCTCTGAAGACGCTGAAGTTCAGGCTGGAGAACAAGGTCCAGTAAGTAAAAAGCAAAGGAAGTCTCCTCGACACTTGGCACATGCCATCGGATGTCTAAGTTCCACAGATCTCCAGGTCGACCCCAGTCCTGCATAATACCAACATGCTCACTTTTAACAGTATTTAACAGCAAAGGTTTTCAAAGATATATACAGATATACAGTACAATATACAATGGGTAAATTGCCCACTAAGTTCAGTTAAAAACTGTATATTTTATGATTAGCCCTAAAGACAGCAGGATCACAGCTGAGGATCTGAAATAGTTCTCCAGGCAGATGACTGTCTCTACCAAAGAAGTGACTTAATGGGATCAAAGTACAGAGTGTTATCGACTATATAAAGAGAGCAGCAGAGAACTAATCACATCAGGTCAAAGCAGGTACCAGAAAAGAAATCTTTTTGTGTGTCTTAAGGAAACTTGTCTAGTGATAGCAATAGTGTGAAAATGAATACAAAAGACCAATAAAAGTACCTTAATAGGTAGGTAGTCACTGATTGGTTGGTGGAAACCCCCAGGGACACTGCAATACTCGGTGGGATAGATAAGTGCAGAGGAGCGAAGAATATGATGTAGCAGGTTACAAGCAAGTGTGTAGCCCTGCTTACATTTCAGATGCAGTGTCAACTGTAAAATCTGCACCAGGTCAGAACGATAGGGCAAAATTTTGTCGCCATCTACTCTCGTCACCTTGTGACCAAGTGTGGAAAAAAAAGAAAAGAAAAAAGATGATCAATATCAGATTATACACACATAAAAAGGAGGACAGAAATGTAAAAATCACCTCAGACAAGAGCTGCAGATTCCACAGTAACTCTTTGTCAAGCTCTTCCTCACTTAACACTTCTTCGTCTGTTGAGAAAACCATCATTAACACTTACTCATTCATACATTATTCATGCAAAAGGTTAATTTTGCCAATAGAAAATGTATCGTTGTACTTACGGACAGCAATTTGATTTATGGCATGGCAACAGTGTGGCACAAACATCTTGAGTGACTCTGCAGGGTTACACTGCAGAAAAAGAAAAGCCAAGGATGAGGACATGGAACAAACTACATGATGACCTATGTACATCACACAATACTCACTTTGGCAGCAGCTCTACACATGTCAGCAACCATTCTCCCAGCGACACGTGTCTCAAAGATGTTGGTGGTTGCAAAGTTAAACACCTTCTCCAGAGCCACCTGTTACAATGTACAATAAACAATGTATAAGATCCTATTTGCCCTTGAAAAAATTGCATATGTTGAAAAGACAATGTCTGTAATGTTACCTTGAAAATGTCCAAGGAGCACTGTGTCAGGATGGTGCTAAATGTGGAGGACAAGCCAAGCTCTACCAGACTTTCCAAATGAGTCATTTTTTCTGTCTCTGTTTCTTCTCGAGTTTGTTCCAAAGTGCTGCTGTCTATTAGGGCAAAGCACCTGTACAGACAAAAGTTATTATCTGGCATAGATAAATTAAAAACTTGTTAATTGTATTTTATATCAAATAAAAATTACACTCTAAAGTTTTAGCATTTAAATTACAAAAAACTCTAGGAACTTTTTCCTCAAGTTAATGTGAAGATTAGCAACAACATATTTACACACCTGTCCATGAACTGAAGGACAAAATCTTCAAACTCAGCAGAAGCTGAACACATTTCACGTTCAATCTAAAAGTTGTAAATGTGAGGATTAAATATATACAGTTGACCAAAATAGTTAGAAACAAAAAAAAGATAAGGAGAATGAGTTAGTCACCTCTGTTAAGTCAGTTCTTTCATGTAGGGCAAATGAGCAGTCCACCAAAGGCACAAGGGTCACAAATGTAGCAATAAACTGGAATGTGATCTGCAAACAGAAAAATTTACATCTCCTAGTTATTTTAGTCTAGATGACATTTATTTTAAAGAACAGCATGGTCTGGGTGTGCATTCAGAACAACAAGTGTTGAGAATACCATGCACTTGCTGAAGTCGTTTGGGTCCACGCCAGGCAAAGCCCTCATAAGTAGGGGTAGCATGTGAGTGGGGCCCTCAGGAAAGCGGTGCCCACCTGACACTAGGCTCCGTGCCACACCAATCATGCAGCTCAGAGTGGCTGTGAGCTGGTGGGGCTCTGTTAGGGTTTCCAGGGCAGGGTAGGTCCTACAGTAGAAATAGAACAATGAGGCCTCTGTTTAATTATCAGAAATTAATGCCTAAACAGTGAAGCTATTGTGTGTGCTCAAATTCATTACAAGTACCAAATATGAACATTTTAATAGCAATAGCAACTTACTTTTCCAGAACGGGTGGGATGACTAACTCAGGCCTCATCAGAGCCAGGTTTTGCAATGCTTTTGCTGCATCAAGACTGCCTGTTTTGCTGAACATAGCCAATAAAACTGGCTGCATCATACTATCCACAAATTCATTAATATCCTCTTCTGTGAGTTTGTGACTGTCGGGTATTGGTGTTAGCCAAGTGGGCTTTCTGTAGCGCTCTCGGTGCAGCCTTCGCACAACACACGCAGGGAGCCGCTGGAGCAGCTTCATGAGTTTCATCTGAGCACAGTGACAAACAGATACATGACACAGGGTTTGAGAATGCACAAAATAAGCTGCTGTATTGAACCTACACGGGTGAACTTTATTGCTGTAACTGTTTTAAATGTATTATTTTTTTCAGAATAATAATTTTATTTTGATTTAAAATAATGTGCACATTTACAATTTAATAAAATATTTGTTGTAATTTACTTATAATATAATATGCACAATTTCCAAGAAAAAAATAAATTAACTATCACAAAATGTAATAGCTTTTTATTCCACATCCATGGCACCCATTGAGCAGTGTGGAGGTGAATGTATCAGTAAACTGACCTTTGCCTATATTTCACCATTTTACGGCATTGACTACATGGGAGGGACTTTTAATATGAACCTCTTTGCTTTGTTACATTTCACAAAAAAAAGAAAATACAGCAGTCTAGAGGTATTTCACAAGGCAAACTAAACCTGGAATTTAACCCAGTGATGAGTTCTAAAAGAGAGGATAGGACACAGGGCCAGGTTTGTTTACAAACATTTGTCTGGAAGTCCTGCTTAATCCTGTACAACAGAATGTACAAAGGGGAAAATTGCAAAACCTTGTTTATAGGTACAAC
This sequence comes from Rhyacichthys aspro, assembly GCA_036850595.1. Taxonomy (NCBI): domain Eukaryota; kingdom Metazoa; phylum Chordata; class Actinopteri; order Gobiiformes; family Rhyacichthyidae; genus Rhyacichthys; species Rhyacichthys aspro. The sequence goes on along the minus strand of CM072162.1, from coordinate 15,103,100 downwards.
TGAATGTTTTTTCCAGATGCTTCCAAGTAACAGCCTAAAATACACTTACAGAGTCATCCCTGTGCCATTAATAGTTTTGTGTATAAGACATGTTGTTGCCTGAGAGTGCAAATGCAATGGGGGGGCTACTCAAAACAGAAAGGCATGTGCCTCTGTGACCTTTCATAGCATTGTGGACTCCAAACGCACATGGCTGAGCCAGATCCCAGTGTAAAACTAGACAGCTAAAAAGGAAGGACACTTGGTAGAAAAAAGTAATATGTGACTGTACCCTGTTGTCGTCATGGGCCACATTAAGCCCCGTAATGGTGGATCAGTGTTGAACAAGCATGACTGATGCATTTACACTCATTGGAGGCTGACTCAAGTGCATGACTCAGTTTTCTTTTGGGTTGTACTAACTGCCTGTATTGTTTATGATCTATCACTTAAATCCCCTTTAAGAAAGTTTTGGTTATCTAATGAAGTACTACTATTAGTTTACTTACCAACCAACGGCCATGGTTTGAAGGGTGGAAAAAAGATGTAATGCTCTTGAAAAGGCCACTGAGCTGAGCTTGAGCCTGTTTGCTGGGTCCTCCCTAAAATTGCAACAACAGTAATGAGTCAATACCGCCCAACTTAAAAGGTATTTATTATCTTGTCAAGTGTCATTTAAAAAAATAATGAACCCACCAAAAGGGCAGCAACCCACAGCACAACATGGTTGATGTCATATGCATTGGTGATGTATCGTGGTACCATCATCTGACTGGTTCCCACAGGGAGATTTAAACTCCTCAAGATTCTTGTGAAAATCTATAATGTGGGAAATACATTCATTATTTTGGCCAAACATCTAATGTAGTTATATCATATTCCTGAACACACAAGTGTATACGCAATAGTTGTTGTGATAAAGAATAAACAAGGCAGCCAAAACATGAATGCAGCACAACCCACTTTCCATAACTGAGCTGGAGCCAGATCAACAAGGAAACCTGAGAGTGTGTTTCTGCAACAGCTATGACCACGCAATAGAGTCAAAGTCTCACATGATAGTGTGTTTCGCAAACCTCAAAACAAGTAGTAGACTGTAATGAGAATAAACAACCAGACCTTGGGAATATAAGGGTTCCAGTCAATGTAGCCAATGTTGTCATTAGCCAATCGGGAAAACAGACTGACCAGATGCTGAAATGACAAGTAGATGATATGTTTGATCAAGACTGTTCCGATTGATTCTTTGGAAATGATTGTATTTCTCATCTTACCATTTCCCAGCTTGGCAGATTCTGTACAGACACCCATAAGCTTATCATCTCATCAAACCACAACCTGTGAAAGAGACATCTTAACATCTGACATCTGTCCCAATGTATAAGACAAATGACAATAAACATAATTATTGAAATATTGATGTTAAAATGTTTCATACTTGAAACCCTTGTGATGCAGCTCTGGTGGCAGAGTTGTAGGTAAGAAAAGCTCAAAGTAGCTAATTGCTCTTTGCATTGTGACATCAAAAGGACATAGTAGAGGTCTCCACTCATCCAACATCTCCTGAGTAGCTGAGTCTGAAAAATATCTACATAAAAATATATCACTCAATCTTACATTCCATACACCCTATTAGCTAGTTATGAATGAGATATATCTGTTTCGCCATAGCACAGAGAGATATTAGCAAACCTCTTAACTCCAGGTAAAACTCTTACACACCTCAAGAGATTACAAGTCATATCTGGCACAGTTTTAGCCATGCTGGTAAATCCACTGAACACTTCATAGCCTATTACTTTCTTGTGTACAGGCATTGGTGGTCATCTCCAACATTAGTATCTCTGTGCTTTCTTTTCTGTACTGCTTTTAAAACACATTTCCAACCTAGGCTCTTGTGTGTTGCTGCTGATCAGTGTCTCATCAGTTGACCACAAATCACTCTCCCTTCTCACAGTAACAGGAAATTCTCAGACAGTACAGAATTAGATGAGATAATAGGATTACCTGTGTAAGAGCAAACAGGGAGAGTCCAAAAGCTTGCCTAAGATATCTGCACAGCTATGGTGGCCACAATTAGAGAATGCAGGAGACCTATCAGTTTGTTTGTTTGTTTTTTACTAACAATACCATGTAATATTTTACTGTCTTAAGTCTAATACACCAAAAAGTGTTTTTGCAATGGAAACCAAAAAAGTTTAACAACACATATATACATATATACACACACACACACACACACACACACACACACACACACATACATAATATATACTTACGGCCTGCAGTTTTTTACAAGTGTTTTCAGCACATGTTCCACAGAGCTGTAATGAAAAATAAAAAAGAAAGTGTCAGAGCATCTGGAATATTACAATATCTATTATTTTAATCTTTCCCACATTGTTGCATTTTGATGCATAATGCCTATGCTTCATCATACACAGAAAATGTTTTGGTTGATATGCAAACTTGATAAGAAAGCTTATAATTACACTTATCTAAGCATGAATGCCTTGATGTCAAGTAAATATTGGCCACATCATCATCCATCATCAAAAGCACAAAAACACTTTTGAAGACTTCTTTTTAAAAACAAATACACATTAAAAGTGTAATATAAAAAAATAAGAATTTCTTGGAATCTGTACTGATAGCTTGATGCAAAATGTTCCTGCATTCCTTTACACATTTTGTTGTAGTTAGATTTAAAAATTACTGTTCATAGACTTTCTTACAAATTAATACTGACAAGGTTATCTTCACTCACAGATGACAGGGCTGTGGTCACATAACCCCTTGAAAGCCATGGACCAATATAACCACGGCTTTTGAGCTCCCAGCCCCTGAATCCCACCTATGTGCTCACATGCAAGCTCAAGCCATGCCTTAGTGGAAATGTCCTGAGAATCTGACTCAACAACTGCTTACTCATCTCTACATTTATTCATGTATTTTTATAGTTGACTCATTTAGCACACTAACAATAACTAAATCACCCATGCCATTCTCCAATGTGATCTGCAACTATCTAAATGCACAATATTATTTAAGCCCAAATCACACAGGCCAGGGTTAAACTCATGCATTTCAAATTCAAGACCACCTAGAATGGGTCAGTTAATGAGTATCCTGTTAGAAAGTGCTGAGTTACACTCACTAAGGAACCCCTGGCTCTACAATGACCTTTGTATCCAGGCTGGAGTAAAGCTTCAGTAGACGTTCACCACAACACATTCCAGTTCCATAAAACTGTGTCCCCCTATAACTCCTATATACACTGTGTTTCTTTGAAGGTAAGTTAACTTAAAAAATTAGTACATTTGGAAAACCACCACCAAGCAATACAACTTTCCAAAGTACGTAACTGCTGTTAAAAACTAAGCACCACTACTTAATTTGTTCTTCTTCCAATTATTTTCCAATACAGTGACACAGCTACTGTCATATAATTGAAAGCAAATGAAACACTGGGAAACACATTGCACATGTGAAATTAGAAGGAATCCCAGAGAAGCCTATCAGAGTAGATGCAGGGGATAGATGGTTGAGAATCTGTTAGCTGCAGTGCGACAGTCTCCAATATGAGTGTAATGTTAACATTGAACAGATTTTGTTTCCTTTGACAAGCTGCATATGGGATGTCAAATTTGTGTTTTTACATGCAATTTATTCAGAAAAAAAACAATTAAGTGCCCCACAGGATTACTTCAAAGTAAAACACAAGGAGGAATGTTGTTCTTACCACCTCTGAACCAATTTTAGCATTATGTGTTTAGAGGATGAACGTGGCCGAAGAGAACTAAATGTGAAAGAAGACAAAGGGATAAAGAATGCGTTCAGCATACAAAATGCCAATCATTCAAAATTTGTAAAATTATCATGTTCTGTTCATCATTTATATTTTATTCATCATTCCCTTTTTATATGTTTTTTGAAAGATTCTATTGAGCAAGCATTCAGCCAAAGCAGCTTGTTTTTTGAAGGCATAATGTAAAATGTGACGTGCCTGCAAGGCGTATGTGAGAAACAATGTTCCCATAGCACCATAAAAGAGCACCTCGCACTGCTTGCTGTAAGAGCTTCACAGATTTTCTCCTTGAGTGTTGAAGTGGACATAATTCAAAGCATATCTAATGTTATTTGGCAAAATGTCCACATTCGATACATTGTTATTCAAAGTTATTCTGAGCTAGTGTATTGTTTTATTTGTAAAGTGTATCCTTAACAAAGTAATAATTATATTATTATAATAAATACTATGGTAGATAAAAATAAGACATACTTAGGAAACCAGTTGAGGCCCAGATGTTCAGTCTTTGAATAAAGAATTCTGTCGTGAAGCTCATACAATGGTCGCCACTGTAATTCAAGGTCCTCCCTGGACAGCAGTTCTTTTTTCCTAAAAGAAATTGATGAGAAGTTAATGCCTAATGTTTTATAATTTCTACATTTTTTATGGCTATTTAAAGTCAAACTGTCGCAAAAATGTTGCAGATTTCCAGTTAAATTAATTCTAAACAAATCCTAAAAAATCTTTTGATGTCCTGTCTCAAAGGACTCTTACTTGAGGAGGTTGATAAGAAGTCGAGCAAAGCCCTGCATCATGCTGATCTCCAGTCTGGGGATTGTCACTAGCTCATACAGCAACTTAATGAACAACACATGGTCCTCTTTGCTGAACTTCCGCCCATATAGACGCATATACCTAGATAGGTGAAATAAAATGATTATGAACAGCTTACTAAACAGCTTACAGGAGATAATCAACAATGGCATTGGTTGAACATGTCGAGAACAATTGAAATAGGCAGTTGAAGAATTACCACTGATAGTTAAGTACCAATCACGTTCAAAGTGTTCTACATTTTAAAATCCATACATAATTGCTAAAGTGCTAAAATACAAGCTGTTAGAATCTGGGTCAACCCCACTGTAAACTTTCCATCGGTCTAAGCCGGCAGTGACTCACATTTGGACACAGGCAACAAAGAGAATGAAACAGATTATCGAAACATAGCAATCATGTACAATAAAATAAAACCACTAACAAACTAATCTAGAATATTTACACTTCTTGCTGTATTTGTTAAAATAGTTGATGTTTTTATTTTATGATACGAGTAGACTACAGAAGAGTAGGGTACTGATAGATATTAATAAAACGTTTCAATCAATTTTACTTTAAACAATCATATTTTAAACTACAATTAACCATACTGTCAAAGTTCATTTTCTGGCCTCTTCTTGGGTTATGTTCACTCTAAAGTTGTCAGCTGATTTTATCCCATTTACAGTTTATATTACATTTCAAAGCAAAACACAAACAAGTCTGACACCAGACTTAACACAACTATTAAGTTATAAAGTCTTCTTTTTCTTCAATTGGCTTAAATCTGGATGAAAAGTTGGCTAACTAAAACACAATTGGCTAACTCAGATTAATGTTACTTACGTGGAAAGTTTCCTTGTCCAGAACAGGACACCGGGCCATATCTCTCTGAGCTGAACGGCTCGGGCCAAGTTACCTTTAATTTTCCTCAAAATGTCATTTGATTCTTCATCTAATCTATCCGCGTACGGCAGAAGTTTGTTGTAAACGATGTCCTTTTGAGGACGAAATCCCAATGTGTCGAACTGTGCCTTTTTCATATTAAAAATACCAAAACGGCTAGCTCTAAGATGCTAACAAACTGTACTTCGCTAAGGTTTGATTCGTGCTACCGTTTTTACTTTAAGACTACAAGTTCAATTTAAAGCGAGCTAACCTCTTTGCTCCGTGGCGAGGTTGTTATTGCCCGCGGAGACTGAGTTATGAAATTCGCAAGTTTCTGGCACGCTAGCTAGCCATTTAGCTTAAGTTAGGGCAGCTCACTTTCCGATAAAGCATAAGTAGTCTCATATTAGTTAGACCTGTAAAATATTAAGGCTAAAGAGAAAAAAAACAGCCGGTCCGCAAAACCAGTTGGCACTCAATAGCTTCTTTTCTTTTCTGATGAATCCAAATATCTGGCAACTTGCTAACGGCGTGGCTAAAGTTAGCTCTGCACTACAAAAGCACAGTCATATCCCAAGGACTGTCAACGTCGTCTGTTTCATCCAACTACAGCAAAGCAGACGCTTGACGCCACCCAGCACAGAGGGTTCATACCCACCAACTACAATTCCCAGAGTGCACTTCTTCATTCATGCTTTTTATAAACGCTTATCCTCGGGCGGTCAACCAGGATGACCTAAAATCCACTTACAGCTTGGGTCATCCTATGTTTTTTCTGTTTGTTACAAAACGAAGTATGTTAGGTATTTAAAATTCCCGTAGTATTTCCACGATGGAGAAAATGATTGCAAGCTTACACTTGCCTATCGTGTTCTAAAGGTTAGACATTTATTATCAATGAAAATATGCAAGGCATAATTCATATTTTTTTTAAATGTCTGACAATTAATGACCTTATTTTTATATTACTATACAAATTTTGCATTTTCCCAATGATTTCGAGTTGAGCGCTTGTTTACAAAGTAAAAAAACTTTTAGATGGTGTTAGATGTATTCAGCTTTTATTGATCCATCAGATCGTTCGTCAGATAAAAGATAAATCCTTGCTCATTACTGTAACTCAGTTTGGAACTGACTGCCACCTTGTGGTAGATCCATGTGATAGAATTCCGAAGAGGCGTACGTAGGCTACAGGGGAAACAAAAGGAACTCTTATTTATTCTTCTAATAATAATTATTAATAAATGTCGTTTATTTTTAAAGCGAAACATTAAGATTATTGACATTCACGAAAATGGCGAGCCATAATCGCTCAAAATATGTTATTTTACTATTTGGGAGAGGGAAGTTACGTCCATTTACGTCACTCGACTGTAACGGAAGTAAAAGTGGCGCGCAGGAGTGTCACCATGGTAACCCGTAGACGCAAAGCTGAGCTGAAGTCATTGAATTTTGCGCTTTTGTTGCTTTTTTCTGGCATATATTTTTTATATAATGTACATATCTTATAATATAATGTTCATTATATCATAATTACTTGATAACTGTATTTAAATTCAATTACTGTGGTCAATATGACAAAGTCGCACTAGAAAAGTTAAAGAAGGCAGTTAAAGATGCTGTTTGAAAAGCTCTGTGTTACTAGTGACCGACTCTTGTCGCATCAGCAGCTTTCTTGCTGGGATTCTCTCTGTGCAGTGCTGAATGGCAAGGACATACTGGTTTACAGTCACGAGGATAAGGAAGAGAAGGTAACAAAAATAAAACTCTTGTAACCAAATCATAGAAACTCTAACATAAAATTTGATGAGCTATATTCACTTGTCTTCTCTACAGCCAATGCAACTAACTGGCCACCATGGTGAAATCAGTGTTATGACTTTTGGAAAAAGTAACAAGCCAGTTCTCTGCTCTGCTTCTGCTGATTATGTTATTATCTGGGATATTTTAAGTTGCCAGAAGAGGACCATAGAAGGTGAGAGCACTTGTTATAATGTGTACACTTGTAGAAGAAGATGTTGAGCAAAAAAAGATGAACAGTTATTGAAATATTATCAAGTTATGTCAGCTGCTTCCACATTTAATTTTTTTTGACAGGCAAAATTGCAGTTGGAACAATTCTTGGCACTTTGCTTGGGGAAGTAATTCATCTTTCATTCTCATTCTCTGATGATAGAGTAGCTGCTTGCTCTGGAGATACTGCACATGTACTTAACGCAAAGGTATATTCTTCAGTGTTGTTTTACTTTTTGTATGTATAATGCCACAAATCATTATTATTTTCATTTGTGCAGTATACTGTGCCAAAACCAAAATACACAAGTATCATGTGTTATAACACATAAATGAGCATTCTTTATTAAATTTAAGTGGATCTTGAATTAGCTATTTGCAGTTAATCTTGTACAATGTCTCTCATTTTTTTCATAACAGAAACATGAAACAATTTCAACCTTAACTGGTCATCTAGGTCCATTAACTTCAGCTGAGTTCTGTCCCTGGAACAATGATGTTCTGGTCACTACATCAGAGGACCGCACTTTCAAGGTTCTGGCATAGCACACATAAACATATATGATTCTAAATTATATTACATATACAATTATTATGTACTGTTCGTGTATACAATAAACATGTTCTTTTTTGTTTTGTTTTGTTTGTTTGTTTGTTTTTGCTTACCCCTAATTTTCTTAAGGTGTGGGATTTAATGACTGAATCAGTTTACTACCAGTCATTTGTATTGTCAGGTATGATCTTAAAATAAATTTAAAAAGATTAATTAATTTTATATTTATGTTTATATCAGTGACTTCTTTATTTTTTATTTTTTTTATATATATTTATTCATATTTTTTAGGGTCTCCGTTGATCAGTGTGACATTTTTGGAAGAAACTCAACATCTTATAACTGGATCAATGGACGGTCAGGTAAGTCACAAAGATTAGCTCAAAGTCATAACAAAATATTACCTAACTCAGTGTATTTTATTCAGGTTTGGTGCTTCTCTCTTACTGATCTTAACAAGTGTCACCTGGTAACAAAAATCAACCTTCAGAAGAAAGAAAAAAGACATAAAGTCCATCAAGAATTTTTGGGCCAAGGAGCAGGTAATAATAATTAAACATTAAGACATTTAAATATATATGTATGAAAGTTACTATTACTGTGATGACATACAATATGTTATATGGATATTTCAGGAGTATCTGCTGCTGTTGAAGTGGAGAGGTTCAAACCTGTCCTCAAACTGGATTTATGTTGTTTAGCTGACTCCAGCAATGATCAGAAAATGTAAGTGTCTTCTTCTTTGAATGTTTGTGTTCATAATTATGAGACTTCAGACTTAAGTATTGTATTTGAAGATAGATAAGACACATTTTTATTTTCACTATATCAGTGACAAAGACTATATATTAAATATTATATTTGGAAACATACACTCCTCAAAGACTGGTTTGAATATCATGCTGGAAATTATGACCCAATTTAAATAAAATAAAGATCACATTTCCACCATTATGTTGAAGTTCCTCAAATCTTCATGTGCAAATGCATCACAGGAAACTATTTCAGGTTGTCAAAATATGTCAAATGGTAATTAAGCACTTATTAAGCTCAAACGTTACTGTCCATATTTTGACACCCAAAGGAATCAGATGAAAGGGATTTTTTTCAAAATGGTTTATTTTGAATTGAATGATACTATAGCACACACCAGATATTGGAGTAAATGGTGATATTTTTTCTACAACCAATGAAAGGGTTTAAAATCAAATGACCATGTATAAATTCTACACCTAGAGGCTTAATTGCCTTCATCCTGTACAGAAGCATGTGCTCAGCATGAAAATTATGAGCCACTAAGATGTAAATTCAGACTACTATAATTTGTAAGTACTCTACGCTGTCATAATCCCAGCGGGTAGCTCACTGCAGGAACTGAAATGCCTTAGTCCTCTCATTTCCATGTGGCAGCAGTTTCTATCTGACACTGATGTAGATGTTTTAAGCTGAGACATTCCTACATGTAAAATAAAGAGTTTATGCCTTTCATAGATGTATGTATATGTTTAAAGTTAACTAGTATTATTTTAATATGTGCAGGGATTACAGCTGGATATGTATAGGAAGCTCTGATGGCCTGTACATACTTGATCTGGCATCTTCAGAACTGCTAACAGTGCTTTATTTCAAAGGTATTTCATGTTAATTATTTTTCTCGGTCACAATAAGCAGTGTGTCAGTGGTAAAATATTTGTGTTTGATAAATAAATTAGGAGTCTTTCTTCATAGATTACCCCGACTTGAGTGTCACTATGGCTGGGTCTTATTCTACCTTCATGGGCCGTAATAACACTGTGAGTACATGAAACTGACACTATGGATTCTAGTACTCAACACATTTTATATAAATACATATGGTTAGTTGTACCATTGTATTGACGCAATGTAAATTTATTTTATTGTATTTTATTTTTGATACAAATTGACTTCCTTGTTACATAGATGCTGCTATTAGTGAGCTCCCTGTTTACTCCATGTGTGGCCCTAATGGAGGTAAATCTGTGTGACCTAAAGAGGATGTTGGCTGGAGGAGAAGGTTTTTCTGTGTTCCCAAGGTAACACATTTAAAGCCATAACATAACACCAGTACTTCCTACAAGAATAGTTTTACTACTGCTTTTTGTAATAAGCCCTTTTCTTTTTCAGTTCTCCTCCACTGCTGAATTCTCTGCTGAATGATAAATTAAAGAAGAAGGATGTCAGCCATCTTAAAAAGAAAGGTTTGACATCAGTTACCAGTCAAATGATTGACCTTTTTTTTCTTTCAATAATGTACACTCAGTAAAAATATAAAAGCAACACCGTACATTGATTATCTGAAGATTAAAGATTTCCTAAATGTAAAAAACTTCATATATTTGCTTCACAAATTTAGTAAAGTAAGTGATAAATGAGCTTTTTACATTTGCTAAAATTATCAATGCAGACGTCTTTTGACGTATTGTCAAATTATTATCTAAATCATTACCTTGATTATTATTACCTTCTCTGTAAAATAAATATATATTATTTTTTTGTATATATTTTTACTCAAGCAAGCAAGCTCAAGTTCAGGTTCCTTGGTGTATCATAATATTTTTTCCGCATTAAACCTTTTTTTTTTACTGGAGACCTATTCTGTGGTTTGTATTTGGCTCTCACAGAGTTAGTGCTGAGGCTGCCAGTTAGCCAGACATCCCACAGCTGGAGAAAAGAAAGCTGCCAGGATTAGTCGTTGCAGGGGATCTTCAGGGGAGTCGATGGGTACTGCGTGACAGCAATGTCAGACCAGAAACCACAGACATGCACAGACTAATGCAATTCACTGTGTATCTCTGTTTTTGAAAGCAAATCAACAACATCATATACAGATTTGACTCTAAAACAACAAGACCCCTGGAAAGGACTGTTATCTTCCATTATAAGACAGCAGGAGGTTCAGTTGTAGGTGCTGAGTAGATAACTGGTCTTGTAATGTAACCTAACCTATAATTTTTATGTTTACCAACAATGACTATATTAAGGCAGCTTTTACTCCAGGATGATATAGCTTAAAATGTGTGTAAACACCCAACTTGTGTAATTGCAGGAGCAAATTCTGGTGTTTACTACTCCATAAAACTAAATGACCGTCAAATAACAGCTGGACGTCAATATATTTCTGACAAGCCAGCAAAATTACATTTCTGGTACATAGGTTTTAAGACGTTATAAGACCTATAATAGGATTCATCTTTTCCATCCTAAAGATACTCTAGGTTTTACATTTATTTGGTTGACAGGAGAACAGTTTTTTGAAAGCTAATTTTTTAGTCACTATGGAAACATTGAGCTCTAATTTCATTAAAAGCACTGACAGCAAACAGAGAGCTTCAGTCCTCTTCCCACATTCAGCTAATTCATGCACAGCACCAAACAGTGATATGATGATATGATCTGACCCAGTATAATACACGCAGCAGTAATATGAAGACTGTATAATTAACTCTCATAATGTTGTCTTTTGTTATACAGTGACCATTAAAGAGCAATCTTTGGTCTTTAACACAAAAGTGAAGTCATCTGGATACACCAGTGCTCCAAGGTGGGTTCACAGTGACATATTCTTCACCCGCGCACAGACAGTATATGGCTTTCACTTTATGATTCTCCATTTACACTTAATATGGCATTTACATTGTTTTTTTCCCCTTTTTTCAGAAGAGTTATGTTTGCTCCTACAACAAATGTTAAAAAAGACCAATCATCTACAAAGGCTAACAATACAAAGTAAGGACTTGCTGTGTGAAAATACAATAGTAAGGTACAACTACATGGCTTAAAATTAATCACTCATCTCAATTTTCTTTTTAGGTGTTTTTTGGTCAAAGATTATCCAGATGATTGTGCAGCACCAAGTGTATCAAACACACAGTTTATCACCTCCAGTAAACCTGTGTACTGCATTGAATACTCAGGTAAAATTATTCATTCTCATAAGGCATGTAAATAAATGTCTTTGCCTGGTAAAGGAAGTGCTTTCATCCTTTGTTGTATTATGTGGTATTGCCACATAAATCAATCAAGTATTATTCTGCAGGATATTTATTATACAGTATTTAAACTCAGTGTCACTTTACTCGACAAAATAATATCTTTAAGTTATTGCGATGTATTGTATCTGAAATAATAATAATTTTCTTGCTTGCTTTTGTGATATGTTTGAAATATATATCATTTGCCGTAAACATTCCTAGTAAATGGACTATGAATAATCCAAATAAAAGGACTTTGTGTTTCCCTTCCTCTCCCAGGTGACGGAAAACAAATCCTGTGTGGTCTTGGCGACAGCTCTATGTTTTTGTGTAAGTCTTCCCTTACGGGCAACCCAACTGTCTACACAGGTGCGTGAAGTGAACACTGCTGTCCACACTTTGAAACCTCTGACTTTCATTCTTCCCTGAGACACTTTTTTCTCCGTTAACTGTTTTTTTTCCAATTGTAATTAAATAAGCTGCAGGAATTTGTACGATACCTGATTTTGCGTGATTTGTTTGCTTTATCAGATGCTTTATTTTTAATTTGTAAAATATTTAATAAAAAAAAAATATTTTATTTGTATAGATGTTGATTGATGTCCAAAAGAAATTATTGCAATAAATCCAGTGAGTTGTTTACTTCATTAGCAAATTTAGCCAAATCTTATGAGTTCATCTTCAATGCCTAATAAGTGGCTTTAGGAGTTGATGTCAGACACTAAAACCTAAATCACAGGAATAAGGCTATTGAATAATTCTCCACAAGGGCGCAGCAGAGATAAGGACAGAGGATGATTTGACCAGAGGGTCACTCAATGCTGCATCATTTAAAATTTCAGATCAATATCCTTCACATTGTATTTTAAACAAACCTATGCAGGGCATGACAAGGCAGTGAGCAGTGTGAGCTGGAGCCTCAGCAGACAGTGGTGGTTGAGTGCCTCTGAAGACCAGACGCTACGAATCTGGACCCACAAGAGCCACGAGCCTGCTATTGTTATGGTAAATGTCCCATGCAGTTGCTCACACACTTAACCCAAGCTAATATTTTATTTTATTCCTTTGTGGTTTCTGCAGTTACTTAATGTTCATTTTACCTCTAGACTTGATTTTACTTTAACTGCTGCAAATCTTAGATAGCGTTCAGGTCAGAAACCAAAGTTGTGATTGTTGTTATTATATTATATAGTATTATATATAATTAGTTTTATGCCAACTTGCAAACATATTTAAATGGTCTGTTTCTGTGTAGTAATATGCAGACTGTCCATATGAAGAAAGTGGCCTACTGATTTTAAAGTTATTTTTAGTTTTTGTCCTCACAAAGTTTTGTGGTTATGTTGTTATCAATAGTTCTTAGTAAGTGTGCAGTCCTGCTGTGTGTGCACTTATGTGGTCCCACAGGCAAAGGTGCAAGAAAAAAAAGCTTGTGAAATCATATTTAAATTATACAAGACCATGGATGTAACTCTGTCTCAGGATAGGTCAGGGTTATCCTCCTAATAATGTGACTTACAGGACTGCCTTTAAGGGCTTATCCACTTGTAGATACCATGCTACATAAAATGTCACTTTATAATGTAGAGCAATGTTAGCTTCATTGGTCTGGATGAGGTAAATCAGCCTAATGTATGTTACCTTTTACTTTAATACATATATTGATATTTTATTTTTATGCTTTCCCCTGTAGGGTAGCAGCAGTTTCTCTAAACCAGTAAGGTGTGCTCAGTTTTACTATCTTGATAAATTCTTTCTTCTGGCGTCTGGACCTTCTCTACACCTGTACCTGTATGATGTAGACACTAATCGTGATGACATCAAAAGGCAAGTTCACATGACCCAACCTTACTAGCTTAATAGTGTGTACACATAGGAGACATTTGCTGCAGTTTTACTGGTCATACCTTTTTCTTTCAGAGTGGAACAAGAATACAATACTTGTAACATGTAAGGCCTACAGTGGAGGCTTACTTAAGTTTGCTTCATTACTGATTTGATGTAACGATGAGTGTATGATTTAGTTGCTACCACAAAACTCACCCGTTATGACTCACACTTATTATGATTAATTATGACTGTGGTGGTCTGACAAAGGCTTGTCCTTTGTGAAGGTAGTTATTGGTATAGGACATCTCATAAATGAAAGATCTTTGGTCAGTAAAAGGACCAGAAATTAGGGGTGATGTTATATGCACATGCATTTATATGTGGGATAGCAAAGAATGTTTATTTATTCTGCTTTTTGAAGGTAAAAATGAATGAGTGTTATTTCAGGTATCAGCAGCATAGCACTGTGAAATTGGCAAAATCCTTGACTATATCAGCTACTGAGATTACTGCTTTGTCTTCAATCAATGACTTTCTATCTTGTATCCTTTTATTATTATACCTGCATTTTAATACTGGAGCAAGAAAACTACCCCTCTAATAGTTTTACTATAAGCCTCTGTTTGGACCATTCTGTGTCATCCACAACACACTTTTTTCACATCCTCTTGTTGCCCTAAGACTCCCGCTACTAATTTTACATGTAAATTGCATCTCTTTAATGTCTGCATTCCTGCCTGTTGTTAGGGTTTACAATGCTTTACTTTAAACCCAGCCATGTGTAATGACTGAAATAATGGCACAATTTTTTGCACAAAGTTGAAATTGAAATTTTTTTTTTTCAGTCAAAGTGTATGAATGTTTTTGGCAGTTGTTTTCTTAAATCCTGTCCCAGACATTATTCTTGTGTGTGGATCGGATCGGTCTATTCAAGTGTTTGACATGAACAGAGGTGCAGTTGCTGCAGAGCTCCCTGATGCCCAGAGTCGAGCAGTCCACTGCATTACACAAAACAAGGTGCGCATTTACAGTACTTCATCTGTTTTTATATAATCCTTATACATAAGATATATTCAGCTTTTGTATAAACAGTTTCAAATGCACTTTAATGTAATAAATCAGCTTTACACACGCTCAGTGCATAACTTTTATTGTGCAAATACAACTAAGAATTAGTTTGACTTGGCATTGTTTGAATTCAACCCCATCCTCTGTCTTATTATTAATGGGCTCCAGTATCTGGCAGAGGTCTCAAGGTTACGTAAGACATCGAAGAGTTTTGTCAGTTACATAAGGCGCCAGCCATCTTTGAGGGAATAAAAGTGTTAGTTTGTGTCTTGAATGAAGAAGGTCATGGTTAAAAAACATCTGTCCAGATGTTTCCATGACAGACAGACAGGACGTGTCATAACCAGTATCATTTATCTTGCTGAATGTTTGAATGTAAATCCCCAGTGCCGCAGGATTAAGAGTGCCATACAATATGGCAGAAGGAGATCCCATGCTGGATGATGGCCTTGGAGTAAAGCTGTTCCATGATGCAGTTTTGGGTTTTTGTGGCCTCAGTCCCACATCACTGTCTTGGCCCAATATGGACCCAATTTGCTGGTGTCTAACAAGTCGACAGCTTCAGCTTTTATCCACAGTGGTTATAACACTGAATGTATCAAGAATGTAAGACACATCACTCAAAAAATGAACGCCAGCATCTTAAAAACAACCTGGTTTTCATTCAGATAAAGGCTTTATGTTATACCTGGTTATTAATATAAACACTGCTTTCATTTGACAGCTAGTTTAAGATTCATCTATCATATCTGCTACATTTTCAGTTGTTGATTAAAAACATCAACAGTAAGATAATGCATTTGTACATTTTTGGACTGCTGTATTTTGCAAAAGAAAACACTTGCATTTTAAGTCACGAAACATGACGTATGCTACAATGCACCCACTCCCCTCATGCTCCTTTTAGGATGCAAGTAACCTGTTGGGTATTATTAGACCTGTTGTTGGGTAGAGACTAGCTTAAAAGCAACTATTAACATTTGAAACATGAAAAAATGTTCTTAACACCCTTAAGTGTAATGTGTTCATAGTAAACTGGAGTAATAATAATTTTTTATATTTTTTTTGATCACTGTGAAATTTTGCCCCAAAGAAAGTCTTGTCCTGAGTAACCCTGGCATATGGATTTTATCCACTTGTGCATGTTAGCTTGTACACTCTTGACACTCGCATCAGCCTGGATTAGCTGTACACACTGCAGCTAGTGGCATGAATTAAAGGCATTAACCTTCATAGCTGCAATGCACTCTTGCACACAGCTGACAGAGGTGCCTGCTCTTTGTCACGCTAGCTATTGTGTGTCATACAATGAGAGCTGCCTGTGGAGTGTTGTTTCAGCTTTGCTATTGCGTCAATGTCGGGGTCCTCCGCCTGGAAGCCTGTGAGTATTTGGTTGTGAGAGGGTTAATACCTAAGGATCACAAGGATTGCCCCTGTCTAAGGAGTCCACACATAACATCACTCTTCCCTCCCGTCTACTCTCTCGTCCTGAGGCAGACCAAGCAGTGGAGCTGCGGCGTATGAAGCAGCTTTTCCCACTTCAAATTTCCATCGCCTCTTTCGGCAAAATTCACCTGGAACTCATCAGAGCAGAGGACTTCTCGGAAAATGGAACTAGAAATGCCCTCCTAGACTCTGGTTCTCACACTCCTTAATGGAAACCTAAACAAAAAACAACCTGACCACTTCTCAAATGCAAACCTCAGTCATCACATGCAAGAAAATTTAAACATGTGTAATTAAATCTATCTTAGTTAAGTTGATAAACAATGGAAAGCAGTGACGCATAATAAAAAGTTTATGATAACTGCATTAGGCTTTACGTTACTATCTCTGTAAATCATCTTGCAAAAATTTTACATTTTCCAAGCACTTTTCCATATGTACTGACCAAGCATGCTTGTTTTTTGTGTAACTCACAGGGGTCAATGTTCAGCACTCAAGCACCTGATTCATACAACCTCTTCCTCACGAGCGCCATCACAGATGGTATCAAGATCTGGGACCTTCGGACACTTAGGTCTGTATTACACTTTACAAAAGCCAAAAGTTGTAAATTGAACAGGAAAGAAAACATTTTTATTTGTTTTTAAGACATTTCTGAAAATTAGACTTGACCTGATATTATGAGAAAACCTTTAGGCCTCAGTCTTAATCTTTTTGAAACATTCCTCAGTTGATGAATCTGCAATAATATATTTTTCAGGCACATAGCAGAGTGTCTTTGTTCAGCCCT
The DNA here is from genome assembly GCA_036850595.1 of Rhyacichthys aspro. NCBI lineage: Eukaryota > Metazoa > Chordata > Actinopteri > Gobiiformes > Rhyacichthyidae > Rhyacichthys > Rhyacichthys aspro. The sequence goes on along the minus strand of CM072162.1, from coordinate 15,085,935 downwards.
CAGTAGCTGATATCCATATAAGGCAGATAATTCACGTAAGCTCTCTTGGATAGAGAAATGTTCTTTTTGGCCCTGTAGAAGGAATTATTGAGTATCTTGTCTCATGTCTAAGAGGGCTTCATGTTCAACTCCACAACCCGGGCCCAGTCAAAACCTTATTGCTATCTGATAAATATTTGAACCTGGGTTCCAGGACAATTTCTGGTTGTGCCTCAGCTCATGCAATTACTCTGAGATGGAACATATGGAAAGTCTGAAAACAATATGTATGTAGGAGTCCTGTTGCATTTTTTAATGAGTTAATTTTATTCCCTCCTTTGATGAGCCCTGTATGTACTGTTGTAGCTGGAACTAGCCACAAGAGGAGTTACTACTGGAGTTTTCTTTTAACACGAGGCTCTTAGCTGATGAACCATGGCCAGTGAAAGGTTTTATTTTTATCAGAATCACTCATGGTTCAAAAGGTAATGTAAAAATTATTGTAACCATGTGTGCTATGAGAAAAACATACATAAACTGTTGTAATGGGATTTTAACAAGACAAAGACCTTACCTTGTTAGCAGACAGTTTTGTCTTGTCCTTTTTTATTCTTTTTTTCTCTTTCTTTTTTATTCTTTCTTTTATTGTCCTTTTTATTATTTAACAGAGCATTAACTGATCAGTGGACGAGCTAAATCAGTGCTTTAGATTGAAAAACATGAGGCCAAGGAGACAACATTCATAAATGTCATGGATTAGGGGGACTTAGTTATTTTTCTAAAGACCTGTTTTTGTTTGTTAGTTTTTTAATAATAATGTTTTTGTTACAATGTATTTTTTATGAGAATGAAGTCTCTCTAAACTACCAGATTGGATTACAGTTATTTAGTTTAACTCTGTGTATTTTTGGCTAGCTGTATATTATCTTATGGTTTGCTGCAACATTCATCATAGTTTAAAATAAAAACTAGTGAGAATATGAAATCCAAATTTTAAGGGCTCCCATTCGTGAGGGCCTGTTTCTTTTTAGCCTAATAAGGCATTACTCCCAACCATTTCGAATGATCAAAATCGATGCTGTCTGACAGACTCATATGTACAATATTTATGAAAAGAGTAATGATTCAACTGACGTGCACACATTGCATGGTTAAATTAGGTACAATGTATTGGCTGGTGCCTTTGTGAATAATGAGCCATGATTAGTCTGCTGATTACCTTAAAGAGTGACACTCAATACCCAGGTGCATTGGGTTACATTGTACATAGTTTGTAGTTTCCCAGTCAAGAGGATCAGGCCCTGTACTGCAGTCTGTGTTTGTCATCAGACGAATGCAAGATAGTCATCAGTCACAGAAAAACGCCTGTGTGTGAGAGAAGGGATTTAGCTCAGCATCCCTGCTCCTTTTGTCAAAACATTATCTTCATTTGACCTAGAAAACAATTAGAGTGTTTATTCAAACTTGTTCATTTGCCTGTTATTAGTGTTTTACTGACAGGTGGTGTCTGGTCTGTCATACACTTAAATGGTCTGAGGCAGAAATGAACGTTTAAAACAGATGCCTCTGAGCTGTGGAACAGTACTCACATATGCAAAAGTAAATTCATTCATCTGGCATTACCAGCCTCTTTGCTAGACCTATAATGTTGAAATAAAATCATTTCAGTTTTTGTTTTTTTTTTCCTCAAAATGAGTCAAGACTAACGTGACTGTCCCAGCTTTTCCTTTTAAAGTGGTTTATAGTTATAGCCAATAAGAAACCTTACTCTGTGCATGTGCATATGGTTATAGTGACAACTTTTTCTAAGCGTGTATACACAAGTTTTACAAATCTCTTGAGTGAAATCAATGCCTTTTTGAAACAACATCAGCACAATGCAGAACTATAACTTTGTTTTTATGATGGGGTATCCCTTATGTCGTCTCTTGTGTGTGGTGCAATAACTCACCAGACTGGGTATATAAGGTTTCCTAATGGCCACCATTGAATGTGACCTACTTTTAGTCTAGTTAATGACATTACCATGTGGATGTTAGATATGGTTTTACCAGATCCTGTTAAGATTATGCTTTGCTAACTTGCCAGCTCATATAGAAGCTGTGGCTGACTTGAATGTGGCTTTGTAGAGACAGTACATGTTACTCCATCTTAAACACCCCAGCAGTTGCATAAGAAGGACACTCGTCATTCTTATTTCATGAGCTGGATGCAGTGACCTCAACTGGATATTATTTGGTTAGTCTTTCCAAGATTTGTTGTAAAGTAGACATTTCTTCCTCCTGCTGAAATATGAACTGTACCGCCGAAGAAAGAGTTGACATTAGGAATAACAGTGCTCAATAAATCTAATGTTTTTTTTCTGTCTGAACTCAGGTGTGTACGGCGTTATGAAAACCATGTAAATCGCTGCCATTCCTGCTCTTCAGCCATCTCACCGTGTGGCCGCTACATTGCAACAGGCTCGGAGGATAACTGTGTAAGCAATACATGCTTTGTAAATGCACTACATATTTCCACTTAAAACATTGGCATTTGATTTGACGAATGAATTAAAAAGAGACGTATCATTATTGTAAAGTAGGGCTGTTTGTGCTCGATTCACTGATTTCTATCTGGAGTCGAGCATTTTTCTGTGAAATGACTGTAAAGTTCAGACTTCAGACATGTTCAGGCAGAACTGCTTAATTACTTTCCAAACTCAGTTTATGCTTCATTTCAAGGCATTTTATGTTACTTTGCCTCCCTTTTTATCCATCACTCTTCTTTTTTGGTCTACGTGCTTATTCAAAGCATCAGAATAATATATCCATGCTATTGGTTTTATTAATTATAGGGATTCAGCACAGCGCGGACATTTGAGAGCATCTCTGTTGAGAATGCACATTGTTTCTTGGAAATGGGGAGACTATACAGTAGTGAGCCGCACTATATTTATTTGTAGCTGCCCTGAGACTTCCATAAGCCAGGCAAATTTGTACTTGTCGTAATATATCAAGGAGCAGTCATGGAAAAAGAACTTGAATATTGCAAAAAGACTTTCCAAATCATATTAAACACATTTTCCAACAAACACTAAGCCAAAATCAGTCTGATTTCAGTACTGATACTGCTTGTACAGTTAAATCAAAAAGGAAGTATTTTTTTAATCTTTTTTATCAATATACATATTTTGAAAACTGCTGATCCATGAAATATGTACCGATAGGCTTTTTTTCTGAGAATCTAATGCCCATTTAGTCCCCACACACGTCATGACAGAAGACACAGTACTGAAAGACTGTTTGACAGAGCTCGCTTCAAATGTTTTTCGGAGAAACCTAATCCAAAGCAGCTGCAGGAATCTGATGAGTCGTCATCTGGTAACAAACATCCCACATCTGGTTTTATCAGGGCTCATAAAACTGTAGCAAACGTGCTAAAATTTCAATTTAAAAATATCGATTCTAACATTAGCATAAGTACTGCAATGGGATTTTATGTGGACCAGAGGCTACATAAAATCCTCACCCAATTAACACCTACAAATAACAGGTGATTATGACCAGCTCCCAGTCACCCAGAGTAGAAAGTCACTGTTACATATCCACAGGGGTTCATTAAGGGCTCATTGTCTCAGCAGCTCCTTCTTTTTCACTTCTTTTCAGACTTTTAAGTGTTTACATTTTCACACACATCAATTGAAATAAAGGTATTGCTATTATTACTCACCATTTACAAAGCTAGAAGTGTTGATTGTTTGTGGTAAACACACATTGTAAAGTGCAAGACACAAAGTTCTACTAATGTTTTTGTTTCCTCCCTCTTTCTTATCACAGGCCTATGTGTATGATGTTCGTAGCAGCAGCTACCTCCACAAACTTCAGAAAGAGTCGTCAACAGTGCTCAGTGTGGCTTTCAATCCATCCACACCACAGGTAACTTTTTTTTGTGCCCACCAGCCCACAGTGATGAGTGGCAGTAAAAGGTCAGAAAATCTTCAACCTCAACTCTCTTTTAGATTTAAAAAACCTGATTGTTATTTCTGGCTAAAAACATTAAGTACATATTAATAAAGGTTATTATTATTGGCATGGAAGGTAGTCATTCCTTTTAAATAATTATCATGTGATTGAACTGTGGTTTTAACATTTTATTGTTGAAAATGAGAAGAGATAGAGACATAAACGCAGTATGTAGACACTGTATTAGTGTTCTGGTTTGTTGAGTATTTAAAAATCTATATCTCCTAAATCTGTCTGTGGGTTTAAACAATGGCGGTCAGTTTATTGGCCCATCAGATAACATATACTGCTCTTCCGTGCCATACCTCTGTGGTTTTTGCAGCCTCCTGTTGAGCTCTGTGCAGATCCTGCTGTATGGTAGGCTGCCTGCAGGGTTTTTCCAGCCTCCGAACGGTTGCTCCATTCCACATTTGACAAAGATAAATGCATGGTTGTGTAGACCTACCTACTGTGTGTAAGAGGAAAATGAATGTGAAACAGGACAAAAGATCTCTGTTTATTTGTCATTAGAGGGGCATTAAAGCTTTCAGGGCTACAGCATGTGTCTCTATAATGTCTGCAACAAAACCCTAAGAGCATTCACTGAGGAGAAACAAGTCCTTTTAAGAGCCTCTTTGTCTCTATTTACTACTAAACTCTTCAAAGCATTGTCCATCTGCAAAGGGTCATTTTAAAAAAGCAACATCATAGCCTCCACTGGACGTCCCATGAGACTTTTTGTTGACTGCCTTTTGGATTGGAGGCACATGTTTTAAATCTTCTTGTCCATCTGTGTAAGACCATTCAGTGAAACTTTACAGCGCAGTGGATACTTTCAGATTTCCTAGTTTGAAAGTGGAAAATTTGATTCATGGCCATTTACTGGCTGATCTGCAGAGTCTGATGACACACTTCATCAGTCAGAGCAGGCTCACCCCACATTGCAGCCTCTACATACTGCATTTGGTTAGATCGGACCATTTGCTTCAGTTACATTGAGTGCAATCTGCCTCTGTTTTTAACGTAACATAGGGCTCTTTCTTAGACTTATCACTCGATTGTGCACAACAGTGAAGACTATCCTAGTCCATGTGTATTAATGTACTGAATGAGTAGTCAACAGTTAGTCAGTGTCAGGAGCACCCCATTATACAACAGACATGCCAATATTTATTTCATCAGGTTCTAATTTAAACAGTATTAAAAACTGAGGCTTAAACTCTCGTTTGCTTTGATCCTGATTATCTACTCTAGTTGCACTGTACACACTCTATTTCAGTTACATTATGACACATACCACATCTGTTTTATTATTGATTAAACCAAGTTTACATATTTCTCACATTAGGATTCGGAAAAATGGTTTGTTAGTCTCCCTAATAAGATGTGGAAACCATTGTGCTCCAACTTGCAAACAGTTTCCTTTTGGTCATGCTTCAGGGCTGTATTTTGTCATTTGTAAAGGGTAAACAGGGCTTTGTCTTATGTAGGGCCTGGAGCTGAAACCATAAAAGTATCAGAGAGCAATCTTTGCCAAAGCAGTGTTTGTATTAATGTATTAAAAACAGACTGTTGCCACAGGCAGGGCCTTCTCAGAAACAGGTTACTAGGTCACAAAAAGAAACTTACGTGGGCTCCGCTCAGTGATTTCTGGAACATACCAAGATGTCAATAGTACTTAAGATACATTCCACATAAGCAATGGGAATACCTTTGCATTTGCTGCTAAATATCCCATTACATATTTTATTGTGCTTTATTCATTTGAGAAACCCAGCTTCAATGAGGCACAATAATTTCAAGACACATTCTTGGGCACATTATGTTGTTTAAAAAATACAGAAGAGTGTTAACATAGGTTCCTAGTTTCTGTCTCTAATTTGAGGTTTCAGATTTCTTTCCCTGAGGTACTTAGTACCTTATTTGCTCTTGTGGTGAAGTTAATGCAGGACGGTGACCGCTTGCTGACACAAGCAGCTGTCTTTAGAAGTTAACATGTTCTCTCATCCCGTCTAGGAAGATGAACAATGAGTGAATCATCCCTCTGGCTTTCAAACTCCTGTGTCCATATGTCGGCATGTGTCAGTTTTTCTCTGTGCAGCCAGGCAGAAAAATGCAGCTGGACACTCTCTAGACCTTTTTACAGTGTTTCATTTTAGGCCATTCAGAAACCCATTCACACTCTTATTGCCCTTTCTACTACATCTCTTCTCTTTCCTCTTCCCTTGGCTCCACAGAGCACATGTTCTTGGTGGTCAGACACCAAATACAGAGCACACTGTGGCTGTCTGCTCCAGAATGTCACATCAGAGTGAGATTCAGACTGAGCCTTTCTCAGATCAAGTGGCTTATGTTCAGCACAGCTGGAATGGCAATGAACAGGAAGTGAGGAAATAACGTCTGGATCCAGTTGCAAATTCACAGGGGCAATGTATTAGAGTTGTTCCCCTTTGGAAGACAGTGTTTTTATGTTGGTCATGCTTAATGAGACATTTCATTTAGATGCTGAGGAAGAAGAAATGATGCTGCTCAAGTACACCCTAGACGACACAGTGCATCTATACTATGTAGGCATCTGATGGATGACCAAGAGGATTATTTATTTATGTTCCGTGAGGATCTTCCATCCTATCTCACTGTATAGTACTGAACATCTTGGTACATTGGCCTTTATAAAGTATGCGTACCTAAAATGACAAATGGTCCCTGGAGCCAAGGGAGCAGGTCGTGTTTGCTTTGAACTATTGATTTGTAATCTTCTTTCCTCAATGTATCAAGCCAGTTTGTCTGACAATAACTTAGATTATGTAACACACGTGACACACTGTGCAAGTTCATGCAGTGATTTATGACCACGTACTTCCTCAAAGGTTTGCAAATGAGACCTTCATGTGTCAACCTTTAAAGATGTCTGACAAACGGATGGTTATACATAGGTTGCAAGAAGGATTATCTGCACTGTTCCTCATTTCTACATACATTTACTGCCTTTTGCAATGAGTAATGTAATGATGAAGTTGTGTAAAAGCATTGGATGTAAAAAAGGCAAAAAAAACCAGTTTGTTCTTTAAAGCAAGATGTCAGTAAAAGTTAAACAAATGACTTGAGATTATCCATCCAAGTCTTATGTTAGCCCTGAATTATGACAGTTAAAGCACCCAAAGGCTTTTCACATCATGTTTACCTTCTGAACTTCAACTATCTTGGATATTAAGTTACAAAAAGGTTAGCCTCTGTTTTTCATGTTTAAATATGTCTGGTGCATAAGTCAACATACTTTAGATGTTAGTGACTAAACAAAGCAGTATTTGCCAGTTGAGCTGCTCTCTGACCCTTTAAAGTTTTAAGTGACTGTTTGTGCAGCTTAAGGGCGAGTCCTAGACAGCTCAGCTATTGTTGATTAAGGTCATCAAGCTGGAGGTCGTGGTGAAAGGTTACTTACTTACACTCTCAAGAGATGGTAAAACGAGCTGTCAACTGGTGTCTTTTTTGTTGGAGAGACTCAAACATTTTATACACTAAACTGCACCATCTCATTTTTATGTGTTTGCACAAAGTTAGCTCCCTTTTTGGCATAGTGTACTTTAAGAAGCCACTAGAAGCTGTAAGGACTCTAAAGTGAGTGTAAGGGCAACCCATTACAAACATATTAGGTCCACACTAGATCTGTCCAGTCGCGTCTGAGTCATCTATGGACTCTTGGGCCTCCCTTTCCCAGCACAGCCATCTGCTTGATGGTAAAACATAAAAGACTATTTGACTGTTGGTGTTCTGTGTTTCATTGCTCTTTTCTGGTAAATCATTGTTTTCCAGAACTCTAATTTAGATGCTCACCAATGCCCACTGTGTATTTACTGGACAACTGCTATTAATTTATTGAAGTTACTCAAAAACATAAAGTTAGGTCTAGTATTCTGTCATTGGTTTTTCTTAGATTATCAATCTAAGTGCATATTGGTATTTCCTCATTGCAGGTTACGAAGATGAACAGGGATGTTTATTGTGTTACAAATAAAACTACTACTGCTAATAAAGTCATATTGGCCCTTGATCCACGTTGTGATTCATGAAGTAGTCTTGTCAGTAGTATTGTGTAGTTCCATGAGTGACTTATTGGGTTGGGTGTGATGTGTAAACTGAGCCTCACGCCTTACTTCTCAACAGGAAAGTTGACAAGAGATGATCATAAAATTAAAATAAAGTGCCTATTGCTTAACTTTAGTGATGCTTGTCTTCTTGGGGGAAGCAGATGTGCCGTTATGCAATGTTGTGTTTCAAATAGTGCCCAAACATAGAGCGTAAAATGGGGCATAGCTAAAGGGAAGCTGCACATGATGTCATTTTTTTGTGTGTCTCTTTCAGCTACTGACCGGGACCTTGGATGGGAAGCTCAGACTGTTTCGGCCCAGCTCTGGGGCTTGTTTGTCTCAAGACACCAGTGCTGTTACAGTAGTCCCACCCCACTGACTGCATCGTTACTGCAGGCTGCTTGAAGAATTCATTTAAGCAGCACACCCTTTGGAAAAAAAAGGAAAAAAAGTAAATACTTTTTATTGTTGTGAGGTATTTTTTGATCAGCAATAGATAAATTCTTTTCTTGATGTAAAAAAGCGTGTGTTCACCTCAATTACCTTTTCATGTGCAATCCATGTGACCAATCCTTTACTGACTGAGAATAAAGGGACCGCATTTGTGAAATTACAGATAATTACAACAAAACCTTCCAAAGTAACCATCTATTCACATACTGATGATGACATTCCAGGCAGATTTTGTTTGTTCGGGATGTGAAACAGATGTATTGTAGATGTATTGTCCTGGCTGTGATGATGTGATGGCCACTTAGCAGCGCAGCTCTGAGGACTATGACATCAGCTGGGTGCAACCTCCACGGCTGCCAGAAACACAGATGCTACTACTGTTCACAACACACCCAACTATATTGTTTGAGCTGTGCAAAGATTTATCTAAAATATCCTCTATGGATGACTTACTGTTAAATCTATTTGTTGCTAATTAATTATTATTTTACACGATTACAAATGTTTCCATGAATGCTACAGAGGGAGGAGCTCATCTGGCAGTGTCTATCGTTTCCTATATATGGAACTGCCTTTTGCTGGTTGCTGTACAAATGTCAGAGTAGGCCTGGCAATTAATTATATTTATGGATATATTTTTACTTTCCTCAAATGTTATTAATACAAAATGCATATAGATACCATTTAAATTTTGGAAAACGTCTAAAAGGAGGTGTAATGACGTGCTAAATTTTAGTCTTGATAATGCTGTCTCACCCACAAGGAGCTGAAACACTGTTGGGGTTTTTTGGGGGGTTTTTTGTTTTTGTTTTTTTGCCCTGCCCTGGCTACTGAAGCTTTGAACATAATGAATTGTATGTTAGATCAAAAATGTACAAGTTTGGGAACATTTGTGTTTTGACAGCACAAAACTGGCAGTGCTATAGTTTGACACCACTTCATAACCCAAGGAAATAAAATCTGTCCAGATTGACCTACCATCCATCAAAAAGAGACTGCATTTGACGCATTATGTGATGCTGATGAACTGATTGGCTTTTTCAGTAGGACATAAAATGTCAGCAGCACATTTCCCATCTCTGCCTTGTCCACTGTCCAAAATTCTGCAAAAGATTTACTCCTGTCTTCTTTTGGCCTGTGAGTGATAATAGCTCAGATAAAATATAGCTGTGTCATCACCAGTTTTCTACCAGGTTAACTACTCTTAGTACATCTGCGCTTGCATGTGGTTGTATGCCACAGAGACAGGTATGTACTGGCAGGATCGAGTCTGCTCTGTCACGGTGAGCTTTAGTGTTCCTGCAAGCACTAGAGACTTTCTGGAACAAAACATAAATTGTCTTTGGGATAAATTTATGTGGCAGTGTTTCTTCTTTATTTTAATGTTGTGGAATGTTTTTCTGCATTAGGACTGAAGCTCATCCCTTGAATGAATTAACTCCCTAAACTTTTAGTAAACATAACTCGTTCACAAGCAAGACATATCAGTTTAGTTCGTACATGCACATTCCTTGTCTGTGTGAGGTCGAAATGGGTATAACCTCCCTGTGTTGACCTCAGCAGTTAAAAATGAGATGTTTATACTTTATATGACTTTCAGAATAGCCACACCCTTACATCATATCAGAATCCAATCCAAGTTTTTATCACTCACAATGCATTGTTTTTCAAGAGTATTGAAGAGTACTTGTCCTCACTTTGAGACTGCATAAATTGGATAAGACAGAAAGTTACTGAAAGAGACAGTTCAGAACTGCCAAAACATTCATCCTGCATCTCAGTCATGACCTGTTTTGTTTTGGTTGCTCTCTGCCTTTCTGGCCTCTGCAGAGTTTTGATTTCACTCATAAATGCGTAACACAAAAGGTAACCAAGGCGTACCCTTTTGTGCAGTTTAATAATCCAACAAGGATCTTTTAGTGCAACGCAAAAGCCAAGCAAGGGCAAAGTCTGTGAACAAAACAACATAGCGGTTAATCACTGAAGTCTAACGTCAGGCATCATATCATTTCCAATGAGTTGTACTGGAAAGAAGAAAGCCAGACTGATATACACTCAAGTAATAAGAATGTTTGCTGAAAATTTCCACTGGGATTCATAAAGTATAAGTGTAATTTAGGTCACCTTTTTTGATGCTGGCCTGCAATCAGTGGTGAATGCACATGTAAGAATCAGATTTAGAAAAAAATACCTATATCAGCGGATGGCCTGTGTTTGATAGAAAGTACGGTACATTGACAAACAGAAACTGATTGAGTGTTAAGCCGTGCAATGTGGAAAGCCGAAAGACAAATGCATTACAGTAACCCATAGGCGCAAGAGTACTTATCCATCCGTTGCTATATTTTGCACTTAACTGATACAGCATATGCTTCAGTACACTTATTTTACTGTACCTCAAAAGAAAATATATCTGTAGAAATGAAATATTCAAATTAAGTTGGGACAGTGGTTTGCTCGATGTTGTTTTGGGCAGCTCTCACTGTACAATGGCAAAGATACTGATTAGTAGCAGATGGCGTTATCCAGGGTACAAGGTATAAACATTTGAGACACTCCGATAAATCAACACAAGAAATTCATGGAGGTAGCGGAAATATGGGAAAAACAGGAGCACATAACATGAGGTGCCAGAGATTGGGACGGCTTATAAACACTGTTGAGATTTTGAAATCACTTCAAACACTTGTTATGCAAAGCATAAAAGACAAATGAACGCAAATTATCCTCATTTTAGTCTGGGTTAGTCTATCCAAAAGAAATCCTGTGTTGCTAAAGGGTTTTCTTTTAAGTTTGGGCCATTTATCTAAAAGTGTCTCGTAAAGGTTCCCCACAAGGTTAGGCTCCATTAAGCCAAGGTGCGATGGTGAGATGTGATGATAGTTTGGCATGTGCTATGTGCAAGATAAACCTTCACGTCTGCGCTCTATTCTTCACTTCATTACCCAACACAACGCCAACCACGCTCCAACACACAGGCAGCATTTTACCCTCCGACTCTACCATTAGCAAATTCCAGTTTTTATGACTGAATTAGGACGCATTTTTATGTTTTCCTCCCTAATCATGTCTAACTAAGCTAGTGGATTAGCAGTAAAAGGCATCTCTGTGTGGATCTTATTTATCACAATTGGAGTGTTGTTACATAAACCTGTCTTTTGTTCTTAAGGGTTTACTTTTGCCATAAAATGATTGAGTACAATGGCTTTGAAGAGCACCCAGTGATGAGTGTTGAACTGCTCAGGTCTATGTCCTGGCAGCATTTGAAACTGCATCAAAGTAAGAAATAAAAGGCCAGTATATATCATCTGTCATACTTGTACTCAAACCTCATTTTCAGGTCATGTTGCTGCCAACTAACCATGGCTATCACCTGCCGTGATAACTTAAATTCAAAAAATAACTTCAAGTTATCGCATTACTTTGTTTCATTTTGAGCCAGGATTTTTATCCTGAGATGAACTGAAGAAAATGTCTCAAAATGTAATTTGTGTCTGCACAAGATGCACAGACTGTTGCAGGGACCTAGACAAATGTTTCCCTCACCACAACTGCATCAGTCTAATTTAGCCTGAGAGCTTAAACTTTCAGCATACTGACAGAAGCAGGGTGCCAGCTGTAAAACCTGGAGTCAATAATGAGCAGGAAATTCTCCTGTGGAACATTTAGGATTCTTCAGTGTATTATTCCTGCTAACTATACCTATACGCTCAGTGTGTTTCAAGTCATTGTGCAGCAATCAGTACACTCCTCTTAACTTCAGCAAAAGAGAAAATACTAGATAGTGAATCCTACCAATGCTTTTATCAGTAGGCACATATAGACTGACAATTTTCATTTTTCTCTTACCATTTCTTCGTATTGGCCATATTATATGTATCTGCTTCTGTCCATCTGTCACTTCTAATTCAAGAAATTCAAATCACTTATAACATCTTAACAGTGAAGTACTTGATTTTAAACAATATTAAAATAGGTTATGACAAAGTATTTGCATGAATATAGGTACAGTCTTAAACTAACTTGTTCAGAGAAGTAGTAGTTGAAACAGAAACACTTGTGGCATTTGTAACTCTGTATGAACATGTGTAGCTCACCTTTATGAGCCTTTACAATAGGTTTGTGTAAGTGCAGTGGAGCTGCAGCTTCACAGCAGCACCTTGTGTGCCCAGGGACCCAAGGCCAGAGCTCCTCCTCCCGTCTGCTTCTGAGGAGATCTCACTCTGACTTTGTTCTCTGCACCACAAACTGGATTCACCGGGGCCAGGTCCCACTGATCACATCCATCTCATTCTCTCTTCCCCCTAGACTTCTTTTGTACTACTTGTTCTCAAATTCTATAAGACTGGGCCAAAACTGTCCAGTACTTAAGCTCTTATGAATTTTGTATCATTTATCTTATTTGTCTGCTATATTGCAACCTTCCAACCTGTTCATGGAGGGGAAATTGAGACGTGGAAGCCATTAAAAAGTGATTGTATCTCTGAAAAAGAAAAAAAAAAATTAAAACAGGTTGGAAGAGAAATGATGAACCGATTACCCTTAAAGCAGTTAAATATTAATCAAAGTCAATGGAAACACTTCTCTTGTAATTCCAATGCTATACATCTTTGTTTTTATTTCAGCCTCTGCACCTGGGCTTGTATTTTAGATAACTTTATGAGCACTTAATATGTGCTGAACTCCAACAGTTCAATGCTGGAAAAAGACCTACCCCGGCCTTGATTACATCATTATGACAAGCAGTGTTGCATAAAGTTGGCAGTGTTTTGCCTTTCAATAAACAAAGGCAATTAATGTGTTCCTCACGGCCTGCCTTCCCCAACTCCAGCCTCGAACCCTGCAGGCAAGAAGGGAAATAAACAAGATTAGCCATTATCTGCCCTATCTTTCGATCATGTTTCCCAAGTATAAGAACACCCAGTAAATATTTAGTTGTATTGAATTTACAAATTACAAATTGATGAGATTCCTGCCCACTTAGATCACACATAAACCTGAAGGCAAGAACAAGTTAAACACAGGTTAGCTCACTTTGAGACTATGTCTGCTTTTTGCAGAAGTATGAGAGCTATTTCAACATTAAAACTTGACACTCTGAAGACAAACAGATGCTTGTACACGTAAAGTAATTCTATAATTGTACTCTGTGACATTCAAAGGTTGCACTACAGTTATCAGTGCCACAGCTTATGCTTCTTCGGAGCCTTAATGACACAAGGCTCACTTTATTGTCCAATAAATCACATCTTGGGAAGCTGTGGACATTATGTCTTTGTGCATAGTTAGATTTTCTTTCCAAGACAGAAAGACAGCTACCCACTGTGATGCATTTTAATGATTAATGGTGTGTACAATCACACTGAATGTTCCAAAGCTTCCCTGCTTTCGAGGTAATGTCTCAGTTACCTCAAGAAGAAAATATTTAGCAAATAAGCAGTGGTGTAAATTATTCACTAGCAAGCCATATTTAAAAGAAAATGTGTCATTTTAAACTATAGGGATTATATAGAGGTGAATGATTGCCATATAATGGGAATAAATGGTGTATAATAAGTATAATCCGATTTCTTTTGGTTGCTGTTTCTGTAAATGACATATACTTCCTGCTACAAAAGCTATGATGTGGATGAATGAATGAGCCTGGTATAAGATAAATTAGAGTGCAATTTCAGTCTGCAAAAAGAAAATAAGCAAGATCAGAGCACACATGTGTTTAAAGTGAATGAGGCAGAAAAACAAATGGAGTCAGTGGCAGTGAACTGATGTGTGGTGACAGAGAAAGACTAATATTTTGACAGTGAAAATAACTATGTGAGGCATCTTTAACAAAAAAGAAAGAAAGAAAAAAACACACTTATTCTTTTCAATGATTTTCCACAGAATGTATGTATTGTACTTTATGCTTTGCTCTCGTTTAGAAGATTATGCCTTTACTTGATAGTTTCTGAAATATTCTTAGTAATTAAAGTCCATCATGCAATGAGCTCTGTCATCCCATCTGGGAGATTATGCAAGGTTATTTTACAATGCCAACCATTCTAGCCAAATTAGTTTCATTGGCATTACTCAGAGTTTGGCATGATCACCACAAAGTGACTATTTGAAGGAAATCTTCTACCTAGAATCTTTATTTTAATTTACTCCCAAAACTATTGTATTTTACGAAGGATGTGAGATTTGCATGTTAACGTATGTCACTCTCTCCAGTTCTGGGTAGTCTGAACTTTTCAGGTGCCAGATTTCCTTCTTGGATTTCGCCTCAGAGTCACACTGAACCAATTTCTTGCTGAAAAACACATAAACCTCTGGTGAAGTCACAGCTTGGAAATAGAAGCTGGAAACCAAGTTGTTTATCAAACTAACTGACATCCATCACTTTTAGATCTCTGGTGATTTTAGCATTAATTCAAGAGTGCTTTGCTGTGTGCTTTCTGTTGGGCTTTAGGGGAGAGCTCAAGTATGGTCTGGATTTGTTGTCACCCCAGTCCTTATGAATGAATAAGGACTAAATCATACATAAAATGTGATTGCTCTGCATATGATCTAGTTTTAAATGATGCATTGGTTTAAAAAGCTATGGTATTCATGTTTTATGTGCAGCATAGATGAAACACAAAGGTTCACAGCTTCATGGAATATTTGAACTTTTTCCACTGTTTTGATTTGATGTACTTTGTTCACTGCTAAAGGCTTTTTCAGTGAACATCATTATATCTTTCATACTTCACATTAACTCTTCACCACTGTAAATAATTATCGTCTGGTTAGCGAGTCCATGTTGCTGAAAGACAGTTGCCCTGTTTGGTTAGAAACTGTCTGTTCCTCAGCCCCCTTTTTTTCCTCTAAATGGAATGCACATTTTCCTTAAATGCAAACCATCCCGAGACGTTTCCTATTGGTATACAATGGACTACCCACATCCAGCTCCACAGGGCTCCTTCAATGAGACGTTGGATCAGCTATTCTTGCTCTGACGCAGGCAGCAGAGAGAAAGAACAGCTTTGGCACAAAGCTGACTCTCTCCAGACACAAGACACTCAAAGAAATGGTGACATCAAAGTATCTATTGTCCTAGATGTCATATTCATGTTCTTTTTTCCACATTGCAGACATAGCTGGGATTCTGAAATTTGAGTCACTGATGTTATTTGATACATTATCCAAGGTAGTGGATACTGTCCTAAAGGAAGGACGTTGTGTTTTTAAAGGCAGTCAAACTAGGCCTAAATATGCAGATGTGATGCTTCTTTATATTAGACATTCATTTTGATTTTTTTGCTCTGCTTATTTTGCAATGAAGCCACAAGTAACTTCATACCTGAGTTGTCTTTTCACTAAATACATTGTTATTCTATCTCAAATAATCACTTTAATGTTTTCACTTCCACATAAGTCCTTTTTATTTGTAATAACAGTACCTTTACAGTAGTATTGACTGCCCTCTGGTCACATGGAAACACACAACCATTTGGTTCTGGACTCTACATCACTATTATTTGCCTCCTTCTACATCCCCTTGTGTCTGCCCCAGGAAAAGAGAATCTCCTCCAGACACAGTGAGGCGGTGGGTTTGGGTGGGGAGGGCATCAAGTCACTGGAGGTCACACGCCCATCTCCTCATATTGGCTCCCTGCTGCACACCAGGTCCTCCGCGTGTGAGCGTGGACGCGCACATTGCACCATAGGAAGGCAATTATGTAACGCCGTCTCTTAACGACGGACCACAAACTGCCCCAACTAAAGTTTGAGTGACAGGCGCTGCGCTGCCTGTGCGCTATAAAAGAGGAGGAGGAGAGGGCTTCACTCGCGGTAGCGCCTCAGACGCTCCAGTCTTTGAATGCGGTGAACCAAAGAGGACGTATTTACGCTCAAGGGCACACAGGACACACGTTTTTATTCTAGTGCTCATTTGTTATTTTCGACTGTTGCGGTGTGATTGCCTCGTTTGCCTTTTGTCATTGTTGGATATTTGTCTGGATTTAATCAGAGGATTGACTTAGTCCTTAGGTAAGTCGACGAACCACTCTTTTAACTCCTTTGTCAATTAAAATGTGTTTGAAGTTTTTTTTGTCCACATTAAACCCATGTGCAGCAAAGTTAGCTCATTAAAGCTAACTGTTTTAGGTCATTTTGTCTATTTGCATTTATTTCACAAATGTGCTATTGTATAACTTAATTTAAGTAATTAATTGAGGCTGAATGAATAAATCTATAAAAACTCTCTTTTCGTTTTAAAGGAGATATGATACCCAGGAGTTTTTGCTTGCTGCTTTTATCAATAAATCTCCTCCACGCATTAACAGAAGGTAAGTTGAACACATTATTGGCAGATGTGTATTATTATAGTAAGCTAAAGTTGGCAGTTAAATCCCTTATTTGTCTTAAATTGATGAGATAGACGAATGAGATCCCTTTGCACTTCATATTTGCAGTTTGACATGTTTCTAAATGCATCTCCTTTGTACTCTTCTTTGTTCTTTGCAGATGGAGAGCAGGAGGATGAGACATTATTTGACCTTTTTGAGATCAGTCACATCACACGCAAGACACTGGGAGCCAAACAGTTTAGGGGCCAAAGCACAGATGCCCCTGCTTACCGCTTCATCCGCTTCGACCACCTGCCCCCAGTGAGCCCACCTATACTCAAACAAATCCTGCGACAAATCCAAATCAATGAGGGCTTTATATTTGTGGCCAGCATACGCCAGGACCGTGGCTCGCGGGGCACTCTGATCGGTCTGGAGAGCTCTGATGGACGGAGGCAGTTTGAGATCGTCTCCAATGGACGAACCAACACACTGGACCTGGTGTACTGGGTGGACGGCTCGGAAAATGTGGTTACTTTTGAGGATGTGGACCTGTCGGACTCGCAGTGGAAGAATATCACACTTCAGGTTCATGGAGAAAACGCCAACCTGTTTGTGGGCTGCAGCCTGATAGACAGCTTCATTTTGGATGAACCTTTTTATGAGCACCTTCGGGCCGAGGGGAGCCGCATGTATGTGGCAAAAGGAGCCGTTCGTGAGAACCACTTCAGGGTAAGAGAGCCTTTGTTGTAGTTGGATTTAATTGGGCCCTGTTCATTTTTGTTGTTTTGTGTTTGGAGGAACATTTTAAGAGGCCCAGCAGTACTTTGTCGCCTCTTATAAGTTACAGCAACATGTGGTTTTACTAGGTCCTCGTTTAAAGCAGGAAGACAGACACTTAAGGGTGGATTCATTGTACACTACTTTCTAGACTATGTTGCATCACTGTGTGTAGAATTGTGATTGTGAGTAACAATCTTAAACACCTTTAATGACCAAGTATGAATGGGTTCGACAGTCTAGTACCAAGATGCTAGTGCATGGTCAAAAAGCAGTAGAGAAACTACTGACAGACAAACCTTTTCTCACCAAACAGGGTCTGCTGCAGAATGTGCACTTCATCTTTGACACACCAGTGGAAGACGTGCTTCTGACCAGAGACTGTGAAGTCACAAAGCAAGGTAAAATAGTGTCTTTTAGGCCCTTTAATCGTCAAAAATGATTACCACCTCCCTTTCCTTTCTCACATGATGCTTTGCAGTTTAGATTAGCAAAAAACTCTTTCTTTCACGTGCAAGTCTCTGAAGGAGGGGGATCTGTGAGTTGTTAAGTATTAATCTCAGCGGATGTGTGGATCAAATGCTTCACATTCTCTTTCCATTCTGCTTTTGCCTGACTTTACTTCTGTTTTCTTTCTAAAGTGGGTCAAAAATCATATGTACTTGATATGTAGCACAACCTCAAACCATTACCTCATGTTTATGGAAACAGCAGTGTGAACGCTGTGGCTTGACTATGAACTTTGTGCGTGGTGAACAAAAGGAGTTGCAGATGCTCACATTTATTTCAATTGGCAGTGGACACAGGATAATGCCCTGGGAATGAAAATAGAAAATAGAAAGTCAATGCCATAGAGCAGACTGGGGAGCTTCCACTTCCAGCAGCACACACAAACACACATTCGCAGTGAAGTCATGAATTGGCTTATAGGGTTGCTTTTCTCAGCTGAGGTTTTTCTCGCAGGAGAAATACTACCTTGTGATCCTCCACAGGGTTCACACGAAAAATAGCTAAAAACTAAAAAGATGCAGACATTTGAGTCAGTCTGTATGTCTAAACTAAAGGTTTACCAGATGTTAGTGTCTAGTTAGTTTGTGCAACATGGGGATGATTTATGACCACAAGAAGAGCAGAATTCCCCTTGAATTGTTTATTTCTTTGACAAAAGTCAAATAGACCTTGGATATTTCTTCTTGCTGCCTTTGGTGTCAGTCAGGATTTTGCAGTGCTAGCAAATTCTATGCCAGGAGTCACTCATAAACCCACAAAAACCACACTCATAAAACCTGTCATGTTGGACATTAATGAGCAGTATTAAACCCACGCAAGCTTTTGCTTTTTTGTGAAGTCTTTGCTCTATCTGGTTTGACAAAAAGTGTCTATCCAGGAGTAAAGGATGTGTAAATGCTTTTACAGACAAGCGAGCACACGCTCACAAGCACTCTCAGCATGACACCCTCCTGAGATTTGAATGAATCCAGCAGATTGAAAGGGAAAGAAAACATAGCACCGGCATCAGTGGGATGCCATTGGACAATTTAGATGACTTTTTGATTTAGAGTCCCTAGCCGGCTATTAATCTTCACCAATTTACGTAGCAAAATGCAAAGCGGGTGCAAAAATGTGCAGTGATTTGGATGAATGACAGAAATTCCACAGAGCTATGATCTGTGTGTTTGCGTTTGGGATCACATATCTTGCCAAATCAGTGGTTCAAAATAGACATTTAGGGAATGTCTAGGCTTGAACTGAATAAAGTAATGTCTGTTAGAAGATGCCCTATGTCGCACCCTGGAGTGGTTCATGTGTTTGTGTTTTAACAATGTCACAGACGTATTAAAGTCTTAAACTTGCTATTCAGGTTAAAAAACCCGTCGAATATAACTGACTATCTCACATGACGGACTGAAGTTAGTCTAATAGTTATGCATCTGCATGGATACTAATTTAGATTCCAGGCTTCTGGTCGGCTGAATATTGAGCTTACTTGGACTGCTCCCTGTGAGGTCATTTCAGTCCATTACATTTGTATCGGAAAAAGTCTAGTCTTATTTGAAAGGTCACAAAAGATTTACAACGACAGCGTGTTGTTCTCATCACCGAAAGGAACACCCAGATGTTTGCTCTAAGTTCAGCAATGCCACCCCAAAGCAAAACAGATAAATTCTTCAAACCAAACACTGCTGACTAAACATCTGTTTTGAGGAATACAATAAACAATGTGATCACCACAGTGTGATCTTTTAGTTGAGTAAAGGAAAACAGGAAATGGCTGTTCCAAATCCTTGCATTTCAGTCAGATTACTAGAATGTTTTCCATCATTCTGTAGAACTCATTGCAATGTCTTTTATTTCTGTTTCTATTTTATTTCATTTTTCTTTTTTGCAGATGACGCAAACATTGTGAGTGAGAGTACAGAGATCGTGGATGTGAGTCCCTCCATCACTACTAATATTATAGGTCAAAAGACAGACGACATAGGCGCCGAGATGTGTGAGCGCTCCTGTGAAGAACTGAGCACCATGTTCCAGGAGCTCAAAGGCCTCCGTGTGGTCGTCAGTAACCTCATTGATGGTTTGCAGAAAGTGGTAAGTAGTGACAGGTGTGTCATCTCAGAGAATATCATAAACCTGACTCATATTTAAAACAGCACATTTCAGTAATGTGTGTTGAAAAGCCAAAGAACAGTCTTTGTGTAGAACTTTATATTTTTAAGGAAACAAATGCAGTAGCCAAGAGCGAAAAGGTTTGAATGAGGTAACCGGGCCAGCGACATTGGTTTGAGAGCAAACAGTTGGAGCCACAGGATGGTTTATAGATGGCTGAACCCATTTGACTCCTGCTATCTGTGGCAGCATGAGTCAGACAGATTTTATGACATGTTACATGTGGATATAGGAAGTGTTCCCCTGGCAGTGATAGAGTCCAGTCTAATGTTTGGCTGTGTTTAACCAGCCCATGTGTTTCCTCTGGGATCCTCCCTACAATAAGAATCTGGGCATGAACCTTGGGAAAAAAAACGGCTTGGTTGAGTAGGGTCCCTGAGGCTCTTCCAGACCGAATGGTGTCTTAGATCCCAGCGCTGCTCACTGCTTTTTGCTTTTTCCTAAAGATACACACACACACACACACTTAGGATTTTGGCAGTAGCTTATCGACTTACAATATTCAACAGTTCGGCCAGCAATCCTTAAGTCTCCTACTGGGTTGTTACAACTGCAGCACTTCTTTCTTGAAAAATGAAACTTTAACTCTTGTGATTATAATTTGTATTAATAAGCACATTGCATTGCACATTTTACAGGTATTTTTGTTCATCTAATTAAAGTTTACTTAAAATCCAAAAGCAATTTTCTTTTTGGCTCATCAAAGTTGGAATGTCAAATAATTCTTTAACGATTATTGTTGTGGTATTTGGGCTGAAAAAAATAATTGGAAAGGTTGTTAGAACATGTATGAAAGGGTAGCGCTGAATCACAATTGTAATATTGTGATATAAATGTGTGATATTATATAGATTTTTTATCAGGTTTAAAGTATTTTTCCATGTGCCTTTTAAATGAATCAAGCCAGTGGGCCTGTCAGCAGCTGTACCTTTACCCTTTTAATGGAATGCAGTTTGCCTTCATCTTGAGTGTGCCCTAATCATTTTTGACTGATTTTCTGTCTGACTACAAACTGTTGCTGTATGTTCAGACAGAGGAGAACACAGTCATGAAGGAGGCCCTTGGGAGGATGAAGAACACTAAAGAGAAAAACATGTGCTGGCAGGATGGCCGACTTTTTGATGATAAGGAAGAGTGGGTAGTAGACAGTTGCACCAAATGTACCTGCCAGGTAACCTCCATATTGACATTTGGAAAACCTTATGCACTCAAATGATAGTGTGATTACTGACACTGATATGTCACTTTTTAATAATCGCAGGAATCTAAAATAGTATGTCACCAAATCACTTGTCCCCCAGTGGCCTGTGCAAGTCCTTTATTTATGGATGGCGAGTGCTGCCCTGTGTGTATCCGTAAGTATCATCCACTATTACACAGAACAAAAACACATCAACACATCTATAAATGCAGTTTATACAGTTTATGCATATGCTTTTATATTATATGATGATAATATGGGGGCCAGATTTTAGCGCAAGTCTGCTACATACTTATTGTAACAAAAGTCACACAAACTGGCAACTGCAATGAGATCGTATGTTAAGGACTGGGACAAAGTCTTTTCAAAACAAGGCCATAAAGTTTTATTTAGTTTTTTATTGTCTTAAGTCAAAAAGTGTTACTTTGTGCTCTTATTTTTTTCAGCTTCAGATGGTGATGACGGCTGGTCTCTCTGGTCAGAGTGGACAGAGTGTACAGTGACCTGTGGGACAGGAACTCAACAAAGAGGAAGATCATGTGATGCCACTAGTAATCCTTGCCCTGGAGCTTCAATTCAGACCCGGAAATGCAGCTTGGGCAAATGTGACAGCCGAGGTTGGAAGACTTGCTACTTTGATTCTTCTCAGTTTAAATATGACAGCTATTCACTAACTGCTTCTGTATTACATTTAGTATGTTGTTGCAACAAATACACAATAACTGAAGACAGATAATGTGACACTTGGAACAGTAATCAAAGACATAGTACTGATGAGATGCCAGACTTGCATAGCTCAAGCATGAATCAGTTAAAATGGATCCATCTGAGTGGGTCTGAATCCAAATAGGAAGAACAACAGCACAGTTGGGGGCTCGATTTATTAATTAAATAAAATAAATAATAAAACTGCTCATTCATCTGTCACGAGATCCCGCTAATTTTTTGCTAGATGCCAAAACATGTAGTTGAATTACCTCACCAATCTAACCACCAGAGGATAGTTTCCATGGTCACCAAAAAAAACTGACACAATGTTTATTCACCGACAGTTCTTTTGGAGATTATATTTTGGAGATTACAACTGTCTCTTATTATTTGACTGGAATCCAAATGTGTTATGTTTCTGAGCTGTGTCTGAATTTTTTACCCAGTTCGACAAGATGGAGGGTGGAGTTTGTGGTCGCCTTGGTCGTCCTGTTCAGTGACCTGTGGAGAAGGACAGATCACTAGGATACGCCACTGCAATGCCCCAGTGCCACAGCTGGGGGGCAAAGACTGTGAGGGCAGCGGGAGAGAGACTCAGCAGTGCACTGCCAAACCATGTCCCAGTGAGTATTTAAGCCCACAAGGGAAACACCAGAAATCCCCAACATTCAAGTCCAATACCCAAATGTCCGCTTGCCTCATGCCTCAAGCACAACTCCCATATGTTCTGGGCTGACCTCCTTTTTGTGATTCAGGAGTTGTTGACCTAAATCAGAGAAGTTTGTTTTGATCTGTTACAGGGCTCAGAGAACAAAGACTTTACTTAAACTGTATTAAGTATAATTGTAGTTGTTGTAAAAGTTATTAAATGACTTCTTTAATAATTACTAATGATTTATATTTTTAGTCGATGGTGGCTGGGGTCCCTGGTCGCCATGGGCAACGTGTTCAGCAACATGTGGAGGTGGGATCAAAAGTCGAACGCGTGAGTGCAACAGTCC
The DNA here is from genome assembly GCA_036850595.1 of Rhyacichthys aspro. Taxonomy (NCBI): domain Eukaryota; kingdom Metazoa; phylum Chordata; class Actinopteri; order Gobiiformes; family Rhyacichthyidae; genus Rhyacichthys; species Rhyacichthys aspro. The sequence goes on along the minus strand of CM072162.1, from coordinate 15,062,766 downwards.
TGAGCCTCAACATGGTGGCAATAAATGTATTGGACAAAACAACGACAGTGACAGCTGTAACAAGAAAGATTGCCCTATTAGTGAGTACACCTTCTTTTACAATGTGTTGATGTCAGAAATGTCTTAAATAGATGTAGTCTTTATTCTACTACTCTAGCACCATTGATGACATGTCATCATGACAGAGCTGTAAAATATTGCATAATAATCACTAAAATATACAGTATTTTTGAATAATTTGTGTTTGTATTCATTCTTGTCCTTTTACATTGCAGATGGCTGTCTGTCTAACCCATGTTTTGCTGGAGTGGACTGCAACAGCTCTCCTGATGGATCCTGGGAGTGTGGTCCATGCCCTGTTGGTTATCGTGGAAATGGTACCCACTGTGAAGATATTGATGAGGTTAAGATTCACACTTATTAGTTTTATCCATAATGACATGTACACTGCTTCACTGAGCAATTATGTTTTGACTTCTTTTTTTTATCTAGTGTGCGATGGTGTCAGATGTATGTTATAAACTTGGTGGATCTCAGCGGTGTGTTAATACTGATCCAGGTTTCCACTGTTTGCCCTGTCCAACACGTTACAAAGGCACACAGCCTTTTGGTGTGGGGGTCGAGGCAGCCAAGAAGAACAAGCAGGTAAGTGCAAGTTGTTCATATTCAATGTCAATAAACGGATGAGACAGAAGGAATACCGGAGAGCACTTTCTCTGTAAAGGAATGAAATACACCTTTACCTCAAGGCAAATATTAAGAGCAGTAAACACAGAGGGAATTTTTGTGTGACAGATTCAAATTTATGAATGATAAAAGCAGCAGCAAAGTCTGATTTATAGACCTTATTCTGGTCGTGTGAGTGTTTGCTCAGTGTCAGAGGGGAGGCCTGGCCCACCATATGTTCACATTAATACCTTGACCCAATATCAGCAAGAACTGGGGAGACACTGGGCAACCCTGTGAACATATGTTACACACTGCTGTTTTATTGTAAGATCAGAGGAAAGATAGTTCCTTTCATAGATGTTAAATCAGTGCATTTTATTGGTAGCACCTTCACAGCTGGGTTATTTATTGGAAAAGTGAAGAACTTGTCATGCCAAAGTGGCCTCTACTAGGATAACTTCCCATGTGAACCATTCTGTCACTCGTTTGCCTCCACAGCTGCTTTTCTTTCATTTGACGGCCCAATTTCGCTAATTGATCTGGGAAAATAATTGTGTCACTGCTTGCATTAAATGGCTCCATTTCACAGATTTGATCAAAGCCCAGTTCTTGCTGTCACTTTTCCCTTCTATGAGCTCATGCAGTGGCATCCAGAGGGGAGTTAAATTCATCGTGTGGTAATGAGTGGCAGCTGTGAATACCTTCGCTGCAGTAAAAGGGCACCAGTGGGTCATAAAGGGGCTATGATGATGCATTAAGTGGGATTTCATCAATTTGACTGTGGCCCCACACTGGGGCATTGCCAAAAATCTCTCTTGTGACCCCTTGTTTGAGTTTCTGTGTATTTCTGTCTATAGATGAAAGAACTCTACATAAAAAGTAAAAATTTTTATAGGTGTGCGAACCAGAGAATCCATGCAAGGATAAAACTCACAACTGCCACAGATTTGCTGAATGCATCTATATCAGCCACTTCAGTGACCCAATGTACAAATGTGAGTGTAAGACTGGCTATGCTGGAGATGGTTTTATCTGTGGAGAAGACTCTGACTTAGATGGATGGCCCAATCAGAATCTGGTGTGTGCAGCCAATGCCACATATCATTGCAAGAAGGTGAGTGTCCTCTTTTAACCAATCAGCAGCTGGATGTCACCCCAGAAAATGGTACTTTAAAAACAAAACAACTGTTTGTAATTTTAGGACAACTGCCCTAACTTGCCCAACTCAGGACAAGAAGACTTTGACAAAGACGGCCAAGGAGATGCTTGTGACAAAGATGACGACAATGATGGGATTTTGGATGAAAGGGTACATCATGTCCTATCAGATCAATAAATAAACTGCTTTACAACAATTTAAATCATTGATAAAATGTTTAACACTTTTCTCATGTTCTTCCACAGGACAACTGCCCCCTCCTTTTCAATCCACGCCAGTTTGACTTTGATAAAGATGACGTTGGTGACCGCTGTGATAACTGCCCCTATGAGCATAACCCTGATCAAATAGACACGGACAACAATGGAGAGGGGGATGCCTGTGCAGTGGACATCGATGGAGATGGTAAAATTCTCAAAATTATGATAGTATAGTAGTAGTAGTAGTACGATTTCAATGTAGCGTACTGTCAAAATTGAAACGCCTTTTTTTCTTCAGAAATTCTAAATGAAAATGACAACTGCCCTTATGTGTACAACACTGAGCAAAAGGATACAGACCTGGATGGAGTTGGTGACCACTGTGACAACTGCCCATTGCTTCACAACCCAGACCAGGTACGTTTGATAATGCTAACATTGCATGCTAAAATGACATGACAAATGACATGATTTTTTTTTTTTCATTCAATAGACCGATGTAGACAATGACTTGGTGGGAGATCAATGTGACAATAATCAGGACATTGATGAAGATGGCCATCAAAATAACCTGGACAATTGCCCATATGTGGCCAATGCCAACCAGGCTGATCACGACAAGGACGGCAAAGGAGATGCCTGTGACTATGACGATGATAATGATGGTATTGCTGACGACAAGGACAACTGCAGACTTACTCCTAACCCAGACCAGCTGGACTCTGATGGTGAGGCTGGATGATTGTTACCCCTAAGCGTTTGGTAGCAATCTTAAAAGTTCCTTTGACTTGTTGGTGTTTTCTTCTGCTATGTGACATTACCAGTGATGGCCCAGCTGTGAAGTATACTGCCTGTAGAAGCAGTTAAGAAGGAAGTTTTAATGGATGACGCCATCCTGCATGATTTGTGCAGTTGAGAGTGTAGGCTGTAAAGTTTTATTTCCTTTAGGCAATGCTCTTGATTAATATTCGCTGCCCAATTTAAAGAGAGTCACCTGGAGTTTGTACAGCTGTCTGTAACTGGAAACAGGCTGCAAGTGGCTCTTCTGCTTTCACACATTTTACAGTTTATCTGAGAGTGTTTATCTGATATCACTTTGCACTTGTGCAGCACCACCCGATAGACACTAACGAGCTACTTTAGTGTCATGGCATGCTGCTGGCCTACAGTCCATTTCTAATAGACTAGAGACTTCATTGCACAAAAAGATGTCTGATGTCTGAGAAGTAGTGCTATTTTTTCCAATCATTTGTAATATAAACTATAAACTAAAAGAGCCTCAACATTTACCAGGACTTATTATGAGACTCACATAAGCGTTTCTTAGAAATTATTTTCCAAAATATGAAAATGGATGGAAAATCTAGTTCATATTACACACATCTGTTTCAAATCATGTCAAATTATGCTTTTAATACAGGTGATGGAAGAGGGGATGCCTGCAAAGATGACTTTGACAATGACAATATCCCTGATATTCTGGATGTGTGTCCTGAAAACAATGCCATCAGCGTCACAGACTTCAGGAAGTTCCAGATGGTTCACTTAGATCCTAAAGGGACCACTCAAATTGACCCCAACTGGGTGGTTAGGCATCAGGGCAAGGAACTGGTTCAGACAGCCAACTCTGACCCGGGCATTGCAGTTGGTAAGACACAACTTATTTACTTGTTATTTACTTATTACTTGTTTTTGCTAATATGAGCATTATTTATTTCACAGGTTTTGATGAGTTCAATGCTGTGGACTTCAGTGGCACCATGTATGTTAACACTGACAGGGATGACGACTACGCAGGCTTTGTGTTCGGCTACCAGTCCAGTGGGCGCTTTTACGTGGTGATGTGGAAGCAGATCACACAGACTTACTGGGAAGACAAACCCTCCAAGGCTTTTGGCATCTCAGGGGTTTCACTCAAAGTCGTCAACTCAACCACTGGCACCGGAGAAAACCTCAGGAATGCTTTGTGGCACACAGGCAACACTCCTGGACAGGTAGGACGAGGTCCAACCTGCAGTAAATGGCTTTAAAAGATGTGGCATTAATTTTACAACTTTAATTTATCATTTTATCCAGGTGCGGACTTTGTGGCATGACCCCAAAAATATTGGTTGGAAGGATTACACAGCTTACAGGTGGCACCTCATCCACCGACCAAAAACTGGATTCATCAGGTAGAAATCATATCCATTTAAATATTTTAAAAGTGTGACTGAGATTGTGCAGGCCTTAGTGCAGATCTGGAGTGGATCATTATGACATAGTATTCTCCAATTAGCAGCATAATGAGATGAGGTTTATGCTGTATTCGCAGGGTTGTGGTGTATGAAGGTAAACAGATCATGGCTGACTCAGGACCAGTTTATGACAAGACTTTTGCCGGGGGAAGGTTAGGCTTGTTCGTCTTCTCTCAAGAGCTGGTCTTTTTCTCCGACCTCAAGTATGAGTGCAGAGGTGAGTAAAAACTATTTTATCGTATTAATTTTGTTTAATGCAAGTACAGCCTGTTTAACTCACTGTATTAGGATCAAAAGTAATTGAATTAGAAATAACTACTCGTAAATAATTGGGCAATATATAATCAGTGACTGTTTGTTTAATAAAAACATAGTAAATGCTGCACAGAGGGTTTTTTTTAGCTTTCCCTTTGTGTCTATTGTGTCGGCAAATCCTTTGAACTCTGCCCATCTTTTTACTCAGATAAGCCGGAGTTTCCAACAGTGTTCACAAGGTAATAATGACCGTGCTGATGTGTTGTGTGTTGGCTGAAGCAATAGAAAGAAGTCACGCTATGTTTTTGCTTGTCAGCTCACCCACTTTGCCTCAGAGACATTGTGAAAGGCCTTGTGAGTTGGTCCAAGGCCTTCAGATCTTCTGCACAGCGCTAAGCAGTGGAAAATAAGCCAATCACAGACATGTTTCTTTAGACACGCTTTGACACACACATTGCACATGTGGTGGCTGCACTTTGGCACTTAAACTCGCTGTATGTCTTGTATTGAGTGTCCTCATTTGTGTTTGAAATTGACAATAATGGAAGCCATTATTTTCTCAATCTTTCCACAGATAACTGAATCAAGGCAAATAGGAAAACATGAAAAGGGGACTGAATTTCAAGAAACGTTTGAAGTAAACATCAAATGGTCCATATCAATTTTGAGAGACTTGAATGTTTTGCCTTAATACCTTTTTTTCTGGTGACTTTTAAGTTTCAGAGACTGGGACAGAACTACAGACAGTGAATAAGTAAAAGCCTGCACAATATCTACTTATGCCTCGCATTCTTATGTCCACACAAGCATCAGTTGTGCAACCACTTTAGTATGTGCTTTCCTGCAGTTTTTTTTTATTTTTATTCTATGCTTTGTCTTGACTTTCTTTTTTACTTTGCTCATTGTCAGAATCAGCAATAGAAAGTTGAACATTTCCCGCAAATTTTATCAAATTTTATGGTCTCCTTTTGTCTGTAGTGTCTGAAAACTATAATTTTATTACCCCCTAAAATAGCAATTTATCCATCTCTAGTTAACCCATTTCTTGTTTTATTATGAATGTGTTTGTATGAAATAGAGAACGGGTGAATGCTTTAAATAATCAATTTTAGCAAAAGCCAAAGATGTTTATACTAGGTTTGTATTATAATTCCTTCTGTAAATTATTAATGCTCTGCTTGTTTTGTTTATTTGCATTTTTGATACAGTTTGTAAATAATTATTTATTTGTTTACACTGATAGATATCTAACGAAATATCACAAACAGCAAGACTACATTTACCATGAGTTTTGTTTATTGTTTGTGCACTTCTTACTTTTCTTCACATAGTGAATACGATTTTAAGGCATTGGACTTCCTCTTTCAGGTCTGAGTTTGAGGCAAGTATAAACAGCAGCTTCTGAATAATCTTACTCATTAATGCAGTGTTTTATCATATGATACTAAGGCAACTAATATTTATGTGAAAAGCTTTATCATTTTGAAAGTGCCTTGTAGTATAGAGATGAACAAAATAAAAAACATCAGTTAAAACTATAGCTTTCTGAACATTGTATAATCAAAATAACACTCTTTACATTCGTCTATCTTGAAAAATAGACTTTTAAAGCTCTATAAAACACAGCAGAAGTGAACCAACTGAGCACTGCTGGAGGAGAAGCACACTCATGTTTCTATTTGAGCACACATTCTCGCACAAGTATTTAGGGCATTTATAAACTCTTTGGTCGTGCTTCAGACCTGTTTCCTCTGTGTTTGTGCCTTGACAGCAGCATGACCCTGCAGGGCTCCCATAGCTGTTCACATGCTCTACAAGAAAGTGTGGAACTGCAATTAGCTTCTTGCTTTTCTTCACATATAGTAGTGTCAAAAGCCATGTGCAAAGCTATCAGGAGTTAGCTTAACAATCCCATAACTATGTCCAAGCACCAATACTTTTGTAAACCATTGGAGCCATCACTAACAGGACTATCCTTGTTTCTGTGGATAAGGTTTGACTGGTACTGAATTTAGTGTGAGGGCTTGCGCACGTCTGAGTTCTTAAAGCTTTAGGTCATGTGTTACTCGGTGCAGATGTGTCCGTCTCATGCATCGTTATGTGTGATTTACTTATGTGGGTCATGAATCTTAACAGTGTTGAAGGGAAATCAGATGAAGGTCCTGCAGTGTGGATCTCGAGCTGTTAGTCTACATCATTATTGTCATATCCCTAAAAAGCTTTCTCAAGTCATTTTGTTGAGTTTTGCATTGCACAAAAATGTAAATGTTTTTGTATACTTGTCTTGTTATAGATTTTCTACAATAATAGTGTAAGATTGTTCTGGTCTAGAAATAAATCACATGTACACCATTTTATTGATGTACATGAGAGTTACCACTGTGGTCAAGACTGTACAGCAACATAATGCTTTTACACATGCTAAATAAAATGCCAACTAAACCAGTTTTCTTTTTTCTGAGCATACCTCATCTGTTGCTTATTATAATTTTGGTAGTGCCAAAACAGAGCAGACAGTAAGAATGATACATTGGCCTCAATATGTGTTTTAATCACGTAAAGGTGACTGTAACACAAGAAATAAGAATATGCAAGAATTAAATTTAAGGGCCAGATTGTTTATATTCATTTATTGTCTTCAACTTCTTTCTGTTATGGGCCAGCTTCTATTCCATCTGCAACCAAAAAGGCAAATTTTGGCATGCATTTCTCCATTTTTGTTTTCACAAACTCACCCTCACAATATGGCTTTGATGCTTATGCTATTATTACTATGCTAGCAATAACATAGCTAATTTTCACTGCTGCATCACTGATCTCTTGGCTACAGGTAAAAAACAGACCCTCTGGCCCAAATATTGTATTCCTTGAGCACTGAACGTTGCTGCACACACATTTCTTCCATTATCTTCAGTGAATAAATGGGAAGTGGTTCATTTGTCTTAGAAAACTCAGCACCCTGGGTCTACTTTTCCTTTTGGACAAAGACATTTTGGTGTAATGAGTGGGCAACAGAGGGTTATTGGTGTGTTAGGTCCACCAATCTTACCAAAACAGTGTGAACCCCAGTGGACAAATTAGGAATAGCAATTACTTAAATTAAAAAATTGCAGTTAATGTCTTCTAAGTAATTTTCACACTTTCTAAAATCATCCCATGGGCCGGATAGTACCCTGTGGCGGGCTGGTTTTGGCCCGTGGGTCGACTGTTTGACACCCCTGATCTACAGGCTTCATACATGTCTTTGGACGGTTGGAGGCAGTTGTAGTGCCCAGAGAGAACCCACAGTAGGCCAACGGGGACATGCAGACTCCACACAGAAATACTGCAGCTGGCAGGCGCTGGGGTCTATCCACAACTCTGTTTCTGTGACGCAGGAGGGCTGATCACTCTGCCACCAAAAATGTGGAATTCCAGAGTAGAACAATGCAATAATATAATGTTTGATCATTCGTAAACGTGATACTGATATTCGTCAAAGCTGAGAAATTACCTAATTTTATGAGACGTTATGAGATATAAGCCAACCGTACTTTACTATCTTTCAAATATCTGAAAGAGAAGGGGTTAAAGAAGGGACGTCGAGGCCAGGAAAGAAATGCGCTATTAGGGAAAATGGAAGTCAAAACCTCGCTCGTGTAGCTTTGTGGCAGAGATATTTGGGTTGAGGCTTTGGGAAAAGTCCACGTGGCACTCACCAAAGGCTATATGGGTCTGGCACTCGGAGCTGGTTTCAAGCCCAGAACACGTTCCAAGGTGGTTCAGACAGTTCTGCCAAAAGATGTCAACGTGTGACACAGTAAATCGCCTTTTTCTGCTGAGGCGAAGATTTATCAGGCAGCAAATGTTTTAAAGGATAAACCCTCGTATAAACGTTTGTCTTGTCACAAGTGTTGGCAATAAACAATGATGAGCTCACACTTGTTGAATAAATTAGACATCAGACAGTTTGGTGTCGAAATGTATTTGGGGGAGTTATGAAGATAGAGAGCTCAGCACCAGATTGTCAGATTTTTGCTGCACAGAAAGACGCTGAAAGCTGAGAACGGACAGGAAACCTTCTTATTTAAACAAAGGTTTGAAAGGGGAGCTGCTCCCTGTGTGATGTTCCACTTCACTCACTGTGGTGTGAAACGCCAGTCTGTCCAACGCTGGGTTACAGTAGCTTAACATAATATTCCACTGACTGACTTTCTCCACTTCACATTTATCATATCTTCTGCTATGTGAGGGCATAACTATGTATTAGTCTAGACTGTCTGAAAGCCTCTCATAAAGGAGCAATCAGAAAACAGGAAAGGTAATCCCACAGACCATGGTTTTAAACTGACCAACACTAAAACCCAAAGATTATGTTTGGTGTGCCATCTCAAAAATCAGCATGTAGTGTTGCTCTGGTTACTGTGCAAAATGTCCACAGTGCTGCCAGGAGCAAAAGTGCTAGCAAAGAGGTGGATCTGTCATCTGAAATAAAGTAAGCCATTTATTTCAGGGCATACGTTGGTGTAGTCATTGGGAAAATATCCACCGCCCGTGTTCCTGCCAGCCGTAGGGGTGCACATTCACTGCTCCCGGAAAACTGAGGTGCCAGAAGAACTGGTCCACATAGTGAGGTCCTGCAGCACATGGGCTCCAAGCTGTCTGCATCAACCCACTTTTGGTAGTGCCAAAGATTTTGAGAAACCTCACTTAAGGCAATATACTTCTAAAGAGAAAAAGGGGAGATGGAACTACACCGAACAAGAAACAAAAAGTTTACACTGAAAATGAACAGTACTGTGCATAAGTCTTAGGCCACCACTAGATTTGTTGTTTAAGTTACAACACCATCCAGGGCACACAGGAAACATGTCTTCCATATTTCAAAAGAAAAGAGCAAACAATGTGAGTAGTCTAAATGTGTCAAGACATTATTAACTGTAGTTAGTAACAATTGTAACATCTGAAGAATCAAAAGAGGTTTGAGCCAAAAACAAAGTTGACCAAAAAAACTTGAAACCTGCCAATGGTGTTGATCACTTTGTTTTGAAATCTGTTATTTGTGTGCACATTTCTTGAATTTGAGATCACAAATTGCATTGTCTAAAGGCCTAAGATTTTGCACAGTATTATCAATCTTTTCAAGGTTAATGCACTTCCAAAGGCAAATTAAAGTAGCATTTCCAAGTCTATGTTAAAGCTTTTCCAGCACTTTATAGTTATGGCAAACTGCACTTTACACAGAATGTGTAAGTTTATATCCTTTTTTTCAAGCAAAAAAACCCCAAACAATATTAATAGATGGTGGTCTTCTAAAGGTGAAGAAGTCTGTTTCTCAGGTATTACTAATTATATGTTTGGACAGTTGCCTTAATGCAGGGCTTTATCTTTAGAGATATACATTTAAACTAAAATAGCCTGTGGGTTCCAAAAATGTCCCGAATGTCAAGCAATATTTGTTTCCACTTAGTTCTTAATGGCGCTGGTGTGAAACAAGGAACAGATGCATTGGGTCTCATTAAATCAGGTTGTGAAGTCTTGGCCCAGCAGTAACCTTGCACAAAACAAAGCCAGACATCACAGATAGCCCTGGGCTGCATGCACACTCTGATTTATCCAACAAAAATAACCTGAGATCAAATCCAGCCTTCCTATCTCTCACATCATAGACATAATCAAGATCTTCACATGCTTTGAGATAAATCACCTTCCTTTTAATGACTTTCATCTCGGACTGGGTGATGTCCAGCTAAACTATAAAAATAACCTGAAATGTGTTCGAATAAAAAGTCTGGACCTAGATGGGATAAGTCAGCCTGGAAGAGCAGTTCTGAAGTGTCCTTGAGCAAGACCCAAACTGCACCTGTTGCAGAGGCCTGTGAGGGCAAACAAACTGAAACTGAAACCATCAGGATGTCAGCTTGAATCAGGAAATGTATGACATCATGCGCATACCGCGAATATGGGAAACACAATTTTCTGCTGGATGTGAAGCAAAACGAATGTAGCTAAGTGCATGAGTCATCCGTTCCACACGTTTGCACCGAGGGACCAGCTCCATAGGAGGCATGTGGAAGGTGTCAAAACTTTCGATCCGCATAAACACTTTTGCACAGGCCAGACGTCACGTTACCAGCACCTGAAATAACATTTGAGCAAAATCAGTATGTTAATGAGCTCCTACAAGTTTGCCAATTCACGGCCCAGACCTCTGAAGAAAAAAGAGAATCGTTGATCCATCCAAAACATTTGTGGTGACTTCTTGGAGTATCTTTATGTCTCCTCAGCAGTTTATTCACATCACTGTTAAAGTGGAGGTCTGTGTGCAATTATTACAGTTATTAACTGGTATTATTACCCATTTTGCAGGTGTTTGAGTTCTGCACATGGGCAGAGTGGGTAGTGTAATCAAAATCGGTACTCAAGGTTAAATCAATAAACAGGAGAATAAATGTTACGAGTGAAGGTCTTCAGCAAAAATCAGATGTACATCAGAATAACAAAGAATCTATGCTATTTTTATGTTGATATCGTATGAAAAAACAAGTGGTGAAGAAGACAGAATTGGTTGGAATAAAGCTTAATTCAAAGTCATGCTAAACTCAAATAAAAAATGTGTTTCTAATCTACTCTAATGCAACTTATTCACAATGTAAACTGTAACAGAGTGACTGCTACACGGCTCATTTTGCCGGATTAACACGACAGAAAGGGACTACAGTGCTACAAGGTGCCCTCCCTTTTTTAAACCAGTGGAAACAAGTGATCAGCTCCTATCCTGTTACTTCTCTGATGGCTTTTTCAGCCATGTTGCGCTCTGCTGTAATGGAACATCATCTCATGAAAATACACATGCCGAGCTGTTTAAAGATACCCCTCATACAGTCTGCCTTTTCTGGTTGTTTTCCCATCGCGGGACGAGTGGAAAATGTGTACAAGTTTTCCAATCTTGGTGCCTAAAAGGTCTCTTAAATAAATATGCATAACTGTATTTAATCATCTTTATATATGTATAGTCGACTAATAAGAAATAAAATGATTTGTCCAATGTAATTTAATCACAATATACTTCAAGAATTTCCACAGAACACCAAATTTATTGTGCCATTTGTCCTCGGTCTTGTGTTCCCTTGAATGCATTGCCAGTGCTCCTGTCAATGTGCTCAGTGATTTTTTTTAACCTTGAGCATATAAAAATAAAACAACGGATACATAGCTGACTCCAAGCAAAGTTCAAATGTCTTCTGAATTTGGTTGTTGGAAACAGACATGAAAACAGAGAAACAGCTGCTGGCTTTTCCTAAAACAAAGGCTTGTCAGAGTGTGTGTGATGACAAAAGGCAGACGACTCACAAACAAACAGCTGCAATTGGATGCAAACGGGAACAAAATAATGGACGTCATATGTAGAAGAAGAACAGTCTTTGGCTAGTATTGAGTTTCAAAAAATGGTGGACCAGGAAAAAACTACGTGCAATTAAGCTATATTTTACTCAATAGTAGTGTGTGTTATCTTAATTATTTTATACAAAGCGGTTCATTTATTGTGCTCCCCAATACTGCTTTGGTTAATAGTGAAATTACATTATAATCTACTACAACAAGTGAAGTTAGTGTATGATATTTAGCTGTTAGTAAAAGTAAAAGAATAGACATAAAGGATCTATGTCATTTTTAGCTTTTACCAGTGGTTACAATGACTAAACTGACTAAACTTTACAGCTTTCTTTCCTCGGAAACAAAAAAATAACAGTAACTTGTCAATGCAAGCGTCAATTACTGATTATGTGTGCATGAGAATACATTTCACTTGTAACATTTCTCTCTTGCAGGATATGTTATCAGAAACACAAGTCATCTTTCCTGATTCAATTACAGCGTTTCATTCACATTGACAACACTAACCCAACACTAACATCTGCATCTGCGATGACCTTATGTCGAAACTCCATTTCAACTCTGAAACCCCCCACCGCCTGTCAGTGGAGGCTGAAGTTGACTAAGGGGTCACGTAAATTTCTCTTTACCTTTTTTTTTTTCCAATGGTGTTACATCAAGTAACATCGCTCAGGCCTTTGCGTTTCTGGCTCTTGAGTGGGGTCCCCCCTGTTGGGCCCCTGGGAGCAGCCGAGCAGGTGTCTTCCCAGTTAGATGTGTCATTGGGGCTCACTGTTGCTCTGATGGATGAGCCTGCAGAGGGACACTTACATCAGGATCTTATTAAAGGCTTACCGAATATATACATTGTGTCAAATAAAGTTTAGTCCAGAGGCTATGCTGTCACTTTTTCTGATTTGTACTTTTTTCCAGTGTCCCTAACCTCGTGCATGTCTTCAGAAACTGTGAGCACACATGTCTTTAATGATATTCCATGATATGATATTCCAACATGCACTCATTAAAGTCTATTTAATCTGATTCACTGTCCGTTTTTTAAGCATGCAGAAGCTCTAAAGTGAACAGCTTTGCCAAAAATGTGCACAGATGTAAGTCAAACCTTCCACTGATGCTGCTCAGTTCAGTTTTTAATCTGTACCCTCACACTTTTTTTGAATGATTTGAAGTGCGCTTGTGTGAAAGTAGCATTATACAGACTGTGATTACTGCACATTAAGAGTTTTCCTTCAGCGGAAACCTTTATCTTAAAATCTGGTTGAAAATTTTGGAATGAGAGTTAAGCTGTTTTGTTGAAAATGGGGGAAATATGGGCTTTTATGGGCTATTGAAACAAAATAGCTCATAAAAATCACACCTCTAGTATATCTAAATGGCACAAGGCTTGTACTTGAGCCAGATTTAATCTTGTGAGAAAAGAGCAGCATGGTTTTCTTTTGAACAGAGCTCTATTAAACTTTGGTGGATAAATAAAGTATGAGCTCTATTGCTTATCAATGGAAGTGTTACAACAGCATCTAGCTCCATTGGATCAAGACCTCACCAAGAAGGTTTTCAGATTATTTACATAGTTCTCAGCTTTATAATAATGACTGTCTAGAGGTATGACAAAAACAACCTATATGGTGGAAATCTAAACTATGGCTCCTTAAAGTCACTGGATAGGGCTTATATAGTGCCTAATTGCCAGCTGTAACAAAAAAAGGCCCCAAAGGGTGACTTTAACGGTAACACAAAACTCATTTAATGAAAGCTGACGTTTCTTGGAACATGGAAAGTCCTTGTGGTGAGGTGCCCCAGCAACACATCTTTACATCCAGAAACCTCATATCAACCACTCTTTTCCACTAAAGAGCCGTTGAAATGTAAATGCCTACTTTGAGCGGGAAGCACACACGAGGTTAGCCTTTTCAACGCAACAACCAACAAACCAAGAAGAATGTTTGACTCTGATTTACCGTTTTACAGCCTCTCTTATGACTCGGCTTTTGAGTTTGTTTTACTGAAGCACTTCACTGTCTCAGGTAATCAAAGCTTTAAGATATACAATTACACCTCAATCTGAAGTAAAGCTTTGTTCTTTTTCATGGTTTGCATCAACCTGAAGCCACTTTAAGAAGAGTTTCTGAATAAGGCAGATCTGAAAACCTAGTGTGATTACACAACGTTTATGTCATAACTTTTAAATGAACCCCAGATACATATTAATTCAAGTGTAAATCAATCAGAATGGCTTATAAAATTGTGTGAAACCTCAAGTTGTATTGATGTATTTTGGCAACATAGTGGCCAAAGCACCAAAAGCATCTAAAATAGGTCCCCTGTGAAAAGGAGATTAGCATTCTCAATTGGACTTTCCCGGTTAAATAAAGGTCAAGAAGTAAATTATGTGTTGACTTTGGACACTTTATAGCCATCAAGTGTAGCCTATCATTAGTGTAGGGCAGCTGGGCTATATCTTTCTTTTATTTTCACAAGTTGTTTCTCTTGTTTTGTTCTTTAGAGTAGCCTACTGCAGTTTTATTTAGCATTTTCTCTTTGCCATGAGCATCTTTACAGGTCTCTATGAAACTGCAACACATAGGCCTATAGTTACAGCTCAAAGTAGAAAGTAAAGAAAGAAAGTAAACTTGTTATTCAATTTATAAAATGAAGCTTTGCCCTATTACACCGTCTTAGCAACCTTCATTGGCTTTTTCCTTAAACACCATAGGCCTTCCCATGTTGTTTTGTATGTGTCCTCTCTTCAAGGTTATTTGGTCATAAAGAATATCAGTTTTATGAGACCTGTAAAATGAGAAGTTGGAAACACACTCAGCAACCCCCAAAGAGGAACAGTCATGAGATCCTATTCATCAGTTTTAGTGCTGTTTGACTGGCAAAGAAAAATAAGCATCCTGACTATATTGTTTGGATTGGCCCTTTGGACCAACACATAACACGGTCTTAACACTAAAAACAAATAAAGTGTGTACATAAAGTCAAAAGGTAAGCTTACCAGACATATTTTTAAAATAGATATTTCTCGTCCAGGAAAGCTGTGTTCAGTGCAACGCTGTGTCCATCTAGTGGTGAGCAGAGGGAACAGTTTCCATCATCCAAATGTTAATATCATGGAGTACTTAAAGGATGGTGATGTAGTCTATAAGTAAGTAAGTATTAATGTTTTCTGAGACCGATGGTTCAAATCAACTTTCATTCATTGCCATTGCATTTGCTTTTGAATTCTTTTAAATTGCAATTCAAATATTTACCACTATGGGTCGCTGTTTGTTCGTATGAAAATTCCACTCGGAAGATCTTGCGCAGGTAGGAAGTATGAGAACAAAGAGCGCATGTGTGCCCCCACCCAGCTGGTCTAGAGGGTCTTCACGAGTGGAGATTTTAAACTTAGAAGTTTACGCATCATCAACCCGAATTTGCATCTCTATTTGAATATTTAAGGCACAGTTACAGTCTTATCAGAGAATAGTCGGGATTTAATCCTCATTTGGTCTAAGAAAAGAGCTCCTGTTGGCTTGATCTCAGTACATTTTTATGAAGAAAACATGTAATCTCCTCAAAAAGACTCTCTGAATCACGCTATTTTTGTTTTACCAAATAAGAGCTAGATAGAGAGGAGTAGGTGAAAGAGGGCTCACTCTTTTCAGTTTTTGGGGAGGCATGAATCCTAAAAATTATACGGAAGCGCAAGAAAAGCTAATCAATCCATGTATTGTACACGGAAAAACTGAGGTTAACGATCCTCTCCATCCCATTCCCCTTAACAAAAGATGGGCATGACATAAAGGTGGTATGTTTTGTGTGTTAAAATCATGGCAAGATTTTTAGTTGTTTTGTGATGAATAATGGTGCATTAGTCCACATCATGGATCGTATTAAACAACCATAGTTCATATATCCGCAGATAGTGACACCAGAAACGTGTGAAATATCTTTCGGAGCATAAACGATCTTGGTGCGGCGCCTGGCCCCTGTTTCTAGAAGGAAGCGCCGATCCATCCTTTAGACGCGGTTGTAAATGGGTGTGGTTCTCTGCTCAGTGAAGTTTTGTGACAGAGAAGGGACAACACTGAGGTCAAACATATGTGTCAAACAGGTTGGAAACTGAAAGGAGAGAGCACAAATACTGAGTGACATGGAGCTGTAGTGACGCACTTTTCAGGGTTGTTTTTTTTTTTTAAGACAGTTTTGAGAAGCACACGCAAAGGTGAGTTTCACGTGTTCCCGAGCTCTTATTTTGAAATGTAGCGTGCTTATTTGTTGTATAATGTGTCTAAGAATGATAATATTTGTATATGCACGGAACATTTTGACACTAAATTGATGACTATTTCTGAAGGCCCATTTTGCTGTGAATATAGTGAAATTTGTCCCCTATTTTTTTTTTTTTATGTTGCTATTATGGCATTTATTTGATGTATTGTCCAAGAATTTATACACACCCACCCATTTTGTCTGTAAAGTGTTGTGTGTTGCATAAATTCTGTGTAAATTGCACTAAAATTCAGGTACTTAACCCTAAATCTTACTATAGTAATGTTTAAGTAATGGGTTTGGCAGGAGGCCTGGGTGTGGAGCATGCATTTACAGTGCTTTGTGTTCTGCTCAAAGGCCTCATTCAGCAAAAATAGTCATGTCAAAGAAGACCTTTATCAGAGCAAGCCCAGTGCATATAGTTTTTGTCACAGCCCACAAAGACACTGGCTTAACACAAACTAGTTAGGAATTAGTTAAGCTTTGTCACTTAAAGGATTGTGTGTGCTTTTATTCTTCCTCACAGAAAAATGGGGCTTGTGCAGCAGCTAAAATCACAGTTTGTGTTTCACCTGATCATGTGCTACGTGTTTATGGTCAGTGGTCTCATCATAAACCTGATACAGTTGTGCAGTCTACCCTTGTGGCTGGTCAGTAAGCAGCTGGCTCGCAGGTTCAACGTCAGACTGGGATACTGCATCATGAGCCGTGAGTACTGGCCTAATACTGTTGTGTTATAATTATGGTTGTAAGTGTAAATAAATTAAAATTATTCTCTTCTATTATTCAGAGATGGTAGCTGTGCTGGAGTGGTGGTCTGGTACAGAGTGCACACTATACACAGACCCCGACAGTTTCCCTTTTTATGGAAAAGAAAACGCTATCGTTGTACTTAACCACAAATTTGAGATTGACTTCCTGTGTGGTTGGACCTTCTGTGAGAGATTTGGAGTACTCGGTGTAAGAGAAACCTGTTACAAAACCCTATATTGCATTTGCCTTTTACTTCCTCTTCTTTCACTTTTCTGTTTCAGAGTTCAAAGGTTCTTGCCAAAGAAGAGCTGGCTTATGTACCCATCATTGGATGGATGTGGTACTTCCTGGAGATAGTGTTTTGCAAGAGAAAGTGGGAGGAAGACCGGAGAACTGTAGCACAGAGTCTTCAAAACCTGTGGGATTACCCTGAAAACTTTTGGGTATGTCTGCCATTGTTTAAAATGTAATTGGATAATTTAAATATTTTAATACTGATGCATCTCTTTTCTTTGTAGTTCTTGCTTTACTGTGAAGGAACACGCTTTACACCAAAGAAGCACGAGATCAGCATGCAGGTGGCAGAGAGCAAAGGCCTCCCAAAACTGAAGTATCATCTTCTGCCCCGAACCAAAGGTTTCTGGGTGACAGTCCAGAGCCTCAGAGGAACTGGTGAGTATAATCACTGTATTTGATATGGGTATAAAACCTATATGAATAGGAAGAGGAAGGGCATAAAATAATAAGTAATTTATGTATCCCCTTAGCGGCTGCTGTATATGATTCAACACTGAACTTCAGAAATAATGAAGCACCAACGTTGCTTGGACTCTTAAATGGGAAGAAATATCATGCAGATTTGTTTGTGAGGTACTCTGCAGTTTGTTGATATTCCTTCAAACAGTATAACAACCAACAATCTATTAGGAGAACAAAGGACTGGGTTGATGCAAAATTTGTCATTTCAGTCATTTCTAGTTCATCATAGACTAATCTTGGATAACTATATTACGCTGTTAGAAACTATAAATTAGCCTTGGATCTTGTTGTGCAGTGGGCTCACTGGTTTCTTCTGTTTTTTGTATAATGTAAGAGACTGTACTTAACTTGCTTCTTGCAGGAGAATCCCTCTTGATTCAATCCCAGAAGATGAGACAGAGTGTGCAGCATGGCTTCATAAACTCTACCAGGAAAAGGTAAGGTATGGTCATGTTTTAAGGAGAAGTAAGTCAGCAATATTAAAACTACACTGTGTCAGTGCTAAAGTTTGATGTATTTATTTCAACAGGATAGCTTTCAGGAGCACTATGCACAGACGGGACGTTTTCCTGGGCCTACAAAAACCCCACCACGCCGACCCTGGGCTCTAATCAACTGGCTCTTCTGGTCTTGCCTCCTCCTGTACCCGTTAAGCCTGCTTTTCATGCAGCTGATTAGCTCTGGCTCAGTGCTAACCATATTAGCTTCAGGGGCCCTCTGCGTCACAGGTTAGTTTCACACAACTCAGGCCACAGAGTCTAATGAGGTTGCCTTTAGCTTAACTTATTCCTCTTGTCCAATAAAGCAGCAGATTTGAGCACCCCCAACGTAAGTCCTCTTTTGTAAAATGTCAGTTTTGGGAGCATATCTAGCAGTGGGCCTGTCCTTGGTTTCGGTTAAAAATTCACATCTCATAAATAACCAGAACCATATCTTGAACGGCATGTGCTTATGAATCACGTTAAAGCTTCAACCAAAACAAAGTCATTTCAGTCATGGCTAGGGGTCAAAGGCCTTTCTTACTGTAGAGCCGACATGTAGTGGAGTGTCTAAAGTGATTATAACATCTGCAAATAACAGGGTGTGTATTCTTTTTTTTTTCAGCTTCAGTGGGAGTCCGGTGGATGATTGGCCAGACTGAGATTGGCAGAGGCTCCAGCTATGGCAATAAGGATATCCCCTGTAATAACAGTTAAGGACCGTGGCCTTTACAGCAGCTGCTGTTTCTTTAAACAGCTAAAAGTCTTCAGTATGATGACTGTATTATCCCCACCTCATGGGACAGTGCTGGTCTAGCAAGTGTAGACCTGCTTCAAAGCACAGTTAAGGCTAAGTGTCTTTGTTTAACAATCCTGAAGCTAAAGATCACAGACGGCAGCTTCTTTATGCTTGCTTTTAACCTTAACTAAAACTGCTGTTTAACAAATGAAAACTACTTACTAGGACCAAACTTGAAAATAAAAACTGGCACAACTTGAAGTTTGACATTTAAACCTCAGAACAGTCTAATAATTTTTAGTGTGCTACACATTAAAAAAAAATCCAGCTGCTTCTTGCCTCAAGCTTTTGGTTTGAACTGGTAAAATGATTGTCTATTGTGGATTTTTCTTCACAAGTTTGTAATAAGAATAATGCTGTTTTGTTTTTTATAATATTATGTACTTGCCATATACAAATACTGCTCTGAACGAAATGTTAAAGCTCCATGCCAAAAAAAAAGTCATGGGTTGTGCTGGACCCAAACATGTATTTTTTTTTTTTTGTTGTTTAATTAAGGTCGACTGTAGTGAACATCTTCCAAGGTTCAGAAAGGAAATTAATTAACAAAATGGTAATAAGCCATAACCCTTTAGTCTAACAACCTTTAAATGCACTTTAACAGATGTAAATTGTTTTCATCTGTCATCTTTGTCCTTTCATCTGTAATCCATTTCTCTGGTATTTTCATTCCAGATTAAACTATTTACTATGTACAACATTTCATTGAAGAGGATACAGAGGTATGTGCGGTTTGACATTTAAAGATCAGATATATTCAAATCAAACTATGTCCACAGTAATCTTTTTTGCATGTGGATGTTGTATTTTTCCATTACACTAAACTACCCAACACTGAAAACATGGTTAGGTTTGGATAATGTAGTGTACATTCTTAGGATGACACGTTTCCCTTTTTTAAAAAAATGATTGGTTTATTAATATTGTTTGTACATAGCAAACACTGTAGGAGCAGCAGGACCCGAGGATGTGGCATGTGTTTGAGTGGATGTTCGTCTTCAGCAGCAGGGAAGAAAAGCAGGCCCTGTTTCTCCTGTTAGTCCGCTATAGTCTAGTCACATGAATAGCTCTTCACCACACTTGAACATTGCTCTGACATTTGACATTTATTCCTCAGCAAAGGCAAAGAAAAAACACATAAAAAATCCTTCCTAGTGCCCATGCTTGCCAAATGACAAGTGATAAATTAATTTGATTATTTGGATGGTGTTCATTTCATAGAAGTAAACTAGCAACTCCTTCCATTCAGTGAGGATTACCACACACTTTTCAGTACAGTGACTGAAATAAGACTACCCCTCTTCGAGTTAACTGCCCCCTTGGGTAAACAGTTTAAAAGTGCCATAGATTATGCCCCTCCCTCCCCATGTTTTAAAAAAAAAAATCTCAATGCCTTTTTAGAGGTCTGTTCACCAGTGAAAATAGCAACTGTGGCAATAGTTACTTAAACTTTACAATTTTGTTTACACAAGAATTAGAGCCAATCCTATTCTTACAGTATGTACAGTCTGTGCCCCTCCCAGTCCATGGGTGTACAAGACAAGACCCAGTGTTCATAGGTCCAGTTGTCCTCTGAAATGATACTGTGTTAGTTCCTCAGTTTATCTCCATGTGCCTTCAGCTAGAAAATCTTCTCCGCCTCCACAGTTCATGTTCTTTTGCTAACAGCATGTACAGTAGTGCTTCGATTTGTAAACGTAAAAGCCACAGAGGAAGTTCATTTTACTCTTCATCCGTACAAACCTAAAACAAGTAGAGACATATTACGTAATTAGAGCTGACTTGTCTTAATTTATGGATACATTATATTTATTTGAAAGAGTACCTTGACAAATGGGTGGTCTAGCAGCATGCTAGCAGTCCAGCGGCGTTTGGGTTCACTCTCCAGACAATGGCTGAGAAAATCTTTCCCCTCTGTGCTCAGCTTCTCTGGGATCGGGGGTTTGTGACCCATGCCCACCTTGTACATTATCTGGAAGTTGTGCTCATACTCATGCCATGGCCTCTGCAAGTCGAGAGAAGGAGCATAAGTACATATAGAATGATCATGGTTCCTTTAATTTAGATTGAGAGTGCTTAAAAGGGGACTTACTGAGTGTTTTAGTTTTATGAATCTAAATATGAAACTAAAAAGAAGTAGAACAACCCATTAAGCTTACTTTTCCAGTCACCATTTCAATAAGAACACAGCCCAAACTCCAGATATCTGCTGCTCGTCCATGACCCTCCCCCTTTGCTCTGGTAATGACCTCAGGCGCCATGTATGCTAACAAAGAGGAAATAATACACTATATTAAATATACAGATATATATTTAGACATAATTTCATGAAAGTTTACATGAAAATATAAAGATAACAATTCTGTGTACAAATGTAGCAATATCACAATACTTTATGGAAAACAAAGCATGATTCCCGTATTTTATAAATAACAGACCCAGACCATACAACAGTGAACCCTTGTGGCTGATAATAGATGGACGTTTGTACCTGCAGTGCCTAATGTGCTGTTCACCTCCCCAGGCATAGTATGAGTGTTGTTTCTTAACTTGACCGAGCAGCCGAAGTCACCGAGCTTAATAAGACCCGAGGAGGTCAGAAAGATGTTCGCTCCTGAAATGGAAAGTGAAAAGAAATGGATTAAATTTCTCTCAAACTATAGACTACAATGTTAGATTAAAATATAGACAGAAGCTGACCCTTGATATCTCTGTGCACAATGCCGTGTTCATGAAGGACATTGATGGCTGTGGTGATCTGTTTACTGTAGAGTCTGATGACATGCTCCTGCAGTCCCAGTCTGGACACCTCTTCCAAAGTGCCCTCATCACAGTACTCCATAAAGATGTACATCTCCTCCTGCCGTTTGGTGCACATATGTTATTCAAATTCCTCCAAATAAACTGTGAGTACTGAAATAGAAGTCCTAAAGCTTACCCGATGAAGCTCAACTCCAAAGTAACGAACCAGGTTTGGGTGTTTAATGCCTTCAAATATTTTTAGCTCATCTGCTGTTTCCTTGATTGTTTTGTGATCATTTGGCTGAAATCGGATCTATTTAGAAATGGACAAATACAAGTTAGTTAATATAATGCAAATATGATTAGATAATATACATTGTATTTATATATATTTTACACACCTCCTTCATGGCCATTAATTCTCCAGTGTCAACATTGATACAGGTGTACACTTTTCCATATTGGCCCTCACCTGTACATCAACAAGAAAAAAGAAAGAATTGAAACCAATGCCTATATGTGTGTGTTTTAAAAACATTAAACATTTCTGATATGGTGCTAAGTACTACACTCACCTATCTTGTTGCCTCTTTGCCACTTGAAGGTCACTTTCCTGAGTCCTACGTGCATCACATTGTCATATGACTTAGGCGTGTGACAGACTTGCCCGATGATATTCCGTTGTTTCAAAACAGCATAACGCTTTTCTTCAAACTTGCGGATAGACCGCCGAACAGACTCCATTGGGCACTGCCTTGCTGCTGTGTCTGAGATGATAAAGAATAACATTAGCGGCTAAAAAAATACTAAAATGATTTGCTGTAAGATTAACCAGTCTCACCCTTGGACTGACTAATGCATGTGCGCAGCTCCCAGCTTCGGCGTGCAACACTAGGGTCTCCCCGAGGATAGGAGGGTTCTGAGGACACAAGTCAGGTTAGTGGATGGTGGATGTCCGGTTTGGAGCAAATAGATTATGAATAAAAGTGTATGTACCCTCTCTTTCTTCTGTGGGGCTGGAATGGCGACTTATGGATTTGAATTGCAACTCTGCTGCAACTGATGACACACGGTCATTTTCATGGTAACTAGATCCTCTGTAAAAAAAACAATAAAATTGAGTTTTCGATGAACGCACAACTCATTTGATGAATTCAGTGAATTTCAATGGTTAAATGCAAATTTATTATAGACAAAAATAGTATAGACTAACAGAAAAGTACAGAGTATAAAAGTGACTGATCTGACATTTTCAAAGGAAGCAAAGATTCAGCTTATTGCAAAATTCAGTTTGCTCACAAAAGCCAAGACTACAGCAAGCAGAGACAGCTCAAACACACATAAGGCTAAGGTTTCAGAGCACAGACGTATAAGCCACAATAGCAGTGAATCATCAGCATCGCAGCAAGATTGATGTTAATGGCACTCAAGAAGATTAGAGCTCACTCTCTCACTGAGGTAGTATGATTTCTTTCTTCAATTTCCACACCATGCACAACAATCACAGTCTTTTTAGATGTATTATGTAAGGCACGTTTTCCTTTGGTGACATTTTCAGGCTTTGAAGCTACATTAGCACATCTTCAGCTGAGGTACTGATTGAAAACTCCAGTTTGGTCTTCAAGTGAAAGATCAAAAAACAATCTGACAAAAACATGCGTAATGTTTATGAGCTGTTCAGAGACACATGTATGTTGGCTCCCATGGTATTACGCATATGTTCTTTAAATATAAATACTTAAGGTTATAAATCAAGTTCATATAATGGGGACTGTTTTGACAACAGTCTCTACCCAGTCATTTGGGGGCAAAGCTACCTGGCGTCATTGGGGATGCTGCTGGGTGCTTTGATGTTGCTGAGTTCCCCGGGGCCCTGAGTGACGGGTCGAGGGCCGTTAGGGAAAAGCTGGTTCCGGAGGTCGCAGGGTAGACTTCGGGAGCTGTGTAGTGAAAGAACAAACTGAGGAACTTTACCTTGGGATGCGAGTAGACTTCAGTGGGATGTAAATGTGTTTGTGCATAACTCTTTGAGGAACAAACACACATACTCATTCATTCAACCAAAGATAACATCTTTCACAAGTACAATACCAACAGTGCTAATGTGAAAAGCTGTTAAGGGAAGGCATGCAGAAAAGATTGAAAATATTAAAAAGAAAAAAAAAAACCCAGTGTAAGCATCAGTGACTTACCTGAAACCTTCAGCATTAGAGATAAAAAGGTTGGGGTTTGGCGGATCACTATGGCATCGTGGAACCTTAACAGGACGAGGGCTATTCCTGGGAGCTGAAGACCAAAAACATATTTAAATTTAGATTATATTAGAAAGCTTTAACAGCTCTAGACACTAAAGTCCCATATAATTATACCAATATAGATGCCGGTCACAGGGCTGTGAGGTTTCCCGATTACATGTCCAATACATTCATTCATCAGCGCTTGTAAATTCTACAAGAAGAAAATGTATTTTACATAATATCCCATGTATGCTAAATTAATTCTTTGACAAAGAAAAACCATTACCAGGAAGTCATCCTCTGGCAGTGCTGAAATAAAGCCTGGTTCGATTGCCTGAAGAAAATCAAAACCCTGAGTTGCCCACCTGTAGATAGATAACAGATTATTAATTTGTATTTTTAATGAATATGTTAGAAGTACATGCAGTATTTAACAAAAAAGGCCTACCTGGGCTTTGTTCCCCTGCCACTCTCACATTTGGTCAGGACATAGTTCATCCATTTGCGGGCAAAAGCTATGTATCGTTCCCCAATCCTTTGCCTGAATTCTCCTGACATCAAACGCACCACCTCCTTGTGGTACTGAAAAGAATAACAAACCATTTAATTGCTAAAAATATTTTTTTTATTATTATTTACTTCTGAATTCATATTTCATAACTTTACTGACAAGGTAAAGCTTATTCTGAGTCATTCACTAAATAAAGCTATTATGATCAACAAAGCTTGCATCTAACAAAATTGATACTCCTAATATTTTGCAGGTTTCTACCTCAAAAGCAAAGTTGTAGCCTTGTATCATTGCCTCTCTGTAGTACTGCTGCAGAGTGGCTGACTCGGACTCCTCCACTTCTGCCTCAAACTCAGCAGTGAACATGTACTCTACTTGGTCAATGGCAGAGCTGATCTTAATGCAGAGCTGTAGTGCTTCATTCTGTTACAGACAAAAAGAAAAATGGTGCTTATTTGAAATGTGTCATGTAAACCAACAGAAACAAACAACACTACAAAATGTCAACAGCAAGTGTTTACCTTGAGCTCCTCTAGAGCACTTGCAATGAGAGGTTGGCTGGATGTTTGCTCTCGATTCAGAGTGAGCACATCCTCCATGGACTGCTGAAAGGCTTTACGCTGGGCCACCAGGTGAGCTGAATGCATCACGATCAAAAGCATGTTCTCAACCTGAAGAGTGGCCAAGTGGGAAGCTTGTACACATGACTTGCGCAAACAAGAGTAAATACTTTCAAATACAAATGCTCCATACCGTCATTGCCCTTAGAGTGTCAACTGTTTCCAACTGAGAAACCAGTGTGAGTGAGTCTCCATCCCACTGAGCCCATTCAGCCTCAGAAGTAGAGTTGCCCGCTCCGTGCTTGCTCATGAGCAGGTAGGCTTCTTCTTCTGGTATTTCATCGGGCTCTTTGGAGCAGTCTTTTCCAGCGGCTGCATTGAGAAGCTGCACAATAAGAGGCCGCTGCTCCATTAAGCCAAAAGGAACAAAGACCTGAAGTTCCTCTAGGCCTGGAATCAAAACCTGTTTATGGGAGACAGAGTTATATAAGGTGTGATCCAAGGACAGACAAAAAAAATCTAAAATATTCTGTAGCTACAAGTACCTTGACATAATTTCTCTTCTTGAGTGCATCCAAAAGACAAGACACTCCATTAGTGATACTGAAATCTGCTGCAATTTCCAAGTCCTGCAGAGAGAAAAGCAAGTAAAGAGAATGGCAGTTCTTAATAGAGCAATAAGACCAGGGTCAGATAAACTGCATACTGTTTGGGCTTTCTGTTTAAGTTTTAAATTCCAGTGCAGTCTCTCACCTTGCGAAGCATTTTTGCAAAGCCCAAAGCCTTGGAAGCTCGTTCTCTGGCCTCATGGAATAACTCTTTGAGTGACCGACTAGTTTCAATAACTGAACGCCTTTGGGAAGCAAAACCAAAACGTAAAAATACTTCTAACAAAACAGTCTTGACCAACAGAAATCATTGTTCTTAATGTCTTTTTACCTGATCTCATCAGATGCAGTGCTATCATCTGCACTTTCCCAAAATTCATTGCTACTCTTTTGAAGGCCAGCATCAAGAAACTCCCCAGTGGATTTTAACAACATCCCAGCAATGTCACTGTAAGAAGAAAAACGGGCAACAAGAAAAAGGACAGGACAAACAAATGTTAATAGTGGAAAAATTAAGTGTGTACTGCCCATTGTTTTTCAGCCTATTTCAGCAGTGGGCCACTGACCAGAACAGTTTTCCAGACTGTGCTTCTCCTCCTCGGATGTAGGGAGTAATGACTTTGGTGAAGTGCCATTCCTCCTCTAACAGGTTCTTTAAGCTGTGTGAGGCCTGGGGCAACTGCTGCAACATCTGGATCCAACTGTGCATGTAGTCAAAGTAAACCTGCAACCAAAAATAATGGGCATGCCATAAAATCAAACACTACAACTACATACATAAGAAATAGCAGTTTACAGTTACATCCTTGTTTTGAGGTCTTACCACAAGCATCTTGTGAAGATCTTCTTCAAATTCATCAATATTAGCATTTGTCTGCAAACCCTGAGCATCAGTCACAACTCCACGCAGCATGAACTGATAGTACAGCTTCATCAAAAGACCACCTTTGAGAACTTCTTTACACTCTCGTACCAACTATAGTAAAGAAAGTACAAAAAAACAGCAACATTAGAAACCTGTACACCATGAACTATCATAGTTCTTTTAGCCTTTTATGAAGGGATGTGTATACTTTATATATGACATGCCTGTTTGATACTGAGGAGCGAAGGTTCTCCAGCAGGCCGTTGTTCAAGTCGCAGTTTAAGGCATTCGTGAATAACATTAAGAAGAACTCTACACAGCACGAGAAACGCTGGCCGGAAAGAGGGAAGGTCCATGTCCTGTAAATCCTCCCAAGAAACCTGGTCTGAATGAACAGTGTCACTGCAGGACACATGGCGCGACAGCTCTGGCAGGTAATCACTATACAGCATGGGGTCTGGGGAATCGGAAAACTGCAGATGGAAGATTAGAGTCATTCACAAATTCATAAGTTTACATTACTATAATGTGATGTTTGCCCTTATGTAACACTTTCTAAACACTAAATTAGAAGTATCTTATGTTAACATTCCCTTCACTTTCCAAACTGACGATTCATTGCGTTCACTTTTGTTTTAGTTACCTTCTAGTATGAATATGTAGGTAACACATCTTCTATTGTTTATTGCGTATGCTTCTACCTCTTCCTTTACCTATTTGTTAAGATTTGTAAATGAATTTGCAAATGGTGAGCAGGTTAGGGCCTTAATACTACAGTACATATTTCTGGTCTGCTTTACATTTTAAGAAGAAAAGGGCAGTGACATCTAGATAAGAAAGAAATGCACAATTGTCAATGATATTTACTGGTAATTGTGGTACTTTAGTAGATCCTTTAAATAAAGAATAGTATGTATAAATGTATGTATAAATCCCCACAGCCTTACCTCATGTGCAGGAGTGTGGCAGAGCAGTGCAGCCCTTGATCTCTGAAGAGATCGGTCCATGAGTTTGTGCAGTCTGAGGATCAATTTGCGCAGTCCCATTTGTTTCAGAGCTTTATCAACAAACGGCCTGTAGATTGCAGTTGGACAGAATACTCCTCTTTCAGACACTTCTGTAGTCCCAGCCACTGCAGTGGGCAGAAACTCTTCCTCCGACAACAATCGGGCATACTTTGGAGTCAGAGAGGGAGACAAATCCCCCTCCGCTACACGTCCCAGAGTCAACTCCTCCTCTCCATCACTCTCCGCTGTGAATGTGGCCGTTGAGTCATTCTCCTCATCATCCTCGTTCTCCTCTTCTTCATTTCCACGTGAACAGCGAGGTGAGGGAATCTCAAACACTGGCCACCCAATTCGTGATAGATCATGAAGACCCAGCACAGTGGCCATAACACGCAGCTTTTGGTTAAGGTCCTGGGTGATGTTTAGCCACAGGCAGAGCGCCTGCACCCTGCCCTGGAAGTCCCGTGCTGCATACTTGTCATAATCCCTCTGCAAGGCCTGCAAAGATGGATATAAAGCTTCCACAGACTCCAGCAATTCCATGACACGCTTGACCTGCTCAAAGGCCAGCCGTTGGCGTTGGAGATGCTCCCTGCAGTCTGCACCAGAGCCCAGAGGCTCTGCTGCATTCATTGCTGAAGAAGGACAAGCACTGAAGCCCCACTGGTCTGCTCCACAGTGGTTGATTTCAGCTACAGCCGGCTCGTGTTCTTCACTTCCGCTCTGAGAGTCTTCCTGTGTTGACTGAAACCCTGAACACTGAGCCACTCTCAGGCTGTCATAGTTGACCTTAAAGTGCAACACTTCATTTATGATTTCAGGAATGGCTTGGCGGGCAGTGAACAGAAACAGGTCTTGGTCACTAGTGGAGCGCCGTGCATGCCATGCCTGGAGTTCTAACCAAATGACCTCATTGTTGTGGCCCATGAAAGCCATGTTCTCCAAACCCCTCTGTTCCTTCTCTTTCCTCTTGGAGGACATTGAAGTTAGTTTAAGCAGCAACCGCAATGTCTCAAAGAACTTAAGGCGGTCGGCAGGACAGTCTGTTCTGGAGGTTTGCCGGTGAGTCCGGGCCATGTGAGGCATAGACACAGGGAGCTTACTACTCAAGCTCAAGTAATGTTTCCTTGGATCCATGCTGAGGGCACCAAAAGGGCCTGACTTTGAGAGTGGATCCAACATGAATGAGCCTTCAAAGGTCTTCTTGTTGTCTCTTTCCGAGGAGCGTAAGGTGGCCCGCTGCTTTTTACCCTGTTTGTAGCTATGCTCCTCAGGAGTCTCCACCAGCCTGGGACACTCCTTCAACACAGATGGACTAACTTCCACTGAAATAAACACATTTATAACTGATTAAAATGCACATAAATGTATATACTAAAGCAGTGTTTACAGTTCAAAACAGGTTCATGATTAACAGTACATTTGATGCAGTTAACATACCTTTGTTGGGAGAACGGCCACCGCTTCTTGCTTGACTGTTCCTTTGGTGTTTACCAGACATGCGTTTCATCTGTCGAGGGGTATAAGGAGGCGATGTGCCATAGACAGCTTCCTCTTCCTCACTGGGAGAATCCCAGGATTCGTCCACCTCATTTTGCTGAGACACATCACCCAGTTGGTTTGCCTGCCTGTAAACATTTAATGCAATTTAGGCCACAGGAGCAGACAAAGTAGTCACATGGAATACGAGTAGTTCCTTTACAATAAACCTTTTTACCTGGAAACAAAGGAAAATAAATGCTCTAGCAATATTACTATTTCAGTCACAAACAAAAATAAAAATGAGTGCTCAAGGTCAAACTGTTCGAGGTTGTTTCTACCAATAACTGACTGTGCAGCAAACTGTCTTTAACGCCACAGCAAACAGAGAGCTAGAGTATAGGCTGCAAGAAGTCTGAAGGGACAGCTGTGTAGAGTCAGACGTAAGGATTATAAGCTGTGGGTTATCCTGGCACATTCTCTTGGTCTGGGTATACAATATGCAATGAGAGGCACAGAATACAGTAGGTACAAGCGTCATTAACTCAACCACAGTGCACAAATCAAGAATTTACCATGCACAGTGTGGACATTGTAAAAGCATATGCAAACAAAGCACTCTTGCAGTATTACAAACTTTGTAACTTTATCTTTTAGCAAAGATTGGGCATGGTAGTACAGGAACACTTAACTGATTGTAATAAGAAGAAAAAATGACTTCCTACTTGGAAAAAAACCCAAACACAGAAATTTCTTGTGGCACGCCCTTCTAGATTACAATGTCAAAGCTTTGTTCCCTAATGCCTTTCTGAGGGTTTTTTAATAGGATTAAAGTGAAAGGTTGGAAGGCGTGACCCCCCCAAATAAAAACAAAGAAAGAAAGAGGAGGTGGAGGCATGAAAATGGGTGTTTTATATGCAGGTCATTGTGGTATGCCCCTCCATCGATCATCTGACTGAAAGGCATTCCCCAACACGCGCCTGTTGTAGAGTATGTGTGGACAAGAGCTGAAAGGGGCAGGACTGCAGTGCTTTCACTGCAGGAGCATGTGTGAGTGTTAAGGGTGGAGTGTGGGGGGATAATCTGGAAATGACTTGCTTAAGCTTTTCAGGGAGCCACATGCAGAGAGAGACTTGTATTGCCCATCTGCCTTACTGCAGAATATTTAAATGAGACACACACTGAATCCCCAGGGAATAGCAGTGGTGGAGTGAGCTCAACAGACAGACACCTGCTGCATGTCCACTGGGTTTATGCACAACACTTTCAAACGAAGAGCTAAAGCTTCTGCAAGAAAAGGAGCAATAGCACACTACAATTACAGAAAAACGCTTGCAGGAAAGAACACTGGTGCCTTTATTAATGTATTGTAGTGGACATTGTGAACGGTCTTGTTCTACATTTAGCTAGACACAACATGAATCTTTTCAGTGTGCGTGCATTGAAAGACACAGTAAGATAGTTATAAAAGGGCAATTACCACATAAAATGCACACAGGAATGCAAACAGGTATGACCAAACCTTCACAGATACTTTTATTATGTGACTCTTGATCTATAAACCTCCCTCTGCATGCTTTATAAATATGATCAGATCGTGTGTTGTGTACTTGTAAACATCTCAATAAGCATGTACTGGTGTGTGATGGCACGACAAAAATAGATGTGGATGGAGAGGGAACGAGACCAAGTTTTATAAAAGGAAACGTCTCTACGTATGCAGAACACCATGACTAAATCACTCAGGAATTACAGCGGAACCAATGACGCCATCAGGAACGATTGTTTGTTTGGTTGCTATGAGACTCTTTGAGCAGTTCGAGCTGTGCTAAAAGGAAATTCCTTCTTTACATTCTTTATTCATCAATCTATTTGCCGGCTGCAAAGAGAAAGTTAGTGCCTCACACTTAACTATGGCTGCACTATGGTCTTCAAGCTGTCCCTGGCTGGCTGGCATTGGTGAATTATCACTGCAGATGGTGTCTGGCTGCTCTCAATGGCTCATCTGATGGCTCACTGGGGCTCCAATAAAGGCCAGCGGAATGCTAGAGCCCCTAGGCTGCAACACAGAGTGCATAATAAACAGCACAAAATCAGGAGTCTTTTTTCTCAAACGACTGGAGCAGTAATACTAAGGCCTGCCAGAGTCAGGGGGGCCTGACCTTTGACCTCTCACTATCCACACCATTGTACCAGAATGGGGCACTCTATTGTATCACTGTGACACGTGGCCTGTGAGGCCCACAGCTGAATAGCACACAGCTGGCTGCTGAGCACACTTACTCACAATGCCCAAACTAAAGGGGATTTTTTTCAGAAAGAGGAAAAGGAGGAGAAGTTGGCCTATGTTTTGTAAGAGCACACTTTCTACTAATTAGTTCATGATGGCATAACTGATTCTCAGTAAGAAAAGTGTCTGCTGCATGCTAATTTCCTCTTTGGTCAGTGCAGACATATTTACTATTTGAGCACATGCGCTTAACTCTTGACAAATGTGTGCACTGTCTGGCTTGCTTTCCTCTCAAATAAACAGGCCGGATCGCTGGATCCGCTGGAAAGTGTGGCACAGGCTGATTCATAAACAATGAACACAGCGTACTTGACCTCACCCTTCTCTGGAACAGTGTGACATTGCTAAATGTGCACATCGTAACTATTCCCAAGTATGCAGCAATAATATAAATGCACAAATGATTTTTCTCCTACAAAACACTTAATAGTCCCTCTGTGTTGTAACATTACAGGCTCCTCTGTCTGCTTGCGTTACTGTAGTAATCTCCATCTGAGAAAAGGCCTTTCAGTATCAGTAGAGGACTATGACACGGACCATGAGTCATGTGGTCTAAAAGAATCTAAATGTGGACACGGCTTGTGAATGTGTGCTGCAGAATGAAGTAAATAGTGTAATTACATGTTATTCATCTACTGTGTCATGCACAATAAATGCAGCACAGACAGGATTCTGTAAGTCAACTGGCATTCAAGTTTAGGTGCAACTGTGCACACAGCAGATGCAAACACAAATATTCAGCATGTTCAATTCATGACTGATGCAAAGTTTTCACAATGATTGCAAACATTTCCAGCAACAAAAAGACCCCATTGTTGAGAGGAAATGGCAGATGAGAGTGACAGAACGTGCTGCATTCATTTATCTCTGAAGCAGGTGTGGGCAGAAACAGGATGCAGTCAGGAAATGCAGGAGGACAGTCCATCTGTATCTCAAAGCCTGTGCTCCTGGCAAGTGCAAGCATTAACGAGCTGTAGCTTTGAGCGCCTCCGGGGCTTCAGCATCTCTCCTGTGTACTGTACACCACATCCTGAAATCTCAGGAATGCCTGTGAGCCACAATGCCTCCAGATTGACTGAGAACAGGACATTATGACAAAGGCCTTCTGTCCTACAATGACTGCAAGAGCAAACTGTCTGCCTAGCATTAATCATTTAACAGAACAGTTATAAAGACAGCTAAAGGACCTCAAATTGATCATTATGCAGAGGAACACATGGGGATGTGTTATTAAGACTGTAAGTCATTGATCTGTGGCCATTTAAACTTTGTCATTTAAATTATGGGAGCTATGCATTACAGAGCTATACAATGTCAACTTTTGTTACACATGTAAACCTTGCTCTGCACCAAAATATATGTAGCATGCTTTTACTTTTATTCTCAACTGTATTCAAATCCTTATCTGTGCATTTACATCTATGTATTTACTGCACCAGCACTGAATAACACTTTTGTACTGTGCAACAAGGGCTGAGTGCAATTACATTAGGGCTAGTATTGCACAATCATGTGAGCTGTTTGTGTCCACTTCAGACAGAGTGGCTGCACGCAGTGTGCAAAAGACTGCATCTGCCCTCAACATGAAATCATAATGAAACAGCAAACAATAGAAAAGAAGAAAAGACGGGGCATTTTGCTTAAAATCCTGGATTATGGTAGTCGCCACAGAGTTGATCCAAGATGATAAATGCCCTTCGAAGTCCGTCGACAAACAACTGCATGAGAGGGAAAGGGAGGAGAGGGAAGACACAACAGCGGATTCCTGAGGGTCTGCCGCCAGCGGTCAGGGGCAAACACTGCGGTATTTCGATTAGATTTTGCGCGCATTTACCAAGACTACAATATGTGTGCATTCCTCCGAGAGACTGCAGAATTGTATGGATCAGTAACCTTGCCACCCGAGCACCACCAACACAAACACCATGATGAAACGGGTCTGCAGCGCATTAATGTGCAAAACAAAACAAGCAGTCACATTATTAAGGCGTAGTGCTAAAAAAGTACAGAGTCCATGTCATGATTCAGCACAGACAACAACAACACAAGCGCCTGCTCCAGCTCGAGGCTTAACAATAACAGCAAGTGAAGCAACATGCTAGCCCCAAGTTGTGGCTACGGTTTTACATAAAGTGCATGCTCCAGCAAATGCAAACACCAAACATCACACATTTTGGCTATCTTTAAATCACTTGATTTAAGGTTTATATGTTTTCAGCTCCACCAGAGAGTGTTACTAAACTTACACATAAACAATCCACTGAACCAGCAGCTAACAGTAAATATTAGCTAGCTTGTTCTGTGACATGTTGCACTCTTTCAGCGGCTGCTCTTATACTTGTAATGTTACCTTCTCATTTGGCGAGCATTGTGCTCCTTTCCCAAGCAACGAAAATCACATAAAAGGCAAATATCTCCTGCAAAGTGTGTATGAATACGCTGCTCCAAAAGTTTGCAACTCCGGTTTAACAAATGCAGTATCTGTAACCGTATCACTATTTGACAGGAAGTCGCATTGTGCGCGATACGCCAGCTAACAGCGGTGTCACATTCAGCTCTTTATTTGGCAGCTCCTAAGTCCTGATGGTGTAGCGTCTGTTACCTGCTGGGCTTGTTACGATCCGGAGGCTCCATTGCAAGGCCGATGTTTCTTTTCACCAAGTATGCATGGTCTAAACCATGTCTAAACACTGTTAGATACACTTTGCACCGTCAAATCTTTGCAAAAGTGTCCGATATTTGTCTCTTTGGATGACTTTCTACCCGCCGGCACAGTTGACTCTCGCTTGTGCGTATGCTGTCGCCATCTTTCCAGCGTTCATTGAGGAGGAGTGCCAGAGGGTGGCATTACTACGGCAGCCCAAATGGCTCAAATCAAAACTAAGCAGGACTCCTTAAATTGAATTCTGGACGTGGTAAAGAGCAGCCACTGATGAAAAAAAAAGTTGTCTCATTTTGATTGCTGTTTTAATAACGTTTACCCTAATTCGCCTCTGCTTTGGAAAACCTTTGACAAATGATTGCTTATTATTGCCAAATATGCCAATTATTTATCTTACAAACACTGTCACAAATAAAAGGTGAAAGGCATTATAATTAGAAATGAATCCTTTAAGGCTAACTCTGCAGCATTATAATTGCTTAAACTGTAACCCACTAAGGGGGTGTTCAGAGTATTTCTCAAATTCAACCACAAGAGGGCGTTGTTTGGAAATGTGGTATACACAGTACCTGCTTCAAAATGGTCTGCCTCTGTGGCTGTTTGTTTACCAATAGACCACTGATTGTTGGCTATAAAATTAGAAAAATCAAAATCATCTTGAAAAAAAAAATTACAGTACACAACTTACTGGAAATAAACTGAATGGAAACTAAATATATAAGTAATTGAATGAATACATTACACAATAAAAAACCGCATGAACACATTTTTAATACATAAATATTGTAATGATAAATAAAAATAATAATAATTTGAACAAATGACTAAATTGATAAATAAGGGGCATAATTTTAAACATGGGACTATGCTATAATGTGTTTATTCAAACTAATACATTCATGAATTAGTTATAGCTGTAGGCTTTAGTTAAATGTGGGTTATAACCTGATAACAAAACCGTGTAGCCTACGTTAATATTTTATGATACCTTTTCTTACTCCCATCTTCTTTTAACTTATTAACTGTCTAAGGAAGTAAGTGTGAAGTCTTTTAGGCGAACAAATTACAACACTGCATGATCCTTCATTTAACTTCGTTCATCGCCATACTGAAAGTGTTGTGATGGTAATAATAGCGGGATATTTCGGTTGTTTTGTACTGAAACTGAAAGAGTTGGTAGGAGGCGAGGAGAACGGCTGCACAGACGTCACACGGCCTTTGTCGCCGCCGCCACATCACTCGCTGCGTTCACGGACCATTTAAGTCAGAAAAATTATACCCCATTTAAACTAGACGATCCATTTCTTTCTTGTTTTTACCTACTCGGGTTTTTTAAAAGCCCTTTTGACCGTTTGTGTTTATAACAAAATAGCGATGTAAATATTATAGAAAAGCTCTCCAGTCGTAAGTTTAAACTACTGATTTAGTGTTGTTGTAAACATCTCCTATTGTACTTAAACGCCACATATGTACAGCAGGTTTCTGGCGTCTCAGAAAGGGAAGCGGGCTCTCATTTGCGCTTTGTCTTTATTAACACCTTTGTTTGGTTTGCATTATTGGGAATAGTGCGTAAAGCCGTACGACTAAACTGTTCTTTTATTACACAAGCCGATCTACTCGACTATTGTCAAAAATGCTCCAGTCTCTCGCCAGTAATTCGTGTGTTCGGCTGATTCAGAGTCACAAATCAACCTGGTATTTTATTTCTCTTGTCTTGGGTTATGTTCTTTATCTAATATTTGGCGCAGTCGTGTTTTCATCCGTGGAGCTGCCCTACGAAGACCTCCTGCGTCAAGAGCTAAGGGCCATCAAAAAACAGTTCCTCCAAGAAAATGAATGTCTGTCGGAGGAGCGTCTTGAGCGGTTTTTAAAAAGAGCCCTGGACGCCAGTAATTATGGTGTTTCTATCCTTAATAACGCATCGGTCAACTGGAATTGGGACTTCACCTCTGCGCTGTTTTTTGCCAGCACCGTGCTTTCCACCACAGGTAAGAGACATCAGCCCTAATAGTAGTAGGGGCCAGTGTTAGTGATGCTGTAGCCCTCAAGGTAAAACAGGTTAGGCCTTTATTTGTCTAATCTTAACGTATCTTGCTGCTTTTGTGTGAGATAATAACAAAGCAGCCATTTCTCTGACGTAGCCAGCGCACCACACCAATCTATGACCTAATATTGTTGCCTAAATTAAGCCTATTGCAATGAGGGGCAAAATAAAGTAGCAGTGAAGATAGGATAATTCTTAATTAATCTTGTTTTTCATGTGGAAAAGCCTTATTAGTTTGTACTTGGGGAATTTTCCGGGTGGTTACACATGAGTAATCTATAACTTCCTATAGGCCTAATGTCTGTGAAGCAAACATGAAAAAAAAGTTTACCTAATTAAAGCTGCAGGGCTTTAATGTACATAACTGAGTCAATATTTATCATTGAACACAGGGATTGCTCTTCAGCGTATTTTGTCCTAAAGCTGTTTAACAATCGTTGTAGCACTGTGGATAGATGACATAATTTATACCTGCCTTTGTGTCAAACACGCCATCTTAAGAACTTTAGTCTGACCACGCTGCATATTTATCTCTGAGGTTGCAACACACATATGATTATAGAGATACCACATACAGCAAAGTCTGCAGAATGCATTAAGCTCTTCGTTTTGGGTTTAAACATTTCTGCTGAGTAAACAGCTCAAGATTAGGTTCACTTCAGGTTTCTGCTTCTCTTCAATATGTTTAGTGTACTTATTGCAGTGTTTTATTACCTAGACATTATCAAACTCTAAACCAAGCAATGATCTCAATAAAACACCAACAGACATTAGCCTAAAAATACTATGTAATTAAATGCTATCCTTTTTACCCTACCCAGTGCGTGACCTTTCTAATTTGCACACATTCATTACTTGACATTGGTATTTGTCAAGTCATTGTTAGGTCATTTTTACTTAAACATGTTTCAACTAATGGACTATACTTTTTTATTTATTTTGGTGTGAGGGCAAGAATCCAGTGTTGAAAAGGAACACATATGCTCAGTCCGGTTGCACTGTAGTAAACCAGATAAAGTCCTCAACCTATGTGGTAGGAAATGGTTTAAGGCGTCTTCAAATCGGAAGTTAATATGTACAAACAGAATAAGAAATTTAAGCTTTAAGAATTTGTTACATTTGATATTTTTGTGGTTTTACGTAATGATTTTTGTGTCTGCAGGTTATGGGCACACTGCTCCACTCTCAGACGGTGGCAAGGCCTTCTGCATTGTCTACTCCGTGATTGGCATACCCTTTACCCTGCTCTTCCTCACTGCTGTGGTGCAAAGGATCATGGTGTTCAGCACTCGTCGGCCCATCGCATATTTCCACACGCACTGGGGCTTCTCCAAACCTTTGGTGGCCATTGTTCACGCAGCGACCCTCGCCGTGTTGGCCGTCTCTTGCTTCTTCCTCATTCCCGCTGCGATCTTCTCGGCGCTAGAGGAAAACTGGAATTTCCTGGAGTCTTTCTACTTCTGCTTCATCTCCCTAAGCACCATCGGCCTGGGTGACTACGTGCCCGGGGAGGCGGTCAATCAGAAGTTTAGGGAGCTCTACAAAGTGGGGATCACAGGTGAGTAATGGTGTTTTTTACACAGCATTGAACACACACACATTTTACTGTACTTATATTTGCTTTAAAAGGGGGGTAATCACCACTGAAGTTACTTTTCTCAATTATGAGAATATGTAACAGCTGTGTAGGAGCCTCACATTAGAGCCGTGTATAACTTTATGTACTTTTTTTATGACCACAAATTGTATTGCTTCCTGTTGCAAAACGGATGCTGCAGTTTGATTTGTTTGAACTGAAAGAACAGGTGTAGTTGAGTTGTAAAGAAATCACATGGTGAAAGATTAGATATAGGAACTGTGTAGTTTCAATCATGTCTTATCGATCATCGTTTTTAAGTGCAAAATTATGCTTTAAACATATTCATCGAACTTTAAAAGGCTGTCATAACAAATGTAACCATTACTTATATTTATTTTTATTTTATTTCTTCTCTGACTTTAGATCCATATGTATATTATGTATATTATTCTGAGATGAGTCTGAAACTGACCTGTGCTATTAACAAGCACATTGTATATTGTCAGAAACATTTTTCTTACTGCAGTGTGACCTTTAATAATAGATGTTTAAGTTGCTATCTGTAGTTTTTACCTAGTCTTGCTTTTTTCATTCGGCATTACTCATTTGCCTAAAAGGACATAATTTATTGTCTGCCCAGTGACTGAAGAGAGTAGAAATAGTCAATGACAGTCAGTGTAGCCTGCTGTAGTGGGCTAGCTCCAGGAGGCTAGTAGTCTTTCCTCCGTATGTGTGAAGTGAATGGGTGGTAGAGCTGCTACAGAGACGTCACTGAGTGGGTGCCATGTGTGTCGGTCTGTGAGTGGGAAAGAGGACTGTGACAGAAGTCGCTTGTTCTCACAGTGACACCATTCGATTAGTACAACTTCCGCTGTTTAAAATGATGCATTGTGTTAATTATTTTATCTGAGTTCATACGTGCCAGTGAAAAGATCTGTTTGACAAGACAATTTAAACATTTTTCCCTTGGTGTTTGTCTGTCTGTCCCTTCAGTCTACCTTATTCTGGGCCTGATTGTCATGCTGGTGGTGCTGGAGACCTTCTGTGAGCTACAGCAGCTAAAGCAGCTGAGGAAGATGTTCTACCTGAAGAAGGAGAAGCCACAGGACCGGATGGCCATTTTGGAGCATGATCACTTGTCATTCACAACTGTCTCTGACAGAAACCCAGGCCGACGTGATGAGAAATCTCAAGGGTTTGTCAGTCCGCGAACCTTGGTCTCTCCTCAAGATGAT
Source organism: Rhyacichthys aspro (assembly GCA_036850595.1). Classification (NCBI taxonomy): domain Eukaryota; kingdom Metazoa; phylum Chordata; class Actinopteri; order Gobiiformes; family Rhyacichthyidae; genus Rhyacichthys; species Rhyacichthys aspro. The sequence continues at coordinate 15,024,006 of CM072162.1, read as the reverse complement.
CCAATGATCCAGTAAACATGCACAGGGCAATTGCTTATTGAAGAGTCAATAATTAGAGGCAGTTACACAACCCCACAAGTAGAGGACTAATCAGTGTAATACTAAGTGCTTTTTATCTGTGCTTTGTCACCACTGCAAACTGAAGTAAGTTAGCTCAAATTACTCTGATAATGCAAAACAATTCTAGTAAAACTGAAGTGGCAGAGTAGTGCGCCGAGTAGCAAGTAATAATCACAAACAATGTTGTAATAATGGAAGTAATTCTGATGTTAGAATCAATCTTTTAAAATAAACTTAAAACAGAACCATTGTTAATCCAGATAGATCTGTTGTCAGTCATAAAAATGACTTAAATTTGTATGTACCTTATAAATAGAGTTGTATGACAGCTTTGTGCAATGTACATACTGTAGGTGCTCTTAAGGTTGTACAGTTTAGTGTCATCTAAATTTACCGCGCCTTAGAGGGGTCACAGCAAAATATTTGTGATTCTTAGAGACACTAGAGCATGCGTTTGTCTCATTTTCTTAAAAGTGTGCTGTTCTGGTTGAACTCCACATTTCATATCTCTGCTGTGTGAGATACGTGTATTTCTCTGTGTGTTGCAGTGCTATTTCTGAGTCGTCCTTGTTTGCTAAGAACCAGTATAATTTATTGATTTTTATGAATGACTTGTTTTGTTCTGGACTGAGTAAAAAGGGAAGTGGGATTAGTCCAGGTTGAAAAGGGAACCACAGAGGCCCTTTCATTTGCATTTTACTGTCAATGCAGTGAACTTCATTTGCACATGTGGTACAGCCAGTCGGTACTACTAGACTCAAACAGATTTGTCTATTATGTAGAAACATGCCATGGTTTCAAATTTGTACTTTGGAATCATTACTTTTATTGATGGAAAATCTGGAAAAGCTTGATATTTGCTCAGACACTGAGCAGGCGCTTTTGCTGTACTTGATTTGATTGTAAAGGTGTATATTTTTACATATGATGTGATGAAAGGTTTGCACATCCTTTTCATAAACCTAAAGTATTTCTTTACATAAAGTGATAAAGAAGGGAGTTCAATTTGGCAGGAGTGCAGCTACAACATGGCAGTTAAATATCTTCTAGTGTATTTTTTACCTGTGTATTTTCCATTAGAATTTACACCAGTTCACATAACTTTTGGATGATATATAGTCTGTAATGTGTATAGTAATGCTATGCCACATAAACAGATGGAGTAGCATTTTTACTAAGCTAAGCTGATTAAAAGGGTGTCTTTAAAATGTCCTAATGTGACATAATGTATTTACCTCATTTTTACATTGTCATATCTGGACACAGTTTTAATTTAAGGATAATATTTTGAATGTAATACTTTTATCTGCTTCATCAGAGCTTGTGTGTGAAATTCAATAACGGACAACCTTTGTACCAGTGTGGGCCTTTGTGTTCACTGTGAAACTTCACTTTTCTCTGTTATGTAAGATCTCAATATGTTGATGTCAATGCCTTTACCTTTCAGCATTACTGTTCTGAGCAGTGTTTGTCATTGTGCACATGCAGTAGCTGTCGTGAAGGGGGAGCTGTCAGGGGAGGTAGTTCTGTTCTGTCAAGGATTAAAATGGAACCATTCTGACTTAATTTATTTATGCTCAGTGTAACTTTGCAATATTTACAGAATCAACTTCCTGTACATATGTTTTCAAGTAACTTAACAGCTGAGTTACAATAACTATACTATAATACAAGATAGTCATGCAGCACCTGTTATACAGTATCTAATTCATTTCCGTGTCAGGAATGGATACGCAAACTGCAAAATATCTGTGTGTCTTAAATAAAGTGTTGTTTGTTCATAAGTTTCACATTGGATTTAATTGTTTAATGACTCATTCAAGTAAGATTATGTTGAAAATAGTCGGACATTGTTTCCTCACAGTGATTATATGCAAGCAGCAACATGATTTACAACACATTAGTGTTAGGTGTTGGCTGTATCGAACAACTGAACAAAAAATAATAGTGACTCGTGTTCAAATATCAAGTGAATTTATGCATTTACACACACTGGTATCTCTAAAAGAAAACACAACTGAGTAAAATTTGACCTCACACATTCGAGTTTTAATGCAGAGTCAAACAATCTTTCTGAGCAGAAAGGGTTTAAGTGGATTTGTTTTAAAAGGAATCCACCACCTCGGTTTAATTATTGAAGTGTAATTACTTTTGAGATGTCTATACCTCTGGCTTTATTGCCACAATGTCAACTTTTACATTATCAGAACTTGAACAAGCACAAGGAGGCTTCTGGCAAAATATTCACTGGATACAAATTGCAGCACGACAATGGCCTGTAGGTGAACGGTAATAGGAAATACTAGCTTAGTTTATACAAGCTTGATCATGCTCAACGGTGAAAAGCCTTGACTAAAATGGGATTGCAATTTTAGTAAAGTTCACACATCAAAACTAAATTGCACTGATTTATTTGCATAGTAAATAGACAAGTCGTGCTTTATTTAAAAAAGAGAGAAAGCTATTTAAATGCCATTTTTCCCTCACCACAGCTCAGTCACTGACAAATTCTTGCTATAAAATGTCAGTGTGGTTATTTAAATAACTTAAGTCCCTGGTTAAAGAGGTACTTAAGGTGTAAAAATGTTTGAGATAAATAGGGATCATGCTCCTGAAAATGAGTCTGTAAACTATTGTTACCAAAGCTTCTAATACCATGTTAAACCTGTCTGCCTTGTGTCAATAGGCTTTGTAGGGCCCAACCTTTTCACTCATATTTACTCATTTGTAACCTACCCAAAGCATCTACAAGCAATTGTCTGTAGATACAGGTGGAGTAGAGCATTAAAGCAGAACAGGAGCATCCCCTACAGGTCCAGCGCTACTCACCGAACTGAAATGTCGCAGCCACTCCTTGTCATTAATATTGCCATTTGATCTTTCTTCATCTTTCATGCAGGCAGAGCACAGGAAACCACTATTAGAAAAAATAAAAGGGATTTCGTTTTGAGTTGAATTATATACAAATTTCTGCCTTTAAGTTATACCGGAGATGCTTGTTGTATGGATTAATGAAACAAAGAAGATAACAAACACACCGTGCATTGCATCAGTGAGGTCTGTTGTTGCAGCTCTGCTACCTCTGCCACTAATGGTCCAGGACCCTGGGGTCAGCCGGGACAGGGGGGCTCATGAGGGCCGAGGCACTGACCGGCATCTACCCTACAGCACAACTCCCTGTCTTTGGATTGAGTCTATTTTTATCCTAACGCACACACTGGGACTATGGGAATGCAGAGGCCTCAAGCACAAACACTCCTCACTGCCAACTCCGAAACTGTGCTCATTATCTTCAGCAAACACAATGGTTTCAATGGCTGCTAAAAGGAAATGTCTATTCTGTTTTCAGTTTAAAAAAAAACAACAACATATGAGTTACAATAGTCCATAATGATACACAAAAGGGATCATCAAGTGGCGCTGAAAGCTTTCTCTTTTCAATCATCCCACTCTTTCATGCAGACAAAATGAAGTCAGTGCAAAGACAATGGGAAAGGAAGTCAGTGCAAGATTTTCAGGTTAGGGAAATTGGTTAAAGTAAAATATATCTGTAGCTACACTTCTCACATTCATTCTGCTGTATTCTCACTCCAAAACACAACAAATATGAACTTTAATAGTGGCGAATGTCAGCAAACCTCACAATGAGGTACAGCACAGAGTCTCACCTTATTTTTAATGTCACAACTGACTTGAAATGTTTGTTAATCCCATTGAGTAGTAATGAACCAATACTGTTCACAGCTTTTTTAATGCAATAGTGAAATGTACCATAAACATTCAATAATCATGTATTTTTTACTTTAATAATCTTACAGTGACAAACAATATACTTCAATCTTTACCCCAGAGACTGTACCAACTATCTGCATCTGCACTCAAGTCACATCTTTTACGAATAAAAGCCCCACACAGAAAGTTGGTAATGTCTTAGAACTTTCATCATATAGTTTTAAACTTTATTTTATTACTTGTCAGCACAGCTAAAAAGGGAATATCTAAGAATGGAAATTAGGCCAGATAAGGCTGTACCCAGAAAGGAAGACAAAAGATGCCAAGAAGCTTCAGATCCCACCGGAGCCGTTTGCAGAGGCAGCTAACTGGTTCATGATGTTGACACATAATAGCATCCACAAGGCCTCTCATCCACAGAGAGTCTGCTGGCTGTTCTCCAGCTGCGTGTCAGCCTCACACATAATGGCAACTGAATAACAAATAAAGCCCCAAGTAATCTCTCAGGGCTTCTGTACGGCAGGATACCCATTTCATAAAGGTTATGTTTCTTTTAGGCACAAAGCAATTGCTTTTTAATCAACAACAGAAGAATGAAGGCTTGGGTTTTATTTATTTATGTGAACATAAAAAAATGAGTGATGAAAAAAATGTGTACAAAACTAAAAAACTGTATTGAATGTGACAGTTTTAACTGGCTCAGAGTTGGAAGTCTTTTCCTGTGTTGGCCAATCAGCAGCCGTTTGTCGTGCTGTTTCTAAGCTGAGAGCACAATAAAATATTGATGCTGAGAAGAGAGAGGATGTACATAATACCTTTTTAAATTGAAACTGGACTCATGAGAATAAGAGAAAAAAACACAAACAAACCCTCAAACATAAGAAGACTGCCTTTTAGAGTTTTCATGTAACAGAGTGACAGGGATGTTTGGGATGAGGATTGATCCATGATTTGGACTTGCTCTCATGATTCCTTTAAAGTAATTGATTGTTTGTTATAAACCACTTGAATCACACAATTACATTTATTTCATTATTTCTGGGTGCATAAAATTACTCCAACAATGGTTGAACTCAGAAGCTAAGACTATGCAAAAGCCGTTCAAATTAATACAGTTAAATTGGATTAAAATTATTCTGAAAATTATGATGTCTGCAAAGTCACTTCCATTATTCATATTTAATAAAGAACATTCACTGGAGTCTTTAGTTTAAGTGCAGCTTACATGGCTGTATGCAAGGATGCAACTGAAAAAGATGGCATCATTATAAGCTTTTGGGAATCATTAGTAACTTTATGTTATTTGCATGATCTAGTTATTGCCCTGTTTTGTGTTAAAATGAATGAATAAATACCTGGATTCTGGGTCTTCTCGTTTCCTTATTTGCATAAGCTATTAAAGTGTGGCCATTGCTTTTCTGAAAATGAATATTTGTTGTGTTAATCTAATGTGTTTGGAAAACGGGTTCCTCCTCATTGCGTCCACTTTCTGTGCTCTTGGCCTTGAGCTTTGGCTTCATTCTGTTCCATTTTTAGAAAGGAGCACAATGCCCTGTAGAATGGGCGGTAATTACTTTGCTCTTAGAGGTCTGCTAAGGGGAAGATGGTAACCGTAAATGAGTTGCCTTATCCATTTAAATCAGCTGCTTCCTGAGTTGTGTCTGGGGCAGTATTCCACAATACACTGAGGGTCGACTGTTCAAACTGAGCTGTGAAGTTAAGAAGTGCTTTAGACGAGATGAACCTGATCCTCTGCTCCCACACACTGTCGATGAGAGGTGTTGACCCGACTATTGATGAACCTACTTTTTTGCTTGAGTAAGCACAGGTCCCAGCCCACTGTGCAGATGGCTGAGGTGTGTGTGTGGCTGTGTGTGTAACTTCACTGATCAATGCAAAACCTGTCTTCAAAAAGCAGTCAGTCCTGGGGTGCTACTCTCCGCAATCAGGAGTTCACAGAATGCAGACGCAATGCAGCGAGTGGACGTTAGAGATGGACATTATGAACTCCAGCAACACCACACCAGGTATTGTAACTAAGCTTCTCTTCTACACAAGTACATCATTACAACTTTCCTGGTTTAATCTTACTCATGAAGCATACGATATTGTTCTAAACACAGTGAGGAGATAAAGACATCTGCTTGATTTTCAATCTCTAATTACACACAATCAGTGAACATAATTATCCCACTGCACAGGAAGCATAGCACTGATTGGATGTAATCAACATGGTCTCTGTGATTGTCTTTCATTTTTGTGCCTAAGCTGTAGCAGTTTTTACTTTCACCACCTATGTCTTTGCTGACGTGCACATTTGGAATAAACAGCCTGTTGTCAGCTCATAAATATAGCTGGTCACTTTAGGTAAGATGCACCGTGAATGATAGCCCGGAGCGGCCCCAGGGAGCAGCGAATCAATGGAGAGTCTGTAGAGTTACCAGCTGAAAAAGTTTGCTCAGAGTTTGTTTCACTGCAGTTTTGAAAAATCTGCTTGGATTATGGGTACATTTGGATATGAACAGGACAAGTCAGAGTATAGAGTACAGAATAGCACAAAGTAATCTAGTAAGACACTTTGTAATTGAATCTGACTGAGTATCAAACTTAAATTGTACTAAAAGCTACTCTGGTTCATGTATTCATCAAGGTCCACCGATATTGTATTTGTCATTGAATAGCTTTTATTCAACTGAAAAATAAACGTGTTGCATATCAGCCATATAACATGAGCCTGCTGTGAGGTCCACTGAGTCATGTAATAGGCTTAGTCTAATTGCATGCAAGCAATGTCAATATAAATGCAATATAATGCTCATTCATTCTGAACTGGGGCACTGTTACTCAGTTGTGATGCCTTTTTGTCCATTTAGTTTTCTCTTTGGGTTTTGGGAAGATCACCTGGAGATGCAGGGAATTGAACCAAAGCGTGTGCTCTAATACTAAGCTACATCCACTTGGTTTTGTACGAGCCTGGCTTTAGCTCCTCCAAAGAATGATGCGTCCAGCAGATGGCGCTGGTGCAGCTTCACGCAGAGCCCCGCGCCCCCAGAGCAGTAAACGCAGCAGAGAGAGCAGAGTAGTGACCAGGCATATGTTAGTTGGAACGAGGAGGAGTAGGACCATGCCACTTGGCTCTGGCTGCTGTCTCTGGATGAGGGTTTAAACTAGACCTCGGTGGGCTTTGAGGATGTACGGTGATGGAGAAGGTAAAGTGTGGGACCGGGTGGCACGGCCCCACCGGGACTGTATGTGCTACCTCGGACCCCCCACGACTTTGATGCCCATGTGAGTAACTTTTATAAACAAATCAGTGTGAATGAGTGGAAGCGGGCCACACCTGTTGCGCATCACAGTGTTTTTTCCCCCTTTTTCTTTGCAACTAATATTGTATAAGTTGATTTGGATGTGTAGTGTAAGACCTGTCAGTGCTGTTAGAAATCATGTTTTGCGCTTTCTCCAGATGTGTTTCATAACAGTTAGATGCTGTCAGATCATCAGTGTGTGCCACTCTCCCATCAGAATGTGGATTTATGTGCCCAGTATGTATTCAGATAGGAAAACGGATGTCACAGCCAACACTATGTGCCGTTTAAGGCCCTACTCGTTGAAATATTTGATTATTTTGTGTGTATGGCACTGGGTTGCGCGCTCCAGTGGCTGTGCGCACGACGCTGTCACAGATCTTTCATCTCCAGTCCTGAAAATCATTTCTGATCGATTCATTAGTTACAGATTCCTCTCAAGCCAGTAATAGAAGTTGCACCGCGCGTAGTATACAACAGTTGCAGGCGCAGTCACTTTCGTTTAACGTCTCTTCTTCATTGTGTTGTTGCGCGGACCCAGGGCCACTGAAGGGTGATGATGATCTGTGTACTGTACATCCAGGCGCTGCAGAGCCACTCTGTAGAACACATAACACTGACTTTGAAATTTTTAGGAAGCTTTTGTCCTTTCAAGGACCTAAAGGCTACATTTCCCCGTGTCCCCCTTCCTTTTGGCAGCGGGATGCGCAAGTCGCCCGACGTGAGCCCAAGAAGGCTTTCGGACATCAGCCCACAGCTCAGACAGCTCAAATACTTGGTGGTGGACGAGGCCATCAAGGAGGACCTCAAGTCTTCGCGCTCAGTGGAGGATATCAACAGCGCTTCTATAGAGGAGAGGATACTGCGCATCACAGGATACTATGGATACCAGCCTTGGAGCGCCAGCTACAAGAGTAAGTCTCTACTGTAAACGAGCTGTCACTGTGGGGAACGTGGGACCATTACTTCAGGGCTGGGGTTCAAGCTGGGTATAGACTATGTCAGACCTATAGAGACTGTAGACTAACAGAGAGGACCATGATGTGATGAAGCCCTGAGGGAGATTTAAAAAGCTGTAAAAACAATGACCTGGTAAGAAGGATTACAGAGAATACTTTTTTCATTAAAATTTCATTGGCTTAGGTCAGTGACACTGGAAAATATGGATAGGGTTTCAAACATCTTTAAAATGATGTCCTGTTGTGTAACTTTGAATGTGATGTTGATGATGAATATCAAGTGAGACCAAGGTTCATTTTGTCAGTTATAAATTATAGTGTGATATGTGTCTGCGCTTTGGGGCTAGTTCATTTTTCATTAACACTCCCAGAACTATATTCAGATAATACAACACATCTTTATCCTTGTTCCTGATGAATGAACATGCATCTGAGAATGAGTTGTCCCAGCTATTGTGAGCTGTGGACACTGGAGCTAGTGTTTGCTTCAGTGGAGCTTGTTGCTCAGAGAGAGTCAGGCATTGGAAATGATGCTCAGAGCTCTCGGTTCTTCGAAGAAAAGAAGTTGCCAACGCAGCTTTTACTTCCATCGTCTCATATTTTTCTGCTGGAAATCTTCGGCATTTGTGCTGTATTAAATATCCAAGATCTGACTCAAAATGTGATGAATTGCAGTTTTGCTTATTGTGTCTGTGAGGACGGATCAATAAGTCTTGCAATAACTGTGTCACATAAACCCCAGTCTGAATTTCTGTCAGTCACTTTGTTTTTGATGGTCTGCACACACGGGTGACTTTAAAAAGAAACTGTTGGTGAATTTAGTAAATTTCAAATGAGTCTCTGCAATATTAAACAGCTGCCAAGCTACTTCAAAATTCATGAAGCTATACCTAACATCAGATGAAGTCATACATCTGCTTTTCATGTCCAAACGAATCTGTCATGTCTGTTGCTATCCAGAGAGTACATTTTTAAACATTTGTTTGGTTTTAGAAGAGTTTAGATATGATTTGGATTTAACCTGATTGTCCAAGACTGCTGTTTTTGGTCTGCCAAGTATTTCTGCTTGAAAAACATGATAGAGGAGATTCATGTTTTAGACATCCCCCTTTTTTTACGAGCCAATTTGTGCTACCAGAATGTGCAACTAGTCATAACGTAAAAATATAGCCAATTGCTTTAATACGCTTTGTTTGAGAGCTCTGTTGCAAATTTTAATATGATGTATTCGTACATTTCAGGTAAAAAATATAATCTTACAGATATATTTTCTGAAGGTCCTTGATCTTGAAACATTATTTTCAGACTTTTATGAGGGTTTAAATTTGGTCTCACTGTCACTGCACTGTGGTCAGGGAAGGTTAGACTGCTGTTTTAATGAGTTGTCTAGAATAAAACAGTGTGGATGCAACAGTATAGTCAGACTGAACATATTTCATGATGAATTTCACAGTTGCATCAGAGATCTTCCTGTTTGCGTGGCCATTAAGGGAAATGTCACAGCACAAGGGATTCTGCCTTTCAGGAAACACAGATACTGTTTTGTGTGTTTAGTAAACCTGATGTAACATTATATTCTGCCATTTAGCATTGGTCCAGCTTATTACTCCATCACACATGACATTCAGGGTCTGCCTGCAACTAAAGAGTAATGACTAATGGCTCTGGAGTAGAGGACTAACGCTGAAGGCAGTCAATTAGAAAAAAAAGGTAGGTGGCTGTGCACTTCTCAGTGTTGTGTGAAGAGTAACCTGCTTGTTTCATTTACTGGAGCCCGCTCCATGTTGCCACACATGCTCTCTCCTACAGCCATAATGGAAAATACTGCCTGTGTACTGCCGCGAGGATAAAATGTAACCATCAGACTTTAGTTTTTGTACTCCTAAAGCTGTACATGCATGGTTTTATTAAAGTCATTCAAGCAAAGCCACAGGTGCCAAAGACAGCCAAGAGGCAACCAACTACTTGAATTCTAGTGATACAATTTTAAAGCCTAAATAAAAATAAAACATGTCCTGTCTGTGAGAGAATAAAGACTCGGACTCAACGGCAGGTGAAGTCAGTGATGTCCAGATCAAAGCAAAGGTCAGTAGTTGCAGGAGAGACATATGGATGGTATCCATCCATCATAAAAACACTGTTAATTGCTCACAGTTCTTTTAAGGCTACTTTTGTCCTCTTTTTATATTTCAACATTTTAACCTTGTTCTAAAGATTAATACTTCTTGCTTTGTTGGTTTCACACTCCTCAGGCATTATGGCTGACTTTCACTGTCTCAGTTTACACAGAAAGAGCAGTGGTTCTGTCAATACTGCAGAAACACTGATACAATATCAGGTTTGGGTTGTGTTATGACCTCGAAAATCGACCCTAGGCACAATAATAAATAATAAAAGTTTGACCAAATAAATTTGAGGTTGTTGCTGCAGATAAGACTCGAGGCAGCTCATTTAGCATGCACAAAACAGTCGTCTCTGTTCTTGACTAAGAAGAACTAAAAACTAAGACCTCAGGACAAAATGCAAAGCATTTTGGGTAAAAAAAAAACAAACTACTCATATCTATCATCTTTATTAATCATGTTGGTGTTCAAGCTGCAGGGTGTATTTGCTTGTAATGATTAAATAATAAACATGCTCACAGTTGGCTAAAAATAAACACAAGTTATGGGAAGTTGCCTAAGGTTCTGTTTTGGAGCATATTTGAAGTTCATGTTTTGGCTGAGAGGCTTGATAAACTTCAGAGCCTCAAAGAAACAAAAGCAGTCTTTCCAAGATTATTACTTCCTCTTTGTCTGTGAAAAGGCCCCTTTAGATTTGACAAGTTCTGCTGAAGAGTGAAACACTTTCCAGACAGACTTTGTTCTTTTCCTAATTTACTCACACTATCTATCACAAACGTCACGTCCCCTTTGGAACAAATTTAGAGCTTCACGAGGCATGAAATGAGGTTGGGATCTATTTTGAGCCCACGGTTTGTGCATGACAAGACGCACAGAGGTTGAAGCAGGTTGCATACATACCAGGACGCCAGGACAGCTGGAGGGGCAGGCCAATGCATGGGCCACAGTGACTGACAGGCAGTATGGCTCCTTCTTACTCAGCTGGAGCTCAGGAGAAAGGTGTTTACAGACAGCCAGATACTCAGCTCCCCAGTTACATCCATCTTACCTGATTGCTCTGTTTTCAAAGTCACAAGGGAAAGCTTCATGAGAGAGTTTCTTTTTCATTTTGTGCAATCAGCTTTAAAACACTTTATACCATGGTAAGTGCATTCATCCCCAAATGGATTTTTGCATAAAGCTAAATGCAACAAGCATCTCTAAAGGATTTACAGATACAGCTCTCTCAATGAAAGTCTGGTAGGTATAGGCCCAATAATATGAAATTAAAATTGATTTCATATTCATTTAGATGTTTTCTTGACACAAAGCAAATTCTGAATATTCCTCAGTGCTGAATAATGTCCATCTGCTGTAAAATCTAAGCTGTTGTGCCATGTGTCTAGTGCTCATTTATGGGGAAAATATCGTCTACATTATGCAAACATTTCTATGTCACTGTTACACACATCTACATAGGCACATACTGACAGCTATTCACAAAAAGACAGTGACAAATAAGTGAAGAAAACAACGGTAGTGGATTAAGGTGAACTATAAATTACTCTGCAGTAATACTCCACTGTTCTTCTTGCTTAAGGCATGCATTTTTAAAAATCCCACGTTTTAGTGAAATGCATAACAGAACACACTGAAAAAAGTTTACTCCAGGGACATGTGATATAGTTAATATTTGATGGAGACTGGTTATATGACAGTGGGACATATATTCATGAGATAGGGTACTAGATTGAGTTTATGCATGCTGCCTAAAAAAAAAAAAAAAGTCCACCTGTGGATGTATCACTGTAAAAATCCATCACTTCCAGAAGGATACCAATAAAACTGTAGACTTAAGGTAATCTGCGTTTCTTCTAATTAAAATATAGAAGACATTAATTTGGTTTCTATTGGTTTATCAGATTAAAACGATTACAAATGTAATTCCAACTGTATACTTTACATTTTAGACCTGATCTTAGCACATATCTGACTGAGCGTAATACCAGCCTGAGTTGCGTAATACCACGTCTATAATTGAGAATGCACAGATCATCACACGGTGGCGTCTTGAGTCCCTCGTGCGCCTGATGGACTGGAAGATCTGTCAAACAGCTGTAATGCTTTGAAGACAGAAACCTCAAGTCTTGTCTATTTCAGCGTCCTTTCTGTAAAAAGCACAAGAGATGTTAACCACACGCAGGGTCAGCTTGGAACGGAGAAAATGAGGCAGCTTCAGCAGCATGAGAGGAACTGTGGGAACGCTGTAGCTCAGAGTTGAATATTTGATGGGGCTACTGCAAGCATAACTTATGTAAGACTTGGAACTGTTTGATATTGTTTGCTGTTTTGTTTCTAACTCTGCAAAACAAAATATCACTGTAATAAAGCTGTATTATTACAACGCTCCCTGCTCCTTCTAATGGAAATCCTGCCAGTTTAATGTCAAACCGTAATCTGCTTTCATCCTTTTCACCTACTCTCTCCTTTTATCTCTTGGTAATTAGAAGTTGAGAAGTGATGCCTCCTCCTCTGGCATAATTAATCTGAGGTCTGTGGTGGCTACCATTGTTGGTGCTGGCCACAGAAGAGCGGCAGTCAGGAGCACACACAGGGAGCAAAGTGTAAATGGGCTTGTGAAAGTAATTAGGAGGCTCATCTGGACATCTTGGAAGGGGAAGATTGGTGGCAGCTTGTTGTGCTGATATAAAACAACACTTCAATATAACTAGCTCAGATCTGACTAGTGCAATAAATTGAAAGAATTGAGTGTCCAAATCCTCTGCTGTGAACAGTGAGTGAGGAAAAAAAGTGAAGATGATTCTTAAAGGTTGAAAAACGGACGTGTCTGAGCTAAATGTCAAAAGTAAAAGTGTGGAAAAGAGAAAGAGTAATCTATATTTTTATACTACCTATAATCATCTGACCTCGTTATAAAAAAGCTGGGCAAGTGCTTTTTTCGCTCGAGCAATCCCACTACTCTCAGTCTGTCTCAGTGTGATTTCTGTCCAAAAATACACTTCCATTGGCTTGGCCTGGCTTTTGCACATCCCATTAGCACCTTATTATCCCTGTGTATATTGTCCTTACTATTCAGTAGTCTGTAAGCTCCAGGTAGCATTTATGTCAACATGACCGATAGTTGACCTTCTCTCAGCAAGTCTATGTCAACCCACTGGCAAATCAGAAGGTGTAGCTGTCCTGAATAATGCAAAACATGCACTTGATTACACAAACATTAGTCTTTACTTGTACTAAAGACAGGCATAAGTATTGCCATTGTAATCCTGGCAAGATTATAAATTCCAAACATATTAGGCATGGACATAGTAAAAATTAAATACATTTCACACCAGGATTTTCCAGATGAGATACCGTTCGGAGCTTGGGCCTTTCCACCTCACGACTGACCGGGGTGAAGCACTTTGCCATCAGTGCATCCAAATGCTCCACTGTAAACATATTTGTGAAGGGTGAGTAACCACATTGTAGTAGCTGCTTTGAGTGACTCACTTATCCAGAGGCTGCAGTAAAGTAGTGATGACTAATTCTTTTTGCATAGCTGTTGAAACTTGATACTTCATCCTGAAGGAAAAAGACCAAACCAAAGCTCATTTGAAATTGTGCTGTAAGAAGGAGAGGCATTAGTTTAGGTCTGATTGAGTTTCTTTGATGCTTCAGTGTGTTTTAGTGAAAGGTATAATGACTGTAATTGTGGATGTGTTATGTGCTCTGCTAAAAAAAATTCACACTGTTTCTTGACTATTGAGTGCTGCTCTCTCTGTGATTACCTCTGAAAAATGTGAAAGCTGACAAATCCCACAGTGAATGACGTCGAAACCAAAATGAATTTGAGCTACAGGCTCACGGGGAGCCAATACACACATTATGGCTCTAACAAAACCTGGAGGACAGCTATGGCATAATAGAGGGGTTAATGGAGAGACCTTAGAGTATTTAGACCATAAAAGTATATGATTAATAATGACAGTTGGGTGAATCAACATGGAGTGTACGTAACACTGTTTCTGATAGCACAACACATAGACAAAAAATAATAAAAATTATAATAATAAAAATGAAATAAAATGACCAGAGCCAAATGCTGTAATGCACACATCACACACGATTAAATGACTTTTTTGTCTCATTTGCTAACAATATTGAATAACAGTGTTTAAAGGTTTATTTGATGCATAATCTTATGCTACTGTTTACTGGCTTTATAATGAACTTGTAGTCTGTTCAACTATTGCACTGTTCACTATTGCTATGCTATACTGCACACTTGTCAGCCATTGTTATTGACTAACAATATTAAATGGAATTAAACATGATCTTACCAATAGTGACTATAGTCATTAGGTGATTATAACATAACGGTGCACTCTTTCACCAAATTATTCACTAAATTATCCTATAGCACCCCACTGTTAAGGTTAAAAAATCATAAAATGTTCACTAATTGATATCAAGGATAACACATTACTAACACATCACATTGACAAGTCCTAGTGTGACACTACTGCTTGTTAGCGCCTCACAACATTGACTGGCTTCCACTTCTCAAAATGTGTAAATGAAATATAATTGACAGCCTAAAGACATACATTTAGTATATTTTGGACTAAAGCCTGAGCTGATTTTAATAAAGATGAAAATTCATTGCCTTTCTTTATCAGTAGCCATTGCGAGTTATGACTATATACAATACAGTCCAGGTGCAATATTGCGCAGTAAGCAAAATGCGCAAGGTCTCATAGCATTAAGCCTTAAGCATACGTAGTGTATATCCTTCATAATTTGAAAAATGTGTCCGGAAAATATAAAGGAATGATGCATTTCTCCTGCCAACTACTGCTTTTGTATTCAATTTTCTCATATTGGTCAATTTTGAAGTTTAATCCCAGACTCTCTCCTTATCTTATCCTCTTCTATTTCTTTTGTTTTATTCAATGTAAAAGTAGCTATAGGGACCTGCTGGAGAGAAATGAGTGTCACCTTATCTGCTACAGCTGCAAAGAAAAACCCAGCGAGCTCAGCATGTGACACTAGAGATTAATTTAGAGAGCTTTGTGTTGTCTAAAGCAGCAGCAGCCGGGCATGGTGTGTGTGGGGAGGGACTTCGGTAAACAATCTCTTCAAGTCCAGTCCAGTCAGTTTTTAAAGTTGATTAATTAAACTGAGGGGAAGCAGGTGGTTGTGGTGATATTAAAGAAGCAGTAGAAATGGCAGGCTTTATGAGAGGTTAGTGGAGGAGGGGTGCATGATGTGATGGTGAGGCCTGGAGCAAACCAGCAGGAGGGAAACAGTGACGCGTAGCCTCTAGGAGGCTGCGTTTGTTGTTGCCAGAAAAGACATCATTGTGTATTAGTCTTGACAGCAAAACCTTTTGTCAGTAACTAAAGCCTGGGATTGCACAGGTGATGTGTTTTCTGACAGTGCAAGAGAAAGCAAAACCACAAAGTCTGAACAGTTTTGTCAGATTTGGCTCTGAAGAACTCTAGCTCAGAACAAGTGGATAAATCTATTTCTAGATAATAAAGGATGATAGCTAACTATTTATGTATTTCAAGTGAAGTGTAGTTATGATAGGAGGACTACTTATCAATGTTTGACAGCCAATCTCAAAGCATTAATCCTCACTGAAAGCCAAAGATTTAAAACTAGTTTTGCTTCACTTAATATGTCTGGCATAACTCCTGTTAAACTGGTGAGGGACCTTTCACATCTTAATTAAAAGAAGATGCACTGAACTTTCAAAGCACATAGTTGTTATTCAGTGTCCTCATCTCTCCTTCCATCTCATAAAGGAGCATTTGAGCAGAAGTATAGTGACTAAGCAGTTGATTTTCTTCAGATAAGCAAGTGCATCCGAGTGTCTCCGTGTTCCCTCATCACATGATGTGGCATTTCATGAATACTAAACAATAGCATAGCAGTGCTAAGAATGGTTTCCCCAGATGATAAGTCCTGACTGCCTTAGATCTTGGAGAGTTTTAAAGTCTCTAGGCGGCACATTGGGAGCAGAAAAGATGATGAGACATAACTTAAAAGAAATTTCATGTTCTTTCCTCAAAGAACTCTCATGAACACATTTAGGGTTTTTGGACACCATTCATTTTTAGCCCTATAAAGTAAAAGTAAAAGGGCATTTCAGGTTTATCTTTGTAAGTCCTTCAGTCATTTTATTTATTAAAATATATATTTTTTTATTTATTAACAATAATAATTAAATTAAATTAAATCAATCCTAAAACTTTAAGCGATCAAAATCAGAGCATGTAATGTCACTTTGATCACTGGAGATGTTTATCTTTACATTTAGTCAATAATAAAACCTTTATTGGCCCACACTGTCTCAACTCATTATAAAGTTAATGATACACTATGTAAAGATTTACTGTTTGAAATGGATGAAATAAATAAGTTTTTTTCTCTCTTTATATAACCGGGGAAGACTTTTATTCAGTATTTGTTTCTGCTGTATTTTTAGGTTCTGAGAAGAAGATTTATTAATATCATTTTAAACTCAAAATGTTGTAATGACGTGGTCTCACTGGAGTCTTTCCAAGTATTTTTCTGTCAGAAGTGGTTCTTTACAGCCTAATATGAGGAGTTAATTTAAGCCTTAAATCAGGAGGTGTGTGGATGACTCAGTGTTACAAGTGATATCCAAGGGAGCAAGTCTTCCCCACAGTTGTCACTATAAGTCATTCTAATAACCCCCTGCCCCCAGCTTTATAAAGTGGGTAAACGTGGGTCAGGATATCGGCCAATTAAGTGAGCAGTGGAAGAGGATGTGAGCCGACAGCCAATGGGGGAGCACAGAAAGATCCAGGAAGGCCTGAACCTCAGCTCCCCCCTCAGGGAAGTGACTGGTCCACATCCCCCAGCCCTCATCCAGTGTACATGCACTGAACAAGCTCTTAATCACAATGCTTATTCAAATCAACCCATTGGCCAAAGTACTTAAAAGAAAGAATGAATGTAAGAGTCTTTCATAGCTTTTAACACTGAAAAAAATGCATTTTTTGTATGTTTTACTGACACTGGAACCAGAATAATGCCCTCAAATGCATAATATTAGTGCAGTTAACTGGAATGAAGTTCATAGGTCATTGTTTTTACAATAATTGCTGCTGTGGTTGACCTTTTGAGGTTTCACTGCAGCTATTTTGCATCCCAACGGAACGGTAAAATATGATGTTTTCTCTTCACTTAAATTTTTATTAGAAAATGGAGCACTTCCAGGTATTGCTTACTTTACCATTGCATCTGTGATGTACATTGCTTATTCAACACTTCTTATACTTATAATGAGAGGCTTGATAAATGGCAGCGTTTTTGCTCTACTGTCACCTTCTCATAAGTAAAGCAGCCCACCATTAAAGCCCTTTACAAAAGCTGTGTGCACTTCCAGCTTCGGAAACGCAAGGGCATCAAGTTCTATTTTTGTCCAACTGACTGCTCACTCTTTGCCGCGCTGCTCAAACCATTTGAGGTTGGACTGAGAACCGGAGATGTGTGGGTTAGAGAGAGAGAGTGTGTGTGTGTGTGTGTGTGTGTGTGAATTTTACTCTAGTGACAGCTCATGCACACACCTGCTAGTGGCCTTTTGAAGGGTCTCCAAACACCTGCTGCTGCGGGGGGCTGATGATACATGTCCAAGTGATCAGAGCGACCCTGATAGGTGTTGAAAACAAACAGGCTCCGCGCTACATCTCATCTAGACAGCAAAGACATTCAGGACAAATGGTGACATGATCGTTATTATATGAACCAATCTCTTACTTCCAAGAGAGGCTGTGATATTGCTGCAACAGTCGGCTGGATTTACCCTCTTTCGGTGTGTTTTTTTGACCTATTCCCCACTTATGCATTATTCACCACAAAAAGGCAGAGAGTCCCATGCCCATTTTTTGTCAGTCTGCCAGCCTCGATTACGTCCACATAAAAAGTGATTCAAATGGCCAAATCTCTGCATAATTGAGGTGTAGAGTCTCGGGTGTATTATTTTATCGTTCGCGGGTCTCATTTGCGCACAGGATGTTCACACTTCTGTCAGTAGTCTCCATGGCACCGCCTGAAATGAAGATGGAGATTAGTCCAAGTTCTCTTTTGAAATCCCATGTTAGGAGACAGTTCAGCAGTTTATGCGAGAAGTAGCCTATAAAGTGGCAACAGGTTTTTATTACACATTACTACAGCAGCTTTCTGGACATGGCCTCTGCTTTCTTTTTATATTGGGTGATTTAATGAAGATCTGCGCAATGGGCTTTGCTATAATGTGGTTACCTTTAGTGTGGTCAATTAATATCCTCTTTCTTTAACAAAAAGCCCCTAGTTAAACGTTTCTTTCATCTGGAGAAAAGACTTCCTGCTTGGGGGATCAATAAAAGTACATCAAAAATTTAGTTAAGCAAAATTCAGCAATGCCTTGTTAAAATTCAAACTTGCCATTTGTAATTCATGCTAATTAACCCACACAGCTAACAGCCTGGATACAAAGTAAAGCACCTGCAATGCAGCAGTCCTGCAAAGAGCTCTCTTTTTACTCATTGTATCCAAAAGACACACAGATTGGAGGCTTTTTCTCTAGGCTTGCAGTAGCCTTTTGACACCTGACTAGAGCAAGTCTACATCAAAAACAGGACAGAGCAAGTAACAGAGAGACAGCAAAATGTCTTTCAAAAGCACCTGGGCAGAGTTATTATCTTGAACTGCCAGGCCTGTTTTTCTCCCTTTAAAAAAAGCACACAGTCATCCAATCCACCAGTTTTTCTAATGTCCTACTTATATCTTGCTTCTTGGGCAAGATTTTTTGGTCATGTTCAGCCAGAAGCTTGCAAAGGTGTCGTCCTAGTAAAATTTCAACAACTTTATGTGATCACATTGCCCCCTTCAGGTCAAACCCAGAGTCTACATCTTTTCCAATTAAACAATCTAGGCTGCTCCAGTTTCAAAAGAAGATAATCAAGCTGCTGCACTAACACTTCTCTGGAGATATTTGCATTCATATAATTATAACAATATACATTGCTCATTACATTTGTAAGATATGAAATTAGTCCTAAAATGAGGTTGTTGTTTTTTGCTCGCCCCACTCACTGCAGACTTACATTTTAGTTTCATAATGTAAGTAGCACAGGGAAGCCTTTGAAAAGCTTCACTATAATTACAGCAATTGAGAGCAATTTGAATAATAGGCCTACTAAGCAGACTTTCAAATAAGTGACATTCAAATAAGAGCCACGCCATCAAAATGCTTATGAGGATTTGTTATGTTTTAATCACTGACAGCTCAGTGTGGTAAGGCTGCATGAGATAGTATTCAACACAGGTGCAAAGAGTGATGCTGAGGCTTGACAACAGGGGGAGCTAGTGCTTTTAATTTGAGAAGAAATCTCAGCTGAATGCCTGGAGGGAGCAGCATTTCTAATAACCTTAATCATCAAAGGTAATTTTAGTCAGAACACTCACTTCTTTGTGTAGGATCATAACATCCCCAAAGCTATATCCATTTTCATGTAGCTTTGCCAAATAAAAGCTTGGATCATCCTTTACAATAATTAAAGGATTTCTGCCACAGCTTTTAGCATATGAAACTTTTATGGCATGCATCACATGTTGTGGCTCTAAAAGGAGAAATGTGCACTCAGGGACTGATTCTCTTCGTGGGATGTAAATTTAATGGACAGACTCCTGATTAAGCGTGTGCCACCAGAGAAAGGTGCCATTAAAAAGGCTATAATCACTAGATATTACAATGTTTAATATCGCTGCAGCTTTGTGGATGTAATTAAGAGGAAGCTCCAGCCTAGCTCTGTGTAATGGGGCAGTGTTAGTGGTCTACTCTGAGACAGGCTGTGTTTGGAGTGGGAGGAGGTTAAAAGCTCTGTGACCCACACTGTCCTCCCCCAAACAACAGGACTGTCTGTGTCTGTCTGTGTCATGATGTATTAAAACTGCAGCAGTCAGCAAGTGTCACTGGAATTTATCTATGACAAGTACTTGTATGATGACTATTACACTTGTGCATGAGATAATGTGCCACAGCTGCATTTTAGGTATACAAATACCCAAGTGGAAACTTATTTTCAGTTACATGTTTGCCAATAATGGTAAGTATGCAAATGTATGTATCTTATCACCTTTAAAAAATATAAAAATAAATAGAGAAAAGAAAAATACATAACTTGTAATAAGTTGTATGATGTTATTACACAAGTCTTTAAGTCTTTTCACATATCACTGTAGCATCTTTAAATACTACGACTTTTTACCAGAAAATACATCCTTGATGGATCTCTGACATCAAACATAGAGAATAACCTGTCTTTCAAAGTACATTGTGCCAGATATGTACATGTACAAGCACATAAGGCTCACATCTATTTGTAATGCACACCCCCAATCTCGCCTACAGTATGTTGTTTATGTTTGAGGGAGGTGTGTATGCTGCAAAACGGCTTTGTAATGCAACCAAAATGAAAAGCATTTTGGCAGCTGTTGTCTGGCTCTCCCCTGCCTCCTGAAGAAACCCGCCGAGGCCATTAATCCAATAAACTGCTGCTGGTTGCAGTACCTTGACAGCCACTTGCCTCTGCAGATGAGCTGCATCTGCGCTCAAGATGTATAGCAGCCCGGGAAGAGGCAAAGTTAATTTGACTTGACCTTTGTTGTACAAGTTGTTTCCTTAAGACTCCACATCCGCAGCTCAATTGTCCTTTCTCACTCCCAAAGAGTTGTGATTATGTGCCAGACCACCTCATAGTTTTGTGATGAGAGGTTTACAGCTACACTACCTGATTTACATGCACAGGAGAAAGTGACCTATACCGGAACATGGAAGATGCGATGCTTGAAACTTGATTAAAATGCACTTGTTTATTCTAGCGGTTCTCAAATTATTGAATAGATACTCTGGCCCCATTAATATTCATGGCAACATTAAATCTAATTGGCCATTTATTGGACAAACTTCTTTTTAAAAACTTACAAAAGCCAGCAAGTATCCAACTAGCCAGACTTTAAAGAGAGCCGATTTAATGTTGTGAGAATAAAATAATAAAACTTGATTCTTCAACCTTCTTGCTGTGAGACAAGATACAATTGTATTTTAGTACAAAAAGTCATGTTTAACTCTGGTACGCTTTCTTTATTGATACCATCATGAGATTAAAAATAAATTTGAGCTTTTGGTTTTAGGCACTGCTGAGACTATTTAATTTGAAGACCCTATAGCTGTAAAATCCTGCCAGACTTTTGCAAACCCCAGCCACATATCAAAATCCTGAGACAGAAGCCATTCTTTCTTTATTTCAGACTCAAATTAAGTAGCTGTTATTGGTGTTAGATGAGAAATTGATTTGTCTTAAATAAGGATTAGCTGTGTCATCGGGCCGTAAATGCCAATAACAGATCTGTTTTGGCAAAAGGCATCAACAAGAGCTCAGAAGGCCTGTGCCAAACAGCTGCTGTACACAAATTAGGCCAGGCACATTTACTCACTGCGCCACTATTGGTTTGTTTAGATCAGGCAAACAAGAAATCATTTACACACCTTTTAACTTTCAAAGTCAATCATCTTCTACCATCCTTGGCTGTCTGATTTGCAGCTGAAGCACTTTTATATACATAATCAATACAATGGATTTTCAGACCACCTAATTTTCCTCATCCTGCTCTGTACAATACAGTAAACAGCTCATTTGTAATTGAGTGAGTGAAAACACATCAGGGTCCCCCTAATCTCCCTTATCAAGATACTGTATAATTACACACAGCTATCAGCCATTGTTTGTAATTACATCGGTAGTTTTGATTAGATCTAACCATTAGTCAGCTGAAAGCCTTTGGGGGCTGGGAATAAATTGTTTATTCTTCATTTGATTGATGAACAAATATCTATACAGGGACAAAACTGTGGAGAATTTACAGCATTTTATCAGACCTGCCTAAAACATCTGCACAGTAATGTATTCATTTTATTATTTCATTTATTGATGGATAACTTCACTGCACATTTATACTGGCTGTTTTCCCCTCTCCAACTCATTTATACCTTTTTATATACTGTATATAAGAGAAAGAGAGAGTTGTTGTGGCCTTTGAGCACAGAC
Organism: Rhyacichthys aspro; assembly: GCA_036850595.1. NCBI lineage: Eukaryota > Metazoa > Chordata > Actinopteri > Gobiiformes > Rhyacichthyidae > Rhyacichthys > Rhyacichthys aspro. The sequence goes on along the minus strand of CM072162.1, from coordinate 15,001,723 downwards.
GAGGTTGATCCTCCTCCGTTTTTGGGGATAAAAGTCGATGAGTCACTGACTTGAGATGTGTTAATGATCTCATCCGCTGCACCTATTTCCACCTCATTCTATCAATAACAGCATGTATCCTGAAGACTGAGAATATGTTTTTTCCACAAGCCAGCTGGCAGCTGCACAGCCTCAAAGACTCACATAAACGTGCAGCGTCAAAGAGTGACATGGATTCTTTCATCCGCACAAACAATAACATATTTCACAGTTGACAGGTTTGTAATGTGTATCCATCAAACACCCTGCGTTGCTCGTTTGGTGTGTTCATGCTGCTCATCAGTTATCTTGTGTCCGCTCTTCCTGACAATGAGTAAAAGACCCGGTGGATTTTGTAAGTGGAAAATGCTAGAATAGGTCTGGGCAGTAAGTGTTTTAGAGCTTCCTGTCCTAGTTATCCAGGACTGGGGATTCAAGCTCCAGTGTGAGGTAGAGTCTAAGCAGTGAATTATTCAGTGCAGCTTCCTTTAGGCATGCCCACACTGTGCCCCTGTTACACACATGCAAAACTGCTGTGAACATGCAAGTCTTTATGAAGACGTGTACTCTGATCGATACTGAGCAGTCCAAATCACATCTGTCTCTTTCAATAAGTCATTTGAGCTGTATATCCAGGCTCCACAGAACTGAACCACACTGAGTGAAAATACACAAAATCTGTGTGACACTATTTTAGCTGACCAGCTGCTACAAAAGACTGTGTCATTCAGTCAGCAAGAGAAAAAAGCTTTGTTATGAAACTCACTGTGTCACTTTTAAAATCAATCAGGTTTCTAAAGCCCTAAGAAAATCCGAAAGTCAGGGACCACTTGAAGACCTCTCTTTTGTCGCACTGCTGTCACACTGCTTCAGAATAAACTCTTTGGTAATACTAGTGAATTACTGAAGGCACACAGGGCATCTTGATTCAGGCCAATGAAATACAAGATAAACAGGTTCATTGTATTTCCGAGAACTAATGAAAACAAGAAATATATGGTGATCTCTACATAGATTTTTTTGGTCAAAGAACTCATTCATATTTTACCACTTACCCTGTTACAGGTCAGTAGTGGATGGAGCCTTTACGAGCTGCTGAGGACACACCCTAGAAACACACACCGACAGAAACCATCCACTTTCTCATCTCTTTATTCATAATGTGCTATTTCGATTGATTAGTTCATCTGTAAGTGCATTAGTCTGGACAGCCATTCTAATTCTTTTTCTAAGTGAAAGTCGGTAAGTCTGGAAAGCCAGGCTATAAGTGCATCATTGGACGGTGGGAGGAAGCTGGAGTATGTGGAGATGACCCACAGAATCATGGTTGGATGTTGCTTTAAAGTGAACATAGCTTTTATTTAAACCTACAGATGCAGTAGGCAGAATTTGATCTACAACTAGAGTCTCAGTATACCTATATTTACACAAGAACCAAAAACAAGTCCTGAAGGCATCACCAATGCTCTATAATTAAACAATTTACACCTGGGCTTTGGTATCCAGACAGACTCACAAACCCAACACTTGTTTTCATCTCTATTTATAACAAAGCTTCTCATCTTATGGGACTTATAATAGCAATAATAATGTTATTTTGATTCAGTATTTAGGCAGGCTGCATGGATAATCTTCAGATTTACTAATGTAGCCTATATCTTACTAATATCAAACCCATGCCTTGTTTCATGTTACTTTGTTTTTTGTTTGTGTTTTGTGTCTTTGGTGGAGGTTGGTGTAAAGCACTCTGGATCTGACTGTGGTAGAACTTACACTGTAGCCTATGTGCTAGACCCATCTGTAACATGTGCCTGTCAGTTTCTTTAGTCCAATACAATTAACGAATTGTGTGTTTAAAGCTTTGGAATGAACTTGGAAATGGTGATAATTAGCCCAGGCTGTATTACATGAAGAGTGGAGTGCGTTAATGAAGTCTTCGTGCGGGATCCCCAGATAAAAAGGAGAATTAACTAGTGCCATTATAATTTAATTCTGTGGAAAATACTACAATTAGGGTTTATGAGCTTTACACCCGCACACTTTCAATAACCCCATCGCGCCAATTATTCTGAATCTTTCCCTCATTTATCTCCACTTTAATGCGCCTTTCCCCGGAGGGACCACGGACAGACGGAGTGGGCTGCTGTGGGACCCGGGCTAAGGGCCTATTGAAGGCAGTGCGACGTGGAGGTGATGCTGATGTGGTACTGATGACTAAGTGTGTGTGTGTGTGTGTGTGTGTGTGCGTGTGTGTGTGTGACGTTGGCTAACTGCAGCTATTACTAAACTGTACGTGAGGAGAGACCAGTCAGGACGCACTCCATACGGCAGATTTGGGGAGGGAGTGCGCCCGGAGGCGGGGGGTGGGGGGATACGGCAGGACAGAGGCACAGAGAGAAAGAAGGATCCTGAACAGAGTTGGATGGATGCGTGGGGACACCGAGCAGAGACACAGTGGCTCTAAACCATCGAAAAGGGGGGTCCCGTCCAGAGGTCTAGGCGTCTGCACCAAACCAGCTTTAGGGATGTAGTCGACGCGGTTTAGAGCTCAACCCAACCGAGCTCATCACCATGAAGAAGCACTCCGCCAGGGTCGCCCCGCTGTCCGCCTGCAACAGTCCGGTGCTCACCCTCACTAAAGTGGAAGGTAGGTCGGGGGGAGTTCGTATTGATTCACATGGCCGTCTGCGCGCACAAGTAGCTACGATAGACTGCGACTATCTGCCGTTCTGCCGCTCATGGTTTCCCTCCAAATAATGTTGCTTTGCTCATTTACACATGACATGAATTCAGACTAATGCATGGATCAACTTTAAACAATCCTTTAAGTGTCGTAAGGCGCATAACTTTGGATTTGATTCATGCTGCGGCTGCCAACCAAACATTAAAAATACTGCATTGCTTATACCTTCACTGCATATTAATTCTGTCGTATACTTTAAACGCGCTGTTACCATCTTGTGATTGAAGAGAAACGCCAGTGGAGAGGCTGTTTTGGCGCATTGATTCTTAAGCACATCGAGTCGTGTCCTGGTGTGTCTTGGTGCTAAATTTACAGTTCCATTGGGGGCTTGTCAAGTTGTGATTGCTGCAGGGATTCCCTCACATTCTCCACTCTCTTAGCTGTGCACGGTTGACAGGAGCCACACAGAGCTCAATGCTACAGTAGCTGGGACATGAACCCAGCAGTAAATATGTTAATAATCCTTTTTATATGTGCTACTCAACCTCTGACTGATCTTTACTCTGCTCCAGTGGTTTTATGACGGATCGGTTAGGTGGCTCTGTCTCGTGTGCAAGAAAGCAATTAGGTCCCTGACATTTCAGTTGGCACTCTTTTAATGTGGGACAAGTGTTTTCCATGACTCCTAGTGTGTGTGTGTATGAATTGGGGTCCTGCATGTGACATTTCATCAGTCCCAGCTCCTGCTCTGCTGTCCTAAAACAAGAAGCCACTTTCACTGGTGATGCCAATTGTGCAGCTGATATTCTCCTCCTTTGCTATTTGTAATCCACAGCTTAGCTCGGGGTAATAAGAATAAGTACAGAGTAAACGCTGAATCATATTGGAATTAGCCACTCTATTTATGTCGCTCAGGGAGAATATTATCTAAAGCTAATTCCAGTCCACAAAAAACAAGATTCAATTGAAAGGGAAACAGTGCGAGCGATAGATTCAATAAATACAGTTCATTTACATGTTAAAATGGACAGCGTAATGATAATAACAACAGAATAATTAGATTGTGTAGTGTTTGTACTTGACCGGTGCGTTCAGATTAGTGTCATGCATTAAGCAGCATTGTAGAATATAATTTAGAAAAGATAACACTGGAATTACATGGCTGTCCCAATAAATCAGAGAAGACGACAAGCCAATAAACTGATTTTGAAAGAGAATAAACTGAGCTAAGCTGCAGTCGTAAAGTATTGTCTCAAATTACTACAATATACCAAGGCATATCTGTAGGTGGCAACTTGCAAATATTGCCTACTCCAGCTTTAATATCTAAGCAGTTATAAATAAATATGCCCTTTCTCAGAGCTGAAATATTTTTTGGAGTCAAAGCCTGAGCTAAATTTGCTGGAAATATTGCAAATATTTATCATTTACAACTATATCAGACGCTAGAATAAGCATGGAGCTGTTTTGAATGGACTCAGCAGTAATCTCTCAAATTAAAAAATAAAAAATAAGTACTGCACTATCTACACACTATACATCTCAACATGTTAAAGCTCATCGGTCTCAATGTCAGATGAGTTTATATTCAGAACGACTGAGTAACATACTGACGGCATTACCATAAGCGCCTCTGTTATGACACGAGACTGGGGATAGAAAGAGGATTGTAAATCTGTGTGTGTTTTTGTGTCTTGTAGTAGTATTGTAAATTGTTGAAGGGAGTCAAAGCTGCCTTCGGCTCGCTGCGGAGTTTCTGATGTAGACGTTCGGCTTCCCAGCTGCTTTGAAGGAACAGGGAATCACAGGAGGATCAACACCGAGTTTTTCTGAGACTTTGCTGCTTATATAACAGCAGCTCTAAACCTCTGTTCTTCTCACTGACAACCTCACTCGCAAAGATTCCTCTTTTTTGTGTCCACCCAGCTCCTCATATGATCCCTGCAATGTCTATAAATAGAAAAAAAAAGTTGTTTTGCAGTGATGTAATGTTTTTATCTTTGTTAAATCAGATTTAGAAGTCTTGCAGAAGTACGGGAGTTTTATCTTTAATCAAAACAGGAAGGTATGAAAGAGACAAACTTCCATTTTGATTTTAGTTTTAGTGCAATGTCATCTGGAGGCTTGCAACATGACACTCAATTATAAACTACGGCCTGTATCCATTTTCATCCATCTGCTGCTGTCCTCAGTCTTAGATATTACCCTGTTTTTTGTTGCCAATTCACCCAAGCAGTGGCCTGTGTCTGATGACCATTGATTTCTCTTATAATGTCTTAAGCGATGATGTCTCTAGAGAATATCTGTGTGGTTCCTGTGTCTTAAGTGACTGGAGTAAGAAGTTCATAAATGCACCTTTAATCTCATTGAATGCACTAAATTAGAGTCAGTGTTTGTGGAAAATAGCTCAACAGTTCACACACCTCCATCCCCAAAGAAACAGGTCACTTTTCAACTGTTGCTGTCACTGTCCCTCTTCCTAGGGACGTCACGCACCCTGAACACGCAAAAAATGCATCGAATGACAAATCTACTTACAAACTGGGCCAAAATGTATAGAATAATTTGAAAGTATTTCCCGTGAAGTTACCCACCCTTTTAGTATGAATATAATCATAAATTCTGTTCACATAGAAAACCAGCATCAGCCATGTTGGATTTCACTGAAGCTGACAGTGATGGTAGTCGACAGGAGCAAAAGTGTGGTTAGTCTTCATTTGCTTTAAAAGCAGGTCTAAAAGCCCTCTGGTGCTTGTTAGGTCTGTGCCAAATACATTTAAACAGGGCTTTTATTTTATTAAGAGCTTGTGTTTCACTGTATCTATCTGTGTGAGGGGAGAAGACTATCACTTTAAGTTGAATTGGATCAGATTAAATTGAACAGGCTGCTAACTGTAGACCTTTAAAATGCTAATTTGATTTGTTGTGTGAGGTTAGCAGCTGCGGCTTTAGTATGACATTTATATGATTGATATGTATTGCTTTATGTCTGTAAAAGTTGGTAGTTCAACTCCTTTAGAGCATAAGCATGCTTCCCTTTCTCTGAAAACTGTCAAGCAGACTTTAGAAAGAACATTTGAGACATACTGACCTGTAGGTGACTAAGACCTTTTATCACAAAGAATCACAAAAAAACTAAATATTTGAGCTGTGCCTAAAGCATTTGTGGTGTATTTGTGACCAGCCTGGAAAATGTGTCAGCAAAATGCTTTATTGCATTAGATGTGGGAAAATCACTGAGCTGGCAGTTCAGTCTTTGTTGATCTCATTTTTTTTTCTTTAATAAACTTTTGATCCCATTAAAAAAGTAAGCTGTCATCAAAGACCAGCAGGGGTGTAATTTGGACTTTGTGCATAAAATGGTTAGTAGCTTTATTCATTGATTTCAGGTTCAGGAATAGAAAACTGCAGTTTAGGAAGACTGTACACCGGCAGTGGTTGCCTATCCATTAATTTAACAGGAATGTTGTGGCCAATCCTTCAAATATTGATTTGTCGCAGAAAGTGTTGGACTCTTGCCAGTTTGTTAAACTGCAAATCCATTGCACTATGTTCAGACAGAGACTGCAAAGAGAGTTGGAGGGACACTCTAAAACTGGGCAATAAATTTATGGGCTTGGAAGCCCTTGACAAATGTGTGTTATTATTACTGTTGTTTTGCTGTTGCACAGAAAGAGTAGAGTGACTGCAGTGTGCTGTGTCACTAACCTGTGGCACCAAAGGCAGCAGCATTGACCCGTATCATGAGCATCTGTTGAAGCAACTCAGCCAGACAGGGTCATGATGGAGTCTGTATTCAGTTAGTTGTTTCCGTCCTTTGAGGTTGAAGGAGAAAGCATTTGGGAGTTAAGGAGAGTGGGATCAGTAACAGGCGTCACGTCCTTGTCTGCCCTCCCAGGACCTCGGCCCATGTGGCCCCACCTATCAGCTGGTGCAAACAGCAGGGTGTGTTTTCCTCCTGTCTCACTGTGGCGTTATTGAGCGAGACAGTTCGTCAGATGAGCCTGCTCTGGTCTGTTGAAAGGCTTCAGACTGACAGCCTGGCCTCACCAAGCTGTCACAGCCAAGTATCACAGACTTCCACTGTCTGTCAGAGACACAGATTACCAAGACAGTGACTGCTGTCTGTCTGTCTTCATAAAACTCTCATCAGCCTCAAATATAGCACAGAAGTTCTTTGTGTAATTTCTAGCAAGAATTAGGAATAAACCACTCATCATTGGGTTTCTTATACTTAAATGTTAATGTCAGAATTGATACAGCACATAGTTCATCCTTAAAGAGATTATTTCCAGACACCAGTCTTTCATGTTTAAGTGTCAGGAGAAATTTGACAATAAAAAGGGCAGATTGCACTTGAATCTAATGATGAAAAAAGACTTTTGGTTGTGTAAGGGCTTGCATTTGTACAAGTATTTAACAGGTAGTATCCCAGTATAAGTTGGAAAACGTATTCATATTCAGCTGATGGCTAGGTCCAGTAGACTTAAGACAAGGCTTGTTTTGAAGAACGTACTGGTGATTGATCTGTTTACCCTAGAAGCACTGAGGCAGAGCGCTACATTGCACTCCTGTTCTCATAGAGGTGTCGCTAAACAGACACTTCAGTATCTCTAGTCTAGTCTAGGTCCTGGCATAGTTCCCCTGATGCTCACACAGCCTCACGGGCTAAGCAACACACTGCTGGCCAACTCTGCCTGATGCTATTCACACTTGTGCCTGACATGATCTGCTTAGAGTGAAAGCAGTGGGCAGTGGCCTGTTCAGGATAGTGGTACACAGGGCTATAGTGGGCTTTCTCTCATTTTAGGGCTAGGTTCTGTGAAGTGTTAGAGCAGACTGGGCTCTGCTGGCACATTAGGGATTTGCAGCTATCAGCAGGAGAGATCTGCACTGCAGAGACTGCAGGGGGAGGGAAGCGAACAGTGGGAATTAGGCTAATCTGGAAACAGGGAAGCATGAAGTCGGGATGGAAGGAAAAATGGCCAGTGAAGTGCCAGATAAATCCTAACAGTGATAACTGTGACCCTAGAGGAACTAGGACATATGTTCAATATACACTCAAGGAGGAGCACAAGGTACTTAAACACTGGAGGGAAATAAACGTCTGTATAAGATAAAGATTGATTTACTGCACCTTTAGCTTAACTGTACAACTGTGGCTGAGTTTCCTAGAGGCAGGACACTTTAAAAAGGATACAGCACTGTCACATGCATTATCCGTGAAGTGAATTTAGGTCTAATCCACCTTAATACAGGGCTGAATATCTCAAAGAAGACATACACAGCTGTCAGCATGAGTGCCATTTTTTGTGCAACAGGGAAGCAAAGCCGTGTTCTGTCTCCAGTACTTTCACAGAAGCCTGATTATTTCATTTACATTTTCAGAAGATACTTGATCAATTGCTAAATTAAGCACTGCAGAAATTAAATTAACAAACCCTGGATGTGAAAAAAAAATGGAAAATGTATTTTGTAATTTGACCATCCAACATTTTTACCCTAAACACACAGAACTTCAATTGCACACTATGCGGAAGTGAGTGCTTTGTACAGATTTACACATTGTTTTTGACTGCTTCATAGTATGGAAAACTGCAGGTATTGTATCTGTTTTCAGACTTTTTCGCAGCATATTTTTAATTAAACATATATTTCTCCATTCATTAAACATATATTTGGTCTTTACAGCTTGTACTGATACTGAGCATCCCCTCAGTAAAGCAGTTAAAGGTCAGCACACAGACTTGATGTTTCCGTGATGATAATGTTGGTCTTAAATGCCATTAGCAGAGTGGACTTCCTATCTCGACTGCTCCAGTATCTATTTTCTGTACTATCTGTCCCGGAAAGTCAAGTTTTAATATGTCACACTTTCACCCAAATTAACGTCTACATTTTAGAAGGCAAGAACACGCTTTATTGAAAAGATAATGGTTTTATTAAATATAACAATAGCTTCTCAAAGCAGAGCAGGAAAATGAATTGTGTGTAATGTTTTTTGACACATGATGCTGAAAGTGTTGACAAGTGCCAGAAGTGTAAATGCTTAGCTGGGCCCAGCCCCTCTCTGGGGGCTGATTGGCTTGGCCCATCCACTGCATTTGGAAGATTAAACGATGCTGCAGTATGGAGCAGCGGCCAGCGCGGTGAGGGATGGAGGCCCGGAGAGGACAAAATCTGGGCATTGCACTGAAGAGATGACCTTCAGAACAACATCAAGACAAAGAGGCTTGGAGCTCAGCAAAGGGGAACTTAATTCTCACCCTTGAGCGCAAGACTTTGATAGACATCCACGTTTGGCAGTTTCTTCCGGAGCTTTGCTGATTCATCATTTAGTTGCAATAACAAGCAATGATCTGATTCCTTAACAATACTGTATCATTTCATTGCAATTGCGTCACGTATTTTTCACCAAACAAAAAGTGAATCTCCTGTGTATTATGTCGAGAGCCTAGGGATGCCGGTGCATTAGCATTACAGGCGATAGTCATCAGGGAAGTTAATCTATGATATGATGAGACCACCTGGCAAGGTCAGAGGAAGCTCCCGGGAAGAAAGAGCCGCCTGATTGGTTATGATGGATGCCCCCTTGAACAGCGCTATTGTAAAATATGTGGTTGGCTGCTTACATTAGAAGATACTGTAGGTGTCTTTCTGAGGAGAGGTACAAAAGCAATAGACAAGTAGTGTGCAATCAGCTTTGAGACTGCTGTATATATGTGCACTGTTGAGGCCTTTTTAAATTCTTTGCACTAAAACAACATAAATCAAACATACGGGGGTTGGCCATTCTCTTTCTTCTCTGTTAGTTAAACTGACGCCATATTGTTTTGTTCTTTGTTGTAAAAATCTAACTATAATGGCTGTTTTGTTCAAGACTATTAAAATGATTTATAGCTCCCCTTGTGTTCTGCCTGACAGTCTTATCTCTGCTATAATGCACCGTCAGTACACAGCATCAGTGAGCGATGGGGCCAGATACAGTGTCCAAATGAAGAGCTTCTGTATGAATAATGTAGTTATGGATTTTTACAAAATAAATATTCGTGTGGAGCACCCTGACAATTGAAGGATCAATGTAGAAGAAGATTATAACAGCTTTACCAGATTTGGGTTTGAGACATTGCAATGGGTATTAATAATCTAGTATAATGTCTCCAGGAAACAAATTGATTTTGGTAATCTGCTTTGAAGCTCATTCAAAACCTGAGTGGGGCGTTTAACTGCACAATCAACACTTGATTGCCTGAATACACACAATACTGAAGACGTATGGAAGCTATTATGTTTTGACAGGCACAATAGAAAGTTAAGAGTCACCTGGGTGTCTTTGGGCACTCAGAGACACACGTTGTAACTCGTGAGGTGGAGAAGAGGTCGTCTCGGGTATCGAATCTGCCCTCCCGTGTCCTCTGTTTGGCTACAGGCTGTCACTCTCAATCAGCACAGTTTTACCTCTGAGGACTGATTGATTCCATTCAAATTTAACGAGGGGACATCCACAGATAAAGAGCATCCCGTTTAAGAGTGTGTTTTTAGCTTGTAAAATCAAAATGCAAAACCCTCTGGGCACAAAGTGCTCTTTCCGGTTGTTATGTCCCACAATTAGACAAGCAATTTCACATCCATATGCAGTATGGTGGCCCTCAAGGGACATGCTGTTGTGAATATGAACAAAGAGAACTGATTTTGAGTCCACTTGAAATACACACACACAAAAATAGTTCTCAAATGTCTTGATGCAAAATTTTTGTATGAAACATGAATGTGCCTCTCCTTGAACTATTCTACTAACTAACTCTCTTAGGCTTTAGACGCCATTTTTCCCCAAGATAGGCAAACTCAAAGGTGTTATTTTGATGTGACTGCATACTATTGAAAACATTGTACACATTGCACCTTTTCAAGAGACTCTGCAGTAGTCCTAATACAGATTTTTGTGCGTACCTTCAGGAGACGAGCGCACCAGGGAGAATGTGGTGGGCACTACGGACGCACAGTTGGCAGCAGGAGCGGCATCTGCAGAGTCCAGCTCCAACAGAAGGAGGCTGCACTGCTGCATCAGAGTAACCACGGTCCAGGTTCGAAAGGCTCTGTGGGGAGTGGCAATGGTGATGTGCGTGTGCTCCTCCTGGGCAGGCTCGACCCAGCTGGCCAAACTGACCTTTAAAGAGTTCGATGCCCCCTTCACAGTCACCTGGTTTGCCACCACATGGAACTGCCTCTTTTTCCCTCTATATTACATCGGACACCTCTGTAAGAGTCCAGAGAGGCAGACGCCCAAACAGAGATTCAGGTGATCACACACACAGAAAACAAATAATTTGATGCAAAACATGTAATAAAGATGTGCTCTTCTGATTTAAATATGGGCCACGACTGCCCAACAGCTCTCTTTTTGTATAGCCTTCATATATTTTAACAAACATGGTTCAAATAACTCATGGACTGATGTATTTTTTTACTTTACCGTTGTCCTTGACCTTTGTGGAATAATACAAAGTCGAGTCAGTTTAAATGCAAATGCTGCTAAGCTAATCTTACTTACTGTTGTTCTTTGATGCAGAAAAGTAGAAAAAAATGCTGCTCCAGTAATGTATTAAATTGGATTCCATATTTCCCACCAAAATATACATATTGGCTTTTGGAAATTGGTCAGTAGCATTAAACTGTTAAAAAAGGAACAACACTTTGCTGAGAATAATCAAAAAAGAGCAAAACTATAATAGACAAATAGCCAAAATAAAAACACAAAAAGTCCAAATCTAGACAAAAAGGACCAGGGAACTGGGTCATCACTTGAAAACTGAGTGCCCTGAAAAAAAGATGGGAAACCGTCTGTGACAATAAACTGTAGGTAGCAAGTGCAAGTGAGTTTAAACAACAATTACATTTTATTATAACTTAGTATAAAAAAAAGTTTAGCATTTAGCAGGAGGCTTACCAATGTTTTCAAAAGAGGGCCCTTTGATAAGAGCTCTTCATAATGGTTTTTAATCTCTGTAGGCCACTGCTGACACTCTCAACACATTTATAATCATCACAAGGCTCTTATTTGTGCAGGTTAGATATGCACAGTCACTGCTCGTTTATATTTAATTTTCAAAATGTCCACCAATTGTTTAATTTGGGAAATCAGATTCTCATCCCATATTTGCCGACTGTAAAAGAGCAAACACAGAAATCCAAATCCCTAGTGGCTTTAAATAGTTTTCACAGCTGAAAAAGTCCATTAATCATGGTCTTTAGACATAAGTCTTATCTGCGTTACCTGCTGTGTACAAAGAGACAAAGAAAGAAGCACAGTAGATGCTGTGTTGGATGGATGGGCCCAAGGGAATGGTGCTGCGCCCTATGTGTCTATGTGATGTAATTCTTTCCTTTTTGAGGGCTTACACAAGGATCGAGGGCTCTGACTCGGTTGGAAATAGATGCACTCTGAATATCAAATACTCACTTCATTGTGTTCATTCAAATTGTACCTGAAAATCACAAGTTCGAAAGAAAATGGAGACGAATACTTGATACAGACATATCCCTCATGTTGTTAAATAGTGGTCAAGTAAGGTAAATAGGGAATGGTTACTCATAAAAAACTCAGGGTCACTGTATGATGACTGTGGACAGTTGTTCTGCTTTTTAAAATGGCATTTAAAGGATGCACGTGAAAGAGACTGTCTGTATGGGAAATCTATGTAAATGTATTGTCCTTAACACAATCTTACTGAGCTGATTTCATGTTTTGAGTTTTCTGAGCAGAGTCAGCTCAGTGGAGCTGATTCATGCCTTTAACATTACTAGTTGTTAAACAGAAATAAAAATGCAAAACACCTCTCTCAATAAGATGCAGTTCTCAACTGTCTCTAAGATTCATTAAATGGGTTTAAGAAATTTAGAAATAGTAACAACCCAAGCTATAGAAAAACTTGATTACCTTTTTAATGGGCAGTGGCATTTACTAACTTAACATTGCATTAAATGTGTTTATAGGGAGTGCTGCAGATTTTTTGGGGATGACGGGCTGACACCCAAGGTGTTTTTCACCAAGGTAGCTCCGTTTGGCCTGCTGTGGATCCTCACCAACTACCTGTACCTGCAGGCTCTCAGGAAGATCAACACAACAGACGTGTCTGTGCTCTTCTGTTGTAACAAGGCCTTTGTCTTCCTGCTCTCATGGATTGTACTCAGAGACCGCTTCATGGGGGTTAGGGTAAGTATATGCACGTACTATGTACAAGTGACTTATTATAGATGTTACTCCTACATCTACAGTGAGAAAAAGGGAACAGGCAGGACCATGATAAAAAAAAATCCTCCCATAAGAATCAGATCATTTACATAATGTAATTGGTACAATTTCATTTGCCTGTGAGTGATATTTTGCAATTTGTACACCACATGCTTGTGCAGTCAGGTCACATGTGAATTTCAGTAGCTATTGCAGTGTGTGAAATACAGTAAGCAGCGATCTTATCTTATTATCCACCACCACTGTTATCTTTATTTTTCTATTTTTTTTTAATTACTTTGCATTTGGAGGATGGAATTAAAATGAGCTTTAACCACATATGACAACTTTTCCTTTTTTATTACATAGTTAAGCACAGTTGTTTTGTTGACAAAGCATTTGCAAAATGTCAAAGAAATATTTGGATTCAATATGTATATATTATTCATTGAAAGGCTTGTATTTACATGTGTTTGTGTGGGGTAGTATATCCTGAAGTGGTACACACAGCAGCGAGTACATTACCTGGCGTTTGTGCCTTGGTGTTGGCTTGCATTGTTTGTTCCTGGTTTTCTCTGGAACAGAGAGAGAAACATGAGAATAAGGGGTTAGTGTTGTGTTTCCAATCTACAGCCATCCTACATCCTGCAAAACGGATTTTCCCTTCTTTTTTACTCACTCGAAACCCTCCCAGTTCCCTTTCATGCCGTCCCACACTCCCCATTATCTGTGATATTAGGCCTCAGTATATGAGAAATACCATAATAATCTCTCTCCTTCACACTCACCCTCTCTGGCAGGGTAGCAGGGGTTGCAGTGTCTATATGCCCGCTGCATTGCAGAGGATCTTAGATGAGTTTGTCATGAACATGAAAGAGTGGAACAGAGAGAGATGTAAGAGCAGCTGATTCAATCTTGTTCAACTTCATTGTGGGCTGTTTCAGTGACAATTGAAAAAAAATGTCTTTGTTTTACTGTCTCTTAAAAAAACTGCTGAGTAAGATTATAGTCCAGTAACTTGCAGGATTATTAGGAACAAAATTCACAATAAAACAGTAATTATAATCCACACTGACACAATGCAATAAACAAATTACAATTATGTTCAAAATCACTGTGAAACAGATTTGCACACGCTCATGAGTTGTGCTGTTTTTCCGCTGTTTCTCTCACATTTGTGCTGAAGCATTTAGAGAAACTAAAACACTAACACCTTCAGGACCACTGACCCTTTAAGCAAACAGTCTTTCACCAGAAATGAAAGGTGTAGCTGTGAGTGACATGCAGCCTGCAGTGCAGAAACAGCCGTTTTGCCAAAGGTGTCTAAGGGCTTTGGCCAAGCAAAATGCATGGCTCATTTATCTTCTTGACACTTCCTTAATGCAGAGCAAATCCACTCAGCTGGACTGCAGCTTGTCCCTATGACTATTACTCAAACCAAGAACCTTCACGTGCACGTAATGACCACATATATTAACTCACAAAGCGTGCAGATAAACGTTGACAAGGTTAGACGCTGTTGTTGGGCGAGACAGATGGTTCGGTGCCGTCTTGTAGCTGTGTGATTCCTGGATAATCCCAGAGGCAGTGCAGGGAGAATAGATGTGGATTGAAGGTGGTATTTGGTTTGTAAACACGATGACAGTGCAACAGAAATCAATGTCTGACAATCAGAGCAACACTGCAGAAGCTGTATATCCTGTGGAGGAAGCACCCGCATCGTAAATTAGAGAGCTGATTACATCTCAAGGGTTATGTGTAAAACAAGTGACACTTTTTAATTCGGTGTTGAAATAATCATTTTCTTGTGATTTGTGCTTTGAATGTGAAGTGGAGGCCATGTGTGCCTGCTGCGTCTCAACACAGCAGTACCGGCTCACGATTCTTTATACCCCACTGTGAGCAGCATGTCGCCCATTCGTCATTCTCTAATGTCCTTCTCTTTGTCTACAGATAGTAGCTGCTATCTTGGCTATAGCAGGCATTGTAATGATGACCTACGCTGATGGATTTCACAGCCACTCTGTTATAGGCATCACTTTGGTGGTGGCCTCTGCTTCGATGTCAGCACTCTACAAGGTATTTCGATAGAAGTCAGGCTTTTTTACTGATATTTTTTTAAATTGTAGAAATGAAAAAACCCTAGATCACCTCGATTTTTCTTACGTAAACTAGAGATTTGACACAATGTGTGGAGGTTTAGTGGCTGGCCTCAGGCTCTCTTGTCCTCATGACGGGGGTTGCAGTAGAGCTATATTTTGACAAGCCCCTGTCTCTTCTGCCCCACTGTCAGTGCTGCCTAATGTGATAAACAGGCAGCAGCGGCCCTATGCCAGAGACATGGCAGGTATTTGGCAGGTGCTCCTCCCTATCCAACAGCTCACTGCTCCTTAAGGAGGCCATATATTGTAATTCCTGACACACACCATTTGTAAATCTCCTCCCCCTTTATCTTTAGGTACTCTTCAAGATGGTCCTGGGCAGTGCCAAATTTGGAGAAGCTGCACTTTTTTTGAGTATTGTTGGGAGTGCCAACTTTGTTTTCATCAGCTTTGTGCCGGCCATCCTGTATTTCACACACGTGGAGTACATCGCCTCACTTGCAGACATCCCCTGGGCATACCTTTGTGGGGTTGCGGCCCTACTTTTTGGTACGTGAAGATATCAAATGAAACTATCTGCAAAATGCTTGTCAAGTATCCATAAATCGTTAACTATCCTCTTTGCTAATATGGTTGTTGTTGTTTCTTCTTTTCACAGCTTTCAATATCCTGGTGAACTTTGGCATTGCCATTACTTATCCAACATTAATATCCCTTGGCATTGTCCTCAGTGTTCCTGTAAATGCCAGTAAGTCTCTTGGCTTTGCTCCAATAAGTTACTGCTACAATGGTGCAGCTATTTAATATTTTAGCCCCCTCCCCAGCAGTTATCTTTATTTCTCCGACAGAAATTCAATAGTAGTTTCTTTAGAAAGTTAAAGTGGTCATAAACATACATTGATTAATGCATGAATCTTTGTCAGTTTTACCTTTTATTAATTCTGTCTTCTCTCATATATTACATAGTGGTGGACTTGTACACATGTGAAATTCATTTCAACACAGTTCGCCTCATTGCCGTCTCCATCATTTGCCTGGGCTTCCTCATGCTGCTGCTGCCAGAAGACTGGGATCAGTGCATCATCCAGCTCAGCACCAAGTTACGCAAACGTGATGAACCAGCAGATGCCAGTGGGGAGGCAGGGACTGGAACTGGGCTCAGCTGGAGAACTAGAGCCAGGACGTCCATGTCAACATTTGCACATTGACTTCTCTTTCAAACGCATACACTGAAAGGACATACACATAATTGTCAGTGCTGGGACTTCTGATCTGCCATTACCTGCCTGGTACCCTGTTCTTCTGCAGCTTGGTGGGTCAGTAAAGAAGTTTTGGCCTTTTATCTACGTAAGCCAAGAGGAAAGGAGCTTGACGCAGGCAAATCATTGTCTATTTATTTTCTATTTATTCCCCTTAGAAATGACCCAAGATGATGCATGGACTCATGTGAATTGTAATTCCTCTCACTCAAAAATTGATCAGGTAAAACTGATTGTGTTTATTTTCTTTGCCTGGAAAAACTTGTTTATTTGCCCAATATTTTTTATCTCAGACATTTTTTAAGATGGGCATAACACAAAATACTTCACTGGCATTAACTAACACTGGCATTAATATACACATTAACACTCCTTTAAGATCCAAAGAACATTGCCTAAACATGTTGAATGCCTGATTACCAAAAGGACGTCCACAGTGACATCCTTCAGGTGAAAAAAAAAACAACAACTTCCTGACAAGTTACTGCCTTTTGTGCGCTGTATATAGCTGTTTCACACCTCAGATGTCTTGCAACTGTAGACCTGATGGGGTCGTGTGGTGTGAAGGGGCCTGTCTGGACATCTTATGATCAATCAGTGCTCAAGGAGCTTTCACTATGCCTCTCTCTTCTTCTAGAAAAAGGAAACTGAGGCCTCTTGGACCACATTGATTGGCTCCCTGTGGTTCTATGCTTTCCTGAGGCTGAAGTACAGCTCTGTTCATGCTGATACTCTTTGCTCAGATCTGCTTTTGTGTCACGAGAGATTTAAAACCAGCAAACCATTAGATTGCATGTGATATTTGAGATGTGACGCCTTTTGTTGCATTTATGTTAGCTTTCAGACCATCCACATGGAACATCCCTTACATTATAGTCAACTCAACATTGCCAGCACATGTATTATGTTTAAACAAAACTAAATTCAAGTGGTGTTTGAGGTTCTTAGCCATATTAGCTACAATTAGTGGCGTAAGAATGGCATCTAGTTTGAAAAAGCACACAGGACATGCAAGCAACATGTTTCTAACTTTGGGTAAAATAAGCCAGAGAAATCATTCTTAATCTATCAAACTTTGGTTCTGAGAGACTATCTTCTGTAGGAAATACGATTGGAAGTAGTTCAGTATTTCCCACAGACCCACATATTTGATTTGAAGACAGTATACACATAAACCACTCATGTGGAAGAGTAGGGTCATAGTATTAGGTAAATCCAACATTTAACTTATTACTATGCCACTGTATTTAACCAAAATAAACCCAAACTGAAAACAATGACCCCCGCAGATATCGTAGTTTCATTCAGGTTTTTTTGACAATTGCTTAAGCACAGCTGTCTCTAGTTCCAGCTGCAGTGTATTAAGTGTGCTGAGGTTTAGACTTTTGCTAGACCAATCTAAAGTCTTGGTAATTTTATTTTTTCTGCTATTCTCATGTAGATTTTGACCAAGGTTTAGTTGTGGGACACACTATCTCACATTTTGTCCCTGGGCTTGGTAATAACACACACCTGAATGTTCCAGACCAGAAAATTACCAAAACTAATGAGCAGCAGCTAGAGGCGAGCTCTAAATTCTTTGGAAGCACTAAAGGGGTAGATCATTTTTTCATTTTGGTTTTGTTTTGGTGAAAAAAGTTTTATGTTGTTGTCTGTCATTGTATTCACCTGATACTAAGCCCCAGTACAATCAAAGGCAATTCATAGTAACTTTTTCACAGTAGTGCAAATTGGCGTTATGTGATGGCCTGAAAGCATACATTACCAAAACATAAAGGTTTCCTGAGATGAAATTATCAATAGCAATATGTTTCAGCTAAATTATCAAGATGTCCTTTTTGAGTCCAATCACAAAAGTAATTGTTTGGCAGTTGTGTTTTTTATCAGATCAAGACAGTCTTGAGTTTTCAGGCTTTTTAACCAATGACAATGGATCTCAAGCTCTATTTATTATTTCTATGTATTATTTATTTTATCACGACTGAGGCAAGTTAACACCCAGGATGAATCCAAGAGAAACTGTGGCACAAGCCTTGAAAGACACTGATGGAATCTCTGCCTTGCTGTGAATGTATGAACACCACTGAACCACATATGCTCTCTACTTGCTATTCATTTTTTACAGTGCCACCACAGACAGCTGCAGAGAGACTTTAATACTATCCTTCTTGTATTCATTTGACCAAGTTGCATTTTTTAACAAATACTCCATGACAGACTTTTTATATTTTTGCCTTTTGGTTGCTGATTAAACCTGAATGGACAGTGAGTAACATCGGGAGGAGCATGCACATACTGTATGAAACTGCTGAAAATCCACATCACTGCCTTTTCTTTGTTTTGCAATAGAGTACATTAGCACTGTTTCCCATTGTCATTCTTTATGACAATAAATAATAATAATGTATTCCTCTGGAATTATTGCTAGACAAAAATGTAAACCTTTGTAAGGAATGATGATTTTTACACTGAGATGCATATGAACATATGATTATCACATTTGAGGAGGAGGTGTTTAGAACATGAATAAATGATAGGTTTAACAGCTCTGATGTTGGGTGTCCTCAAGTGTATTGTATTGTATAAAGACTTCTTTTCAATGTACTTCACTTTCCTGGTTTGGTCTCTCCATAACATTTTCACAATTTTTAGTCCTTTAAAATATGTCCAAACAATATTTGCAGAGAAAATACTACAAGACATCATGCTCTACTCTCACCGTAATCTGTCCATAGAAGAAAGTGGCCTGGCGCTCCTTGGTCAGTGCTGAGAAAGGCAGTCTGCTGCCCTCCTGTGGCCGAGGGGGGACCTGCAGACAATCCAGCCTTCGGCCACCTTTGTCCTGCTGCCACGCTGAACATGAAGGGGAGGCATGTTCGGGGTGACACATTTTGCACACATGCGCCTCAGAATTATGTTTGAAGTCAGCACTTACAGTAAACACTGAGGGGCAATACTTGGAGTCATCACAAGCTGAACTATGTGAGCAGGATGGCATGCTGGGATTTGTAGAGCTGAGGGTACAGGGCTCACTAGTCCTGCCATCATCACCCTCCACTCTGATCTCCTCTCCTCTGCCTACCACACTTCCCAGACGTGCTCTTATCTTTTGCCTCAGTGCATAAAACGCTCCTTGGAAACGCTTGCTTAACAGAGCGTACAGTAAAGGGTTAATGTCTGAGTTCAGCAGCACCAGCCAGTAGGAGAAGGTAACAGCAAAAGGTGGGACAAGATTGGATTGGCCTGAGATTGCAGTTTCTGTGGCTTGAACTAGGGACACTCCAACGTAAGGTGTCCAGCACAGGAAGAAGGCTGAGATGACCAGGAAGAGGCGGACTACTCCATGGTGGTTTTGGTGGGAGTTCTGTGGGGATGATGAAGACGTGCCCTGAGCTCGGAAGGAGAAAAAGCGTCTAGAAGAGTTGTTCTGCCTTGTAGCTGAGGCTGAGAGAGTCCCTTGCTCTCCACTGAGCTCAGACACAAACTGTCCACTTACATGATAGATGAGTTTTGAAGGCGTGTGTAGGCTCCCACAGTGCTGCTGTGATGGATCACCCGAGGGAAAGACAGTACTTGAATTCCTGTTGCGCTGGACAGAGTCCTCCAGAGTATGGATTCTTCTGGCATGACTACGGGCCACCTTGACAATTTGAAAGTAGCAGAAGAGGATGACCACTGCTGGTATTAGGTAAGACAGTACAGTCATGAAAGCTGTGTAGCTGGGACTGACCGCCCAGTTGACTGCACAGTTGTACATAGGGGCCACATAGTTCACAGAGCCCCATCCCAATAGAGGAGGACAACTAGTGGTGAGGGCCTGCAGCCAAATCCACAGCACAACCATACTGGTCCTGCACAGGGTGCAGCGGGAGGTGTAGTGCAAACAGTCCACAATGGAGTAGTAGCGGTCAAGAGCTATAGCAGCAAGTGTCAGAACAGAGGCTGTGCAGTAAACAGAGGAGGTGTAGCCCACGTACAAGCAGAGGTCCTACAGAGAAGGGAGGAGCATTGTGTCACAATAAAAGTGTATAAAAATGTATGACAATAAATTATTACAAATGTGACTTATTTCATTTCATTCTTGTTACATATCACTTTTTGTCTTCTAGAATTACTCCATTTATTCAGGCCTTTTCAAATCTATCATATAACAGAATGAGCAAAATCATTGCAAAAATGTTGCTTACAGTGCACTGCTCCCATCCACTGTTCATGAGCGACAGGGCAATGAAAGGCATCACTCCTGCGCCCACCAGCAGGTCACTGATGGCCAGGTTCATGATCAGGACTGATGTCACAGAGTGGAAGGTCTTGGTGGCAGCCACAATAACAATGACAAGAATATTACCTACACAAAAGAACACATACAGACAGCCTCTAATGGTTACTGGCTGCAGTCTATTGCATATTCTCCACAATAAAAATATTATGCTTCAAAACCTGCTACACACAAATCTGCACGTACATTGCTTATATAGTTTGTCAATTATTACAAACTGCTGTGGTTCATTACAAAACTGAACGTTCAAACAGCAAATATCCCACTTTTTAGAATAAAGGCAGCCCAAGTAGCCTACATGTCCATTTAATTTTGCCGATATGACTTTGTGTAACGCACATCATCTACTTTCATGTTTACGCATTTTCTGTTAAGTTTAGAAAGAGATGCTAACCTTTCAACTCGTTTAGAACTTATGGGTTATGATTTTCTAAAAAGAAAATGCAAAAGGTGCTACCTGTGACAGCTCCCATACACATGAGCACTATAAGGATCTCCAGGAAAAGCTGAGTGCGCGACGACAGCGCGCTCCCTGCGCTCTGAGTCCAGTTCGTGTTCCCCACAGCCGCAGAACGAAAAGAGGACCAGGAGCCGTCCGAGCTACTCATGTTCCTACAGACAGTGAACCCTACTCACATATTGTGGAAAACAGCGACTGCGACACAAGTGTGAGCTAATGTCTGGGACAGAATCAACGCATCTGCTGCTGGGGCGGTCTCCAGGTGAACCAACAATTTAAAGAGAGGGAGGAGGATGTGGGTGCACTTGATCCTGCATCTGATTAAACGCCACCAGCCCTGCCCTGAAAGCACCGAAGGATATACAAAAAGAGGTTCACATTTTGCAACTTTATTTATTAAAATACAACAAATGCGT
This sequence comes from Rhyacichthys aspro, assembly GCA_036850595.1. Lineage (NCBI taxonomy): Eukaryota > Metazoa > Chordata > Actinopteri > Gobiiformes > Rhyacichthyidae > Rhyacichthys > Rhyacichthys aspro. Next base: position 14,980,275 of record CM072162.1, on the reverse strand, counting down.
AACAATAATGGATATATATATATGCCTTAAATCAAGAGGCACGACATTATTTTTTTGTAATAAAAACAACACTTTCTCGGTAAAGAAAATCTTCTTTACTGCTTTTTTGCCCACATGGATCAGTATGTATGTAAATAATACAGCATGCCCAGCGAAATTAGAAATGTAATGGCTCATACTGATCTTTATATTCATGGCTTGCATTAAGGCACAGCAGTCAGACATGAGGAAACTTTTCCAAGCCACACTATCAATGTCAAACAGAGAAGATGCCCTTTAGGTAGTCCCACTAGTTTCTCCCTCACTTGGCTTTTGAGTTGGCTTCACTTGAACCAGAGATGAGATGTTGCCGGGTGTACTCCCAGATGAGCAGTGCAGCACTAACATGCACATTGAGCGAGCGGATGACTCCTTGTTGAGGGATCTCCACACACACATCCAACAACTGGAGGAGGTTTGCAGGGATGCCTTCACGTTCATTACTGCACGAGGGATGAAAAAACTCAATTCAGTTACTTAACTAATTTTTTTTTTTTTTTTTTTTTACACAATATTAAGTAAAAATTACAGTATGTAGATTAAATTAAAACAGGGAAAATCTACTCTACTCAAACTGCTTTAGGTTCAAATTAATCATTTGAACCTATCACCCAATGTTAAAGATGGTAGACAGTGTAATTAAATCACACTGTGTATAATGATACATAGCAAACATAAAGAGGTAATGGGTTCAGTATTCAGTCGATAGTCGAAAGCCAGTCCCGCACACTGAGAACTCATGATTTGCAGAGCCACATTTATCTTGAGTGCAACTGGGTGAGATAATAGCAATAGCTGATGAGAGATTAGAGCTGTTCCATGCTGCGCCGCAGAGAGCACAGCTGTGAAATCACTCAAGATCAAGCAGTGTGTTGAAGTTACAGCTGATACATCATTAACGGAACCGTGAACAAAACAAGACAATAAAATGGCCATAATGAATGTTCTGAATCTCTTCCTGGCAACACGCAGAACTTATAATACAATACAATCAAGGTGGGCCAACAGTAATGTTAATATCTTCTTATAAAGCTTAGTGTCTATACAGTCATAGATGGGACAAGGATCTTAAAAATTGGACGATCCTTATTCATTTTAGGCATATGATCATCAGACATATGATTTTTTTTCTGCTGTCGACATCACACTGCTTGTATCGGTCTGTATAATTTATTTCCTGTGCTCTTCCCACAGGGACATCCAATTATATCCCAGCATGTTCTGACAGGTACACTACCGAGAGAAGAGGCACAGTGCCCCCAGGGAAAAACAGTAAAAACATGCACTTACATTAAATAGCACCGTCAGCTAACACCTTTAACTGAACTAGTCACAAGAGCATACGGAGCAGGAGGCTGAACCAGATTGCATGCACATTGTAACAGCACTGATCTTGGCTGTTTATTGTGTCTGTAAAGTTGTTTACCCAAGAAGCAGCAGGGTCTTTTCAGGAAAACTGTAGTTTTGGAGGCTCTGGCTGTTGGCTGTTTGTTCCACACCGACAATACAGTATCCTTCACTCTTCTTCAACTGCAGAAAGTCAGTAAGCTCCAATGGCTTTACCTATAAAGTAAATAGACAGTAATTATCATCTTGGAACTATAATTAAACCATTAACAACTGTAGATGAGATACAGACTCTTTATGTGACCGATTCAATGACGTTTGTGGTCGCTTTGTAACATAACACATGGAAATGGTTGAAATATCTTCCAGATATTTGACATTGTATCAAAGAAAGTGGCTCAACACATCTAGCACAATGATTACTGCTTATTGACCAACAACAAAATGTGGTTTTCTGTATAATGCTGCTGTTTGGTTCCCACCAGGCATTACACTAGAGACGCCCATAGGAGTGAATGAGTTTCTTAAAAAACAACAAAATATGAGGTCATTCAGTGCACTGTACCTCTAACAAAGGAAGCCACCGCTCAGAAGTGACACTCAGTGACTGGAACTGTTTGTCATTTACATGGCGAAGACTGTCTAGAACCAAAGCACTGGCTCCAAAAATCTCACAGGTTCTGCAAAGACCTAAAAAAAAATAAAAAAATGAAATCCCATCATGGTTTGTGTAAGACTCAGAAGAAAGCCCTTTCAATTCATTTGTTAAAGGGGTCACAATGACATTTTTAGTCACACTGCCAATGGAAATAATGACTGTATTAAGTGGCTATTGGTCTGTTGCCATGGGTACCACCAACATACAAATCAGCGGCAGCCTCTGTAATGACAAACAAGAGGAGCATTTCAAGTAAAACATTGACCGAGCGACAAAGCTAATGTGCTCAGTTGCATCATGCAGTACAAATATTGGCCTTTCAAACGGGTCTTTTCCTATACAAACACATAACCATTGATTCAAACTCTTATCATGTGATACAGGCTATGAAATACACTTGTGAACATAAAAGAAGAATTCCCACGAAAGCTGTCCAATCCCTGTATAAACTATGATAAGGGCATAAGTGTTTGGTGGCTGTGTTTGACCTTCTTAGCTTTGCACAAGCCAACTGTAACTGTCTTTATGACATTACACAAATCCTAAAGAAGTAATGATTTATTTACAGAGTAAAAATAATAAATTAAAGCTATTCACTCTGCTTCAACTGACCTCCTAAATTGGTTGGTTTATCTATAAGTGAGGCAACGACCAGTAGGGCTCCATGTATTTTTCCTATACGGGCAGCTCTCTGCTGTGGAATAAGCTGAAGTTCTGGTTCTTGCTCATGGATTTCTAGCCTCCACGGAGTTATTTTCTTTTGCACTTCAGCCCAGCGCTCCTCCTTATCCTGCTCACCTGGAAAATAAATATAATAATGAATTTGACTGCACTTTAATTTTTTATTTCTTAAAGTTGCAACAGTACTTCTATCTTGCTGAATCCAGTCTCCAGGATTAAGTTCTCTCAGATCAGAAAAAGGATTTGTCAGAGGACAAGTTGGACTTTGAGAAATACACGGTAGCTTCTCAAACTTCCAGACTGGAATCCACTCGTCATCAGCCAAGTCTGACAGACTGGGAAATGTATAAAATATAGTCTGGAAAGAAAAAAAATATTTTAACATGCTTATGTGTTAATTTAAATATTAATCACCTCCTAAATAATGCTACTGACCTCAAGATTGTAATCCTTGATTGGATGAAAAGCACCAAAGAAGAAGTGTTCCTGAATTTTTGTCCAGTTCTTGTTTGCATTTCTAAAACACAACAAAGTATTAAAATATACATTCAAATAGGACCAACTTTATTAAGCTATTATGGCATTATGACCTTACCCAGTTCTCTGCATGGCTTCAGCCTGGTTCAGACAGGCCTTGATCACAGTAGACAGTCCTTGTAAGCCATCAGCTCCTTCTTTATTCTCTACTCTGTCTTCTGCCAAGCCCCACACCCTTTTAAGTGCCAGTAAAGCATATAGTCGTACACTAAAGTTATGGTTAAAACACCACTGCAGAATGATGTCCAGTGCTTTATGCAACTGCACTACCTTTGGCATGAAAGAAAAAAAGATGTGATGAACAACAACTACGCAGAAAAACCAATGGCATTTTAGTAAATGAAAAAAATCAGAACCCTTACCTCATCTTTATTGTTTGGAATTATGACATTAAAATGTACCAGAACTGAAAGGAAAGTGCAGACGCTGACCTTGGTTTTTTCATGATCCTTTACACAAAACATCACATTTCAATTCATATAAAGACTATTATGATGAATAGTTAATTAGTAACAGCTTGAAAGCTCACCATGTTAAAGCAGTCCCAAAAGCTGTTTATGTGGTAAGGATACTGAGCAAGGATCAGAATGATCGTCCATTCAATCAGGTACTTGACCGAGGCCTGGTTGCTGCAGAATGCAGCCTCAAACACATGGCTCAACAATGTAGCGACAAACTCCTGAAGGCAAACACAAAGAATTACTTTTGTACTGCCTATTCCTACTCCTATTCAAGTGTCTGTGCTTTACCTCTCTGAGTTTGGGCAGTAGCACCAGCAGTGTTTGCCAGATCCTGTTTTTCACACGATGTTGCAAAGAGTTGCCATAATAACGCACTTTTGAGGATGATATATGTTTATCCTGAAAAGATTAAAAGTGTTATAAAAGGTGAACTAGAGCATAAAAACATTATTAAATAAAGCACAAGTTATATTCTTAATGCACATGCCACACGTCTATGATTTTTGGTTTAAAATTTGTATTTCAGAACCTAATGTTAGCAGTCTGATGTGCAGATGGTTTGTTGAAAAAAGGATATTGATGTTTTAGTTTTAAACAATATAAATTCAGACAGAAACCATCTTTATGGCCAACACAATCTCTAACTATTATCAAACTATTAACTAAAACACACCTTTTTCAACAATTCAGAAACTAAATTTTCCATCAATCTTTGATGCTGTAGATCAGAGGAGTTTAGTCGACTGAGGAAAGACAGGGTACATGTGCGGGGCAACTGGTCATCTCTGTTAGCCCTGCAAAATAAAGAAAGAAAAAAATATTTAGGCAACTATTGATAAAGTAAGTGAGACCTTTAGTGGAATGCAGCATTAGAATCAGGCATGAGAAAGGGATGAATTCAAAAGAAATTGGTGGCAGCTCACCCACAAAGTACAATGTTAGCATCACACTCTTCACCGAGTTGTTCCACATAGTTCTGGACATCCTGGACAAGTCTTTAAGAAAAAAAGGAAACTGTTCACCACAAAAAGATTTAAGTTACACATTAAATGATCTGAAAGTCTAGTCACCGTTGATCTCTCCTGAACACTGGTCCATACACACATGCCTCAGCAAGTATGTTAATGTGGCTGAAAACACTAGCAAAGATAGAGTCACTCTGGTCCTGACTGCCTTGGCCTGAGGGAAGCCATATCTGACAGCAGTGTTGGATAAGCACACCAAACACACCACTCTTTGACTGGGACAGCTCCATTAGCTGAGTGGCAATCTAAAAACAAGCAGACAACACTTAAGAGTTGTTCTCTTCAGATGCACACAGACTTACTTCTTCGATGTGCCTTTTAGTTACCTTCTTTATGGTTGTTGAGAGCATCGGAGCCTGTGTCTCTGTCAGCTTCAAGAGTTTACAATGAAAGGACATCGAGATGAAGCCTTTCAGTGATGGCCAGAAGTCATTGGCATTTGTGCTTAGTCCCTGAACAAGGTCCCAAGACAGAGTGATAGCGTCAACACACAGAGGCTCATCATCTTGGACTACCTGCAATCAAAATAAGGGTACAAATCAAATATCTTATTAAAGCTGAATGATTCCTGTACAAAATAACTATAAAACTTACTTGTGGAAGTGCTGTCTCCATAAAGACAAAAATGGGGAGCACTAGACTGCTGGGCAAAAGAGAGAGGGCCTCTGTACCACACCTCACAGATGCCTTGAGAACTTCAGTGGCCATAGACTTCTCTATTGACTCAGGAGTATCAACAGTCTTAATTAAAACACTTAGACACATCCACTGATCCCGCAAAAAATGGGCAACTACACGTCCCCACTCCTGCACCAGAGGACTGTGCGCATCGATGTCACTATAGAAAAAAGAAATATGTTGATTCCTCCTGATATCAATCTGATATTTGCCCAAAAGTAGAAGAAGAAGAAGAAGAATTTTACTTTAAACAGTCCAGTGTTGGCGGTTTCAGCAGCGTCTCATTGAAGCGTCCCACAGAAGATTGGGAAAATAATACTGGATTGTAGAAGTACTCATTCAGCACTTTCAGTTCTGACACCATCTCTGATTGCATGTCAATCACTTTTTGCTCCACAAGACTGCAAATCATAGCAAGAGATGCCATAGCAACAACTCTAGCCACCTGGGCTGACACTGAGGGGTTCTGGAAATAGACAAGCAATAAATTATGAATAATCATGCAACAAACAAAAAATGTTGCCAGGTGGCTAGCATGTGAGTTAGCAATGTACCTGCTGACATGGTTCTGTCAGAATCTTGAGGCTGTAACTGAGGAGTTTAGGGAAATAGTTCTGCTGAATTTTACAGTGGTGTTCTGGTACAGATCTGTACAACAGCACCAGCTGTTTCAGGACACACATGTACATATCTGCCCGCTCTATGTCAAACAGCTGAGGAAAAAACAACACATTTGCACATGGATGCTAGTCACTTAGGTTATCTAGTATGTAAGTGTACTCACTGGTGTGATTTCACCTTTCCCTTACCTCTTCCATCTGCCCACACAACTGCCTGAAGATAAATTCCAGAATAGGATGAACAACTTTAAAAATAAGCTTCCTAAAGGCAACCAAGACATAATCATCTGTAAAAGTAAAAAGTAAATAGTGTACAGTACAGTTTTATTAATTAATGTGATTTTGCAATGGTGTGCACAAATCTTTTTATACTGCCCTATCATTATTTTATACACTTTTTATGGATGATAGGTAAGTGAACACCATGGGTCAAACCTTGATTTGTTTTATGCTGACTGGGTATGATTCCTCCCAACTGGAGCAGCTGGAGCATAAGCTGCAGGCTCTTGTCACTCTTCCTTAAAGGCAGGTAGATATTGGTGCTGACTCGACTCAAGGTGTCCAGCAGTGGAGACAGTAGTGACTCCAAAGTGTTACTAATATCAGTAGCAAGTTGGCAGCTTTCCATGTCCACATACAGCAAAATGGCTCTGGCCAACCTATTGGCCTCACTGGAATCAGGCAGCCTCTCATTCTGACCTAGAAAGTAACAAAATAGCCTCTAAAACAGTACTTAAAGTAATGCTTCAGAGGATAACATTCACCTTATGTGAGTCAGGCTCACCTGTGCTCGCTGGGACTTTAAGATAGTTGTACAGCTCATGTTGGACATATAACTTTATGCTTTCTCTGTCTCTAGTTTCATCTGTATCACCTCGGGGCTTGAAGATTCCTTCATTGTCCAACAGCCAAATACACAGCTGCAATGGTACAAATAAAAATAAATTATATTTGTATGACATGATATTAAAAAATCACTAGGTTACAAGTGGAATCAGTTACACTACCTTGTTCCACAGCTTTGTCCCTCGACATAATGACTCATCAGAGCGAAAATGGATCAGGAGACTAAAAACATCGTCAAGTGTCACAGCACTCTAAAAAGGTTTATTTCATGTTAAAAGATGCAGAACACAATCAAACACAGCCAATGATCCATAAGCATTCTTTCTTGTAGTTTGGTACAGACATACATTATTTTTTAGACTTACCACATCAGTAAGGCAGAGGGCGCTGTTCAACAAGAAACACTGGGCAGCACCTCTAAGCAAGACTTGATGTGTGACCATAGTGCATCGCAGGACCTCTCTGTCAGACCATAAAACAGAATTTTTTATTCACTATCTGCAACAGAAGAGTCTGTAAAAACATAAAGAATACCATGTACCTAAGAGCAGTAAGCCCATCGACACCCAGCAGGGGACTTGGGGAAAGACTGGATAAGGCCTGAGAGAGGAAGAGGAGGGGCACAGCACACCAGTGCTTTGAGCCTAGCTGCTGGATCAGCTGCAGCAACACACCGGCTAAAGGACACACAGCAGTTAGAAATATATAAAAATGAATTAGACATTTCAGGATATCTTATTGCATCTTACCTTTTTGTTCTGAAGGCAGATTAGTGAAGAAGTTGACCATAAATACTTGAAGTTTAGCTGCCAGTTCAGGACACTCACCAACGTGCTGTCCAACTGCTCTATACGACATAAGAATGACCACTTAATCACATAATAATCCATGCAATATTTTACAGAAGATAGGGTACAAGTCTTACCTTTGAAACAGTGTAGTTTCAGAAAGTACATCCAAAAAGGGTCCAACAATAAACTGAGAAATGAATTGTGTACAAGAAAACAGTTTAATAATTATAGTTTTGAAATTGGAAAATAAATTGAATCAAACAGTAATCTTGTACCTGAGAAAAGGCGAGGGCAAACTCTGGCTCCTGGAGAACCTGCAGCTGCAGCAAATGACACACTCCTTCTCTCATGAGTGCCTTATTTTCACTGTGAAACATGCGCTGGTACACACAGAGCAGCCAGGATGGGTGGAGGAGGTGATTACCTAAAGAGAAAAGTTTTGATTTGTACTTTTAAAATGCAAAACTTTAACAATAAACACAAATATGACAGGTCACGTTTTAATTCACCTTGAGTATTGTTGACTGTTTGTATTAATGTGTCTATTCTGTTCAAGACTGGACGGACAACATGAATCTGCAAAAGAATAAGGAAAAAACAAATTTTACAACACGTTTTTACAACTATCAGGTGCAAAGACAACATGGGGTACTACCTGGTTTTCTTCCAGAGTCTCCATTACCAGGGCGTAATCCTCCCAGAACTCTCTCAGCAATCTGCTACTGTTAGAGTCCCACTTAAACAAGATCTCATCTGCAACAAATTCATTGTCAGATCACAGGACATCAGCAGGTACAGTTTTGATTATGTTCTTACTTTAATTTTAATGGACTTGCATCATTGTAAAAAATGAAAGGGAAATTAAAATCAAACCTAAAATGCTATACTTCCATTATGAAGAAAATTTCCCTGTATTTTGTTTTGGTGGGTTAATTAATTGGTGTAGTAGATTAATAATTAAAGGCATGAAAGTGAAGTGAAGTAAAAGTGAATACAGGTCATACACTGGCTTCTAAACCACAGTAAACAAATATGAGATAACCTTGTTGTGAAGATTGACAGTCCAATCCTTTTTCTTGGGATAAGGCCACGCATCTTTTCAACAAGTACAGCGCCCTCTTGCGTGCCAAACTGTCTTTGTGCGTTAATCCATCCTGAACCATCCTCCAAAACTGAATGGACAGGCGAGGGTCAGAGGGCAGACTTTGAGGGGTCAGTATTTGGTCAGACAAGGCAGCCAAACACATCAGTGCCCGTCCTGTTACTACAAGAGTGCGATCATTGCAGTGCCAGCTTCTCAGATCATCCAGGATTAACTTGCGGATGCTGTCTGCCCTCACACCTCTGCAGCAGGTAAAGAGGTTCAAAATGAGCCGGACCGTCACTTTAGAAACTAGAGCATCAGAAAATGTTTTTATACAGGACAAGGCTGTTGACAGGATTGTGAGTAAGAGATCTTCATCAGATGCAAGTGAAGGTAATAAAACAGCCAAGAGCTCTATTGCCACCTCCACATTGAAGCGCCCTGATGTCAGATCTTCTTCGGGCAGCTGGAGGGAAGGCAGCACGAACACAGCCACTTTCCCCGGAGTAGCAGCATCACAGAGCGGGATACAGGCTTTCACCAGTTTACACACGGCAGCGGTGCTCTCTCTGCTTTTCACGTCCTCGCCGGCTTCCGTTGATATTTTTAAGAGTAAAGGCAAACACTGAGACCAAATGACTGCCTCTACTTTATCTGTAATACTCTGAGTTTTTGTAAAGGTAACCGAGTCGATTAACGGCGACCCCAGTCCCTCAATGAAAGCTGTCAGCGCCTCCACTCGCCCAGTGTCCGGCCACGATTCCCTCGCCCACGACAGACTTTTAAACAAAGGGTCGTAGTCAGAACAGCTTGACAGAACAGCCTCAATTAAAACAGAATTCATTGTTGTTTGTTTATAGTGTGATCCCTTGCATTTCGATCCGAATAATTTAGTTAGCCGGCTTCAGTAACACGTTTTGCCAAGGAAGTAAACTTCCGCAATCGTAATCTCGTTAATCTCGCGAGATGTCCTATTAAGGTCCACTAGTCATCTCAGACCCCAGCGACGCCGTCAAACATTTCATAGGGCAAAAGAAAACTTCTATTTACTACATTTTTCAAATCAGAATATGAGATGTGCATTTTTTTTAAATCTCTTGACAATTTCTGCAGTAAAAAATAGTGAGAATGTCCTTCTGAAATGAACTGATAAACTGAAACCCATATATATCAATAAGAATTTATTTTCTCTATAAAAAAAACAGTGCTTTAGACAAAAATAACTGTTCCAAGAATCTGAATTAACACTATCAGCATATTGGCATAAGAAAAGAAAACATTTTATCCCATACAAGCTCTCACTTATGTCACAAAAAGTTAAATACAAAACAGTGAAAATACTGTCTCAGAAAAAACACCAGAAAGGCTCTTTGTTTTGGGGTTATATAATACAAATATATTGTAGATGCATTATACAATGGCTGGATACAGAAATAGTGCTTAACAAATAATGCTTTGCTGTTGTGATAACTGAAGGGGACAGCAAGCAAAAAGAAGACTTTGGATGAATGCATTGAGAGGTTGAATTTTCCACATCAGTGGCTACATTGCTATTAAAGACTAACAGGAAAACATAGGAAAACACTGTACACAAACTGATTGAAACCTAAAAAAAACCTACAAACACCATGGATTTACATTATGTGCCCCACTGAGACATAGTCTGGCCTGGTAATTTTATACTTCCACATAATTTAATAACCCTTAACCCAACATTCAGGAAATTTTACGAAAAGGCTCTACCAAATAAGATGGATTTAAAAATATTTTTTTACAACAGTAAAAACATGATAAAACAGTGTAAGTATGTACATAATATACATTAATAAATAAGTTCTCATTAATAATTGAAATTTCTGTTCAGCTTTCTCTAAAAACACTAAACAAAATGAGGGGTTCTGTTGTAAACTTTAAACAGCTTGGTAAATAATGTCTTTTTGCAACTTCAAGCACACAATATCCTCCACAATTTGTAGGCAACTTTTCTGTTCTGAAAAATTATATAAAAATAGAGAATGAGTGCATTCCTTTTTGTTACATTCAAAGAATGAATTCTAGCAACTGTTCATCTCCTAACAAGTCCAGCGAGAGGCAGTTGGTGGATCTACGACCATAGAAGGAGGGTTTGTCTTGGCACTGTAAAAGGGGGTAGTAACTGTGATCAATAGGAATCTTTACATTTGCGGAGGCATCAGGAAACCCAAAGGTGTAGCTGTGGGAAGAGTCAGGAGGCAGTGCCGTTCCCAAAGGGGCCAAAGGTGGTAGCAGACGGACGTCATCAAGACTTTGGCTGTGTCGATCCACATTCAGCTGTGCCCTGGATTTAGGCAACTGTACAGAAAATAAATAAAAACAAAATACAATGAATTAAAGTAAAATCTGGAAAAAAAAAACGTGGTGAGATATAAAAAAAAAAAGTAAATTCAGATAAAGTTAAAAAAAAAAAAAAAAAGATAAACCTCTTTTAAAATTCCCAAGTCCATATCTTTGTTCTCTATAAAAAAAGTGATAAACCACAATAAGATACAAAGGTATGATTAATATTTAGTTTTAGTAGTGAATGTAACCCACTCTATATATACCTGTTGAGGGACTCTGCAGTGAGAGATCCAGACAATCGACTGACACACCTTCAAGGCGATCAGCCAATTGGAACATTTCATTGGGATCATCCACAAGAACTTCTTCTGTTTTAATGTTGACCTTGACCCCTATAAAAAAAACAAACACATTTATAATTGATACAATAACAAATACAATTCAGAAATGTAAAATAAATAAAATGAATTCAGATTTATTCAGTATCATACACTACAAAACAAGTGGATAAAATTATGAATAACAGGAAAAGTTTAACATAATATGCAAATATTAAAAGCCAACAGAAAACCACAGACAACAGGCAAATCAAGGTCACTCAACTCACTCAGCTCAAGCTTAACTAAACAACATGTTTTGCATTGTAAAAACAGAACATGTCTGACAAAGAAAGTGTTGCAGTCTCGCAACATAACAGAACAAAATATCAGTGAAATAGTAAGAAAACAGATATTTTAATCTTACTGATTCATTACATATTGATAACATGACCACTGGGCAGAGAGCCTCCACTCACCTTCCTCTTGCCATTCGTCATCTTCTATTTGAGTCTTACTGCCTGCTTCAACCCCAGAGGTACATGAGCTGCCACGGCTAGCTGCTGAGCTAAAACATAACTCAGCTTGTATTTGTCCTTCCTCCTCCATGGAGGCCATCTCTGTACAGATGCTGTGTTGGTGGGTGTCTGCTTCAATACCAGAGCTGCTTGTGGAGTGTCGGGACAGGCCAGGACTACTCTCACTCCCTGGAGGGTCCAAGTCTAGGTCATCACTGATGTACGACTCTCTGTATCGCTTTTTTTCTGAAAATTAAAAACAGCATAGACTAATATTGGTTAATATTTTATAAACATTACATTATATACATGGCATTACTTAAGTAATAAAGCAGACAAAAAAGTACCTTTAGTGAGATTATTTAGGTTTATATAATAAACTATATTGAATGGCAGTTGCCAGTAGTGACCTGCTAAATACATTCACAAGCCATGTTGTAATTAAAAGTGATCTAATCTTCTCTAAACAACCTTCGGTTTTCTTTACCTTCGGTGTCCTCCAGCTGACGTAGGTGTTTGAGAGCAGGTTGGAGGCTGAGGTAGAGGCGATGGCTGCTGCTCAGGTGCAGAAGAAGGTGCCGGGAGCGAAATGATGATCCTGTGTAATACACAAGCTTTCTTGCTGATGGCAAACCGTCTGGTTGGATCTCAAATTTCTTACCCTAAATGGGAAAACAAATTGAACACTGTATGTGGAGCTTATATCTAAGTCAATAATCCCTCATGACTTCATAAGAATTAAAACGAAGCAAATACCAGAAAGGTGAGACGGCCCACATTCGACCAGGGGAAGTCGTACAACAATTGCCGTATGTTGTTTACCTCCTATAACAATAAAAAAATAAACATCTACAGTACAGTACTTATGAAAAATGATATGTTTCTTGTGTAGCTTGAATTCAAAACAATCATCAAGTGTCTTTTTTCTCAGGTGCCATCTGGCCTTGGCTAAAGGACCATGGATTTCTTGAGGTATCTCACGGTCTGTTGGCTCTTTAATCAGTGAGGCCTGGAGCTCTAATCCCCCCAGATGGCCCCTGACGGACAGATCAAACAACTGACAGGCACTGCAGACAGCTCCTATCTGCTGAAGCACGGCTGCTGGTGGCAGTCCCAAACATTCCTCACATGGTTATTCAAAGGTTTTATAGGACTGCACAAGTTTAATCTTTGAGCAAACGCAGGTCTGCATTTTCAAACACAAGCATTGACGCGCACACAGGGCATTTATGAAAACATCAACGTATGCACATACCTGATAGACTTGCATTCCTCGTAGGGTCAGACCGAGCAACACCGTTCCTTTCTCTGCCTTTTTGTCCTGTACAATGAAAGATGAGATGTCAGAGAAGCATCTGAGAGGTTTAGATAAGCCATTCCACAGTTTAACCTCCCTCCCAGCTCCCAGGGAAACACATAGCTGCTGCTAACAACAAATTAAAAATGATGGCACATTATGCAACGGATGGGCAAACCTTCAAAATATCACTCAACAGATGACCGATTTTGAAATGGGGAGGACAATAAATAGATAAACCATTATGCAACTGCCTCAGAGTAATTTGTGCAGCATGGTTTGATGGAAGCCAAACTAACTGTATGAGTTTTGGGAAAGATAAGATTTTGGTTATAATAAATCTTTGTTATCACTACATTAAAATGGACAGTAAACAACCTCCCGCATCTGACAAGCTAAAAGAAAATAATTTAGAATTTTTAATCTGCCAATCAAGGAACTTAATTTATTAGCACAAGACACACACAAGTTTTTTTTACCTTTTGCAATTTGTAAAACGTGACTGGAACGTCCTCCAAACGACAAGACTCTCTGATGAAAAGCAGGATGGCATCACGAGTGGACATACCCCACAACTCCTGATGGACCTTAGGCCCATGGCACAGAAGATAGTCGACTCCACGCTTTGCTATAATCTGCAGAAAAAACAAAATACTGATGAAACTTTATATATTAATAGATTAATAGATTTTTTGGAAAGAGTGAGACCTACCCAAGGAGGAAAGTAATTCTTCGGTTCAAAGTAGTGAGTGGTCTCCATGTCTTTGTTCGGTAGTGGATGGTCTCCAATGTCAGCTTGCAACGCATAACCTGCCAACTGAAAGTATACCTCCTCCTGCTGACGGCATTCAGAGCGGAGCACTCGCTCACGCAAATCTGAGTAGTATAGACGCCGTGCTTTGCGTTCACTGGAACAAGATGTAACAAGAGTGAACAAACAGATGAAAAATCATATAACCAAAAAACTGTCTTGATAATTAGTCAGTGGAGACGACAATGGACAAGAGGTGCATACCAAATAAGTCTTCCGTTCTCAATATAGTACTGCACTTTGAGACAGAGCACCAGGGGCAAAGGTCTCTTCTGTAGTGCCTGTATGGATGAGAACATTTTAATAATCTGAAGTGTGTGCTGAAACAGAAACACAGCACTGGTAACTAGTAACTAAACTATAATCAGCAAACATTAGTCTTACCTTTCCTGAATCTTGCTTCCAATCCTTAGGAAAGTACTTTGTAAGTTTTTCCTCCAAATCTAAATATATGTGCTCATTGTCTAGAATGAAGAACAAGAATCAGGAAAAGAAGCAGACAGTTAGCAAAGCAAACACAATAATGTAGCCAAGTGTAAAATGTGACCAACAATGGGCTTCATTAGAATAAAGGAGAAAAAAGCTCCCTTTCCTTTTGTGTGTTAACAAGGCTAGAAATTAGCTATCACAAATTACTGCTATGATAGTAAAATTGTTTATTTTATTTTCTAATCTTTTAGGCAATGTAGATTACTTGGTATAATCCAAATTGGAGACAAGGATAAGGATGTTCCAGCACTCGCTCCTAGTCTGTATGAGTCAAGAAACTGGCATCTATGTGATTCATTTTATCTTTTTTGCTCAATTTTACCTTTTTCTTTTGCTGCTGGGGAGTTTCACAATTTCAGCCATCCATCTTTCTCTTTTCTCATTTCCAGCACTGATTCACCCAACTCCTTGACCTCTGAACCTTTGACTAAGATGGTCTGTGTCATGACGAATACCTCGTACCTCTTTTACCTCTACTCCCTCTTCCCTCCCCTTCCCATTATCACCCCGTCCCTCCCCTCAGTGAAGAGAAGGAATGCACTGGTGCATTCCTGGCTTAATGAAGTTAATATTGCAGGAATCCAGGCCTAAGTGATCGCTGAACCAACACCACAAAAACAAAAGGCTGCTTGTTTTAGAGATGAGCCCCAAAAGATTAGCAAAGCGTTTCAACATTTGAACAAAGAAAGAAAGCAGAGGGAAACATAATGTTCAGAACTCCGCTTAATGGCTGAAGTGGATTACACAGTTAAATTATGCAGGCTAGAATAGCAAAGTGACTTGTTGTGTTTGGCCAAAATAGACACAAAAAATACAATTAAAAAAGTAAAGGTTTATTATCAGAGGCTCCTTTACAATAGATCAATTTAGAGGCTAAAGGATCAATAAGTTGTAGACCTACCCTTCACCACAGTAAGGCCAAAAAAGTGCAGCTCTTTAATTCCAAGACGCTCAACCACACGATTGAACACATCCTGCCCTGTGGACTTTGGCTGAAAAGTAAAAAAAAACAAACAAAACATATTGTAATGAAACAGATATGGACAAATATCAAAGACTCCACTGAATCCAAATCATGGCTGAACAACATTTAATGCTGCTCTCAAGTTACCAACCCCAACTTTGATGTCCAGCTGTTCTTTGTTGGGAAGAAGAACACAAATTGTTCTGTCCAGCTTCACTGAGGTGGACATGATTGCATATGTCTGATGGAAGTATGTATCTGAAACAGCGTAGTCTCCTCAGGTTCACCTCTCCCTCTTCAGGGTAGTTCATCCATTTTGTTTCTAAAAAATTGAATATAAAAACAACACTATTTAATTCAAACATGTAGACCAGTCTTCATAGGGATGTTAAGGTGTTGAAAAGCTCAATACAAGATGCATACTGTTAATAAAGCCAACAGTAAACTACATCAATTGTGACATTACATTAATAATTTAAAAACATATTGTATAGTAACCAAAAATGTACCAGTAACTAATGCTAACCTGGTGGGATTTGCCACCAGTATACTGACCAGAAGCCCTAACCTGGTGGGATTTGCCCTCAGTATACTGACCCGAAGCCCCAACTGGTACGGAGCTCATCTGATTAGCGTCTTAAAATCAATTAATCACTTTAATTACGGCCGTGTGCCGCCTCTGATCCCCTTAAGTCCAGCTCCAGACAATAAAGGCAATAATAAACAAATACAACAGAACTGGGGAAAAGTACCACACTTTGTGTCATTCTTTCAGAATTAAAGTATGGGTTGATTATCATGCCATCTGCTTAACTGTAACAAATTGTTTTCCTTTTTTTATATATATACGTTATAAAAGTGTCCTTTTTAAACATGACCGTGTATGGTCCATTTAATAACATTGTACTGTAAGAGACTCAGAGGTATGTGTGCTACTGAATAGTAACTATTAATATGAGCTACATAATGCCCTTTGGGACTTTAATGCTTACACGTACAAGTAGCCTAGGTAAAAAGCACCACAAGTATGATGTAACCTAATAATATCAGGAGTCAATCTAGAAGACAAGTTATGGGAACCACTATAATTAGGCCTCCGTTTCTTGGATCAGAAGGCAAAACAATCGTCTTTCCAAATATGATTTACTAACATGCCCAAACAGAGCCTCAGTTACAGCTGCATGTCAGAGCACACACACCAAAAACCTGAAATTCTAGTAGACAACGGACTTGTTTATGCAGAATCAAACTTTATAGAAGGCCTATATGTAAAGGACTGAATATTTTCAAATGTATGACTCCACAGAGGTGTTTGAAAGCGACAAAATGTGACTGATAATTCCTTTTTTTTCTTCAGGTGCTTAAACAATTGCTGACAGTGTGTAACAGAGATAGATGTCATCTTCACACAGCCTTACTGCTGGTGACCTGGCCTCACATGAAAGCAGCCATCTGTATGCTTTAAATCGAGCTCAAGACTGTAATAATCCCTCATTCTGAGCACACGGTTGGCTGTAGGGAAAAAACAACATGGTTGGTGTACTGCACAAGCCTCAGTGCCCGCTAAAACATGAGGGGGGTGTCTCAATAAACAGCAGAGCAAACTCATCCCACTTGAAAACAATGAAGTGGGCGAGCTTCTCTATTTAAGGGGGGTCAAGGCATTCTTTAGGCTTGAATCAAACCCTTGTAGAGGCCTTTTAATTAGATTCAATGACTCAATAACATAATTAACCCTTCCTGAAACTTGAATTCCTCGTAAAAACAGTTTAACGCGTTATGTTAGCCTAGCTTCTATATTAGTGTTCATAAATCTTCACGGCTGATGAGATGATGCTTGTTATTCTATTTAAAGACGTGACTTTGCATAAACCCTTAAAACCAGGGTCTTCGTCGTTAACCTCTTGTTGAAGTGCTTATCCCAAAGCCTTTTATTTCAAGAAGTGAACCTAAACAACCAGCGCAGTAAAAGGTTGTATTCCTCCATTGAATGAATGCGATTACTTTAACCAATAAAAATTTAAACGAACAGGTTTCCTGCAACAAGTGCATTACAGACTCAGAATATTCACTTACAAAATCAAAAAACAGACACATACCTTCACATGATAAGAACTTCGACTTTGTTGCAGGTGTTCTCCGATGTTATGATGAAACAAACTGGTCTATCTTCCACAAACTAAACTCTTGACAGTGATAATGAGTACAACGGTTTGCCCCCTCCCCGTTGCGTGTTGGAACTTCTTTAACCACCTCACAACCCGAAAGATTGGACCGTACCATCTGGGACAGACGCGGGGGTGTGCAGCTGCCGGGACTGAACTTCAACTGGTCATTTTTACACTCATGTTTGTTCTTCATCACAAACTCTTATCCACAGCATATATAATTAAATAAACGTAAAGTAGAATATATTATAAACATGTTTTTTTATTATTTGCTATAGCCGTCAAGCAAATTAAAAATGTAACACCCCCAATATTAGTATTAGTGCGATCACGCGTTAATTAGGGGGTCCCACAACAGAGAGGATACAGTGGTCCGCAACAATTAGGTCGTGTTTTAGGCTTGTGTTTAATTAATGTGGAAAATAAGGTTTGTGGAGTGGTTTTTTTTTTTTTTTTCATATTTTATTATAACTACATTGTGAAATGTTTTAATTTTATTTTAGTGCAGATAGTGTCACTGAGCTCAGACGCACGAAGGAAGTAGTGAGAAAACACAACTGTTTTAGTTAGATGTATTAGTATGGACATTGTGTTCGTGTATCAAATATAAATTTTGATCGTCAATGTACAGCAGTGCCACCTACTGGCCACTTATGCATATAACATTATGAATAATATCACCAATTATCACTTTAGCACCGAAAACATATAAATATGACCCGTTACTCTTCAAATTGGTATAAACAATTTCTATAATTAAATGCGGGTGTAGACAGAACCAACAGCATTTGTTGAAATACATATTTAATGATAGAGTATAATCATATATAAACAACCGTCAAGATTTATATTTTGTTCCAGGCAATACTTTCCAGTTAAATGACATAAATAATCACCAAAAGTTACCAAGCAAATACTTTCAAAACAAGTTCATCTTACCAACATGTGCTTTTGCAATCAAGAAAATTGTTTTAAACCCCCTGTAATAAAATGTTATGTTGTAGGCAAAGCTTTATCTTCCCAACACCAGGTCGGGTAAATGTTGTGCAGAATGCTGACATGGCAAGGAACAGCATTAAGTTTTAAGATCAAAGCCAAGGCTGCAAAGTCTGAGGAACAATCCTATTTTTTATTTCAAACTTTGCCTTTAGAAATGATGGAAAATTGTTGATTAAAAAAGTAACTCATACAAATGACAATTTTCGGTACAAAAGCTTGTAAAATGTAGTTGTGGTGCAAATCAATGCAGTGTCTCTTAAACTGGTGAGAAAACATTTGCAATGGTGAGAACAGTATGTGCAGACTCAACTTGGGTAAGCTCACCAAACACCCTTTGTAGTTTGTAGTAGCAGCTACATTTCCAGTTTAGCATCTAAAATTAATTGAACATGGTTAAAAGTAAGTAGAAATAATCATAAAACATAAATAACACTGAAAAGAGTCTTAAATTGAGGAGCATTTCCCAAAAAAAGGCTGTAAAAAAATAAAAATTGTGTAGGTGATTTCAATACAGCCATAAGGGACAAAATGGGATTTTGCTCTAATATCTATTAAAAAGTATTTGCATTTTAAACTAAAGTGATAATCCAGACACCATAATCAGAAAGGTTTAGATGCAGTGAGGTATTGTATTCACATCCCTCTTTTTCCAGCCATAGCTTCATTTGTTGCAGTATTACTGAAAGAACTTAAGGCCTGCAACAAGGAAGAACTTCTCCAGGAAGATTTCAGAATCAAGGACGGCAATATGAGCTGCCCGACCGATTAGAGAGTTGGCCGTGTTTGGAAGGGCGTGAATGACATCATATCGCACTAGATTGCAGTCTTTGTTCTGAAGTACTGGCAGCAGCAGGTTCTCAATCATCTCAGCATACACAGGACCTGTTACAGAACAACAGAGTCAATAGTGTTTTCTTACTGTTATACTGTAATTTGTATTGTGCAATAAATGAGGTTTTGGTTGAACAATGACATATTTTATGTAAATAATGAGAAGCAGAGCACACAAAACCAAATGGAAAAAAGCTAGAAAATTAAATGTGTACCATGGGTCAAGAACGTACCTGTTTGTTTGTCCTTTAATGCAGTTTTACACATTTCTATGCGGGCAGAATGATATGGCACATAGCGATCCTGCAGAGACCCCACCAGCACAACATTCTTGAAAAACTGTAGCCCTAAAAAAACAGATACAAAATAACCTATACAATATTTAGTGTTTACATTGATACTAAATAAAGAGCAAACCTAACCAGATTTTTTGCTAAGCTTGTATAGGAATGTTTGGCGAGGATCAGAGTGATCACGGCAAGTGAGCTGCAGAAGTGAGCCTGACTTCTTCCACTTTTGCATAAACCAAAGGCCTGGAAACAAAATGAGTGATTACAACAGTCCAGTCATATGCCTGTTTTAAAAGAAAGAAAATGATATAAAAAGTTACCTGTATTGACTAGAGCAGAGCTGTTGTACAATGTGCCGAGGTGAGGTCCAGAAAGTGAAAGAAATGTGTGCAGCCTGCTCAAGTAACATTTGAATCTTGGCCTGGTCAACACTGAGCGGACTATGAGGTTTCCCAAGGAGTGACCCACAAAACTGTCCGATGATATAAAACACATGCATTACATTACATTTCAAATGAGTGATATAATATGAAATAAAGAGTTTTTTCTATTTTACCTAATCTTGGATACTGTGAGGTTGTAAATCTGGATGTACTGAATTATTTCATCCAGTAGCCGGTCTGTCATAGATTCAAAGTCAGCAAAGGTGTCATTCTGTTTTGAAAAGAAATGATAGTGATAGGGTTGTATTCGATTACTACACTGTTTTAATACAAATTATTTAAACACATTAAAAGCAAATATTATGCATTAAACAACACAAAGCAATCACCTGGTTCCTTTCAGACATGAGAAAGTCTATACGAGCACCTGGTAGTCCAAGTTCTAGGTAGGTTTTTACTAGTCTCAGATCTGCACTGTTACCTGTCGAAAAAAAATAAATACTTGATTGAATCCAAATATATATTTATATATATATATACTTCTTCTTAAACAGAATACTCTTACCATCCAGACCATGGACACAGACGATCAGGTGGATGCCTTCATTGCAACTTTCATCCTCCTCCAAACTGAAGTAGGGTACAGTGGAGGCCATGTCAGGCACTTCACTGTACAAGAAGCCTGGTAGCTTTAGCTGCTTCATCTCCTCTTTAGCCTTGATAAACCTTCATGGTTATATAATGACAACATAATCTAAGAAGCATAATCACTAATACAACATTTAAAAAAATCAGAGTTTTGTTTTTTTTAACTTACGCTTTCATCTGTTGCGTGGGAGCACATTCATACCATTTCAGGCAGGAAGAATATGAGGAGGCACAAGAGGGTCTTCCCAAGCTACAACCAGCTGCACTAGAAGCTAATTTGGAACAGACTGGAACTCTTGATAAATCCCTTGTTTCATGATGATAGCCAAACTGTTCAAACAAATGACTTGTCTCTTGAGCAACAGCACTGCCAACTTCATTTTGCTCTTCATCAGCAACACCATTCACAAAAGCATACCCATCTCCTTCCTCATAATAACCATTCTCAATCATCTCATGTTCTGTCTCATCCTCATCTTCTTCGATCTGAGGTCCTGCTTGGATGCCAAGAGTAATAGCAGATGTTTCTACAGGGCTGATCTCAGACACATCTGTACTTGAACGGGAGCCAAAGTAGTTCTCAACCATTCCACGTTTTACCAGGTCAGTGCTGCTTGTGGCAGAGTTACTAGAGGGACAGGCAGTGTGGGGTTCGCTACGAGATTCCTTGCCGCTGTCGGACGGAGCAGCACCCTCAAGTCCAAGTTCTGAAGCACTTAACAATTTTGGGTCAGCTTCAAAATCACAGGCAGATTTTGAAAGTATTGAGTCACTTATCACAGTGCTAGATGGGCTATGGGTACCTCCAGAGAAAACTAAACTTTGTTCTTGCACCAGTACACTGGACTTGCTTCCTTGCATATCAGCTCCACTTGATTCTCTTGATGAGCCTTCTCCGTCCTCATCTGAGGGCAAAGATGTAATAGAAGTGAGAGACGACTGGACTCCACTGACAGCACTGGTGTTCTCTGGGTTTAGCATTTCTGTGGCAACGATTATATTGGGCTTCTGTGGTACAATTTGCTGAACAAAGCGTAGAGGAGGACTCAGAATGGCCTTCTCGGTCTGTTGAGTAATAGCCCCTGATTCAGGTGTACCTAGTCCTACACCAGTCGGAGGTCCCGGGTTAAACTGAGTGGCAAAAGAACTAGGCTCACTCTCAATCCCAGAGTCTGACAGATGAGAAGAGGCACTGGGGGCTCGAACATCTGGGAGTCTAATACAATCACTTTTCACTTGAACTGATACCAAACAAGACTGGCTCTTACATGGTGTCTCTTCACCAGGTTTCTCAAAAACAGAATCCACTAGAGAGTCACAGAGATTTATCTGGGAAACATCAGAAACATTACTGCTACAAGTCCTATCAGTCCTACAAGGTAGCAGAACTGTGACTTTATCCCCTTGGTACGGGTCTTTGCCACTTGGTTTCACCTCAATTTGCTTAATTCCAGACCACTGTGACAAGTTTAAGTCACAAGCATCCACTTGCCCTTTGGAAAATGGTTGGTTGCATGCAGTAAAGGCCCCAGTACCTGCCTGGGGATTGTTCTGTGCATCAGTGTTGGTAGGATTTTTAACGAAATCTCTTTGACAAGCATCAGTAGTAACACTGTCACCAGCAGATTTAACAGCACTTTTTACAAAAGGTGTGGCACCTGAAACAGAATTGGCACCAGACTTTACGCAGCTGCTTGAGTCACCCTGTGATGTACTGTTTTCTTGCTCTGGGTTAAGAGGACCTTCCCTTTCCTTATGCTTTGTGTCACTGAATGGAGCTTTAAGGTTCTTATAACCAACAAGAACTACAGAGTCCTTTGAGCCCTGTCTAATTAGCTTCTTAGAGTTCTCAGTCTTTGAATATTTCTTCATTTTGACTGACTTTCCTTTGGATTTAGGTGGAGCATCATAGTTGTCTGGCCATGTGTTATCTTCAGGGGCACACCGAGACTCAGGTATGGGGCTGGCTGCAGAGCAGGAGTCCTTACAGTTGGGTTTATCACTTTTAGATGATACTGAACCAGTCCGTGTATTGCTCATGCCAAGCCAAGGTCCATCTCGATCTTCAGATGTAAAGATATAATGCAAGATATAAAAGATCAATTAGTATTCAAAAGTCATTCATAAACCAGATGATTGTGAATAGGGCAGTGTTTTTTTCTGACCTTCAGTGATAGAATCAAGGTATCTGTCCTCAAAGATGATTGGCAGGGAGTTGACATCACCATCCAGGTCTGCACATTCCACAGGAAGTGGTGGCAGAGACAGGAAATAGCTGGAGCTTTTGATTGCATTAGTCATTTGCTGGTGGCTGTGCGCACTAGCATGAGAGAGAAACACAGAAAATATGCCTGTGACAAGTTCTGACTTGATGAAGCAATACTATGTTTCACCTTCAAGCGATGCATGCCAGTGATACTTACTGAAGCTCCTGATATGCAAGAGCAGATTGTCGGGGATGTTCCAGACAAAAGAAAGCCTCTGCAAACCGTCTAACCTGTGGGGAGTTTACAGTTACAAATAAGACTATCAATCCAGACATTATTCAGAATAATTGGCCAATTTTTAAATATAAAGACCAGATAAAGCATACTCTTAGTGCATGGTGCTCCATAGCCAATATCGCAGCAACATGTTCCTGCAAGGAAACCACCTCTAAAAACTGTCCCCAAAGTGCCATGAGAAGGGAGCAGAGCTGGGCCAGGTTCATATTCACCAATTCAGCCAGTTCGTCAGGAGACTCTGCTTTTTTCTAAACATATCAGAAGATCAGTCAATTGCCAAAGGAAATTGAAAAAATTAAGAGGTCATTTATTAGGTCATACCTTGACTTGTTCACATAAATCAGCTAGACGTGCTTCCAAGTCAAGTTGTTCTACACAAAGGAGAAAACTGTATTACAAGACAATTTGATTTATTTTTTTACTAAGCAAAAGAGTTTAAGAGAAACCTGTAATAAAAGATGTAAGTAAGAAAGCACGGCAGAAAGCCATTGGCATATTTGTTCAAGTCAGCAGAAATAATCAATTAGACTTTGTGACCTAAGTGGAAAACAATTGACATTCCTTTTTTATGAAAGATGAGCAAGATCAAAGAGTGGAAACTGTCTTTGGACAGTGCAGAGTGTTTTCTAAAATAAGGAAACTAAAGTGAAGAGAACAGGAGAAAATAGTCACGCCGGTTTGAGGAACTGAAATGGTCTGAACATACCTATGTAGACGTGTCTTTGACTTCGAGGATAGGGTCTTCTGAGTACTCTCTCATAAAGGACTTGCATGCTGGGTTTGGCTAGTAAGATTGCACATATAGGCATGTTTAACCTTTTTATTATTGTTTAAATCTTGTTAATGGGTTAATACATGTGTGTTTATAGTAGATTATAGTTGGTATTCTAGGAGGCCGGGGTCAGTATGTTATGCATGTTTAGTCTAAAATTGAATGCAAACTTTTTATATGTCATAAATAATTAAACTTAAAATCTTGAATTATTATAACTATGTTGTGTTGCTTCTTTATGAAACGTATTAGTATGTAGGGAAACAGGTGAAATGATATGAGCACAAACACACCAAAATTTATAATAATCATAATTATACAAAGACAAATAAATCCACCCAAACAAATGATTAAAATTGAATTATTTTCTGGCATCCATTTCTGGATTCTAACTACACACATTAAATGAATACCATATCAATGAGCTAAAAGGAAAAGGAAACAAGATTATCTATGTTTCAGAAAATCTTTCATGGTCCACCACATGCTCAAGCATTCATGTGAAAAAAGCTTAAAAGCACTCTACCTAATTCTAAGCGATGGGAGGAAGGCAGATCCTTGGTGATATTGGTGAAGTACCCAAAGAGGCCCTGGTAGGCAACTAACAGTGTGGAGCAAAGGTTTTGGTGCAGACTGAGGGCATGCTGAAGACAGTGCTCTGATACCAGGAATGTCCGGCCCTAAGGATTAACAGAGACACGGGTTTATAAATTACTAGTATCAACTTCTGTTAATGTTTCTGCTGTTTTCTGCATTTAACTCTGGATTCATGGACTTACCCATATTACTCTGGTACTACTCTAGAACTTACTCTACTATTTCTTTCTTGTTTACATATTTTTTAACAAAGCAAAAGAAATTTCCTACACCAAATCTAAACAGGAATATGAGTTGCTTATGAATGATATTCCAAACAGTGACTATTCATTAAGTGCCTAATCTATTGTGATAAAATAAAGTGTAATAGAAGCAAACATTGAAATTGGAGGAAGGTTACACTTACATCTGGAGACACCTGCTTCACATAACTGCTTCCAAACACCACATTCTCTAGAGGTGGGATAAGGGAGTCTTTGCTCTGAGCTGGAGCGTTGCGGTTCAGCCATGTGGTTTTTACTGGGCGAGGAAAACTAGGTAAACAAAGAGTCACAGTGAGCTTAGAGGTGACGTGTGTTTACATGCATTATGAGGCAGTGAATGTATGTAGGTTTGTATTCAACTACATTATGTCAAAGGCAAATGGCTGACCTGATAAGAGGTTGATGTAACGCCACGAGGGAGGCATGGATAGCAACAGAAATGACAGACAGGTGGAAGTAGTCGAACATGACATTGATGTGTTGGTGTATGCCTTTCTGAAGGCTAAAGTGCAAACGAAGAGTACGGCCACTAATATTCTGCAGAGAGTTTGGATCATCAGGCCTAGAGAGAAAAAAAGAAAGTGTGCATCTGGATAATTTCAAGTCAAAAACAGCAACACAAATGTATATAATTAAAATTTTCTACATACGTGTAATCACCATCTGTAAAGTACAAATCCAGAAGGAGCTGAAAATCCATTTCACTGAGGGACTCTTCCACCTGACAGTTATACACACAGTAGGAGGTCTGAAATCTTGCATTACTCAAAGCCTGTATATTCTCATGTATCAAGCATGACACAAACAAACATGGAGCCGTGAAACGTACCTTCTTCTCATCCAGCAGCAGCATCACTTTAAAGAGGAGCACATCATTGATGACCACCTCTTCGTTCTTGTAGAGAATTTGGAAGGTTTTGCTACAGATGACATCCTCTTGCACAGAAGCAGGAAATGCCAGATCAGAACCTAAAGGAAAACATTTTTGTCATCACGAGTCAGGTATACATTATTTCATGAAGAAGACAAAGAAAAATTATACAGCATTTACCTCCAGGATGTAGCAGACTAGTTTCAACTTTGTGTGGAACCCGAGGAGGCACCTTCACACTGGCACGGATCTGGTAAAACCTGTGAACATCATCAAATAGTTTCTTTTTACATTTTACTACACTGGAGTAGAGAAGAGGGTGTCTATCAGCTGCATAATTACAGGCATCAGTGGAAAAGTGATGCAACAAGAACAAAATGCACAAGTTAGCTACAGGTTCCTCTCAGTGAAAAATGACACTACAGCCTTCATCAATGAATAATGAGCACTTTCTTTAGTAGTCACTCATGTAGTAAACCTGAGCTCTTAAAGCAGTGATGTGCTGACTTATCTTTGTACATGGATGGATGCATTATCCTACTCTTACCATAGCCAACTACTGTTAAAGCCAACATATTCCTTCATTATTTAGAACAGAAAATATGCCCATTGCTGTACTGTATACTGAATAAAAATGTAACATTCAGAATATTACACAAATTATACATTGAATTTAAATTACAAATACAAATGAAAACAATTTTCTGACATTTAAAAAAAACTATAGATTTATTTGGAAGTAAAAGGAAGGCTAATATGAGTAATTCAGATGTGACAGATTTTCTTGAAGCTACAATATGTTCTTAACATCTTCATTATTACCAAAGTAAGTTACATTTTTTTTCCAAATTGAAGACTTGTTGCATCCAGGAGCATTAACTTAATAATAAAATAAAACATGCCCACAAAGGCTGAAGCTAACAATGTCAGATAAATGTCAGCTAAAATATACAAATAAGGAGAAAGATGAGGACAACTCTCACCCTCGTTGAAACAGGTCCACATTGTAAAATTTGTGGAGCTCCACTGAAAACTCCACCGTGGCCTGAACTTCTGTCATCTTGAGGTCTACAGGCAGTACTGCCTTATATCATCTGGAATACACCTGTTGGCCTGCGGGCAAATTAATCAGTATCTAGGCATCAGTACTTCACTAGTGACATGTAACAGAAGCATAAGGCAGGTAAAGACATATATAATCACCACAGGTTGCTAGGGCAATGTATTTTGAAATAGGAGACGTACAGGGCCTGAGTCAAGCTGTTAAACAGCTCAGCCATTTTCTAACCATAGTAACGCTGTAATGAAAATCCTGTGAATAAAATGCCTGTAAGATCTACACATTTTCAGTGTCACACTTCTTGAAAAATTTTTGCAGGGTTTTAGCCAATATCTGCACCGCAAAATACAAGAGAAACAACAAACTGGCAATAATAACCTTACAGACGCCTCCTGAATTACTAATATGTATGAAATTAATAAATCATGACGGTCATAACAATACAAAGTGGCCAGATGACACCAGAGGGGACTAAAGGGGAATACTACTTCAGGTTCAGCTAGGTATTGATAAGTTTAGTTTCAAACAAATGATTTTGGAATGAGAACAAAATTCGTTTCAACCAGGTCGATAATGGCAGAGTCAGAGGACAACAATCACACGGTTATAATGCGCTGGCAACGTTTACAAGAAGGATACAAGATTTCTCAAATTAGGAAGTATTTCACAAACCTTGAGGTACAGCGGGCTTGCAAATGGCAATTTAAATGTCAAATATATCTCCATTTAAACAGTCTTAAAGTATCAATAGTCCATAACTGGTTGGTTGTCAATCTCGGATCTAGTGTACTTGTGGTTACAGGTGGAATCCAGAGAAACAATTTACCAAAGGCCATAAAAACCTGAAGCAACCGAGCAATGCTATGAAATAACTTAAATGCGTTACTCGAACAAACCAAGGTATACGATTCACTTCTAATCAATTTAGCCTTCACTGTCTGTTAGCAAACGTTAGCTTTGCAAAAACAGTTATCACCGGTCTAGCATTAACAGAGCAGCAAGCTAACTCTACTTACCATTGCGTTGGTAAGCTAACATTAGCTAGCTAACCAACGCTAGCTTCTATTTCTATTTCAGTCCCTCGTCGCACTTTTCTATCAAAGAATGACAGAACATAAAAGTCTAAGGGCTGTCCAGTTTCCAAGTTTGGTGAATGTAGATAACCGCCTTAAAATAAGAGCAAAATGGTCCTATATTTGGGAAAACAGCGCTACAGTATGTGGCAGCAGTCGGACTCAATCTGAGGAGCTGACAGCAGGCTCCAGCTGCACACTTATGAACAACTGCGCGTCACAGCAAAACCACACAAAACCACACAACACCACACAACACAGCGCAGTTAACGCTACAATATGCAAATACTACCCGCAAACACAGAGAAAATATATACAAATCATCACTTTTATTATGGTGCTAATTGTTTTTAAAATCACATTCTGTAGGGAATAAATAGGTAACAGGGCTGTCAATTAAAAACAAGTTTAATTACATGTCTAGTGGAAAGTAGCCCGATTATTAGTTTTTATGCTTTATGTTTGTTTGTTTTTTAATTGTGGGGAAAAAAATGATGCACATAGGCTTTGTTGTTGATTGTTACTTCAGGTTTAGCCCATATATTTTACTGTTACTGTAATAAAATTCTGAAATGAAAGGACGAGCTGTTAATGGACCTATCACTTTTATAGGCTATTATAGAAAGGTATAAGTACGATTAACATAATACACATGTAGGTCTGTTGAGTCTATTATTTATAATACACTAGTTCACACATGTCAAACTCAAGGCCCAGAGGCAAAATGTTGCCTATTGCAATGTTTTATTTGGCAATTCATTTGGTAGGTGTTTGCACATTAATTGGAGACAAAATGCACTAAACTATTCTACAGATATGTAATAGGGAAGAATGACACCACAAAATGACACTTAACAGGAGTAAGCATTTTAAATGACCAAAATGGGACTTAAAATGAGGGCAAAGTGGCACAAATTGAATTGAATTCTCAAACTGGTGTGCGAAAATTAGGCATAAAGGGAGGCATTTAATGTTATAAAAAAAACAGATGTGATGAAGACTGAAATAAAGATTAAACCTTACTTTTCAAACACTGTGAAACTTCAATAGAAGATCCCCAACTGTCACAGTCTCTGGCCCCTAAAAGGATTCTTATTTACCATCGCGGCCCCTCACTACTTTGAGTTTGACACCCCTGCACCAGTTAATAGCTTGTAACAACTGTGACCATAGCCCATAGCCCAGTCCAGTTTTGTGCTTTTATTTGTCTTTGTCTTTTATATGTTGACTTTAGGTTTGGAGACAGGATAGGAATTTCACAACTACATTTTCATCTTTTAGGCATATTGTTTGTTTTTCACAACATACAACGTTTCCCTTATTTCAACTTAAAATTTCTAAACTGGGCATGGAAACAGTTTGTATATTATGTGTGGATATGTGTTTATAATGGCCATGAAAGGACAGATAAATACCCCAATGGGAAAAAAGAAGGAATGTGAAGTTGACACTGTGAACGGTGTTGACACACAGCAAATAAATGGCAGTCATGCTTATAAGAGACCCACTGCCACACAAGGGGCTTCACTTTAGCTGAAGAAGTCACAGGATCCTTTTCCCTCCAGGGGGTCTATCTAAAGCTGCTCTGAAGATTGGAATTTCATGCCTTTATTAGGCAATGAAATGGCTGAAGTCAAGAGGTAAATTATTATTATTTTTAGAATAATTAAATTTAATTTGACTGTAAGCTGTAGCTGTTTTTTGCAAAATACTTTTATTTACTCCTAAAATAAACTTGTTTTTGTTGCATCTCAGGTATATCCTTCTGTACATGCTGTGCTTCTGCTGTGTGATCCCACAATATCTCTGCACTGGGCTTCATTCTCAGAGTAAGTTTGTACTACATGCACACTGGACAAAACTGCTTCCCTTGTTCCTGTTTAGCAAATCAATTTTAGCTCAAATTTGCAGAAGTCTCCCTGAAAATATGTTAATAGTATTCCATCCTTTATTTTTTTTACAGTTTTCCTTTTTTCATTGTTATAAATTGGTTGGGTCTTTCTCACCGATTCATAAATTGCATTCATAAATTGTGATGAATTGGAAATAATCAGTTGCTTAAGGCAAACTGACATTTTCTTGCCTAGTCTGCAACACACTGCAGCTCTGATCAATTTTGTGACATACACCTTGTGTGAGTCCATACAGAAATCCAGAAAAGGGGACCCCAGCTGTGTTTATGTAAATAGAATCAAATGTGCAGTGAAGCACTACCTTTGAGTGAAAACCACTAATAAATGACAGTAATGGCAAAGCAGTGGAATAATAATTTTTTTTTTATTTCTCATGCTAGGGTGCTAAAAGATAATACACTTACCTGACTTCCTGTGCATGTGCAAAAGAGGCAAATTCTGAACTCAAGTGTTAAAGAAAAACCCCAAACAATCAGATGAGTCTTATATTTATTCAAGGCAGCAGTACAGCTTTGTAAACACAGGGCTTTTATTACCTTCCCAAATGCACACACACTGGCTCACACAAACATATACAGTGTGTCTGCTAATCATTTGTTTCTGTTTCCCTCTTGTAGCTGTGAGATTTTCACCTGATATTGGTATTCATATTGAGCAGCAGTCCATGTGCCCTCCGATCAGCGTTGGAGAAGAAACTTTCCCAGGTGTATTCACACAAACTATGTATCAGTTGTTTTTATGCATGCAATAAACACCTCATCATTCATTCACAGTTAGGTTTTTCGCGTGGGAATATTTCATTTGAAAGCCCTTTATTGTATTTTTCCTGATGCACCTACTTTATTTCAGCATTGGATGAATGTAATTTACACAAAAATGCAGTAACTCTACTTGTGCTTCTTAGGTTTGAATAATACTTCCTTTCCAAGTAAACCCAAATATTCTTTTGTAGGTCAAGGGTTTGCCATATATCCAAAAACATGACATTAATATCATTACAAGTATATGACCATTGTCATGTTATAGACTGGGATACATTAGACTTATTCTCCGTTCACTTCACTGGCTCCCCATACCCCTCCATATTCAGTATAAAACTGTTTTTCACACACACCACAGTTTCCATAGATAAGCCCCAGACAACCTCAGTGAACTACTGACTCAGCAAGCATCATCAAGGAGTCTCGAGCCACAATAACTGTTTTCTCCAGCCCAGGGCAAAACTCTGGACAATGGTGGACAGGGCCTTTGAATGTGCTGCTCTGCAATCGTGGAAAACCCTGCCAGATTATCTCAGTGGAACTCAGTCCCTTGAATCTTTCAAAAAAATCTTTATAAAAAAGACTACTACTGAGCTTTTAATGTTTCGTGTTTTTCAATGTTTTGGTTTTTTAAAAATATATATATATTGTTGTATTTATCTCTCTGCCTTATATTATTTGATCAATACTGTAAAGCCATTGGAGATTCTCACAAATGTAAAGTGCATTACAAATATTCGTATTATAATTATTATCATATAATGACTACACAGACAATAATAATTTGTTGCATTAACTGTTCTATGACTCCTCAGGGTTTTACATTATGTCCCAGTTCCATATTGCTGAGTTGGCACGAAGAGGAACAGTGAAAATGGTCCCTGGGTCATCCCCTCAGCACACTGCGTATCATATTGGCCCAGCCTTCAACTTCAGAATCAACACGAGGTAAGCTGCTGCTGTTAATTAGGTGGACAGTGTCTCCTAGTGGTGAGGATGGTACAACACCGTTTACCCTGTCCATGGTGCTGAACATGAATGACTCCACCTCTAATTCAAGACACGACATACTTGGTTAATTGGATGGTGCATGCTTTACGCACAACACAACTGTACTTAATAAACCAGTGTTTACAGGATACATTATGAACACGATTTATGGTCATATGAGCATGCAGTGCTTTCAGCGTGTGTTGTTGTTTGTCACAGATCAGCTTATCCTTTGGGACTCCCAGAGGAGTTCGCCTTTGTGTCCGAACTGCGCATGAGTGGCAGAACTATAAGTAAACAGTGGAATATCTGGCAGATGCAGGATGTAAATGGAGGCGAGCAACTGGCTGTGAGACTCAACGGGGAGTCTCAGTCTCTGGAGTTCTCCTCCACAGGGACAGACACCAGGAGGCACGCTGTGGTGTTCAGTCCTCTGCCTTCACTCTTCAATGACAAGTGGCACAGGATCCTGCTGGACGTCAGCAAGGACTCAGTCACCCTGTTTGTGGACTGTGTCTTCATTGGTACTCAGAGTATACCACCAAGACAAAAAGTCAGTCTGGATGGCTTTACAATGATAGGAAAACTCAAAGACAACCCAGTGTTGGCGGTTCCGGTACGTTTGGCAGTGCAGTTTGTCACATTTGACTTTTTTCTAAATCTTAGCGCAAATTCAATACTCCTGTTATTATACAAGTACATACACCGTCAGAAGAAAGGTCACAGGACATACAACAATAGAACGTGACCCCTGTGTTTGTGTCCAACAGTTGTTTGTCTACTGCCTTTAGGCCTTTCTTACAAATATGTGAAAATTGTTGCAGGTCCCCTCTAACTTTACTGGTGAGCCACACATAAAATGAGATAAAAAAGAGTGTGCTTCTTTAATGTAGGACAATTACGCACACGAGATATTTCTTTCTTCATTTGCATATGCTCTGGTTTGAATGCGCCTAATTGTGTAAATCCTTACATTGCCTGTAGGGATGTTTCGGTTTCAGACGGTAGCCAATTAATTACCATAGCCTATTATAAAAATGCAGACTGGGGCGTAACTGTAAGCCATACGTCTGCTGTGTCTCTCTTTTTCTAAGTAAAGATACAGCATTCAGGGAGCTATACTAGATAAATATGATATGCTCATGGGGGATAACCCTGTTTCATGTTTGTGTTTCTAAGTTTGAACTTCAGCAGATGCTGATTCACTGTGATGTGGCCCGCGCCCGGACAGAAGCCTGCCACGATCTTCCAGCCACGACATCGGTAAGAACAAGGGAGCTAAAAGATAAACATGACGTTCTTCGAGATTTTTAGTGTTTTCACGTGGTGTTGAAATACTACTTAGCTTCATGGCAGTGATTAAATGACCCGCTTGTCCAGCCCATTGGTGGTGTCCTCGCGATGACCCTCCCCTTTAGTTCCTTTTCACAAAGTCGCCAATCCCTTTCTGTTTCCACTCTCTGAATGAATATACATGAGCCCCAGACCGCAGACTGTCTTGATAGCTGAAGCCGGCTCAGTTGGGTTGTTTTGTCGGGGGGCTCCTTCAGCCCAACAAAAACCCAGATAGGACTACAGCTTTTACCTTTTGAGTCCACGGGGAGATCATGGCGCGGGGCCACAGCGTCAGAGGGCCGCTTCTGGCGCTTTTTCTGCAACTTGTCCTGATCTGCTCTGCTCAAGTAAGACTCATTATGTCTCCATGTCTGTCTCGGCTTTGTCTCCATAGACCGAGGTTACCGAGGTGCAGGTGCGACTTCTGCTCATGGTTATGCTAAATCATTTCATTACATGATATTATTGCCACGGACTGGTATTGTTGTGCTTATTATTGTTTTTACTTGTTCAAGGATCAGTAGGTGCACTCTTTTTATTTCTATTTTCTCCAGTTTGGTAACATATCTAGATTTTGTTAAGTTAATTGATTCTTATTTGAATATGGCGCATATATTAAATGGTGGCGCTTTGAACTTGTTTTAGTAAAGTCATGGGTTTTAGATTGCTCTATTATTACTATATAATAACTTTTTTTGTTTTTATTGTCTTAGAGGAGTCAAGGCCCCCCTGGTCCTGCAGGTGTGCCAGGGATTGATGGCATAGATGTGAGTTTTTCAGTTCTATTGTGATACAATGCTAATATGGCACACAGATTTTGCACTTTTTAAAAAAAACAAAACAAGACAAAACTATAAATGCATGTGATTCCAGGGAGAAAGAGGTATGGACGGTGAGGACGGACCTCCTGTAAGTTGATGTTAATGCATTTTTAAAACAAAGAAATGTAGTGCTTGTCATTGTCGAGCTCTGATGTGTAATGTTCTTTAGGGGCCTGATGGAGATGCAGGTAAACCGGGCTCCACTGGATTACCTGGACTTCCCGGAAATGATGTGAGTACTTATAAGATGATATTATATTTTTTTTGTAGTTTCTTTCCTTCTGATGTTACCATCCAACTTTGGAAGTAGATGGTGGGTGGAACCTCCTGATACGTCAATAGCGAGTCTTATTACATTTTTAGGTTTAAAGTTTAAACATAAACAAATCAGACATAACACACAATTATTAATGCTCTGGGTGACTACAAATAGCAGTAATCATGTCTGACATGTTAAAGTGTTTTACAGGTGATATATTACATTTTAAGAAAGATGTTGCCTTGTACTAAAGCACATTTTCCTACCCTAACAATAGCAGCTTTGTGGGCCAGCAGCTGTTCATATCTCCCTTTGAGAATCCTCAAAACAGTGTGGAATGGTTTCTTTCAGGAGATTTGTTTAAAAATGACCTGAAGGAATGCTGCTCTCTGCTTGGTTTGGAGTCTGAGAGTGTTGGCCTCTGCCCTTTTCTGTGTGCCTGTTAAGCTAAGATTACACCACCATGGATGGCATATTGTCCATCACCAACTGACCATCATTAAACTGCGGTGCAGAATAAATAGCAACAGCTTAGAGGAGGAGCTAGTCAAAGTTATGAATTTGGAAAACACAAGCTCCTCCCACTGGAGCAGGAACATGTTATGATGATGTAACATGAGGATATGATGCTTTACTTGGACTTTTGAATGTGAAATAAACAGGTACCAAAGCACTAAACATTTGCTTTTGCTTGATGTCTTTCTTCTCTGTAGGGACTGACCGGCCCCATTGGAGATCCTGGGCCCGATGGACCCCCTGGTCAGAAAGTAAGTGACTAATGAGCCTTTCTTTCCTGCTTCAGAGACACATGATGAAATAGTGCCAAGCTGCTGTCCAGTCTTTTGGCATGGCAGAGAGCGCTGTGGTGCATAAACCAATTTCTCATGACAAATGAGACTTAATCCTGCAAGTCCCCCATGTAATCTCCGTGGGGAATGAAGCCTCAACATCGGTCCTCATTAAGCTAAACATTGCTGGGTCAAGTGTGCCCAGCTCAGTCATGTGATAAGCCTGAGGAATGTTAACACTTGCCATCTGCATTCTGAAGCTGCTCAGTTTTACTATCTATTATCCACTGTGTCTTTATTTAGGGTGAACCTGGAAAACCTGGGCCTCGTGGAGCAGCTGTAAGTGTCTGCAGATACTTTTGACATCATCTCCGCTCTTAATATTCATTGTTACCCTACTTTTTGAGCTTGGCTTGCTCACCTCTTTAATTTAGACTTTTGTGTCTTTTTATAGGGCGTTGGACCAGATGGACCCCCTGTGAGTTTTCCATTTACGATACATTTAAACACTGAATATACCATTAGTTAAGTCCAAACAATAACTTTGATGACACCGATTTTTAAAGGGACCACCAGGGCCTGGAGGACTTCTCGGTGAAGTAGGAAAATCTGGACCACCTGTAAGTTCAAAATACAGACTCCCCAAGAGTCACAGTTAGGATAGGATTAACACATTTAGTTGCCTCAAGGCCTTATTGGCATTACAAACCTCAGAATCTGTCTCCTGTTTCAGTAAATTATGTGTAGTTGACTTAAATCTCATTTCTTTTGACACATTTGACAAAAATTAAAATACATGTTAGGAAAACCAAACCTATCTCTTTTCCAGGACAAAAAGTCGTGCAGTTGTTGCTTGTTTTGTTGCTTGTTACCAGTCTTCCCAATGTCTAAAATAGTTTCTCTCTCTCTGCAGGGTGCCATGGGTGTGAGGGGGCCATCCGGACCTCGTGGACCACAAGGGCCCAGGGTAAGTGACACAAATAATTGACATCGGAATCAGGAAAAAATAAAATATAGATATGAACTAAAAATATAATTCGTTTTCTATGTTATGCCAATTCCCATAAATCAGTTATAATTTTGGAAAATCACAGCACTGGTGTCTTTTTTTCTCTTTTTTTCAGGGTGCAGCTGGAGCCCTTGGCAGCACTGATCTGGTAAACCATTGTTTTTTGTAACACTTAAGAGCAGTTAATGTATTTGATGAATATTAAAACAGACTTTTGTGCTACTTTTGTCTAGTGTCCAAACTCGTGTCCACCTGGGATGACAGGACATCCTGGTCTGCCTGGCATGAAGGTGAGCAGCAAGTCTTTTGTGTTGAACTGATAGCAAATAAATGAAGAGTTTGTAAGTGTCCTCTCTTGTGAATGTTCCTAGGGCCACAAAGGTGTAAAAGGTGAAGCAGGAGAACCAGGGAAACAAGGCCACAAGGTAAAATATATACAGATTTTTTACCAACAAAGCAACATTGACAGTGACTTGAAAGTGCTCTAAATCTGTCTCAAACCACAACATACCACGTCCAACAAACAATTATTCATAATTCAAGCTGTAAAGGAGACAAATACTGTGTGAGGTGCTGTATTTTAATGGAAGAGAAACATCCCAACATGTACTGCCTTTGACTCCATGTATTGCACGGTGGATGATTTATTTGAAATGATGTTCAAGCGCATCTAGGCTTCCCTGTAATGTTTCCATGCACTATATAAATGGAAATGAGTCTGTGCCTATCTCCCTTTATCACCCAGCAAAGGATATGATTTACTGTCTGCCTGCATTAGTCCTCAAGAATGATTTTCTCCTTCAGTGAAAGTTTCTTTTAAAAGGCCCATTTGCCTGTAACCCCTTTACTGTATAAAGATACTTACAGTAAACGCATATGGATGGAACAACTGGATGCTGTTAGTATATTAATGTGCTTAAGAAAGAACAGAGCAGAATATAGTTTACCATCATCTGCTTTGGCCAAGTTATACATTAGAGAGATAAAATGATCACAATGCAACAGTTAGTTATGGTTTAGTTTTGATCTAACTTTTTAATCTGGGATATCCAAAATGTATCAGTGTGATCCTAACTTTTTAAAGACTGTTTTGTATAACACCAAAAATGTAATGATAATTGTCCACTCTGTATCATATTTGGCTGACATTGCCATTGTGTTCAAAGAGGCATAACTTTGACTTTGTGTTTCACCCAACTTCTGTCCTGTTTGTTTATGCTTAGTTTACCATGTAATATCCCATTAGTGTCTATGGATTGGTTGCCTTCATAGCTGA
Source organism: Rhyacichthys aspro (assembly GCA_036850595.1). Lineage (NCBI taxonomy): Eukaryota > Metazoa > Chordata > Actinopteri > Gobiiformes > Rhyacichthyidae > Rhyacichthys > Rhyacichthys aspro. Next base: position 14,943,182 of record CM072162.1, on the reverse strand, counting down.
GTTGAATACATTTGCTTAAAAGAAGAAACTCTTTTTACCCTTTTTTTTTGTGCTGGAAAATGTGCTCTGCCTAAAACACTAAGTGCTATCAATCTTAATGGATATGCCTTCTGAAGTCTACCACAGAGTCAGCATATAAATGATTTGTAATTTGCAAAGCAGTTGAGCAGTAATTTAAAGTTAAATGATCTGCTTTTGGCCTTTTGAAATCCATTGAAAGAAAGAGGACCTTAAACACTTTTGGGAATGCTTGCCTCATTTTCTAATTAACTCAGTGTTGTACAAACGGCCTTGATTTTTTCCCCCCTAATGACTGTAGCTGTCCACCTGTTTAAATGTTTAGCTTTGTTGTTGATGTTGATGTTGTGTTTTTCTCATATTTTCAGGGTGAGGAAGGAGACCAGGGGATCCCAGGGGAAGTTGGAGCCCAAGGACCGACAGTCAGATATTTACCACTTCACTACATTTTTATAATTGTTTTAAACTTGTTTGTGTCTGCTCACTTGTTGACGTGCTTTTGTAATTTAGGGTCCTCAGGGAATTCGTGGAGCCACTGGAATGATGGGCCCCAAGGGAGAGATGGTGAGTGCATGTGTGGTTTTGAGGCTGTGTGTGTCTGAATCTTTGTGAAAAAACTGTTATTTCAGATTTTAGTTTTGGATTTCCTGCTGCTAGGAAAAAACAGAACAATAATAGTGGTTATAATGTTCTCTTGCAGGGGGCTCGAGGGCCTGATGGAGACCCAGGTGCACAGGGAGTTTCTGGGGCAACTGTAAGTTTCACAACCAAAAGAGTATTGTTTTTTATAAAATAGTTTTCGAGTCATCGTACATGTTTTCTTTATATTTTTAAGGGAGACCAAGGGCAGAGAGGTGTTATGGGTGAGGCTGGCCCTAAAGGTGAAATGGTAAGTAACTGTGCCACATTTAAACATTTAGAAAATTATTTGTGCTTATGTTTTTCTTATTTCTAAGGGTGTTCTAGGGTCCAGAGGAATAACAGGGCTTCCAGGTCCAAAGGGAGAGGCGGTAAGTGTCTGATCACTTATGTCACAATACTTTTTGAGGTGCTTTGTGTAGAAATAACTAATGTGAGGCTGTCCTGCAGGGCCTTCCAGGTGTGGATGGTCGTGAAGGTATTCCTGGGATGCCGGGAGCAAAGGTAGGGCAGAAATTCATAATTATATGCATTCATAAAACATAAAGCATTTTTCTGTTTCTAACAAGTATAATAGGTTCCCTTAAAACAATACCATCACAGTACATGGGTGTCAAGAGTTATACTTGACCTCTTATTTCTAGCTTTTTGTCTCTGCAGGGCAGCACTGGAAAGCCTGGGGCTCCTGGAGAAGTTGGCCCTCAGGGTTTTCCCGTAAGTATGACCTTTGGCTGCAGACTGTCAGACTGAGTGTGACTGGATGCACCTGAGCAAACTCAAAGAAGCGTAAAGGAGCTAGCCAGTTCATGTGTGTTGCTCTGTGGCCCTGATGTGCAACAAGCATTACATTGCCCAAAATAATAGCACATAAAGCATATCTAATGCTACATAATCATCCACTCTACTTTTTGTCACCATGGAAAGGTAATTAGTGTCTTTCCAAAGCATACTTGTGAAAATCATGTTTTCAACCCTGTAATCTGTGTCTAATGAAACACCTTTGACTGAAGAGATATTACGAAAGATATTGAGGCATAAAAAGTCATGATCAGATTTTAGTATTCAGTATAATATTATTTCATTCAGCTTATCTGGGTCAAAGGCTAAAGTATTTTGTTTTTCATGGCTTTTCCTCTGTCTGTGTGCTGCTACTATAACAATTTAGCTTTTCCAATGTTTTCCTGTTATTGTTATTGATCAAGTTTATTTTTTGTTTTAGGGGTTACCTGGTGTGCATGGACCAAAAGGACTGAGTGGCTCCAAGGTTAATATGACTGTTGCTTTTGATGCTCTTCATGAGGCATTTTAAAAAACTTAAACGTGTTTCTGCGTAGGGAGATGCAGGTACAGCTGGCCTCCCTGGAACCATGGGGTCTACAGGCAAAACAGTAAGAGCTATTGCAGCAGCATGTGATATTAGCACAGTGCCAAACATCTATGAACTCTGTTATATGACACTCTACAGGGAGAGCGTGGAGAGCAAGGTGAAGTGGGACCTGCTGGACCCATTGGTGAGCCTGTAAGTATTCTGTCTTGATCAAATGCACTTAAAAAAAAATATCATCATTAAATTAAATATTTTGTACTCATGTCATTTTCTTTGCATCAAACAGGGAGATATTGGAGAACAAGGTCCCACAGGTCCTGCTGGCAAGCCAGGTGTCAGGGTATGTTTCTCTTATTACCTCATTACTATCAACAACATGCAAAAGACAATAAAGTATTATGATCTGAATAACTAACAAACTTGATACTTGTATAAAAGTGGAGTTATAAACTGAAGATTGTATCTAAATTATTCACTTATATTTCTTTCATACAATTCTGTTTGCCTAAAAATGGTCCAAAAAATATAACAAGGTACTGATAAAAAACCCCCCAAAAAACCAAAACCAAAGGCTAGAGCTCTTACTTTAACGTTTAGGATCTTTTAGGATCATTCACCTGTATACTGCAGAAAAGGAGTGAAACTGCTGTGTAAAGCCCTGGCTGTTGTTTCAGTGGAATGTCTCAGAGAATAGCCCTCGTCCGGATCTCACATGAGGTCTATTTTCACAGTAAGGGGAGACTAAAGCATTGAGCTGAATGGGCTCTCTGTTCTCCTGGCATTCCTAAGACGGTCAGCCAGGGATCAAAGCTGTGTGGCACCAACAAGGGTCACTGCGGCTATGCTAAGATGCAGTAAAAGTTCAATCATGAGCAGAAAATCTACTGCTCGTATGATTAAGTATTGTTAGGTAAATTGTTATCTACAGTTATATATGAGATAAATATGAGATAAATATTGTGTCCTTTTTATATAGGTCTGTGTCAAACAATAACCAAGTACACATACATGCTGTTTTATCTTTTAAAGGCTGTTTATTATTCGGGAATGTTTTAAGGTTTCCTTGCTTATTTGTTTATTTGCTTCAGGGGCCGAAAGGTGACCCTGGACTTCCTGGTCTCCCTGGCCCCCCTGGTCTGCCTGGTGTGAAGGGAGAAAGGGTAAGTCAATACAAATACTTATGACAGATTTTAATGTCTATTGTTTTTGTAAAAGTAAGAAGAGAAAGTAAGATTAATGTTCAACAACCAGCTGATTGACTCCCTCTAGTGTGGACTAATAAAACATTCTGTCAGGTATCAAGTGTCTTTAGAGATAATTGAACACATTTGTGTGTTACAGGGAGAACGTGGTGAACCAGGACCCAAAGGAGAGCAGGTAAGAAAACCTGATTTTAAACAATTCTGTTCTCAAATAGTAATGCAGCATTTAGCTAATAACAAATTAATTTCTTTTCACAAACAGTCTCTATTTTGTCTTTTAATAACAGGGATCTCAGGGTGATGAAGGAAATCCTGGAGACAAAGGGGATCTTGTGAGTTATTACTCTATTTATTGAGCCATTGTTGTCATTTGAGTCTCTGTTTTAATGCTGCCTTTTATTTGTGGTTTCATAGGGTGACGCAGGTGAACCAGGTGCAAAAGGAGAGGTCAGTTCTTGCAATATATTTCATGATGCCAAACACAGAAAAATATGCAGCACTTTGTGCATTTACCTGCATTTAATGTGGTCCCATTTTTCTCTGTAGGTCGGTAGCCCTGGTGAGCCTGGCAAAAGAGGTCCAGAGGGAAGTCGGGGTCAGCCTGGTATCGAGGGACCAGCTGGTTCACCTGGACCACGGGGCATGCAGGGAAACAGAGGTCTTCCTGGAGTCAGAGGAGCCCAGGGCCCGGCGGTATGTCCCATGAAAAATAACTCTTAGGCCACTGTGACTGTAGCAAAAATATGAGGCACAGAGTCTCTAACCAGAGTCTTTAACATCAAGGTTTTGCAACATAATTAATGTTAGGAACAGAATTTGAAGTTGAAGAAAAGTCTGTCAGAGTCCTTGCAGATGAACTGATTGCATTTCCTACTATTTCTAAAAATCTGCAAAAATAAATAACATCAATTGCAAAAAGATCAAACAAGCAAACCAAAAAAAAAATTGCTTTCATGCACTAGAGTAGTAGTAGTAGTAGTAGTAGTAGTAACCATTTCATTCATCACAGAATATCTCTATATATTATAACTAATTTATGCCAGCCAGATGCTTTAGACAGGTTTTTATGACAGTGTTTAAATGTTTGGCACCCACTAAAAGCTCTAGGAAATGAGCTGCTGTATCACTGCATTTAGACATCCCTGTAGAGGAGGCTAGCAAAAGAACAATTTTATGACGATTATATCTAATACTCAGGTTATTATATACAAAAATCCTCTAATGCCTTCATATAAATGCTGACTAAATCTATTAAGTCATCCTTTTCTTTCTCCAGGGCAAGGAGCCAAGTGATCAGCACATCAAGCAAGTTTGTATGCGAGTCATGCAAGGTGTGAACAGATAGGCCTTTGACCCCATTTATCATTCCCCTGTGCCTCATTTCATGACTTTAATCATTCCCACAATGCCTCATTACTCTGCCACACATAGAGCTGCTCCTGCAATGTCTCATTGATCTGGCTGTTAGCTGAATACTGAACTTCAAAAGGAAGGTCTCATAACCAAAACATAAAAAAGCTTCAGCCTTTGTTTATATGATGGATGATTTTTTTTCCTCCCTGAGCTTTAGAAATGTTTCACTGAAGTCACAACCACTGTTCTCTTCATTCTTTGCTTTTACGTCTTCACAGCTCATCTCCTACACTCATGACTTTTTTATACCTGATGTGCTGAAAAATTAATTTCACCTCCAGCAGACCTGCACTCCTCTGCTCCAAGCAAAGAGTCTGCTTGGGAAGAAAATCTTAAAAAAAAGATTCATGCAGGCGGCAGCCACTGCATGAATTTTCATCAGGAGCTGGAAACTGCAAAGTGCAAAATACTAGCAGCCATAAGAGATTAATATTACAGCCTTTGCAGCATGAGCATATATTTTCACTCACTGATTGCTTCAAATAAAGAGTGTAATCTGCTCAATTTATGAAGCTTGTATAGAAAAAGATTGAAAAACAGGGTGAGCTTGAGGGATGTCGTGACCACACTTTCACCTCGCTCTGCTACGCTCTGAACTGCAGAGCTGTTGAACCATCTCTTTTATGAGAGTAGCTCTGGGCTTTCTAAAATGAGTCTCCTATCACATGATCTGTCACAATGCAGCAGTCTCTTTAAAGCTGTTAGGAAACATTGAGCTGTTTTCATGTGTGCTGCTCCATCATTGACATGATCTTTTGTGTCGTCTAACAGAACAACTAGCACAGTTAGCTGCCAGCTTGAGAAGGCCAGAGTCTGGTGTGGCTGGTTTACCTGGCAAACCTGGACCTCCTGGGCCTCCTGGACCTCCTGGAGACAATGGGTTCCCTGGACATGCTGGAGCTAGAGGACTTCCTGGACTCAAGGGGCCACTGGGACCAATTGGGCTGAAAGGACCAAAAGGTAACTATGTCACTCTGAGAGACATGGCACAATAACACACCTGTTGTTCCACACAGAGGAGTCATTGTGTCCTGTGTAACAGGTGAACTGGGCGACAGAGGCAGCAGAGGGCCCACAGTTCGTGGACCTAAGGGTCAACCCGGACCACCTGGACTTCCTGGTCTGTTCCTTATGTCTTTCAAAATGTTATTTGGTATTAAAAAATAAGATTGTGTCTTAACAAAAGTTTTGGCCACAGGTGAGCCTGGCAAACCTGGCTACGGTCGGGATGGACGTGACGGCCAGAGGGGACCGCCTGGAGTACCTGGTCAGCCTGGTGTGCCTGGATCTCCTGGTGCAGCTGGTCATAATGGCTACTGCGATCCATCAGCATGCAACCTCCAAGCAGGTGCAGCCCAACAGTCTCTGGATATAAAAGGACCTGCGGGAAACTAAGAGCCAGTCTGGCAAAAACACAAAAACTCTTGTAACTTACAACTAGAACTGCAGGTGTGACTGTTTGTGTCCATTTACCTGTAGCCTCCTGTGACCAATGAAGGAAACCAGCCTCTTCAAGTTGCAGTGCATTATTTTTCATGTGGTGCAACATGAGTTTTTCTACATGGAGAACTTTTTTTTTATTTTTTGAGAAAGATGTGTTCTTTCAAAAAAAACAACTCATTGCATTCCCTATCCCCTTTGCCAAAGAAAACCAGGGTCAGGATTTAATGTAGTTTAATGCCATTCTAATGTTTGTGTGTCGTGTGTGTATGTTGTATGTTGTATGAACAGAAGGTATGTACCAAAGATAAACCTGCTGAAACACATCCACTGCATTGTCAGCCTTGCAGCTCCAAATAAAGTGGAAGAAGGAAATAATCTTTACCAAAGTCACAATGACTTCAGTGTATGATGTAAAATTGTAAATTTTTTGAATTGTCATTAATTATATTTAATACAAAACTACTTAATGTGAGATTGTGAGATTTTGTCTCTTAGCATGGCATGATTGATTGTGTGAAGTATATTTAAAGTGCACAGACTGCTTAACCAAGTCTGTCAACGTAAATAGAAGACAAGCACACAGAAAGTAAAGCAATGGATAACATTTATTGCACACAAGTAAGGCAGGTTTTGTTAATAATTATAAATGAAAGATGCAAACAACATAAATATAAAACCGGCCCTCTGAAACCGGGTAACCACACACAGAGTAGCAGATCCTGAACCAGACACCATTTTACAGAATTAGTCACTCCATATAATCAACCATTCAGTGAACTGTCGGATAGTGACAGGCACGAACCATATCCTTTATGTACATTACGATTGCTTGTCAGTGGAAGGCAACAGTAAGTGATGTGATATATTTTTTCTCCAAATAACAGCCCACTATAAAGATGTGGTAAACCAAGACTGAGGTAGATGCTTACAAACAAAGACATACCTGTAACACATTGAAGTCACTCAACACGACATGAGCTACAAAGAGCAAAGAAGAAGTAAAGAGCAGCAGGCAGACATGTTTAATGCCATTTACCACAATGAGAGGTTCAACCAAATTCCTCCTTATTAAAAGCTTATCACAACATCAGAGCATGTGTTACTTCTGGTTTCAATGGAGCTATTTCAAAATATACAGTAATACACTTTGTTCTTTATTGAACATGTGTAAATTCATTTAACATGTTTTGTGTGACTGTGACAGAGCTGAGTAAGTAAGGACTGTATGCTTTGCTTTTTGACAATAACCAGTTTCAGCTAAATCTCATAAAGGCGGAGTTACAATCACATGCTGTGGTGCGCAAAGAGGTCAGGCCCATTCTGCCACAAATTAAAGTTAGTTTGTTAAAGAGCACTCTGTGTATATATAAGCCCACAAACACATTGCTGTTCACTTCCTATGAAAGGATTTAGGAACATAAAATTCGTCCAGCAGGGGGCTCCTTTGACTCACAAATGAAGTCAGTGGCACACATTGGCTCCAGTCCCTTCTAAAATTATTCAGTCTCTGCTAAAATTGAACTGAGATAAAACCAGGTTGACATTCTGTGAAAAATATTAATAAATGCTCTGTTACATCAGAGTAAAAAGGGACTTATAATTTACATGTGTAGGAGAAGCACGGTGACTTCCTGTGATATGAGGATAAAAAGTAAAAAGAGAGTCTCTGTATCATCCGTTCTTCTTAAGGGATGAAATACAGAAGGTTTTTTTTCTATGTCAGTCAGAGTTTTCAGATACACCCACAGAGGTTTTCAAACATTAATCACACACAGGACAGTTAAAAGTAAAATGAAGCCTTTGAGTCAAACTCATAGAAAAAGCTTTGTTAATGTAATAAACAGTAGAGGCAAATAATTTCTGGTGAATATCTTCATTGTTTAGGATGGGAATTGTATTTCACAATAGCATTGTCAAATAAAACTCAAGGATCTAAGTCATTGTGAATAGAAAGGGATCTGTGAAATGTGAAAACTTCTGCACATTTTCTGAGTTGAACGGAAGCATGTATGAACAAATAAATAAATCAAGTCTTAAGAAAACACAGAAGTCTTAATTACACAGATATAAATAGCGCTGTCTATTTGTGAAAATGTAAAACCAGAATTATAACTCAAAGAAACAAAGGCAGTTCAAGTACATTAATAAAGTCACACCAAAGCTTAAGTGAAGTAGTTTGAGTTCCTTTGTGTCGCTGAAAACCCAAATATACACATAGGCCAGAGGAATCGTCATACACCACACTATGTAAACAATCCATGTTATTTACACAATAGCAATTTAACATTCATGAAGATACACATCAAAAGTGAGAACCTTAAATCATGATTGTGAATGACAACTTGATTTTGTCATTGTCAGGTCCCATTACAAGCCTCTTCAGACAAAAGCTAAAGAAAATACACAAGCGGCCGCTCTGATTAAACAACATCGGGCATAAGCAGTAGGTCACACTCAGGGACTAATGACTTCTCAAGTCCATTTGTTTCTCTGTTTTCAATTGCCCTTGATGTGTGTGTGTTTTAACAAATAGGCTGAGACTGATGACAATGACTGATCAAATTAATAGGACCTCCTCCTCAATGATTATATTGGAGGAAATGAGAAAAGGAAATGATGCCTTTGCAAAATGCAAGTTTGTCATGTGCAATAAACAAAAACAATTATCCTGAAACAGTATCATATTTCTTAATATTCATGCTACATTTACTACATAAATCAGTCCCATAATTTAAGTACATTCTCAAAGAACAAGCTTTAAATAAATAATTTCCATATCAAACACATCTGCTGCACTTTGGTTGCATTAGGAGTTCAAAAATAATTTCTTCACACCTACTCATAAAAGAAACACATTCATTCAGCTTCCCATATTCTCACACACATACACACATGAGATGTACCTCGCCAGCAAAATGGCTTATCTGAATTGCAACAGAAGAGTGCATAAACATGCCGATTAAAAAGGCATAATTAAGATCATGTTTTTTCTGACGGGACTAGCCTCAACAAAACATTTCATGGTTTTAAAAGACGTAATGAGAGTTGAGAAGGAATGCATTACATCACAGTGGGGGTTATGAAAACAAAAAATAACTTAAAAGAACACAATTGCAATAAAATAACTATTAATAAGGTTCTTTGTTGCACTCAAAACAAAACAAAAAAAACAAATTTAACAGCAATCCCAGGAGTAAAAGCCCAGGCTGCATACAAATGTTACTGTTGAAATAAAAAGTGGTCGGTTGTGAGTCTGTCCAATAAACCAGAGCTGAGGAAACAGATACAGGGTGAGGGACGTCTGTGAAGGACGGCAGGCTTCAGCCTAAACATTCATGGGGCTCATAAGGAGGGAAGAAGGCAGTCACTAGGGTCACAAGTCCCAGGAGCTCCACGGGGCCCTGGAGATCCAGGAGGGCCGTGAGTAGTGATCCCAGGAGGGCCTAGACACAGAATTACAAATTAAGAATTTCTGCACCACACTGCACTTTATCATTGTTGAGCACAGCTTTCCATTATTGATAATGCTGGTTTGGCAGCAACTGTGTCACACTGTCCATACAGAGCGTCTGAGTAGGATTAAAAATGGAAGTTGTGAAAATCTGCATGCAGCACTGTGGAGTCTGCCCCGAGAGATGGACTGTTTGCTTTATACAGCTGGGAATAAGAAGTGTGAAATCCTATAAAAAGTATGTTCTATATGTTTTCCTACAAGCACAAGGTAACTTTATCTCTACACTTCTACAATAACTCTCTTTAAATGTAATTTCTCTGGACCCCTTTATTAATACACTTACATTCTCACCTTCACAGAAATCCTACTGGGCTTGGAACATGTTGTTTAAGAGTTTGAAAGGTTGAATAACTTTTTGTTTTGTTGTTATAGTTTTATCACCTGCATTCATATACTTTGGATCTATTTGAATGTCTGTAAACAGTTTTCAAAAACAATAATGTGACTTGAACCAAGGACAAACCCTTTAAAATTTGAAGCAAATCATAAAAGCGGAAAAGCTGTACAAGTTTTCACTTACAGAGTTGCTTCTCTGATATGTGTTTTCAAAACATAGTTTGGGACCACTTCTGTTAGTGGTATGAGGTTGTTTTGATTATTGAAAAACTTAAAAAGCAGCAAACATGTAAACCTTGGCAACTATTATTTTCATGGCAGCGCACTCTCACAATCTGTCTGGAATACATTTTTAACTTTCTATTGATAGTGAAGATTGAACACAGGGAGGCAATATTTTCTCTCATGCAGCAAACCTGTCAGTCTCTCATGTTATCTGTCTAGAAACTCACTTAAAATGTCCACGCTATCTCTTCAATCTCAACAGCTGCAGTCACATTGCTTCTTTCTTTTTGGCAAAGATAACACTTTCTTCTCAACTCAATAAACTGTTAAAACTGTGCAAGCAAAAACTCTATTAGATCCAGCATCCACACAGAGGCCTCTACTTATTCTGCTCTTCAGACAAAATAATTACAGGTGGTTTTGTTCTCTATCATTATTATAAAACACCGAAATAAGGGATATGTCTGGGATGGATAGGTTTATTTCTCCAGTAGAGATCAGTGTGTTGCCTAACGCACTGCATATCAATGAAGCTGCGCTGTTCCAGCATGTGGCCCATCCCGCTGTGATCCTGCATCTGCCCAAAGGCAAGCACAGTGCAGGGTAAAATAAATCTGAGTCTACAGTAGAAAACAAATGATTTTAATGATTTAAGACCAGCTCTTTCTTCTATTGTAATGAAGCCTTGAAACAGAAATTTCAAGGATGACTGAGCAGGTGCTTGACCCTCTGCAATTTACATATAACGTTAGCTGAGGGTGCTACTTACTTTACTGACTCTAGTTCCTAATCACCTGGGTGAATATGGGTCTTTTATTAATGAATTTCACTTTCTCTTTGCCTTTGGGGTTGTAATCGAAACTGCAAAGAGGGAGAACCTAAATGCAACAATGTTTAAATCTGCTGTCCATTTCATTTTATAAACATCATTGATGCATTAAAGTGGCTAACTGTCAATGATGGGTCTCTGTTTGTCACACTGCACATCATTTATTCATATCACATATTCAACAATTCACCTTTGTGTAGCATAAAAAACCTCGATTATAGGTACTCTATTAAACTATGAATGTGTTTAAGTCCCCTTTAAGCCCAGTCTTTTGTAGTTGCACAAACAGTTGTTATAAGGACATATCGAACCCATGGAAGCTTCTTTAAGTTACTTGATTACATCACTCTGTAACAGACTGGTTGACTGGAAAGGCAATAAGGTGTAATCTTACAACAATCTATAGTAGAAAATTTACAGAAATGGTTTGGTTCTTACCTGGGGGGCCCATGGCTCCAGGATCTCCTGGTAGCCCCAGACCCATCTGGCCTCTTTCTCCTTTCTGGCCCCTATATCCTGAAAAGAGAAGTAACACTTTGATTGGCCTTTGAACAACTGTACAAAATGAGAATTGTGTGATGTTGTGTCGGCAGAGAGCATTTATGTTAGAAAGATTAGTACAAATGCCATAAGGCCATCCAAAGAGTCTCAGCTAAGGATTCACTCATGCAACGTAAGCATCTGTCAGTCAAACAGACAACCATTTTGATAATATAAGTAACATCATAACAATGGCAGTGTCAAGCATCAAGTCTGCTCTTATTGTGAGAGAGAAGCAGCTTTAGTAGTGAGTGTAAAAACAGGATACACTAGATTCTCAGTTTCCATCCCAAAGCTTTGAATAATAAAAGACATACTGACATCCTGTCAAAACAGAAATCAACAAACAAGCCATCTATGAATTAGTTCCAAGAAGAAGGTGTCATGGGCTTTTACAGCTTTCTTTCAACAACAAGGCCACTGTCTTTGAAGATTTTTGAATGAAAAGCAACATTTTGAGTCAAAGGTCAGGTGTTTGTTTTTTTTTCATCAAAGATGGTTTTAGTAAAGAAAATCCAATCAAACCACTGAAACCATAGCAAATGAACAGCTTTAAAATTGTGTTCAAAGGGCAAGTAATTCACTCAACAAAGAAGAGAACAAGAAACATGAAGATGAACGGAGTGCACATAAGCATAAATGAAGAACAGAATATAGAAAATCTCTCATGTTAATTTACGTGCAAGTCTTTTATGTAAAAGTTATGTGCTGCTGGATGAAAGAAAAAAGCAAACACACTGTCATCCACACACTGTCAAAAACTGAGGCAACAACAATACAAACCCAAATCATTTGCAGTGTGCTGTTTACAACAACATTCATGCCAACATATTCATCAAAGACTTTGCCATGCAGGGTGCCATTATTTCTTCACAGTTTAAACAAGCTGCATACCAAGTAAGAATTTAAGGGCCTGTGAAAGTATTTCCCCATGAGGCACTTAAAGTAATGGAGTCTAAGGACCAGTGGTTCCATAAAGTGCATCAGAAACATTGACAGTGGTATCAAGCATTGCACTGCCTGGCCCAAAGGGGAAACGCCTCATCGCTTACATGTCAGAGAAAATCGTGAAAAAAAAAGCCATATGAATGCTCTAAAGTGAGCCTCAAAGTGAGAGGGGCAGCCACACAATGCTGCAATAATGAGACTTCTTTCAACACTCACAGAGCCCCGGGCATTCATTCGGGGAGGAGACGTTCCATGGAGAAAAGAGCACTGTACCTTAAGCAAAAATATACTGAGTAGCGTATAGGCCAATAAGCCGGGTGGCACGCAGGATTGCTGCATTTAGAAGAATAGAAAATAGTTCACCCTTGCCTTGCTGGATACGAATCCCTGTCTGAGTTACTAATGGACAGTTATTAAACACCATGTTGCCGTTTTACATCCATTTCAAACCTAGTATTAACAACATTTGTTTTTCATGCTACAAAAGAAGTAAAAAAAAAAACACCAAAAAACCAAAAAACACCATTCTTTGAGCAGCTGTCCCTGAAAGAGCATTTGTAGCATATTTACTGATATAGCACAATGTACAGCTTGAAACATGTTACAGCCTCAAATCATAAAAGGCACTCGAAGAATAAATATAGTTCGTACAATAAAATAAAAATGTTTAACGGACACTAAAACAAAATGAAGGGTTTGTATTGTTTGCAGTTAGTAGCTTACATTGACCATCAATTGTACAAAATAGTAGGACAGTGCAATAAGAGAAGGACAAATGGACACACAATTACAATTGAGCGAAAAGAAGAAAAAAAAGCTGAGAAAAGAAGGAAATTATGCTTTTCACAGCTTGAGACTTACACCCATGTGAAATTAAACCACGAGGAAAAAGCTAGTCTGAATCCAACACACAGGGGTTATTTTTCTCCATAAACAATTCGTTTTGGCGTATTGGAGAAGAAGTCAAATTGGATATTCCAAAGGAGCACAGTCTGCAGCGAAGGATGACAGGAAATAATGAGGAAATATTACCCCAAACACTCTCCCTAGCTGAGAGGAGGCACGAGTCGACAAAGGGAAAAATTTAACTTAACTTGCTGAATTTTTGATCAAGGGAAATAAATTCCATTTTTATTTTTAGTAAATATATACTGCAAGTTTTCATTAAGAATCATATATAAAACATCTTTTGAAGCATAAAAAAATAACACAAAACAACATTCAAGAAATGTGTAATGCAAACGGCATTAACGCAGCAAAAAATATTTCTCTCTAGTCAGTGTTTGCCTACTTTAGCTATATTCCTGGTGACTAAAAGCAGCATGTACAATCACAACAGAAGATTATATTGTAAATGGTCTTTATAATGTGAGGTAGATACAAAACGCCAATGCAGGGGGTGCTTTGAACTGCACCAACCTCTCCACTTCAAAATTTAAGACAGCTTAGCTAAATTCAATACCAAGCAAAGGGGGAAAAAGCCTAGCAAAACCATTAGTGTTGTCCGAGCAGTCAGAAAGTTGTATCACAAAGATTAAGACGTCCACCCTCTCTCCTGACTATGCTCCTTTTGTGTTTTAGAGTTTCCATTTTCAGAGTGAGGTTTTAGTACTGAGGCTCTTTCCTGTCCACACTCATAATACTTTCTCTTATTCACAGCCAATTCTTCTTTTGTCTTCATATTTCCCAGAGCCGCTGTGCATCATACTCCTGGCCTTTCCTCTGCTTCCTGCCCCTTCAGTCTGCTTTGATATATGGGTCTAGCAAGAGAGAAATGCCCATGAATCCCTACAAAATACAAGTATCAGCCCCCACAAATCCAGCATGTCACCTAAGTTTCAACCAAATGCTTTCTCTACAGCTAAACATCGGTGGTGGTCACTTTGTAAGCTTTATGTCAGTATTGGAGTATCATATGCTTGTACACTGCCTCCCTCTCATATACTCTACTATATTTATAGTATCCATTCTACAATACATGGAAAAGTTAAATAAATGCATCAAAGTGGGGTACATTAGCATTGCTACATTAATGTGGGGTTAATAAGGAATCAATCATTATTTAAGGTTATCAGTGTTATTTTAATTATTATTCCGACAAATCTGGTCATACCTTGAGGTCCAGGAGGCCCAGCCTCTCCAGGTGGGCCTGGTAACCCGTCTCTGCCGGGTGGTCCTGGGGGCCCTTGGATATGTGCAGCTAAAAGACCTGCAGGTGTCTTCTGCATCATGGCAGCATGTGATACCTTCTCTGCAGGGCCAAACAAAATGTCAATTAAAACAGAGTATGTTACAGAAAAGGCCAGTAGACATACAAGAAAAAGACCAATCATTTTACATTTATGTAAATCCTACCTTCAACAGCCCTCAAAACCTCATTTCTGATGATTGTTTTCAGTTCCTCCAAGAAGCCAGGATCACCCTGCATATGAAAGAAGAAAAGGCACATATAATATTATGGTAGGTGAATGCCTGTCATTTTCGAACTCAATACATTTTCACAATGAATACAACATTGTGCCTCATTCTATAATTAAAATAGCAGATGGGGATAGGGTATATTGTACTCACAATCTAAACTTAAAATATTTACTATTAAGACATTAGTGTAAATGAATCAAAGCTGGCATGTGTCATTATCAGAGCTTCACGGCTAACAACGGCAAACAATAGTAGCCTTGGACTCATTCAACCTGTTTCAATTTCTGCTGTGGGTGTTATGTAACTGCTGCGACTGTGTAGAGTATGTGTAAAATTTCTGTGACACCAGGAGGTGTTCTGAATGCATCGCAGAGCTCGAGGCACGCCCACGTATTGCTGTATCCCTCTGTGTGTTTCCATCTCTCTTTGCCTGACCTTCCTTAGCGCCTAGATGATCGGGAGTGGGAAGTGTTGAGCAGAAAAAGAACGGCAACCTTCTTTGCACTGCCTTTTTGATGTTTCATGCAGAAATCTGTGACTGCTGTGCCATTTTTTCAAACAATGAGAGAAGTGGTTATACAAGCTTCAGAAGGAAGTAAAAAGGGTAGTCAAGAAACCATAAAAATACACTTACCAAGAGATGTGTTTTCTCCAGCTGTCCTGGAGGCCCGGGGTCACCTTTTTGACCTGATGGTCCAATTGGTCCTGATGAGCCAGGATCACCAGGGCGTCCTCGCTCTCCCTGAACACCTCTTTCTCCTGGAATTCCTGGATCACCCTGAAGTATTTGAGACCATACATAGTTTAGCACACACATCTTTATCTATTACATACCGTAGACAGCTACAGTATACCTTCACATTGTAATATGCTGCACTGACAGTATTTTATTGTTTCCAGTCACCCATACCTCAAAACTATGTTTGGCACTACAAATCTAAACGTCTTATTTTGCATCCTCTATTACCAACAATACACTATAAGAGCAGTGTGACAGAGCCCTTTAATTTAGCCTTTGCTGAGTACAATGGGAAACTGCAATGAGCACCAAATGTCTTTATCTAGTGCTCATGTGGTTGTGGGGATTAGTCCTATTTGTGCAGAAGTGAAGACTTTCATTTGAATGAAAATGTATCTGCACCTACACAGTCAGTCTGACTCATGGAAAAAAGCAGTGAATGTAACTTACTCGTTCTCCTTTGGAGCCTCTATCACCAGGTCTACCAGTTTCTCCCTGATGCAAAAAAGGAGACATATTATCTTACAGCTTTTTTGTGATTTGTGATGATGTAAAACCTCTGAATAAAGTAAAACATTAAAAATGTTTTTTACTGTTCTTCTGATCTTGTATTTATTGTATTTATTTAAACACACTTTTGACGTGTTTCTTATATTTTCAATCTGGAGAGACTTCTGAGTTTGTCAACCTGCAGCTGGCTTTAGTTAAAGCTTCTTATTAAACCATAAGGACAATTAGTACATTATTATCTGTTAGCTTGCTAGCTACATTGGCTGTAGTTTTTGGACTTATTTTTCCCAAATGTGAAACTTCAGGGCTTCACATTGTGATTGTATTTTTATATGAGTGTCTATGTACAATAATTACTCTTTGTAATTGTGAATGGTGATATAATTATGCTGTAGGTAAAATATAAACAATAATATAAATGCAGTGTCTGTACAGTTTTTATTTTTTTCTTGAATAGCTCAACCACTAGTAAAATGTAGGCTCCTGTGCATTGATAATTTTTCCAGTTCAGGCGAATTACACATATATTATCTCCCTGTATACTATCTAACCTTCTGCAAAGTCATACTTCCTCTGCATTGCTCTTGTTATGTTCTGCGAGGCGCCTGCTCTTCTCACAGCTGTCTCTATACTACTATATGGAAGTGCTGGGGAGACAGTACCTGTCTCTTGGCTTGTGTCACAACTTCTTGTGTCTTCCAATCCCTCCCTGTCACTCCTCATTGCCTTCCTTTACCATGCTCGCTGCAATACCTTCGAGAGAGTCTTTCTATCAGTTTCCTACTGGATTACAGGAGCCATGCAAAAGACAATCTGGCATGATGTGGTTTTAAAGCAGGCATCTCTTTGTGACGCTGTTCTCCCCTGCCTGCTTTAATCTGCAGTACTCTGTATTTCCTGATGCCTGATGGGAAGCTTAAATCTATCATCTTGCCCACTGAAATGTGCTTCCCTGAGCATTACATTAAGGCTCCAAGCACTGAGGAAAGACGAGTGTGGAAAGAGGTGAAGCCACCTGCTAGATGGCACTGTTGCCACATCAAAAAGTTAGACGGAAGGTCTGGAAGACACAAGGCTTTAGAGTGGCTCTGCAGAGCTCAGATTCTGGTGAAATAATATGAACTAATTACAACAAAAAAGTATTAATCTGTTCAGAAAGTTATTCAGGTTTAAGGTGACAAAGGTAAACAAAGAACGGACTATTGTTTGTCCTTTATCCTACCTTCTGTTGGCTGTGAGTCACTGATTTTCAAGCAAATGGATTCAAATATATTTAATCAGTGACTTTTAGAGGAACATTTATTTTAATTCATCTTCGTTAATTTGAATCCAAGACAGGAACTATTACTTTAATATATTTAATTTAAGTCTATTGTGCTATATGGCTAACATTTTCTCAATGCCTCAAAGCATTAATTGTATAATTAGGGCAAAAAGACTAAAAGTCAACAAAGCCTTAAATCTACAGGATTCAATTTAGTTTTTTTTTTTAAATCAAAATCACAAATATGCAGATTGGTTTAACTCCGGATGCTGTTGCCTGAGGTTGGGGTGGATTAAAATCTGCTGTACCATCTTTTCGTAGCTTGGATAATGTAAAGCACTTTTTATAAGGAGATTTGCAGACTGTCTGCACAACTCACCTTGTATCCTGGAGTTCCATCTTTTCCAGGCCGGCCCTGCTCAAGAAGCGCAACACAAACAAAGACATTTTGTATCAGCTCTCACCTTCGATTGGATCAGCCCTACTGCACTCTTAGTAATCTCCACAGTTAATGAGATATCTCAAAAAGGGATAATGATCCTGATTGCTGTGCGAACACTGCTCCATTGTGCACATACAGGGAAAATTACAGAAACCATTTCTGATGGTAATTACATAGAGAAATGTAATCATCAACAGGACAAGTGATAGCTAACTTTTTCTCTCCATACTGTCCTTGAATCACTGTTTTTTCTCCACGTACTGCTGAAATAACAATAGATAATCCATCTGATAGATTTAAGTGCCGTGATTAGAAAGTCCTTGGAAACATCTACAATGATTATTAAAAAAAAGAACAATTCGCTTTGCATCCTTACCGGAGGACCTTGGGGTCCCTCGGGCCCTGGGAATCCTGTCTCTCCGAGCGGCCCCCTTTCACCCTGTCAGAGAACAGAGACAGCCAATGTGTCAGTCGGCAGTGACAAAGGAATGACGCATGGATTGACAGCTCAAAGAGAGTTAGAGGCTGCAGCTCACCGGTTCTCCTGGGATCCCTGGCTCTCCTCGAGTGCCGGGCTTCCCCTGTCAATCACAAACACAGAGAACAGACTGTCCTCACTAGTGTCACATCTAGAGCACCTTTGAAGCTTTCTATTATTATATACTAAACATCACTGCTACAACCAAGTTGTCAGAGCTCTAGTGTGGACTCCAGATTTAAAACTTCCGCTGGATTATTGCCAGCAGCATTTTAAGTAAGTAAATTCAAAATATTGTGAGGTAATAAAAGACTACTTACTGGAGGACCTAGTATTCCAGGAGGACCAGGTAAACCAATATCGCCCTGAAGGAAACCAAAATAAATTATACTTACAAAAGGTACCGTCAGTTTTGGTGGAAACTGTCTTCATAAAGCTCAAAATACAGTGTGTCAAAAGAACCACTTTGCATACGTCGCGGCGTTGACAGAACATAGCCTAAGGATAAATGACTGCAGAAAAACAAACTCATCTCTCAATGGAAGCCACTCAACATATAGACATACTTTATTCATAATCTCATAATCTGAACCAACCTTAATGTAGAAAGCTGTGAAAAATCACAGTTCCATTGGTGCAGTAAATGATAGGAAGTAACATATTGGTATGTATTATATGTTTCCTTAGACTTTGCCTTATGTCTTTCTACAGAAGCTACAGAAAATATATCTAATTTATATCAAGAAAGCTTTGGTTGAGAATATAATTCACATTTAGGTTTGCTCTGGGCTCCTTCTATAATCAGGTTAGATCCTAGCAGATGCCTATTTTGTAGTTTACCTTGGCACCAGGAAGCCCTTCAAGCCCTGGTAATCCCATGGGCCCTGGCTCGCCCTACAACAGAAAACATGCTTTAAGACACAACACTCATTATTGGAAGTTGTTACCTTTGCCTCTGCAACCAGACATGATATTTTTGTCACAGCTATCATGAGGGTCAGTTTGAGATATGGTATTGGAAGGCAAATTATTTTATTACAAGGCTGTCAGAAATTGTTAGGTGTGTGAGATTATACATCAAAGCTACACAAAAGAATGTAAATTAAATTTTACCATTTGCGCCTCATATTCTGATACACTCGGTCTTGTATTAATATAGCACCTCACATGTCCATGCAAAGATAATTCTGAGAGGACAATACTCCAACCCCAGCGCATTATTATGTGATCTCTGACACGCGCTGTCACATCTTGCAGGTTCGGGACGGGTTTGAAAATAAGTCCTATTTGACAATCACAATCAAACTCACTTTCCACACTAAAAATAGAGAGCCATTCCAGCAGGGTGAGCTAGTGATGGCCTGTATCTAGCCCCTCTTGCTCAAGCTGCCATGAAGAAATGCCATTACAGTGAACAGAGGGCCAACTGGAGCTGACATAGACGGATTGTGCAGGTAATTGTCACACATGTAGATTGTCATGAATAAGCGAGTGTGGCTAAGGAGAGAGTGGGCCAGCCAGAGGATCAGCTGTGAGACGGATTGGGGCAATTCCACCACTGCACTGAGGCTGCTCACACAATTTATTAAAATGTCAAATTAACATCCTGGTGAAAAATCACTGTGCAACAAAACAATAAAAAATGCAATTGGCCCCATGAGAATAAGAAATTCAAGTTGATGGCACATGCATCGACCTGTGCTATGTACCTATGTATGTGTGAATTGTTTTCAAGGGATCACCATGGGGGAAGGGCATTTGAAGAGCAGAAAGGCTTTGTAGGTTGCCACTGGCAAGACAATATGGTACAACAGTTTCATGTTTGCAGGAGACATGTTCATTTTTTTGTTGTGTGCTTGAGTTCTACTGAGAGTGGTTAAGTGCTGTGGCTCGAGGGTGTTTTGACTTCTGTAGAGAGCCAGAAACACTGTGATAGAAAACTGCAGCTACTGAATTTTACTTTTATAAGCATTTTACCTTATGTTTGAAAAATAGGCAAATATTTCATACAAATACATATTCAACTTACCACACGCCCATCATCTCCTTTGGGACCCTTAAACAGAATGAAGAAAGACAGATTACCCCCATGAATGTGACAAGTGCTACAATAAAACACATAAAACAGGCTAAAATGACAGTGTGTGGCTACTGAATGCTACGGCCCTTAAAATTTATAGCATACATTATTGGCTGTCTTTTCTTCAAATTTCACCTTATAAATCATTTCTGTACATAATCAAGGTGATATACTGTGAGTCGTCTTCTGCAAACACTGGCCATTTCACATTTTCTGCCACTCTGCATCTTTTCACACCAAAAGGACTTATTGATAAATAGGTGCCCTTGTCCCTCTTAACATTGATGAAGATGCTTTACTATTGATTGCCCGGGAGGAGCAGTGGTGCTGTGATGGATGCAGTACAGACCGAAGCGCCATCCAGATTACAAACTGTCTGATAAGAAGGGGCAGGGGGAGTTGATAAGCAAATCAGGTCACTCGGACTTGCTTCATGTAGCTTCTGAGGCTATTTCTGTGATGTGTGTCTGTCCTGGGGTAGATTTGAGTCAAAAACCTTGTTTCCTAAACTGACCAAATGCGCCAGAAGAGAGTGACTGAAATATGGCGAGAACGTAAAACACCTGAGAGTCAGGAGAATTAATTGTCATTCAAGTCTTCTCTATCCTACAGTATCTACGTGCTGCTGCTTCCACACAACACACAATAAAAGCACTGGCTTCAAGCAAAGATGATGATATCCTTACCGGCGCGCCATCAGCTCCAGGGGGTCCTAAAATAGCTCCACTGCTCTGAAAAAACGTATTTTTAATTTTATTACACTGTTGTATATTTTACAATATGGGTCAAACACATTTAAAGCACAAATGTATTCCTGACGGTGTGATTGAAGGCGCCACTCACTCCCTGAATCACTCCACTATGACTTTATCGCTGAGGCTGAGTCATTTGAAAAGTCCTTACCTGGAGCTTGTACAGACTACTCATCCCATTGCCCTCCACAAAGGGTACGCCCTGAAACACAATCCACAGTAAATTTCAACTCTGCGCACTGTGAGCATTAGCAGAAACCAGTACAGTAGGGTAGTTATACACTGTTAAGCATTGAAAAGCTACATGAAAGAGATCAATAGCTCATTTGGTGATAGTACAAATGGGAGCAGGGGGAGAGCGTTTGAGAGCGAAAAAATGAAAAGAATGGGAAAAATTGAGAACAGCAGGCTTAATAAGACTAGGGCGAATGAGAAAAAAGACTATATAGCTGAAATACAAAAGAGCTGACTGATTAAACGAGGCTGAGAGAACTAGGTAATCTGCACTTCTTGGGTAGTATTAGAACATAAAAGCGAGTTTTTCCTCTGATAGATTGGTAGAGGGCAAGTATTGTAAATGTAGAGGGAGTCAAGGTTCTCATTTAAACGCAAGTGGCTGCCTGTGCCCTTTTCAGGCCACTGAGCCATCCCGTGTCCTCCCAGACTGCTGTTTATGAGACTGAGGTGTGAGGGGGGCACGGCAGGTTCAAGGGAAGCCTGATGAATTATAGATTCGTCTTTGGATGTGCTTACTCACTGGCCTTTTAAAAGGAAGGGGCTATGATTCAATGCCAGCGAGCAGGTCACTCTGATTTTCTCACATTTGCAGCTGTTTGTCTGTTATGTTTCTCTTGTTGGACTAAATAGAGGTAGAATGGAAAAAATAGAGCTGTTTTATACAGGAAGACACGCAAAGGAAAGGCTCGACCAGAAAAGACTGTGACAATTCAGTGAGGGGATAACAATAAAAACACTGTTAGGGGATAACCATCACAAAGCATGAGCATTTGAAGGTTATCACTGTGGCTTTAGTTTGAAGAGGAAGAACTCACTGGAGGTCCTGGAAGTCCTGGCTTGCCTGGAGGCCCTTCATTTCCCTGAAGCACAGAAGCACAAGTTAACTCATGGATTTTTAAAATGTCTTTGATTGTGCCAATTCAAGCATAATGTGCAATGTAAAAGTAACTAAAATGATAAGTTAAAAATATAATGCATAAGCTGGATGTCTGATAAGGACATTTAACAAAAAGGCCTAAAATTGAGTAGTACTCAATGATGGCAATGGAAAAATGTTAATTGGATAATATATACTTTCTTCTTAATAAAAATAGTCTTTTAGTGATCAAATCCATAGTGACACTTTTTACATTACCTGCTATGGCTCTCTCTCAATTCCCTCTGTGCTCATATGTTACATTTGGTGATTGAATTTAAATATAATGACAATCTTTTATTTAAAAAAAAAGCTTATTGGAAATGACCATTCTTATTGAAAAAATCAATCATGTCATCGTTACAAACAGCTTTAGTTCAGATCAGTTATGTTGCAAGCAGATGAGTAAAAAACATGAGGAGAACCACACGGCTCTCCCCATACAAATCAATATTCAATGCAAGAATATTGGATGAATATGCTAATTGTAAAACATGTTACCATTTCTCCTTTTGCTCCAGATTGGCCCATTGGACCAGGTCTACCCATAAGCCCCTGTAAACAAAGCAGCTTACAATAAAACATGACCTTCACAAAGCTTCAAGAGCGTTGTTCTGTGGTTATGCTCTAATTAAACGGTGGCCCCATTCAGTGTGTGTCTTACCGGGGCTCCTGTACGACCGGCCGCTCCAGGGAGTCCTGGGGCTCCAGCGGGCCCCTACAGAGACACACAAGATCAAAATACACTTGAAGACAAATTATATTTACATGTGCTTTTTATATTAAGCATACAGCTAAATCGCATAGAGGTTTTATTTAGAATCACAGCATGTGCCAGAACACCACTATTATGTTCAATAAACAGATTTCTGGTTTGCAAATTGAACTACTTTAAAAACAGTCTAATCATCTGAGAAAATGTGGAAAACTCAAGTGGTTGAAAACACTGTACTGTGTTTGCATAAGTAATTATTTGCTTTAATGCTGAACATCCCATAACTCTAACTTATAGTTGGCTTAGGATAAAAACATTTTGATGTTGTCCCTTGCATATCAAAGATGAAATGATGTGCCTCTCTGAAGTGTCTTTTATCACTGAAAAGGGAGAAATCTATAAAACAGGTTTAATAGGCTTATAAAATCTTGTAACAACTATAAAACAGACACAGTCTATTGTGCCTGGTCGTGACGGTCTCCTTGCTTTGATGAAAGTCGGCCTAAGTAGTGTGTTTTTTAGGTTATTTAAAGAGTTTCTTAACATTTGGTGCACTTTTCTTTTTTTCTAAAGAAGATTTCTTGTTTAAAAAAGCCAGGTCAAAGTGCTCATATAGCACTGTGGATTGCATTTGACAATTTCTTTATTAAGTAGTTCCAGGACTCAAGATACGACATCCATTACAATATATTAACATTCGTTTGAAATTCTTCTCCTCAATGTCACTGCGCTTCCAGATAGTTAGAGAGCCACCAGATGAAATTGTTTTTGTTGCGTTATTAAACTCTATTTCTGCTCACCTCATCTCCTTTATCTCCGGTGGGGCCTGGGAACCCTCTCTCGCCTTTCACTCCCTGCAGGAAGCACACAGCCCCGTGAGGATGAGAAAAATGCATGTTTTTCACCAAACATGAAAAGGCATAAAACTAAAGGCTGATGTGTGTAAACTTCAAGCTGTCTCTCTCCACTTTACCGCACGTGACAGGCATTTCACAGTGTTCCTGATAAACTGTATCCATAGCAACTGCCTCTCCTGCGAGCTCATAAGCAGGTATGAAATAACAGGAGTTTTACAACCGCTGGGCTTTGGCAATCATTCACTGGGATGTATATAAAAAGCCCTCAACGCAACAACAATACATCACCTACTACTAACAACAACACTGTTAACACTGCTCCTGAAACTACTAACCTTTGGGCCTTCTTTCCCAGGGTTCCCCATGGGACCCCTGACACCTGGATCCCCCTGTGGAGCAAACCATTTCATAATAATTTGGATTTTACAGTGGTGTTTACAAGAAATATGCTATGATGTAAAAAATCCTGCATTCACATTAATATTAAGCTGTAAATAAAACCAAAACAGGCAGAGTGGTTAAGAAGATCTCAAGTTCCAACCCCGGCCGACACATCCTCAGGCAACTCCGGCCTTTCTGTGAGGAGTCTGCATGTCCTCCCCTTGTTACTGTGGGTTCTCTCCGGGCTCTCTGGCTTCCTCCCACCGCCCAAATACATGCATGTGTAGGTCAACTGGCACCTCTAAAGTATCCCTAGTGAATGAATGTGAGAGTGAATGGTTGTCTGTCTCTAAGTGTCAGCCCTGCGACAAATTGTCCAGGGTGTACCCCGCCTAAGGCCCAAAATCAGCTGGGATAGGCTCCAATAACCCTTATGACCCTTAATGGGAAGAAGCGGAAGAAAATGAATGAATGAATGAATAAAACCAAAACAATGTACCGTTGAAATGTATATAACCAGCACTACTGTGCTGTACTGCTGCATGGGACATGTATAAATAAAATAGGTAAAAAGTTGTGTTTATTTCAAGAGATGCTGTCCCATAACAGTCACATGCTCTGTGTTTGTGTGGACGGGTACTATACATACATATATATATTTTAATGTTTTTGAGGCTTTGTATTTTAATGGTAAAAATCATATGCATCCATGTGTCGGCATGACAATGGTTAAATAATGTGTAAAATAAAGATAAGGATGCTTATGTCGGCTGCTGATGAGCTACTTTTACCTTCTCTCCCACCATGCCTTCCACCCCCGGTTCTCCTCTGGAGCCCTTCTCTCCCTTCTGCCCGGGCAGCCCTGGGATCCTCATCTGGCACACACTGCAGGCGTTCTGCCAGCGCAGGCAAAGCAGGGGGAGGTAATGGTGACACACAGAAGATTTTATTAAGTTCAGCTTGAGCACTGCATTTTCGCCTTTTATTAAGTCACATCCCCTGGGTGGAGGACAAGACCCCAACTGACACAAAGTGTTCTGTAAATGTCTGCAGAACCGAAATAATGTGAACCCACCATGAGCGTCTCTCATCTATGTGAGTGGTGAACTTTGTCAAACTCATTGACTGTGACATTTAGGTGAGAATCTTAAATATCATTGTCTCTGATCCAGTCCAGATAATGTAGGCAATGCAGCTTCCAGGAGAGAGCTCGGCATTAAAATTCTTACAGTCAAGCTCTATGGTAAAAGCAGCAGTTCACTTTTAGGAGCACAACTTGTTAAAAAGTGTCCCTTGAATCGATTCTGTTTCTTATGTTTTAGTCCAAATGTTCTGTGTCATTGGGATTAAAAACATACATGAGGCAATGAAAAGACAGAAGCCAGTCTACTGGTTTACTGGATTAAAGGCAGCATCAGATATTGGTTTTAGGTTTGAAGTGTGCCTGATAAATGGGCAGTCCTTTTGATTGATGGTTTCATATTGTGGTTGCTAAAACTGATCCATCGTATATGTAGAGTCAATGTCTTTTACAGAGTTGACCTTAAAAGCATCACATATACATGTTCAAGACTATGTCAGGAAATCTATTGGGTCTAATTAGTTTTAAAAATATAAACTGAAAAGTTAAATTACCTTCAATAAAGCACCCATGTCTCCAACAATTGGTAAAGCAGTCTGTCGAGAAATAAAATAAATAATTCATAGTTCAAAGTTAGGTATCTCTTAAAATGATCTTCTGCATTATTACAAAAATCTATGAGATCATTGTACACACCATTAGGCTGTATAACATCAAAGCAACAAATGTTGACGAAATCTCAGCTTCATTGTTTCATTTTTGCCTTTTATCCACTACACTTGGATAAACTGTTCAATAACTTTCCTGCTTGAAAATATTGTGGGTGTTCTTGGTGTTAAAAAATGTTTTATTACCTGCATTGTCTGCATTTCCAAAAACATGAATATAAAAAAAATAAAGTTAAAACGATACATTTATGAGACTTTGATGCAGCAATGCTTTGTGCCCTCTCTTGAAACTCACTGCTGATACTGAAACTATTGTAAATGTTGTTCTCACAAAAGACACAAATAGGACAAAAAAGAATAAAAACATGAGTTAACAATGGGGTGCTGCCAATTTGTCATAAACTGCAATGTTTTTTCCAGAAAAGCACTGCTTAGTGCACAGCAGGATCAGTGGCTAATTTACAAAAACAAGCTGCACTTTGAATAGCAACTTTGACTTTAGCATGTTCTCGATAGTTTTATGGCAGAGCAGTGTTGCTGAACAGGAACAAGGAAATGAGAATTTCTTACTTACTGGTTCACCCGGGGGTCCAGCAGGGCCCGGGAGGCCTGGTCTACCAGGGGAGCCCTTTAATTGGGACAAAGAAAAGTGTTAACAACTCTCCAGGCTATGCACACACACGCACACACATCTCAGTTGGTGGGATTGGTGTCCAGGAGCTGGTCTCTATTTTGTGTTCATCTGCACTGGGTAATGAGTACCTTTTACTTTCAGATGCCATTTAGCTCAAACAGTTGTTTGGACTTACCTCTCGTCCTGGAGCTCCAGGTGGGCCAGATGGACCTGGGGGTCCACGGGAACCCTAAATAAAACCCAGATACTCATGATCATTCAACCTGCCTTGCCCTGAATAACAAAATCATATCCATCTAAAGTTGGAGTGTGTCATTTAAAACTCAAAAAGCAGCTGGACATGGCATCAATAAAATCTGTAAAAACAAACCATGTTTGTGTGTTCAAAGGCTCTTCTACTCACCTGTATTCCTGGCTTTCCTAGGGGTCCCATGGGGCCCTAAAACACATCATACATCTTGTTAACATCATCTGCCCTGCAGCACCATGATCCAATAAAGGAATTGTGTTAGACACCTTTTGCTCTATTGATTGTCTGTCTCCAAGTATCCTGAATCTCAGAAATGAAAGCACACTCACCAACAATCAGCTCTCTTCAAACCAATGCAGGGCATGTATGACGTGAGCCTAAGTGTATACCTCAGTAATAACCAGCACTTTTTATCTGACTCTATTTAAAAAACTCTGATCCTGATAATCAAAGAGAATGCTTTTCCTTTAATACCTAAAATGAAGATTTGAAACCTCTCTCATAGTTCAAAGTTAATAATGAATGTGGGAAGCAGACCAATCGATACATCATAAAACTGACCGCTGGGCCTTGAACTCCTTCCCCAGGTTCGCCTTTCTCCCCGTGGTCTCCTGGCAATCCTGGGACCCCTCTCTCGCCCTGATGAAGACACAAATGAGGCATCAGCAGGAGGGTACTCAGACTGAAACCCACAGTTATGATGAGGCACTGCGCTGTGCAATCATTATTCAGACTCCACTAGAACTCTTTTCACCTTCATCTATAGTCTTTAGTGTCTTCAAGGAAAGGAAGCATATGTTCAGAGTACTGACCTGCACTGGTTTATCATACATACAATTTCTATGTAAATGTCTCAAGCTGTATAGCTGTGGGCATTTCTCTTTTAAGATCATTATAATTTGGCCTGTTGGTGGGATTATTTCCTGAACTTTCTATTATGAGTGATCCCCAAGTTGCACACAATTCATAGGACACTTAAGATTTCAGTAGAAAAGTAGTGCACAACAAATCCAACCAGGGTCACATGAAAAAAGTATAGATAGTATAGATATAAAAAGTTAGGCAATCTTGAGTGTCCCCATGTTGTGTTATAGGTAAAACACGCATGCATGTGGAGTCTACCAGAGTGTGATTGTACCTTTGGACCTCGAGAGCCTCTAGTAAGAGGCAAGCCATCCGCCTGAAAACAACAAAGAGCAAGAGGACATGAGCATCCTTCATCAGCAGTCTACAGTAAAACAAGACGCTACTCCAAAAATGTCCATTTAAATATTGAATGTCTATGAGTAACAAACAGTCTGTAGCAGACTGCTGCACACATTTGTTCAATAATATGTTTCAGTGCCCACAAGACTGACAATGACATACCACAGAAAACCTTTTTGACAGGATTTGATGCTACTGTAAGCATTATTTACAGAACAGTTTGAGTGGGGCATTGATTTCTTTGGTCAGCATGTCTTTGTGTTACAAATTCTACAATGTACACTGTAAATATTGACTAACACAGCAGTTCTGCAATTGTGAAAATGTACCACTCAAATAGTTCAGAGAATATTTTAAAGCAAATAGCAGTATTTTAAACCTATTCCAGAAAACTATTCTATTTAATTTTATTCTGCACTCTTAAAAAGAGTGACATCTTAACATTAGTTTTTCCACAAAAAAACAACACAAATTGACATGAAATAGTCAAAAGAGATCATTTATTTGATGACATTAATGAAGTGACATTTGCTTTTAGTGAAGTCTGAGTCATTAAAGTGAGTAAGACTATCTGCACTGCTCTGTTTCTGAAACCTCACACACGTGTAAACAGTGTCATGGTCCAATCTACTCAACAGACGTAGCCTTTGCTCTGTTTAACACAAGAGATTATTGAGCTGTTATTAACAGTGTCCTATGGCACTCTTTACCTGTTGTTCTCCAATTTCCACAGTGTAAGAGTACCTTCAGAGGTCTGGATGCTGGATGAGTAAGTCAGCTGGCTGGCCTAATGCTTGGATCGTCGTTTCCATGTACAAACAGCAAACATGATTTTTTAAAGCTGAAGTACTCTCTGGTGATTGAAGAGTGTGAGCCGTGTCAACTAGGCACCACAGCCTAGGACACACAGTGTGTGTGCTGAGCCTGTGAGTGGAACTGTAATGATCATTTCTTTATGCAAAGCCATGTCTATAAAAGCAAGTGCTTGAGAAGCTATACACTCAAAAATGGTGGGATAGGTGATTACCACGGCTGGGCTTATCCTGTGGTGGATTACTAATAGCACTGCACCCATAATGTCGCAGCTATACAGCTGGAAAACCCTTGGGCTTCAAGTCAGTGCTGCACTAGTGAATGATCTGTGCTACAAACTACTGTCAGTGTATTTCTGTGCCACATTTTTGTGATGCCAGAAAAAGTGCTACTCTAAATCCTTAATGTGGTACCTACCATATAACCACTTCCAGGTTCGCCAGGCTCACCCTTCGGTCCCGGAGGTCCAGGGGGCCCCATCACTCCACCGGAGTCTCCCTAAACAGACACAGTCAGAACTCAGTTATGTTAGGTTATTGTGTGCTGTAGTGTCTGTAATTAAGCATCTGATGCACCATATCATATTTTAAATCTATTCATTTACACCTTACACAAATCATGAAAAGCTGTGTACATTTTATGCTATAGTTTCAAAATAATTTAATTTCATAATAATAAAAAGTCTTTCATCTATTTTTTATTCCAAATTATGAGATATTTGTGAACAAATACCAGAGTAGCATGGGGCCGCACATCAGAGAATGAAGTTACAATATGCTTATGGACAGCTTGCACAGCTAGTGTTTGGAAAGGTGTCTTCACAAGTCAACTAGCATGTTAAATCTGTGATAAAACATCACAGCTCTGTATTTTTCTTTGAGGTGGGGAGTAGATTTGAAGTTTACCTACCTTTTCTCCTTTTAGGCCATCTCTCCCAGGCACCCCTGCCTCCCCTGGCGAGCCCTGTAAATAGTGTTGAAAAGAGACACATCTATCATCAGGCCTTCATCGTCCTCACACACATTTATCTCCTCCTCCTCACTGCTTCAGCGGGCCGCCGTGTTCCAACATCATTTCCCTTAGCCAGGATTTATGAAATGCCTCTTTTCCCACCCTGCTTTTGAATAAAGACAGATGCTCATTACTGAAGCAGGTGTGGAGAACAGATTGGGCCTCTGCCTGCGTACCTGGCATAAAGCGCTTAGATTTGCCACTTTCCACTAATTAATTCTTAAATTTGATTACTGATGGTCTGTGTAAAAGTGGTGGACATTTCCCCTCACTTCCTGGCTGTCCTGCTTGTTGAGGTTTATCTGTTTATCTGTGCCTCCCTCGTGACAGGCATGGTGAGGGGACATGGGATGTGGCAAGGTGACAGGAAAGGTCTCAAAGGACTCAAAGTGGGCCTTAACATTAAGTGTCTAGCACCAGTGTACTTACAGGCTCACCGGGGAGTCCTGGGAGTCCTGTGGGTCCAGGCAAGCCTTGCCTTCCCTGGCAAAACACATAGAAAAACAATTATTTGGGCTTGTTTTTCTGTTTGTGTGTGACACAAATGTCTGGTAGCGTCTAAAGCCACTGCTTTGCTCACACTCTCCAAAAGCAGTGGTACTGCATCTTTCCTGCTGCTGTTTTAATAATGACTTTCTCTATAAGCATTGGATGGCATCATGGCAAGAAACTTCACACATTTGTGCTTTGTCAGTTTAAAGCTGTGTTCTTTGTTGTTGTTCTAGGCTGTTGATATGCATTCCCCTTTCTGGCTCATTACTGTCTTTGTATACACAGATCAAGTCAGCGGTCCATATATTGCCATGGAAACTGGGTCTATACTGAAGGAAAACAACTATGAAAAAAAAGGTATATAGGCATTGGTGTCCCCACCTGCTCTTTCTGCTGTCTTTACTCATGTCTTTTCCCGTTGGGAAAAAGCAACTGTATAACTGTGAGCGTATAACTGTAAGCATTTTATAATGGTTTTATTATGAAACCAATTTCTAACACCATCCAGCCTGTTCAACATGTAAGACTAAGTCACTGCTTTTTACAGGGAGTGTAAATGCCAAAATAATAAACCACTACTGTATATTTCAGTTTGATTAACATATAATTAAAGTAAGTAACATTTATAGAATTATTCATAGTCGGATTACTTAAAAATTAAGTTTTCCTACTTGTCTGTTTGAGGTTTTGACAGTGCTGTGGACAAATGTTCATATTTCATATTCATGCAATGGTATAACATTACAGCATAAACCTCCAGCCTCAAATCTCACTAAATATCTGTTCTTCTGCTTTAATGCAGTTCATAAAAACACCAAATTTTCATTTTTTTCTTTTTAAAATGAAAGCACACATAATTTTTAATATTTTCAGCAGCATTATAGATTCATGAAAGTATGACTCACCTCTGGACCTTCATCTCCTTTTAGTCCTGGCACTCCCGGTGCTCCCTGTTACATTTTCAAAAGTGTAACAAAGAGATAACACGTCAAAATAGTGTCTTTTGGAATGTTTGTAAACCTGGGTGTATGAATGAAGGTTTACAAATGTTTTGTGAAAAGAAATATTTCAAAGCAAGGCCTAGTTCAGCTGCAAGTTATATTCGGTTTGACTGGACAAGTCAAAAAACACCACTGAGAAAATGGATGTCTTTGAAATGTTCTGGGGTCTGTGCCAAGTCGGAGCCATGATATTACTCTATGTCAAAGAAAAATAACCCTTTAGGATTTTTTTAAAGTTACATTTGGTCTAGTCAGTGTTCAGTATCCAGGCTATCACATCTGTTGAATAGTGTATACTGTTCACATAAATGACTATGTCTGTGGTTAACTTCAAGTTACCTTCAAGCCTTGGAGTCCTTGAGGTCCCTTCTCTCCCTGCAGAAAAAAAAAAATCAGATAACCATCATTCCTTGCAAACTTCATAAGGTTATAGTCATGCTAAGCCGTTCCTCTTGCAGACTGAGCAAGCAACTGAGTTTTCAAAAATTTCCTCAAGGACTTTCACTAAGCTTTCAAATATTGTGAAGGTTGGGAACAGCGAGAGTTTCACTTTTGAGTTTGGCGAAGGAGGATCAGAATTTTGTTTTTTTTCTTTGAGATGTTGATGTGTCACTTATGCACACTTCAGCATGTGGGCTGAGCATTAGTCTGTCACCTCAACCTGCCTGGGACCTCTGATTTTACTGATGTAACATAATGGGATGACTTTTTAGACTGTGTTATATCTCACTTCCAGATTGATTTTTACAAGTAACAAATGTATGAATACTTACCTGATCACCCTTTTCTCCCTTTTGACTCTGCTCCTTCCCTTCATCCTTCAGCACAAAGCAAACACTCAGCAAACACTCAGAACCAAATCCTTGTCCATTTAGATAAAAAACGGTTTCATTCTTAAAAATTACTTACTGTCCCAGAGAGCAATCTTAATCCATGAGCCGTCAATACCTGCAAAAAACCCCTTTTATTCAATAATTTTACTGGCCACACTGGTTGAATCACACACTAACTCAGTGTGCTGAGAGGTCATGATCTTTTCAAGGCCTGAAGACTGTGACACTTGGAAGGCTTTTATTAAATTTTGAGTGTAAGGTTTCATCTTCATTTGAGTCCTAAAAAATGTATCTTTAACATTCATTTCCTCTAAGTAAGGAAACTGGTTTTAGTTGGATTTGAACAGGTTTTAGTTTGATTGAAATCAGGTTTAAGGTGGACTTGGACAGGTTTTAGCTGGATTTGAACAGGCTTTATTTATCTTTATGGCAAAAACTGGCTTAACCTATAATATGACATTAAATAAATCTTATTAAAATCCATCTAAAACCTGTTCAAATCCAATCAAAACATAGTGCCAAAAATACCACCTAAATTTATTGGAGGGCCACATAAAACATTGCAAAGAGCCATTTTTGTCCCCGGGCCTTAAGTTTGACACGTGTACACTAACAGAAGATGTTAAAGTATAACGTCAGTGTCTTTATGGAGGATATGAAAAAAACACAGTTTGAACATTGAACATGAAGCAGACATAATGCTGAAATAAAGCCAATGCAGTGAGCTGGATGTATTACAACACTAAGTGCTCTAGAAACCTTGTGTAATAGTGTGTCTATAATCATCAGAGCCTATTAAGTCTAAATGTCCTCAGGCTCTCGCTGTTGATGGTAAGCACATGTTTCACCCCTGTACGCAATTAGAGCCTGTACAGTCTTGGGTGGTTTTTGCATGATGATAAATGAGGAACAAGAGAAGGAAATGAAACCATAGTTAGGCTTGTTTAACAACTGTGTATAAATCAAGTGCCTTTAAACATGACAATTTAATTTCCTTGAGTGAAAAATAAATGCGATATGATACAACTTCCCACGCTGAGGTGATGCTTTGTGTAGCTTCAAAGGTTTGGACAAGCTAAGTACCGAGGATCATGTAAAAACTAGTGACCGTTAGACTGGATTGGTGGGTAATAGAGAATACCTGTGCAGTGGAGTGATCATAATGAGGCTCCTATGTTATGTTCTGTATCGACACAGAGTGCTTCCTGCTCGATAAAAACTGTCATTTAAAAAGAGCTAGAGCTGAAAATTGCATCAAGGACCGAAGGCGGAAGAAGATATGAGAAGCATTACAAGAATTCACCAAAAAATAATTAAGTAGAAAAGTATGCAAAAAGGTCACGTCTGATGGTGATTTGATTTTAAGACAATTAACACATAATCCTAGTTCTTTCTTAGTGTTTGGTTCTCTGCAGGAACAGGAAGTAATGTAATGGCTCTATAGGTCCTTAAATGCCATTATACGTTACTGAAAACATAGATGTCTTCATGATTGATGTGTTCTGTTTATTTTTCATCTGTATTCTACCATTTTGAGTACACTTCCTTCCCTTTATTAGCTGCTTTAACTCAGGACGTGGAAGTTTTAATGTAATGAGGCACTGCACAAATTACTAAAAACTTCTCCTAATTTTTTTTTCCGCTTCCGTCCAAAACAATGCATTCGGTAAAGAACTCAGCCTAAACTGCCCCTGCAACAGCCCGATAATGTCTTCGTGCAGCTCGATAAGGGGTTCCCTGGAAGCTCTCTCGGATGCAGTGAAATAGTGCGCATAACCATTTACTCAGCATAGCTTGGCATAACAGATTTTAGGACTATATTGTAAAGTGGTACCGCCGGCCATAAAAGCAGGACTGTCTTAGAGCTAAAAGGGCCGTTTTGCCGTTTTAAAGGCATCAGACGGCGCGGTGGCCATGCACTGCTCCTCCCTGTCACTAATAAACACAGGCACAAGAAGCTTTATGAAGGAAGGGTAATGATCTGAGCCCTCGCTTCTGCTGTGTAAGGGAAATCAATGCCTAACTGCCAAAATTATCTGCCACGGGAAAGCACAGACAGAGACGGGCACTAAATATTTAAGCAGCCTCATCCATCAAATGACTAATGTTTTCCTGAAGATTGTTTGCTATAGTACGCATGAGTCTTCACTACACAACACTGAGCCCAAACGTACATCTCAATTTGAAATGAAACACGAAAGACACATGAACCAAGCCTTGAAACTTGCCTATAACAATGCCCATTCTCTTATAAGATGAGTGATATTAGTTTAACTATCTAATTAATTGATTTCTACCTTGTCAGACCTGCTAACAAGAATTAGATCAGGAATAAAAGCCTTCAAAGTGTTTCCAAGCTGATGTATTAAACCTTCAGAGGCTAAATAGACAGCTGAGCCAAAATCCATTAGGACAGAGTCATCCAAATGTCAGACAGCAAACTTTGTGACAGGTGCCACTGTTTTATGTAGAAAAAAGATTGGCTCTCACTGTTGCTGCGTTCCTTTTGGAGTAATTACCGCACCCCACAGATTTTTTGCACTGATTTGTCGCAGTGTGTTTTTGACTTTAAAATGTCTCAGCAATGAGTTCTGTAATCACTAAGCCACCCACTTCATGTCACCTTCAACACACGTCAAGACACTAGCCCTGGAGTCAGGCTGCTCACCGTTATCAGTTGTTCCACTAAAAAGAAAACTCCTGTTGCGATTCAGAATTAGGACTATGTGCTTCATGGCTCACAGTATAATGCACACTCAGAACCTTGTGTTCTTTTGAGCAAAAGATCACAACATCATTGACTAATGGCTGTTACTAATGTGTTCACTTCATGCAAGATAAGAAAGAAATCACAGCCCAGAAACTTCAATTGCAGTTTTTTTTCCTGCATATTTTGTCATTGCTAAATTCAAGCAGAACTAAAAGCTTTTCTCCAAGTGTGTTTTACAGGCTATGCAAATAACACCATGGTATGAGTTTAATACAGGGCAGTTATGCACCATGTCAAAGCATATCTGTACAGCATATTTTAAACCATAATATGAATTGGCTAAGACAGATTTAAAAAAAAGAAAAAAAAGAAAAGGAAATTACTTCAAAGATCAGTTGTTGCGGTGTAACAGAAAAAGTAAACACCGCAAATGTGTTCCAGACTCAATTCATCACAGAGTGGTTATGTATAAAGCATTTGGCTTGCTTTGCTTTGACAAACAGTATTATCATCCATTCGTTGTTGCTTATCAAGTAATGTTCTGCTCCAGTGACAGATCATTTTTTTTCAAACTCATTAAAACTCAAAGTGTGCATTGTACTTACAGGACCAGGCGGACCAGGCGGACCAACATCTCCCTAAAAGAACAGAGAAAACATGAAAACCTTGCTATGAGAAACACAGAGACTAACACAAAGGTTATAAAAAATCAAATCAAACAAATGGCTGCTTCCAAGAACAGGTTCTCATGAGCAACCTCAAAGAGCTGTGTTGGTTTGTTTTTGAAGCATCTCTAAAGAAAGCAGTAATACAACTAGACGTCTGTGAAAATACAATCTAACTCCAGCAATATGACACAGGCCATGAGATGAGTGGGATAAAAACAACTCAAACAGTGAGCATTCATGTGCAGCGTGCATTAAGTTGCAGCACTTAATTGGTTTGTGCATACACTTATACGCTTTATAACCCTTTATAATGGATATAGTAGGCGCTCCAGGGAACATTGGAAGGATCTTAATTGTGATGCATTGCATTTTGGAGCCTTCACTCTCCCATTCATAATTTACAAGCTATAGTTCCATGCTTTCAATGGGTTCATACACACAGTAGTGTAGCTTCAAACAATTGGAAAACAGTATTGTCACTTATCTTAATAATGGTTTATGTACGCAAATTCTGCATATTATAGGGACATTTAAAAAGTGTTACAGCACTTCTGCAATGTATTATTCATTATATTAGTTTGGCTTTACCCAAACAAGTACATGACTTTGCAAAAAGAAACAAAAATGCAGATAAAAAGAGAGCAATATATAGTATAAAATAGTAAATCAGTGTAAAATATGTAATCAATCAATCATTATTATTATACGTATATACTTCTAATATATATATATATATATATATACATAAATATTAGAAGTCAGGACTACTGTTTGACCACTGCTTTAAATACACAGAAAGGTATTGCAAAATCTAGACAAGAATGATTAGTGCAGTTAATGATAATACTCGATGATGTGTCTTCAAGGACATCTAGGACAGGCCTCATCTGCTCACCCCAAGAGTCTCTGAACTTTGAAAGACGGTGTTTCAATTTCTTGCAGCAAAAACTGAGTAAAATCTTTTAGATGATTTTTGACAAGCTCTGATGATATGTAAATCCAACTTTTTCTTACTGTCTACGCTACTCTGTGCTGACTTTTCACCCGTACCCTGTTTTTTAATATGTTTTTTTTTTCTTATTGTACATCAGTGTTTTACATTATTTTCTAAAGCACCTTGTTTTTCTCAGTGTACTAAACTGTACTGCCTGATTCTTTCCCGATGCTAGCCACATTATTTATTGAAATAATGTAAACATGTGGACATTCATGAATAGCTAATTCAGAGCATATTTTATGGACCCAAGAAAAGAGAATCAGAATGAATCAGAATGAATCAGTATCTTATACTGATTCATTGTTTGCAGCCAGATGCTTTAAAGGGCTCTTTACAGGATGAGTAGAAACAGGAAATAACAAACATAAAGGTCTGGCCTCTATATGATACCAATTATATAGCGCTTGAACTGTGTAGCCTCCATAGCTCCCTGTGCTGTTACTGCTGTGCACTTACAAGAGACTGTTTTCAAGGGAGCACAAACTGAAGGGAAACCATCATGTGTGACACTTGACATTGATGTGACTTACTTTTTGTCCTTTCATCCCGGTGGCTCCGTCGACACCTGGCTGACCCTGTGGGAAGAGGCCTTGGTTAATGACTCTGTGGAACAATGGCGCACTGTAAATGTCACTGCAGGAAAATACGCACAGATTCTCCTCTCTCTCCTTTTTCCCCTGGGACTCCAGACTCACCCTTCTCCCCCTGCAAGTGAACACAACTCATCAGTGAGTGACAACAAAGACTCACAGGGCTTTGCAGGAAAACAAGGGAAGGACTTTTTTTCTTTTCGGAAAAAGAGTATATCTTCATGCTTTGAATAAATGGGTTACTTAATAAAAACATATCACTTTATGACAATACAGTGAAATGAGTGAGTCTCAGCAGTGAACATCCCAAGCCCCTGTTGCACTGCAGCACTTTTCACTTTTTCTGTGGTAAGAATACTTCCACTGTCTACCAAAAGATGGCACTTTATGACTGTTGGTGAGTTGTGCTCAGTGCTCACATAGCCAGTGTCCTTTCTCTCAGCTCTGTGCAGAAAACTATGTAAACAGCACTGTAAAGCCTTGGTGTAACAGAAAATACATGGATTCAGTGCAGGTGTTTACCATTAGTTGTGGGTAAGACGCTGTAGCTTTATTTTTATATTCCAAAAGTACATCAATTCTAAACGGTGTTACATGGCTTGACAAACTAATATAACTCAGTAGACTATGAAAGGCTTGTTGCTAAGGTGTTAGCTCGTGCCCAAACTACAATATCCTTATATATCATGACCAAAATTCATTTCACATAAAGATTGCCATGTGCAGCTTTAATCTCCAATAGTGCAACTACCAAGAACTAGACTCATTATCCTGCACATTCACCCATAGTAGACATTTTAATTCAGTCTATAATCTATTCGACATCTTACTTGACAGCTTCCGACATGTTTAATAAACCTCAGCCGTCGTGGGATTTTCACGTTTCTAACCATGATGTGCATAAGAACGGAGAAACAAGTGGGCTGTTCATCAAAGCTTATTGTTGTCTCCCCTGACACGTGTGGAGATTTGTAGGGGATGCTTGAGTTACTCAGCAGAGTGATATTATGGAGCATCTGTTTGGCAATCTGAGAAGACAGAGAGGCATCTGAGGAAGGTTGCAGCATATTTAGACACTCCTTAGCCACGCGACCGTCCTAACAGACAATAATTGCTATTTACTGTGCACCCCTCCCCGCGTTCATTAGATTCTCCGACGACAGCCATTGTCATACGTTCGTTTAATGAGATATAGCCACAGTTTCCTCGTCCAAATGATGAGCTGTTATTAAGGCGGTAGGGCTGCCGCCATGTAGGAACAGATGGATTGTCCTATTAATATTTGAGTCGGGGAGGAGGGACTAGTAAAAATTGACTTTGAGCGCTAATTGAATTCTGTGCAGCTTTATCAACCACATGGGAGCCCTGCTTTTTTTTTTTTGCTTTTTTTTTTACAATATCACTGCTCTAATGCTACAAGTCACAGAAGTTTCACATAACAAACAAGTCAGTGGCTCAAAAATGTGGGGGAAAAAAAAACTCAGCAAGGAATGATTTATGGCTTTAAGTAAACCCACAGTGGCACTTGGTGGAAAAGTGCACTCTGGCATAGACTTGTGAGAAAAAATATCTGTCTTTATTATCTTTTTAGATCACCATGACAGATCATTCAAAGTCAAATAATTGGCAGAGGGGTATAAAACAAGTTAATAAACCCTTCACTTAAGATTAACTGTAGCTCAGATAGTATTTGCCCAGATTACGGTTGTATTTACGTGACTGGAGAAGCCAGTGCGCAGACCTGTAGATGTGTGCGGGTGATACGCTGACTTTGAAGCACCTCAAGTCATCAAACTGCAATTAGGGCCTGTCTGCACCTCGCTCCGTCTCTCCATCAATATCTGCGTCGTTCTGTCAGTGCTGTTTGAGACTGTCAGTGCGGGGAGCTACGGCTATGGAGATATGATTCATGAGAACGCAGTCTTCCCAGCTCATCACACAGCATGCTTTAAACATTCAGCTGAGCGAGAGTGGTCTCAGCTTACACAGAACACAAGCCGCAGTTCGGTGCAAGCTGTATGTGTTTAGTCCAGGCTTTAAAAATGCACAAGGGTAGGCTGTGAGGAGCAGTGACAATCCCTAATGCTGCTCAATAATTACTGCTCACAGAAAGTGTCACATTGCTGGCTGATGGTTTAATTTCTTTTACTTACATGGTCTCATGTCTGTAAAACAATTGGCCAGACCTGCTCCATAAGCCAGGTTCAAATGTTTAATTCACCGAGAGAGTTTTCTTGTCATCCACCGTAAGTAAAAATGCATTATAATAATAATAATCTGACTGTAATGGAGGTGCATGACTGATTCATAATGAGAAAACTGAAGGCTGGCACTAACATTAAAGTAAGCATTAGGGCATTTCAACAATTTTCATAACTTGTCTCTGGTTTTTAAACGCTTTAAATTGTGTTCTTTCACAGATAATGCTATAGCGTGATTTAGCTTTGTACAATTTGTAAGTTGATTTATTACTGTTAGTCAGGTTTTTAAGGAGTATATATATGTATATATATATATGTATATACATGAACAGAATGATATATAATGCCAGTGGCCTTTGGTATTAGCTGAAGAAGAAAGAAATGATTCTGTGTAGATCTTTAAATGATGAAACCAGCGGAGGGAAATGCCACAAGTGAAAGTAAATTGTACCTTGTTGTGGCCTGAGGCAACCTTAAAAGAGTCCATTCCACAAGCTGCAAATTACAGAACTGAAATAACCACGCACAAAGAACAAAACACTTCGACTCCAACTCAAAAAGGTCCCTGCTGTGTCGGCGTCATGACATGAAACTATCAACAGCCATAATTTAGCACATGGACAAGCAGAACTGGATCTAATTTGGACCAGTTTTACAATTTTATTTATTTTTTGGCAAATTATTCGTTTAAACAGTGTCATTGATGAAATACAACGCACAAGTTGTTGGTCTTTGTGAAACAAGGGTTGGAGTTTCAAAGAGAGAGTGAAGAAACCAGTGTTTTTGTTCGCTGTGACCGAAATACTTGGCACTGATTGTCGCATACACTCTCAGAGCATTCTCATGTTGGTTTACAAGGGCATATAAACTCTACTGCACTAGTCATAGTTGTGTTGTGTGGTATTTTATCTAAAGTCCCATTTGTTTTCAAGTATATTCCACGTCCTTATAAAGATAACTTTATTTTTTCAAGGTTGCCACGCTGACACTTCTCCTTCCTCCGGGCACAGGGAGCAGGAGGAACTCTGCAGCCTGAGCCGACACCACAGCACAGCCACGCACCTATACATCAAACCAACAGCTGCGGTCAAGAGGTTGTCCACTACACAATAGCTTTCACTCTCAGCGTGTTCACAAGTGGGCCGCTGGAGGCTTAGTGGGTGGTGGTTTGCGGGTTTGAGAAGAAACGAGTACGGAGATAAACAGTAGGAGGCGAGGTATAGGTCCATGTCTAAGGATTTTTTTTTTACGCTGCGTTTCCTGTGTGCCTCCGGTGAGCTACAGCACCCCTGGGTTTCATGAAAATGATTGCAGATCCTTTTTTTTTTTTTTTTTTTCCAAAGCGCTGTGCGTAATGACCATCTGTCTGTTTGGAGTGTGAGCACTGAGTCATACTGTGCTACGCTGCAGGAGGTTTTGGGTGGGATCAGCTACTTAACTTAGGTGGGATACAAGTGAGTGAAAAGCACCATATCCAATAAAAGAGAATGGCTCCTGAGTGCAAAGACAGAAATGTCAATCAAGGACAAACCAGACTCGCAGACCGTACACACACTTTGCCTGACTTGAGCGGGAAAACTAGTTGTATGTCTTTATACACACACCGGTGCAGATGATTAAAGTTCTTGCCTATTTGGAGGACTTTTTGAATGAACACTGCTCAATCATCTTGACAATTCACCCTTGCTGGGAGTGCGGGTATGGACCGGTTTATCAAACGGTGAGACAGCTTGAATATACTTTATATGCTACGTGTCACTAGGTTTTTGTTTTGTGATGAACAATGTTTTTAGCTGTACCTTGACGTCGGCTCCTTCAGAGGTTCCCGCGGGACCCTGCAATTAAAATCAATGAAAGGTCTTTTTATGAAGGAGAAATTACACAATCACCCACACCAACTCAACCTTTTCTTGTTTATTTAAAGCAGCACTATGTAGCTTTGTACCTAGTAAAGGACTCTGGCAACAACCGCACTACTGTGAACTCATATGGGAATATTTTGTAGATTTATAAATGTCAGATGTGTGGAAAAATTTGTTGATTGGGTGTTCAAAAGAAGGAAACAAGCCCTGTCACTCAGAGATAGAAATTGCAGTGTGTGGTTAGCTTTTTTCATGAC